>JAJTUP010000002.1:1273379-2546758 GCA_021399435.1 Diaporthe sp. PMI_573 | reverse complement strand
TGTTTCTTACTTCCCTACCTCCGGTCAACCAAAACTGTCCAACAGCCCATCCACTTTCCTCCTCTCCTCGACCTCCACATCATCCACAATCATCGCGTCGCCATCACCAAACAAGTCGTCATCGTCATCGTCGTCCCGCCCAGCCTCCCTCTCCTTCAACCTCGCGACCTTGTCCCCAACGCGCGCGAGCAGCACACGCATGCGCTCGAGCTCCTTCTCGACCTCGCCGCCGCGGGTGACGAGGTTCTCCTGGACGCCTCCCCCCGACTGGCCGGACGAAGAAGAATCCTCGGCAACGTCGCTGCCGCCGCTGAACGGCGCGAGCACGGCCCTCATCCGGCGCAGCCTTTCCACGCGGGCCCGGGCCTCGTCCCTCCGCGCAACCAGGCCGCGCAGCCGGCCCGCGAGCTCTGCGTAGCGCTCGGCCTCGAGCGGGCCCGCCGCGGCCCCCCTCTCGGGTTCCCAGGCGGGCGGCAGCGACGAGATGACCGCGCCGTCGGCGTAGTCGGCGCCGACGTTCCTCCATGCGTCGTCGTCATCCGCATCATCGTCATCGAGGGACTGCCGCTCCCCGGCGCTCAGGTACAGCTTGTCGACCTGCTCGGCGATCTGGCGCGTCGCCTGGGGCACGTAGACGCGCCGCGAGTGCTGCTGCAGGGTGTGGTTCAGGCGGAAGAGCGCGTCGTCGACGGCCTTCTCCGTCACGGCGGCTGCGTCCTCGTCGTTTGCGGCGGCGGCCTCGTTTGCACGCCGCCAGGCCCGGCTGGGCTGCAGTGGCTGTGAGAGGAGACGCGTCTGGGTGGTGATGAAGTTTTGCTTGAGGGTGAGGATGGTTGGGGCCGGCGGCGCCATCCTGAAAGAAATCGACTGGTGGCTGATGACGCGTTGGTTAGAAAGGGCTCTAGCTTCCTGCAGGTTTTGAATGCGGCGACACTACCTGGCGGCATGAGAATCCATGGAATGCAGGTGTTGTTGAACTTGGAGGGTGGGTCGGCAGCAGTAACGTGGTCTGCAGAACCCCAAGTCAATACGATGGGCATTCTGCCATGCAGCCCACCTCGGTCATTCGTGCCCCCTGGATTGGTTCAGCCCCGAGCCTCATCCAACGTCAGCATAGGTGCAAGCCTGCTATAATGATGACTTTTTCATGCTGTTGACATGCCACGAACACATGTTCTGATACGAACTTTTGGGACACGGTAGGTCTCTTTTTCAACTCGTTGAAACTTTGTCTATTGCCTGCCCAGGTACGCGACTCAGGTGGGAGCTGCAGTGGTGCACAGCGACCACTTGTCCCAAAAGTCGGGTTTTGGGAGCGGCGTCCACCGATCCAAAATTCGAGCTCCCCTGCATTTGTATTCTGACGGGCTCATGACTGCCTGCGTACTGCTTGCAATGTAAGAAGATGGGCCATGTTCGCTTTGATAAAGGTGACGGAATGCCCGGTCAGCTTAGCGCAATCTGCCTATCAGTCGCTGTTGGCCCTGTGTTGGTGTTCATCGGGGGTCTTATTGAGGCTTACTATGACGACTTCTGGCCACGGACGTCGCCCATCCCCTTCTCTTCACCTTCTGCTCCGGGCCCAACATCGACAACTTTGGCCAAAGCGCACCTCGTTTCATATTCCGGAATACTTTCCTTCCTTGTCACGTGTTATATTGGAATATGGCCAGCCCAGAGATCCAGCCATTCTTCGCTGGTGGCAGTCGTGGCGAGGCTTCCGAGCCTCCCGCCACCGTAGCCGTCATCAAGGCCCTCAACATGATCCCTCACATCGAGGGAGGCTACTTCGCCGAGACAGACAGGGACCCCCTCCTCATCCACTCCCCCTTCCCCATCGCCCCAGCCTCAGAAGCAACCCTGTCGCTCGCCGGGCCCCGGCGCCCGGGCTTCGACCCCAAAGTCCGCAACGCCTCAACCACAATCTTCTACCTCTTGACACCGGGCTCCCCGCAAGGAAACTTCCACCGCAACCGCGCGCGGACGGTGCACACGCTGCACAAGGGCCGGGGCCGGTACGTGCTGATAGACGCGGCCGGCGAGGTCGAGACGTTCGTGGTGGGCCACGACGTCGCCAGGGGCGAGAGGCTCCAGTGGATCGTCGAGGGCGACCACTACAAGGCCAGCTACCTGCTCCCAGACGCGGAAGGGGGTGGCTCCAGCGCCGAGGGGCTCCTCATCTCCGAGACGGTGGTGCCGGGCTTCGAGTACTGCGACCATGACTTCCTTGCCAGAGACGGCCTGAAGCGCTTGCTGGGAGCTGAGAGGGCCGGGGGCCTGGAGTGGCTCGTTAGGAGGGATGATTAGCTAGGGGGGCTCTTTGAGATAGACTGTTCTGCTGCGAGGTTATTACAAACGAGTCTGGAACCAGGGGCTAAAGGGTTAACTCGCTCAACGGTATACATGGAATATTTAGACAGAGTTACAGGGATCGGTAGAATGGAAAGCGCCCACGTATTGCACCATGCCTTGACTATCTGCTGTACACGTTCGGAAACATCCGTCATTGAGGGCAGCCATATTTGTAGAGTTTAACTCGTTTCGTGGAAAGTTGAGATGGCTTTCGTTGGCCCGATGGTGTGCGACTCTTGCTGTCCAAGCCAGTCCAAGCTGATTCGATCTCGTTATGATTGTGCTTCTTCCTGCTCTGTAGATTCTGGTATCCTCCCTAACGCTTGGCTTGCCTCCGTATCCGGTTTTCGCCCATAAACGACGACCAAGTTCAAATATGTGTGATAATCCCGATTTCTTAGGTCTCTCCGAACTGGTATAAGCGCTGCCTATAGCACGGCCTTGCGTCAGATATGATATCCCATCCTAGAGTGCAACGGTATGGAAGACTCATCTGTGTCCAAACCGGACATCCAGAGAGTTGTTGGTGGATCAAAGGTAGGAGAGCCTAGGGGATAGCGGTGCATACCTGATGCTGTTCCATAGTCAGCCCGGCCACCCTCAACTGGTACGCCCGGAGGATGCCGTCAATGCCACTGTTTAGCATCTCTTCCATCCACGTCCCAATCCATTTCTCTTCCGGGTCTTCCGGCCACCCGCAGGTTGGTAATCTGAAGATCTCCTCGTGCACGTCGACGAACCCGGCCTCTTCGTACCACATCTTGAGCCAAGGGGTGATGGTGCAAGGCTTCCCTGCTATCCGACTTATGCGGTCTAACTCCGAGAGCCACTAGAATGCCTGGAGTTAATCATCTGCAGCTCTGAACGGTCGGACATGCCTACGATATGGGGTGGTTGTTTTTGATCATGGTGTTGCTGAGGCTCGCTTGAGTCTTTCTCCCTCGTCCGAAATAGGAGATCGCGCATGGAAGAAGCCCAGAAGGGGACACGTATCCCTCAAGTGTTGCTTACAAGTCTGAGTCCGTGATCGGCTGGAGCGGTCCCGTCGTCGCATCGCAGCACAATGTCGAATTCCTGGCTCTCTAGCCAGCCGCCTGGGTTCAACTTTTGGAAGGCCTGCTGAATAACTTGGGCGCTCATGTTCTGTCAACATCCACCATTAGCATCATCCGAGTGTATCTTTTGGGGGGAGGGCCTTTCTTCTGAAATTTGCCTCCGTTCAACGGCTAATGAAGGACCAATCGAGATGGTAGCGCACCTCCCAACAGCCATTGGTGTCTCGCGTGTGAACGTAGTCCAGGTCGTCGTCGAGCCACTCCTGTGACGAGTCATCTATGATGAACTGGACATTCGGAGGCCCTACGTCAGGTTGGATATTCGACAGGTCCGTCCCTATGATTAGCTCGGTCTGGGGGAACTCCTCGGCAAAGTCAAAGCACCAGTCCCCCGTCCCGGTGCCGACATCGAGCACGCGCCGCGGGAAGTGGTCTCTCGTCCAAGGCGCCAGGTGTGAGCGGTTTCCCATCGCCCGCCTGAGGATGTCGTGGGTCAGGCGCAGTCGTTCTATCTCTTCGGCGTCGTTTGGGAGCAGGTACCCTAGGATGTGGCCGTTGATCTCGTGCCCTTCTCATAGTGGCTCGGCGAGTGTGTGCGTGTGTGGACTTACATCCGTCCTTGTAGGCGTGGTAAGTTCTGCCATTTTCCACCCGATAGGCGAGGACGCTTTCTGAAATTGAGTACGTGTCGCTGGCAATCGGAGGGTGAGTGCCAAAACCGCTGTTAGAAATCAAAGGGGCTTGTCTACTGACGGTATCTCTGTGTACTTCAACAAAGCCCAACGGGTCAGCTTTTCGGGAGAGTGTTGGAAAAGGGATACTCTACTTGACACATAACTTACGTTGCTGGTACTGCTTGGAATAGCCTCCTGGAAAGTCAGGTCGAGATTCTCTACTGCTTGTTGATCGACATTGAAGAGATCAAGGCTTCGCCTGTTTGGGTTGTTCGACGCCATGTTCGAAGCTAGGTGAGCCTGGTTGTGGCTTAGAGCCGCGTGTCTGCAGGAATCGTCTGGAACCGAGATACAGCACACTAGAAAGTTCGGAAGAAAATAAGGGGATGAGAAAAGCTACGATGCCAGCTGCATGACCGGGCAATCTCGAACAGTGGTGATCACCGAAGAACGTCCGGTTAGTCTCGATTGGGATGGCCCAGAAATATCAGTAGACCCGAAGCGTTGGGTTGAGCGGAGCCCAACGTGGAGCTATACGGGTAAGGGTTCCCAGCAGGCTGGCAAGGTATATTTCCAAAGTTTCGGGACTGAATCCTAGAGCCGTGGTGGGCATCTGTCCCCGCTTGCCGTACAGCTGTAGGGGGTGACGGAGGCGAGACGGTCGCTCCCACACCTTCTCTCAGTGATCTATGCAGCTGTCCTCGCGATGATCGGCATCGCCGTCGCATGGGGAGGACCGTCCTCCACCAGTAGGAACACGTCTCGTCACCGTGCTGGGTGCGTTGCATATGAAGCTCCGCGGGCGCGGACATATGCGCGGTTGTTCCGCTGCTCCAAGCGTTGAAAGCGCACACACTGACCTCGGGCGCTGGAGCAACTCGGTGGAGCAAGTGGAACGACAGGTGAGT
Organism: Diaporthe sp. PMI_573; assembly: GCA_021399435.1. Taxonomy (NCBI): domain Eukaryota; kingdom Fungi; phylum Ascomycota; class Sordariomycetes; order Diaporthales; family Diaporthaceae; genus Diaporthe; species Diaporthe sp. PMI_573. The sequence goes on along the minus strand of JAJTUP010000002.1, from coordinate 2,541,769 downwards.
ACCCAGAACAGGGTGCGTGGTTTCACCTCGTCGAAAGTCACTGGAAATAAAGTACGTGTTTCAAATCCAACATGACTTTCCTGAGCGGCAGATGATGAATAAACGGGGGAAACAGCAAGTGGATCGCGAATAACAGCTGACCGGGTGGTCAAAAAGTGGTCCTCTGAACAGTCAATGCGCCCTCATTACTTTCGAATTTGCCTCGAGTGTGTAGGTGCGTGGCCGGCGCCCTCGGCAAAAAGACATGTTTTGTTGCCGTGAAAGTAGGAGTCGACTATTAAACTTTGTATGGCTTTGCCGAGCATATCTTGCTATACTTGGACACGCATGCCGCGGTACCCACACATCCAACATGCTGTTGGCCGCTCTCCCGCCCCAACGGCCTGGCGGTTACCAGTTGGTCGGGACACGATATCCGACACTGTGGTTTAAGTTTTCAGAGGAATGTCGCATTGATCTCGGATCTGCGCAGCTGGGGTGGGTCCAGAAATGTGAAAGTGGAGAGCAAATCCGGTCGGGCGCCAAATCCAGGTGAGAAGCTGCCCTGAGATCATAAAAATACCCGGGCTCCCAATTGCCGGTCTCATAGCAAACAGCCGTAGAACGGATCGAACCTCTTATTTTCTCTCTCTCTCTCTCTCTCTCTCTCCACGTTGATGTGCAGAGGCCTGAGCGGTGGCAGTGGTGAGGTTACCGTATCACATTTTGCAAATGTACTGTGTACTGCCGCGACGCAATTTCACCCGGGATGAAGTTTATCCATTGTTCACCGAGTAAACTGTATAACTGGCTGGCCATGGATGCTCGCTCACAAGGGAGTGTCGGGATGCAGGGTTTGCGCAGGCTCAATGAGAGTACCCCCTGACAGTAATTCCTCCGACTCCAGATTTTTGCCACAACAGCGTAGCATAAAGTCAAAATCCCTCCAAAGCTTAGGAGACCTGCCCTCATTCCTGCACAACACAACGCGTCCCCTTATACTGCCTTGGGAACGGCAGTTGCCCAAGGATATGTCGTAGTCATGGGAGAGCCGTATGACCCGAGGTTGTTATAATCCTGCGTTATGTTCTTGCCAAGCAGGATCTTCTGCGCATACTGCAGCACAGAAGAATACCCAGACAAGTCACAGTGCCCACCGCTCCGCACACTCATCGCGATCCTGTCCCCTGCTCCGAGCCAGTCATAGACCACCTTCGCAGCAGGATACACCACCACCGCTGTCCCTTTGGAGTTGGTGAACTGGTCGCCTGTCCCCTGGTCAATCACCAGGGCCCTCGGCGCGATCGCGGCGGCGATGGTATGCGCCTCGTACGGCAACCACTCAGCATGGTTGACAAATGTTCCAAGCGCATTGTTGCTCCACCACGGCGCGCCCTGTTTGCTGTTCTCCAGCGTCTCGTCCTGCCCGCTCATGCCGTGGTACCGGTACGGACCGAGTCCTTGCACCCCGGACGACATAGGCATCGTCAGCGTGATGCGCCTGTCAAGCAGGCCGGCCGCGAGAGCCCCCTTGCCGAGCCTGGAGCAACCGGTCACGCCGACGCGAGTGGGATCGATTTCCGGGACAGTGAGGTTCAGTCCATCGAGCGTGCGGTGGAAACCCCAGGCCCACGCGGTTAGGACGCCTGGGGGGGGGGAACAAGGTTGGAAGGTTAGCCGGCGAGACCACTCAGCAGTCGTGCGAAGGCGTGCTCACCAATGTCCCTTCCGTTATAAACTAATGGTGACGTCAGTCCTGCTACGGATCCTAAAGTGTTGCATTCTAGAACATTCCAAAACATGAAAGTCGGGGATCCGTTGCAAGAGAAAAGTGACACTGACTGCTCCAGAATGCACCGGTTTTGCTGTTGCTGTCTGCCGCCACACTTGTGTAGTCAAACCCCACGACGGCGATACCAGCCTGCAAGTAAGGCTGGTCCTGCATCCCGCCAATGTTGATGACCACTGGTGCCGGAGCTGGCTTGCTGGCCCCCGTGGGCAGTTTTACCGTCGCCGAGAACTTTCCTGTCTTGCCACTCGCTGTCACAGAAATGCTGACGGTGTTTCCGGAGCGAGTGGCTGTCACAGTTTCCTGAGAATGATCTGGGTAGTACCCGTATTGGTATTCCTGCAGCATATTGACTATCTCAGGTTGCCGGCACTGATACCACTCCTCAGGCGTCTGGATTCTGTTCTTTCCCTTGCCTGTCATGACATCCTGTGCGAACTCAGGGGCCGGCTGGCTGGCCGCGTTATCGGTAGTTGTGAACGCAAGTGGTAGGAAGGGGTCGGGCAACGTCGTCTGCTGCGGAAGCTGGGACCATTTCGGGAACGGTGACGGGATCGTGGCGCACGACACTGCTCGTGGGAGCTCCTCGGTTGCTGAACCTCGCAATGCAGCTCCATGTGCAGGTCGAGCCGTGACTACATGAGCACCCATGGTCGCGCAGACCAGAATATCCAACAAGACGCCCATCACGGTGGTCGGTTCGTAGTATCGGCCTAGAAGTTGAAACTTTGCGCAAATTGGAGGTTTGCCTCTCAGGAAATCCATCCCAGACTTTCCGCAGTGCATATCACAAGGTTTATAATGGCAGACAAAAATTTCCCGGTTTCAGCAATTGTCAGGTTCCGCTCAACCGACAATGCTGCACTGCGATTGCTATGCTTAACCGGTCAGATGAGGTCAAATATATTATTTTTTAGGAGGTCGTATGTGGTATTGGATGTGAGCTTGGGATCTGATTGATGAGCCAGGCTTAGATCGCGGCCAGATGCATCTATTATTGTCCGCCGTTGGGCTGGAGTTGATGCCACCACGCCTGCCAATATCTCGGTACCGACCCTGCGCTGCCCATGACTCCACCATCGCATGTCCTTGCGAGTATCTCGTCGTTCATCCTGCGGCGGATTCTACGAAGCGCGCGGGGAGGTGAGCTCGAAATACAAAAATGGAAGTCCGTTTTAGCCGAGACAAGCTCCCGGTGCTGATTGCCGCGGGGGTTCTTCGCCGTCATCAATATTTTCCCCCGGCAGGTTTACCAGCCGATCATGCAGTCGAGGTCGCTCAAAAGGTGAGCAATTTTGTGTGCCTGAGTGTGGCCATGAGACCGAAATGCCGCATTATTTGCTGACGTACCCGCAGACAACAGACAACCGTGGTGTTGCGGCAAATCCAAGTCCTTCGAACCTCACATGTCGCCCTAAGTCGATTTCCGATGTGCATGGCACTGAACAGGTGACAAATGCAGCTGTGGCAACGGCGGCCCTCCATCCAGTCGCCTGCTCCGAGGCAGATCCTCGGTCATCCAAGTCCGATGGGTCTCGGATTTGTTCAAACATGCGGACAAGAAGTAGCAGCTGGGTGCTGCCCATCGTTCAGACGTCGTAGGCTTGAGGCATCGGCTGGTCGACGGTCCAAGGTGTTCTTCCTGGCCCCGCTCAACCAAACTTCCTCGAGCCACCCTTGTGCTTTTCATCCTTCTTGGCCTTCTTTCCCTTTCCGATCAGCTCCAGGTGTCCAGCACGCTCACCCAGCAGTGCTTCGGTTTTGGTGACCATGCCCGACGTATACTTCTTCTGCAGCTTGTCGGCTTTGGTTGACTTCGGCTTCTTGACTTTCTGGCCCTTCATGGGCTTCGCTTTGGTGGCAACCGGCGCTGCCTTCCTCTTGATCTCGCCTTGGGCCATGATGACTGCTGTCTGGGATGGAGTACTGACAGTATTGTCGGTTGGATGTGTGTTGTTGGCAGAGAAGATCTCGAAACGCAAACAAGGATAGCAAAATTAACCATGGTTGATAAGATAAGATCCAGCTGAGTCAGCCTGCAGATAAAGTCAAGTCCCAGCATGTCTAGTGCCAAAGTTGATATCAACATCGTCGTCTACCAGCCATTAATGCCACAAATGTAGACAGTGCATAATGCGGCTTTTTTTTAATAGAAAGAAAGGATGATCTCCGTTGAAATATGGCTTTGAATGCTGCGTGCATGACACGGAGCTCAACGGCCCGCCAACTGATCCATTCGCGCTGCTGTCCACATGCTGACCTCTCCGAGGTAACAGCAGGTGATGGAACAAACAGGCGGCTAGAACTATACCCAAGCTAATGTGAAGAACTTGCCAAATGCCAATGATGTCGTTGCACTGGCTGGCTGGCCCCCCTCCGACTAGGTGTTTCTCCCCAATTTATGGTATTAGCAGATGCGAACCGCCCAGGTGGCCGGACTCCCTGCGATCCGCACGAGTTCCGACCTAGAAGCGACTTCAAGAGGTGGGACCCCTTGTGATATGAACATAATCGGAAGAGAAACCAGCTTTGGATTGATGGAAGCGGCACAACTCTGGGAGCTGTGTCTTGGCCAACACGCCTCTGGGTTCGTCGACAAAGTATAGCAGAGTCTACTGGACATGCCGCCAAACATCCGAACGTGACGCTGTCGTTCTCGACTCCTGGGACAATTTGCAGCTCTGCGGCATGCGAGGGGGAAATGCCTATGCTCACCGTCGGAAGGTCCGGGCTTACAGACGACTTTGACACTCCACGCTTAGCTCCCCTAAATTTAGTACCGGAAGACAATACTCATTACTAGTACGGAGATTCATGACATCTGGGACTCAACAGTCATCTGGACAAGGAGGCCGTCGTGAAGGAAATTCCTGGACCTGCTAGGCTGAACGGACGACCCTTGAAGGTGCTTACTCTACGGTGCGGCGTTACAGTAAGCTGGATCTCTGGTGCGCCCATGATCTGTCAGTCTTTACGGAGTACTCCACAGTAAATATGCGGTCTGCAGGTCCGCCACCTCAAAAGGGTCCTCTTCGTATCTGAAGTGGGGATGCGTTTTCAAGGCGGCCTCTCGAAGATCCAGGGGACAATGGGCGATTTGTTTTCGAAATGCCATTGAGCCAAACACGGCAATTTCCAGAACATTTCCATGAGGGAACCGGCGTCAGGCCCTCGCCCAAAAGTGGGCATGATGGGCAGGAGTCGAGTTCGTGACTGCTGGCCGACTGGATGCACTGATGCACTGGGGCGGCAGGGCGGATGGCGGATGGCGGATGGCATCGGCGCCGTCCTAGCCGCCAAGAGCCTGTCCAGCTCGGTGGCGATCCAATGGGCTCGCGAGGGGGTGAGAGCGCCGCGCCGCTCCCGCCGGCTCAGCCACGATGGTTGGGAACCTGATCACCAACCTTGTCCTGCAACGCCTTCCCGGGCGCCCAATCACTTGCTTGCTCACTCCAGTTCGCGTGGTCGCTTCCTCAACTCGTTTGTTCGAGTTCGGGTTGTATCAACTAGTGACTCAAGACTGGAGAAGGACCGTAGCGTGCGGAGAGGAGTTGAGCGAATGGCTGCCCCGATCTGGCATGGCTGATGTCTGCAGACTGCTAGTGTACGGTAGGTTTCCAGCTTGCGTGTGTACCTGCAGACATGACATGAGGCGATGTGCGCTTATTGTTAGACTCGGATACGAAAGAATGCTGTACATCGTACCCGGTACGCTGGACGTCAGTGTGCCGCCAGGCTGGACGTGGGCGCCAGTGAGACCACCGCATCTGCGCGCCCGTAGTCAGCCATTCTAAGCTTACAAGTTCTGGCTGGCATGGGACATGTCTGGCAGTCTGGGCAGCAGCCAGGAGTTGAGAAGTTGTCGAGGCCTGAAGCATAAATCAAGCTCAAGACGGCGAGGTAAGAGACAAACCAGTGCCGAGTCCCCAACCACCAGGCGCAGTTGGCTCGAGAACATGACAGGGGCCGTCCTCGAGGTTGTTTGTTGTTCACCATCGTCGCAGGCCTCGCGGCGTTTCAACCAGAAAGGACAGCGGCAAGGAACCGGAAGGGTGGGATCGATCAACCTTGGACCCAACTGGAAGTACGCGCACAGGAACACCTCGACAGTCCCAGCACTGCCACCCGTCACCGTCAATCGTCCCATGCTTGGATCGGATCAACCCCGGCCTGACTGGGCTCCGATTGTGAGTACTGAAAAGAAAATCTCGATTGTGGTTGTGGACCACCAAAAGAAGTCACTGTCCGGGACTGGCCAGGGTGTGGCCTTTTTGTCTTTTCTTGGATACACGACGAAATCTTGACGTCGTCGCAGCCAGAGGGGGAAAAGGTTAAAGTTGCATTGGTGCATCTGCGTCTAGGGCTGCCAGGGCTGCCCAATTGACAACCAGCTCGATCCTTGCCCGCCCAGCTGCCTCCCCTCCTGCCCCCAGTTGCCCCTCGGCTGCCTGTGGCGCTGGTGCTGAAAGACCTCAAGCTTCCAGCTCCCTCAACCGAACCCAACGCACCCCAGCCCAAGACCCCTGTCGTGCAACTGCACAGGTGCCTCTGACTGTGGGTCAGTGACGCATTGCGCCCCAGTTGGGCCTATCCTCCCCTGTCTGGGTACCTGCGATCGTACCTAGGACTCGTGCTCGACTCGGAATCGCTTCCTTGTCCCGCCCATAACCACCACTTTCCCGTCCTCCTCAACCCTCGGGACACCCCTTCTCTCCTGCACCATACCACAGCCGCTTGTCCATCGTGCAGAGACGGTGTTCGTGAACAGATGGATTCTGGTTTGAAGAGGAAGGACACCACCAAGGGTCCGCCCCTCCGGATCCTGTCGCTAGGTAGGCACCACGCACCGCGCACCAGACCCAATTCTCCATGGGGAGACTCCCCTCCCACGTCCACTTCCTCCCGACCTGCGACGCCTTCCCCCGTTGCATCCGCCTGGGTTTGTGCGCACGCTAACAAGTTGACACAAAGATGGCGGCGGTGTCCGAGGCTACAGCATGTTCATCATCATCCAGGAGATCATGCACCGAACCTTCGTCGAGATCGAGGGGCGCGCGCCAAGACGTCACGAGATTCCAAAGCCCGCCGACCACTTCGACCTCATCGTCGGCACCGGAACAGGCGGCTTGATCGCCCTCATGTTGGGCAGGCTACGCCTTGACCTCGAGACTTGCAAGCAGCTTTATGTACGACTCACGCGCATGGTTTTCGAGACCGACAAGACCATACTCGGCATCCCCACCCACGCTACCCTGTTCAAGGCCTCGAGGCTCGAGGATGCTATCAAGGACGCAGTGTCAGAACACACCACATCCGAGTCGGAAGGCGACGACGGCACCTCGATCCACAGCCCTCTGAGCTCACATTCTCGGTCAAGCGCGCATTACCCACGGAGGCACGCCAGCAATGCAAGCGTGGTCAGCTTCAGCAACAAGAGCCCCCAGGCCCAGATGGCCCGGCCCTACTACTCCGGCAGAGGCGGCGGCGACCCCAACGCGCGACTCTATGACGAGAGGGAGTACCGAACCAAGACGTATGTTTCTCACGGGCCCTTCTTGTGGAGAAGACTTCGTGGCTGACCATGATCCAGTGCCGTGACGGCTGTGTATAAAGGCGCCTCTAGCAAGACCGATGTTGTCTTGCTAAGGTCATATGACTCAAGAAGGGAGCCTGCACCAGAGTTTGACTGCAAAATTTGGCAGGCGGGGAGAGCAACTTGCTCTATTGGGCTAGCATTCAAACCCATCCAGATCGGCCAGACCGTGTTCCACGACGATGGCGACGGTCGTTTTAACCCCGCCCCAGAAGCCCTCGACGAGGCTGTCGTGAACGAGTGGCCCGGGAGGGAAGTCGGCGTTTTCCTCAGTATAGGAACAGGAAAGAGACCAAAGGGCAGCGACACGAATAAGGCGGAGTGGTATGAAGGCTTCATTGGTGGCTTCGCAGAGGCCAAGCGGAGACTGATCGCCAAAATCGAAGGCTGTGAGAAAACTCACGAGATGATGAAGAAGCAACATTTATCGGACAGAGGAGTCAACCCCGAGGTCTACTATCGCCTAAACGTCGAGGTCGGCGTTGGAGAGTTTGGTATGAACGAATGGAATCGGCTGTCGGATATCAGCACGTCGACGAGGATGTATCTCGGGAGGAAGACGGAGCAGAGAATGGTGCAGGACGCATCCGCGAAATTGGCCAAGATCCACCGTGCGAAGCAGCGACTGGAGCGGCTGAGCGCAGAACCTGACTTGCAGTACAAGTTGCCCGAGTTCGACATCTCAGCGCCACTTGCCGTTGAGCTCCCCGCCGAGATACCGGAGAGTTGGCCATCGCCCCACACACCATCGAGTCGACGCTCGTTCGACCGACAGTCTTACGACTCCGGGACTGATAACTTGTCGCTCCCGAACGCGCACGTGTCTCCACGAAGCTCCTACGAGCGCGTCCTACCTACCATACCGCAGAGCCAACCTCTGCCGCCATCCGTGCACGGCTCGCCTCAGCCAACAGGACGTCGCCAGGAGTCACCGCCATCCAGAGGCAACAGGCCGCCCTCAGCCCCGCCAGCCTCAGCCCCTCCCAGTGAGCCACACGAGGATGGCGATAAGCTCGTGGTGAATGCGCCAACACCCGCCCAGTGGAGGAATGCGTCTGGGTCAGACAAGATCGCCATCGTGTCGTCGGATGAGCGCCCGAACCTCCAGGGATATGCTCCACAGCCACCCAGAGTAGCGCCTCCGCCACTGCCGCCGAAAACACCGCTCCCAGAAAACCAGGTCCCGAGAGCACCACGGCGAGTAGGCACGGCTCCAGTGGGCCCGGCACCACCGTATCCTCTGGATGATGATCCGCCACCGCCTGTCGGCAGAAAGCCGGTCTATCAGGGCCGTTGAACGTATTCTCAGGGTTTTAATTCAGAGGCTGACAAAAAGGTCTTGGGGTCAAGAATTGCTCCGGCTGCTGGCCAAGATATATGGATGATGGCGTTTCGGGGCTTGGTTCTTTCTTCATTACTAAGGATACCATTTTCAGCAAACATGCTTTTTAACGCTTGATGAACTAATAACATTAATTTCTTCGAACATGAGCGTATATACAGTTTGAGTGACTGGGAGTCAAGCCCACCAAATACATCAATCTGATGGTTGCATCGTTCTTATGGAATGTGCTCTGACCGGCCGAATCCTGTGCCTCACTGGATCCAGAGTTTCTGAACTAAAAAAGCTGCACGCATCCAAACGGCTACGTCGTCCATGAACCTTACCCGGTCCGGTCTTGTACAGATAAGAGACATTTGGCAAGCTGCCATATGGGATATCGCAGATTTCTTCATGACCAGTAATGTAGTTGAGAAGTTCGTGGTCAAGATTATGCATGAGCTACTGGTGTAGGGCAAGGTTTCCAGGACGTAAGCAAGGCTCCCACCGTTGCTGATCAGTTCTCTGCTCTCACAAATCGGAGGTAGGTAAGCGGTGGTGGTGGTCCGCAAGTCCTGTTCACATAGATCGATCTGACCCGACAGTCTGGTGCAGGTGTGCATCTAAGCCCTTGCAACTGCCGCAGTGCCGATCACCTGCGACGTCACCCCGTCACTGATTCTGACATTTTCTGACCCTCTGCTTCCGTCACATCTTCCCAAGGGGGAGGGGGGAGAGTCTCCGCCGGGAAGAGCTGCCAACAACAATACTGAGAGCCTTGGAGACTCGCGGGGATCGGAGTGGGGGCCGCCTGCATTTCTCGCTCCCTGTCCAATAAACACCGTCACTTAGCATGCGGCATCTGCATCAGGGCTACCGAAGGACTCAATGTACGTCCCTCTTTTGTTCCGCGCTCCATGTTGCGCCGTTGCGCCGCGCGAGACCTCGAGCTAGCCTGACTTCCTTCCTTCCTTCCTGCCTGCCTGCCTGCCCGCCTGCATGCCCTTGCGCCCGCGCGAGGATCCTGGGCTTTTGTGGTTATTTGTTTCTTTTTTAACCCTTTCCGCGCCTGGCCCTAAACCGCTATCAGCTCCATTTCAGCTGGCACCGGTGGCTGAAAACTGCGTCCGCCTACGTCCAAGGCCCGCAGGTCTTGGCGCGACAGGACCCTCGATGACTCCGCGTGTTCGAGCCCCCCTTCCACCCCCCCTTCCTCGTGCCGACTTTCGAGGGAGGACACATGCTGTGCCATGGGAGGTCAACCAGATTGAGGCTAGCCCCTGGTGCAACGTTGGCGGTGGAGGGCAATACTGCAACATTTAATCACGAGAGTGGCATGGATGCTGGCCCGAAGCCACCCGCCGTCTCGTGTTTTTTTATTCTTTTCTTCCCGTGTCTGTTTCTCCCTGCTGGGGAAGTGGCCCGAGACCACGCGCATGATTAACGGATGCCGCATGGTGACTATCGTTTGCTCCATATCACGATAGAGTCACCCAGCACACCCCATAACGACTGGAGTGTCTGAGATATGACCAGTCCGACGGGGAATGCCTGCAGCAGAACGAATCTGATCATGGATGTGGGCGCCACAGCTCGTAGAGCTGCCCTCTCAGGGGTCACCATCCGGCATGCCAAGTCGGTAGCCCTGCTGATGGCATTCCAGCGGAGCGGTGGGAAGGGCGTGGCGCTGAACGTTTATTTGACTCCACATCACTCGGATCATATGCTTGTCTGACCCGGGGCATGCCTATATTCGGCTGCGTGGGACTGGGACGTTCCGCCTTAGGATTACCTGACAGCCACTTTCTCGTTTAAAGTTGTCACTACTAGGGGCGGAGCGGGACGCCCACGCCCTCGATCCTGGCCCGGCACTCTGCAAGGCGTCATGGTCTGCCCTATGGAACGGGTTCCTTCTGGGCGTTGTAATGAGTTGATCTGCAGCTGTCGCGTGGCAACTCTGCATCTCTGCCTTGGAAAGGAGGGAAGGAGGCAGGCTGGGGATGGGATGAACTGGGGTGAACTATGCCAGTGACAGTTCGGGTCGTTGTGCCCGGGTCCCGATGCGGCAGCCCTGGACGCCGTAGAAGGGGGCGTCATTCGCTGGAGAAGCGAAACATCTTTCCCTCGCAGAAGCAAGCTGCGACATACCAAGGTAGCTGGTCTGGGAGGGCCAGTCACTGGCGTCGTAGAGAAGGGGGAATGCTGCTGCTTACGGTCTGGACTTAGACGCACTGGCCTATCACAGAACATCAACGATGCGCCTCAGCTGAGGCTCTACTCTACTCGAGGTACCCATGAGCTAATTATGGACGCAGTTCTAGAATAAAGGCCCTCGTGGTTCTCGGGATTCAGTGTTCTGATGTCAGAAGTGTATCACATCCCTTTCCCCATTCTCGGGACAAGAAGCAGTACGCTTCAATTTTGCCTAGACTTCTTTTTGATCGAGCCTTTAAGGGCTACGATAGATGTTGCTCGCCGTCACCCTGACGGAAAATTTACAGACGAACAGTTCTCGGGAGGAGAAACCCAATCAGGCTGTATTTCCCTACAACGAACCCGACCTCGACCAACCCCTGCCGATCAATATACTTTTGCAGCACACCGCTCTCACAAGTGGCTGTGACCCGAGAGGCGGCTCAACGATCTTTACCTTGAGCCACAGCCATCCGAACTCCCACATGGGCAGTCTTGTACTGCACACTGCACACTGCATGATGTCCGATTCTACATCGCGCTCTCAGCGCTCCGAGAGGACACCAACCTCGTGTGGGGAATGCAGAAGACGGAAACAAAGAGTACGTCGTTGGCCTTCCAAGCCTGCTGTATTCATGGTGGTGAAGAGACCAAATTCCCTATTTTATGTTGTTCTGCCACCGAGACCTCATCGGTGACTCACACGTAACAGTGCAACCAAGCACAGCCCTGCGGCAACTGCGCGCGAAGATATCCACCACCGGTCTGCGAATACAAAACACATAATCAGAGGTAGGCTTCGCCTGTGCTGTTACAAGAGAACTACATTACCTGACAGATCAACCAGGCACAGTGACGGAACACGGCCGTCAGGTCAGGCCGTGTTATCGAGCCCAAATCTCATGCCCCTGCCATTCTCTGGCGATGAGCATGTTGCCCTTGATGGTGTTGACCAGCCTCTCTTGCCGCCAAGAAGTGTCTTCTCACCGCAGCAGGCGCCATGGTCTCCCGTCATCCACAGCCCAGCTTACTGGTCCAGCGTGGACTTTGACACACAATATCAGCTTCAAGCCCCGGTAGGTTCGACTAGCCAAAGGCAGGGCCTCTGGGCACCTGTGTCCCCGGAAGCAGTGACCCCTTTGGCAGCCACTGTATGTAGCTTCGACTGTGACATCCACACTGAAGCCTATCATGATGCTCTCGTGCTGTTGAACAGGAGAAATCAGTTGCCAGCCCAGTTCATCCACGGGTGGCAGTCCACCAGGACAGATGAGATAATGTCGTGGTTCGTTCAGCAAGAGCACGTCTTGTCCCCGCCCTCGCTCGTCTGTGCAGACGGTCAGGTGCATCAGCCCGCACTACCGACGAGGCAGGACGGCGAGATGCTGCGTGTCTGTAAGTGATTCCCCACGGCCTCGCCAACATAACAACATTGAAGGCAAAAGCGCTCAGACTGAATAACCTTGGCCACAACAAAAGTTGTCAACCTCATCTCTCGCTTCAAAGCATCCCTCGACGGCGAGCCTGACCCGGCTTCGAACGTGTACATAAAGCATTATATCCCCTTCTGCCTGCATAATCCAATGCTTGCCCAGATAGCCATCTACACAGCCGCATGCTTTCTCAACGACACATGTCCCAGCGTGGTGGACGACACCACCGCGATGACGCGGAAGGGCGACGCCATCTGCATGCTCGAAACGCACCTTCGCACCACGGGCTCGACGACAGACGAGGCCATCGCGGGGGTGATGCAACTGATACTGAACGAGTGGTACTGGGGCGGCAGGAAGGAGCTCGAGGCCCACCTTGGCGGGCTGCGCGAGATGGTTAAGTCAAGAGGTGGCCTTGCGAACTTGGGCCTCGGAGGTTTGCTGGCTAAGTTGATAATCATGTATTTTACCCGAAGAAGCCGTCTTACCTCTGGGCCATACTAACTCGTTATTTCTCAGGACCGACATAACCATCGCGCTGTCCCTGGAGGTTGAGCCACATCTTCAAGGGGATCTGCCCTTCGAGTCTGCTGAGGCTACGCACGTCCCGTTCCGAGTCTTCCTCAACACACCTCTTGTCTCGCCTCTTGTTGCCTTCAAGACGTGCGCGTAAGCACCAGACGTCTCTTTTTGCGGTTTCCTGTCTGTTGTGTGTTGGACTTTTCAGAATGCACCGCCCTATGTTCCGTGGGCAGTTCATTAACAAATCCTAGGGAGCCTCTGAAGCTGCACGACGCCACCGCGAGGATCCTGGATGACATGAGATTCCTCATCGGGCTCGTCCTGTCCCTTCCGGCCGGCTGCACCCACAAGGACCTACAAAAGTTACAGACCACCTCAACGTGGATATATGACCGCATCTCGGACCTGCCAGAAGAAGCCGTGGCAGTACCGCAGCACAGAGGCTCCGAGGGACTTGTACCAAGCCAAAGCGCCACGTCTGTGTTCGGTTTACAGCAGTCAGTCCGTCGGGCGTCGTCAGCAGCGAGTCCAAGGGTAGCACCGGAACAGCGCCGTGGGCCCGGCCTCCCATACAACCAGGAGCAGCGGCCTCCTCCACACCAGAGGATCGTCTTCCCCGTCAGCGTGCCAGCAGACCACGACGGCCGCGCGCCGCAGCAGCCATTATCACCTGCACTAGAAGACGCGGCAGCAGCAGCCCCGTCCACGGCCCCAGACGTGATATACCAGGCCGTCCGGCAGGCGGCGCTGATCTACGCGCGCGCCATCATGCTGCGGAGGCCGCTGCGGGACCAGAGAGTCTGCAGCCCGGAGGACTTCCTCAGGCTGTGGACCACGGTGTGGCGGGTCCCACTCCGGACGTGGAAGTCCATGCTCGGGATCTTCGTATGGGTTGTGCTGTGCGTCACGCCCGCGTCGACGGGCACGCCGCACGAGCGGTTCGTCAGGAATTGCCTTGAGATCGGGCTGGTGCAGATGGGCCTGGAGAGCTGGGAGGTGGCGGAGAGGGGGATGGGCGCTGCGCTGCGGCTGATGAGATGGCTGGCTGGCCGCCACGGGCAGGTTGAAGGGAATGGTGACGGGGTTGCTGGGCAGGGCGGTTGATAATGTTGGTGTGTGAATTCGAAGGGAGAGGCGGCGTGGGCTTAAGGACTGTTGGATGGGTGTGGCATTCTAGGGAGATGTTGAGAATATTAATGTACCATACTGTTTACTTTACTATTGATCGTACTTAGCACGCATGTTACCTAATACTCGTACGAAAATAAAAATAGCACCGCATAACTGATCTCTCTGACTTTGTAACTCAGACTAGGGAAATGTCCAAGCATTCTTTACCAATTGGGTATTTAGGTTGTGCCCGGTGACGCTTCTACCAATTTAAATAAAAGCAGTATCGCGAATCTGACATGTGTAGGACTCTGTCAGATCGGATGACTGGAAGGGTGTTGATAATTCGTTGAAAATCCCAACGATGAGTTATCTGTCACCCATCTTAAGAGGCATGTGTTGAGAAATCTTTAGTCTGCTGCCGTGTTCAATGTTGATTGAAAATTAGTTTGCTAGCCCTTGGAGAGATTAGGAGAGGGGGTGTTGAGGGACTCTCTAGTCTCTGAAGTTACAACTTGCATAGGTAGATCCCATTATGTTTCTAGACATCGTTTAATTTTCAAGGCCAACGTTCATCTGCTCCATGTCATACATGGGTACGTGATAACGATCCCTGAGGGACCCGCACATCTTCCAAGGTGGGGGTATAATTCGGAATTAACCTCGACGTCATCAAAGCGTGGGATACGGTACTTCCAACGAGCTACCCACCCTCCAGGGCCCCGAACTCGAAAAAGCATGGACTAGCAAACGAGCCTCATTTTCGTCCAAACTTGGACCTTCTGCAGCCTTCCATCGCCTGGCCCAGTCTCGAACTCAATCTTTCCCGGTGCCGAGGTTGGCGTGCAGATAGATGTCTCGGAATGCCGCAGCTGAAGCACACACTATGAGGCTTTCACCGTAATAGAGTGGCGCCTTTTCCCATATTTTCTGACTCTCTCCCGTCGATCCGCGTACAATCATTGAGCGCCAGCCGCCATAGGCTTGGCCACAACGGCGAGACACGGGAAAGAACTTGGGCTATGGAGGAGGGGGCGGCGGCGGCGGCGGCGGCGGCGGTCTAGGAGGCATTAGTGCGCATGCGCCGGCACCTGGGCTACCGCTTGTCGGATCTCTGGCCGTTATGTGATGCATTCGACAAATGCCGCGGTCGCTACTCAATGCATACCTACCTATCTATCTACTGTATCTCCCCCTCATTTTATGGCGTCTAGCTTGCCCATCACTGGCCAGCGGTTCTGCCTCTTGGGGCCGGCGCAGTAAGACTCGTGTGTGCGCTCTCTTATCTTGCCTGTTGTCCTGCTCGTCAGCCGGGGACACCATGATTGCCCTGCATTGGCGCTGCTCGTCACTGACAACGACCAATTTGGTCATCAGGAATTATTTCTTTGCAGCTCTTTCTTACATTCCCCCCATTTTGGCAGGCTGATTATGGTTTATTTGCTTTCCGTTTTACTATTCGTAAATCCGGGGCGTCCTTTCGTCACGGCACTCACAATCTACTTTCACCGCCGCTGAACCCCACCTCCCTGGGATTCAAGAATTACCTCGTGGACAAGATAGGTTTATAGGGACGGCGGGAAGACAGACTCGGAGTTTTTGTCATACAGTATGCCGAGCGGGTCATCTTCCGAGACGGTGACCCCAACCGAGAGTCTACCCACCGAGACCTCGGCGCTCCTCCCAAAGCCCTCATCCACTGAGCCGGCAGACTCTAATGTCGCCGCCGAGACCGTCAAGCCCGGCCTGCCACCATGGAGGTCATGGCTGGCCGAGATATGGCTGCTGGCCAAGGCGTCAATCCCGGTGATCCTGGCGTACACCCTGCAGAACTCGCTGCAGACCGTTTCCGTCCTCATCGTCGGCCGCCTGTCCCCAGAGGCGCTGGCCACGGCTGCATTTTCTTATATGTTCGCCATGTCAACGGCGTGGCTCATCGCGCTGGGCGGGACAACGGCCCTCGACACGCTGGCGTCGAGCAGTTTTACTGGGTCGACTGACAAGCACGACCTAGGGGTTCTCCTGCAGAGGGGACTCTTCGTGCTGTCCCTGTTCTATGTCGTCGTGGCGGTGATATGGTCTTTCTCCGAGCACATCTTCCGTGCTCTGGGGCAGGAGGAGTATATATGCATTCAAAGTGCCATGTTCCTGCGCTGCTTGATCCCAGGTGGGCTTGGATATGTGTGGTTCGAGTCAATGAAGAAATACCTTCAAGCCCAAGGTGAGCCAGCCCGTTTCTGAAGCGAGTACGTCGTGGGGGGCTAACCCGATCAGAAATCTACCGCCCTGGCACTTACGTTCTGCTCATCACCTCCCCTCTCAACGCCCTGCTGAATTACCTCTTCATCCACGTCTTCGGCATTGGCCTCTACGGCGCGCCGATAGCCACTGGGATATCCTACTGGCTGTCTTTTCTCCTGCTCGTGGCCTACACCGCCTTCATCAAGGGCCACGAGTGCTGGGGCGGCCTGGCGCCGAGAAGGGCACTCCGTCACCTGGCCCCATTCACACGTCTCGCGCTCCTTGGCGTAGTGCACGTCGGCACCGAGTGGTGGGCTTTCGAGATCGTCGCCCTCGCCGCCGGCAGGCTGGGAACCATCCCGCTGGCGGCCCAGAGCGTCATCATGACCGCGGATCAGGTCATCAACACGGTGCCGTTCGGGCTCGGCGTCGCCGCCTCGGGGCGCATCGGCAACCTCCTCGGGGCGCAGAAGCCGCGGGAGACCCGGCGCGCCGCCCACTGCGCCGCGGTGCTCAGTACGATCATGGGCGCGGTGATCCTCGCCGTGCTGATGGGGACCAAGGACGTCTTCGGCCGGCTCTTCAACGACGACGACAGGGTTGTTGAGCTGGTATCCAAGGTTATGCCTTTTGTTGCCCTGTTCCAGATCGCGGACGGACTGAACGGATCATGCGGCGGAGTGCTCAGGGGGATGGGGCGGCAGTGGGTTGGTGCGGTGGTCAATATTGCAAGTTATTACTTTGGTGCGCTGCCGGGCGGGATATACCTCGCTTTTCATGGCTGGGGGCTCGCAGGTCTTTGGATTGGGCAGTGTGTTGCACTTTACCTGGTGGGAATCTTAGAGTGGGTGATTGTTGGTCTGAGCAACTGGGAGAAGGAGGTCAAGAGAGCCAGCGACAGGTTAGAGGCTGGGGGAATGGGTGCCCGAGGAGGTCAAAATGAAGAAAATGGCGAGTTCTGAGCGGCGGGGAAGCATCATATAGAGATGTGTCTTCCTCTATTGTTTGTTCGCAAGTTGAAAGAGTTTGAGAGAGGAGGGGGAAAAAAAAAAGGAAAGAAAAGTCCCATAGTAAGTGTATCTAGAAAGTCGTAGAGAAAGATATACCCCTTCCCACAACTTGACCTTATCGGCGACTTACCCAGCGTTCCTGTGGTGGCCTCTGAGCGGCAGTCATGTATTTCTTCATGATGGTTCTCCTGGACCCGCTCCCCCCCGGCACCCGCGCAGGGTGTTCGATGTGTCTGGACTTTTGCAACTCTCGATGGCTTGAGACATGCACATTGTGCTACGGGATTGTATACGTACGCAGTGGGTGGTGTTACCAACAGATCCGACTACTGCAGGAAATCGAGATGCTGAGCCTGGTTTGAAGACAAGATGGGATGTGACAAGCGAAGCAAGTGCGTGAGCCGGCCACTACGATGCTGGCAGCCGAATGCCGTGGTGCCAGGGGTGCTGGGCCAAATCGTACTCGGACATCAGCGGGGCCGAAGGGGATTCTGGACGCGCCTAGGTGCATAGGTACCTAGGTATGGTGGAGACCCCTGTCAGGGGTGACGCCATCGGCTGCCCTACTGGTTCACAGTCTGTTTGTCTAGCCCGCGCGACGACATTTCGGGGCTGAAGCCGGGACTTGGACTTCTCATTTCCTCCTTCCAATGGATACGCCAGTCTTGAGCTGACCGCTGCTGCTTTTTTGGTAGAGCCTGCAGTGCAGACCGGACCTTGAGCTCTGGGAGCTTCGTCTCTTCTTCCCCGAGCCAGACCAGGTAGCCCGCTCACAGGGGGTGACGCACCCTGCCCCAGATGGCGACCTCGACAGCTGCAGATTCACCGGCAGCCATAGTGCCTGCCCAGGTCGGCTTCCTGGCCATCTTCAATCCCGGTCTGGGCGACTCGGACGAGACACTTGACGACCAGATTGTCTACTACTCCTCCGTCGACACCCAGACTCAGAAACGGAAGCGTCACCGAAAGGCACGCCCCACCGAGAATGTGTCCCAGGAGGAACGCAACGAGAGGCTGAGGCAGATCGGCCTTGCTCAGGGCATGGTGAGCTTCAGCAAGGACTTTTCAGATGACCAGGCCGTCGACTCGATCGAGACGGAGAAGACGAGGGTTGTCCTGCACGAGCTGGAGCCCGGCTGGTGGATTCTGGCCAGCATTGACCTGACGCGTCTGCCACTCCCGCCACCGACGTCTTCCAAAAAGCAAGGCGGCGCTGCAGCCTCGGCTGACGACAAGTACGAGCACTCGTCGCGGGAGGTCAAGCCTGCGGCCCTACTTCTCCAGGACATGCTCAAGGCTCACTCCGTCTTCCTGCTTCACCATGACTCGTCTCTGAGCTCGTTGTTTATGAGGATCAAGCGGACTAGATTTACGACCACTCTGGCGCGGTATTGGGACCTTTTCCTCTCTACTTGGGACGTTCTGCTTCATGGAAATCCTGTGCGAAACATCTTTGGCGGTATAAAAGTTGCCGCCAGTGGTGAGTTGGGAATAGGCGTCGGCGAGGAGGAGCGCGGGAGCGGCGAGCGAGAGGTCCTTGAGGGGTTTGTCGAGAGAACGGAAGGTCTGGTTGATATCATCGTGTCCAAATTTGGCGATGACAAGCCAGAGGAGTCTTCTAAATCATGGGAGAGGCTGAAGCAGGGCCAGCCAACATGCGCGCAGTGGCTGGGCACTGGCAACGAGCCTGGAGCCGAGGACGGCGCGGTATTTTTAGGAGTGGGAGGCCTGTCCCGAAAATCCGTAGGTGACATCACACACTGGGTCGAAGACATCTATACCTGGGGCGAGGATGCCTACGGAGTTCTCGACAGCCCAAAAGCCACCCGCCAGCCAAGGGGTGAGCCGCGGGCGTCGGAAGAACGCTCGAGGAAGGCTGCCCCAGAAGAACGCCCCATGCAGCCACCTCCCAGTCTCATAGGCCCCAAGCGGGCCTCAAAGCCTGCCGCTGCTACACCTCCCCCTCAGCAGCGTGATAGGCCAGCGGGCTCCAAGTCGAGCCTGGAGCCTGGCTCGGGTGAGGCGGACTCCGGCCGGCTTGAGAAATACATGGACTACTTGAAGCTGGGTTATGGAAAGTACTGGAGCATCGGAGGAGACTCTGAATCCAAGGATGAGACCAAGGACAGCCCGACCTCCCCGACAAGGTTTTCCGTCAAGGGCGACGATTCTGTTGGGCACTTCCTCATCGGCCTGACAGGCGAGGTAGAGGAGGGCTGGGTCGACGATCCCGAGGACAGGCGATTTGGAGAGTACGCCTGGGACGAAAACACAAACCCGAGGACTGTGCTGCGGACAGTGACCGTGGAACTGGAGTCTGATGTTTCGGAAAAGTCAGAAGTACAGGTGTCTAAGGTCCTCGGCAGCCACGATACCGAACTCAATTCTTCAAACGCCACGACGGGCTCAGCATTTGACAGCCAAGACAGAAACAAAACACACAAGCTCCGCGTAGTGGTATATGTCATTAGGCCGTTCATCTTCACATTCTTATTTGAGCTCCGGACGGGGTCGCTGGCCTTTGAGGGTCTCTACCGCTCCTTGCATCACCAAATCGCCCCACTGCGCAAGTCCTTGGGCAATTCGACGGCCTACAGGCCTGAGAAGCCCGACGCAGGCAGCGCATCTGCGGCGATCTATGATCTCGTGTGGGATCCCAGGGAGAAGACGGTGCATTCTACGATCCCCAATATACCCGAGGCGGCAGAGCTATACAGCAGCGGAGGCCCGCCGCCCTGGTCGCGCGTCGAAGCGCTGAACACTCACATGCAGATCCTGAACCTGTACAAGACAACCAGGGCCGACCTGTCTGAGCTGGAGCGGACCTGCAAAACGAGCCGCGGATGGTGGGTCGTCTGGAGCAGGATCCTGGAGAGGAAGCCGGAGGCAGCGCGCGGGTCAGTCGATTCCGACAGGGCGTCGTCCGGAGACTCTGGCAGCAAGCACGAGGAGACGGGCGAGTCTACGAGCGAGGAGGCGACGCACTCGTCGTCCCAGACCTCGACTGTCATGGCGGCGCCTTCGATGTCTGTCAGCAAGGAGATCATCCTCATCCGCAAGGCCAGCGACCACAGCGGGCACGGCAGGAGCGTGAGCCTCACAGGGGTTGGGGGCGGCGTGGGCTGGGCCGATGGGGCGAGCCGGCTGGCGCAAGGGATTGGCGTTGACACGAGGAAGTACATTGAAGGTCTGCTCAGCATGAACCGGTAAGCGGGACGATGGATTCTCGAGCGGACTGATCGGCGTTGCTGGCGGCCGATGGCCTACGTCTACAAAGCTTCTCAACCGGGGAGTTCGGCAGCATACGTACCCAAGGATGGCGGTGGGGTGGACCAGGGCTGTCTGGGTGACGAGAATATGGAGAATACGTGTGTGCTCGCAATGTTTTAGCTGTGCCTGGGCAATCCTCACGTACAATGGATAACCTGGAGGATATTACACATCAGACCGGATGGACTTGGCAGCGGGCCAAGCAAACCTAATCTTGCAGTGGTGTTCAAGATGACATTATCCCTCACATCTGTCTGTACAATGGCAGTGCGGGCCTGAAAGCCCCGTCCGCCGATCGGACGGAGCTACTGGGCTTACGGTGTCGAAGCAATGCGTAACACGTAGATCAGCAATCTCGTTCGACCAATTCCAATCTCTGCGCTGACGTGTCGTGCCGCCCTCCTCGGACGGGGAAAGGGGGCCTGCGGTGTGTAGAGACAGCGGACCAGAGGCGTGCACGGTAAGTCAGTCTGTTGGTCGGCACGGGCCGAGAGAAAGGGTGCGGGGGACCAGTGACAGATCAGTTGATCGGCCACATTCAACTGACGACGACGACGGCTGGGCCCAACAGCCCATCCCGGGCCCGTCTAAGCCGCCGAGGGGTGGTCGATCGTGAGGACGTTGCTGGGGCTTGGGCGCCCGACGATCCCGCGAGGGGCCCGATGGGCTCGTTCTTCTGGTGCTGTTCGGTACCGCTGGGAAAAAGAGGGCGTGGTTATGCAGATTCCCATAGGCGGGACGACAGGACGACGCGCAGCCTGGCCCAACGGTCTCGTCTTGCGCCGCTCCGTCGTCTGGTGATACTTGGTCCTTTGTGGTCCAGCTGTTGGCAGTGGTCGAGGGCCTGGTCGAGGGCCAGGTCAGCAGAGCGAGGCAGTAACGAATGAGATGCCCGTTGCTTGCCTCGCCACTATGGCCGGCGATGTGTTGTGTCGGCTGTGCACCGCGTCGAGATTCGTAGGATGATGCAATGCTGCAGGCCGAATTGCGACGCATTCGGAGGGTTTACGGGATGGGTGTTTGGTCTTGAAGTCATGGTGAGGCGCGGTGTCGTTTACGGTGTACACGCGTAGACACAGACTACATACACACAAGTGTAGGTAGAGGTATATATATATATATATCCCCATACCGCTGTAAACCTCAGACCGTGCGCGGGTTGCCTCTGCTCGTTGTATCGCGATTTCACAGGTTGAAGACAGCCATCTGCGACACGATTTCTCGCCCACAATCTTCAAGCCTCATTATTACCTACTAGACCCTAGACCATCCAATTCAGCCTAGGCCGCCTTTCCCAGGTGGTGCCCCTCCCTGTGTGCTGCGGGGTGTCATCATCTGCCACTGCAACTGCCACCCCACAGTCTAGCCACCAGCACCAAGACAAAACCGTCATTTGTGACGGCGGTGGCAGCTGAGGGCAAAACCCATCCATTCCATGCCCAGAACGCAACCACCTCTACACAAACACAACCACTTCCATCCCCTGCCTGACCTGTAGCCAAAGTGGCCGGCAGGATCGAGAGAGACTTGGGGCATCGCCCTGGGCCTTTGACTGGTGTCTCGTTTCTCATAGTGAGTCATGCCCCCAGTTGGATCTGGATCGTCTTGTTTCCTTACAGATTATGTGCCCGCCCGCCCGCCCGCCCGCCTGCCCGCCCGCTATCCTACCTACCTAGACGTGTACTGTAGACTCTAGTATGGTCTACGGTAAGACTGTGGCCTAGGTGCTTGTTCTCTGACCACATAGCATAGGCGTGTGACATCAATCAACTCAACGCTCAACAGCACAAGCAAAGCAAGCAAGCAAACAAGCAGTCAACCTATCTTTCGACTGAGCAATCGGTATTGGCTCTGCCACACCCACTGCCGCCAGGACTATCCGGACGGAGGCAGAGAGTCAAGCAGGACAAACAGGACCAGCCTCCAGCCTCCAGCCCCCGGCCCTCCCGTGAAGGCCTTCCGTCCCTGCTTCTGTACAGCAGCTTATTAGGTGGGCCTCGTCTAGGACATCCGACACCCTTGTCAGCGATCCCACACCCATTCCCCATTGCCCCCCCCCTTCCACTCAAACTTGGCCACAGCCAACAGGAAACTGGCACCACAATTTACGACTCGAGTTGCCGTGCGTGCGGCGCTGCCACTTGTTAACAGTACCACAGTACTGTCTGTTGCGGTTACTGTTGCTGCTGTTCCTTGCCAGAGAGGCCACAAAAGAAATGGCTCCTCCGCGCCCCTCCTACGCCATAGACGACGGGGAACTCTCCATCTCACTGAGCTCCTCCCAGATACGACGAGGCAGCCGCATCAATGCCAACAGCCCTCTCAAGACCCCAGACAACCCGACTCCCTCCCACGCACACCAACACCACCACCACCACATCGACCACGCCCACGCCCACGCCCTCGACACCTCGGACCCCTCCTCCAACATGGCCTCCGCCTCTGCGCCGACCTCCTCGGCCATTGCGGGGCCCATCCCCGACAAGGTCCGGACAGACCAGCGCATCGGCCAGTACAACATCGTCAAGACCCTCGGCGAGGGCTCCTTCGGCAAGGTCAAGCTTGCCGTGCACCGGAGCACCGGCCAGCAGGTCGCACTCAAGATCATCTCCCGCAAGAAGCTCATCAGCCGGGATATGGCCGGCCGCGTCGAGCGCGAGATTGAGTACCTACAACTGCTGCGACACCCGCACATCATCAAGCTGTAAGTGGGCCCCACCGCCTCCTTCTTGGCCCTCGCCGCCCATGTCACTTCGACGTCCTCGCCTGTCACCTTTGTGACTGCACCACCTGCTGACACTCGCAAAACAGTTATACTGTGATCAAGACATCCAACGAGATCATCATGGTCCTCGAGTATGCCGGCGGCGAACTGTTCGACTACATCGTGCAACACGGCCGTATGGAGGAGGATGAGGCACGACGTTTCTTCCAGCAGATGCTCTGCGCCGTCGAGTACTGCCACAGGCATAAGATCGTCCACCGAGACCTGAAGCCCGAGAACTTGCTCTTGGACGACCAATTGAACGTCAAGATCGCAGACTTCGGACTAAGTAACATCATGACAGACGGGAACTTCCTCAAGACCAGCTGCGGCAGCCCGAATTACGCCGCGCCAGAAGTCATCGGAGGCAAGCTTTACGCCGGCCCAGAGGTCGACGTGTGGAGCTGTGGTGTTATCCTATACGTGCTGCTGGTGGGCAGGCTACCCTTCGACGACGAGCATATACCCAGCCTCTTTGCAAAGATCGCACGGGGAACATATGCGGTACCGAAGTGGATGAGCCCCGGTGCTGCCAACCTGATCAACCGGATGCTTCAGGTCAATCCCGTACAGCGCGCAACCATCCCGGAGATCCGGCAGGATCCTTGGTTCATGAAGAGCCTGCCCGAATACCTGGCACCGCCAGTCGAGCCGTTCTACAACACCGGTATCGACCCCGACAGGGCCATCAAGCCCTCAGACATCGCCCCCAACGCCTCGACCAAGGTGCAAGAAAAGCTCCACAATGAAGTGACAGAGAAAATCTCCAAGACGATGGGTTACGGCAGGAAGGATGTGCAGGAGGCGCTCGAGGCCGCTGAGCCATCTGCCATCAAGGACGCGTACATGATTGTTCGCGAGAACAAGCTGATGCAGGTTAATCGTAAGTATCTCTCACACCACCTCCGTCGCAGGTCTGTTCGGCCTTGTTTCTCGAGCACAGACGTAGTCGCCTTGTCCAGCGGGGGCCTCTACCGACCTCCTCCCCGCTTGAAGCTGACTGCTTTTGTACCTGCTAGCCCTGCTTGGAGAAAACAACCCTTATTTCCCCTCATCTCCGCCCAGTGTTAATGAGGTCTCTTCAGGCATCGAGTCGCTCAGCACAGAATTAGACCGCGGCGCAAGCCCTCTTGCGAGCTCTGCTAGGTCCATCACATCCAACAGTACCACTGCCTCACCGCGTCCGTACGTATCCAAGGTCGGCATCCTACCGAGCAGTCTCACCGCGTATCACAAGGATTATATGGAGCGGGAAAAGGCCGGCGTCGAGGAAAGACCAGCGCCTCCTGCCTTACCGGAGCCTGGACACCCACGGTCTGAAGACGAGCGCCAAGAGACCCTACGTCGGCTTAAGCCTCATACTCGCAGCGCAGATTCGGCCAAAAGACCACAGGGTATGACACCTGTGAATCCTCCGAAGAAGCCCAAGGCGACCAGATGGCAGTTCGGCATTCGTTCGCGGAACGCACCTTGGGAAGCCCTGGGCGTCATCTACAAATCGCTATCTAAACTTGGCTGCAGCTGGGTTCCAGATGAGGATTATGATAAAGTTCATGGCCCCGAGGATGACCAGAATGGCGGGGAAAGATCTCACCGCCGCTCAGCGAGCAGTCGTTCGACCGATCCTACCAAGATCTACAAGCTTCCGGCTGACCCTTGGCACCTTCAAGTGCGATGGGAGACGGAGAAGCTGCGCAAGGGCCCGCATCTCCCCGAGGACATCGCGCAGGACCCTGCTGTCGTGAAGAACGGTGATGACGAGTACCAGGTGGTGGCCATGCGCTTGGACATCCAAATCTACGAAATGGCAGAGCCAGGCTCGTATCTCGTTGACTTCAAATGTGACGGTTACGAGACACCTGACGGTAGGATTCTGGAGGAGAAGCAGGTTACTAGCCCGTTTCCCTTCCTGGACCTTGCGGCCAGGTTGATCATGCAGCTGGCGGATGCGGAATGAAAGCGCTGTCTCGTGTGTCCTTTGGACAGGATGGCAAGGTTGAGTCCAGCCTGTTTCAACACCTCAAAAGTCCTAGCCAACATTGGCATAGCACTGTAGGAGGCGCACCTGCATTATCTGTCGCGCCTCGTGTGACTGAGGACACCCAAAGCGGCAAGCCGACAATTCTACGTTGAGCATGAATTCAGACATGACAACGTTTGTCATGGCAGCGGCTAGTCTGAGCCAACTTTGGTTTTTGGTTTAGGTTTGGAGGCACACTTGTGAGATCGATTGGAAGAGCGTTGGCGTTGGGGAAGCCTCGAGCTGGAGGAAATCATCTACAGGGGGCGAGGCCAAGAAATTTGCCTCCAAGCTTACGGGACAAGCGTCGCGCCGGCGGGCACGCTTACGGAGCCGGGTCTGACACGGGCTGACACGGACGCGGGACGCGTGTGCCCATTCGAAGACGCGTCGTCTCCCGCCGTTGCGGGCACGAGACCGTCCCGGCCGTGCAGTGTGGCAGCCTTTATGCATGAGTGCGGCACCGGCTATCAGGTGGCCGAAGGCTGGTGGCAAGTCTTTTTGGCATCATGCAGGCCTGGGGGGCTGCATGTGCCATTTTGTATCATATGTATATCTATCTACTGCAATTGTAATGGCTGGCTTCCTTGCCTGGCTAGGACCAGCATTCTGTCGGCTGCTGCCACAGCCATCAAAGAAGGCTGCCCGCATAACCGGTCTAAACTTTCATCGTGCCTGGACGGATGACGGTAGCCTATTGTTGTTACACTTTAGTGTGGAAGGGCGATGTGGCAGAGCCGCTCTGAACGAAGAGCGCAAGGATAATCCGACAATGCTGGGGGACTGGCGAGATACTGAAAATCGCCTGGAGACACCACTCTCACCACAGCTTTGGATCGAATGACTCCCCGAGAAGAAGGCGTGCCAAGACTTGAGCAGGATGACTCCCTAAGAGACGCTCGTGGTGTCACTCACAGTCACACCCATTTGTCATGCTGGGCCACGTTTTCCCCGTGCATCAATTAGTAGCTCGCATCGTCATAAGTAGCAAGTGCAGCATCATCGTGTTTGTCAATATCGGCCTCGGGTCTTTGTGCATACCCGCCGCACGCGCGACCACCCACTCACCCAC
This sequence comes from Diaporthe sp. PMI_573, assembly GCA_021399435.1. Lineage (NCBI taxonomy): Eukaryota > Fungi > Ascomycota > Sordariomycetes > Diaporthales > Diaporthaceae > Diaporthe > Diaporthe sp. PMI_573. Next base: position 2,515,452 of record JAJTUP010000002.1, on the reverse strand, counting down.
CCAGCACCCGACGCAAAGGGACGTGGATACCTCTTCTGAGAGGATGAGATGAGGGATATCAGACAACGAGAGGGGAGATCATCAAGTGAAGGAACAACCTCGGAACAAGTCTCCAGTGCCCCATCTGTGTGGGAACCTTCCATCTCTCCTTCCCCCCGTTTCCCCCCTCCACCTGTCTCCTCGATCTCGCGATACGGAGGGGCGCCAGCGGCCCTTCTTACTGGTAGCTATTTTTTGATGCGGGTAGACGTGGACACAGGCGAGGCGCGCACACTCGAGATGAGGGAGGCTAGGATAGCACGGCAGTGCGGGCAGGACGGCAGAATCCCCATTGTCAGCCCCTCTCATCCCTGTGTGTTGTCTCACGATACTAGTGTAGTGTACAGAGGAGCAGGTGGTGCCGCCCCTCTGGGCTGGAGCCATCTGGCTGGAGCCCAACCAACCCTGAGCCGTATCCGGAGGGGTGGTACGTTCGGAGGACGGGAAAGTTCGTGGGATGTTGTTCCTACTGTATACTGATGGACGGGATACTTGTCATTCGTGGGGGGGGGCCCATCTTGCCAACCCCCCTCGATCGCCTCAGAATATACCACAGTAGCATCTCGCGATAATTGCGGAGCTCCCCCCGGCGCAAGGAGTGTCTTCCCTCGCACCGATACCCACCACGTGATGGGGCCTATGCATGTTGCCTATGCAGTGTGTAGTGTGTACATGCCCGTTATACGGGGCGGGATCGACGTGGAAGCTTCTTCGACTCGGGCACAGGCACAGATCGAAGCCTGACCCCAGTCTGGAGGTCCTACTCTCCTGACTCTCCTCTCCCTCTTCCTGTCTATGCCAGCTTTGCATGTCTGTCTGTCCGTCTTTCTGCCTGCCTGACTGACCGAATGCCTACCTGACTTGCCTTTTCCTCTTTCCCCCTCCGCCCGCCCGATCCCCCCATCTCCCACCCCTCGCCGCACTTGTTCGAGTTGACGATAGTGTCATGCCATGATACCTCCCTGGATCCACACTGGGCACTCCTGCTTCCGCTGTTGCTGGGGAACACTCGATAAGCGACGTGGACACTGGCGAGCCTGAGTTGCTCGGCACCGTCGCACTCGTGATGATGCCCGCACTACCGCCAGACCAATGCCGCCGGCCGTCCAACAGACCGACTCCCCTCACTCTCGTAGGATGATAATCAGTCCCAAGGAAGAGCTGTTCCCACCACCTCGGCGCAAGCTGCTGGGTCAGTAGGCGACGTGGAGGCCTATTTGTTGGCAGAGGCCAATCTTTCCCTCGTGCCAACAGTTTGGTGCTTGCTTGACAGCTTGTCAAACAGCTTGACAGACGACCCGACTGCCGCCCCTCCGCTGGCGATGGAGAAGGAGACCCACCCTCACATCTCGGGTTCAGTAGTGTTAGATTGGGGAGATTGCCACGCAGGAGTTGCTGCTGCCTCCCGCTGTACTGCTGGCACTCGCAGCCTCGGCGGACAAGAACTGATTGATTACAGTAAATTGCCAGATTGTCAGATTGTCGAGGTCGGCGCCCCGTCCGATCCTCGCCTTGGAGACCGGGGGGCCGGGGGAGGGGGAGGGGTCGGACTCGCGGCGCTTCTGGCGGTGTAGATTTCATGATGCATCCGTCAGGGGGCATAGGGAAAATTGGCCGAGGTCCCTCTCCGCTGCAGCCGGGGGCTCTCCTGCTCTGGAAGGCCGTGGATCAGGATGGAAGTACACTACAACGGTAGGAGATCAAGAGAGCAATTGGCTCTTTACTGTTTTCTGACAGGTCGGTCCCACTGTCATGCCAGGTGAAAATGGAGACTCTGGGAGAAAGAGGCATAGGCCTGGAGGCAGGAGGATGGTTAGTGTTTGTGCCTGTCCGCGGGCGAGAGGCTCGCTCGCTCGCTCGCGGGGTTTTGGCTGGCGATCTACCTCGCGTCGGTCCACCCCAGTTGCTGGACAGGCGCCGAGCCGATCGAATGGAGTCCCGGGGTTGTTCAATTGATGATGACTTGGGAGGGTCAATTGGTTATCGTCTGGCCCAGGTTGTCCAATTGCTTTGGGGACCGACACGTTGGGCAGCACCGGGATGGTTTCACAACTTGCTCGTGCTGGCACGTGACCGGGAGGAGCTGTGTCCGTTGTTGTGTTGTCTTTTCTACCGTCTGACGAGTGTCCCTACCAACGGCCTCGAGCAATTGATCGGGCGCTGATGAGCACTGACGGGACAGCTCGAAGGACAGGCCGCAGCAGAGCACTGCGCCACGGACAACAGAGAACCATGTCGAGCTGTCGGAGGGTGACAGTCGCGAAAGGGTTCCTGCGCCTGCGTCCCAAAAGGGAAAAGCAGGGACAAACACTAAGGGGGCCTAGGAGCAATACGCCAAACCGCTACACTAGTATCCATGCATGAATAGCCACGCTGCCTCAACGGCTGGGCAGTGGGGCCAGCGAGCTCATGGCCCAGAGTTTCTCGACCGTGCCTGGCAGCCGTGGTTGGGCAGGAGCATGGCCTCTGGTCGAGGAGGGTCTCCTGCGTAGTGTACTATGTAGGGCGTCCTGTTGGATATCGTGATGATGCTGACTTAAACAGTGCAGAGTGCACAAGCATAGGGTGAGCAATCAGCGTGCTCCCACCAAGATTCGGCGTCCGAGAGTTTGCTTTTCGATCTGTCTGATCCTGTTTCCCACAAGATGGCCCGCTTCGAAACAAAACCTCAATTCCTGTGGGACCCTGGGCTGTCGAATAGGATCAGGGCTTGGGAGAGAACCAGACCGCAAGAGAGACGGCAGAGGAACATCAGATGGTACAGGACGCCGGCAGGGGTAGTGCGGTATCACCTCGCAGTAGATGTGGGGAAGTACAGGGTAAGGGCCAGGCACAAGAGACAGGATGCCAGGGATGGGTGGTGGCAGTACCCATTCTGCAGTACTCGGTGCACTGTCTAGCGCCGCAGGAGGGATAACAGGACGGAAAAGAAACGACGGAGCCAGCCCGAGGGTCAGAGACTCAGAGGGTGCTGTCATCAGGGTTCACTGGCGATCCCCCGGGGAACTTCCCAAAGATGGGCTTCTGGTGATCGTATCGCGATGCAAAGGGCGGGAGGGTGATAGGCGCGTGGGGAAACAAGAAGCGTGGCAGGCTGAGGCGAGGGTATTGCTCGGGTGAGGATTGCCTTCCTAGGCATGTGGATGGCTGAGCAGACAGGCAGACTGATGGGTTGGATGTATAGTACTGGGTAATGTCGTGGCAGCGTTGGGGGAGGGGTAGGTGGCTTGCTGCCGCTGGCAAGACTGGATGGGGGGTCCTGAGGGTCCTGGAGGGTCCTCTGTGTCCTGCGCGCCTTTGCCACTCTGGCGGTTTGGTTGGCTGGGTCCGTTCTGATCTTCTGAACCTTCCCCATCCAATTGGATTGACTGACTGGTTGAGACTGGTTGGGTCCTCTGGTGACTCTGGTCCTCTCCTCCCCAGGCTCTCCGTCCATCCGTCCTCTGGTCTCCCACCTCCTACGCAGTACTGGGCTGCATGCAGCCTTGTTCTCGGATAACAGGTCATTGATGTTGTCGGATGACAGGCCACTGATGCTCCCCGACTCTTCAACGTCATGCAATTACTCGACGACCAGGGTGTTGGCACTGGCATTTTTCAATGCCGCCACGACATGAAGTCAAAGTCGCCTGCCCGACAGCCTGGCTGCCTGCTGTCATTGTCCTTGTTGCAGATCTGATCGTCCAACCCTACCAAGCACCAGGCCGTGCTCAGCGAAACGAAACGAAACGCAGCCTGTGTGCCGGCAGCGGGAGCGCTTGTTTCTTTATACCTGGATGCCATCCAGCCTTAAACCGCGTCTGCGCGTCAAATCCGCGCGAGTTTCGCGATGGCCCAGCTTGATTGGCCTACCGGGCCCGTCCGGCTTCTCCCTCCTCCTTCGAGAACCTTGGCCCAGCCACACCTTTCCGAGTTGATGGCGTCGTCCAAGAGCTTCTCTCCCTGGGCTCGCAGCATGGCCCCACGACACCACCTCGTTTGACTGGCCCAGACCGCATTCCGATGAGACCGGCATATTACCCGACGACCGGACTTGATAGGCCTGACAAGTGCTTCGCTGCAAGTGGCCGAGCTCGGGCCAGTGAGGAGATGCGGCGCGGCCAACCTCCATCCTCGCGCACGCGAGGGGGCCCATCTTCCTTCTCTCTCTCGTCCTCTCTCGTCCTCGATTGACGGGACAGCCGCCACCCTCATGCAGCATGCCCTGTCCTGCCTACAAGGTACCTGATTTGTCTCTGATGCCGCCAGAACTGGTTGAGCTGCCTCTCAAAGGAACAATAGGAAAACTTCTCGATGCGGGAAAGCGGGTCGTCATGCATGGCTCCCACTGCTACCAGTGGTGCTACTGCAGGGCGTTGCTGCAAGCCGAGGTGAGTCATTCAGTCACCGCCATCCACTCGTTTCCAGCCTCCTCGAGTGAAGAGCGACACCGACGGCCTACCCCTCGACGAGGGTAACCCAAGCAGGGGTCAAAGGTACTTGCAGCGCGCGATACATGGGAATTCGAGGACACCGGCGAGGGGGACTGTGGGAATCGGATCAACAATCAGTCTACACCATAGTCCTATGTACAGTACAGCACAGATGAGGGGGCAAACAATCCAATCCGCCTGGGTTGAGCCATTTTGGATGCCCAAGTGGGTATTATAGACCATCCACCCTATCACCCACCTTGATGACCCAATTGCTCTCACTTGGAATCAACCTTAATCCGTCGTCCATCTTGAATTGCCTCTTGAACCCTTTGTGCACGCTCACCGCCAGGTCGCCTCGTCCATCAACAAAGGTCACTAGTCCACACACTACTGCTCTCTCACGAACTCTCCATCGAGATCACCAAAGTCCATCCCACGCTCAACACCTGTTTGCCATCGAACCAGTACACAACCTCACAATCTCAATATCACGAACCTTAAGAACGAAGGGTCGACCTACTACTAGTGCGGACTGCTGCGAACCGTTCGCGCCCACGGGAAGCGATCAGCTTCAGTGGGACGACGAACGAATCCCACTTCCTGTTCGCGGACCGAGACCATTGTTTGTCTCCTGATTCTTGTGTAATTTTTTCCCCTACCCATGGCTGGCTTAGTTGCCCGCCAATGTCTCCATACTAGTTGAAATATCTTAATCGCAATTCGATTCTTGCTCTTGGAAGCTGGCTGGGACGAATCAAACACATTGAACACCACCGGCGAACATATCCATACGACTTACACCAGCCCACCGACACCCGACACCCGACACCCCCAAAGACTCTAGGAGGAAGCGCGCACAACAACACAATTAGGAATTGGGGGAGAGAGATGCAAACACAATGGCTTCTGAAAACCACCCTTTCTACAGCATCTGGGCGTCTGAGTCGGTCCGTGAGCGATTGTTCGCGCACCTGAGCAAGTCAGATATTTGTTCAGTCCGGCTGGCCAATTCGGCCTGCTGTAACCTGGTCACGCGCCGGCTCTTCCAGCGTGTGCATCTCAGCTTCACGCCCAACAGCTTCACCAAACAGTCCCGGATACAGGCCCTGGGGAGGATAGGACATCATATCGAGCACCTTATTTTTTACCTCCCACACTCGGAGACCACATTCCTTCCGCCGCTCATCCACCCACAAACGGGATCCGAGATCTCGTATCTGTACACACCGCACACTTCTATGACCAGCACGCTCACGAGGCCAAAGTATGGAAACTCGGAATTGGGCGACATTCTTACCCAGCAATACCCGCCTCTTTTCCATGCTTCGACGAATGTCCCCAGTTTCATCCATGCGATGAAGAACCTCCCAAATATGAGACACCTGACTATCAAGACACCTGGGCAGGTTCCCGAGGAGCGGTACAGGAGAGACATCGTCGACTACGCACTCATCAGCCTGAGGATAGCCATCGAGCGCACACCGCAACTGACAAAATTAACAAAGCTCTCCTTGTCCGGCGTACATCCGGCTGCATTTCTGTACCTCAAATCTGAAGGCGGTCCCGGCTTCGGCTGCTCCCCACGCGGGGCCAAGCGGTGGCGCCAAATCAAAAGGCTCCATGTCTCGGTAGAGGCATGGGATTTCTATGGCCCCAGCGGCCCGGGCCTTGACCAGCTGAAGATCATCGACGACTACCTGCGCAACTTCTCCGACTGTGTTGAGAAGCTGTCCTTCACCTGGACCGGCGGAAAGGGGCCATGTCCCCTGGCCCTGGCGGAAGATGCGCTCTTTGACCCGCCAAGAGAGTGCAAGAAGCTCTTCAACGAGGTCACGAGCCCCATGAGCCCCTTGCCCGCTACTCCCGGTGTCAGGCAGCCCATGCGCTTCACTCGCCTGAAACACATGCAGGTCAGAAACGCGTCCATGAGTGAGTCGCAATTGAGGAGGCTTGTCGAAGGCCACAAGGCGACGGTCAAGGAGTTTGACTTTGAGAACGTGGTGCTCCTCAATGGCGGCAACTGGGATGAGGCCCTTGCGCCTTTGATGGCGCCCGCTGAGAAGTACGGTAGGGCGCGAAGCGACACCTGGTCGAGATACTCGGTCGGAATGGAAGGCAATGACAACATGCCTCCCCCTAGCCCTGTCGAGAGCGTCAGGACGGTGGGTCCCATGACTCCCGCTACCCCACGGAGTCCAAGGACCCCGAGGACGCCGAAAGGTAGTGTTGCTCAGGATGACGATGTTGCTGTCCGTCATCCCAGCGCTGCTGTGGAAGCCGTGGGCAGGGATCTGCTTGAGGAGATCGACGACGAGATGGAAATGTATGTGGGTCTCAGCCGCAACCCTTCCAAGGCGGAAGTCAGTTACTTTGACAACAAGGAAGAGATCATTGTCGAGCTGGATGAGGACCTCAGCGAGGAGCTCAGCCTTCAGAGAACACTGACGGCCAGCGACGAGCCCCACCGCCCTGTCACGGCTGCCACGAGCCAGGCCAGCCTGAACACCCTAGAAGGCGAGGAGTCGTTCAGCGGCAAGCTGCGTAAGAAGCGCGTGCGCAGGAGAATCCGCAAGCCCTGGCATCCCAAGCGTGAGGAAGGCGAGCAGTCGGAGGACGACGACAATAATAGCTACTACCCTCCTCGCTCAAACGAGGATCTCAAGGAGAAGCACTCGCTCGCCAGCTTCCTCCACCACAAGCGCTCCGGCTCGTCATCACACTCGAGCAAGAACAGGAACGTACTCCGCCGCGCGCGCCAGTCGTCGGATCCGGGACCGTACTCGTCCTGCCAGATTATGGATCCGAACACCTACGAGATCCAGCTGCCGGAGGTGCTTGGCTCCGACGACGACACGCTGACTCTGAAGTCGAGCAATGCGAGCCAGAGCCAGACGACTCTGAAGTCGAGCAACGCCAGCATGAGTCAGACGACTCTCAAGTCAAGCAATGCCAGCCAGAGCCAGATTCGACTGGTGAGGGCGCCGTCGCACCCCTTGCCGCCGGTCCCGCTCAACATCTCGGCGCCGATGCCGGCGGAACAGCTCCCCGTCCTGTTGCAGCCAGCGGTGTACAACCCGCAGGCGTCGACGACGTCGATCCCGATGCCGCCGGGCTCGCGGGGAAGCGGCGACAGCAGCAACTCGATCAGCGCACCGCAGATGCACGCCAACGGGCAGGGTCACAACGTCAACGACGGGCTGTCGGCGGTCCAGCGGAACCTGGAGCAGGAGGAGAGGCAGCTCCGGTTCGCCGAGGACGCCGAGGCGCGGGCCAGCGCGCTGCAGAAGGCGCGCGACGCGGTGCTGCGCAAGCTGGGAAAGCTGAACGCCGCCAACGCCATGAACAAGATTGACGAAGGCCCGCGACTGGAACAGCACCCAGCGCTGGTGCGGACGAACAGCGGTGGGACCATGCAGGAGCAGCCCCCCACCGGCCCGCCAGACAACGGGAGCAAGACGCACCTTCGCATCCGGGAGCTCCTCGGCGCCGGGACGAGGCAGAACAGCGCTGAGACGTACAAGACCATCGAGTCCAGCAGCTCTTTGCTCGTGCCGCTCGTTTTTAGTGGCAACTGAGATGGGACTTTCTGACCGTCTACGTACTGGGGAGAGGGGACAAGAACAGAACCCGAGGAAATTCATGATGAACACAACAGGCAGGCAGACGGTATGACGCTGTCGAGGTTCAAGGCACACTCGTTGTCTTTTTTTGGGTAGGACGGGGTTTATATGGGAACGGGAATGGGAATGGGAGCATCATAGGAACCGGATGGGATTGCCGTTTGAAACCGGGGCTTGAAGTGCTCAGAGAGGCCTTAGGTGCGGCTTAATGATTATTACGAAACACGAATATCTCTTTTTTGAATACACATTTCTTTGTATATATAAATACAAACACCAACACACACGAATTCCGTCGACGTCCCTTTGCACGTTAGCCTTAAGTGACGATACACATTCAGCTACGCTATAGACCTTGCCTTTTGTTGCACACTCCGCGTCTGTTCTGTTCTACCAGAAGTGGTTCTGGGTCGGGTTCGCCACGTTCAATCTTTGCCTTGGTGGCCTGACAATTATCCTCGCTGAGAAGCGTGCCTGCACAAATGTCTCTTTCGGGTGAACCCAGCACTGGCCGGCAGACAAGCCGCCCTGGGAAGCATGAGTGAATGTAACGGGTTTCACCTCGTAACCTGTTCACGTGCAGGCATGATCAGACGTTCAGGCCTGGCTGGACGGGTGCATACATGCAGCAAACGACAGGGGGCGTAGGATCCCCTTCCGAGGGAGTCCATGGTCAACAATAATAGCCCTGTTTGTTTGTTTGTGGGAAATTTTCATGTGTGTTGTGTCAACGGCCGCTGGTGCGCATTGCAAGCCGCCATCTCGCTTGGGCGAAGGACCTTTCCTCTTCTGAGAAATCCTCCCCCCCCTCCCTTTTTCCGGGCACTGCAGGTGCTTTGGCCGAATAGCGTGTGCACCGGCTGTGCAGCACAGAAGGCGCGGTGAGTATGAGTATGAGACTGGATCTGTTTTGTTCGCCACGGTGCGGTGCAGGTGCGGTGCAGGTGCGTGGGTGCATGAGTGCGTGGGTGCGGTGATGCGGTGTGCTGGTTGAAACCCGAGAGGAATCTTGTGAGACGCCATCTGTCTTTGGCCGCTGAGGGCCGGGGCAGAACAAGAGGGCGGGAGTTCCTGGCGGCGGGATCCTTTTTCTGGTGCCTACACAGTAGCTTGGATGTCTTGGTGATATTCCCAATGGTAGTTAGCGTGTTATGGGTTGGGGTGGGACGGCGGGCGCGGTCTAGACCGTGTGAGGGCCTGCGGCGAGGGAGAAATGGAACATTGGACCGATCGTCCTCAGCAATTCCCGATCTGTCCTTTTGGGGACCTGGGGGTTGACTCTTGACGAGGCAGGAGGGAAAAGGAGAGAAAAAAAGACAGCCACCGAGGCAAGACACAGAAGCAAGACACAGAAGCAAGACACAGAAGCAAAGAAAGGCTGTCGGACTCGAATAGTGCCCAGGTAGTCTTGGAGGGCGTCGAATCCAGCGAGGGCCCGGCGTCCCACCGCAGCCTCGATGCTTTCTCTCATGCTGGGTCTGATCTCCCGCGGCCCACCACGCGTGTGCTCCAGTGCTCCTCCACTCCTCCTCCCCCAGCTTGAGCCTTGCCCAGCTCCCCCAGCTCCCCGGTCCCCTACCCCCAGCCCGAGAGACTGGGGCCCCCCCGGCCCGCAGCCCGGCATCCTCGCCAGGCGACCCCAGCTCTAGGAGAAAGCTGCAGCCATCAAATCCAATTCCAATTCACCCGCGCAGTCTGGGATGCAATTACATCCGTCTCCCGTCCATTCATCTCATCTGCAAATCCGCGAATCTGCGAATCTGCAAATCTGCAAATCTACCACCCTTTCCCTTGGCCCTCTTGCCCTCGACTCGACACACACGCCGACTCGCACCAACCAGACAACATCACCCTAACCTGCCTTCTTAGAGGCCACTCCGGTCGTGACACCCCAAGAGTGAGCCGGTCCCTTTATTGTGTTGCAGGTAGCCTTGGAATGGGCTGGGCTCGCTGACGGGCCGCCGTCTGTCCAGACCCCACACGTCCAGAGATCGACATCCCGTCCAACCGTGGCCCCGTGGCCCCGTGGACCTTTGGACCAGACGAACACAAGATAGCCGTGCCCTTCCATACGCTTCGTGGCCCACCTTGCCCAGCGCCAGCACGAGCACGAGCACGAGCACTCACTCCGCACTCGCCCGCCCACAGCACGGCACGGCACGACACCTTCCCACAGCCTCGAGGCTGTCCGAGGCGGGAGCGAGGGAAACACGCGTACACCGGCCGTTCCGCCCGGGCCCGCCGTCCACGAGCCCTGCACCGTGCTGCAGCTTGCCGTGCCTCGCGCGCCCTGAGACTCGCCCTCGCTTCATTCCACGTCCGTGGCCCCCGGCTGCCTTCCCAGCCCTCAACCTCGACGAGGCTGTCCTGAACTTCTGCCCGCCCGTCCTTGTGCTTTGCGGCATTATTCGCCGTGGCTTTGGTCTATTTGTGCTTTGGCTTCCACCCTCTGCCGAGAGCTTGGTCCCCAGCTGCTGCGCCCACCACACCAGCGCCCGGAGATGACCGGATAATACTGAGCCTCCTAACACGTCTCTCTCACACGAGCCGGGTCTACCATCGGCCACGATATCCTTCTAAGCCGTCGTCTCGCCCTTCGTCCAGGGCTTCGGTCAAAGTCGGCAAGCGGGGGGAAATCTTCGGTCTTTGCTTCTCGCAACAAGGAAACCCTACCTTGACGATCTTCCAAAGAATGCAGACTGTACGAGGTTCTTCAACAGGCTCCCCCTCATAGCCTGGGCATATTACAGATGAGGTGCAAGATGAGAGTTGCCATCCGAGAGCAATTGGCTGTACTGTGAGTACCGGAACAGTCCCGCCGATGCACGTTGTCTTGGGGCGCTCAGCTGTTGCTTAGCTGTCAGTCTTGTTATGGACGAGGGCGCTGGCCTTGGTCCTTGGTAGCCTGCCAGGGACACCAGATACGGCCTCCAGCACCGCCCCGGGGTTGTTAGGTTCCAAGGGGGCCAGTACTGACTCGACCTGTGCTATAGTGTTACTCTCGTTGTACTGGTCGGACTCGCCATTGTGGCCGTGCCAACATGGATATTCGTCAACAATTTCGGTGCGCATACCAAGGGCCCTGTCTATTGTCTAACACAACTGATCAATCGCAGTCATACAAGTGCAGTCGAGCGCCTTGGCCCTGACAGCCTCCCTCAAGGCCACCCGTATCGCGTCCGAAGTCCAGCTCATTCAGACGACTTGTTCGACAATAGCCACGAGGATATTGATCCAGCAAGCACTACAGTCATTCTATCAAGGCAATACGACCGATCAAAACTGGAATGATGCAAAGAGGGACTTTCAAAGTGCTCTCGGCTCTGGCGGAGGAAACTTGTACCAGGTCAAAGTGTTCCCAAGGAACACCACGGGCTCGGCTTCTGGTCTTTTCAACGCCACTGGCAGTACGACCCCGCGGATTGAGCTTCCATACGAGGCATCCGACGGCATCAAGCCGATTCTCGGCGATCCGGATGGTGGCTTCCCGCCGTCACTCTATCCGAACATCACTTACAACGATACGGGTGTGCCGAGCACAAACAGTCCGAGCACAAACAGGTTCACCGCTTTCGCCTTCACTGGGGTCCGTCTGAACAATGGCCTGTTGCTGGGTCCCCTTATGATAAACGAGACTTTTGCCCTGATCTCCCTGACAATCGTAAGCTGGCATGGCACGCTTCTTCCTGGTCGTATACCCGCTCTACTAACAAGAACATCTAGCCGATAAGATCGACGTCATTGCCAGGCTTCATCTTGGGCTACATGACCGTTGTCGCTTCTGGAAGTCCGCTCGTGAACGTGACGACTTCAAGAGAGGGCTTGGGCGATACCGGCGTCGTGTTGATCATTGGGCCGATGTCCCCATCAAATGGGTTCAACTCATCACTGCCAGCAAGCAACTCAACGTACACACCGGCCGACCTCGACGCTTTCGGGGATATACCAATGCGCTTTGTCCTTCCTCCCGTACCAGCTCCAACAGGCGCTCGGCGACATGATCAGCACAGCTTCGTTTCTGGACTTTCAGACCGTCCTTTCCAACTACGAGACTTTCCAGCCGCAATGACAGAATTTTCGACGCAGGTCGACACCGTGAACAATGCTAGTTCGAGCTTGTGGACGAGGAACGAGCAAGGGACTGACGTGTCGGTCGGGTTTGCCCGGCCGCAAAACTCGCTCTTCACTTGGACTGTCATTGTTGAACAAGCACGCTCCGAAGCCACGGCTCCGATTAGCACGCTGCGTAAGATTCTTCTCGGGTGTGTCTTTGGTACTGCTGGCGCAGTTGCAATACTCGTCTTTCCATGTGCGCACTGGAGTGTCAAGCCGATCACGCGGCTTAAAGAGGCCACCGAGAAGTCCGTTGCGCCACCGGGATACCACGACGAACTCGCGAGGTTCAACGCATATGACGAAGAGGGAATGCTCTCGGGAACGACTTCCAAAAAGTCCATCAGAGGCATGGCGGCGTGGATCTCGCACAAGTTGGGACGCCGTCGCCGTAGACGCCTCCTTGCAGATGTCGAAAGTGACTCGCACCGGCGAGTCTTCAAAATCCCGGGCAAGGTCGAAAGCCACAAGCACATCGTCACTGACGAATTGACGGAGCTCACCACAGTTTTCAACGAAATGAGCGATGTGAGTGTCACCCGGAAGCCATCATTTGTATTTAACTACCGGGCCAAAAGCTCTAGGCAAGGCCGTAGTCACTGTTGGGAAGCATCGCCGGCAATAACTGACTCGTGGCGTTGTAGGAACTGTTAAAACAGTACACGTCGCTGGATGAAAAAGTTGCCGAGAGAACGCGCGAACTGGAAATTAGCAAGAAGGCAGCCGAAGCAGCGAACGAGAGCAAAACTTTGTTCATCGCCAACATCTCTCACGAGCTCAAAACGCCCCTGAACGGCATTATGGGCATGTGCGCGGTGTGCATGGAAGAGGATGACATCGTCAGGATCAAACAGTCCCTCAAGACGCTGTACAAATCCGGTACGTGTTTGTCCTAGAAATGAAGCGCGACAGGGAAATCATCATAATGTGCCGCTGCTGACCAGTATCTCAGGCGATCTACTGCTCCATCTTCTCGACGATTTGCTTAGTTTTTCCAAGAACCAAATCGGCCATCAAGTAAGCCTTGAGGAACGCGAATTTCGGCTAGCGGATATTCGGTCACAGATTCTTTCCATCTTCGACAAGCAAGTCAAGGAGGGCCGCATCACCCTGACAGCCGATTTCGTCGGCAATGACCCCGATGGTCAGCCTACCGACATAGACCGTCATGATCAAGAGAAGCGTCTCCCGGCTGTCGGCCCTCAAGGTCTAGGGCGTCTGAAAGACATGTGTCTCTGGGGCGATCAGCACCGGATCTTGCAAGTCTTGATCAATCTAGTAAGCAACAGCTTGAAATTCACACCTGCGGGTGGCAAGGTCATGGTACGTATCCGATGTACAGGAGAGGCAGAGTCAAGCGACGAGAGCAGGGCGTCATCCATGTCGAGGACCTCGAGCGGTCAAGGACGCGGTCGAGGTCGCCTGGGATCCGGCTCACAGAATTCGATGAGCTCTAGAGGCGCGTCGTCGTCTATCGTGCAGTCACAGGTCCAGAAAGGCACTGCCCTGTCCATAAACCCGGCGGATCCTAGACATGGCTCTCACCTGCCAGGCATGGAAAGGCCTGCAACGCCGCCGCCACCCAATGCCAAAGCATACATCTTCGAATTTGAAGTCGAAGATACTGGCCCGGGTATCGCCGAGCATATGCAACAGCGAGTGTTTGAGCCCTTCGTGCAGGGAGACCTGGGCCTTAGCAAGAAATACGGCGGCACCGGCCTGGGCTTGAGCATCTGCTCACAGCTAGCCACGCTCATGGGCGGGAGTGTTTCTTTAAGAAGCACAGTGGGCGTCGGAACGACCTTCACCGTGCAATTGCCCCTGAAGTATACCAAAGAAAAGTGGGTACATAACTTTGATTCGGCCATTGAGGACGCAAGGAACTAACTCAGCTTTTGCAGGCCTTCCAGTACAGCATCAAGCAGCGTGGGTGGTGGCTCAAGACCGCCAAGCGTGACATCTGCGGACGTCGAAACTCGCCGTCATTCGGTAGAAGCGCAGGCTGCTGAGGGCTCGAAATCGACGAACACAACGACAGGTGTGGACAAACAGCCCCGGCTTGTGGGCCTCAGCCAGCCTTTTTTCGCGGCCGTGAAAACGCAAACCCCTAAGAGTGATGATGAGAAAATGGCCATGATAAATCAGGCGATGGAAAAGAAGAGAGGAAATGGCAAACTGCGTGTGTTGGTGGCGGACGACAATAACACCAACATCGAGGTTGTCAGCAGAATGTTGAAGCTTGAGGACGTGTACGACGTGACTATCGCCAAGGACGGGCAGGAAGCCTACGAGCTGGTGAAGTCGAACTTCGAGCGCAACGAGCGGTTCGACGTCATCTTCATGGACATCCAGATGCCGAACCTGGACGGGCTGCAGAGCACGAGGTTGATCCGCAAGATGGGTTACAACGCGCCGATTGTCGCGCTCACGGCGTTTTCTGACGCGAGCAACGTCAAAGACTGCATGGACTCGGGCATGAACGAGTTCCTGGCGAAGCCGATTCGGCGACCGGCGCTGAAACAAGTGTTGCAGAAGTTTGCGACAATCCCAGAGGAGCCGGAGACGGCGAGTGTGCTGACGAAGAAGTCCACACCGGAGGCGACAACGCCGGCGGACCCGTCAAAGGAGAAGAGGGATATCGGGCTGGTCTCGGCGACAGAAGTTGTTTCCCCGGAGGAAGAAGAACACTCTAACGGGGTGGCTTCAGTGGGGAAGAAATGAGCAGTCCGCCCCCGAGACCTGGCCCCGATCCTGATATCGCCCAGCGCCTGCTGGAGCCAGGAGGAAGCCTGTCGGCAGATTCGGTCGGAAGCGGGAGTGGAAACAAGTGCGGCTGGCTTCGACGCACTGATGACTTGGTAAAGTTTCTATCCAGTCGCCGGGAAGCGTCGAGGACCGGAGTCTATTTATTACGGAATTTGTAATGGCGGTAGCCTCCGCTCGGAGGCCAAGATATAATTTGGGAAGGCATTGGGTCTTGGGAGCGGTGTTTTTTTTTATGGGAAACGGCACACCAAAAAACACGGCAAAGGTGGCGGCGTCCGGGCGTTTGTTGCTACCCACGATACTATTATTTATGCATTGCGGCGGGGGCCGTTTTGTAACAATGGGCGAGAAGGACTCTTTGCCTTGCTCACCAAAACTTAGGGTGTGTGGGAGGTATGCTTTCTACCCTGTTTTCTTATCCTTAATTTCTTTTCCGAGTGTCGTGGGGGCGGAGATGGAGCGGAGCCAAAAGACAAACGGGCAATTTGACGGGTCTGGACGGCCTTGGACAGCTTTTCGCAGGGCATGCTGGCAAACACGCAAATGGATGGCATGAAAGACGGATCAATATGAGACAGAGAGAATACAATGCAGAGAGGAACACGGGCGACCAAACTATACGTGGCCGCTGAAATAGGGATGATATAATGCCGTGAGCCGTGATGGCGACGTTCTTGAGACGATGTCTCCTGAAGCATGCGGTGCTCATCAGCAATCTCTAGCCGCCGGGGCTGTAAGCGCCGAGCTGTCCCCGGCGGGAGGGGAGGCTGCAAGGTTCCAAGGTCGATCAGAAGAAGCTCACCCCTGCAGCGTCCAGAGGCCAGAGCTTGCGCGGCCCAGCCATTGGTCGGCCCTCGTCTGCCCTGCCCATCTTGGGAGCTTGGCCCCAGATTATTATTAGCAGCCCCAGCAAGGGCAGATGCAACAATTGTCGACATGGTGCAGCTGTTGGCTGCACGCTGCAACGTCGAACGGCGCCATGCGAGGGGGCTGCGAGGCCATTCTAAAGCGCGCTTCGCTTGACTGGGGGCCTGGGTGAATTTCAATTTCACACCTCTGCTTTGCTACCTACCGCCAGCTCACCTGGATCCCCTCTGAATTAGACCCAGTATTCATACCCCAGGGTGGTCCTCGTCTGAGCCGCAGCTGGCACCTCAGACACAGGAGCATACGATCAAGCCAGCCTCAACAATCAATCGGCTTGTACGGTGAGTGCGGGGCTGCCGGTGATCCCTCAGCTGTCGTGCAACCGGCGACGACCTCACTTCTCCCTGAGCCCCGCTGACCAGCTCGCAGCTGCAACCCGACCAGCAGCGTCTCACGCCTCACCTACAGAATGTCGCAGTACTATCCGCGTGAGCATCCGAAGCATCTGGCACGGTGTCAACCTCCAAAGCTGACATTCACGCAGCTCCGCCCTCCGCGGCCCAGAAGAACTACCCGCCGCCGCCCATGTCGGCGCCAGCCCACCAGACTTCCTTTGGGCATATCGGAGGAGGGCCCATGTCGCCCCCGGCAAACAAGACATCTTTCTACCCCCCTCCGCCTAACGGCTCCTCTCCGGCCCAGCAGCAGCAGAGGAATTATCCTCCGCCGCCGGCTGCCGCGGGGACGCCACCTCCCAAGTCCGGCAGCCCCATGTCTTACCCCCCTCCTCCCCAGCAGTTCTCGCCACCACCACCTCAGCAGCAGCAGCAGCAGCAGCAGCAGCAGCAGCCAGTCCCTAACATGAGCCTGCCGCTTCACATGCGCCACAGTTCCACCGGCTCAGTCCACAGCCAACAAGGGCCCCAGTTTACTCACAACCAGCAGTCATCTCAGCCGCCCCAGTATGCCGGACCCCCCGAGGACGGCTACCCGCCCGAGAAGCCGCCCCAGTCAGAGCGGGACGAGGAGGAGGCCCCGGTGGACACAAGCAACCCCGGGAACCTGGTGGGCGGGGCCCCGCCGGCCGGGCACTTCGTCGGCGCGTCGGCGATCGTGGACGACGTGGGCACCTTCAACGGCGGGTCTTACCGCATCAGCCACCGGGATAGCAACACGATCCTGACCATCCAGCTGGCGATGGGGTGCCCGCTGAGCGCGAAACCGGGGACGATGATCGCCATGAGCCCGACCATCACCCTCAAGGGCGCGTACAAGTTCAGCATGAAGAAGCTGGTCGCCGGCGGCGAGATGGGCCACTCGACATTCACGGGGCCCGGGGAGCTGCTTCTGGGCCCCCCGTTCCTGGGCGACGTGACCAGCCTGCGCCTCACCGGCAACGAGAGCTGGAGCGTGGGCCACGACGGGTACCTGGGCAGCACGCAGGGCGTCGTCAAGGAGTACAAGAGGCAGGGGCTCGGCAAGGCCATGTTCAGCGGCGAGGGCCTGTGGGTCTACAAGGTCAGCGGGACTGGCCTGCTCTGGCTGACGAGTTTCGGCGCCATCATCAGGAAGGATGTGAGTTCTGCGGCCCCCCTCCAACCTACTCCCCCCCCCCTAACCACGATCTCTATCTCAAAAGTGCAGGACGCTGATGAAACCGCGAACAGCTTGTGGAGGGGGAGAAGTACATTGTCGACAATGGCCACTTGGTTGCCTGGAACACCAAGTACGTGATGGAGCGGGTCGCGTCTGGCGGTATCATTTCGGGCTTCGCGTCCGGCGAGGGCCTGGTGTGCAAGTTCACCGGGCCGGGCACGGTTTTCATCCAGACGAGGAACGCGGTAAGTCTTGTCGTCTTGTCGATTTCCTAGCACGAGGCGAGAAAGCACTTGGGAGAAAAGCTGGCTGACATTGCTTTTTCCTGGCGCAGAAATCTTTCGCTGCCTACATGGGCGGAAGCAACGCCCCTGTCAACTCGTAAACTATTGAATTTCACAGGGGAACGGATTCACCCACGCTCGCTGAAATGTTGGTTGATTCATGGCCGGAGAAAACATCTCCAGACTGATGGGACTGCGGGACTGCTGATATGTGCCTGTTGCAGGTGTCGGGCATTTCTTTTGGGTACTTTTGGGTACATGTTCATATTGCTTCACTTCAAGCGGCCTGTTCTGGTGGTTTAAATGCGCTTTTATCATCTCATTAATTCAAGATGAGGTCACCTTGCTTCAACTCATTCCTTCACCCTCAATTACAATGTCCCGTCCGCATTGGGGCACCGGTAACATGCACAATAGGAAGACAGACCCACCCACTGCTATTCAAATCAGCCGTGATGCTGTGCTGTCGTTTTTGTTTTTTTCCTACGAGCGCAAAGTCAATTACGGGCGAGAAGGAGGCAACATTGAATGCATACTACGTAGCCTGGCAAGTGCCAATTACTACCTACTTTGGTATCTGCTCGGAGAAAGCAGTCGCGAATAGGTACGTCGCAGTGGGAGGAGATGGAGAGGGTAGACATGACGACTTCTTGGATCTTGGACTTATCTACTGGGCTTCCGCCATCCAGTCAATACGAGAGCATCAAATGGCGAGCTCCCAGAGAGTGCTGCTAGATCACCTATGCTGTGAGAACGGGAGTCAAGCCGCAAACGCATCCCACCGCCCTGGTCTTTCGTCTCGGTCGCAGCAGCTGCTGGCGATCGATGACCTTACCTGGCATTGTGGATCAACTGCCAAACATTGGAGGAACGGAAGAGAGGCCTCGAGGCAGCAGCTCCCCAGCGTCGCTTCCCATCAAGCAAGCTATACACCACAACCCACGGCTTCCTCCCAAGCTCTAGGCAAATGAGGACCCAGCCGACTCAGCGACGCGACTCCTTCGCAAACCCATCCCCATCCCATCGCACCTCATCACACAGCCCAGGACTCGGTCTTCGGTTTTGGTTATCACCCGCGCAGGTTTAGGGTATCTTCTTCTTTCTTCAGGGTAAACCGAAGTCGATTTTCAGCGTTTTTGAGCGGAAGTTTCAATTTCTTACAGCTGTTGCTTCGAACCTCGATCAAACTCGCCTAACTTCTTCCGCCTTCTCCCCATTTTGTCTCGCTGGTCTTCATCCGCGAACAGGTTCTTTTCGCCTCTGCACTCATCGATCGGCCCCGGTCCGTCTGTGCCTTCAACTTCTCCATAGAGAATTCGTCCTTTTCGGCCAGGACGTCCATCAGCCAGCTCCCAAGTAAGTGTACCATCCACGTCAGCTTGGTTGCTCTGGATTGTAACACGACTCAGTCGCTGACGTTCACCTCTGCCAAATCTTCAGGCAGGCCATTTGCCCTTCGCTAGTGACGGCGAAAGCTTCATGCTTGACACCCACCAGGGGTCGGAACTTCAACTTCACCATCTACCGTAGGTAGCCCAGCACCCGTCACAAGGAGCGTACACTTCACAGTCAGTGTCGCTACTCCAATCTCCCGAAAAGCCCATGCTTATGTTCGCCCCGGTTCAGCGAGACTTGATGCTAATTTATTGTGGTTGGAAGGTGCGGCAAAGAGACCTCAGCTGAGATAAACTGCATTGCCCGTCACTTTTGATTCTCTCAAGACGCACAAGCGAAGTCTTCGACACAACGTGGCGGTTCGGGTCGGGCTTGACGCCAAGAAAGGAGCAGGATGTCTACCTTACAGAAAACCCAGGGCAATACTGCCCCGTCGCGTTCGGCGAAGCCTAAGCTCACCATCGACACTCGAGCGCATATCAAACCGAACGCCGATCTGCTCTATATCCAGAGTGCACCTGTTGGCACACGTCAAGAGAGAGGAATTCCGCCCATGTATCAAGCTGTTGACCGGCACTGCACGAAGGTTGCTGAGATGATGAATTCGCCCACTTGGCGCAGTCAACGACACAAACCTACCATTGTTGACAACGGCGGTCCTTTCGAGCCACTGGATCCCCATCAGGCCTACACCCGGAGTCCCTTGGCGCCCTGTGTCGAGGATGATGAAGCATGGGACTCAGCCAGAGAGGAAGAAGGTGCCAATGCGGGTTTCCCCAGTCCCACGAGGCAACGCGCCCAACGCCGTCATGCTGACAGCGGTATTTCTCTGGGTCGGGATGCCGAAGCTATGAACATCCTCAGCATTCATCCACTCTCGGAGGTACCAGACAGTCCTACCAAGACCTTCATCATCTCTGCTTCTGTGTCCAATGGAGCTGCTCACTCCCGCGGGGCCATATACGGCGAGCTCCAGCCCGTCATAATTCCTAACAAGCAGTCCGAGTCTCAGGACAGGACCACTGGAGACGACCTGTCCTCCGAGCTCGACTCCGAGTATGATTCTCTGGGGAATAGTGAGACGGATTTCCAGGGCTCATCGCCATCTCCGTGTCACTTGTCTGGTCAATCTCAAAGTGGGGAGGGACTAGACGAACAGGACGTCCTTGTTGACCAAAGGACGAAGAATAAGGAGCGTGATATCCGCCTGCTCATGGAGAGAGATGCGGCTATCAAGTCTGTCAACTCGCAGCAAGCATCTCCGCGGGGCCACCGCCATCCTGAGCCGGAGGATACGCAACGCTTTCAGGGCTTGCTTGGCAGACTTCTTTGCGAAGCTGAGGCATTGAAGGGTAGTCCAACAGACGGCATCACTCTGAACGACCCGGCAATAGTGTCCTTTGCACCAAAGAAGAGTATGCAGAATCCTGTCAATAAGCAACTTGCGGCTGAACTCCCTCTCGAGGAGAATAGATGTCAGCCCAAGGGAAAACGGCATACTGCCTCTGATTCTGGGTACGCATCAAGCACCCGCACGCTGTCGAGGAGCAGACATGGAACATCAGATGAGATTGGCATCGAGCCTGTCACTATCCAGAATGGAAGGGCCGGCTCTAAAAAAACCGAATCACATCACTCCTCGAAGTCCTCGACTCTCAATCCTGCGGCAAAGGTGTTTTCATCGACCAATGACCACAGTGCTTCTCCGGCGAAGCGGAACATACTTGCGTCTCCCGTCCCCAACCATATCTTTTCTCCACCGTCGCTGGGCCAGGCTCAATTTGGCACGGGCATACATTCGCAGAGCCTCGGGTACAATGCCATGCCCAGATTTGACAGCCCTTTGGTCAACTTGGCCCTCCCACAAGCAGGCTCGTTTCAGGTCTCTCCAGCATTGCTCCCTCAAAGCGTCCCTTTTCCTCTACCTGCGATACCGCCTCCACCTGGATTCGGCCTTGCTCCAGGCCTTGCTCCAGGTATTCAAGGGATCGGAAACATTCCCAGTCTGCCACTCCGACCATCGCCGTCTGCAATGGGTCTAACAAGACCAGCACAACCACTAGGGTCTGTGCCAACGGCTGGACCTATTCCTTCCGAGTTCATGGGCGCCTTTCACCACCAGCTGCCGACTATTCCCTCGTGTAATAACCCAGCACATCAAAACGATGCCGCGTTCAGTGCCACCCAAGGCTTTCCGGCGCCCACCATGCCACAGCTCGCACCTCCTGCGCCGCCTGCCTCCCTGTTCAGTCCAACTCACAGAGCTCCCATGCCACCACCCATGGCACCAGCAGCCCCAGTGATGAACCCGATTTTTAGGAAGAACGTGCCCAAGCCTAAAGTACCTAACACTACTGGTCAGCAGTACTGGGAGTACTGGCACGAGCTGCGACGAACTTTTGAACCCGGATATGCCCAAAAGTCAAAGCAGAACCAGCAGAAGCGGTACATGAAGCAGCAGATCCACAAGGACGACGGCACGACGGAACAGGCCTAGGAGGAGCGTGGCTCTCCAAGCGTGCCACAAGGGAACAAAGACCAAGCGAACGGCGGATCAAAAACACAGAGCGTTTCCAGTGGGGCAACAGGTAACAAGACCGCTGTTGTTGGCGAAAAAGGAGTTGACAGCAACGACCACGGCGGCAGTTCTCATGAGAGCAAGTAAGGAGTTCAGGCTTCACACCATGCCTTTTATCCCACACAAACTACTTGTTTTCTAAGCTTGAAGCCGACTATGCTTGTCACATGTTGACAGACGAAGGTAGAGACTGCGGCCAGTCACACATCACATGGGCGATTATGCGTCGCTTTTCTTATTGTTATTTGTTTTCTCATGAGTAATGCACGGCGATGACTTGTTCTTCTACAAAGGTGATCACTACCAGCTCAGCAAGTCTTTCCAACGAAGGGGAGATGAAAGCAATGAATAGGGAAATGAAAAAGTCTTCACAAAGATTACAAGAGTCACATTGGGAAGAATCGAGGTGTCCATATTGTTAGTCTCGATAGCAGCAGTGTCATTCCGTTCGAATTCAAGCTTTGACCCTTCGAGCCTTCGGCCCTTTGCAGGGACAAGTGACCCTCTTGGCGCACGTAGATGCCTACATGTCAGACTTCCCGTGTCTTCCGTCGGGCATGTGCTTATCATGCCTATTATCACGCTTTCGCCAAGTGATCATGATACCAGGGCGAGGTGCTCGGGCAAAATGATGTGCCAAACCCACACAACACGTCCGATCCCAGCGCAGAGCACATTGTCTCCCCCCCCCCACCCTCGGTACTTCGAAAGGAAAGGAGAAAGACATGACGGTCTAAAGCCATGTACACAAAGCTACACCGATGGCAAGCCGGACCTCACCTCGAAGGATTGGTGACTTCACCTTCGCACTCACGGCCTGATTGGGCAGTGACCGGTCTGCTCTGATGTTTTGGGACCGCCGGAGGATGAGATCCTGGCAGGTATTGAGGTTGGTATCTGGTACAATGATACAGGCACGACTGTAACATGCACGGAGATTCTTTGACTTTGCCTACTCAAGGCACATCATACCAACTCCACTGGAGAATACGCGTATGCTCAGTCCGCGTGCCTACCTAGGTAGGTGCTGCAATCTGAAACACCTAAAAGGGTGGTGAACTTAGGTTTGGGGGCCGGGACAAGAGGCAAATGAATCCTTCTTCCTTCTTCCCCCCGGGAAGGACGGATGGTATTGACGCCCTCCTTCTTGGACATCCGCCACCAGCAGTATCATGCATAATAGTCACCCCTCGCGTCCGACTGCCCCTGTGGAATACGCTGGGACGGACATCCGGCCTTGCCGGTGGAAAAGTGAGTATCTGGGATGTGGAAGGGGATGCGTATCTATGTGTATGTGTGTGGGTTTGTGTGTGTGACAGAGCGTACGGGCGCGGGCGCGTGCCCATGTGGGTAGTTGGAAGAGTGAGATATTGCAACTTGCAGGTCTGGCGTGTTCTGTTATCGAGACCGGTGTCTGATACGGGTGTTTGTGGTGGTGTTTAGGCAGGGGCAGATGAAGGGTGAGAAAGGGAGAGAGAGAGAGAAGTTTGTGTGGCGTATCTGCAGGCACCAAGTGCTGACCTCCACCTCGCGGTGAGGTGATGGTGTAAGTGAGGCTGGGTCCGTCTGACATGCTTTGTGGACACCCCTTTCCCCCTTGGATTAGGTAGGCCCCCTCGACCGGGCCACCTATTCACCCGTGGTCCGACTGAGGATGGCAGGCTTCAAGGTTAAGTCCTTTGGTGCGGCGTGGTGCGGCATGGTGCGGCAGGAGCTAGCGGGTCTGGCATGTTGCTATCAGTCGGTTGTGGCGTGAGCTAGGCGGCTCTGCTTAGTCGTGACTTCGGACCAGGCCAGGCCAGTGTGCTCGGTGAGCGAATGGCCAGTGGTGGTGTGGTCGTTGTGATGAGGGCATCATGGTCTTGGTTATCGGAAGTGTGATGCTGCCTCCGCGGGCATGTGCGATGACCCCGTTTTTTCTCTCTTTCGTATTTGAGTTTGAACGAATTTTCACATGTGATGAAATTAATCTGCGACTGCGCTGACATCACTCCCATCCCCCCTGAGAGAAGGCTCACAGCTGCATGGGGATCGAAGGAAGGAGCCTTCGGGTATCGGGTGTATCGTGGATCCGTTCCTGGGGCCAAACGGTGTTTTTTTATGCCTATGCTGTGTAAATGTTGACCATGTCATCCCGTTTGGAATGAAAGGCCCTTGTGATGATTAATTCTGATATTCAGGGATCATCGTGTCCCGAGTTGCGCAATCAGTACTGGGATTCATTGCTCCGCAGTGGCCTGCTGCCCATACCTTGACATGCCGCTGAGGGTGGAGTTTTGTTTTGCCACGTTTTCTCGGTAGAGCCTTGCTATGTTCCTGAGATCATCGATCGCCGTCTACCTTTCCATGATTTGAAAATCACTTGTTGGCCAGCCAGCGAGCGGCACGGTTGTGAAATAAAGACCTTGTCTCGAAGAGGCTCGACATTGATGCTTGGGCCCAGGGCTGGCTTTGGCCATGGTCAGGCTGTTGAAGGTTCGTCGTGTGTGCTCCGCGGCTCTCGAGGGCAAGAGAGTCTCTTCTCACCTGCTCCATGAAAATACGCGAGTCTTCTCAACAACCAAGAGACATGAACGTGCACTGAACTGAATCGAATTTCGCGAACGTCCTGCAACCGATATCGACCGTCGTCGTCTGACTGGCCTCTGGTCAGGTCTGGCTTTCCCAAAATTCCCAAGTCATCTGCACTCTTTCTGGACCGATGGACTGACTTCCTCCCACTCAGATAAGCCCATTACTCTGAGTCGACCGGCACGGGAAGGAACTGGTCCCCAGTGACCGAGGCTTCTTCCCATGACTTGGGCCTCGCACCTCCCCAAAGAATAGGCTCCCAGCCTTTGTGACGTTGAATCAGACTGGGTTTCTTGGCCCATTCCTTTCTTGACCTCAACTTCCGGCTTCCATGTATTCTTAATTCTTTTCCAAGGCACAACCAACGGGATAGTGCAATCCGTTAAGCAGCCCTCGTCTTCGTCACCCATGGAATGGAACGGATGCCATGGTCTCCAAGTCGGACATTACGGAAGCCACTGTCGCTCTGGTGTCTCCCCTCAAAGATGGGTTTAGATGATGTCGCGCACACCATCGATCTCTGGTTCTCGTTCCATCGATGGATCCTGCCTCTGATGGTACCACCCGCCATGCCTTGTTCCTGTCCGTCCCTTCTTTCACCGGTATTGAG
Organism: Diaporthe sp. PMI_573; assembly: GCA_021399435.1. Classification (NCBI taxonomy): domain Eukaryota; kingdom Fungi; phylum Ascomycota; class Sordariomycetes; order Diaporthales; family Diaporthaceae; genus Diaporthe; species Diaporthe sp. PMI_573. Next base: position 2,490,598 of record JAJTUP010000002.1, on the reverse strand, counting down.
GGATCCTTCTCTAGCTCTCATGCCTGAGTCGAGGCCTTTCTTCCCATTCTTTTGTGCCGTTCCTAATGTCGTTCCCGATCGGGCTTTGCGGTACTGTTGTTTGTCTTTCCTCATCAAGAGCTTCAACGTTTCCTGCTTCACAATCGACCCTTTCCTCGGTGCCGTGGACATCATCGACAGAGCACCATATCAGGCCAAGCTCGATAGGCCCAGGGTCCAGCACGTTTGCCAAATAGTCGTGAACAGTGCCGTTACCTCGTGTCCAAGACGAAGGGGAACCGAGGACATGGCGGCCAGGCTGGATCTTATATCAGACAAGATGACGGACCTCCTACCAAACAGGCCCCGAACCTGTGGGGAATCGCTGAAGGAAGCAAGAGGTCATGCCCGAATCAGTCTTTACTAGGAGACCGCTGGCGGTGAGACCTCCAGAGCCGTCTCTGAGCCAAGGGGGTGGTTCCCAGTGTGGGACATCTCCTAAAACGACGGACACGCCAACGGACACCTGGGCAGTGATGGACTCCACCGATCTGCCCATGCGCCATTGCCAAACAGAAGCAAAACGAATTAGGACGATGACTCTTCCTGGGTTATCCCTCCCCATCAACTCTGTTACAGCTATTCTGTCTCGAAAGAGGCATCCCGCATATTGTTGGCCTATTGTCGGACAGGCAGGAGGACCGTCGGTGCCGAGGATAGTCTCGGTGGACTAGAATTTCGGTCATGCAGCTGTTTCGCCTGGCCCTCTTGGGTTGACTCCGGGCAGATTTGCCAGAACAGGAAGGGGTCACAAGGCCGTCTCTGTTCTCATGACTGCTCACAGCCTGTCCTTGAACATGTTGGTTCACATCACTGCAAGTGGCAGATGCCTATCTTATCCACGATTGGATGCGGCTACTTTCGAGCCATCTCACTGCCCCGGATCCAGAAACTATTCCGTAGATCCAGGCATTGATATGGTTTGGTCCCTTTCGGAGCTGCAGCATCTGACACCTTGGCCAACGCCCGTCAGCAGGATCAGATGACGCTCGAAGCCTTGCTCCGTAAGTTGCTACCAGTTTTCATGTCCGGGGGACTGAGCTGATGGTGGGGATCTTTTCATTCTTCAACAACGCTTGAAAGAAGCGCCAAAATTACTGACCGAAGCCACACATTGCTCAAAAAGAATCACGAAGTCGATATATCTCGGGACCGAAGGGATAGCATGGCCAGGTCCACTCGGACCGGAGGAATCCATGGCGCAAACGGCGCGGATGAGAGGGATATGGAGCGCGAGAGAGAAACAAGAGAGACAGGTTCGCGGACTGCTGCCGTTGGCCGTGTGCATTGCGTCGTCTGCCTTGCCGTCACTCGAGCTGCTGGCTAGATTGGACATGCAGTCTGCGGTTAGGCCTCCAGGGCAGCCAGGGTCACTGCGTCGAACGACACAGATCCTCCGACCCAAGAAATATATTTTCATGCAGCAAAAGCCCAAGCCATCATCTGCAAGTAATTGCGGGGTACTTCTGGCTTTTACCAGGACCCATGGCCAATACATTCAGTGGGCACAATGAAGACTCCTCCTCTCTACCGGCATGCTTGATTGATAACGGCCGTGCGGAACTGTTAGTGCATGGATGCAGTGTCTCCAATCCCGAATGATACTGAAGACCGAAGATATCAAGAACGTCCGGCCGGAGATTTCATATACAGAGCTTGTGAGCTCAGTACTGGGTGGGGCCCAGATGTATGGAATCATGTCTCCGCACCTTGTTGGCAGGTCTTGCTGGACCAATTCCTGCTCTTACCACCAGAAGGGGGTCGAAACGTGCCTCAAGACTCACAGGCTATGGCAGCATCCATGATAGATTGAATACCTCGGGGGACCATTTTAGGGCTTGGCTATGAAACTGGTGAACAAATGACCAGTCAGCATGCCCGCTTGCCATACGTCTTCGCCTGGCAGACATGAGGGTTAGTCGCCATAGATTTCGGCCGTCCGTCTTCACACTCGGCCAATGTCGCGACACGAGACTTTATGGTCTAGTCTGTGAGATAAGAGCCCGAGAAGACGAGAGAAAGACGGTTAAGGTCCAAGCAGACACGGCCGTGTTGCAGGTACGACACCGTCGACCAGAAAATACAGGAATCAGAGTCTCTTCCCCGACCCGTCAATTCCTCTGCTCAGTGCCTGAAATGACTCCAGCCTGAACACGAGCCGGAGTACGAGTTGGAAACAACAGAGTCGTACCAAGAACTAACCAGTGTCGGACCAGCGCGGAGGCTTGCCAGTTGTGACTGTGCATGTGCTCGGCGGTCGGAGTGCTCAGCTGACCGAATGTTCCGAGAGGGACGACGATACTGCGAGAGGTGGTAGGACAGCATAAGACGGTGAGGAATTCTGCAAGTTTTTGCGGCACATGGTAATCACAAAAGCCCGCCAGAGGTTGCTGAGGCCGGGTGCCTCATCAGACCGGGGAGGGGAAAGCTGATGGGACTCCCAAATAGGGAAGGCTGCACCTAATGCTTCTGCCTTGCTGCTGTATGACGGACGATCATGTCTCAGAGGGAACCGATGAACACACGTGGAGCATCCATGAGCACCTGCTCTGCTGTCTGGATAAACTTCGCTACACAGCCCAGGCTTGCCCACTGGGGGTGCCACGACAACTCCAGCAGCGGCCGCCTTGAGCAGTCAGCACACTCACTCACCACTGCAAGTGGAAATCATTCGCCAAGGTCCGATTCTGGGCCAGTCAAATCCACGAAGCCTCCAGCCACATCCGACACAACAGAGGCTGTCGGACCGGGTGAGACTTGGGGGTAGACTCGGGGCCGACCCACTCGTATGATGACTGCGTGTGCGTATGCAGTCCTCGGGCCGCCAGCAGCCTGGACCAAGATCTGCAGGATTTAAACTGAGCTGCGTTCTGAGGCTCGACTGTGGAGACAACGCGCTTCTCTTCTGGACGCCGACTGGCTTCACACTGGCAGTGCATTGGCAAGTGACACAGCGGGTCAGTGGATGTGTCTCGCAACGCAGGGGCTTGCTACCATATGTAGCATCCAGCTTGCTGACCGCAGATACAATCAGTCCAGAAGCAACAGGTACACCACACCACACCACACCACACCACACCAGGCATACTGCACCCGCCAAGGCCAGCCAAGGCAAAGGCATGGTCTCGCAGCACATCAGAAATATTTCACCCGATGTTTGGATCTGACGTTTGAAGCATGTCGCCATGAGTTTCCAGAAGAGGTTCTGAAGGGGGCAGTCAAAAGACAGGGCGAAACAGTGTCAGTGGCGCGGCGGGCTTGGTCGTTGAAACAAACCCAAGCCGGGGCGCAAGAGGTCCAAACGATGAGATCAGATCCCAGAGTTGGCGCTATCTCCCCGGCAGATGTTCCCCATGTGTGGGTCGTTCGGTCGGTCCGTCGAGGAGCCAAGCTTTGGCTACACGCCGTGCCTGGCCCTTGCCCCTGCCACCGGTCCCGAGCAGGTGCCCGAACTAGGAGAGCGTGAGATCCAAATCAGACGGCACCAAGCCTCCTGGCCTCGTGCTGCGCAACAAGGCGGCGCACGGGTCGCTCAACCAAGTGCCGAGGCGGCTGGGACTCCTGAAGATCTCAATGACTCGATCTGGGACTATTGGGGCGACAAGGGCCATCAGGCACGGCACGGCCTTGGCTGCACGGCACGGGCTGGGCTGCACGTTTCTCTTGATGTTTATGAGCATCTTGGGCCTCGCCAACGCCGACCGTCCCTCGCGCACCGGCGTCCCGGGATGGCCAGCCACTGGCGTACAGAGCCCTTCTCTTCGGGACTGAACGACGTCGTCGACCGAACGCCCCGAGCCTATTCCCCATCGATGCGACATGAGATTTTTACTCCTTCGCGATCGACGTCCTATATATAAACTCTGGCGAGTATGTGCGCGTGCATATACGTGCCTGCGTTCAGTCGAGTCGATGTGACCACGGTCGTGGGAGTCCAGTATCCCCAATTAGCCCTTGGTTCTGGCTCGCCTATTCCCCGTGTAGCACCTCCCCCCCCCCCGCGTCTGATGGATGCAATATCTCTCCATGTTGCAACCTGGGTGTCAAACCTTACTCAGCCTACAAGAGCACCACAACATTCTGAAACACACCGGGGCGCATTTCACCCCGCGTAGCCATGTACCGTCTGATTTGCCTTGGAGGAACCAACGTCAGCGGGAGACGTGAAATGCGCATAACTGTCTTCTGATATGTCGTCCAACTATTGGGAAAGATCTTTTTTTGGCAACCCTTTCAATGCTTGTTTCCTGCTTTGGCAGCTGATGGGTCGGTTTGTCCAGATATCGAGGGCGTCAGTCTCGGTCATCTCGGGGCAGATGACTTGCATCAAAGGGCAAGCCGGAAGGGTTATGATACGCTGCAGTGTCTGTCAAGGGCCCCTCTGACAGTCTTGGGGTAGGACTCATTGCAAACTCTAAATCCTGCAGACGTGGCACAGCGCCGACGTACCCACATAAGTTGCTCATAGCAGCCCAGCCCACTGGGAGACCGCACACTCAGCTTACTGTACCAAGGGCCATCACGTCACAACCGAGGCTGAATCGGCCGCGAGGCGGAGATGCAATCCACCAGACTCAGCCGCTCCCCCGCTGGCAGTGGTGGTGGTCGGAGGGAACAGAGCATTGATTCCTGGCGGGGTCGCGAAGGCATGACAGTCGTGATCGGGCGAACCAGCTCTAGACTATCTCGAGACTGTCAGTTCTGCGCGCTGCTTGTGCGTCACCGTGTGGGCATTCAAGTCAGCCCTGGTGGGCGAAAGAGTGCCTTCATGCAGACCCGACTCCGAGTTGAGGCGTATCAAGTTCATGTTCGCGACCGGGCCGGCCGTCAACAAACACCCTCCTTCCCACAATGCCTTCCCATGCGAAGCGGACCGAACTGGCTGTGCAGGCTTGGGTTTGGCCCCGCAGCAGTGAGGACATGCGCGGGTTGGCGGAAGGGACGACGAGCATACAATGCCCTCTTGCGTCTGAACTCGGATGGAGCGTGGGTGCGCGAGGCTGGTCTGGGAAGGCTGTTTCTTGAAACCGAAGCGAGCATATCCAAAGCCAACTGGGCCCTCGCAGGGTGGATGCTGGTGCATCCCGAGCCTGGGCCGGGCCCACCACACAGCCGCTGACTGGATTTGATCCTGGGGAAAATCACCGCAAGCTTATCGCGACGGAACCTTATTGTGAAACTTTGCTGTCCTTTCGTCCTCCTTTCCTCCCGTAACATCGGCGAATCTTCCTGATCGACATCGATATCGACATCGACATCGACATCGATCCGACCCAGCACGCAGCGCGTGCCTGCGGTCATCATCTCACATCTCGCATCTCGCATCTCGCATCTCACATCCTCACCCGACCTCCCAGAGGCCCCGGGGGTTCCTCCCCCCTTCTTCTCCTTCCACCACCACCCACGACCCGTGCATGCAGGCCAGCACGCTGGGCCGGGATACATTGCAAGCTAGCTGGGGATTTCTTCATCGCACATCACTTGCTCACTCTGGTCTTTTGTGCACCGGCGGCCAGAACCGCGTCGCTTTTACCGTGTGCCTGGGACGAGATGGCCAGTCCGAGCGCTGACCAGGCCGGCCAGCCGCCCTGCCGCCCTGCCGCCCTGCCCCTTGAAATATGATTTTCACAGTGTTCGCCATTGTGTGCGACAGCCATTCTGGCCCTCGAGTCTGCCTTGCAGGCGCGTCTCGAGACAGACTTCGGTTGTACGCCTTCCCACGAGATGGTTTCTGATTTTTGATCAACTACCCTTTATGGATGACTTGAGACGAAAGGTTACGAGGCGCACACCCCGGCGACTTGGGACGATTCTGGGGACGTGTCCCTGGACTGTCAGGGTCCCAGGTGGCGCCGTCTGGTGCCCACCCCAACGCCCAAAAGGGCAAAAACCTGAGCGTAGCCGCTGAAGGAGGGGGCGTACACGCTGCAGCTTGTGTGCCGTTGTGAAAGGCGTGGCGTTAGTCGGTCTGCCAGCGGCCTGGTCCTGCGGCCTGGTCCTGCGGCCTGACGATCAATTACGGTTTCCTTGCATGAGCGCCGAGCCTTGCAGGAACCTAGTCACTATCGTCTACACCCGTACCGGCCGGTCCACACACGCCGACCACACCTGGCCTCGCGATATCCGGTCAACATAGGCCTCTCACACCCAGCGCCCGCATCAAACCATGCTGTGCGCCAGCCGACGGCTCCGAGAGCTCCCCGCCGAGGCCAGCCAGCCCTCTCTGCAACCCTCACTCCTCCTCAGGGAGCACAGCATGTCCCAGGCGGGGATATAACGACATGCTGCTGTTCCGAGCACTTGGTCCTGGCCCATGATTGGGTGGGCCGGCCCATGCTCTCCATCTGAGTCTCTGCCACCAGGCAAGGCCTTCTCCTTCCAACACCGCACCGGCGCGCGGGTGGTTGGGCAGGTCGCAAAGGAGACATGCGCCCGTCTTTCACATGAAGCGCCACAAAGCACTCCCACAAGGCATGCACGGGCGCTATCTCGAGCGTCTCCGACCTCCTCCGTGGGTGGTATTCGTCCGTTGGCAAACTTTCATCCCACATTTTGACAGAGTAAATTTACTCTGTGTCATCTAGTGATTGGGCCTTGTCCCTTACTGAAACTCGTGTCAGCTAATCTGCACGGGTTTCGACGCGTTGGCGCGCACCTCAATCTTGGAAGGTCTTGAGGCATCTGATCTCGCCCCCGTCTTCGACGCTTCCAAGAAGCTTCGGGACCTAGCCCAACCGGTTGCTGTGTGGGCCTTGCCCACCACCCACTCATCGTCATCGCGAGTGTCTGTGCGAGCAACGCTGAGCAGCCGCCTCGTATCCTTACTCGTAACGTCCAACACTTACAGCCGTGCCAGCCGTGCAATGTTGTGGGCCGACCACCCGCCAGCAAGACTGCCCTCTGGCCGACATCGATGAGTATCTGTGTCATCGCTAAACTGCATTCGAAACAATGCGGATTTTCTAGTCTCGTTGCTCTGTCCCCAGTGCACTTGCTAAATGCACCGTGGGCCCGTCTTACCAGCTCCCTTGGACTTTTGAGGCCAGACCCACTGCTGCGGCTCGCATCCGCCGTACCCATGTCCTCGCTCGCGGCTGAAGTTGTCACCCCTGCCTGGGCTTGTCAGCTTGTCTTCTGGGCGCCCCAGACATGCCCATCACCACCCAAGACAAGGATGGCTCCCCTAACCTGCTTAGCTCCCTGCTCATAGGCACCGCCTCAGCAACGGTAGGGTCTATCTATGTATGTGTATCTCCTCAATTTTTCCCGATATGACATGGGCCGAGTTCCATCCCATCCTCTCTCTTCACAAGGCCGTTCAAGGAACAAGACTTGCTAAAAGACTCGCACGATCGGGAAACTATTGCTCTCCGCTTCCCAACTCGGACAAGATTGTTCATTAAACAATTTCCTTTTCCTTCTCTCCAGCTCGACCCGTTCTCCAGCTATCTCCTGTCTCTCCTCATCATCTGTCTTGGTACCAGACTGCCTGCCTGTATCTGGTCACAAGCTTCAACAGTACTTACACCACACCGATCACAACATCTACCGCTGTCCCCAGCCGCGCCCGTCTTGTCGGTCGAGGCAATTACGCGTCTTACTATCTGAGTTCGTCATTGTCTCACTTGTTGATCAAGTCGTGGCACCATGGTCTTCTGCGCGTACTGCGGGAAGAGCTTCACCCGCAAAGAGCACCTGGAGCGGCACATCCCAAGCCGTGAGCCTCCGCCTCCTCCTTGCAAATCCCCGTTGGTTGTTCTTAACTGACCCAACACCCCACAGATACCAACGTGAAGCCTCATAGATGTAGTGCTTGCCAGCTATCCTTCGCTCGCAGGTGAGACCCCTCGCCCAAGCTGGCTGCTTGGGTCGTCGCGCTGATGGCTAGAATAATAGGGACCTCCTACAAAGACACCACTCTACGTACCATGAAGCCAGAGATCCGATGGAGCCTCTTCCTGGCGGAGTCCCCACGGTTGCTGGCAGGACGCCTATAGCGTGCCAGAACTGCGCAAGCGCAAAGACGGGATGTGATAAGAGGGTTCCATGCAGTCGATGCGCCGAGAAAAACCTGCCGTGTGCTGCTCGCTTCGCGCGACGCTCCTCCAAGGCTGCTGTGAGAGCAGCACAAGCCACTGCTGCGATGAACAACCAGTGCCTACCTGGAGCTCAGACACCCGCAATGCCAGCTGTCTCATCCTCGATGATGGAGATCGACCAGAACTTGACGAAGTCAAGCTCGCCAGGCAAAGGCTCACCTTCGGAAGACGTCGCATGCGCCGACTTGAAATTGCTCTCAAGCCCACAGCAACAACAGTCGCCCCAAGAAGACAACCATTTCAGCCCCGGCGCATTTTCGCCCCACAACAAGCTAGACGTGATGAACGACTTCATGCAGCTCGGGACAGACTTTGTGACGCACGACCACAACTACTCAGACCTGCTCGTCTGGCCCGAGTATCCCATGGAGCTGGATATCTACTCAAACGCCATGGCTATGCGACCAGACTTGGGCCACGGTATGCCCGCTTTTGCAGATATCAGCGACTCGTGTTCCAATTCTGAGCCCATGACAGCTACTTCGTCGCGTGCATCAGTCCACACCAGGGGCACAAGCATCATGTCAACCGCGAGCTTTGACCCCAACAAGTGCATAGACATGGCAATGCGGATACCAAAGGACGCAAAAATCCCAGAATTCGAGGTCGTGATTGCTTCGGAGAACTCCTGGCCAATGGCTAGGTGCAACGCGCCCACGTTCTCCGGCAACTGCCCACGGACGGCGATCGTCCATCTCGAGGCGCTCGAGCAAAAATGCCAGCAAGAAGGAACGTGGGACTCGCTGGAGAAATACCTAGGACAGTTTGGAAACGAGGCACCTCACATGCCGACAGTTATCCCCATCACTTCTCGGACACGTGATAAGATGACGGCCATTACGCAGTCATTCTTACACAAGGCGCTTGACGTCCACAGACTAGGGGGCAATGGCTACTCCAAATCAGGTTATGCCAGCCCGGGAGGCATGTGCAACTTCATCATGCTCCCGCCATCCAGCGTCCTCGAGTACTTTCTCAATAGCTACGTACGCAGCCTGTACGGGTATTATCCCATGATTTTCGCCATGAGCCTGGACCCAAATGAGATGGTTCAGAACACCCAGGCTGCAACATTACTTGTCCTGCTCATGATTGCGCGAGGCGCAGCGTCCGTGCCGATGGCAGAGGCAAGGTACCTATCTGCCGGCCTCACAGAAACTTGTCGGATTTCACTGTTCGACATCATCGAGAAAGACGTCGAGCTATCAGCCGACCCGATCGCGCTGCGCTGTGCGCTCCTGTTCACCCTGCTGGGTGCATGGAGTGGAGACAAGTGGCAGATGGACATTGCTATGGGCCAGCGGGGCATGTATCTGACGGTAAGCATCTCGCGCCCTGACTTGTCATCTTGGAGTGATTACTGACGGAAACCAGATGTTGAAACATGCTGGCATGTTGGAGCCACAACCATCGATGATACCAGCTTTCAATGACTCAACAAGCACTGAGCTTCAATGGAGGGCATGGATGCACCGTGAGACACAAAACAGGTAAGGCATTCAACCCGCTACGTAGGCCGAACCCCACTCGGAAGCTGACCGCATCTTCCAGGCTCGTTTACAACTGGGTCATGGTGGACCAAGAGTTGAGTCTTTTCCACGATACCGCGCCGATACTATCCATCTCGGAGCTTCACTGCCCTCTGCCGGGCTCTGAAATCTTGTGGCTCTCGCCCAATTCTGAGCAATGGCTGGCTGGGATCCAGTCTCTCTATGGCTGTACCAACAACGTGAACCCGCAACTACTTACTACCCCCTCTCTCACCCCGTCACTCTTTGATCTCTTCCAAGATTTCCTGCACGACAATCTTTCCCGTCGACAGTCCAGCTTGACCCCACAACAACTTCGCCTCCTCCTCCATCCTATCCAGTCCTTACTTTGTCACCTGCGGCAGATGCTCTCCTGCTTCTCAGATATCCTCGGCGCAAGGCGTTCAACAGCTCGCACTGTGACAAGGGCGTCGACATTCCAACGTCTGGAAGAAGTGCAGGCCTTGCTCCAAAAGTGGTACGAGCTTGCCATCCTCCAGCACAAGGCCAACCCAAACTGCACAAAAACGCAGTGCAACATTGTGCTGTATCACCTCATCTCCCTGAACGCCGTGACAAACTTCCCCGAGATCGAGAGGCTGGCCCGCAGGGAGGGTTTTGAGGCCGGTGGCCCAACCTACTGGGAACTGAGCCTGAGGCACAAGAGGTGCATCTACCAGCGCGAGGAGGCCATATTCCACTGCGGACAGGTCCTACGACTACTGCGGTCCATACCCGCGGACAAGCTACCGCCGTGGTGGAGCACAGCGACATATAGGGTCACACTGATCCTATGGACGGACGCCATCGGGAGGCTCGACCCGAGCTTCAAGACAGCCATGAATGACGGTTCAAGCCCCGAGAGCGGAAGCGCCCCGAGCAGCTCGGTCGTGGCTGTCGACCGGGTGACGCCTGAGGACCCGGCGGTGATTGCCTATCTCTGGAGCGGCGATGGGACGGCTGCGCTCTCGCGGGACAATGGGACAGCGGTGAGCCTGGATAGCCCCGCCAACATCCTGGAAGTGGGCATACAGACTATTGATGGTGGGATAAGCACACGCATTGGGGACGGGATCAAAAGAAAGCTTGCCACGCTGGCCGATAGTTGGAGTTCGGATATGATTGGCGCCGTGGCTGCTTAATGACGGGCTACTGGCGTCGTTTTTTATTTTTTTTATTTTTTTTTTATTTTCTCTCTTCGTTGCTACTTAGAAATCTGGTCACACTGGTCCCACAGGACATGTGGTTCCACAGGATATCTAGACACGGCTTGGGGGGGGGCTGGATGGCTTCGGGCAGAAGCCATTGGTTCGGCGTCTACGGGGAATGGGATGCGATTCTACTTGACGCACGTCGAGTCTGATGATTCATGATGGCGGGCCTCTCTTCATTCGATACGGCACAAATCAATGAACTACATATGTCTCACTCATGCCGATGTACTGCTGCTCACATAGCTGCTGGGCTTGACAATGTGGATTTACTGTTTCAGCCCCAACTAGACAGGTCTTCGCGCACCCCGGGGCGTGGGCCGGCCGACAGTGGTTACGGATGTCAGGCAGTAGAGTAGGATTTAAACATAGATCCTGTAATCGAGATGGGATACCAAGCTTCTTTCTGGCATGTAACGCTGATGACCCCATGGCGTGATGGGTGGGTGGGCGCCCTGCGAGGCAGTGGTGGGCCAGCAGGTGATGCCACCCCAGGCCCCGACGGCGGACGCATGAAAGCTTCGTTTTGGGCGTCGCGAATCAGGACGCCAACAAGGCTCGCCAGTTCGTGAAGAAATCCTGCCGCTGTCCCGTGCGCCATTGTCAGCCACGGTCGAGGGAGGCCATCTCTAAGCCCACTTCAGCCCCGCACCGCACCAGCAGCAACTCAGCCCTAGCAAAGGCTGAGGCTTGCGGCCGCTAGGTGGCGAGAGAGATGTGTGGGGAGATCCCCAAGCCGCAGCTCCGTCGATTGAGGTTAAATGCGATTTTGTCACCCGACGTGCGCACACACACACATTACGCGCGCACAGCCGCGGCGGACAAAGGCGGTCCCCAGGGCGAGTAAGCTGGTGCCTGGGCAGCAGAAGTGGTGGTGGTGATGGAGGATGGGATTTGCAAATCCGACTCCTGGGTTTGTTGGGGGTCGGGTTTATGCGCGCCACGGTCTTGGGGACGGGTCAAAATAAGAATGTGGAGTATTCAGCTTTCCCGCCCACTCCCCCCACCCCCAGACCCCGGTACAGACTGGGGTGTGGCCCCCCTCCCCCTCCATTAGACGCAACGAATGGGCGTCCTCGATCTTGGTCCCCACTTGCCATATGCAGCAGTCGCAGGTGCCTGCAGGGTACAGGGTCTGGACGCAGCCCGCGTGGGAGGGGGGCGGCTACGATTGAAGACACTGCGTGCATCTAGCCGTACCTTTGTACATGCAGGCCGGGATGGCTACTCTCCAGAAAACAACAGTCTACATCTCGCCATCTTGCATGCCTCTCTTCGCGGCCCGCGCCATTGCCCGTGGACGCGAGCTCGCGACATCCGTTTTAACTTTCTCGAGTCTTTGGCCCAGTCCACTGGAGTCCGAGTCGATCCAACGATCCGTACCCACCATGTCGATTCTCGGGTGCGTAGCATACATGCATCGACAGCGTGGTCCCGGCCGCCAGCCTGTCGCACAGTACATGTTCCATAACCTCGAAAGGCACCACCAGCTAAGCTTGCGTCACTATAGCACGACAGGATGCAGCCCACGCTGCTGGCCTTGCTTCTCGAACCTACCCACAATGGGCAAAAAAGAAAAGGTGCGACACAAGGTGATCCAATTTCCACAACTGATTCGGGCGAGACCTGATGCAGACCATGAAAATATCGTCACACACACACACACACACACACACACACTGCAGTGGCTGGAGCACGCCGCCATCGGCCCCGTGGGCTTTCCGAGGCCTTCGCTCCGCATGGCCATCTCACACCTTCCCCCCACCCCTTGCCTCTTGGTGAATCACCAAGAGAACCCGCCGGGCTTCTCAATGGTTGCTTCTTCTCGGTATATCGCCGAGGACGAGCCGCCCGCTGTTGTTGTCGGTGCCCATTCAATTCAACCCATGGTATGATACTGGACCGAAACAATTCGGATCTCTGCACCCATACGTAAGTACGCACACCTACACAGACACACACACTCAACGGGCGTTCTTGTGACTACTATGCAGCGGTTCCTTTGCTGTGCTTACGTACATGTGGTGGCGTGCGGGCAGATCCCCGGGGCCTGTGTGCAGGGCTTTTTGGCTTTCCTGGATCTGCAGTGCAAATGCAGCCCTCGTAAAAACCCATGTATCATCCACGATAACGCAACCGATTGGCCCGCTCGGCACCCAAAGGGGGTGGCCATCCGCCCGACAGATGTTCCTGCTACGAGTCCCAGCACTTCCCTCACGGCGCGCGCTGGTTGTTGACAGTGCATGATGGATCCGGCTTCCCGGCCCCCAGATCCTTTGGGGCGTGTGGCAAACGACAAACGGCAAAAAGACTATGCCTGAGTACCTGCATGGGAGCACCCCTTCTCGGGCCAAGAGCACAGAGCGCGGCAGAACCGCGGGAGCGGAAGTCTACACCCCACGTCGTCGGGACACACAGGGGGGCATCTCGAGAGACGAGTGGGTCGTGGCCGTGGTGGTTCGTGGTGTGTGCTAAGCTCAGTATACAGAGCTTCATGTCGACATCAAGCCTCGATAAGAGTATTCCCGTCGCGCATTGTGTTTCACTCACCGTCAGAGACTAGATTTTGCGAACCATCTGGGAGCTTTGTCACGCCGGAAGCACCAGAGTGGGAGCAGAACCAAGGCATGGCACAGCAGACGTCGAACATGTCAAGCTACTGCTCGTTGTTGATCCGTAAGCCGTAGTATGGTGGTATGAGCGGCGCGAGCCGTTCGAATAGCCCTTGCAGAGCTAAAAAGAGCAGTGCTGTTGGCTTTGACGACCTTGCGGCTTTCCAGCAGTTTGGGAAGGATTACCCAATTAAGGTTCGATGGTCGAAAGAAGCTTCACGCATGCATCTGGTTTCAGGTCTGCCACCTGAAGACATACCAGGGACGTTTCCGCTTACAAATAGCAGTATTGAAATTTTCTTGACTGATTCTGCAGGGCCACTTAGAGGGGATTGGTCTCTGATGAGTAGCAAGTCCGTCAATAGCCTTTGGTACTATGCACCGCCACTACGTGATGGGCACAGATGAGAGCTAAGGCCTACCGCGCGAGACCAGGGATAAGCCCCAGCTATAAACGGCGTGTGGGCGGAGTCTGCAGCACAAAATTCTAGACTGACTAAAAAAAGATGAATTGTGAAGCAAACGACAAGACGAATTGTTGGGTAAACGAAACACGAATACACATAAGGGAGAACACCAAGCTATGATGTGATGATAACGATAAGAAACAAGACAGTTCGTGAGTTGTTGAGCAGTGTGTCCGGATGTCCGATGGGGCAACCAGCACATTCCAAAGTTGGCAAGGCAGGGGCCACGCCTTGGGACTAGGCCCTCTGACACCGCCGTTCAGACTGGTGCTTATCTGAGAGCGCCCGGAGCCTCGCACGAATACACAGCACAAGGGCTGCGAGATCAAGGCTTGGCGTATTCCTATTTCCGGCTGGGACTGCGCACCGCCGGCCAGCGGTCTCCTTGGTAGGCAGCCGTGCCTTGCGAGCCCGTAATTCCGCCGCAGAGGCCCAAGGAGACAAATAGTGCGTTGATGTTAGGAGATATGCTTGGGCTCGCGCCTTGGCGCACCGAAACAGGACCGATGGTGCGCGACGTCAAACCGGCATCCGAGCTGCGGGACCGAGTCCCCTGTCCGCTCCCAGGCACCCGGCCGCCCCTCGCCCGTCGTTTTACCCCAACTACCGGAATTCTGCTGGCCCCGGACTTTTGGGGGGAGACGACGAGATTGTCCGGATCTGGCCATATATACCACGGGCGCTCGTGGCCATCGATGAGGTGGTCATGGGAGGCCATTCCGCATTGTTGACGCCTTTGTACTGAATCTTATTCCATTCCATCAGATTGTGTTGTTGTCACGGTAGAACAGCGAAACTAATAAAGCCCGACCCTCAAGAATGGCTCCCTCAGCAGTAGATGTTGCGTCCTCAGACGCCACCGCAACCACATCATTCGACCCAGCCCGCCCTCTCGCCGGCAAGGTCGCACTCATCACCGGTGCGGGCCGCGGAATCGGCAAGGGGATCGCCATCGAGCTGGGCCGCCGCGGCGCCGACATCGTCGTCAACTACGGCAGCTCGGCCAAGTCGGCCGAGGAGGTCGTCTCGGAGCTTGCCAAGCTTGGGTCCAAGGGCGTCGCCCTGCAGGCGGACATCAGCGACCCTGCCTCGGTGAGCGGGCTCTTCGACAAGGCCATCGAGCACTTCGGCTACATCGACTTTGTCATCTCCAACTCGGGCATGGAGGTCTGGTGCCCCGAGGTGGACGTGACGCCGGAGCTGTTCGACAAGGTCTTTGGCCTCAACACCCGCGGCCAGTTCTTCGTGGCCCAGCACGCGCTCAAGCACTGCAGGCGCGGCGGGCGGCTGGTCCTGACCTCGTCCATCGCCGCCAGCATCGGCGGCATCCCCAACCACGCCCTGTACGCCGGTTCCAAGGCCGCCATCGAAGGCTTCACTCGCGCCTTCGCTGTCGACTGCGGCGAAAAGGGCATGACCGTCAACGCCATCGCCCCCGGCGGCGTCAAGACCGACATGTTCGACGAGAACGCCTGGCACTACGTCCCGGGCGGCTACAAGGACATGCCCATGGATATCATCGACAAGGGCCTCGCCAACATGTGTCCCCTCAAGCGTGTCGGCACCCCCGCGGACATCGGCAAGGCCGTCTTCACCCTCTGCAGCGACGAGGGCGAGTGGATCAACGGTACGTGTGCATGCATGAGGCTTCATACTTTTTTACTGCTACCATCTCCGTCCCCCGTGTATATGTGTGGGGTGATACAGTTCTTGCTAACTTTGTGGCGTAGGTCAAGTGATCAAGCTGACCGGCGGAAACGCGGTGTAAGGCAGCACAACACAGACGCCATGATCTGCACTGCCAACAGCACTGCGTTTTTGTCTTGGATTTGTTATTTTCTGGCTGCATTTGAGTGAGTCGTGAGCGGGGACTGGGCAGCATACGCATGACACATTGCTTCGTAGCCTCTAAGAAACAGGTTGTTGAGGTGAAATGGGTCTTCTGACCACCTGGTGGCCGGCCTCTAGTGCAACACAAGGCGTGGGGGAAGGTTTCACATTTATATAAAGTTAATCAAGCCACATGCAACTTTGATATAATATCACCTCGCCCAATGGTAACGTCATAGGCCAAGAGGCTCCAGTGCCGAGATAGATGTCCCAATTTCGTGACCGAGCCTTGCTCGTATCGGCGTACATGAATGACCATCGTCCTGAACGCCCAATGTGCCACGACACGTCGCACAACGAGCACTTTTACGGCTCTTCTCCGTAACGGCCCGTTCCATCACTGACATCTCTGGTAGAGTCACCGCTTCTTTCGAATTCGATGCTTGGAAGCAACACAAACCTGCAGGATCGTAGCGAAAGACCACTCAGTTCTGTCCACGGCAGCCCCATATGGGCGATCTTCTCTGCACAGACAACTAGCCCGGCAGTCATCATGTGGGATTGATGTGACAGCTCATATTGTCGTGAAAAAGCATAAGTCGAGGAGGGAAAGGGGAAGCTGTTGATGAAGTGATAATTGGTAGGGGTCTATCCTAGATTGTCGTACATGATGGACTAGACAGCCGTGACACACCAATGTCACCCGGGTAGTAGAGGTCCTCTTACCGACCTAGGCGATTAAGCAAGTCTTCAATGGCCCATGTACTCAACAAGCAACATGTTTCCCGTGGAACGAGGCGATCATGGAGGCCTGGATCTAAGGATAGGCTCTCGGACTTCAGATGTTGTGATTCAGTCGACGTGAACAGATGGATGACTATGTGCCCATGTACTGTTCTTTGATCCCAACCCCCCTGACTGGTGAGTCAGCACGTGTTCCGCCGCGAATCAGGTGCTCCAAGAACGGAGGGACAGAATGCCAAATATAGAAGTAGGGTCTAGAAGCCATATTGTGTTCTCTACATATCTCTCCCGACGCAGAAGCTCCACTCCCACTTATCTGAGGTGCAGCAAGTGTGGCGAAGGCGAGGGTTTGCGGACAAGCCATTACTCGCGTCTTCCTTCCCGGAGTTGAACGATCCCTGTGCTTGGATATGATTTGGAGTTGAGGATGGTCTGACAAGGGGAGCAAGGCAGTGCCTATTCAAATGCGGCACAAGATCACACTGCTACCTAGGTAGTTCGAACAACCTGGCCCTGTGCAAGGAAGACCAGGCTTCAGCCGCTGTTAGACCCGGGAGCGAGACATACATACTCAGATGACAGCTCAGCATAGATTGCTCGCATCTTGGCCGATCAAACAAATCAACCTCACACCCATTCCTCTCAAGGTAGGGTGGTAGTGTCGGCAGTTGGAAGCGGGCGACAAGCCACACAGCTCTCACCTCATGACACTCTTTCGCAAGGGCCTCTCCGTGTAATTTTTGACCTTGAGCGTAGAGGCGCCAGTACTCAAGATATCGCAAGGTACTGCTCTGTTGTTTGGCCCTTATGCAGCGCGAAGAAGGGCCGTCCGGAGCAAGGAAGTAACGCGCCGAGCCCGTCGTGCATCGAACGGGATGTCGTCCGAAGAATACATGCAGGACAGGTTGGGTCGCATGCGTGGGTTGAAGGTAATTGGGCCAGACATGCCGCTTAGGAAGTGTCTACATTCCGCATGGGGAAGAGGCCAAGGCTTGTCCTCCCCCCCTTGCCGGGGACGGACAGCGCAGCCTGCGGGACCTGGGCCGGTTGACTGAAGCCAGGCTTTGGCTTTGGAGACCGCCTCGTCGTGTTGCCAGGGGGGCCCTGGGGGGAGGTCAGCTGCACGTTCACATGCCCTTGAGGCTATGCGAAAGAATTACGGGAGGATTGTTAGGGGGTTTGATTCGTGGGCGCAGTCAGCACGAAATCGTATGCTCGTCGCGCCGCCCGCTCCTTGGTTTGAGTTCAGACGGTTTTGGAGGTGGTCAGCTTACTGTTTAGATGTCAACGATGGTGGGCGCCCATCGAGTTTCAAGATAAACGACCCAGCGATCTCCCAAGGATCCCCCCAAGGGGTCGTAGGGCGAACGACACCTCCTTTCCCATTCTCACGTGAGCAAGTTTATTGAACGAGGACCTCGGATTGCGGCTGGGACTTGCCGTGTAACCCCCGGTGTGTGTTTGCGTGCAAGATAACGCGCGTTAGAAGGGGTCTGTTGTCTGCAGACCCCGGTCGCGCATGCCTGCAGTGACCCATCTGCCGCTTGACCCCCACCTGAGTGATCAATCAACACGCCGCGCGGGGTTGCGTCACGGCAGCGTGCTGTGACTGCCACTGCCTGGAACCAGGACGAACAACGATCGATCCATGTCACGCACAAAGGTTCTGAACTCCGATCACCTCCTGCAACCACTGCAACAACTGCAACCGCTTGCAGGATGGAGCCTAGATACATGCAAAACGGCGACACACCGCTGTTGACGGTACCCGTAGCCGACTCGGCGCCTCACCTGCTGGAACAGGTACTCGAGGGGATCGTCGCCAAATCACCCCCTCAACCCGATTACTTAGGCAACAATGACGTACTCAAGGGCCTCTGGGCAGGGCCGACCGGCTTCGCCTACCTGTTCCTTCACGTCTCCTCCAGGTATCCTCACCTCAAGGTCACCGGCCACCACGCCCTCACCTGGGCGGGCAGGTACATCGACGGCGCCAGAGGTGACCTGCGCCTCGGCTCCAGGTGCGGCCTGTCGTGCGAGAAGCTGGCTTATGATGCCGTCCGAGCCTGCATCACCAAGGACGCAGTCTACGTCGACAGGTTCCTCTCCAGCCTGCCCGAGGTCCTGGCTCCAGACGGGTCGTGGCCGGACGAGCTGCTGCAGGGTCGAGCGGGAACGCTGTACATGTTGCGGATGATGCGCCACTGGGTCCCCGACACCGCGGTCCTCCTGGACCGGTCAATCGAGTCCCTCGCGACCACCATCTTGGCCGCTGGCCCAGAGTGGAAGTGGCACGGGAAGCGCTACCTGGGCGCTGTCCACGGCGACATTGGCATTGTCACACAGCTTGTCCTCGCGATGCCGTCGCTGGCTGGCCGCCTCGAGGGCAAACTGAGGGACCTGCTTGCCTCCCAGCTGGCTAATGGGAACTGGCCGAGCTCCGTCGGGGGTACGGATGCCTCCCTCGTGCAGTTCTGCCACGGCGCCCCAGGGTTCCTGCATTCTCTGGCATCACTTAGGTCCTACTTCCCTGGCCTCCGGCAACAAATCGACGCGAGTGCTGAGGAGGCCCGCAGCTGCGTCTGGAGAGAGGGCCTGCTTCGAAAGGAGCCCTCCCTGTGCCATGGGATACTCGGGAATGCCCTGTAAGTTGTGATGTAACCATGCGAGCTAAGGAGCTCAAGCTGAACACCAAGCAAGCACTTTACGTAGTCCCGAGAGACTGCACTTTCTAGCCATGGCGACGCCAGGCGCCGTTGCTGAGGCCATGATGAAGGATGGGGCTGTGTTTGCACCAGCAGACTATGGCAATAGATATGCCACTATCTCGGGCTATGCACTGAGTCTTGCATGGTCATGGATGGTCGCCGGGGAGCCGTCGCCGCGGTTCATATTCTACAACGATGTATAATACAGAACCTCGCACATGGTCGCATTCGTCCTAGCTCCGAGTGCCGATCGGACGCGTGTGACGTTGACCACTTCATTAAGCTCACCGATGAGCCAAGATCTGGCCTCTGGGGGCTCAGAAGCAGCAGAAGCAGCCCAAAGGTGGACACCCTCGCCCGAGAGAAATCCGGATCCGTCAAGAGAAGCAACAACGAGATTCCGCTCTCGCGAATGGCCAACGTGCACTTTGGCAACGTGTACATGGATTCCCTGGCCAACTTCTCTTCAGCACTCCTGCACCATGGTGATCAAAATGCGAGGCTGATTCCTTTTGTGGAGAACATCACTAAAACGCTGCTGAGGAATTTCATCCCAAAGCCCATGATTCCAGAGCTTTGGGGGATTTTGATAACATAAAACAAGGCGGACCTTGGCGGTAGAAGCGGGACCCACGCCGGGACCGATTAGACTCGGCACCCCGAGCAGAGCAAGTGTTTTCGATTTTCGTCGAAGCTAGCAAGTGCTGATATCAGCGGTGGATGTACCGACTGGGCGGGGATGTTCGGCACGAAATGGGGCCAGAACAGGAATTGGCCCACGTTGCACAACACGACTGTCGTTCTGCTCTGGGCTGCACTAGAGCTCCTGCAAGTCTTGCAACCAGCATACAACTATCAGGGCTCGGTGGCTTGCTTGTGGAATGGCATGGCAAGCCTTCAGATACGTCGCCAAAAGCAGAGTGGGTCTCTGGTGAGAAAAAGAAAGGCTCAAGGTTGGAGAGCCAGTCGCGGAATGCAAGTGGCGCCGTTCAGGGTTGCCACAAATCGCTGGGTAAGGGCTGAACTTCGCCCACGTCGAATGCGGTCAGACGGCCTTCACGCCAACCTTAACCAAGATGTGTGGCAGCATCCAGAGGGTCTGGACGGCCAATGACCAACACATAGGCAGGCAGAGCATCACCAAAATAGGACAATGATCTTCCTAAGCGCAATGCGCCGCGCAGAAGCTCGAGGCCTAATCTTCAGCTCCTATCGCGGTGCCCTGGGGACAAGCTAGATCCTCCTTCAAACCTGTGTGCGCATGCGAGCGACGCGGGCCAAGGCCTGGTTGACAACCTAGGCCACCCCGGAACGATTTGTGTGGTCAGGATAGAGCGGAAGATTATCCCCATACCGCTCTCTCAGTTTTCTCGAAGCCCGCGAGGTACGACTCGGACAGGCATCGAGGTGCGAACTGCGAAATGCCCGGTCCCGCGCTCACGACCCTTCTGACGCCTTGCAATGTTGCGTGATAATCGCCACTGTCTGGTCGGTCTTGTCCGGTCGTCGTCCAACCTCCAGAATGATGCCGTCAGCGCCGCGCCAGTTTGTTCAGGAGAGGGGGGGGGGTTTAGGGTTTTGGAGAGTAGTAACGACCAGCCGCGCCGGCTTCCCCTATCTAGACTGGCGGCGAATGTGTAATCCATACCTGTGGAAATGGGCAGGGCAAGCAGCTCGCTATTGTCACTAGGGCCGTCACCGTTGGCAGAACCATGAACCTGGGAAACAGAAGAGAATCGACGACGCTATGCCCTGGGGTGTAGTGCGCTGGCCGTGCGGCAACATGGGACATGCAAAACCCATGTGCGCCTAAAGGCCCGTTCCTAACTAAGGACGAACCGTCGCCGGCATGTCTCATTCCCTTGCCCTAGCTGCCCTAGCAGTGAGCCAGCAAAGAGGGCCGAATCCGTCGCCCAAGGCCCGCCTACTCCCCAAGGGAGAAGGCGTTGGAAAACCTCCGCGTGACTGCGGGCTTTAACCAGTCTCCCGCACGTTTGGGCAGGGAAAAGATGCTGTCAGAGGGGATGAAAACGTGTCGCTCGTGGCGTTGCGGGCGTCCTCCCCTGATCCCCCGGGCCCTGGGGGCGTTACGTCCGGTCCTCTGGTGACTTGTTCCAGCGGTATCTTGCGGTGCGAAGTCGCGCCGCCAAAGCCGATGGAGTCAAGCGCTGACATGTGTGGCTGATACCCTCGCACTCCAACGCCTCCAGCGCTGCTGCATTCGACAGGTCACCATGCATCTAACTTACAGGCGCATATACGGGCAGGGGTGATCGGTATGGGTGGCAGGGATCAGGGGCTTGACGACAGCTCGCCCACGCCTTCGTACCCTGGATGATCGTTATGTACGTCAGGGAGTGTTGGGTCCAGGCCTCGTCTGCACTTCACCAGACTGCGTCTGAAGAGCAACAAAGTTTACGCTCGGATAAGTGATATTCCCAAGCGTCTCGTAACCTGTCCCGAAATGGGAGGTAGCAGGCCAAGTCTGGAGAAGATCTGTGCCGATCTCTGCGCGCCGGGGCCGAGACGCGAAATTGAGGCGGTCGAACACTGGTGGTTGAAGCCAAGAACGTGGCCGTGCATGACGATGGACCGAAATTCTGTCTGTCATGGCAGGAGTCGTACCAGAGTGTCGGGTAACCCCCCTTCCAGCCAGCCGTGGTGAGCTGCGCAGCAACCCAAGGGGGCCTTGCGTCGTTGAGAGATTGACTCCAGTACCCGCTGTCACATGTGCCAAGATGCTGTGGGGTCCCGAGCGTGGCACCTCGCCTTTTGTCCGTAAGCCCTCGTTGTCAAATGAAAGCACTAAGCGCCTCGGCCTGTGCTAATATCTGAAGCATCATAGTCCTGCTAGCACGTCTCATCCTCGAGTGACTCCCACGGCAAGTCAGTTCCCCATGGGCCAACAAAGTCGAAGTGGGGGTCGGGGCCACGGGAGCCTCAAAGAACACAAGCCTTTGCGCGCCGGCCAGTGAGAGGAGGGCATGGCAGAAGCGGCAGACGTTGTGAGAGGTTTCCTCACAGGCTCTGGTCCCGGTGGCACGGGTACAGGTACCTACCCTTGCAACATGTGTATGTATGTTGTCCACACTACTGACTGGGTGGGGTGTTCATCCACGGACGCACACACCTCCACATGTGAAAGTACCGCAGCCCAACACAAACAAACAAACCCAAACCCACACGAGCTCGTACCAGAAATTTACCCATTGGCTGGCCCATTCGTGACGGCTCCCGAAAGCTTATTCCTTGAATCCTCTCCTAGTTCAGCCCTGGTCCTCACACCACACCCCCCCCCCCCACAGCTGGGCCGTCTCTGACTTCGGACATCTCCACTTCATGATGTAATCCCAGAATGCCCGCCGCCTGCATCAGATCTCTAGCCTAGCACTCGGTCCGTTTCTCGGCAAGCACAGAAGTCCTGTAAGGAGGGCTGTATGTGCACACGGCTGGCGGTGCCTTATATCCGTGCTGACAAGGCTCTTCTTCCTTTGGAGACTTGCCCAGCTGCTTGGGGAGCGGCAGTTTCAGCTGGGCCGCCTGGGCAAGGGTGTCCTCCAGCCCTGTCCCCTGTCCCCTGTCCCCCTGTCCCCCCGCTCGGGGCTGGGCGGAGCAACCAGTAGCTGGGAGCTCATGGGTGCTGTCATAGACATGAACTCTCGCCCAGTGATATTAACCCCGGAACAGGTGAAACTATGTGCGGGATCACCGTGACACCCACCCAGTGTACATCGAGCACATGGTACTCATGCTGTGCGCCCGCAAAGTTGACGGGCGAGCCAGCCTCCCACACACAGACAGTACGCACATCCCCCCTTCCCGAAAGTTCCTCTTCGGGTGCGACAAGAAGCACCGGGGTCTAGGCCCCAGCCAATGCCAAAATCTCCAGACAGGAGCACTCAAGCACAGTCATATGTTAGCTCAGGAACCAGGCAAACGAGAGTGGCATTGGTAGGCGATAAGAACACATCATTCCAATTATAGACTTTCACGCTGTTCCCCCTTGCTAATCAACCGTAAGGAAAGACAACCCGTCGAGTCCATTGCGCCTTTCCGTCTTTCCGCTCACGGCCATGGTGGCAGCGTCTATCTCAGCCCAGCGCCCCTCCCACCTCCCAAAAGTGCGAGCTTATCGCTAGTCTGCTGTGATCTCGTCTGGGCCCAAGGACCAGCCCCAGGTCTCTGATCCTGTTCTGTCCGTCTCACAATCGCGTCGTAAGGTTATGATGTCCTGAAAGAAAGTCCCACGCACGCCCCTTGGTAGCAGCTTCATCCGATTTACGACCATGAGTCGAACTCGATAGCACGGACCAAATAAGCAAAGTACCGTGGCGGCTTTGCGATTGCGAAATATTATTGAATGGTGAACGAAAGCCGTTGCACCGCAAGTCCCGGTATAGAAAGCTCCCGGCGCGTAAATTAGAGTACAGTGTCGAATTGTTCCTTTCCTTTTCGTCGTAGGATTCTGTTGTCGGCCAGGAAAAATACCGCAATCTGTTGTTTCATGCCGGGCGTCGGAGTTCCTTGTCTAGAAGGAACAACTGCTCTGCGTGAGACGTGCACCCCAAACCCCCGAAGCGGGTGGGGGAGAACTTAGGATCGGATCGTCACGAGAATCCAATGTTGCCCTTCCGATGGGTGACCACCTGCATGGTAGATCCCAAGCTCTGGCCCAGGTACCCGAGCATCGCCTTGCTGACCTCGGGGTCCTCTGACAACTCCGAGCATACCTCCCGGAAATTTGCATACACCTCCTCAAGCTTTCGAAGCTCACGTGCGAGGATCTCCAGCTCCAACCACCGGCTGTCCTCGCTATTGACGGTGTAGGCACCGAGGCTCACGCCTAGACCCGTCAAACCGTTGCTTGTTGTCATTGACGCAGTTGAAATCTGTGTCGTCATTTGAGCGCTCGACGATCCTTCATGATCAAAATAAGACTGTGAGGCGTTCTTATAAAAGGACGTGATTGTGCCTATCACGGTCGCCAGTAGCATAGCAGCCGTATGGGTGCCTGATCTTCTCATACACCGCGTGCAGGCTAAGTAGATGTTAGTATATGTGTGTCTTGATGGTGAACATGTAGGTGATGTGAGGTAAGAGTAGTCATACCAAGCATAGCGGCGCATCCCTCAACTGCTTTTCGGTTGAGGGAAAGCACCAAGTCAAACGGTGGGGCGGCAGGAGAAGATGCGTTGTGTAGAGCCTGCAGTGACTGCAGGCACACTGTAAAACACGTGCAAGAGCCTCCAGCCGAGTTGGATGGCGTGGATTTCGATCTTGATGGAGTCTGCCGGTGATGTGGTGTCACTGTCGGACTGGGGAAGCAGTTTGGCGCTGGTGTGGAGACCTGGTTGAAACCGAATAGCTCAGGCCCTTTTGTGTCCATCCAGCCCATGCCGCCCGAACTCATGTCGTAAGATTGAGAACGACGATGTATATGATCATTCGCAATCGTATTCGTGATGGAGGCGTCGGTGAACTGAGTAGGTATCTCACTCGGAGGTGTCCATGGTATCCCAGGGCCGTACATTTCAGTGGCCAAGCTGGGATCCGCAGGCGCTGGTGGGCTGCCATCTACCCCTATGAAGGCGAGACCGGACGATATTGACTGGGTCCGACTCATGGATCCATCAATGCTCGTAGGCGGTGTGATCCAACCTCCTTCATACATGCCCGGCATGCCACCATGCACACCGTACATCATGTTATTATTGTGGTTGGTATTGTTGCTGGGTCCAGTGGAGTCTTGACGTGCTTCTTGTTGCCTGGAGCTTTCCGAGGCCTTAGGCTTCCCCGCTCTACTCGAGGGCGAGTAACGACATTCTATGCCACAGGTAAGGCACCTGGAACATATTGGTCTTGCCTTGGAGCACTTGACTTTAGCGAGGAAGCAGCCATCACAGGATGCTCGAAGGCGGGGCTGACGTTGCTTAGTAGCGGTAGCCATGGCTGCTATGGGCCGCCGCTCCTGGGATATCGGATTCGTTGCTTTCGTTGACGGCGGTGAGGACTGCGTTAAAGCTGAGGTAGAGCTCGAGTGGTACGGTCTGGGTAGAAGAAGGGCTTTGGTGAGGAGATAGTGCTGAATGCGCCGGGTTTCCTGGGTCGACGACGACGCAAGAGTGGGCCTGAACAGGTATGTGTGGAGGTATCTCACTAGGACACGGAGTAAGTGGAGTTGTGATACGAGCGAGAGAGATGTAGGAGCTCGCGGCCTGAGCGGATCTCAAAGGTATATGTGTTAAGTGGGTAGGAAGCGCGCAGGGTAAAGTTAATTGGAAACCGATAACTCGAAGGCGAGGAAGGAGCTTGAACACATGGCGCGAGAAACACAGATCCCGACTTAAAGCAGACGCCGTCTTATGATTGCAATTCAGGTTGTGGATATATCCCAGGTAGGCTAGTCCCCTTGGTGGTCGGAACTGGAGCCAAGGCAGCGAACGTTGACGCTCGGCCACACTCTATAAACAGCCCCTACGCAGGTGACACCCTAGGATGCTGAGAAATCGAGCGTGAGAAACGGGAGTTTACCGCTAGCCATGCGTTGAAGTGTCCAACGCTCAGGAGGGGGTTGGGCATGTGTTGCGGAAATCGGTCCCTGCAGCATTTCCTGCACAAAAGGCCAACCGCTCACCTCAGGCAAGGCAGTCTTTGAGACGCTCACTCCAGGCCACGAGGGTCAAATTCGGTGCTAGCTGGGGATCTTGGGTCTGCCACTAGACAGCCAATCTGGTGAGTGAGATTGTGCCGAGAGACCCAACATGAGTAACAGGCACGCCTACTACCGTGGGAGAGGTGATCAGATGTCCGGAAAGCGAGGGATACGGGCAAGGAGCCTCGAGCGAAGAGGTCGAGGTCCATGTCGAAAATACGTGACAGGGGAGGGGCCACTTGACATGCTCAGGGGTGTGACAACATGATGCGGCCTGCAAGTACCTCGGACTACGAGGACTAGCACTGACCGGGCTCCAGTACTTCCCAACGTTCCGCACTGCCCGTCCTTCATATCAGCCCCGGCCTCGAAACTGGCGCGAGGCTAAGAGGTAACTCTGTCCTACCCGTGCTACCCCGGGTCACTGATCATCGTCTCGTTTAATTCAACTCTCAGAGAAAGGCTTCGTTCGGATTCCTGAGCCAGTCGCAAGGACAAACGGCGCCAGAAATTTGCTCTTCTGGACGGAGTTGGCGGGGCCTGGACAGCTTAATAGTACCAGGTTGACGGGTGACTACCGTCTTTCTTCTCCAATTATATTAAGATCTGCCCATGGTGGCTGCCATGGCAAGACTTCTTGTTACCAAAGGAGGACAAGATCTGCCTCTGGTAGAGTAGTTTAAAGGTAAAAGCCACTGAGTGGTTGTGCTGGGTGGAGCCTTTCTTGATTCGGTAGGCATCTAACCCCGTCTTTTTGACTCACATTGCTTTTTTGTCCAACAAACAGTGAACACCACCGCGTTGCAACGGCTTTCTTCTTGTTTTCGTGTGAGACTCGGGCCATCTGTGCGTGAACAACAGCCAAATTGGATTGTTCCTGAGGCGGGGTGAGGTGGGAAGCGGGTTGGGGGTGGGGGTCACAAAAGTGTAAGATGGCCCTCATGTTGGTTCACGGGATCCGCTGGAGTTGTTGGCTCACAGCACTCTAGGCTGCACTGCGTCGAACAAAGTTGGTTCGAGCGGCGAGGCACTCACAGGACTGGAAAATGAGCGGTGGGTGATGTTGAGATGCCCAAGTAGAGTAGGGCGCCCCTTACGACGACCGCTGTTGCGTGCGTCTGTATCTATGTCGGGTCGACTGGATGAGCACCCAATTGGTCCCAAACACTACTCAGAAAAGCCGGTGGTGTGTTGGTCATAGAAGTCTCCGGTGGAGCTAGTGCGTCTGCCGGTCCGCCAATACGACAGTGCCCGGATGCTTTCCGAAATTATGTATCAGTCCTTTGGCCGTTATAGTCAGACTGCACCCGTAGTGAGAAGTTGCTGGTGGACGCACGCAACAACCTGTGCCATGACAGGCCCAGCACAAGTCCCATGGGACTCGAGCTGCAACATCCTGTCTGCTGTCCAATTGCCAGAAAGAAAATAAGGTCATTGACGAGCTTATTCGTTCAGGCAAGCAGTCAGCATCCACCAGAGGTCACTTGCAGCACATCAGACCCCTGTGGTCAATTGCCTCGGAGAGTAAGACTGTGGGTGGCCCGCATTGAAGAGCCTGACGGCGCAGACCATGCGACGAATCTGCTGCAAGGAAGGCCCATTGTGAAGGAACATGAGCGTGTGCATAAGCTTGCATGTTCCCAGCTCATGGGAATGACGGCCTACCGTATGGGCTGCACGACCCCGGATATCGTGCGAATGGCGGTACTCAGAGGTGGTTGAGCGGTGGCGGCAGTGCAAGATGCTGCCTTGCCGAGGTCTCCGTTCAGCGCGGGTAAGACGTGGGCCAAGGAGGGACAGAGCCCCTTTCGGGAAAAGTACACATGCTCTCATCAATAGCGCGCGGGTCGGGCTTGGTGTGTCGACCACGATGAAGCAGGAGACCATGGCTCGAATGAGACTGAGGTACCGAATTTTGATGCCATGTTGCCATTGTTGTGAGGGACAGAACGGTCCTTGTCCCCCCACCAGCGTCAGCCGGCTAAATTTCGCAGCAGACAGGGGGGTTGGAGGCCCCGTGGGTTAAAGGGCAGCCTAGGAGACAGTGGGGCGATGTGCTGTGAGGCTGTACGGGCTGGGCCCAACTGTCGATCCTACCGCGGGCGACGTTCCGATGGCCTCGAGCGAGTGCCGTGGCCTGTTCTGCTCCCGCGGCCTATGTTACCCGTGCGCTGGGTGGATACAGAAGTGCCCAAGGCTGAAGCAGACTAGGGCGGCAATCTTATGAAGCTGAAGTGCCTTCCTGCCCGGCCAAAACCAAGCCGCCTCGTGGCCACAAGCACAACCTATGGCTCGCGGGCAAGTGGCGGTGATCGACTACCAGGAACAAAGTTGGGGGGAAGAGAAGGCGTCGAAGGCACTGCGATCCAGGAGCCCGCGCAGTCTGGGGAGGTTTCCGTGGCGCTTGCGGATTGCTAATAACGCCGGTGTCAGCTCGACAGACGTGTAAGCAGCGATAAGACGCGAAAGCGGCCGGCGTGGTCTGTTGCGCCTCGAAAGATGCGCTGTGGACTAGGTGATTCCGCAGCAGGCGGTAAGCTGACGTCGGAGTCCTGCGATGTCGAAGTAGAGGCGAGTGCTGTAGAAGCGTGCTTTGCTCGTGTTGACCTGCGTGTTGCATATGCACAATGCAGTGCAGGTCGCTCGAGTGGGCCCGCTGCGCGATCAGGGCATGTCTGGCGACGATTCCGGCTCACACGCATACGCCCGATTGCCCGTAAGGGACGAGATTCCAGGGTGTTTTGGGCGCCGGGAGCTGTGTGCCTGGTAGTGGGAAGGTCGACGCGAAGCACGACATGCTCTGTTCTGCATAAGCATTGGAGGCTGCAGAGGGTTGCACTAGGTAGGCCGCCGAAACTGCGGCGGGCGCAGCGTGGTGGAGTTGACGATGCCGACTATCCCCAGGTTCTGTCTCTGGTCTGAAGAGAGGCAACTTCTTTCAGCTGCCGCCTCTTCAGCCGCTCGACGTGGTGGGGTGCGCCATGGACTTGGGTCGGATTTGCCCGGCCGGAGGGCTCAGCAATGAGGGCGGAGTCGGGAGGAAGGAAGCGGTTTAAGCATCGCGTCGACACAGCGTAGCATCTTCAAGTTTATCAAGTGGGAGTGTAGAGGGGCGGGCAGTGGGGAAACCACAACCCACTCGTAGGAAGTGTTACTGCAGTGGCGGGGAAGGGGCGGGGCCGGCTAACAGCTCCGAACATGACCCCTGCCCTACCTCTGGAAAGGCAACCTTAATTCGACCTCACGACACAGCACAGAGCAGGGCCCTGCAGCCACGCAGCCTGGCAGCCCTGGGTGATCATAGCACCCGATCGTTATCTCTGGAGTCCACCCACCTCGCCCATTCCTGCAGCCACTCGACGCTGCTGACCGGAGCACTGCTCTCCGTCAAGGAGTCTGCCGTCGCCTCGACTCGGTCCACAGTCTTTATCCGTGATGCCCTTCCCCGGCTCATGCCGCGCCAGTGTACCCTTTGGTTCTGGACATGCGCAAAGTTTCGTACTCGGAATCTTCAGCCAGGTCGACCCCAGGCCTGTCGTCCTACAGGTCCAGGCAATTCGCAGCCCCAATTGCACAGATACGCCCTCTCCTACGTTACTACTGGGCCCTCGGTGTGCGGGACAGTGTACGAAGCCAAGACCATGGCCAAAAACATGGGGGATTGTGACTAGGTGGCGGCAATTTTGGTTGAAGAAATGTTCGGCGTTGCAGAGGTTTCCCCTGCTGCCTCCTAAACGCCCAGCCGTCACCAATACCGTCGGTTCAGGTGCGCTTTTGCCGTCGAGGCGCCTACGTGTCGCTCTTGTGTTTCCTTTTTCTCGGTAGCAGCCGCCGAAAAGAAAGACTGGTGCGGGATAAAATCAAGGGCCGCGCAGATGAGCCGCTGCCCAGGGTCGACCAGCTTGTGGCTCCCACGACCTGACAAGGTTGGCGTATTCAGTAGTCTGGACAGCAAGAGTGAGGACTACAACCAGGAAACAAGACCACCCAGATTTGTCCCCCCCTAGCCCCTCTTGCGTTCATGCTGAACGGCATCTCTAACTGCATTAGCAGATCTTTGCGGGCCCCTTTTGTCCCGGACATGGAAACCTGGAAGGCAGCACCGAATGACATCCACAATCCAATACGCCGTGCCACAACCGAGGAGGGAAAGGGAGTAAAGACAAAGAGTCTCCTGGTCATCGAGCCCCCGCTATGCAGACGGGAATCTTGTCTCGCTGCCATGCGTTGGCCACGCTCTTATCGCTCCAGCCAAAGCATCGCCAGCTGTTCCCGACTTGCATGAACAAGCGAAGGAATCCTGGGGTGGAGGCCGCAAGCCGTGACTGAGATCCCGATTATTGGATCCCGTGTCACTCTTGCGGCAAGCCGTGCGGGGCCTTGTGTCTTATTTCTTTTCCCTCTCCATCGATCGCGCCCGCACGCGCACGCTGCATGGTAAAGAATGCGGTCTTGGGGCAGGCCATGGCCCTCCAGGTGAGCGGTGTCTCGGGCAAGACATTCCCTCGCGAGCAGAGCGATTCAATAGTCCCTGTATCCCTACTTGTGTAGCCGAAAAGGCTCTAGTGCTTTCTTCTTTTTCATTCTTGTTCGCGTCATGATTGTGTTGTTTGGGCACACAATTTGTCACAACTCGTAGCGAGGCAGCCTACTGGGTTGAAAGCCATCATCTCGGTCTCGTGTTTTGGACAAAAGTCCCTGCCGAATCCTTCCACGGCTTCGGCGCGGCACTGGGCGGAAAGACCATTCGTATTTTGCGTCACACATGAGTCTGTGCAATGTATAGCATGCCATGTTCAACGGGGAAGCTAGGCCAATATGTACGAGATCGACTGGGCGCGCTAAGAGCCCTCGGCGCTCTCCTGGTGGTTTCGCTGTCTCCGTGCCGGCCCCTAGTCTCGAGTCTGTGAGCTCTTCACCCCCTGTCGAAGAAATGAGCGGTCTGCTTGCGCCTCGTGTGGGAAGCGTGATGCTCGTGCGAACGGCACACGTGAAACGAAACATCCAAACGGGATCATGGTAGCATGTTCTAGCTTGAATCATTTCGCCGCGGAAGGGACAGGCTGCATGTGAAGAGGCTTGGTGGGTTAGGGTCGAGAAAACTTGAGTGAGGGTATTCAGACTCCTCCAAAATCGACTACACCTCCACAGGCTGAGAAGCAAAACAAGACGGTAGTGGGATAATTAAATATTTAAATCTTGTATATGACAATTATTTGATTGTTCCACGAGTTTGGCAAGGTAATCGGTATGTGGAGTGGCTGTCAATCTCACTGACAACAGTGATGAGTCCTGCCGTCTGTTGTATGAGGCCTTCACATAGCGAAAGTCGAGTTGTGAGACTTACTATGCACTCTCAGCGGCTCTTTGTATAACTATGAAATAGACTATAGCATTGCATAGTCCTGACTAGCTGGCATAATAGCCGCCCTTGGGCCACTTTCTCGCACACTGGATCATCAGCGGCGTAGAATCATGCAGTCTAACGGCCCTCCAGATATTTGCATTTGCTTTGGGAGATTTATTCATTGATATATTCAACATGAATACCTGTATTATAATGACTCGCATGTGCACAGTGCAATGGGACGAACACCCTGGAGCAGGTTTGAGTTTGAGGCCGTATCACCACCATGGAACCGTCTCAGTCTCACGGCTGTTCCCAATCGCAGTCCGGGGGTCCTCTCCATCGTCCCTGTGGTTCTCGTCTTTATCCTCGGATTCATTCCGTGACTCCTCGAGATCGAATTCTTGCATTTGCCGCGCTGGCGCCTCGTCCGCGTGGATCGGGTCCTAGCGGAAGCATACTGGGAGATGCCGCTGTTAATTTGACGAACGGGGCTTCCGGTGACTCGACAACTTCAGAAGCTCTGGCTCGTCAATATGATTCATTCAAGAACATCAAAAATCGTCAGTCAAGAATCGGAAATTGTTACTACCATGGAAGATACAGTTTCGGTTTCCTGGGCAGCAAATACCGAGGACGGTCAGGATGCACATATGAGCACATGAAGCATGGCAGCAAACAACGCAAAGGGGTCTGATTGATTCAAGTAGGACTTTTACAGTGTTTTAGATCTGCGTAGGGTCATTTATGGCGCATTGAAGCTATTCCCAACGCCAACACGTCCACGAGAAGGGCACAACTTGTCGCTGAAGATGGCCAGAATCATTTTTCAAGACACCAACAATCATTCAGGATTATACAAATTTCCATCTTATCATCATTCAGATCTGCTGCTTGTTGTTGAAATACAAAAGGCTGCCTCAACATATTGGTGAAAGACATCCGTGTCATCATCCCACATCAGATGCTTGTGGTCCGAGGCATCAAGGCGGCAATAACGATTGAAAGCATTTCAAGCTAGCGAAGGAGCAGGGTGATTTGATAGTAATCTAAGCAGGTGTTTCATTCTGGTGTAAAGGAACTAAGACCGACATGATGCCACCACCGTGGTATAGTAAATCTCCTCCATTAGCATCACAGCCCATGACAGTACATGATTCCCACCAAAGAGATATAATCAGGAAAAACATCTATAAGGAAATATAACGACCAGGTTCCCCCGCCCATATCGCTGTGCAAAACAAAACCACCAGAAATGCAAAAGGAAGGTAACAGATTGGGCTCTGTGGTGCCGGTGTCTGTGTTTCCTGCAGTGTTACAAGACGCCTCCCTCAAACTCGGACAAGAACATCTGAATCTTCAGATATGTTCACCTCTTCCTGTCAGTCTACATAATCATACGGTGCCATGGTGACATCTTGGCGCTACAGAAGAGCCTCTTTGATGAAGGAGCCGAGTTGTTTCGCCTGGGAGGTAAATTAGCATTCCGTGACAGAACAGAAGAGTATGAAGCATATGTTACTCACAAAGTCACCATGCATCATCGAGAAGTGGTTACCAGGCATGTGCCTCATGGTCATCTTGTTCACATCCAGATACTCGTCCCATCGGTTGGGCCCGAAGTCTGACCTGTTGTCTAACAGGAACAAGGCATGTCCAGTTGGGTATGGGTCAGGTCGTGGGTCTGATGGCAAGTGGCAAACACCATCCTCACACCAGATCGCCATGACGTTGGGGCACTTGCCCTTGGGAATCGGCTCTGCGGTGTAGTTGCTCAACGCAGTGACCGAGGCCGCGAAGTGCGGAAGCAGCCACCCAGGAATCTTCTTCTCATCACCGTCACCAAGAAGTCCAACGCTGGCAAACCAGGCATGTAGACCAGCTGGGAGTGGCTCGATGGTGATGGGGCAAGGCGCATCGATGATAATAAGGTTGTCTACCTTCTCACCAGCCTGTGTAAGTTGCACAACGATTTCGTACGCGATGACACCTCCTGCTGACCATCCAGCGAGGTTGTAGGGACCGGCCGGCTGACGTCGCTTCATCTCTTCAATGAACTTGGTCGCCATTCCGTACACGCCACAGTGATACTCCTCAGGTGTCTTCATGAACGGAGAGAAGAGACCCCAAACAGCCCAGCTAGGTGAGACATTGGAGATTTCAGTGTATGATGTTGCACTCCCGCTGCCATCCGGTACCATGAAGAGATGTTTTGTAGCAGTGCGGTGGCTTCCCTGCAAGAGCACAGAGGACGCCTTGCGATTCGGAAAATCATCGACAATGCGCGAGGGACGAGGTGGCTTCGGGATGGTGGCAGTCACCATCGAAGGGGGCAATAGCTTCTGGGATGCAGACGTTTGTGGGGCCTCGAACTTGACCTGCTTCGCAACAGGCTTTGGAGGTGTCGGTTTCTTTGGTGCCTCAGTGATTCCCAGAGAGCGCTCAACGTCCTTGAGGGACGGATTGGCGACGAAAAGGTCTGAGGGGATGTCGAGACCGGTCTTCTCTCTCAGAGTCCCAAGGATGGACAGACTCATCAGGGAGTCCATTCCAAGATTGGCCAGGTCGGGAGCTGCGACAATCTCCTCTACTTCCACACCCATTTCTGACGCGATTGTCTCCCGAATGGCTGACTTCAAGCTAGCATTGCTAGTGCTGTCCCTGGGAGCAATCTCGCCTTTGATCTCGCTCTCTGACTCATCGTCAGGTGTGGTGACGTCGGACTCAGAGTCCAGCTCCGGCGTCTCAGTCTCAGAGCCAGAGTCGGCAGAGTCCCCTGAAGATATGGTCTCAGTGGAACCAGGCCTCTCGAACTGCTGAAGGTAAGACTTGAAGCTACCAATCGATGAATGCTCCACAAATACGTGAGAGTCAATGTCGAGGTCCAACTCCTCACGGATACGGCCAGACACAGTCAAACCCATCAGGGAGTCGACGCCCAGGTCGGCAAAGGCAATGTTATCAGCGAGCTCGTCATGGCTTACACCAACCTCCTTCGCCAAGATGTCCATGACTTGAGAAACGACGGACGCCAGCTTCTTGTTGACATGGGACAGGTTGGTTGGAGTAAGCATCTTCTGCTCCTTGGTTGGGGCAGACTTGGCGGCGAGCTTTGCGGCTGGTTTAGCGGCGGGAGCAGGGCGAGCGCCGGTAGCTGCGGCGCCTCCGCGGGGTGGCAGGACTATGTTGAGAATCTTGCGTGGAATAGCCTGAAAGCGGATGTCGCCAGTGATGCCAATGAGCCTCTCACCATCGAAGACGTACACATCACCTGCCATCATCTTGGTGCCCTTCACGGGCTGCATTCGGATGTAGGAACGGTAGTCCCTGCCAACCACTGGAGTTTCAATGAACCTCATTGAGCCCCAGCCGTGGGAAATGAAGACCTGCTCCCGAGAGTCAACTGCATCTGTGCCGTTGATGATGAAACCGGAGATGTGACACAAGCTGTCAATGAAGAAGGGGCTGAAGTTGTAAGAGCCATCCTTGTCAGATGTTTGGAAGACAACCTTGGCCGTGGCTTCGCAAGTGTCACTGTCAAGGATCACCTCCTCCATGCCTTTGTAGCGGCGGTCATAGTCGACGAGAGCCGTGAAGAGCTTGTAGGCGAGGCCACGCCCAATTTTAGAGGCCTGGCCAATCTTCTCAGCTGCCTTGAGCGACTCGATGCGGCCTTTGATGAGGTAATCAGCACGCTCAAACTCGTTGGCCCAGTCCTCAGCACGTCCGTAGTAGACCTTGCAGTTGGCGTGCTCGGTCTTCTTTGCGCCCTCCCCAGTGGAGAAGGTGAGGTCTGCATACCCGGCGGCTACATTGGCAGTAGCCTTGACACGAAGGACATGCTTCTCGACGGTTTCATCAAAGATGAGGCTCTTTGGGACTTCCATGTGAGCGACATTGCAGCCGATCTTCTCAGCAGCTGGGCGAACCAGCTTGTAGGCATATTCGCAAATTGTCATGGCCATGTCTCCGTAAAGAGATGATGGGCACAGAGGAGCCCCGTTCACCAAGTGGCCGGTAACCACGAGGCGCAGATCCTCTCGGGACATGTTGGACTCAGTCTCCACGGTGACAAGATCACCCTTGACCTCCTCACTGACTATCGAGTGGACTGAGCTTGTAGACAGCTTTGGTTTCGCCGGCTCAATCGCAGCGGGGACAGTAGGCAGAGCACCACGGTTCTTGGTGAGAGACCAGTCTCCAGTGTACTGCAGCCAGTAGTTCTTTTCGTCGAAGGAGTAGCTGGGTAGGTCCAGGATACGAACTGATGGGGAGAAATCGCGGTGGAACTCGTTCCAGTCCATGTTCAAGCCAGCCGAATGCAGTGTGCAGAGAGAGGTGCTGAGCGTCTTGTAGGCGATCTCGTTGCGACGCACTGTGGGTACAGCGATAGTTGCAACACCGAACGCAGCCTTGACCATGTTTGCGCAGACGGGGTGGGGACCAACCTCCAGCCAAACTGTGTGCTCGTCGATGGTCCCGGACTGTTGGGCGTGAACCAGGCCGCCCAAGAAGTTGACCGCATCGCGAGCGTGGTTTCGAAGATATGCTGGGTCGATGCGCTCAGACTCGACCAATTTTCCCAGGAGAGGGGAAATGACAGGGACTCTAGGAGTGTGGAATGTGACAGACTGAGCCAGCGCCTCGAAGTCTTCGAGGATTGGATCAACTTGAGCGGAGTGAAAGGCGAAAGGCACATTCAACTGAGTGCACTTGAAGCCAGCGGCAGACAATTGGTAGGAGATGTCCGTCATCTGCGCCGCTTCACCGCCGAGAACAGTCTCTCGCGGGCCATTGATGCATGCCACTGTTACACACTTGGCCTTCTCGCCAAGTGCCTCCTTGACGGTGTCAACAGCGCCTTGGACGGCAAGCATGGCATGTGTAAAAGCGGTACACTTCTCCATGAGGAGACGAGCACGAGCACCGACGAGGTAGATTGTGTCGCTAGCAGACAGAACACCAGCAATGTTGAGAGCAGCGTACTCGCCCAGGCTGTGTCCGAGCACAACGCTTGGCTCTACGCCCCAGGATGCCCAGAGTCTGGCCAGAGCCATCTCGAATGAGCAAAGGCCAAGTTGAACGACAACTGGGGACAGCTTGGTCATGTCCTGCTCGCTGCCATCGATCAGCGGCATGAAGGAAGGGAACCCATGGATGCGTGCGAGCTGGTGAAACTCGTCAATGCTTTGACGGAAGACAGTATGGTTCGCATAGAACTCCTTGCCAAGGCCAGCGTAGTGGGAGCCCTGGCCCGTAAACAAGAAAGCCACCTTGGGCTGTTGCGTGTTGACAGGGGAGAACTGCTCCTTTAGCCGTTCTTGGATGGCGTGCTGCGCCTCGGATAGATCAGAGACGGCCACGTTCATGCGCCAATAGTGTTGAATCTTGCGAGCAGTGGTGCTGTAGGCCACATTGGACAAGGGAGTATTTGGGTGCTCCTGCATCCAGGCGACAAGCCTTTCCGCATTTCGAATCATGGCGGCCTTTGACTTTGCGGTGATAGTGACGACGTGATGACTGCGAGGATCGTCGGTTGCGGGGTTCAGCTTAGGGGCGTCTTCCAGCAGCAGACCGGTGTTTCCGCCAGCTGCGCTGAAGTTGTTGATGAAGATCCGCCTGGGCTTGCCGTCGCGTCTCTTGAGTGGAGTCGTATGGAACGCGATGTTGACATTGCGATCGGAGAGATCCTTGGGGAAGCCCTTGTTGATCTCGCCCTTGATACCAACGTGTGGAGGGATCGCGTTCTTTTGCATCATCAAGAGGACTTTGCAAAGTGCCGTGACGCCAGATGCGGCCTCACCGTGCCCTACGTTCGCCTTGACAGCGCCGAGATAGAGTGGTCGGTCTGCAGGTCGCTTACGGTCTGCCGGAGCAAACACATTCGTAACAGAGAGCATCTCCGTACCGTCGCCAGCCTGGGTGCCAGTGCCGTGCATCTCGACGTAGTCCACGTCGAGCGGGTCGACTCCGGCTTCGTCAAGGATGGCACGCGACAAGATTGACTGCGTAGGGCCGTGGGGATGAGTGATGGATATGGCGTCCGCGGAGTGGTTCGTCGCAGTGCCGAGAATGACGGCAAGGATGCGGTCCTGGTCGGCTTCAGCATCCTCCAAGCGCTTAACCACTACAGACGCGCAGCCATCGCCTCTGCAATATCCGTCTGCCTCGTTGTCGAAAGTAGCGCATGGACCCTTCTTGGAGAGGAACTGTCCTCGACTCAACCCGGAGAAGATGTCCGAGTTGGTCATGCAAGAGAGACCTCCCACGATGGCTGTGTCGCAGTCGCGAGCCCAAAGTGAAGAACAAGCCACATTCATAGCGGCAGCGCTCGAGGAGCATGCAGTATCGATATTGAGACTGGGCCCGCTGAAGCCGAAGTGGTAGTTAATTCTGCCGGGACCAAAGGCTCGCACACCACCAGTGATGTAGTAGGTGTCGACTTCTTGAGCGGCGTTGATCTCACGCCAGTCGTCTGAGGTCTGACCGTAGAAGGTACCGATGCGGTCCAGTCTTGTCGACGGCGTCCTGTTCGGCACGTATCCCGACATCTCCAAAGCCTCATAGGCGGTGGTCAGCGCCATCCTTTGCATGGGATCTGTTTGGAACGCCTCTCGCGGAGACATGTTGAAGAAGCGTGGGTCGAAATGACCAGGCTTCTCGATCCAACATCCGTATGGCGTGTGGCTGGTGTTGATAGCCTTTCCCGTGGGGTCTACGTGAGTCGCAACGGGAAAGCGGTCCGCAGGAACCACTCGGTGGACATCCAACCCCTTCTCGAGGAGCTCCCACAGCTTTTCGTGGCTTGCGGCATCAGGAAACCGCCCAGCCATTCCGACGACAGCCAGCTTGCACTTGCCAGACGACCCATGATTTCCGATCGATGAGTTGATGCTCTCTCTCGAAATTTGTGGCGGGTTTCGAAGGATGACTTCGTGCTTTGTTGTCGACTTTAGCAGACTCGACAATGTGCCCGCGTTTTGTGTTGGCCCAAAGGGAATGACGAGGATGGTCTTGCCACCAAAGCTCTTCGCTGCCTCGAGACATCCATCGAGGACTTTGTTGAAAACCAGGGTATCATTAAGAATTTCACGAACAACTGCCTGAAGAAGCGAAAACGTGTCCGATTCGGCAAACCGATTGCCAGTGCTGCAAGAGATGATGGGTGATCTCGGCTTGGTCTGGTGGAATACATCCTTAACGGCCGCGTCCTCTAGCCGCAGGATACCTGCTATATCAACTGCGGAATGAATATGAGCGGCATGGTACGGTCCGTAGACTGGTATCGATGTCGCCTTGGCCGGTAGGCAATGTGATTCGATGAGCGCCTTCAATGTGGTTGGCGGGCCAGAGATTGCGATGCTGTTAACCGAGACTGCACTAACGTAGGCTTGGCTAGGGAGTGGGATGTACTGTACTAGCCGTTAGTCGCTGTACCGTCTTACTTGGTGGGAGAAAAGCAACTCACGTTGGACTGATGAAACTCATCGAGCTTTGACTCGGCGACGTCCCTGGTGACCCCTGGGAAGATGTAGGTCCAGCTCTCGGAATGTTGGACCGGCGGGCATAGTCGTTCAGCCATCGCGGCAACATGTCTCCCTGTGCGGAATGCCATCAAGACAACCTGAACAGCCACGGGGACAAGGGTTGAGAGGGTAGGTGTAGAGTTGATGGCTGCTGCGGCGAACATGCCTGAGCATAGGCCGAGGAAGAAGGTGTTGTCGTGGTGTACAACATCCTCGTGGTGCTTTTCAGCATGGCTATGGCACAGTTAGTTTGGGAGTGCTCTCGTGCGTTGTTCTCTCATTCCTGCACGTACTCGATATAATGGGCCAACTGGGAGATGCACAGCAGTGCTCCGTCGACTCCCGGGTGCTTCAAGCCTTGCGCATGATATCTCTCATTGAGGTTCTGTATGGTGAGGAACTTGGGCAGTTTTGACCTTTCCACCCTAGGCAGGCCCTCGATCTCCCTCCTCAGAGCGTGCCGGACTTGCTCGAGGAATGCATTAGCCAGAATG
Source organism: Diaporthe sp. PMI_573 (assembly GCA_021399435.1). Taxonomy (NCBI): domain Eukaryota; kingdom Fungi; phylum Ascomycota; class Sordariomycetes; order Diaporthales; family Diaporthaceae; genus Diaporthe; species Diaporthe sp. PMI_573. Next base: position 2,451,340 of record JAJTUP010000002.1, on the reverse strand, counting down.
CCTCGTTCGGGCTGGCGGAAGAACTCGGCCAGGAAGCCGTGGGTATCAGTCGACTGGTCTCCAAACAGGAGAAATGCCAGCTTGTCAGCCATGATTGAGATGTGTTTACATGGATTGAAGCTTTGCTTTGCTTTGCTTCTCTACTGCGAGACGAGGCCAAGGGAGGGCGTCCCTCGAGCATATATACGGTTCTGCAACACGGCCGAGTGACATGATGCGATGCGATACGATGGCTCCACACGCCACCGATTATCCGATCTACCCTGAGCTCAACCACAAGGGGCGTGGGCCGTGAGAACGGTGTGTAACTACACACCCCCCCTTCGAAGCCAGCCTTTCCCCCTTGGCACCGAATAACTAGCTCCGTCCGGCGGCCACGGGTTGTCGGTGACCGAAGTTGATGTGGACAGCCAGGTGGGTACCTGGGCTAAACTGGGCATCTGGTATTGGCAGAAGGCATCCTTGATTGGGCCTGGTGTGCAGACAACGGCTCGGGTTTGGGCTGTGGTTTGAACAGGCTGAACTGCCACACCCACGTTACGGGATCCTCCAGGCTAGGAAATTCTGAGCAAGGTCGGAATGTCCGTGTGAGGAAGCCAGAGTATGAGCCATGATTATGGCGGCCGTCGCATAGCATCACAGCGGGGAGGCAGTGGGTGAGCGTCGAGGCGCTGAAACCAAGGGCCGTCCTGGTCTGGCATGTCAGTGCCACCACGATTCAGGTACCAGGACGAGGGTGTGAGAGCGATTGTGAAACAATGGACTACAAGGACGCATGGCATGGCAGATTGGAGTGTGAGCGAGGCACGGGGCAGCGAAGGGGGCTGACCTCATGGGGCAAGCGATGGGCTGGGCGAAACTGAGCATGTAGCTTGTAACTGGGGCCGCAGAGGCGGCAGAAAGCTGGCGTAGCCAATGTCGAGGAATCTCGGTCGACTCCCTAGTCTGGCCGCTGTCAAGACACTGGTGGGCCGGTGCTGGGACCTTGGGCCTGGGAGCAGGGGCCGGACGTCCGGACATCCCCAATCATCCCATGTTGGAGGGCATGCGAGGCGAGGCAGGGCACCATCATCACTGAGCCGCTGCCACCAGCACCCAAAAAACGCAGATGACAGGCACCAAAGTCCGTCGGCACGGGATCGATCAGCTTACTGTGCCTTGGTGTGCGGTAAAGATGGGTGCAGACATGCAGACAGACCGAGGTGTGCCTGGCAGGCGACGATGTTGTTGGAGGTGGACTTTTGGCTGTGGCGCGGTGCGTTGTCGTTGGGCCAAGGTCCGCGGTCCGGCTTACATAAGGGGCGCCTTCCTCTCAGCCTCAGCGGGACATCGGCCGGGGAGGGCACGGGCCAGGAGATTGGGGGGGCAGGGGGTCCAGGGTGGTCAGGGGTCGAGGGCCGGGGGGAAGGGTCTGCCTCTGGTGGGGGAGTTGCTTGCTTGTACCACGGTCTGATGTTTATGATGCACAGTGCATGCTTTTGCGGTCATCAGGTACCTGCTCAATTGATCCTACAAGTACCACAGTATCCCGGGCCGCCTGCAGCACGACGAGGGCATGCCACAGCACCAGTGAGTGTACCTGGTTGGAATGCGTGCCTGGACGACACCTGTCAAGTCACATCATGTCACCCCAGAGGCGTGTGAAACAAGAACAGTCCAAGGTCCAGAGTCTTGTTTCCCATCCCAGACTTCTCCCTCCCGCGTACCGACCGGTGCCTCGCCGCCCGCAGGACAACCGCCGCCCGTCTGACCGTCTACCAAAGCAACGGCCCATGAAACTACACTGTTGCTGGGTTAGGCGGCAGGCTATCTTCCTACGTCCATGGCCGGTTCTCGCTGGCTGGCTGTGTGGTACGCGGACGAGTGGCTGGACCCAGGGATTCGGATCCGTGGGCGCCGGGCGCCCAGCCAGCCGCACTGGCATTTTGGCTCGATGCCAGATACCGCCAACGGCCACCACAGGCACCGCATGCGGGGCCCCATCGGCCGAGCCAGATCCATGGCTCACCGCGGTCTTTCTGTTGCTTCTGCGCCTCTCTTCTTTTAGGTGTCACAGGCCTAGAACGCTGACTGTCCCGCACAGGTCCTCGGGCCTGTCGTATGACCGCCCTGTCAGCCAGCTTCTCCAGCGGTGCAACTACGATCGCTTCCTCGCCGCATTCCAAGCCTCGTCTGGCTGCCTCACTGGCTTGCTGCCCGGTCGAGCGGATGATAAATCAGCGCTCAAAATATCTCTTCGCCTTGGCCTCTCCTGAGCTTGTAGCTCAGGCCTCGGGGGTGCCTAGTTCTGGTGTTCCCACTCCGCCTTTGTTACGGAATACGACAATACACTGTTGGTGTTCTGCACAGATCGGCATGTTTTGGTCAGACTATTGGCATCTCTTCCTCATCACAGGCTAGGTATAACGCCCATAGATATGCCCGATGCCCTGGGTCCACACATCTTCGACCGCTTTTTGGGGCCGTGGACTTGATCCTCTGGTGCTTCTGGTGCTTCTGGTCCTTCTCCTGGTTTCTCGGGACGATTGATCCGACCACGCTCGCAAGCGGAAACCTCCCGTCAACCAAGAGCTCGAACTAGCCGGCCCCCGTTGTCATAGCTCTCGTCTTTTTCAACCGCTGAACCCGTTGTCCGCACGCCCCATCTCATAAGGGGAAGACCGGCTTACTCAAAATTCACCGGCTCCATGCTCAGAATAGATACATGCAGCGCCATCTCGTCATTCGATATCAGAACGAACTTTTGTTTCAACCCAGTCCAAGAGCCCGAGTCGCAGTGCTTCCCTTTCCCTTCCGTCATCGTCTGATACGATATGCTAGGCTTTTGGAGCCTCGGTTTCGATTTAGCAGGGCAGAGCCATGACAGTGTGTACGGCCTAATCTCGCAACGTTGCTCTCGGACGTCCGTTGCTACTTCATACAAGCCTATCACCGACCACTGCCACACTTGGCTAGACTTTCGTCACATCACTATCGCTTCGCATCAGGGTCAGTGCCGTCAAGCCCTTTCGGCCCTCAGAATCATCGGCTCAATCTCTCCTGGTCGGAACAATCTTGTCTCTACTGAAGATGAACTGATCCCTTGGCCTCATCGGCCGGCAACACCAGCACGGCCTACAACTCCGCAGGAGCTGATCTGCACGGCTGCCCGGCTGCACGGATGGCCTCCTGAAGCTGTGCTGGAACAACCTCTCTCGTATACCATGTTTTTGGTGCCCTGGTAAGCAGGCTGGTCGTCTGTGGTGGGATGGGTGCCTGTCTCTGTACTGCGCTGCCATCCCACCGCCTCGTCGAGCCAGTGTCAGAGGAGCTGTGCAAATCGTCCCTGAACCACTTCTCCAACGGCATGCTAGTGTTCTACTCTTTCTCTATCGACGTATGTATTCAGCATGTCTACTCCCCAGTGAGGGGTCGGGCTAGAAGTGGGAGGGCGCATCTCAAGTGCATGTGCGTGGGGATTTGCGGACGACCGCAGCATCTCGCTCATGGGCTAAATGTTGTACCAGGGCGAGAAGTACCTCTATGCCATCCTAGGCACTAGCCCAATCTTTTCACATCGTTCTGAAGCCCGGATCGGACCGGATGGATTTGGCAAGACGGACAAGTCTTGCCAGCGGAGTCAAACACCATCAAGTGATGTAGGATCTCAGGAGAAAGAGTACAGATGATGTGACTTTCTTGCATTTGCGACTGGGCCGCGATACGGTCTGAAGTGCGGAATCATATCCACAGTAGGGTTTCCAAATGGGCCAAAGATGAGCACCACAGCGAACGTGAATATCTGTGTGTATGTCTGAGGACATCGTGATCCGACGCCTCAAGGTCGGTACCGCACACGGCTCTAAGGCAATATGACCAATGATATGAACAAGGTCAGCCTGGGAAAGACTCTCAGCCCAAGGCTATGCAGCTGCCAGCAACAGATCGACTCTCTCGATCAGCATGTGTCTCATCCGACGCACGCCTGACGCAGCCCTGGCTCCCACAGCAGTCATCCCGGTGTCACAGGAAAGCCTTCTAGAAGATCTCGCCTTGCACAGGCAGTCGCCCCCGGAGGTGAACTGTCCTTCCTCGCATAAACATGCTTCCGTCGCAAGAGCTTCCGCCGATCGCGCTGCTCACACTCTGCCGCGCTGTCTCGTCGACCGCTTACTTGGCATCTGCCTGTGTCGTCAGATCTTTCTCATAGGCGGCCACGGCACGGGATCGGATGTTGCTGGAAATAGCACAAGAAGAATGATAACTCTGTCCCCGCCCCACACTGAGGGCCCGTTGATCTCCCGCATGCCCAGTCAAGGGTAGGAATCCTCTCCGTGGGCCGAGTGGCCAGTCCGCCTTTTCGCCTCCGCCCGCTTGTTGGACCACTCTCCAACTCCATCTGGGCAAATTATGACGGTAGATCGGTAGCCTGTCGATTATGGTGAGCTTACACGTTGAAATCCAGCGCAAAATCCAGCCGCACCCAGAGATCTGGGGTTACCCGAGACGGACATATGTTGAAACAAACAAAGAGGCCAGTAAGAAGGCAGCGATGACATGTCGGGCGCCCGCCCTGCTCCAATGGAGAGGCTGAGTTGGGTGGTACAGTCATCGGAGCTTACGCTTCTGCTTTTGTGCGATGGCAAACATGAACTATGACACTCTAGCTTCTCACTGCAACCCAGGACATGCGTGGGGACTCCGATCCCCTCTTTCATAGTAGTATATACAACAACTCGTCGCTTTCTCCCTCACCTGCGCCATGTCCAGCCGTCTCCACAGCCCCCATCTTGCCAGCAAAGAAGCTTCTAACTGGGGTAAAGACGTGGATATCCTCATTCTCACCAAATATGGCCAGGTTCCAAATATCACGCCTCAGGAGACTACGACGTATTTTTGGCAAATACGTTCCCTCGGATTTATTCGCGATCCTTCTTTACATCCCCTTCTAAATATTACGTGCACGTCCAACAAGCCACCTCGCAGGGCCAAGAAAGGATATATGCGTTATTCGTAAATACCATTATATATCTATATACTTGGCTTCCGGGGCACTCGGGCCTGCAGCCTCTATGATAAGGTATGATTATGCTGCGTGCGTCTGGTTGATCCCAGATCAACTCCCCCTTGCCTTCGAAACTACACACGGGTCCCCTTGGTTGAACAAAAGGGACGAACCGATGTACACAAAGAAATGAGATGCGAAGCCGCACACAATGCTGAGAATCAATCGCGAGCAGGAATCACAGCTTAGTGCGGACTATACGAGAACGAGGCTTGGGGACAGCGGTCGGTTCATACAGAGCCCTGTTTCAAAGTCAGTCTCAATCATACACGCACACGTCACGGCGTCCATGCCGCAAGGCAGACTCGGAAGCTTAAAGCAAACCCCCCCCGAAGAAGGAAAAGAAAAGGAAGGAAGGTTCGCTTGCAAAAAGACACTCACCCAGTATATGTAAGGGGGTTTACAAACAGCATCCCCGCCGTATCGGTGTAGTTCTGTGTGTTCCCGGCCGCATTACCCCGGTAGGGCTGCCTCATCGCCCTGCAGACGTCGATGTGGTCCTGCGGGAAGGTCAGGCCCCGGAGCTTGGGCGGGTCCTCGATCACCGTCGCCGTCAGGCCCATCTCGACGTGCCACTCGTTGTGGCAGTGGAAGAGCCAGGCGCCCGGGTTGTCGGCCCTGAAGCGGATGACGGCGTGCGACTTGGCGTTGACCACGAAGACGTCCTTGTACGCAGGGTTGGCGGGGAAGCTGGACGTGTCGCCCGAGAAGGAGCCCGAGTTGGAGGCCGGCGCCGCAAGGACCTGGAACTGGTGGCCGTGCAGGTGGAAGGGGTGGCTCCCCGTGTCCAGGTTGTTGAGGACTATCTCGATGATCTCGCCTCCTGGGGCGATGAACGGATTGACACCGCCATAGACGGCGGGGTTGGAGTTTTCCTTGCCCGTGGTGGCGGCTGAGTACAGTGTTGGTACGCGCTGGGGCACGTATGGCTTGCCGTTCAAACACGCGCGCGGGATGCTGTTGTTGTCGAAGCAGAATGAGACGTCGAGCTTGATGCTTGTTCCAACGGGGCCTAGAGGCCCTTCCCCGGTGGGGTTGGTGAAGAGGGTGCTGTCGACTGGGTTCCACACGTTCACGACGTCGACGGAGGTGCTGTTCTGCAATGGGTCCGTCACAAGGTATCCGGTCTTGTTGTAGGGGAAGCCCAGGGGGAGGGTCGGGGCACGGAAGTCTGGGTTCACATCGAGAGAAACCAGGAATGGGTAGTTGCCTCTGTTTCTGTCCGCAGCCGAGATCAGGACGTCATACCGCTGGCCAGGAGCTATGTATATTTGAGAGGCCTTGGCTGGGGTCACGTACGACCCGTCTTGCATTATCACCTGCATTGTGTGATTTTGGAAGTGGATAAGGCAGGCACCAAAGGCTGAAAAGCTTATCATTCTGAAACGGTAGGTCTTCCCTTTGTCGAATGGAATTCGAGTGTTGCCTCCTTCGTTGATGAGGATGCTGTCTGGCAATGGAGGCCGGAATTGTGTGTTACTTGGTTGAAGCATAGCCTGCACCAGAGGGATGGTCTCGGAGTGGTACCTGTTTAGATCGGTCTTGCTTTAGAAATCAAGCGTGTACTTTCCTCGTAGACTTCTTCTTACCAGTCAGTGCAAGTTAGGATGACCTCTTCATCGACCTGCCCCGCGTATGGATCTTGAGGGTCGTGGACGACCATTGGCCCCCTGAGTCCATCTGGATACTGGCCCATCTGGTGGGAGTGGTACCAATACGTGCCTGGTGCGTCGGCCTGATTGGGTAGAGTTAGCCTTCTCTCATCCAGTCCCTTGAAGGGGGGGGGGGGTTTGAAGGATCACATACCAACCACTGATAGGTCACCGACGAGCCGGGAGGGATGGAACACTGGGTGACCGAGGAAGGGCCATCCATCTCAGGCGTGCCTAGCTGGTTGATGCCATGGAAGTGTATACCGGTCGTCTCATTCCCGAGCTTGTTGTCCACGTGGACGATGACGGTATCGCCAACGTTCGCCTCCAGCAGTGGACATGGCCATGCCCCATTGATACCAATGACAGGCCTTGAGTATCCGTCCGGCGCAGCGTTCACCCACGTGATGTCCCAGTAGACTTCAACGGTGGCGGCGCTGGCGATGCTGGCCGAACCCAGGAGCAGAAAAAGAATGTTCAAAGAATGCATCATAGCAGGGTAGACGCGTCCAACCACGACAGATAGATGGGCTCACAGGTAACGGACGAACTGCTGGCGCAGTGGCGAAGGGTGAGAAAGTACCAAAGGACACTGACAGGTAGGCCATGTCGTGTGCGCAGCTCAGAGGGTGCGAGACAAGATCTTTAAGCAGACAGGCTGGTGAGCGTGTCCAGCTGCACGGCACATGGGTTGCCACTTTCGTCCAACGTGCTATTCCGTGTGGCGGTACTCAGGTGTGTACCCCTGCTACACCTTCGTTTCCAAAGCCCAAGGGAAAACTAGCCGATATCCCCAGGGCCTGTATAGCATGCATGGCGAGGCATGGTGAGATTTGAGGCTGAGAAGGGAGGGCGCTCATCATCTGAGGGCGCCATCGGACCTTCAGTCCAAGGCAGGCAGTATCAGTATGCGAGCTGCCGTAATCCGTCGAGGTGGTGGCCTTGGTTGTGCCTGGCCCACCCTGTCTCATCTTTGATACGTGAGCGGGAGTGTAATCGATAGTCTGGCACTGCTTGTCATGTGCCTCTGTCGTCCTAGGACTGTGGCGGCCCAAGCACCGCAACGGTCCTCTTGACACATGGTGCAATGTGTGCTAAAAAAGTCAATTCTAAACGCCAAGTGATCTGCCGATATCCGTGGCTTCTGTAGGCCAGTCTTCCGGGATCATACTTCAAACTACTTACTCGATGTTACCTTACAGGCCTGCAACATCCAAAAAGGGAAGTCTTTCAGTGACAGCAAGCCCCAAGGATTACACGTAGCGCTCTGGAGCACACCGCTAACCGAGCAAGAGACGCAGATCAATGGCGGCTTGGTAGATAGTATGCCCCCAGCGCGCCGGTCGCAGGGGTCTGAGGAGAAGCAAGCTCAGTGTTCCACTCCAGTGTGAGACTCAATCAACCTTAAGGGCCGGTGAGCCGGGACCGACATGGACCGGGCCCGGTCTCCTTGGACGAGGTACAGTTCACGAGGACGGTGGAGCCTTGACGCGGAACAAACCTCGTTCAAGAAGGACGTCACCAGTGAAGAGCTCAAGCCATGGTGTTGGGACATGTGCCCAATACTGACAAGTTGTGGCTGCAACCCGTATACGGCGCACGGAAGAAGACGATAAGAAAAAGCAAGCAAGGGCAATCTTGGGTGTGGAAGCCCTAAGCGACAAGCCGCGCCGCACGGCGCAACGGAGCCCGGGGGTGGTCCCGCTCGTCAGGTGGGCTCAGCCTCCGGCCTTTGATGCCCGCGGCCAAGGCAGCCGAGGCGCGAAGGCGTGTTGGCAGAGGGCCCGGGAATAAGGAGAGGAGGGGGGCAGCTCAATCTCAGGGCCGAGTTGGCTGCTTACTGTCCACCATGGTGCTGGTAATGTGGCCTGACTAGCATCAGCCCGTCAGCCCCAGGGTGATTATGCGAGGGCCCAGATGGCCCGTTAGTCCACCCTTGAACGAATAGGTGGACGACAAGATTTGAAGCCGTCTCAACAGCTAAGGCCCAAGTGGCTGACCTGGAGGGCGTGGCGGGGCATCTCAGCCTCTCCAACATCAGGGCGAGGGCGAGGAGGGGGTTGCATGCTGGACGTGGTATATCCCGAACCAAGATATGGCATGCATGTCGGCGTGTTTCCTGCTTGTGCATGGTGGGACTAATGCAGTGTAAGCACACTTACATGTACATTACACAGTAGATATCACAGAGAGGAGCCCTTGGCCAATGGCGTGCTCTGCTGAGAGTACGAGGATGACCCAGGCGAAGAGGCATGACCAGGACCGGGGCTGGTCCCCCGATGTTGTAGCCTGATCTACGCTCTTCCTGCTGCTGCTGCTGCTGCTGCTGTTTTTTGTTGTGTTGTGTTGTGTTGAGGAGAGCTGGGAGGAAGTGGAAAAGCAGACCGGGTGACTCCCCCAGTTGGTTGAGGTGACGTCTAAAGAAGCTCGGACAGGGCCAGGGGAGGGCTGGCCACAGCAGCACCAAGCCCCGGCCGCTTCTGGCCAATCTTAGCAGCCGCTTCGGCGACGGGCTGGGGTGTTGGCGAGGCCAATCATATGCTCGTCTGCAGTGCAACCTCGATGGCCCAGTTCCAGGATGGCCAAGCCCGGTTTGACACTTGAGTGCCGAGCTCTGCAGCCCAGATGCGCGTTAATCAGCGCTGGCAGTTAGGCAGATGCCCTGGCCTGGCGAGACCCATGCTCTGGGCAGATCTGATATCAGCTGGAACGGCTGAAGAAGGCCCAGTCGAAGCATAATGATCCTTCTCGCCCTCCGCCCGCCCTACAATGTCACCCTCCCACTTGCCGACGCTACCTGTCCAACGTCATATGCCCTGCCCGAGACATGCTCGTTTGTTCGTACGAGGCCCAATACGCCCGCGCTGCCGGGCCGTGTCGGCGACAAGTCAGCGTCGGTGGCGGGGAGACCCTCGTCGTGGGGCTTTTTCTCCATTGTCTTGCAATCAGGGTCAAGGGTGTCATGTTGACGTGCTCAGAAGATCCACCACAGCAGAAGCAAACTCTCGAGGCAGTCTCACATGGGTCATCCCCGCTGCCCCGGTGCCCCGACCACCCTTCATCTCCAGCCACGCATGGTGGCACGACCAATACGGGACTGTCCGTACCAGGCTCTCTGCATCCAAAAAAAGAAACGAAAAAGGACATTTGTGTGGATTAATGATGGGACGAACGAGCAGCATGCCATGTCCCTGATTCATCTCCCGTGCGGGGAGACAACTTGGTGCGGCGTGGGATAAGTGGACAAGTCACCAAGCACAACACCATGCGCCTACCTCATCTCTCTTATCACACCCTGCCAACGCACAGTGAAGCTTCGTCTACGCCATTCTCGCACGAAACCACGGAAACTCGGCCGGATCAACCCTCATCGTCGTATTGTAGCGATCACACAAGCCAGGCACGTCGATCCAGGGCCAGGCTCCCTCGGACCCGAAACATCAACCGGCAGAGGTGTGTGTTGTGTGTGGGGGGAAGGTAGGTTGGAGAATTGGAGAGGGTGGGCATTAGGAACACGGGTCCCCTCATGTGGCACCTTGCACAACATAAGCGGTGGACGTCTGGCTTGCCCCTTTGGGAAACTCATAGGTCCCACTCAGGACAAGCTCATCCACACGAGGGCAACCCGAGAAACCTGCTCACGAGACGCTGTGTTCATGCGTGCTGCGTTTTCCCTTGATGAGGACCGCGATGGGCCCCGCAGCTTGACACACTAGGCAAGAGTTCCCGAACATTGATATCTCCCAGGCAGCGCCGTTTTGCCTCCAGTGGTGCAAGGCTAATGCAGTCCCGCGCAGATGATTCTTGCCAAAATTTGCAACGGCTGGCTCACCAGGCCTTCTCTGTCGTGCACGCGAGGCTTGCCACGGCAGTGGCCATGCTTGGCTGGCTCCGCTGCTGTTGGCCGTCTCTCATCTATCGAGCCATCTGCTCTCCCAGGTCGCGTCGGTGTCCTTGATGAATCCGAGACATCTCCATGTACACTTCACGTCATGGGAGAGGAGGTGTGGCGGTGTGGGAGACCATCGAGATGAGGATTTGATTGCAATCACGGCACATTGCCATGCGCGTTGTATGACCTTGCTCCCAGGCCAAGGCTTCCCAGCGCGGGTCGTGGGAGATGATGTCTCTGAGGGGCAGGGGAAAAGTATGACACACGAGGAGACAATCTAAGGGTGCTCCCGAGAGACATCTTGACCGGTTCGCTCCGCATATTGTCTATGGTCTCATGATGCTCTCGTCTGAGACCACTTCACACCTACCCAGTCTTGGTACAGAGTCACACATCCGCGTGGGCTCGACTCTTCTTCCCTTGCTTGCTTGGAGCAATAGCTCCTGAGACCGGCGGGTCCTTCCAATGAGGCGATCGGTGCAGAGATCATCATAATAGAGCTTTCTATGGCGCAGATGAGGAAGGGGATGCCATGCCCACGTTCGGTCTCACATTAGCTCATCATTTGGCGCCAATATGTGAAAAGTAAAGTGCCTCTATACGTCTACACCCATCACTAAAGCTGCGCCCAGTCTATACCAAATGAATCATCATGATTCTGCATGCTCTTGAAGGGCATCGAAAGTTCGGGGCTCTATGAATGACGAATGATGTGCAAATTCTCGCCTTGACCTGCCGGACGCACGTCTGTTGTGCAAGGGATGATGATCCTCAGCAGCTCATGATTCCTCAGTATGTGATACATCCTTCCCGTAATTCGGCCGTACAGTGGGCGTCGCCTTGCCCATATTCCTCGGAGCCAAAAGTCTCAAGAGGGGAAATGGGCTAGGTAGGATATCATGTTTCCCGAGGCCAGAATATTCGGGTCTGCTTCGAGTGTTGGACGTTATATGAATGCTGAAGAATATATGATACCCACGCAAAGGATGATTTTGAATTATAGGCGCGAGCCAGCGAATCTATCCAACTATGAACCCGACGAAGGCTGTTCAAACTTATTTCTACCCCTGCCAAGCTGTCACTCACCAGCATCGTGTTCCCTTGGCAGCTCAGTGAGTTCTGATGCAATTGCATAAGAAGCTTCATAATCGAGGCCAATATTGCTCACCTCAACATCAACAAATCGTAGGTAAATTTATTGTAGAACCGAGGGCATATGCCAGATGTATCATTAATCGTAAAGCCATCAAGGTCTTTGTCCTGTGCGAGACCATTCTCTACTTATTGTTTTCGCAGCCAATATCTCTAGAACAAAACCTCCCTTACCCTCCCAGTCTTACCGACCTCGTACTCCACCCATCTCGCCATGCCTCTCCTCCCTGTGACAAGAAGTGACCCCGGGTTCATGACATGACACCCTTCATACGTGACACAGAAGGACGGCGCCGTAGCGTCCACGAGCATCATGGCCGTGGGCAGCGGATAGAGGTGCATGGATCCCGCGTAGTCCCAGTGCACGGGGCGGACTGACTGGCGGAACGGGGCGAGGTAGCCTTGGTCCAGGACCGTCTTGACCAGCTTGCGGGCGGCGAGGATGTCGTAGGGCACCTCAGGCTCCGAGTGCTTCGATTTCTTACGCGGCGTGGAGGGGTCCACGTCCATCTCCTCCGGGACTGGTTCGCCCTCGCCGTTTTCCGGCTCATCGTTTGCGCCTGACATGTCCATGTCCTCGCCGTCCGCCGGCTCGCCACCGTTCTCTGCGTCTCGGGGCCGCTTCAGACGGACGGCTGACCTCCTCAACCTGGCCGAGATGTCATCTCTGAACAGGACGATTTCGTGGCATGGCCCGAATAAACTCAGCCGGCTCGGATTTGATGTGAAGATCGCCTCGCCACTGCTCTCCTGCCCTCCCTTCGAGGCTTCACTGCTCGCAGTCGCAAACGTTCTCCTTACCCTGCTTGTAAACAAGTCTGGTACAGATTTTCGGGGCAGGGGTGTGGCCGCGCCCGCAGAAAACGCCGAAGCCCAACCGTCGTTGTCTCCTGGCACGAACACAAACGTAGCAGACGTAAGAAGCATAGGAAACTCTGCCAGAACCGCCGCCAGAGAGTCGAAATACTCTTTGTACTCCACGCTGCCTCCACTACCACCTCTTGCCATGACCGCATGCTGTGTGAAGTTCCCTGTAAATACGAAGCACAGGGGCGTTTCTCCTTCAGGCTCATTTGCGTATCCTGACAGAATCTTCTTGACAGCTTGCAACGTGCGTGGCTGATCAAGATTCATCTCTCCCAAGGCCACGATCCTTCCCCTGCCCTTGTCTGGCTCATCCTCAGATAGCGGCCTCCGGAGCAGCCTCTGTTGTACTCTCCGCATACGAGAGCCCGTGGCCCGCTCACTACCCACGCCCAAGAAATCGATCCATCCGAAGCCACCGCCAATGGTGTCGCTATCGGGCCCACTGACGCCCAGGGTCACGCGTCGCTTCTCGCACGGTGGCTGACCTATCAAGAAGCCCTGGAAACGTCCTCCTATGACGCCTCCAACACCAGAACTTCCACTCAGGCCGACTTTACTGCCAACGGAAGCATCTTCATCTTCCTCGTAGACACCGTCGATAAGGACGATCATACCGGGTGTAAACCACGACGAGTCCTCGGGAATGGCGACTGCTTGCCTGAGATCAAGCTTGATTGAGCCGGTGAGGTCACTGACAGCGAGATTTCCAGTTGGCAGGACGGTTAGCATTCCAAGAAGCATGTGTTGGCTGCCGTGGCGGCCAAGTAGATTTGCCATGGGTGTGATTTTGTGAAATGTCGACGCAGTAGAGTCGGACCTTTTGGCAGAAATCGCGCGGGCGGCGGAGACGGCGGATGTTTGGAAGGACTCATTGCGGAGGAGACGTTGGTGGATGACGTTGAAGCGGTTGCGGAATACCATTGTCTTGTGAGAAGCAGGTGGCATGAGTGAAGGCCTTTCTGTTTCCCTGGTTTTCATTTTCAATGAGCACGTCTCTTGCAGCCTCACCATTTTGGAATCCGAGTACTTACCTCTCGAAGTGCTTCTTCTCCACGTTGTATATATACCTTGGCTGTTCGAGCGCATTGATGACCTTCAGCCACTGTCTGGGGTCTTTGCTATCGTCATCTTGCTCTTGGTCGACCTCCAAGGATGACATGCCGAAACTTGTCGAGCTCTCCTCTCGCGTCAGGGCGACCATCGGTCTGAGGCCCAGTCTCGCGTTGGACACATCGCCATCCTCCTGCTGCGCATCGAGAAGCAGACTGTTTTGCCGACTGAGACTCCTGGCACCGGTGACTACCGTTCCACCACTCATATTGCCCTCCAATGCCTTTAGGATCTCCTTCAACTCGGGGTTGGCACCGTCAACGATGACCCCTCCGTTCCTGTTCTTCCATGATCGCGCGGCCTCCTCTAATACTTTCTCAGCCAGGCCTTCTTCTCGCCATCCTGAGCCGCAGTGCCGGCCAATAAAGCTTGCGAGTTCCTGCAGCGCAGAAGACGTCAAGGTGAGGGAGTGTTTCTTGGTAAAGGTTCGGAAGGCGAGAGGCCGTAAAGTAGCAGCCGGGAGGAGGATCGGCAGTATGGGGGCTTGCTTGCTTGTCGAGATGCTGAAGGGTCTGACGGGGTGCACAGGTGTTCCAAATGCCGGCGATGATGAGGGCGCAGCCGAGGACAGAGGGACAACGCCGCGACCGGTGAACATGGCCCCGGCGATGTCCTTGTGCTTGCGCCGTTTGGTCGGACTGAGGTTCATGGCTGGTTCTTCGTCTGTTTCTGTACTCAAAGAATGGCTGTGATATGATAGCGACCAGAAAGAGTCCAGTGAGAACAAACAGGGCGTCGTTGCTTAGTGGGTCTGCCTGTTCGTCAGGAATATGCAGTTCGAGAATCAATTAAATAAAACGCGTCTTAGACGCGTTATCTGGCGTGGGGCCTTTGTGCAAGGATCACAGCTGCATGTGCAGGTGCAGGGGTGCTCAACGTGGGTGTCAAAGCAACCCTGTCCACAAGTTCCTAGCGGGTCTGAGATGCTGCCCGGAGTGCCCTGCGAACACCTGTATAAACTCTTGCTTGTGTGAGGTTTTTTTTTTTTTTTTTTTTTAATACAATCTGAGCGTGAAGTAATTCTGTGAATGATTCGAAATCACCGCGTTGGCGATTACTTGATCGGCACGAGTAGAGACCTTCTTTCTGCCGAGTCCATCGTATTGCTGTACATGGCTTCATGTTCCCGCCTCCAACGCCTCACTATAAAATGTCTTCCCCACCATTAACTCGCGCTCCACCCGGCCAGCACGCAGCGGCCTCAATATCTAGCATGTAAATCATTATAACTTTAGAATGTTCTGCAACGGCTCGTCCCAATACCAAGATGCGACCATCATCGAACCCAGAGACATGGAAAGCGCCATCAGGAAATTGACCTCGTTGTTGTCAAGAATATCCCAGCCGGATTCGACCACTCTCGAGGGCCTCTCGTCACCAAAGCTTGATTTCCGGTGCTTGTCCTTGGGATCATACTTGTCCTTGCCGTCGGCGTCATCCACTGCCGAGCCTCCTGTATTCTCCACCGCGCGCTTGCCCTCGCCACTGAGCACGGCGGCTTTGACCTCCGCCCTCTTGAGGTTATGCTCCGACTTGCGCGCTGGGGAGGAGACGAGGACGCGCTGGCCGCCCTCGCCCTCGACTATCCTCCCGCTCCGGACGTCCCTCACACTGCGCTGGAAGACTGCCCCGAGGACCGAGTCGAGCACACTCCCGAGCGCGCCCCACAGAGTCAGGGCGAACATCAGCGTGTTCCTCTGCGGCAGCGTCCATGGCTGGCCACCGCCGAGCTTCCCGGCTGTTGAGTCGTTGCAGAAGGGCACGAAGAGCATCGATGTTACAACGATGATCATGCTCCCGAGCAGTCCTGCGCCAAGCCCGGTAAGTGTTACACCGCCGTTGGTGCCGGGCGGCACCTTGCGGAAGGTGGGCGACGTGATCAGGCGTGGCGGCCCCTTGGCGAGGATGCCGAGTTCTGACGAGAAGGTGTCGGCCGCGACGGCGGCGTAGTTGGCGACAATGCCGATCACGAGGACGTCACCGCCCCAGCCGAAGCAGAACGAGCCTTCGGGGATGGCTTGGTATTGGCTAACAGATGCCGCGCGTTGTCGGAGCTGGTAGGCGTGGAGGAGAGACAGGATCGAGGCGACGGCCGAGTTCGCGAGGACTGCATGAGGGAACAAGGTCAGTCGCCCGCCACTGTAGACAGCACTATCCGGGAGCAGGGGCGAATACCTTGAATATGGTTTCGGGCCCCTTCCCCGCCAGAGGTGCCTTTCGAGGCCATGGTCAACTTGGCCTTGACATCTTCTTTCACCTAGCAAAACATAAAGTCAGCCCCTGTTGCCGGCTGGCACGAGAGCCTTGGGGTATCCTTACGTGGGTCACCCGGGTGCCGGCGAGGAAGAAGACACAGAGCAGGGCGAAGGGCAGGTTCCACGGATGTACGGCATGAGCAATGCCTGTGAGGGTTGCTGCAAGAAGACCACCCGTTGTCAGTGACTTTTTAGAGTAAGCCCGAAAGATCATCAGCCCGAGGGCGGGCACTGCAATGACGGGCTTCATGTTGCTGAAGCGGCGTGTCAACCGGGTTTTTTTTGGAGCTGAGGGCAAGAGAGTTTTCAACTCGAGAGCCTATCCGTCGCGATTATGAAGGTAAGGGAGAGAAAGAGAAAGAGAAAGCGACGTTCGGGGACGTGTTTGGTGTGCCGACAGCTGACCTCGCAGCCTTGCCAGGTCTTGGCTCCCCGGTTCAGGTGCTATGAAGTCATTTGTCCAGGTGCGAGCTAGAGCTCTTATCAGGCGGCTTCTGCTGCTGGAGCTTATCGCTAGTCAGGGCCCGTTGCGCTTGCGAACCCGTCACCAAACCGTCACCAAAGAAACATGCTTCTACATCATGGCGGCCATGCTTGCAGCACAACCTACCCATATTTCGGTCAGATCATACTCGAGCTGCCCGGGCCTGTCGGACAGGCAAAGTACACGGCTGCTTTAAATACTTTTAGTAGCGATCATGGTTCCGATCATTCCATTCAGTCATCCATAAATCTATCTCTTCTAGCTACCCGGTCCGAGCCCGATTAATCCAAATAAACAAGGCCTGCCACCTGCCATCCAACCAAACGCACGAGGCCGCCTGGGTATCCTGCACTCTCCCTCGCCTTTTCCCTCAAGTATTTCTCCCCGCGCCATCGCGGCATGTGCATTCTTCTGTGGCCAATTTCGCGAGTGGGGGTATGGGTATAGTCTATAACACATAGTGACAAGGACAAGCACAAGACAAAGGAAATATGGGGTACTGCTGGGCCCCTCACAGAACCTGCAGCTGATTCTAGGTTGCAGCCGGAAACGACCGTAGCATATCATAGCTTCATGGCAAGGTGCGCTCCCAACTGCTCAGGGCCGGTCACCTTCGCATGAACGCCATATCCTCATTGTTGCCAAGCAATAAGCCGTGACTTCTCAGATGAGTTGATTCAGTAGCCCATGCTCGGGCTTTCAGCACCGTTTCCCTCGGGGCTCCCACTGCTCGACGAGAAATAGCTCTGATCAATCTTGAAGATCCAGTCGAGCTTGTCGCGTTCACTCCGCGCCGCGAAGAGCCAAGTATTGTCCGTCCCGTAGATGGCAAATACGCCGGCTTGCAGCCTGGGTGACAGCTTGGCGAGTCCAGAGCTCACGCTCTTGCTCCTGGCATGTGACGAGGCAGTCCCATCACCGTTGATATTACCAACGATACTTGTGATGACCCGTCCTGAGGATCCTCTGCGGTGGTGCGTGGGCCTGCCGCCATTCTGCTGCGAACGGATTTGCTCAGGTGACGCGGTTAGGGCGGCGCTCATGTCCAGCCCACCGTCCTCGTCATCTGCTCCACTCAGCAAGTCCAGAATGGTCGGCTGGCTGTCGACTCGAGAGTTGCGCAAGCTGACGATGGCGACCTCCTCCCCGTCTGTGACATTATGAATGTGGAGATATGGTCGGCGCAACTCCACGAAACGCTTTATCCATCGAGTGGCGTCGCTGCTCGGCACCAGGAGATAGCCGCCCTTGAGCACAGTCGGGTTCTTGGAAACGCGGATGACGGTTGCCAAGAGCTCAGGTTGTGAAGGAGACACAGGGTTGCCGTTCTCAGGTGGCTTGGTGTTTACCTCGCTCAGAATCTGGTTGAGGGGGTCGGGATACCTCCTCCACAGCTTCAAACATCGCTCCAAAATGAACGTCTCGCGCTCAGAGTAATCTGACTTCCGAGGGGCCGGCGTTGAGAGCTCTACTGCTGTCCCGTCCTCTTGTTTTGGTTGCTCGTCTTCTGTTAACTGCGCCTGCTCTTGTTCAGCAGATGGCTCACCAGATAGTTCACCCGCTGGCATAGCAGATGGCTCCTCCGATGGCTCATCCGCTGACTCCACCGCTGCTTCCCCAGTTGGCATTGGAGGCTCCACAGGGTCTAGGACCTGCGACACATCTGGAGTATCCTGTAGCAACTCGTCGATGGAGTCGACGTCATCTTCCCGCGGATTTTGTGGTTGGAAGTCAGAGTCCAGTTCGTGATCTCCTCCATCTAGCGCTACTCTCGGCTCCGGCAGCCCTACCTTTTTCAGGAAGTTCTGCATTGCACCGATCTCAGCGATACGTCTGCGCTTCTTCCGCGCGCTGATGTAGTCGCTGATCAGAGAAACGCCTCGCGGAGTCCAGGTTGTCAGATTTTCCTCGCCCTTCACGTAGTCGTGCTGACTATTCATCCTCCATAGATCTCCCACACGTTTGATAGGCGCCGGCCGCATTTTCAGTGTGAAGATGGCGGTGCTGGAGTGCACGAAGCGGACACTTTGCCAGAGGGCGGAAAGCATGGATGTCTGCCGCACGAAGGAGCGCGACAGGATTTGGCAGAAAACATTCTTCGAGAAACGCATGGGCTCGGCAAGCTTCGGGGAGCTGATTTCCCAGCTGATGGTCATCTGCACTCGATACTTTTCCCCTGTCGTGCGGTCCAGCAGAAGCGAATTGTGCAGGCTGGAGTCCCACTGGCCGGTGATGGTGACGCTGCGCGTGCCATTGGCGTTTTGTCGGAAAACAGGTTTTGACGCCAATTTGAGAGCAACATCAGGTGAGGCGGCACCCAAATCTGGATTCTTCCCAGCAGCATCCACCAGCTGTATTTTGCCGACACGAACGGAAACCACGTCATCCCAGGGCAGGATATCGCCAGAGCTGTGATTCAGGTTGAGGGTTATACGTCTCTGCAACCCCTGGTGCAATTGGAAGGTTCCACTGTCCAGCTCGCCGGTTTGCGCAACCTCGACCGGGACATATTCGCCATTCTCATCCATTTCCAACACCTGAATGCGAGAAAGCAAATCGTGCTTCTCTTCAGTGTAGAAGTGAGACTCGTTGATCCGGGCCGATTTGGGCTTGCCTCTCGAGCTGGGCACAGCATCTCGCATGTCATCCCAGCTAAGGAGCTTGTCGAGGTGCATAGAGGACACTTTCGCAAAGATGGCAACACGCAAAACCACCTCAGGAGGAGCAAATAGAGGGACGTTCATACTATGAACGCTCTCGAATCGGATGGGGTCTTCGTCGAAATCCTTGACCATCTGGGTGGTTGTGATGCCGTCTTCTTCGGAAATGCCAGGAATGAAAAGTTGGGCATGCACTTCCGTGCCTTCGCGCTCAGCGAAACCCACCATTTCGTGCATCACGACGTTGAACTTTAGCGAATTAGTAGGTGCCCGGGCCGACGATGGTTCAAGCGACAACTTGATGATACCGATAGCATGAGACGTATGCGGCGAGAGAACGTCGAGATGGAAGTCTTGAACCCGGGATTCAAAGACCGCCTTCAGCGGAACGTCTGCCTCTCCAATCAGCGTGTATTGAGGCATGCACGTCTCAATGAAGGGATTGTCGAGACTCAGATGCTGGGCGTATTCCGGCTGGTCCAGGTACTGGTGCATCTGTCGCATTTGCCGGACACGATCGTGCAACTTGTGCAAGCTCCAGAGATGAACCAAGCTGTGCTTGTAATCCACCACGCGAACGCCGATACACGGCTTGATTGCTTGCTCGAGCGCGAAGTCGTCAGACTCTCCGCCATTGAGGATCATATCGTAAGAAGAACAGAGATCATGCCCAGAGTCGACGACACAATACTGGAAGACCACACTCTCATCCAACTCTTGGCTCATAATTTGTGCCTCTTTCAAGGTCGCAGCATGTTGAAGTACTGATTCCGCCATTTGGACGTATCGTCGACCTCTCCAATGCTTTACAACTTTCTTGGCCAGCTCGATCTCAGCGTCCGACAGCTTGGGGTTTGCTTTCGGTCTCTTCAGAGGATCGAGCTTCTCGATTTTGGCCTCAAAGTCGCGCTTCTGTACCTCGAGCTGTTTCTGCATGTCCTCTTTCATCTTCTTCAAGGTCTCTTCCATGTGCGCCTTCTCTTTCTTGATCTCTTCGACCTCGACATTCGCTACTTGAGCGGCCCTCAGCTGTTCATGGAACTCTTCCTTTTGCTTATCCAGTTGAGTCTGCATCTCATCGCGAGCATCGCGCATCTTGTCGTCGGAATCGCCTTGTTTCGGTGTCGATGGTATGGTCAGAGCCGTGTCAAGTGAGAAGTTGTCAATGGTACCAGTCGACATGTACTTTTCTCTGACGGGATAAGACGCCAAAGATTCCATATCGTCATCTCCCTCCTTCCCAGTGACACGTTCAGCCCTGGCTCGCTGTACGTCCTCAAAAAGTGCATTAAGCTCCTCGTCTGTCAGGTTTGAGAGGTTCTGGTCCGAGCCGAGGATGGCGCCTGCAGCTTCTCGTCTGGCAAATGACCAGTCCGTATCACGACCGCGGGGCGCTGGCGATTCTGAACGGCTGTCACTGCCGAACTCAGATCCTGCTTTACTCCAACTACGCTCATGTGTGAGCCTCGGGCTAGGCGTTGGCGACGTGCGCTCGAGCGCCTGCAGTTGGCTGGCTGTGATCGACTGACGCAAGAGACTATGCCGTTGCGTTTCCGTCCTCTCTGCTCGCTCCGCCTGAGCTTCCATAGGGTGGTTGAACCTGAAGATGTGGAAATCACCAAGAATTACGCGATACCCCGAATGCAGCTGCTGCGGCTCGGTGATGCGCTTGCCGTTGATCATGACAGCCGCGCCTTCCCTAGGAGTGAGCGTGACAGTGCCGTCCGCAGCATTTTCAAACGAACAATGCTCAGCTTGAATTCTGGTTCCCTTCAACCTTATTCCCAGGTTGCTATTGGCCTCTGATTCGACGTTACCAACGGTTGTGATACCAGGCTTCAAGTTGTAGACGAGACATTCTGCCAGGAGTGGATCATCCGACAGATTGACCAGATGTGGCATTCTCTTGGGGGTGCTCAGCCCAACAAATCCCTTCTCGATGCTGATACCGAGTTCTTCCAGGGCAGCCTCCCGCTCTTGGTGGATCTCCTCGGTCTTGGCCATCTTCTGCTCCCAGGTCTGGTTAAGGTCTGACAACAGCTTCTCGCTTTGGCTCAGCTGCTCGGCGATTTCAGCCTTGGAAACCTTCTGGGTCGAACCGTCCGACGCAGTGATTGTGACGAGTTGTTTTTCGAGAGGCGTGCCTTCCGCATAGACTTCATCTGCGGGCACGCCAACTCCGCCGGCAGCACCACCTCCGCCCCCAAGCTTGCTTCTGAGCTGAGCTAGCTCTTCCTTGAGCTCTCTGATCATGCGGGCATTGGCGTCCTCGTTGACAACGGCGTGGTTCTTGATTCGTTTGGCGGAATCCGCATATCTCAGCGTACTCAAGGTCTCATCGTAGTTGATATCAGCAGGACTGATTGCTGCTATCATTGCAGTCATGCTGTTGCCACCCAAGGAATCCTTCAGCAGCCATGTGAGGACGGAATCTCGATAAGGTACTTGTGAGGCGGCGCCCTTCTTTTTCTTGCCGGTGGAGAGATCCGCGAGGGCAGCAATCACACGGCCCAGCGTGGACAGCGATCTGTTGATCTCGGCACCTTCTTTGAGACGCGCTCCCGTGGCTCCCGTGGATGTTGCTCGTTCGGAACCCGCAAGATCGACCAGACTGATCTTGGCGACCTTCTCCATTTCCATCTTGGTTTCGGTGTCGACCGTCTTCTGAGTAAGCATGAGTGTAAATACGGCATGACTTCGGCTGGATGTCGCGTTCATATTCGTAGCGGCGACGGTTCTGGCCTTGTTACCCTCATCCATAAGATGTTCGATCTCCTGAAAGCTGCCAACGACGAGCTTGGCGAGATCTTCGACGTAGGGACCAGTCGAAGGATGCTCTCGAACTTTCAGATTCCCCTTGGTGCCTGGGTTCAACAGGTCCTTTACTCTCTCGTTGTAGATTTCCAGGTACGACACTTCGACAGTGCACCGCGTGTTCGGGTCCTCCTGCGTTATGCCGCCTATTCTTTCAAACATGTCTTGACAGATCATGGGGATGATACCATGTTCTTTGCCATAGCCCATCATCGAGTAGGACTTTCCAGAGCCGGTCTGGCCGTATGCAAAAATACAGTTGTTGTAGCCTTGGAACGCATTGTCCAACAGCGGCTTCCCCAAATCCTCATGTAGGTGATGCTGTTCGGCAAAATGTGAGTCGTTCTTGTTGAAGGACCAGTACGATCGATCGAAGGCGAACACTTTCTGACCGCCGTCTTTCGAGTTCTTCCCCTGGGGAGCATCTGATGGAGGGGTGAGGACGGTCTGGGCATCTTTCATCTCCACGATACATCGTGCGCCGCGGTCGATTTCTGCGATATACACCTATCAGCCCTGGATGCCTCTGCAGCGGCATCCGTGGTTGGGAAGCCCAGGGTAGGCTGCCTGAGGAGAACTCACCTCTACTGTTAAAAGGCCGCACCCTCACCACCACCTTGATGTTTCCTCCGGCCATGGTTGCTGGATCTTACTTGCGCGCGAGCCTTGTGAAGGCCTCGCGCACAAAACAAGTTAAAAAGGAGGTCCGATATGGGTAGACAACGAGAGGTTCGAAGTTCGAAGGTCCTCGGCACGGCTGGCAACACTTGGGTTGAGCAGCAGGTCCCAGTCGTTGCCTGCGGACTGGCTCCAAACCGATATTGAGTCTTGGTGGAAGTTTCTTTGTGGTCCCAGCATGTGATACCGACTCCTCGACGCGACACCCAAGCTCATCCTCTAACCCAAAAAGAAATCGGCTCGGGTCGCGGTCGAAGACGGTCGGTCAGGGTCGCAAAACCAGGACCGTACCGGGCAGGTGGGAGCACGCGTGGCTAGGGCAGCGCTGCAGCGCCTTGTAGAGAGGATGAATCGTTGGCCTCGCGAGCACGAGGGTAGCGAATGACCCTGGCCGGCCGGCCTCAGGTTCGGTATTCGGTAGGACGGTTCCCCGGTTGAGAGTGACCAGTCGTCGGCCGATGTGTTGTTGATTGCTGCTCGATCTTCTGGGCCAGGGGTCATGGAGGGGGTTTGGCTGGTCTCCGGCCGAGAGGTGCACGGGCGGGTGGTTCTCGTGGTTTCTGGTGGTGGAACAGGTTGTCGGGTTAACTTGGGGAATGCCCCCCAGATCCCCAAGCGACGGTGGGAAAAACGGGCGTTTTCGTTGATCAACAAATTTCCCTGCAGCGAGGGGAGCATAACGCGACTGGACGCACCTTACTGGGCTGCACCGGGCTGCATGACCGCGAAGTGCCCATCCTCCTTTGGGTTTGGGGCACCTCGTCATACCCGTAGAGTAGCGGGAAATTGCACTTCACGTGTCATTGGGCGGGCGGCACGCCTCCCGCTGTTGGTGGCCCCTGTCACAAGGTGTCACCCGAACAAGGGGTCCGACACCCTTGAACCCTTTCTTTCAATGCCTCGCATTTCGGTCCTCGTCTTCGAGGATGCTCGAGATGAACTGACCGTTATTAGCACTGCTACGTTGATTTCCTTTTGGCACCATGAACGGCCTCTTCATTCTATGCACAAGACGGTCCTTCTTCCCCTTAGAAATCCTGGCCCTCGCCGTGCGCGAAAGGGTCAGCTATCAAAAGCACATCTGGGGGTGCCTTGAAGGCCTCAAAGCCCCTCCGTTCCTCGTTTGTTGCAAATTGCACGCCAAACGCCGTTTCAATCTGCTATGTGCACGAATTTTCAAACACCCTTCCCCCACTCCGTTGAACCCTTCAGAGGTTGAAAGTTCCGTTCAGCGGCAGGTCCCGACTGCTCGAGCCCACGTAGATAGTGTACTGGCCTCTCTGAAGCAGCCACTTCTGCGCCGCAGTGTCCCACACACTTAGGTCTCGACGTGTGAGGTCAAATGAGAGCGTGGACGTTTCTGACGGGTTGAGCAGTGGCTTCTCGAAGCCTCGCAGAACTCGTGGTCTATTCGTTCCTGGCGTCTGGACGTACAGCTGAGCGATCTCAGTCCCGTTCACAGTCCCAGTGTTCCGGACGTCGGCTGCGACAGATACCAAATTATCCCACAGATCGGACTGGCCGCCCACCTCGATAGGACCACTGGGGTACTCGGATGTGTCCGAAGTGGAGTTTTGGTCTATTTGGAGACTCGCGTATTCAAAGGTCGAATATGATAAACCATAGCCGAACTCGTATCGGGGCTCGATATTGTTGGCATCGAAGTGCCTATAGTCAATATAAACACCCTCGGTGAAGTTTGCCTGTGGGAAAAGCTCAAAGTCGCCCTCCGCCTTGGCTGGGTGCAACAGCTCGCCGTAGTCGGATTCATTCCGCGCCACTGTGTAAGGCAGTTTACCCCATGAGTTCGATTGCCCGTATAGTAAGGACACCAATGCACGTCCGGATTCCTGACCTGGAAGATGGGCGAATATGAGAGCGGTGACATTTTCGTTGTCCACAAAGTGGTCGACAAGCCTTACGCCCGCATTGTGGAATATGACGATAGTATTGTTGCATGTGGAGGCGACGTGTCTGATCAGACCGTCCGTGTAATCATCGTAAAGACCCGGCCGATCCGAGCCTTCGCTCGCCCACGCGTTTCCAAACACTAAACACGCATCCGAGGCTCCGTTCACGTTGGGCGTGGCGGATCTGAAATCCCAGAAAATGGCAGTGTCGTCGTTAGCAGCCTGCTGTTGCAGGGCCTCCATTGGCGAATGGCCCAATGCTGCGGAGTTCGCTCCCGACCCTCCCCCACAGAACAAAGTCCCATTAGGAGCGATCTGTTCGTAAGGGTACGTGAGATTGCCGAGAAATCCCTGGAGTACGCTAGAAGGGTCAGCAGACTCGGCTCCGAGAGTCCATACAGTTCCACCAGGAGGCTCGATATTGTATTGGCCAGGTTGAGCTGCTGAGTAGCCGAAAACAGAGAGCATCTTTGGCCGGTTCAATGGCAGAGCACTCCTTATATTCTTCACGAGTACGTGTCCCTCTACTGCCCCATCAAATAGAGTCGACTTGAAGGAAGAGTTACGGGCATCGACAATGATATGCGGCTCTGCAAGGTGTCGCGGTAGACCTATTCCAGGAGCAGGAAACCCCTGATCCTGACCAAGCTGATACCACGATGCCAGGAGACTTGTCTTGGTCAGTGAGTTTGTCATGTAGGCAGGTCACAGTCAACTCACCGGGTAACTTGGTCGTCAACCCTTGATTCAGCCAAGCTTCCGTTCGTGACGGCTTCCTTCAACTTCGGCCCCCAGTAGACGCCAGCGTTGGGCATTGTAACATCGAGCCCAGCCAGAGAGGTCGCAACTCCCGTATACTGTGCGTTCCAATCCGAGACAACAAAGCCCTGGAAGCCAAGCTCTGTCTTTAACAGCCCGTTCAGGGTATTGCTATTGGCACAGCCGTATGAATTGTTGATGCGCTGATAGGAACACATAATATTGGCACTGCCGGCTCGAACAGCGTCTTGGAATGGCCTGTTCAATTAAGTAAACGCACTCTACGTCGGAAGGTGCTGCCTACCAAAGATATAGTTCATGCATAGTCTGATCATCAATATTGGAAGATACTGATTGAACGCCTCCGTTTGGCATTCGATGTGCCTCTTGTTCGTTGGCGATAAAATGCTATAAAGAACATTAGAAATGGTGTGACGAGGTTGAGAAGTCTTGACATACCTTTGTAGATGTGATAACGCCGGCTGTTTGAACACCTTGGACCGTCTCGAATACCAAGGCACCAGACAGGTAAGGGTCTGCTGATATGCCTAGGAAGGTATAAATTCAATTTCAGCAATGCAGAGTAATTAACAGAGGTCGGCACAGTCCACACACCTTCCCAGTTTCGACCACTTGTTACTGTTCGCCCCAAAGGACTCACGACAGGACCTAGGAAGACATTGGCTCCTTTGGTTCGGAACTCGCCGCCCATGCCTAGAGCTCGAGCTCGGGACAGATTTCGGTTCCAACTGATTTGATTAGACTTTTGTGCCATAGAAGGGACATGGAGATGGCATAGTGAGAGAAGCGTCTTTGCTATCTGGAAGAAGGTGTGATGTACCTTGCGCCCATATGAATACCCGCAGGCCACGCTGAGACGAAGTCAGTCGCCCTCACTCCTTGGCCTGCGTCCTGAAAGCACATTCCAGGAAATTGCAGGCGCTCGATTGGGTTCAAGTATCCAACACATCCAGTATCACTCGTTGAGCCGGCTGTCAAGCTGATCTGTGCATTGCAGAAGGCATCAGTACGTGCACAGATACGGCAGGCGAGGGATCATACTGACCTTTTCATCCAGAGTCATGTTCGACACCATCGCCTGAGCCCGTGAAAGAGAACTGGCCCAAGACCCAAGCCCTGTGATGTTGGCTAGACAGGTGAAACGTGAGCGGCAAGCTCATTTCGCAACAAGAGCACCTGTAGCAGCCAGTCACGGATGAGCAGTACTTACGTGAGGGTTCCACAGCTGGGGATTGTCCATAGAAGTACGTGTCACTCTTGATGGCGTTGGGATTGTCTCCAGCCCCGTTTCCAGACCCTGCGCCGCCAGAGGAAGATGCTGAGCGGTTAGGCAAGGCGGCCAAGCCAGCGAGCCCTCCACCAATGATGAGGAGAGCTGCCATCACCGCAATGGCAATGCCCCGCTTGTGCTGCAAGAATGGGAAGCGGTCGGTGACCCTGGTCCAAAGTCCAGGGCGACTGGAAGAGGCTGCTGTGGCCGTCGCGCCTTCTTTGGCTGCAGAGTCGGCCATGACGGGCTGGTAATTCGTAGATTCGGACATTCTGAGGCAGTTGGGTTGGTGAGCTCGCAATTCCTCAGGAATGGCCGTCGACGTCAAGTGCGGGGCTGGGAGGCGGTCTCATATTCCGTCTGCGAGCCTGCACTGTTGCCGCCGCCGCCTATGCTGATGCCTGAATAGGAATGCAGGTAAACAAACCCCCAGGCGGTCCTCGACGTCCCCAATCCGTAAATGATGCAGTGGAGACCGTGAAACCCGGTCGTTGGATTTTCTTGGAGGGTCTGCGTGTGCAATTGATCAGTTTGAAGATGAAGCAGGAGGGGGATTGGGAAATGAGACTCGCGCCGTTGTTAATATCAACACGAGGTTCAACCTTTGACGAGGGTTGCTCCCTTGTTGCTATGGCACTACCACGCGATCGACAGGCACTACTCAGACCTGCCAATGCAGCACCCGCATTCCCTGCCCGGGCCCACCCCCGGCCTCTAAGGCTGTCTGCCCATTGGTGTCTTCGCCTGGAGAACCCCTGTTCCTCCCACTCGTCTCCGCAGCGGCCCCATGAGCTTAAAAGATAATTGGAGGATGGGTGCCCGCCCCAGCAATTCAACATAAATATCCTCTTGATTGCTCATGAACTCAGAGGACTACGGCAATGCACACTGGCCACGGAAACAATGATAACCTTTTCTCAGGCCGCGCGGTTTTCACGCGTAAGGAGTGTACGCGACCTAGGCTCATCGCGCCTCACAAAACCGCTGTCCCAGTGACAGACAATGCAAGATACCAACCACGCGAGATCGGACTCACCTTGGGAGCAGACCACATCACGGCGTTGGATTGGACCTGGCAATCACATGCGAACACCCAGTCTGGGGAGGTGTGGCTGATCTGTATCACCATTAGGAGCACAAGTCCCGGCATGCACTCCATGCCTGCTGCTGCACCAGCCCGTCTCTGCGGGTGGCTTCCAGAACACCGGGATGGAGACGGACAAGGAAATACCAGGAAAGCCGATATCATCACATGCAGCCCTATCTCAGGCCTCATGTACGCCAAGTCACCCAGCAGGTTGATGCCGATTCCAGGGTGCTTCATTGTGCCTCACGCACCAGTCAGAGGCTCTCGAGTGGCCAGCTTTCATCGACTGAGGGGACTGGAGGTGCCTGATCGAGCGCACTGGAAGACTTCGAATGACTAAACTCAAGCGATACCTGCGTGAGTGCTGACGAGAGGTAGTAATCCCTGGTATTCACCTCAAGTGACACGTGAGAGTTGTGACCCGAGGGAGGGTTGGTATAGCGACAGACGAAACATCTAGTGATAGTGGACCGGATGTATCGAATGGATGAGAACAGACCAGTCAACGGCGAGCCATGTTCAAATCCAATGTCGTCGAGTTCAGGAGGAGCTGTGGACAGGAGATCAACGAGTCCGTGGCGTCATTGGGACCAGCTGAGCAGAAGCTTCAAAGCTGTGCTGCCCATCACTTGCATGATAACTCATAAAATGCGTGCCTTAAATCCTGGGATCTCTGCAGGATCGACCAAGTCACTGTTATAGCTGGTATCTTGAGGAGTACCAGTGAGTTCTCTGCGGCATTTCTGAGGCTGTTCCATGGGAGCCCTCACCGATTGGAGCCATTGGACACTTCATCTATGCTGTGACCCCAACACAACCACAGGCTCAAAAGGCACGCAACGTCAATTCAGATCTCTTGCGGCTCAATCACCTCGTGCCCGGTTATCCTATGGGAGGTTATCCTATGGGAGGTTATCCTATAGGAGGTTGTCCTACAGGAGGTAATTCTACATGTTGGGTAGTGAGCACTTCCCTGGTGGTCCACCACATATATGTTTTGGCCGCGGACGCCCGAGCAAAGCTCATCTGAGTGGTTCTAGCTGAGTGATACGTATTCAGTGCGAGACTTATCATGTATGCACTCATACCTCGTCCCTGAAAAATCAAAGGTGCACGCAACATGTCTGTTGAGCCAAGAAGAAAAATGTAGTCCTGGTCCTGGTCAGTTCCAGAAGGGCCACACTCACGGCGAATCTACACAAGGTTCATGTCCCGGGAGCCCGGCTTCTGCCCTGCCTCGCCCATGAGCCCTGGCACTCAAAGATGCCCTCGGTGAGCTGGATTTTTGTCAGCCCTCACTCCTCCATTCCCGCCCAGGAAATGAGCACCTTCCCCACCGCCCCCAGCCAGAACTGCGTCGTATCAGTGGCCTTCGGGGGGGGGCCTCCGCGTAGAAGCCCCGACAGAAGTTCTCGCTACCAGAGATGGCTACTGTGTACGTAGACTACACAGAGGATGGTAAGTCTCACAGCCCGACATTCCAGAAAGAGGCAAAGAAGATGATCCAGGGGGG
This sequence comes from Diaporthe sp. PMI_573, assembly GCA_021399435.1. Lineage (NCBI taxonomy): Eukaryota > Fungi > Ascomycota > Sordariomycetes > Diaporthales > Diaporthaceae > Diaporthe > Diaporthe sp. PMI_573. Next base: position 2,422,172 of record JAJTUP010000002.1, on the reverse strand, counting down.
GGGGGTTGGTATCCGCAGCAGGTGTACCTGCGGCCTTGTAAGAAGGCAGGTACTGGATGAAGAATGAGCGCATGTGTACAGCATGCATTGGACCGCCTAGCCCCAACGGGGTATCCGGCTGGGTGTGCCACGCAGGCAACAGAGTCCAGACTATAACAAGTCACAAAAACGTGCAGCTGTGAGGGTGACAACGCCAAGCCTATACAACGAACAAATGAGGGCTCCGAAGGTCCTCAGTACAACGGGCACAAGGCACGGGCAAGGCACGGGCAAGGCACGGGAGAAGCACGGGAGAGGCACAGAAACGAAGCCAAACCAAGACGGGAAAGCCTCGCCAGGCCGTCCCGCGTGACAGATCACAAGAATTGTTTTTAAAAATAGAACAACGGTGTATGTAGTATGACAGAAAGCCCGGGCCTTCAGCCTTGGGGGTTTAAGTTGTAAGGGGGGAAGAGGGGGAGGTTCGCAAACGCGAGACGCTGAGCCACGGCTGCTGATAGCGCCTCCAACGTGCATCTGGAAGGATGCGGCCTACTGCACGCGGGATCCAATCGTGACGGGAGCTCGGATTGTGTGGGCGTGATATTCAGGCTGATCACCGCCAATGTCACCACCGACATCGCCTGCATGGTCCGGCCAGCAGCTGCTGTGGAATGAGTCTCTCATCCCAGCTTCGTGATCAAGTGATTCGCAAGAGACGCAGTGCCTTGCTGGCACTGGGACGCCGACGAAGGGCACATGGATCGGACGAAAATACAAAATATGTATAGTGTCGGGTATCTGAAAAATTCAAGTAACGTATTATATATGCGTCCAGGCCCTCGTCCCTGGCCCGGCAGTGACTAATGTCCAACCTCAGCTGCTCACGACCGGGCTTTGATATCCAGAAAAATTGCCGTTCGTGCACCCATTTCAATTCCTAAACGTCTGTCTCACCCGCACTGTCCTGAACGGACAAGTGCCGGGTCTGATCCCATCTCAATGCTTCGTCTTAAGGGATCTTGCCACTCAAGAGCCTACCCTCCCCAGATAGAAATGCGCCCCCAAAGAATTCCATCGAGTCTTCTCCATCGATGCTGGGCATGTAAAGTTTGGGCAACAACAAAGGTTGACGTCTTTGTGCCCGGTTCCCTCGGGAATAGAAGTGATTTGCCCTACCCCCGCAGCAATGTGTGGTTGCAGTCAGGCGTTGTGTCAAGTATACTAGTGTTGGTGAGGCGATGCGACGTTGGGGCACAAATCACCGTATTCCCAGGCCAGACAAGTAAATTGGCGGGAAGCTCGTGAAAACCGTCAACGTCGTCATGTGTACTTCGTGGGGCCGCTGAGCGGCATGTCGTAAATCAGCGGCGCTAATCGACTGCGATTCGTGTGGAGACTCGCGCGCTTGAGTGTCTCGGAGATCTGCAGATTTCTGAAGGGAGGGTGAGTCCCACAATAGAAATCTCGCGAGAGGCCTGTGACTCCCAAGCTCGTCGGACCGCGCTCAATTTCAAAGGATCAGCTGTTTCAGATTCCTCTGTATGATCATATCCTGGACAGATCCCATCGTGATCTTGAGGAGGTTCGTGTCTGTGGCGTTCGTGAAGTGGCCGTAAATTTCCTTCTCGGGATTGCGGTTGAGCGCGCGGAATTTGTCCATGAAGTACTTGCTCGCCTGCTTCCAATCTTCGGGTTGCCCGTGGTAGTCCGTGAATCCGTGCTGGGTGATTGGACTCTTTGCCAGCTTCTCCTTGAAAAGATCCATCTTGTTGAGGAACAGGATCAGTGCTGACTTGAGGAACCAGTGGGAATTCGCAATTGATTCCCACAGCATCAGAGCCTCGTTCATTTGGTTCTTTGAAACGGGTTAGCATGTCGGCCTGCCGGGCGGGGATTAATTTGCTTACGCCATCCTTATCCTCCACGAGACATTGGTCGTAGCCTGAAATCGCGACCAGGAACAGCAGGCAGTTGACGTTCTCGAAACAATGTATCCACTTCTTCCGCTCTGACCGCTGGCCGCCAACATCGAACATGCGATATGTGAGCTGTCCCAGATCAAACACCGTCTCGGTTATACCCGTTGTCCGTAGCCGTGACCGCAGGAGATCCTGGTCAGTCGGGACATAGCTCTTGTCCCAGAATCGGTCGATATCATCGCAGAAGCTTCGGGGATTAGCCACGCCCTTGCCACGGGTTGCACGGTAACTACTCACTATTCCAGATTGTCGTGTAGCGCATATTCGTTGCCCTTGGCGATGGCCTTCTTCACGCCCTCGTCGGCCCAGAGGCTTTTGATCGGCTCGAGGAACTCGGTAGGGAAGTGATCGTTCGGGCTTAGCTCGTGGTCCACTAATATTTGCTCCATGCATTTCTGTATTGAAGGTCAGTCCAGTCCAATGCCGCAAAACCCGGGGGGGGGGGCGGCGGCGGCGGCGGCGGTGATTATCTTTCGAGGGCTTCTTGTCAAAGACCTACCTCACTCTCGGGCTGCTCGAAGGCGATGTTCAGTTCGGTCATGGCATCGTATATCAGGCGGAACGACTGGACGATGTTGTTGAAGACGACAGGCTTCCACTCTAGCTTCTCGTTCTTGCTGAACCCCGTGGCGTAGATGAGTTTCATCTGCTTCAACACGGTCGACTTTCCCGACTCTCCGGCTCCTGTAGATACGAGGTTGGTCAATGAGCGTCGCGGAAATTGACCCGATCTCGGTCGGTCCCGTGTGGTCTGAAAGGCTGGGAGGATGGGAGGGGCGGGAGAGGGTCGGGAGAGGGTCGGGGTGCAGCCATACCGAGCAAAAGTAATTTGACCTCCTTCTGCATCCTTTTCTCGTCCGCCTTAAGGATCTTGTCCAGCTCGCGCGACCGCGTCGCATCGGCCTCATCTTTATTCCGTCTGCCGAAGCACATGTTGTCGTCCTCCGACGGTGTTTATATACAATCGGGACGAATGGGATTCCTTCTTATTGTTGTGCCGTAACTGCAGCCAGGGCGGAGAATGTGGAACGGCCCCGATGCGGGTAGACTGCAGAAGCTTTTTGAGGAATGTCCTCGTGTACAGCCAAATGGCGATGTTGTCGATGATGATGGCGAGGGAAGGAGAGGCAATCAGATTAAGGGGACGTTCCCTCGCTGGGGAGGATCTTGGGAAGATGAGGGTGGAGGTTCGAAAGTGCCAGCTGCAGCGGCGGGTCCAAGCTTAGATAGCAGCGGAAGCGACCTCTTTCTGAATTAGGCCAGGACACGAATCAGGAGCTGCGACAGAACAGCACTTATCAGCATCGACGGCCGGCCGTTCGGTGAGGATGTCTACTGTATGTTGTCTGTGTGTCGAGGAGGAGAATATGGGGCGTTGAGAGAGGTGTGTGTGCCGTGGACCGTAGATCTTGGGTCATGGATCGTGGGAGAGAAAGTAGGCCCTGTAGCAGGAGGGTCGGGAAGAGACCCGGTCCAAGACGACAGGACAGGATACGGCAGGGAAGGGCAGGGTAAGGCAGGGCAAACACACCTCGATGACTACTACTACCCAGTGTCCCCGGCGCTGGCCTTCTGGTGCTGCAGAAAGGGTCCGAATGCTGCTGCTGCCCACGCAAATGCAGTGGCAGTCCAGGTCTGTGTGTGGGGTGGAATGGAAGGCGGATGAGATGAAATGAGAAGGTTGCAACAAAGGGGATGATGTTAGAGCGCTGGACGGAGCTATTCGGCTACCACAGTACCAGCAGAAGAGGCCCAAGGATCTTCATTGGGGATTTGTTACCCACTCTTGGTCGGGCCTCATTTCTCAGCGACTTGCCCTCTTTCTGCCCGCTGCTGCTTGCCACTGCCACTGCCACTGCCACTGCTGGTACTGCTCACGCTGGTTACGCTTGCTCACGCTCCTTCGGCGTTACTCAGGCTGTCAGTCAGGCTCTGGGCAAAAGAGCGACGCTGCGTGCTCCTTTTTGCTGGGACAGCCAGGTACTGTGTAGGTGCCCTGCCATCCCGTCCCACTCCTCGCCCCATGCCCCATGCCCCATGCCCCATGCCCCCGTGGCGCCGCGAAGTAGCGGGTACAAAAGCTTACGGGCTTGGGTGGGTAGTAGGTGGACCAGGGGCGGGCGGGCCAGTACAGGGTACCCGTCGAGGGCGTCTTGGAGCAGAGGGAGAAGCCGGTAGCCCGGTACCAAAGTTGCAGAGGCAGCGAACGCATGAAGGTTGCAGTCTGGGGTCTTGACGCCCTTCACTCCCCCCGCAAGGATGCGGGCGTTGCTGCGCAATCATTACACGAAGGTACCCAGACCACCTGCTACCGTGCTTACTCACATACCTAGACAGCTAGACCACACAATATTTCGCCTCTTGGAGGGGTGCACGACATGTCGCTGCTTATGGCCCGTGATGGGCCCTGGCGAATCTCGCTGCTCGCACGCCGTCTTGACTAATTACCACGCTGACATGAGATGCCAACCCCGTCCGTTTTCTTGTTTGTGGCTCAGAGGATCCCCCTCACCGGTCGACGTCGTGACCTTGGTTGCAGGACCGTCACAGCCGGAAGAGTCCGCATTGGTGGTCGGGTGCCCAGGATTGGCCACCAGCCCGCGCGCATTCTACCTACATTGACCGTATTACGCCGACTGTGACAGGAGCAATAACGCTGACCAACCCGCGAAACCGGGTTCTGCACCACCCCCCGCTTCCTCCCTCCTCCAAAAGTGGCCCGATGCTAAGCCCGTCCAGCTTGGAGCTTGGGCGTTTCGTGCACGTTAGTCCCAGAGCTTCCCGGGCTGGAGACTGGAAGGCTTTTTTTTTTTTTTGCTAGGCTGCTCCGCCTGTCGGGTACGGGCTGGAAGGGATGTCCTGGAAAGACTTGACCGTCTGAGCGTTCCATCTCCAGATCTGTCGTGGCGTCTAAGATTGCCGGCACGCGCCCGACCGATCAGCAGTGACATTTGACAGGCGCTCGGAAAGCCTTGGCCCAGGAGCTGGGGCCCGGCAGTGTACACCACGTACAACCATCCCAGTTCATCAATGGGGGACAAAGAGGAAACGGCGCTCTGCCATGCTGATAATCTTGTCAACAACTCCGTGTCTAGGTCAGCCACGCTCGCATATTGCCCAACGAGCAGGCATCCATACAAGGGCTGCCAGGCCTTCATTTCACGTTACAGAAACCGCCCAAACAGCGTGGTGCAATGCAAAGGAACCTTACCAGCCCTGCTTTTTTCTTCTCAATTGGCCCCATTATTTCCTGCCGTTCGCTTCATAAAAGCAACGGCCAAAGAAGAAAGATGAACTGCAAGACTGCCTTGCGGTCTGGGTCCAGGCACTGGGACCCGTCCTCCCCTTTCCATCTCTCAAGTGCAGCTCTTCTTTTTGAGGCAACCGAAATAGCCTGACAGTGGAGAATCCGCATCGCCATGTATACGGTACGAAGCAGCATCGCAGTGGCGGCGGCGGGGACGGGGATTCGACCTTTCAGGACTCGCTACAACAAATGAAGAGACATGATTAGTCAATGGCCGGTCCTGAAACCTCCTTGGGAATTCACCCCGGCACGCTGGCACGTTGGCTCGTGGCAACCCAAAGGGCCGGCCAGCAGCCAGCACGGGGCCGTTGCATGGATTCCTTGACGATGCATTCCCACCGCGACGCTCGCGTGCCTGGACTGGAGCAACAGCCACATCCTATTCACCTCGCACATGGCGGGCTATTGCTCGTCTTTTTTTTTCCGGGGGGGGGGGACGGACGGGCCCTTCTTTGCACGGCACAGAGGCACTGGTTTGCTGTTGCAGGGAGCCTCAAAAGAGAAGTCGAGAAGGACGGTGCCAATTCCATCTCTGCCGATGTCCTTCGGGGAATTAGTCGGGCTAGTAGCATTCTGCCACCCATCCCCCCTCCTTCATTGATTAGCACCTCTGGGAAGCTTGGTTTTGCTCGCGAACTAGTGACTAGGGTCGTCATTTTGAAGGCGCGAGTTCGGGTCTTTGACATTCAGGATGGCCTGGAGGCAGCTCGGCTCCTCAAGGTTCATAGGCAGTGTGGGAGCCTGGTGAGTCGCGACACGCTCCCGGTGACTGTGCGTTCCCATTCTTTCTTTGTTCGCTTCTGTCGATCGTGGGAACTCCGGATCACCATGTCGTCAGCAAGCGCAACTCCCTAGGTAGCGAATGACTCCCCCCAAGCTGCCCTGACCACCCGGGTGGCACGCGAAGTCCCTAGCGGGCAACATGGCTGCGAACGCCCTGGAGCGCCCTAACCCCCGCTCACACCTGTTCGTTCGGCTCGCCCACTCGTGTTCCCGGAATTGGGAGGTCACATCGTCTCCCGATCGGCACGCTCTCTTGGTCGCTTGGTCGCCTGGTCGCCCAAACCTCCTGATCTCGCAATCTACTGTGGCATAGTATTTTTCCCTCGTTTCCTCACGAGCACCAAACTCAGTTAACGAGATTTATAGCCCGGGCTTGTTTTCCGGAAACGGAAGCACAAGGCTGAGCGAGCATGCACGCTGTCAGCACTTTAATAAGAGCCCGGCCGCACACCACCTGGCCAGAGGTGAAGATACACGTGTCGGTATGGTGGAGTAGCTTCGGCACTTCTGTGACGTTGGGCTTGAATTGCGATTAGCCTACACACGCCAAATCACATTACCCGGGGGAAAGTTGATGCTATTGCAACTTCGTGCCCCGGACCTGATGGAGGGACCATCTGCATACCTGCCCCCAGTGGTGTCAGGCACAAGTAACAGCTGTATCAGATTTCTCGAGGGGGTATCTATGCCTGCCCTTCGACTGAAGCCGTTCCCAAAATGGAGCAGTGATGCTGGACGGGTGCACAGGAGTTTGCTCACGGGAACTATTGCTCCAGGGACGCCACATCGTCGATAATGTCCCATCATTTTGTGCCGTCTGAGACCTCTGGCAAGGCGCGCACCCAAGACATTTCGAATCCTGCGACCATATGCCCCCACGCTAAGCACTGACGACACATCAAACTGTGTACCAGTCACCAGCAGTTCTTTGTCAATTTAAGTATCAATGACCCTGGTTTACGATCTTGGGGAGCTTATACGTCGTGGAGAGGTCGGCCTCTTGCCGGGTGAGTTCAGGTTGTTGCAACCTGAGAGGGCGGCACTTGAACATGAGGATCAAGGCTCCAAAAACTGAACAGCAGAGAAAGGGCGGCTCGATGTCTCACAATGCTTACAGAATGTTGCTATTCAGGGCGCCAGCTGCGTCGGGGCCAAATTTCTTTCTCGCTTATCATGAGATCGTCCGGGGGGAACCGGGAGTCGCCTCTGCAAATGCGGTGAACGACTAAATCAATCTCATGAGCTGACACAGCCTACATCGAAAAGTTGTGCGGCAGGAGGCATACTGAGACTGATCCTCCCTTGTCACCAATTGGAGATTGATCTCGCGTTCAGCCGTAACAGGGACCCCAGGGAGGTTTTCCCATAGGAGGTATTCCGTAGGAGGTTGGACCTAGATGCTGTGGACGCATGGCGGACACCCGGCCCAAGCCCATTGTCACCAAGACCGCCAACATCATACATACAAACAAACCAGAAAGAACGAGAAATGCGCCCAGTGTACAGCATGGTGTCTCTAGCTGGCCCAAAAGTAGTCACATTTCCAGACTTTGAATTCGCATGCTGTGCTCAACCAAGTGCTTGACATGCCTATTGGTGGGTACGTACTCGGTGGTTTGGGCGGCGAGCAGCGGCAGAACTTGCCATGACGTCCATCGAGGGCTACCGATCCAGCCCTGTCTACATGGTACGTACGTGCTATCAATGTAGAGGCAGGTTGGCAGGGCAAATGGAGCCGACTGCTGGATGCATCAGTACCTTGTCTTGCTATATTCTGTCAGGCACGATAGCATTCAGCTTTTGCATCAAGCCGGTTGGGAAGATCCTGGTTATTTGGACAACATCCACATGCTTGTTGCATGTTGACCTTGCAGGCTCGGTAGGTTTGTTTGCTTTGGGCAATGGGAAAATTTTTCTTTGCCCAATCGAGATATAGCAGCAGCCTGAGACTACTCCGCAACTTCACCCCACGAACCCGTTTCGCGAACAAGAGCTTGTTCCATCACTGCCCTTCAACACGCCCAGCGACACCCTCACCTTTTACAGCATCACTGCCTCCCTGTACTTCTCGGCGTCTTTGCCATACCTCACTCCCCGCCAAGATGACTGAAATCACCCACCAGACCATCCAAGGTACATCAGTTTTCTTTCCGTCTCGCTACCCCTCCATCGTGACCCCACCATGAATTTCTCTCCCCTGTCGGACTTGTTGAAACTGCAGCGCAATCTGCTGCAGAAGTCAGCTCGCGTCATGCAGCAAATAAAGATACCGTCGTCCTTGAACTCATCCGACATTTGGCCTGTCTCCTCTCCTGTCTCGCCCAACAAGTTCGTCGTGCCGTTTTGACCAGATGGATGTACGCCCAACGCGTGCTTGTACACTCTTGGCCCGCGTGCACAGAAAGCAAATGGAGTGATAGTGAGAGAGATTAGCATCAAGTGGTGCTAAGCGATGGCCGCATATCTCCCCGGCCCTGTCCTCGCCAACGTGATAGCCGGAACCTGGCGTCCCATTCTGGCATGTGGCTAACGAATTATTTGTCTTAGATGGATGGTTCCGCGAGATCTCAGACATGTGGCCCGGTGAGTCAAGAACAACTCCGACTGATGAAGGCGCTGGAAGAGTGGCCTCTGACAGAACAGCAAATCAGGCCAGGCCATGACCCTGAAGGTCAAGAAGGTTCTGCACCACGAGAAGAGCAAGTACCAGGACGTCCTGATCTTTGAGTCTACCGACTACGGCACCGTCCTGGTCCTGGACAATGTCATCCAGTGCACTGAGCGGGACGAGTTCTCCTACCAGGAGATGATCACCCACCTGGCCATGAACTCCCACCCCGACCCCAAGAAGGTCCTGGTCATTGGCGGCGGTGACGGTGGTGTTCTCCGTGAAGTTGTCAAGCATGAGGGCATTGAGGAGGCAGTCCTGTGTGACATTGACGAGGTCAATAACATCGAAGCACCCACAGGTCTCCCTGGACAGCATATCACTGACATGGGTTTGTAGGCCGTCATTCGCCTCTCTAAGCAGTACCTTCCCGGCATGGCTGCGGGTTACAACCACCCCAAGGTCAAGGTCCACGTCGGCGACGGCTTCAAGTTCTTGGACGACTACAAGAACAGCTTCGACGTCATCATCACCGACTCTTCAGACCCAGAGGGCCCGGCTGAGAGCTTGTTCCAGAAGCCTTACTTCCAGCTGATGCACAATGCCCTGCGGGACGGCGGCGTCATCACTACGCAAGGTTGTACGTTTCCTTTATCCTTCATCCCTCATCCCTGGCAAGATGCTCACGCAGGCGAACAGCGTGCCTGGTCCTTCTCAAGCATCGTGCTTGGAGACTCAAATGCGCTTTCAACATCATAAACAGAAGAATGCTTCAAATTACGCCCACCCCCTCCCCTCCCTATCACCCCCCCAACAGCTTGCTTCAACGCCAGCTATCCCTCCTTGTATCAGCTCGCACACCAGCCCCATGTCCTGAAGGCTAACTTGTCGCAATAGCTGAGAACCAATGGCTCCACCTGCCTCTCATCACCAAGCTGAAGAAGGACTGCAAGGAGATCTTCCCCGTTGCCGAGTACGCCTACACTACTATCCCGACCTACCCTTCGGGCCAGATTGGCTTCATGGTCTGCTGCAAGGACGCCAACCGCAACGTCAAGGTGCCCGTTCGGTCCTGGACTCCCGAGGAGGAGGAGAAGTTGTGCAGATACTACAACTCGGAGATCCACAAGGCCTCCTTCATTCTGCCCACATTTGCTGCTAAAGCCCTGCAATAAGTGGCAGTATTGATCAGGTGTGTCCTGATATCGTGAGGCTGGGGCGGCCGACGAATTCCTTGTCACGAGGGAAAGGACCCTAAGGATCAGAGCCAGGCCGAGCCGTCACGATGATTGGACAAGGCTACGAAAAGGGTCGATCACACCGGGGGGGGGGGGGGGAACCGTGATGGATCGAGAAAAGCAAGCGTTCGAGGCTTGCAAATAGATTTGATATATACCCTTTCGAGGCCAGAATCTTGGCGTCCCCAAATTTTGGTCTAATTAAATCTGCCCCTTGTCGCCAAATTGTATTTTGCCCTGACTTATATCGGGGTACACGTCAAATCGCCTCTGGTCCCTCAGCGGTATCCCTTTCCTCGTCTCCTCGATCTTCTCCCCGGTCAGCTCCGCGGTGACTATTGTCTCCTTTTCCTCCGCCTCCACGACCACCTGCGCCATCGGATCAACCACGAGGCTGTGGCCATAGGCAGGGTACGTCGCGCTCACGTCCCGAGCTGGGGAGCACAGCGCGACGTATACCTGGTTGTCCATGGCCCTAGCCCGCCCCTGAAGGCTCCAGTGGAGCGGGCCCGTGGTGGTGTTGAAGGCACCGGGGTATATCAGCGCAAAGCAGCCCTTACGGGCGGCTACCATTGCAAGCTCGGGAAAGCGAATGTCGTAGCAAATTGCCACGGCAATCTTGCCGTACTCGGGCAGGTCGACGATGGTGAGCTTGTTCCCCGGAGAGAGGACGTCGGACTCCCTGAACGTGATCTTGCCGGGGATGTCAATGTCAAACAGGTGCACCTTCCTGTGCTTAGCCAGCAGGTCCCCGCTCGGCCCGAAAACCAGCGACGTGTTGTAGTACAGCTTCTTGTCCCCCTTGCCTTGCTGCTCCGACTCCGGTATCGAGCCGCCGACCAGGTACGTCCCGGTCTCCCTGGCCATATCCGACAGGGCGTGGTAGCTGGGACTCTGCCCCCTGCTTGGCGGCGACGGCAGCAGCTGCTCGGCGTACGAGGGGAAGTAGTCGCACCCGTAGGGCGAGTTGAAGCACTCCGGGAGGACGATGATCTTCGCGCCCGTCTTGGCGGCCTCGTGGACTTTCTCCCGCGCATTTGCGAGGTTGGCGTTCTTGTCGGCGCCACTGGCGAGCTGGATGCAAGCCAGCTTGACGGGCTTCTTCAGCACCAAGGCGGGGCTCTCGGACGCCATGTTTCTCTTGAACCACTTGATCGGTATGAGACGGGACGCAGGAGATCTTGGGCTGCGACTAATAGAGACAATTGTCCTCCACGTGGTTCGCATTCTCAGCAAGGGGAAAAACCAGGCGTGATGACGATGTGGAGGTAGAGAGCGTGCCGGATGTCGACATCGGCGTGGATATCGGCGGCTCGAGCTATGAGAGCTCCCCGCAGTGCTCCCGCACCCAGGTACCTAGGTACCTGCCTATCTAGGTGCCCGCCCGCTTAGTTGCTGAACCCCTGAACCTTGGACTATCTGTCGTCCTATGTTGCCTGCACTTCCCAGTTCATCTGTCCAAACGCTCCTTCCAAACGGCCGAAGCCACTGGAGCAGGCATCTCAGAACGAGACCTCCTTCCTCGATGCCGCGAATTGCTAACTCACACTCACGACGGTTAACACATGCAGGCTTCGTGTCCAAGTGCCATCGCCCTTCTGCTCCCATCTCCCTTGACGGTGAGGGTGGCATTGTAATCTTTGTTTTCCTCCAGCCACTGCGTTCAGGGATATGTTCGTGTCAAGTTGTCTGATTCCCTGTTCCATGCATGCATTGCTGCCACTGCCGTGAATCAGCTCCTTCTCCCATCATGAACTGGACCGAGGGCAATCTCAACCGCCACTCCCGTGCCCGGAAGGGCAGGGAGACGCTCCTTCGCCAGAAGGAACACTTTGCAAAGGTTCGCGCTGGTCTGCTTGATGCCAATGTCAAGACCAGCCCACCTTCAGTTTCGGTCCTTGCCGTTCCTGCGCGGCCACCTTCTGTCCGACGTGCTGCCCTGAAGTTGACGTCCTCGAGGAACCACCAGAATGGCGACCGGCTCTTGTCCAGTCGCTATTTCTCTGGAACCCATGCTAGATTGCCGGCGCCAACTCGTCTCCAGGGGGACGATACAGAGGAGGCCATGCGCCAGAAGAGGCGCAAGCTGTTACTCAAGGGTGACTGGGTTGGTACTAATGTGCAGAAACCCATTGAGATGGAATTCAAGAAGCCACGAGGTTCTCCAAGTAACCCGTGGGGCGCGAAGAAGTCACGCCACCCAGCCTCAAAACACAAGCTCCGCAAACTTGTTGGCCTGGCACATGTTGAAGGCGACAACAGAACCTATCCGAGGGCGGTGGATGCCTCCACGCCCACCTCTCTCCGACAGATCAAGGTCCGTGTCGGGAACTATGAGAGAGCACTAGGAGACAGCTCCAACGCCAGCTCCCTAAGCAGAGGTCCCCAGGTTGGTCTATCGGGCTCTCTTGGTAAGCCGTCTCGCAAAACATCGAACCTGACCAGAATATGTTCGAGGCTTAGCTGAATAATGTCCGCCAGGCCAGCCCATGTACCAACACCAGGGGGGCCATCGTCAAGATCGAGGCCGAGTCAGCGCCACTCTTCCCATTTCAAGCCTTCGATCGCACAGTAGTGCCAGCCAAACGCCACTACTGACGGCCTCGCCATTGTTGTTCCATCCTGTTCCCACCCGCCCGGCCTTACTCCAGTTACTTCACCGACAGTCACCAGACTCAGACAACGCGGACAGCACTTTTGCCCAGATTGGAGCAGAGCGCCCAGCCGTCCCTCCGTCTCAGGCCGAAGAGAATGATGTGTGGAGAGATTTTGTTGCGGGCCCTGACGAGATCTCTGCCTCGACCGCAACGGAAACCTCTGATGACTTGAAAGACGCCGCTCAGAGACCGATTTCACCAGGGGTTAGTCAATTCGGAACGTCAAGGCAGCTCCAGGACAGGTGTGAGCCAACTGCTGCTGTTTCACCAGCACTAGGAGGCATCGACGAGACTTTCCCAGACGATGACCAGGTCGCACCGAATGCGGGCGATGACAGTCCGAAGGAGCAGAATATGAGAGCTGGAAGCTCTGATGAAGTGTCTTTACTAGCGACCACAAGCTCTCCAAAGCTCTCGTCGTCGTTCGACGTGGTGGATGAGGTCAAAACCATCGAGATGACTCAGCCAGAGGACAATGGTTCAGTAGAGAAGGAGCTACCCAGATGGTGCAAACAAGAAGACGAGAATGACATGTGGAGGAATTTCGTTTTCGGAGAATCCTATGAGAATCTTGAAAAGGCTTTGGAGGAGGCCCGAAGAGACACTGGCAGAAGCCTCCGGCCCCCCCTTTCCTCAACGAGCATCTACTCTTGTGATGAATCTCAAAAAGACGCCATCATATCGTCACTCAATAGTGACTTAATCGACAGACGAGATTCTGCCGAAGAGGCTTGCGATCCTACCAGAGACGCGTTCAGCACGGCCTCTGTAAGCCATTTGGCCACTGCATGGACATCCTCCTCAGCAGAACTCAGTTCTGAGGCTACCTCAGGGTCCATGAATACCGCCGTACGTACCGATCGGGCAACCCAAGGCTCCTCCGGCTCTTCGTCAGCAAACGGTAACAACACGGGCCGACTGCTCTTTCCCGACGACTTGGTGACACCTTCTGCTTGTGAGACAGACACCGGCCCACCTACCAACAGTCCGGAACAGCTTGAGAAGCATGGGGAAGCAGACGACGGCTTTAAGTTTGCGAGACCAAAGTTGTTCGTTGGGAAGAAGATTGGGCAGGTCGATGAACAGAGACAAATCGCATTGTCAGCGCCTCAAATTAGGGGGACGACTCAAACACGCCGCCGACAGAGACGGGCAACTGACGGAAGAGCCAATATTAGGAAGTTGCCCAACTATGGAAGTGACCCGATCGAGGAGTTTGAAAGGGATGTTCGGTCAGATCGAGCCGAGAAGGGGTCCATGTTTGGCCCGCTCGAGACTGAAAATGGTTTGTGAAGATTGACTCCAGCCAACTCACCGAACAGCCTGATTCATTCGCTTTGCCGTCAACACAGTACCTACATAGCTTGATATTAGGGCACCACTAGGTGCCGGGCCCGTGTCACCGAAGTAATTGTTTTTAGCTGGCGAATTGCAACAAGTGAGAGATGGTTCCTGAATAAGCTGACGCCCTGTCGCTTGATTACCGTCTACCTGATGATCCGATGGGAGTTTATCCCATTGGGGGTTGTCCTACAGGAGGCTTTCCCATAGGAGGTCATATTCCAGGAATTTGTCCTCTAGGTGGTTAGGAGGTTATTCTATACGAGATTATCCCCTAGGAAGCTACAAGGCTATCCTACATGATGTTGAGATGCCATTCTTTCAGAGGCTATGAAGGCTTATTCTATAGGACGCCCTCCTATAGGAGGCTCTTTCTCCAGAGTTTATTCTGCAAAATGTTAATAGGAGGTTATCTCACAAGAGATTAATCTCAGGAGGCTGGGCAGTGAGGAATGCCTACGTGGTCCGCTAAATGTTGTGGCGGACACCAGCAAAGCTCGTATGTAATGTGATGACAGGCACATTCGGCTGTGCTGAAAATCGTTGCACAAACAAGCAATGCATTTTACAGACGCTACACTTGAGATTACCAACTTGAGCCTGCTTTCATGGATAAAATCTCACCTGCGTGGTCGGATTACAGTGTAAGCCACATCGCACTACTCCTCCGAGACCACTGAGACAAACACATTGCACTCCTGCTGGTCAGCTTTAGTGGCTGAAAGGCTCCCAACATCTTACCGTAATCACCAGGCAACTGTCGACAGGCACCAAACACATGTCCTTTGAAACATGGACCCATCCGTCTAGGGACCCATCATGATTCCGCGAGGCCAAAAACTTTGATGCCTGAAATGGAAATCAAGAAGACCTCCCCTGATCACAACGATCATGCTCCAAAACCCTCACGCGCGAGCTCCCACAGGGCGCGAACAGGCTGCATCACCTGCAAACGGCGTCACGTCAAATGCGACGAAGGCAGGCCTCACTGTTCCAATTGCCGCAATACAAAGAGAGTGTGCGAGGGCTATGCCGTCACAGCGGCGAAGAGGGCTCGGGTTCCCGGTGCCATGCAGGTTTGCTGGAATTCCAAGCAGACCGTGGGGTCGCCCAGAGATCTGACACCGTCGTCGCCCATGCAGTCTGCATCACTCCAAGAAGCCCGGCTGATCCCTACGGCGCTTGGTGTCAAGGATGACAAGGCGAGACTGTACTTTGACGAGTTCATCAGCTTGATGCGAGGACCATGGATGACCGCATCCGCCGCCGCATCTGTGGCTGACTTGTGGGAGGTCACCCTTCCGCAGCTTGCGCGCAGCAAGGAGACACTCCGACACGCTGCCATTGCCATTGGAGCAATGTCCATATGGAATCGCCAGTCTAGGCTGGACGGGGCAAGACCTCGTGCGCCCTCTGTGTCCACGCCCTGGGCCGTTGGCTCGACAACAGAGGTAGCGCCAGCAGATGCACATTACCTTGATGGAGTGGGCTACTATTGCCAGTCCCTTAAACTACAGAGCCGTAGCGGGTCAATCCAAGATGCGGTATTGCTGTCAGTCCTGCTGCTCACCTTCGAAACGCTGCGGTCAGATCGGCAGGCTGCCTTACATCACGTCAACCACGGCTTGGCCCTGCTCCTCACCATCGCCACAGGTCACGATGGATTAGAGGTGGATGCCCTGGCGCCAGACCCCAGGCCAATTCTCGAATCAGTGGCAGGAGTTTTCACGCATCTTGTCCCCTCAGCCCGCTTTATACTCCACGGCCGGCTCGGCCAATGTCAACCTCTGCCAAATTTTGCAGAGGCACTGAGGACTCAGAAGCAGACCATGCACTCTTTCACAGAGCTCGTGAGCCGGTTACCTCGCTGTTCTGCCGCCGTAGATGATGTACCGTCAGTCTTCAGTAGCCTTGACGAGTTTGAGGAGCATTGGGTCGCGGCCCGGCGCCGCCAGACTGCCATGGAGACGACGATGGTTGAAACAGTACAGGCTTCAGGCGTGCTCAACACTACGATAGACGCCGAGGTTGAGAACTTCTGGGTTGAGCTCATGCAGGGCCCCGAGCTCTCCAAGTTATTGGACGACACGCGCAGGCGGGTAGAGGCCCTCGGGCCAGCCTTTGAGCCCCTTTTCAACGGGATCATCATGTCCGAGGACGTTGGTTCCCGGTCGTACCTACGAGCTATACACCTCCGCCTGCAGTACCTTGGCACCTACGCGTTCGGGAGCCCACTAAATTACCTGGAAATCGAAACACTGCAAGCACAGGCGCCACTGTTCCGCGAGTACCTATGCCTCGTGGACCTGGCCCTGCGCGCAGTCAAGAGGGACAAAGACGAGGCACCAGCACACCAGCTCTCCTTCCACTGCGACCTATCGTGGAACCTGTTCGTCATCTCCATATTCTGCAGGGACCCCCTGGTGCGCGAGGAGGCTATATGCAGGCTGCGGGACTACCCCGGCCTCGACGGGCTGTGGGACGCGCGCACCCTCTACAGCTTGTCGAGGCGGAACCGCGACGTCGAGCTGGCGAACTCGGTTGAGGGCACACCCCTGGAGCAGTGGCGACGGTTGTGGCGCCGGGAGTACGCTATCGAGAACGGCGGTTCCCGCGTCTTGCTTCGCTATCTGGAGCGAGATGAGTCGACTGGGGAGTGGCAGCTGATCGAAGAGTCTGCCGAAATACCGACAGATTCAGATGATGTCCGCTGGGAACGGCAGCCGTTGACGAATGACGGCAAGCTGCTCATGGGCGATGTGGTCACATTTTGAGCGGCCCATGGCTTTTGGAATCAAGACACACGTGGCTTAGATAGAGAGACGCCGTCCAAGACGAAAGAGGTCTGCAACACGCACTCATACACACTCTGACATGGGCGGTTGCCCTTCGCGCGAGAACTGGGCGAATACGGAATTAGACGAACTTGTGACCGGGGCAAAAGAGCACGATTCATCAGTTGAGCAATTGACCGCAACGGAGCTCCTCTTTTTGCGGAAGTCAACAAATTGGATGGTGAGCAACAAGCTCCTCTCGAGAGAACTGCTCTATTAGAAGACTTGGGCTACTCTTGAATTCACTATCCAGGTTGCACATGTGTTCGCAAGTTCCTCTTGTCCACGTACCCAGTGAGCAACCTAAACACCAGCTGCTCAGCAGAGAACTACAGCAATGTGTTACTGTTGTTCTCCTCTATGCTACAGCAGGCCGAGCTGGGGATCTCGCCTTGAGTACAAAATACCGAACTCAAGGTAACTCCCTCTGTCAGTTTCTCAGATACTTGAGCGTTGAGATCCATGTTGTGCCGGGTTAGGGAACCTAAACGGTGAGACTGATCATAGTTACGGCCGCAACCACGTCCGTCGGTGACTGCTCCCTCGTTGCCAAAATCACCATGAGAGCTGTCACAGGTGTAACCAGTCTACATACCTTAAACACACATATTATCACAGTGATACAGCCACCTTCTTCAGAGTTTCGAGAGCGTTATAGCAGAGCCCCTGTGGCGTGCCTACCTTCCACTCGCTTGTATCCCATGGGAGAGATTCCCTCAGGAAGTTTTCATCCATAAGTATCTCTCATGTGTGATTTTTCTACAGGATATCATTCTATAGGAGGGATCCTTTCCCATGGGGCTACCCTGCTGTGCGATAGCCTCCTCTGGGATATACTCCAGTGGAACAACCCCACAGGGAATATTCGCCTGCTCTAAGAGGTCATTCATAGGAGTTTGGGTAGTGAAATTTCCCCAGTTAGTTCACTATGTCTGTGTACATGGATGCTGTGACCGCCTATGTGTCATTGAATCTACATAAATCTCCGTACGACAACGCTTGAGGAATCATAGAGCTCGACTGTACAAAATATGCCAACCCCGCGAATCCTGTCCATCGAATCGAGTTTTGCTACCTAGGTATATTGCCGGACAGCCTCTTAAGCTATCTGACCCTTGATGCACCCCATCATCATCTCCGTGTATGGACGTGGCCCTCTACATATCCAACGCCTGAGCTTGGCACTAGAAGTACAAATTAGCATGTCAAAGGTAGGTATATTAAACGACGAAAGGAACAACTTACCATTCCCCAATACACACCTCTTTCCTGCACCAACTGATCGTGAGTTCCCTTCTCAACCACTCGCCCTTGCTCAAAAACGAATATCACGTCCGCGCTCTGGATCGTCGACAAGCGATGCGCCACGGCGATTATGGTCCTCCCCTTGCGCGCCTTTTCCAGTGCAGACTGAACCATCTTCTCCGACTCCGAGTCGAGCGCCGACGTCGCCTCGTCCAGCAGGAGGACCTTGGGGTCACGAATGAGCGCCCGCGCCACGGCGACGCGCTGCTTTTGCCCGCCGGACAGCGAGATACCCTTGGCGCCAATTTCGGTATCGTAGCCCTCGGGGAGAGAGATGATGAAGTCGTGGATAAAGGCGTCACGACAGACCTCTATTATCCTCTCCCCAGAGATAGACGTCGGGTCCTCAATGCCGAAGAGAATGTTGTCGCGGATAGTGCCGCGGAACATGATGGGCTCTTGGGCCACGAGTGACATGTTCCTGCGGTATTTGTAGACGTTTGAGTTATTGATGTTGTCTCCATTGAACAAAACTGAGCCTTGTTGAGGTCCAAGCTCGTAAAATCTCTCCAGAAGAGACAGTATGGTTGATTTTCCGCAGCCCGAGGGTCCTACAAGTGCCGCGTACTGGCCTTTCTCAATCTTGAGGTTTAGGCCGTCGAATATTGGTACGTCTCGTGTGGGGTACCTAAAGGACACATCCTGTAACTCAATCTCTATGCCTTCATAGCTATCGCCCTTGACCGTAGCCTTGCCCAGGTTCTCGGAAGCATCGGACCGATCAGTAACCGCGGAGTCGTGGACGTCAAGGATGCGATTTGCAGCAGCAGCGGCCTGGGAGGCGTTCGGGGCGACAGCGAGAGACTGGCTAGCTGCCTCTGCGCCTTGGACAATGGCCATGAAGCATACAAAGAAAGCCTCTAGGCTGTACTCGCCAGTAACAAGGCGCTTGCCACCATACCAGAATACCAAAGCCTGACAGCCAAGACCAACACTGTCGGCAAACCCGTACAGCAGAGACGTCCAGCGGCCCTTTCGGAGCGCTGCCTTGACCTGGTTGTCCAACAGTTGTCGATATCGGTTGCCGATCGATGCCTCCATCGTGAGAGAGGAGACTGTTCGTATAGCACCAAGGGCTTCGGTTGCGAATTGCGAAGATTCCTGGAACACAGCCGAGTTACTCTTCTCGTAGTTCACCTCTTGTCTGAATTTCCACAACCCCGAGGCCAGCATGACAGGCATGGTGACCAAGGCCGCAATTAAGCCCAGCTTCCAGGCGAAGATGATGGCAATGGTTACGCTGCCCACAGCTATGAAGACGCCTGAGAGAAGCAATGCCAGGTTCATGCCGAGAAGCTCTTCCAACCGCTTGGCATCGCTCCCAACGCGCGCACTGAGTGCTCCGTGGGAGTTGGCATCTTGGTCGAAGAATGAGAGCTTCTGGTAGAGCATATCGGAGAAGTACTGTTTTTTGTACACGGCGCTGATGCTGTGCTGAACAAGAAGGCCTATCCAGCCTACAACCAGGTATGAAAGACCAACACCGGCCGCAAGAAAGAGCCACACCAAACCCCAAAAGCTGCTTTCCCTCTTGAGATCATCTCCTGTGAGGAGAAAGACGCTGATGACCTTGGAGAAAAGGTAAGCTTGGACTGGGGTACCGGCAGCGGTTGTCATGGAGGACAAGACAATGCCGACGTAGTATGGCCACTGCGAATGCTGATTGTACAGAAGAGTTCCGAAGCTGGAGATCAGACTTCGCGGTTTCGCACCCGTTGACAGTTTCTCTGTTTCCTCTTTCTGGGATGGAATTCCCGCTGGATCTCGCTTCTGTTCCATGATGATATTATCGGCCTCATGGCATGGGTCTGGCTCCTTGTCGGACTTTTGCCCTTCATGGTCGGGGCCTTGAGCCAGAGACAGCCCCAAGGACTGAGCCCGCACCAGGGCGCTGTAAACACCCGCATCAGAAATCATCAATTCTTGGTGCGTGCCCTCTTCCACCGCGCGTCCTTTCTGCAGCACAATGATGCGGTCGGCCTTTTTGATCGTGGAGAGGCGATGAGCAATGGTGATGGTCGTACGGTGTCGCGTTGCTTTGTCTAGGGCAGCTTGGACTATCCTTTCGCTCCTCACGTCGATTGCACTAGTCGCTTCATCAAGGATTATAATTGAGGGTTTCTTGATGATGCTCCTGGCAATGGCCAAGCGCTGCTTTTGGCCTCCTGAGAGCTTTGCACCTCCGTCACCTACTTTGGTGTCGTAACCCTGGAAAAGATTAAGACACATATTAGCAAATTTATCTGGAGAAGTGGTAACGATGCCAGGGTGATTGGTGGTATTCATAATTACCTCTGGCAATCGGTCGATGAATTCGTGAGCGAATGCTTCACGACAAGCCGATTCCACTAGCCGCCGCTTTTCCTCAGCAGGCTCACTTTCCCATTGGCTTCCTATCAGACCGTGGGCAACATTTTCGTAGATGGTATCATTGAAGAGAAAAGGCTCTTGTTGAACCAATCCTATTTGTGATCGCCACCACTTCGTGTCGAGTTCTTCCAGATTGTAGCCGCCGACAACTATCGCCCCTGAACCCTTGGGTTTGACCTCGTCGAGCTGCTTAGACCCGTCGTGGTCAATATTCCCCTCGTTCTTCGGCTCCTCAACGTAAGCGTGGGAACTCGATGAGCCTTCAGCCGTATGGGAGGTGCCGTGCTGGTCTCCAAGGGAGTACCACCGTTCCAACAGGCCGACGATAGTGCTCTTGCCCGACCCAGACGGGCCGACAAGAGCGGTATTCTGACCAGATCGAATACAAAGGCTCAGAGAGTCGAGAATTGTAGTATCTGGACGACTAGGGTACGCGAAGGTGACATTGTCGAATATGATATCATGCGACGTATCATCTAGCCTCGCCGACCCAGTTGTGGATTTTGGCATGTCGATCACGGTGAAGAACTCACAAGCCGCAATCATGGCTTTGCTGA
Source organism: Diaporthe sp. PMI_573 (assembly GCA_021399435.1). NCBI lineage: Eukaryota > Fungi > Ascomycota > Sordariomycetes > Diaporthales > Diaporthaceae > Diaporthe > Diaporthe sp. PMI_573. The sequence continues at coordinate 2,401,211 of JAJTUP010000002.1, read as the reverse complement.
CAGCGATGAGGGGAGTAACAATGCGCTCCAGGGAGGTGAGAACAAGCGTGACGTTGAAAAGCACAACAATGACAACCCCAGCATCTCTCAGGGCGCCAGCAATGAATCGCTGTGTGCCGTACCAGAATGCCAGGCCAAATGCACCGAAGACGCCAAAGAACTAACAGCCCCGTTAGACACATGGGGATTCCATGGGAGGGGAAATATGCAAACTTACAAGCAAACCGAACTGGATACCCAAGAAGGGAGCCGCCTTCTGAGCCCGCCTCTTGGCCTCGTCCACCCACTTGTGGTGGCTAGACATGATGCGCGATTGTGCTCCGCACGCAACTATAAGTCGAATCCCACCCAGCGCCTCACTGGCAATAGCGGTTGCTTGTCTGTCGGCTTCGGCCGCCGTGGTCTCGCCGCCGACAATACGGGGCATAGCCACCGAGACGACAACAAGTGCATAAACAATGAGGGACATCATGACCAAGGTGAGATCCCAGCTCCAGATGAAGGAAACGATGAAGGCCGCCACGATGGTGCTCAGGAACTGCAGAAATGTTCCCAGCCTGTCCGATACGCCAATTTGCAGCGTGGTGGACGTCGCGGTTATGGTGGTCGCGGGTCCGCCGGCGGGCATGCAGTCGATGGCTTGTATGGGCTGGGCGAAGAGGGACTCGAGGTAGTGCAGACGGATCTCTGAGGAAAGCCGGGTTCCAATCATCTGGAAGCAGAACTTGTTGATGCTATTCAGGGCCCATCGAGCAAGGAAGAGCGCCATGATATACAGCGCCTGTCGATCCAAGACATTGTCGAAGGCACCTGGCGGTATGTTGGATGGGTCTCGAAAGTAATCGGTGAACTGATTGACAAGCTGGCCGAATACGATGTTCACTATGAAAGTCGAAGTCAGCTATTAAAAGAACGAGCAAGAAGTGGTGTGTACGTATGGGGAGAAATTGGCCAGATTTGCAAAGAATAAGCTCTGGAGAAGGAAAAAGAGAAGGAAGAAGAAAAAAAAAGAGATCAGATGAAGAGAAAGGTGCTTACTGAGGGGCATCGTCGCACCACCTGCTATTGAAGCGAAACATGCCACGGCGTATATACAGAAATCCCATTTTGTGGCGTAGGAGAAGACCCTGAAGTAATCGGCCAAGGTTGGCTTCCGAGCCGGGACAGAGTCGGCCGTGCCATTTTTGTCCTGGCTAGATTCGTCACTAGAAAGCAAGGGCTTGTCTTTTTCTTTTGCCATGATGGTGGAGGAGTAAATCGCGTTGTGGTGATCACAACCATCGAACCCTGGAGACAAACATGGCCTTGGAAAATCTGCGTTTCCGAATGATTTATAGCAACATGGCTGCTGCCAGGGTGACGTGTGCCGACCCTGAGGCTGGTGTAAGCAGAGAAGGGAGAAGGGAGGCTGGCCATGGTCAATCGTAAATTGCCCGATTAGGAAACTTACGAGGCTCCACTCTACAACGCGTGTGACAGGGATCACACGGCGGGCTTGCAGGTACGTACCAGAAGGAACAAAGCGGACGACGGAGATCGCATCAAATCGTCTGGTTCGGAGGAGCGTGCAGCACAGCTGAACCTGCAGGAAAACCGGTTCGTTTTTTTTTTTTTTTTTTTTTTAGCCTAGGAGGTAGATACTAGGCAGCTACGTCTCACCAAAGCGTCTCGAATTTACACCGAATGAGCCTCATGACTGTATCCGTAGAATAATCACGAGGTACGTGAGCAGAGACATGATGGATCTTTATCTACCCAGGTCGTTTTGCTTTCGAGAAGCAAAATCCAATATGTCATGATGGTCTGTGCAGGTTCATGGCCGAACGAGACCGTACTCATCCTGCCCGGTGTTGCTGTGGTGAGCCCTGGGTGTGGTTCGGTGAGACAGCCGGTTGGAGAGTACCGAATGTGGCGTTTCGACTATATTAGAGGACATGGCGGGACCTAGGCTCTGGCCGTTGCCCGATGCAAGCGAAAGTCAACATTTGAATTGAATGCAGCAGAGAACCACGCGGTGCCGTCAGGTAAACCAGGATGCTCTAGCAACACGGCCGCATCTTTAGACAAACCTTACCGTGTGACGAGCACCGCTCGGGCATCAAAACAGTGATGTACCCAAGCCGACATGGAAATGTGTTTACAACGCGTCGGGCCTGCCGAATCAAAATATTCGCGCCGTGTTCATAATGGCGGATGGGCAGGCACTCCTAGCCTCTGCCACTATTGCCCTTTCTTTGATGCATGTCTCGCAGGAGACGCTGCACACTGGTGGTAGCCCAACATCACAAATTCTTTGATAAATGAAACCAAAGACTCTCTTTCCCCTGGCTGGCCTTCCCGAGTTCGATGAGATATCTGCTGTTGAGACTGAGGCTGACGGCCTTGCGTGCAACTACATATCTCCGTCACAGATACATGCCCGGCACGCCTGCTACCACGAACTGCTTGCGGTGATGGATTTCATCTTTCACGTCGACCTGTCCACAGCCTATGTCGTCCTCCGCCGGGACTTTGTCACGTCACAAGATCCGCAGGGTTCCCAGTCATCCCCAGTTGGCGCTGGGTTCTACTGTATGACGCCTCAGACCACCATTTGCAATCCTCAGAACAGCCTCCAGGATTGTTTTGACGGTGGTACCAAAAATGACCATGTGGTGACTAACAGCAACGCTGAACAGACTCGGCCGAGGCTGCTAATGAGGCGGCGCGAGCACACTGCTCCAAGGAAGCCGCAAAGAACCGGAGCTTCATGAGCGAGAGGGTCGTCCACTTTGAGAAAAACGGGCTTTATATGGGCGGATGCGTCATGCGTGCGGAGGACAGGCACAGGTTCGAGGTCAAGGTTAAGAGACTGCGGGCGAGGGGCAGCTGGGGTGGGAGAAGAAACGGTATTTTGAAGGCTGTAGAAGAGGAGGGCGAAAGAGAAGTTGAGGGCGAAAGGTCCGAGACGCCGATGAGTGCCTCGAGCAGGTCGACAGTGAGGACGATCAGCCGCTTGTGGTCGCGAATAAGGAGGAATGAATACGGGACGGTGTGAACAGGGTTGAACCCTACAGACCGGCACTTTGATTTTGATGCACCCCAAATCTTCAGATTGGATATCTTCGACCAGGCAACCGACGACTTTGAAATTCGAGGTCTGACTTAAAGACATGGAATAAAGACTGTCTAGCGCTTCCCACTTCTTGAACCTGCCTAGGTACTTTTTATATCCGGCCCCGGGCGGCGTTGGTCCCATTAGCAGACCTTAAGCATCATTCGAGGTCTGCCACCAATCTCGCACCCGGCGCCTTTCACTCGCTAACACCATGAAACCTTGGCCCACGAGGCTCCATAACAAGAATTAAACCGGAGCGGACCGAGCACCTCGGAATAGAGACTACCGCTTGGATATCCGCTGATCAGCTGGCTTCAGACCAGACCATCATGTCGACCAAGGCTGATCGCAAGCATTTGGACGCAACAGTCTCGGCATTCCACTCACAATACGCTTCGGTCTGGGGAGAAGAAAGATGGCATAACTCGCTGTATCCTGCGCTCGCAAAGCAGACTCGCTACGCAGCACTGGTGAATCAATATGTGCCCTCGTCTGAGGTTGACAAGATTCTCGCGGCAGGGTCAGAAGGTGAACTGCGCCGGATCCGGTTTCCAGGTCTTCCGTCACAGGAGGGAACCGATGCCACGACGAGGCCCAGCATCGTGGCTCTGGAGCACATCTCAACAGGCACACCCGAGCCGACAGGAGAACCAGGAGTCAGGGAAGCAGACGCCGCAGAAAAGCCTAGCAAGGAACATGACAACTTCCTCTTCCCTCCACCAAAGGCTGTCCCTACACCGTCCAACCCCGGCAAAGACCTCCAGTCACACTGGAACCTAGACGCAGCCTCCGCGCTCTGTGCCCACATGCTCGACGTCCAGCCCAACGACCGGGTATTGGACCTCTGCGCCGCACCAGGCGGCAAGTCCGTCGCCCTGGCCCAGCTGATCTTCCCTCACCTCCGCGCCGGCTCAGCGGCGGCCCAACAACCAACACCACTGGAGCCAGGCTGCCTGCACTCCAACGAGGTCGACCACGCGCGGAACAAGCGCCTGGCCGCCAACCTGCGGGCGTACCTCCCGGAGTCGCTCTTCGAGAGCAACGCAGTTAGGGTGCTTCGGCTGGACGGCTCCGACGCGCGCGCCGTGACCCAGCTGCCGTGCGGGCCGGGGGGCTACGACCGGGTGCTGCTGGACGCCCCCTGCTCGTCGGAGCGGCACATCATCCACGCGCACGTCAAGGCGTCCGGCGGCGGGCGGGTGGCGGACGAGATGGCGCGGTGGAGGAGGGGAGGGTCCAAGACGCTGGCCAAGCTGCAGATGGAGCTGCTCATGACGGCCCTCAAGGCAGTCAGGGTCGGGGGCAGGGTGGTCTATTCTACGTGCTCTATCGAGGCGGGCGAGAACGACGGGGTCATCGAGAAGATGTTGGCCGCCGTGGAGAAGGATAGGAAGAAGTTTGGTGTGTCCTGGGGCGTCACGTTCGAGTTGGGGAGCAAGCTGAAGAAGAAAGCGGGCCCTGTGGATGAGGCCCTCGAGAGCTTCACGGAAGAGACGAAATACGGCAGGATTGCGGTCCCAGACCACAAGGATGGGAAGAAGTGGGGCCCCTTGTTCTTCTGCGTCATCACAAAGGTCTCTGGGAAGCATTGAGGGTGAGGTGGTAGAATTTGGATAATGCGGGAATGAAAATGCAGACGGATATCAGATGCCCATCAAGCCGAGGTCGCCAAAAGGAAATGAGTATTTCTTGCCGAGCTACACAGCCACAGGTTGGCAAGACAGTGAAGGCAAATGGCCTTCTCCAAGCGAGTTCTACCCAGCCATGACGCACACGGACTATGAATGAACTATGGTGGGCCCAGGCGTACTCACCGAGTCCATCCACCAAGTCGAAGCTAATAAGACACATTTGCTACCTCGACGCGACACCAGGCCATTCTTGTCCCTTATGACCCATAAATACAGCTCCGAGGAGTCCAACATCCATGTGTAACTTGACCCCTATGGGGATGATAACTAGTAGGTCGGCCACTTGTATAATACGAGACATCTGTCGTTAATATGTTGGCAGCCCACCCTTTTCACACAATCTTTCTCTCCGAATACTCCAAAGGGCCAGTAATTCATGTATAATGAGGAGAGTGATGATTTCCACAGATATGCAAACCCTTCTTCAGCAAAGACAGAAAGTTCTCGGCTCCCAACACGCGACGGAACTGCCGCTCCCGCTGCCGCCGGCGGAGGCGTACTAGGCATGTGACCCAGGCCCTCACCTAACAGTGACGCGCCTCGTGGTCACGATAGTCGTCACCTTGCATGCCGTAGTAGTCCGACGCCATATCGTAGTAAGCAGAAGCATAGCGACCAGAGCGGCAGCCGAGTGACGCCGGCGGCGTTTGCACGGACAGTTCCGGCGGAAGATCAAACATGTCGAGGTATGGGTCCAGGACATCCGAAGATCTTGAGGATCTCGGGGAGCAACGGCGGCGGCGGTAAGAAGGGCGCCTTCGCCTGCCTGACGTTCTCGTCCTTGGGAGTCGAGGCCAGTAGCAGCTGTCGCTGTCGCTGTCTGGTCCCGCTGCCCATACACACATGCCATGCACGAGGAATGCACCAGTAATAACAGGGGGGACGAGCTGGGCGGCAGAGTTGACATCGTTCGCCCCCGTGATCTTGTTCCAGGAGACCACGAGCTCGACGGCCAGGGTGACGATGGTGGCCGCGATGAGGTCGCAGATGCTCCGGAAGTGTTGGAGGGACAAAATACGATTCGTGGTTATGCTGGTTGGTACACACCAGTCAGCGAATTCTTCCTGGGGGAGCTGGAGGGGGCATAGTATCACCTCCATCTGCGCCGTTTCTGGCTTCGGTCCCAATAGCAACCCTCGAAGACACCGATGCGGTTGGCAAATACTCCGGTCCCAATCAGGAGGATAGTGAGGTGGACAATGATATTGAGCGTGACCAGGCCAGGGTCGTCGAGCCTGATCTGAACAAACAAAAATCCAAACTGCTCACACTCTATGTCTGTGTCCAATTTGAGATCCGTCTTGCGTCTAATATGAACATCCCGGCACCAGAACCAGATGTGTAGGCTGAGCAGGGCTCCATACATGGAGTACGTCGAGATTCGGAACAGCCATCCCGTCTTGATCCTCGTCCACCTTTCAGGGTCCCACCACGGCCGGCAACAGGTTACCAGCCTCCACAGGTACACCGGCACTGTGAAGTAGAGCGCGCCGCATGTCAGTAACAGGACGATGTAGATTTCTACAGGCTGGAGCCTCTCCAGGTTCGACACCAGGCCGATGGACGTCGCAGCGGTGGTGAGTGCGTTGATGAACTTGAGGCTGAGCGCGTCGGACTCGAGAGTCCATGAGGTGATGATCATGCCGAACCACTGCAGGTAGAATGCGATGCGGATGCCGACGCCGTAGCTGCCAGAGTTCACAGGAATGTGGCAGACCGCCATCGTGGACGGCAAAGAGACTGTCGTTCAGGGCGACCAACTCACGGCCCATTGAAGAGGATAGTAGGTAACTCTGTTCGCTCGCTGAGGCGAAAGCATGGGATCTGTCTGGTCGTGATTCACGCTCTTGGAGGAGAGAGAGGAACCCTCGTTCGCCCGGTTGGCTGACTATCAAGTAACTGAAGGATATGCTCCCGTTTAGGAGCGCCCACTGGCGAGAAAAGCAATGTCTTTTGGTACATGTTCCAGCGGAGACTTCACATTGTGCAATGCGAAGCCGAGGCCAGCTTCTCGAGCCACGTCTGAGGCCTGCCGTCATGTGTTCCCAGGGCTGGCGCTGTGCTGAATGCTGTGTTGTCTCCTGGCTTGCGACTGACAGACGGCATATGGTTGGTCTCCCTTGTGTCCGGGTACACAAATACAGATGCTGTGCCAAGGAGAAAGTGATTGGGCCATTCCTGAATTGTCTGTATATCCGGTGGTCAGCGTTCGCAGGCCTGTGGACACGGGGAAGAGTTCCAGACACACTACCATTAGTCGTGTGGGAGCGATTGGCGCTAAAGGATATCATTCGAGGACTTGCCTCCTTCCATCTGTTGCGCCTGGACTTTGTTGCTCGTGTCTGACCAATAATAACGTACATGATACCAATTGGCTCCATGCAAGTGATTCCGGCCACCAGGGCCGCTTGTATTGATAAGGTACCAGTACAAGGTATATGCTATTATGAATACCCGAAGCCCAAGTCGCTGTGTGACATATAGTCAGATGCCTCAATAACCGCTTCGCCGGCGCATGAAATTCACTGTATCCCCCTTTAGATCCCATCGTCGACCTTGTGTTGGCTCATCCGGCTCATCCGTTTTGCCATGCTTAGACCCGTGCCCTTTCTCGATTCCAGGGCCTTGGACCACCTTTTCTCGTCCTTGATGGGCTTCCCGTGCCCGGCCAGGCCCAATATCTCCATGAGCTCGGGGATCTCTGCGTGGTCCCTCGTCGTCCGCATCCGGTGGCACCAGGTGACCTTCTTCTCCTCCACCAGGCTGGGCTCCTCCTCCTCGTCATTATCATTGTCTGTCACCACGCTCGTCGCCCGGCTCCTCTTGGCCGCCTCGGCTAGGCGCTCCTCTTCCGTCTGCGCTGCCCCCTTCTTGTTGCCGTTGTTACCGCCGTTTTCCTTGTCGTCCAGTTTCAGCCTCCGGTCGAACTCGTGCGACGGGCTCTCGGCCTCTGGGCTCTTGACGTCGACTGGCTCGAAGAGGAACTCGCCGCCGATCTGGCGCTGGTCACCCGCCTTGAGCACCAGCCCGTTCTTGATCTGCTTGACGCCCTGGACGATGCTGTCCAGCGACGACTTGAAGATGCTCTTATTCATGTAGGCCGGCCGCGTGCCCAGGGCCAGGGTCTTGACCATGCCCAGCTCCTGGTACAGCTTGCGCGTTGGGTCCGCGTAGACGGGGAACGGGCACGCCGTCTCCTGCGCGTACATGTCGATCAGTGCAGGGTCGCCGCAGCCCACCACGGCGATGAAGGTCGGGATCGGTAGCTGCAGCAGCGACTCGGCCGTGATCGACGCCGAGAGGCTACGGAGGTACTCCTGGCAGTTCTGCGGACACAAGAGTCAGCTTTTACCCTCTCTCAGAGATAACACAGCCCCCAATGGGTTGGTTGCTCCTCGCTGGGGTTGGGGGCGACTTACACCACAGAAGAAGTGCCGCACAAATATAATCAGCACCCGCCTCGCAACGCTCCTCCCCGTATACAAGCTCCTAAAGGTGTGAGTCTTGCCGTGCCTGTCCAGCACGATGTAGTTCTCGATCCTGCGGATCGTCTCCGCCGACGGCAGCTCGTCGTTGGTCACCACCTCGCCCTGGAAGTCCTCCTGGATCACATCGTCGTCGAATTCCGTCTGGACGCTCGGCCGTGGGGAGGCCCCGGTCTCCTTCTTCTCTGCCCCTGACAATGCTGCCGCCGATGCGGCGATCTCGGCTTCTCGCGCCTTCGACGTGCTGCTGCCCTCAAAAGCGGTCTTCTCCCCGTCAGCCGCTGCACCTGCCTCGAGGGCCTTGTCCGAGGGTTGTGTTGCTGCTGCTGCTGCTGCTGCTGCTGCTGTGTTCGTTGTTGTGGGAATTGGGGTCTGCGTCGAGGTCTCGTCTGCGGCCCGGTTTTTCTCCTCGACGTGGTGTGACGATGACGGCGCAGGAGTCTCGTGGTTCGGCTTGGACGCTGCGGCCGCTTCCGCCGCTGGGGGGTTTGAGGCAACCATTGGAACGTGGGATTTAGGCAGGACTGTCTCAGGTACGCTACTGGGAAAGAACCAATCGTGTTTATGGGTATATATGATGTGGCTGGACAAATAGATAGACTGGTAAATGTTCAAGCTAGCTCCGGGAGACACAGGCCGAGGCTTGTCGGTTTTGGGGGCACTTGCTCGGGAGATGCGCTGCCCGTAAATCGTAATTCAAAGGGCACGTGCAGTGTGGCTTGGCCAGTGACGTCGACACATGTGAGGTTCACGAGAGCTCAGCAAAAAAGTCAAAATTAGCAGCAAAGGAGATGAGGGAGGAGCCCTGGAGGTGGCTTTGAGCAAGAGCAAGATCGGGTGCGAGAGTGCATAGCCCAGCCGGACCGTACGGGCGGGCAGTCGCAAGAGCGCCGTCGCTCACTGCCCCACGCCTTTTATGTACGGAGCAGCTTCCAGCACTTACCAAGAGTCCAAGAGTCCATTTCAAGATTTGGGTCGCCCAGGGGGGCTGCTCCTTTGTTGCGCCGAAAACCCAGTGCCGCCAGCGGATGCGACGCTTTAACCTGCTTGGACGCATCTCGCCACCGTTGTTAGCTTGGAAGAGAAAGCCATGTTTCAAGAGCATCTGCATTTCGGGTGCTGCTTCGTTCCCGCCCATCCATTTCCAAGCGCGTTGGCCGGGGGCTCAGCTTCCCATGTGACCCCATCCGTCGCCGGGCTCAATTGCTCTGGACCAACAAATTGTGGGCCCCGGGTTGCCGTCCTCTCCGTACTGACCTTGCTTTGTGTTGATAATGAGAAGTTATTGGGCATGAATATTATATTATACCCATGAGCACCAGTTGTAGGAAATCATACACCGTATAGCAATCTGTGCACAGAAATAATCAAGACGACGCCCACAAACCTTGCTGTAGACGAGTACTGTCATAGCCCGAGGAAAGCACAAGAAATGAATATGTCTTATGCCACCTTTTCGAACATCTTCAAGAGTGGAATGGTCACACTTTTGATCGATCAAGACCACCTGGGCCATTTCAAAGACCCGTGTCTCACAACGAAGGCCTTGCTTGAGAGGCCCTCAGGTTTGGGTTCAACTTCCGAGTGAGCCTTGCGACCAGCATCGTTATAATAAGCATACCAAATGAGTGACTGGCGAATGACGGATTGAATGAGTGACTAATTAGAAGAATGGCATGGACCACCACGCGTCCTAACCCCTCTTCCCGCTCCCCTCTTCTTTTCTTCCAAATGAGCACGATTCCATAACAAAAGACCTGGCCCTAGAGCGGCCACCGAAGAATGACAGCTGGAATTGCCAGCATACCATAACCTTGCAACACGCCCTGCATCATCAATCAGGCTGACGGCTTGCTGATAAAGATCCGGCCACGACAGTTGTGGTTGGGATGAGTCGACTCATGCTCCGTGCTTCGGTCCACCACCAGGCTTTCCAAGGCACAGTCCTTTCTGGTGAGCTTGTATCTGATCCCTGGGCATCCCAGTCCATCCGGATACCTTCATCCTCGCTCACACCGCGAACGGGCTGGCTAGGCTTGTCCGTATCGAGGTGGGTTGCCTCGGGCTGATGCACAGCCAGCGATCAACGCCGGGCACATGGTATGCTGGCTGCTCGGACTAGGCAACGTAGTTGCCCGAGCCGGCCTGTCTGTGTGACAAACAGGTTGTTTGCAGGTGATCCGACACGAGTATTGGTCTGGTCTCACAAGGGTGCCCCGTTGAACGTTCCGGGCGGCACGAAGCTGGGCGGATGCTTGCCCGTCGAGGCAGGCGGATGCCTTTGCTGATGCTCCCTGATGGCAAAATTAACTGCAGTCAATGTAAATCTGCATTCCCTCGAATCTGATCAAATCCCGTCGAATCCTGGGCCGCCTAACTGGCTGTGGAATGCTGTGCTGATGCTCTTCTCATCATCATCACGGCGTCCGAAGCCATTGATCGGTCCGAGGCGGCTACCGCCCATACCCTCGACATACTGCCTTAGGCGATCGCTCTGGCTGTACGAAGTAGGGCGAGATGCGCCAATGGCATCATGTAAACCGGCCCCTAGACTAGCACCGCCCTGGCCGATGCCCTTCCCGCCAATGACGCTGGCGCTGGCATCGGTGTATTCCGAGTTGGCCACGCTCTCGCCGGCCACGCTCTCGGTGGCCCGGCCTCGGCTCTTGCCGTTCGATCGACCGGGTGGGGCCACGCCGGGAAGGCCTGGCCACTGGTCGGGACTAAAGCTGGAGAACATGTGAGGGTAAGCCGAGTTGAGGCCGGCACCGCCGAGCGCAGAGCCGTGGATTGAGGAGACGTCGTCGGGGATGAAGGACATCATGGATGCAGAATCGAAGTCTCGAGTCGAGCCGTTCATGCCGCTGTAACGACCATTCGGGTAGCCTGCTGCTGGCTGGCCGACGGGGCCAAAACGCTGCGGGCGGTAAGCAGTCTTTGGTCGACCAAACTGCAGCAGGGATGTCTGCAAGTTGGTGAGAGGCCCCTCTACGAGGCATTTGCGGTCCTTGAAGTGCACCAGGAGGTGATGCCAGAGCTCATGCTTGGATAAGACTTTGGGGTTTCCGATAATGACCAGGCCGTACTTCGCACGGGTCAGGGCCACGTTGAGTCGTCGCGGATCAGAAAGGAAACCAATGCCCTGTGTGTCGTTGGAGCGAACGCAAGAGAGAACGATGAAGTCTTTCTCACGGCCCTGGAAGGCATCCACCGACGCAACCTCTACCTCCTTGTAGCTCTCCTTCTTGAAGGTTCCTGTGTTCTGCAGGGTGCTAACAACATAACTCCTCTGGCCTTCGTACGGAGTGATGACACCGATGTCGACTGGCTTGACACCGGCCTTGAGGAATCGAGTTACCACCTTCTCCACGTTTGAGGCTTCGGTACGATTGAGGTATGAAGTGCCCGACGCAGAAATCTCCTCATTGCCCAGGTTGGACCAGAACATCATGGGGGTCTCGGCAACAGGCCACGGGAAGTCCACGTCCTTGCGGAGCCGCTCCTGGATGGTGACGCCATTCTGAAGGGAACCCTCGTAGAACATGTTCGAGGGGAACTCGGAAAGACATGGGTGCATGCGGTACTGGACGTTGAGACGGATGGGAACGTGGTTGAGCTTGACCAGACGCTCAAAGAGGGACTGGTTAAGGCCGGCCTTGGCAGCTTTCTTGTTCATAATGACAGGACCAAGCTGCTTGTGGTCACCAACCAGCACGATCTGCTTGCAGCCCAGTACCAGGGGGATCATGCATTCCGGTTCTGCTGACTGAGTGGATTCGTCAATGAGAACACTTCGGAACTGCATCTTCGCGAGGCGGGGATCGCCAGCACCGACACATGTGCAACACACAACATCGGCATGACTCAGGATCTCCTTTTCGGCGGCCTTGGTGAGCTGCTTGAACTTCTTCTCGTCGTGACTGGCCAATTCACCGTATTCGTTCTTCAGTGTCGTGAGCTTGCCCAGCTCCGAGCCCATGTCGGATGCAAGGGACCGCACTTGCTCATGCAGTGCGAGGAATTTGACCGAAGACTCGACATCTTCACGAGACTTGGCAGTCAAGCGTACGACTTTAAGGCCGGTGCGGTGGATGCGCTCACAGAGCTGATCAACGGCAACGTTGGAGGGGGCGCAGACCAGAACCTGACCGCTGTTCATCTTCGCCAAGTGGTAGATGATAGTGGCCGAGGTGACGGTCTTTCCAGTTCCAGGCGGGCCTTGAATGAGGCTAAGTGGCTGCGAAAGAACGGCCTTGATAGCGTTGATCTGGCTGTTGTTCAAGTCGGGCAGCTGAGGCGCAGTAAACTTCCTGGGTATCTGCGGTCTCGTTGGCGCGACTTGGACCTCGTGGCCGAGCAGCTTGTGAAATAGAAAGCCAGACACGCTCTTCTCGTCGAGGGCAAATGTCTTCATGGCAAGTTGCATGCGATCGTAAGATGTGGCTTTCCATACGTATTCGGCAGAGAAATTGTGGGTACAGTCAGTAGGAACAGACTTGTCACTTCCGGTCTTGCGGAGCTCCAAGATGACCTCGTCGTTCTGGTTGTTAGGGATCTTGATCACGTAGCCCACGCCCTCCCAAGGGGGCCGAAGCTCTCCCTTGTACTTGAGGCGCATCTCGTCTCCAACTGCCAGCTTGACGTCGCCCGATTCCATCTTCGGCAGAACGAAGCTGGCCATGTGTTTGTTGTTCAATCCCATGGTCCAGCTCACAACCAGCCCATCCTCGGACTGGGCCTCTTTGAGCTTCTTGTCGAAGTCGGATTCCATCTTGACCAGGGGCCCAAAAATGTTCTGGTAGTGGTAAGGGTCGTCGTACCTGAGAAGGACAGGGTGCGGGTCGTCGTCGGCATTGGCGGCCTTCTCCAGATCAGCAACAGTAGCATTGGTATCTTCCTTCCACATCTCCTCGAGCTTTGCGATTGTGGGCGGCGTGAGCTGACGAGCACGGAGCTGTTCGGCATCGGAGGGCGGATGGACGAGCCAGTCCAAGAAGGAACGGTTCTCGATGAGTGGCTGCCATCGAGACACGTCCCAGCTCATGTCCTTGGACGATGTACTGGCAGCACATGGCTGGCGGCAGAGCAAGACGACCACAGTATCAGACTTCGCGGGGATGAAGCCAAGGAGGAAGACATTGCGAGTACCACAATTGTAGCACTCCAGAATCGTGTCCTGCATAGGCGACTGAGGGTGTAGTTGGACTTCCTTGTGTCGCGCGCGGACCAGATGATTCACAATGTGGGAGGTGTTGGCAGTTCCGCGACCGCTGCAGAACCACTTGTTGCACGAAAGACACTTGACCACTGAGGAAGGGGAGTGAATTCCGCAGTAGGCACAAGCGTGCGCAGGCAGCTCCTTTTCTTCCTCCGGCTCGTTAAGGCTCACGCCTTTCATGGCGCCAACAGGAACACTGGCAAGGCTCTCGTCATCATCGTCATCGCCGATAGTCTCGTTCTCGCCGTCGTCGTCGTCGGTTCGTCGGCGACCGTTCCCGACCCCCCTGCGCCCGCCGGTCTTGCTGTAGAGAAGGCTCTCATCATGATCGAGGTTGGACAGCTCATCGGAGCCACCAGCGTTAATAGCTTGGGCGGAGTCGGAGATCAGGTGGTTGCCAACATGGGTGAAAGCAGCGTCCATGCTGGATCGACACGCACTGTTGTGTCGCAAAGATCGTTTGTCGCTAGAGGAGGGACTGAAGCCCAGGTCAGTCTCCGAAAACGACGTGCTCATGGTCGGTGTGTAATGGTGGGGCGGTGGGAGAGTATGAAGTGCCAGAAGGCGTGCAGGGAGGGGACTGGGCTGAACCGAAGAGGGCTGCGCACCCACCTTTCCAGCAGCTAGTGATGAGGATATTCACTGCCGCGGCTTGAATGAGCTTGGAATGACGACTATCACCCTACCTTCCCCCAGAATACTAGACTCGCCCGGGTTGGCGATCGCAAAGGGTGTTGTGGTGTCCTCGGCGAATAGTTGATGGCATCAAGAAATTCCCCATCCAAATTCACCATCCTCTTCCTTACCCAAGTGACAAAGATACCCGCCGCCGGCAGGCAGATGGCGGGATGCATGAGTACAACCTGGGTCCGTGCGTACAAATGTACAGGTAGGTGGGACCCCGATAAGCGGCACCGATAACAATAAATTCTTTGGCCTCACATACCACCCAGGAACTGAGCACAAAAGATCACAAGCGCCAAAGCACCGCCAGCAATGATTGTGAGTCCATGTTCCAGGCTGATGGAGATACACGAGAGAGGACTGACAGGTCTGCTTGGTAGCGAAGACAAAACCGACAGCGGAGGGACTACCTCTACCGCAGAGCACTACTGCTGCGAGACGCCGAGATCAGCGAGAAACGGGCCAAACTCAGGGAGAGCCTTGCGACTGGCAAGCCCTTGGACCGGTCCATCGCCAACGACGAGCAATTGAGGAAGGACTTTCAGTATGACGAAGCACGGCCTGACCACAAGGACCAGTTGGACCTGGATGACGAGTGTACGTCCATAGTACCTCCCCTCTGGCATACGTCGTCGACATATGCTGACATTCGGGGCAGATGCTGCGCTGTCCGGAATTGTCGACCCTCGGGTCTTGGTGACCACTTCTCGATCGCCTTCGAGTCGACTGGCTGCCTTCTCCAAGGAAATACGACTGCTGATGCCCACGGCGATCCGTCTAAACCGAGGCAACACTATTCTACCCGAGCTGGTGCGTTCTTGCAACAGCCGGGGCTTGTCAGACGTGGTCCTGCTCCATGAACATCGAGGTACACCGACTGCCATGACGGTGTCCCACCTGCCGCATGGGCCGACCGTCTCATTCTCTCTGCACAATGTTGTCCTGAGACATGATATCCCAAACAGTCTTCGCGGCACTGTCTCCGAAAGCTATCCGCAACTCATCTTTGAGGTAAGCTGCTGAAATTCATGCCATATATCCATTGGGTCCTGCGACCAATATATCACATACCACAGTGTATCCTGCGAGTGCATACGCCATGGCAGCTGTGCCCGTATAATGGTACATTTTATCAGAGATACGGGTGCCTGGCAGGAGTTGACGTCTCACACATGGAGACTCTCTTCTCTAAGTCCATGACTTGATCACGGGCGTGCGCATGAGACCTCGAACGTGACATCGTGGATCACGGCCTGATTTCTCCGTACAGACAGTTGCTGATGTGACCTATTGTAGGGTTTCACCACACCAATTGGCCAGCGGGTTGTCAAGGTCCTCAAGCACCTCTTCCCCCCTCTTCCAGCTGCCGAAAGCAAACCGAAGAGCGGCAGAGTCGTTACTTTCAAGAACGTGGACGATATCATCGAGGTCAGGCACCACGTCTTCGTCAGGACTTCCTATGATTCCTGTGAGCTCAGCGAGGTAGGACCTCGTATGAGTCTTCGACCTTTCGAAATCCGCGGCGGTTCTCTTGAGAACAAGGACGGTGATGTTGAGTGGCATCTGAACTCATACACCCGCACGAGTCGGAAGAAGAACTTCCTCTGAGTAAACGACAACGGGCAATCAGAGCAAGTCGAGAAGACTACATGCTCAGCGATGTCGTAGGCTTGATGGGTGGGATCAGGGTGACCTACGGTGGATCCCCCGAGGAATCCAGGCCTTGGCGTACCTGCTTCAACTGCATCAGTTGAAGTGAATGACCGCATTTTCAGGACACTTGTCTGCTGTAGACACTACCAAGGTCGCTTGCAAAGTCGATACACGCATGTTCGAGCAGCTCACGGCGTCGACGAGTTCTATGGACCGGCGACGAGCGGCGACAGACGAGTCACACGACACTGGTGTGGTTTCTAACGCATTGAGAGCCTGACCTGCTGGGCCCGGCGAGTGCTAGGTTGATGTTAGTTGCATCTCTACGTGGCGACAAACTAGACGTTGTGGAAAATACGGATGGCACACTGATCGTCCGCTGTAGCTCCTGCACTGGAAGCTGGTGCTGCCTGGAGCCACATGGTGAGGTTTGGAACGGTAGAAGACTGAGAAGGGAGCTTCGGAGAAGTCAGAGAGGCTGCCCTCTTCAGAGCACTTCGACATAAAGATACCCTATTATACGAATACAGGCATGGCGCGCAGTGTTGGATGCATCAGGACATCATAGGACTCCTGCAAGGGAAGACCCGGGTATTGAGTCTCGGACGTACTGGGGTCAAGATCAGGGGAGTCGTCGAAACAGCTAATGCGATATAACGTCTGCGAGCGAAGCTCGCCTTGTTAGAACGAGCCGGCGTAGACCAGAGAACCACAGAGGATTCCCCAATGAAGTGCATCTTGACATGTTTGATTATGTCGCTGCTTGCAAGATAGACCGTGCTGAGAAGTGAGGGCTTCTCGGCACCTGCGATCGGTCTGTATTTGACTTGGTGCGAGGAACTACTGGTCGTAGCTGTGGTGCCTAAACGGTAACAACATGTCAGCCGGACCGCCTCGTTGTGGGGCCGATTGAAGGCTAGTCTCAGTGACTGAGCATCGCATCCTATTATGAAAACAAGCCACAGTGTAGCACGTAAATTGGAATGCTTGTCTGAAGGGAGCGGATGACCCGGTCAAATCAGGCTGTGGTACATGTCACCTAAAAACTCTCGTAAGATGTAAGCATGAAGCAGGGATCCGAGAAGGCTCGTGGTGATGGGTATCTAGCCTGGAGATTCTAATCTTGGGCGTTGCTCTGGATGCCTGGACCCGCTGGCTGAAGCACACGTGCTTGCTGTGGGGCTGGAGCGATACGTTCAGTGGGTGCGCGTATTGGCGATGCACGCGGTCTGCTGTGGGTTGAATCGTTTGTCGTTGTTGTCAAGCCCGAAATAGGCACGCAGGCACGGTGGTCGGTCGTTCGTCGCTCGCTCCTGGCCCACAGTGGGAGGGTCCACATCGTCTACAAGCCGTGCTGTGCCACCATGATATGTCTGTATCTCCATCCACCAGCCTTGCCTTGCTCAGTAAACAACAGCTGATGCAGGCGGTCTACGGTGCTCAGCTCCTAGCACTGAACAACTGCTGGCGGTTGACACCAGTGCTCCACCCCCCCCCCCCCCGTCTAGACATCTCATTCCCGAAGCATCCAGGCCTTCCACATCTGTGACCCTTGGGAAGTCGCAGTCGGCCAGCCGTGTCTGATTGAAGACAGGTGCCTCCGGACTTCGGTGGTGAAGACCCGGAGGCGGCGGAGGTCTGGCCCAGAGCGAAGGGAGGCCCAACACTCGCATTGAGTGAAGGAATAGGGAGGCTGCAGCCTGCAGACTGCAGTGTGATGTCTTGCCCCGCACATATGGTTATGGGGGCGTCTTGCATATAAGTTGCAGGATGGTGAACTCTCTGCCTGCAGACAGAGAACAGATAGACAACCAGCAACACGGGATCTGGCAGCGGCGACGACAATGCTGTCTGAGCCCCACGGGTGCTCTCCGTACCGGAGTCCGAATCCGACGGGACGGTACGCAGAGTCTGACAGTCTCTCTCGGATCTGGTCCAGTTCAGGATCTGAGTGCCTGGGCGGGCAATGCATGCCGATCCCATTAGTCCTGGGCCGCAGTGAACCCTTTCTGCAGGAAGGAGAGGCAAAGCCTCAACTGCTGACGCCGTCCTCGGGTTGAGGGAGTGCGAAGGAAAGTCTCAAGGTTTGCCGCTCTAGGGCTTCTTAGGTACCTACCCAGGTACCTAGATACACATACCCTGCCCCTCGAGCTTAGACGTCATACTCCCCGGGCTGTGTGCACCAAGTTGGTTGCACACGTTGGTTGCTCACCTGCCATCACATCAGCAATCAGCATCCACTCCTCATACAAGGGCAGGGTCCTCTCAGACACAGTACAGCCTTCCCCCGGGGCGGCCGCTGTGCGAACTTCTTTCCATCCCACCACCACATTCCTGTAACAGTAGCACCTAGAGACAGTCAGACTATAACACGCGTGGAACCCCGACTACTTGGTTTCTCTCCCGCTCGATCAACTGCTTCATTTATCGGCCGATTGCATTGGTATCCCGCAGCATCCGATCGGGTGACCCGTCCTGTTCCATCATGTCGTACGCCCAGTATTCCGGAAACCCGTACCAGTCGGGCCCCGCGCAGGAGTCGGCATACGGTTCCCAAAATCCCTACGGCAGCCCGGTATGCCCACTCCCAATAGCCGGCATGATGGGATATGCCATTGACTAACACCTTTGGCCCAGGAACAACATGAGATGCAGAATATCAGCCCGGGCCACAACCCCTACGGCCCCGCGCCCTCCTCCAACGCCCTGTCGCAACAGGACTTCCTGCAGCGCGTCTCACACGTCCGCAACGAGATCCGCTCCCTCACCGCCGACGTCCAGCGCATCGCCAGCCTTCACCATGACGCCCTAGTCGGTGCGGACGACACCGCCCAGCGCCGCCTTGACGACCTGGTTGCCTCCACTCAGCTCAAGAACACCAGCATCCGTGATCAGATCAGGTCCCTCAAGGCCGACGTCGAGCGCACCACCGACGGCAGCCATGGCATGAAGAAGAGGCAGTTCGAGGCTCTCAACGGCGACTTCAAGAAGGAACTCCAGAATTACCTGCAGGAGGAGCAGCAGTACCGCGACAGGTATCGCGACCAGATCGCTCGGCAGTATAGGATTGTTAACCCCGCTGCATCCGAGGAGGAGGTCCGCCAAGCCGCGGACGCGGACTGGGGCAATGAGGGCGTCTTCCAGACAGCAGTAAGTCTCACGTCGCCCGGGGCCAGGCCCATGCCACAGGAGATTTCGTCCCAATGCTGACAACCTGCCCCCGCCGCACAGCTCAAACAAAACCGCTCCGGCCAGGCCTCGCAGGTGCTCGGCAGCGTGCGCGCGCGGCACAATGAGCTCCTGCAGATCGAGCAGTCCATCAACGAGCTCGCGGGCATGTTCCAGGACCTCGACACCCTCATCGTGCAGCAGGAGGCCGTCGTGGAGCGCGCCGAGGAGCAGACCGAGCAGACCAACCAGCACCTGCAGGAGGGCAACAAGCAGGTCGACATCGGCATCAGCCACGCCCGCCGCACCCGCAAGCTCAAGTGGTGGTGCGCCCTCGTCGTCTTCCTCATCTGCCTGGCCATCGGGCTCGGTGTTGGCCTCGGCGTTTATTTCTCTACAAGACCCAGCCAGGCAGCCAACAATGCGACCCAGTAAGAGACAATTCCACGATGGTAGCCCCGTGCTTCTGGTGGTAGGTGGATGAGTCACAATCGACAGGGACTGAGACCCTTACGATGCTGCGCGATGAGACAAACCAGAGGCCTACCTGCACACGGGGTACCGGGTGGATGGCTGGCTGGCTGGCTGAATGACCCAGTCAATCTCAGCCGCACACTGGCATTTTGGTCCCTTCTTTTTTTCTTTTTTTTACTCGCAGCGACCTTGTCGCCTTTCCAAACGAAACTTATGAATCGGACAGCAATGACAGCATACACACCGTGCGTGGGTGGATGGATGGACGGGCCGGATCCAGCAAGAGATGACCTGAGAAATGACAAATGGGACGGACGACTCTTCTATCTAATGTTTTTATCCCTTATCCCCCCGTGCTTTCGGGGGGACCTCCTTCACGACTTCATGTATATATGTAAACGTCCGTCCAGCAGGGGATTATGAAAAAGTTCGATGATAAAATTGGATCCGGTGGCATGCGGGGTTATGACGGAAGGGGGGGGGGAACCTTTGTGGCCCTGGCGGAATGTGCGATAATATACTATTCTTTACCTGTATCATTGCGCGCCCTCAGCATGACCCAAAGGAGACATTCAGTCCCACCAGTCGCCTAGTCACGATAGTCGTATAGTGGTATATATGTAGACTAAGTACGCTCATGCGGTTGCTACCCAAGGTACGGAAGGGTTGAGGGAAGAATTACTACCACCGTACTACTCCTGTATTCAGTACAAGCCAGAGCCTATCGGCTGATGCTAGAACCCATGAGAACGAAAACTGTCCATTCGGCTTGCTTTCACCTGGGACGCCAATTTCAAAGCCGCGGACCATTTGTCTCAAACAACACTCGCTCGCCCGCGGTGCTCTGCACAGATCACAACAAAAGCTCTGCACCTCGATGGCACCACTCACTCGAGCCCAAAAGCCAACGGAACAGTGCCGGACGGCACAGCCCATACCCGCCATATGCCAACTCGGTGCCCTAATCCGATGGCTCAGGTGACCTCTTCCCCGACAGGAACTCCCACCCTTGTGCACTCCATAGGAGCAGCAACGCCACCTTCACCAGCACCGGCCGCAGCTGGCTCCGGCCTACATCTCTCTATCGGAGGCCGGGCCCAGCCGCCTGCAGCTTCGCGGCCAGGGCTGGGTATTTCTCCTGCACCTGGATCTGCGTCCTCGTGGCCTCTGCGTAGGACAGCGCGTTCACCAGCTCTCCCTCCGTGCGCGCAAGGTCCGCCGCCCGCTCGAAGTACTTGAGTGCTTCCGTCACCTTGCCCTGCTGCAGGAGAAGCTGGGCCATCGTGGCAACAGCGATATCGCACTCGGGGTCGACTGGGTGGCGTTAGCAGGTGGTTTGGGCAGCAAGCGAAGACAACGTCAACTTACTGATCAAGGCCTTCTGGCACAGCTTCTCGGCCTCGGCGAAATCAGACTTCTCTTGGAAGATAGCAAGGGCCTTGTTGATGAGAGGGAGCACATTCATGCTCGTGGGCTTCTCCTGCTTCTCCATCTCGATCGCCGACTCAAACTTCTCGATGGCCTCTTGGTACTTGCCCTGGTCAAGGAGAAGCTCTCCGTAGTAGTTATAGACGTCCGGCACCTTGTCAAAGTTCTTCATACATCGTCGGAAGGTCGCCATACTAGAAGCAATCGATCCCATCTTGTACTGCGTTACTCCAAGCTGGATGTGAGAGAAGATGAATTCCGGGTCGAGGTCAATGGATTTCTGATAGTCCTTTGCCGCCTCCGCGAACTCGCCCTTAATAAAGTGCAGCTGCGCCCGGTGGTAGTAGATATCGGGATCGTCGGCATTCTGCTGCAAGGCAAGCTCAAAGTCTGCCTCGGCCTTTTCAGGATCTCCTGCGGTCGGATGTTAGGTAGGTGCGCATATAGATAGGAGAGGTCACGGGAATCTTACCAAGTTCGAGACTCATACTAGCTCGCTTAATATAGCTTTGTGTCATGGATGGGTCCAGCTCGACGCTCTTGGACAGGTCAACCAGAGCCTGTTCGTGCTTGCCGCGTAGACATGTGAACGTTCCCCGCATGTTGTACGCAAAGGCCTCGAGCGAGCCAAGATCATTGAGCTCAATCGCCTTGTCAAAAGCGGTCGCAGCCTCCTCGTAACCCTCGCCTGTCTTGGACTCCATGGCTCGCAGGCCTAGTTGCAGCTGGCCTTTGCCCGTGTCGGCGGGAATCTCGACCGAGTCCTCGAGACCTTCGGGTCGGTCCTTGGATCGGAAGCTCTGCAGGTAGTTGCTGACAAAAGTCGGACTGGGCAGCTTGCTAGGCTTGTTTGCCATGATCTCCTTAGCTTTGGATTCAGCAAACTTCTTCAGGAGCCTCTCCACGGCCTCTGCGCTCGAAGCGTTCTTGAAACCGTCGATGATGCAGCTGGCCGTGTAGTCGAGCAGGGATTCGGAGTACTTGCCGAGCTTGTCGTAGGCATTGGCGCGTCGGTTCATCGCCTTGACGTACTCGGGGTCCAGGGTGATGGCAGCGGTGGTGTCCTCGACGACCTTGTCCCAGTCGGCAAGAGCATTGTAGCAAGCTGCGCGGTTGGAGTAATAGACGGCCTCAGGCTTGCACAGAATAGCTTTCGAGTAGAGCTCGATGGCGTTGTTGAAATCCTTGGAGCCATACGCGTGGTTGCCAACCTCCTTCAGCTTCACAGCCCAGTGTTTACGGTCGTCGAGTGACATGGCCTGGACGGTAGCCTCGGTTATCTCAGGGATCTCATCGCCGCTGTCAACGGTGGGTGCTTTCGAAGCAGTGGGTGCCTCTCTCGTCGCAGCAGCACTCCTCTGGGCCTCTGCTTTCTTCTCAGCTTCCTTGCGCTTCCTCCTCTCCTTCTTGCTGAGTTTTGGCTGCGCATCTGCTTTTGGCTTCTAGATGTAGGCAACATGAGCAGTCAGTAACGTTGTCCGCACCAGGAATCCGTCTCAAAGCTGGGTTTCCACCGCTCCAGGCGCAACAAGTGCAAGCAAGGTTGGATGACGCACCGAGTTGTCTGATGTGTAATAGTAGACCGTAGCGCCGGCGACGACCACCGTGACGCCAGCAATTGTGTAGACAACAGCCTTGTTCTCGGAAACCCAATTCGATATGCGGTCCCAGACAGAGGATTCTGCGGGCAGTGGAACGGGGATGCCTGTGGAGGGAGGCGGGAATGATGGCTGATGCTGTTGAGCCATGATGTCGTTCGAGGATGTGTGTGGGCCTATGCCGGATGCCCTAGGACTACGATGCACAGATCAATCGAATCGAAATCGAGGACCCGATGGCGGAAGCAATTGGCGGAAGACCGAGGTCAGGGCGACGGCAACAGAACTGAGTACTCGAAGGCGAGGAGTAGTTGTGCAGCCAGAACGCAAGCAGGCCAAAGCTTCGTCTCTCTTGTTCAGTCGGCTGGACGGTTGCTCGTTGCTTGACGCGAAAAAAATCGGTCGCGCGCAATTGGAGGTCTTTGCTATTAGGAATTTAGCAGGTGGGAGTGAGCTCGATAACGGAGCACGGGCCACTAAAACGGCGTCATCAACCATGGGATGGGACCCAGGAGCTGCCCGCAGGTGGGTACTCACGACCCCAATTCTGCCAACTCAGGCGGCTAGTCGTCAAAGGGGCTCCTACACTATTTGGAGACCTAGGAGTGGTGCATCTAGGTACAACGGCGATCAAAAAACACCAAACATACGGTTGAAAGTCAGGACTGCTACGCAACTCTCCGTAGGACTTGGCCGGGCCAGTTGGGTGCTGCTACTGCGAGTATAATGGATGAAAAGATTCGTGCGCTGCCAGGCGGAATTATTCGAACCCTGCAGCCGTGACTTCCGGCCTCGGAGCCGCTTGTCAACGCCCGCCAGGGCACCCCCCAAATGTTCCGTCGCATTGGCTCACTTGCAAGACTCATTCACAGCACAACGTCCGCATCCTATTCTACGCCTGCTTTGAACCTCTTTCCGCGTCTTTCTGGCAGTGTCGAACAAGATAAGCCACGTCAAGGTATTAATCTCTCATGGGCAGAATGGGTGAGAACTTCCAGCTATTTACATCTCTACGTTTTGATCCCACGCTGCTTCAGCTGGTGGACAGCCAGCAGGATGACCTTGGCTGGGATCCCACCAAGCCGTCTGCTTATTACATGTTGGACTACCACCGAGACCGCATGTTGAAGGCAGCATTGTACTGGGGCTGGGAAAAGGCAGTTGTGGCTATTGATGGGGCGAACGGACTGGCGAGGCTGGAGTCCTTCATAACGGAACAACTAGGCCAGGACACGAGCAATCAGCCCAGGAGAGTCAAGGTTCTTCTATCGCAGGAAGGGCAGCTCGGGCTGGAGTCCTCGGTCGTCCCTGCAACACCCCTAGCGAATCTCTTTCCCAAACAGCTAGTTGGGCCAAATGACCACAGTTCTGCTGATGGCCAAGAATCACCGCTGGGCCAACTTCGACTATCACCACCATATGTTGTCCACGTTGACAAACGTCCCACGCACCGTTCCGAGTACACCCATTATAAAACCACGCAACGCGAAATGTATGACCAAGCTCGCGCGCGGGCCAGCCTCAAGCCCACCGATGCGACTCAAGAGGTGCTCATTGTGGACGAGGCTACAGGTTCTATCATGGAGGGCAGCTTGACGACTCCCTACTTCTTTCGAGGAGGAAGGTGGGTCACGCCGCCCGTTGCTGAGAAGTTTAGTGCAGACGACGGCAGCGGTGGACAGGATGGCACGACGAGGCGGTGGGCCTTGGAGCGGGGCTTGGCTGTAGAGCAAGAGGTCAAGGCACGAGATGTCGCTGATGGCGAAGCCATTTGGCTGAGCAACGGGGTGAGGGGATTTGTCTTTGGCAAGATTAGGAAGACGGAGAGTTGAGCACCTCCCGGCAACTGCTCCGAGTGTGGTCGCGAGGGGCTGAAAGGGAGAATATGAGGGGCCGCAATGCCGGTTGCGTTACCAAGCGATGGTCGCTTATCTTTGAGTCCACCCAGCCCAATAATCGGCCGAAGTTGTCTTGTTTAGGTGCTTACTGTGATTCAGTGGTGATGGGCGTTGCCACTGGTGAACCTGCCAGACTTATAAGCACCTAATACCTAAAGGCATTGGTTGCACACAAGGTCTCAAAACTTGTGCCCGTTCGGTTGTTCTTCGCGTACTACATGAACTCAACTCCAGCAACTCGACCAGTGACAGCGATCCCAGAATATTGTGTACCTTGAAAACGTCGCAATGCAAGCCAAGCCTCATGTTGTACGCGAAACAGCGTATGTGGTCCCGTGGAAATATGGCCTCAGAGGCTTGAGTGCTAGGAAAACCTCCGACATAAAACCAGCGTCAAGGATGCAACGGTCAAATAATCCATGCACCTTGTTTGGCCTACGACTGTTTAACCCCGCTCAATATGAGAGTACAGTACAAGACGACAGCACAGCCCAGTACAAAAAAGTCCACAACATATCGAAATAATCGCCCCCACCCACCCCGGTATTTGGACCAGTCTTTTAAATATTCCCCAAATGTACTCGTTCATGAACAACATAAGAATGAAAGTCAGTTCACCTAGAACAGACAAGGGCCTCCAAGCTTGGCACTCGGGTTAGCCCGCCGGCATGGACACGGCGGTAGGGGCGGATCAGGCGCGATAGGAAAGCCTTGCACGTATGATATGGACTTGCGTCATTGAAACATCTAATCTCTTCCTGCACTCGCCCAGTTGTGGCCCGTTTTCTTTAGACCAGGCTTCTTATCTACTGGACGCGTAAGATGGTGTCCAGCAGTCAAGGCCAGCTGAACGGAAGAGAGCGTCATACGTCGAAGAAGCAAGCGGAACAGGAAAACAATTGTGCTAGAAGCTTGCCGCCGAGAACGACAAGGACGGGTCCGTTACCGTGTCGTTGAAAACAAGCTTTCAAAAACCCGCCCACTGCAACCCAAGAATAGTAGCACCGCATGTCCACAGGGGTCTGATAGCACGACGGTCCGCAAGCCAACCGATCAGCAACATACAAGAAGCCGCCAGAAAAAACAAACCGGGTCCAGGAACCGTATGGCCAAGGCAGATCAAGATCTCTTTGCATCGGGAGGCCGCCACCTTTGACACCGGCAGACACATGGCAGGCAGGCCAGAGGCGTTCCCCCCCCCTCCCACTTACCCTCTTGGACCTCGACCTCGACCTCGACCTCGACCTCGACCTCGGACTGGGATTGGGAGGGAGCTATCTCATGCTACACGGTACTTGTGCCTACCCGTTCTGGACTAATGACATGGCTCTCCCGCGCGCTTTGCTCTGCTGTCCCCGTTGTAACCCTGCGCTACGTGCCATGCCTGTTCAACCAGCAGAAAATACGGGCTATCGAGGTATGACGCCAGTCTCAACCGCTGAGAGCCACAGGAAGCAGCATGAGGTGACGCAAGCTGGCCGCACATGTGTCAAGCTCCGCTGCATCGCGATGAAGCGGGCCAACCCACTAGACCTCCTCGATGCTCATCGTCAGGCGAGTTGTCCTTGTTTTCCAGCCGATCATCAAACAATAGCAGCGTCCATATCTCTGCTTTGAGCAGACTGATTTGCTGGCTTGCACCCTCATGCATGAAGCGGTCCATTTCCTTGCAGCATTGCCCAACGAAGCTTGTTGTGAGCGTGTACCCACATCGAGACAGCTTTGTACCCTGTATCGTCTAGCAAGGTACCACAAGCGAAGTGCATGAGCTCGTCTGGAAGACCGTGACAGATAGACAATGCGCGTCCTTGTACATACTCAGGTAGACACCTCTCAGAGGATGAGCGGCCTTGGACACACTCCCACCCCTTTTGAGTACGCCTCTGGCGACGGTGCCATCACGATCATCTCCGTATCGGGGACTGGCCAGAGGTGGAGGATCAGCAGGCCAACATATCAACAGGCACACTCCGAGTCACCGTCTCATATGATCGATCACCCGGTGTCTGGGGGCTTTTAATCCCCACCATGTAGAGACATAGATAGCTATCAAAAGGTGCGTGCACCTTGTGCATTGCGTCAATACTACCCCGGTACCTGTCTGGGTACCTGTCTGGGTACCTGGACTAATACTTCAGGGGCCTGGGTGACAACACGTCTCTCCCCAATCCGCGAGGTAACCTCCAGGCATATAAGAACACCGCCCTCCTCAACATCACCTCCCGCTTCTTCACTCCGCCCTTTGACGTCAAGATACCTCGTCCTTCCATTTCACTGCCAACAACCCTCCACCACACCCCACAAGGCATCTTTTGACAGCTTGTCACCGAACATCCTCAACCCATCACCACCTGACGCAGCCATCGTGGCTACCAAAGCAATCATGGAGGCCGCCTTCAAGACGCAGTCCGAACTCAGACAAAAGCTGGGATTGCGCAAGGTCTACGCCGTACCCAACCAGAATTACAAGCGCCACGGCACCAAGTCCTACGTCTACCTGATCAACAAGTTTGGGTTCCAGCCCACCCAACCTGGTCCCTACCGCCATGCCACCACAATTCAGCAGCGTGGGCTTGCCCACTCCAACGTTGCAAGAGGTGGACGTGTCCGTCGTGTGAACAAATTCGTCAAGGCCGCCGGCGACCAAACTGGTGAAGTCACCGCCGAGGACCAGCAGAATGACTCCATGTACCTCTGTGAGGTCGAGATCGGAACTCCTCCCCAGAAGCTGAAGCTGGACTTTGATACTGGATCATCTGACCTCTGGGTGAGTGTCTCAGGCTGATAGCGTTCATCTGACCATAGCTGATGGCCCCAGGTCTTCTCTACTGAGCTCCCTGCGAGCGCCCAGAAGGGACACAACGTCTTTGACCCGTCCAAGTCATCCACCTGGAAGGCTGCGGAGGGCGAGGCATGGAAGATCTCCTATGGCGATGGCAGCTCTGCGTCTGGCGATGTTGGCAACGACACTGTCAGGATTGGCGGTCTATCTGTTGAGAACCAAGCCGTCGAGTTGGCCAAGGTTGCCGCTGACCAATTCACGTCGGGAACCGGCGATGGGCTGCTCGGTCTCGCCTTCCCATCTATCAACACGGTCACCAAGAACAACGAACCGTCCCCCCAGAACACTCCTGTCGCGAACATGATCTCGCAGGGTGACATCCCCGCGGGGGCCCAGCTCTTCACCTCGGCGTTCTACAGCTCCCGTGACGACCAGGCCAACTCGTTCTACACCTTCGGGTACATCGACCAGGACCTCGTCGGCAAGAACGAGATCTCGTACGTCGACATTGACAACTCCCAGGGCTTCTGGATGTTCCCCTCGGCGAGTGCCACTGTCGCTGGCAACAAGATCGACATCGCCAACAACACGGCCATTGCCGACACCGGCACCACACTCGCCCTCGTATCCGACGAGGTCTGCGAGGCATTGTACAAGGCCATCCCTGGCTCCAAGTACGACGAGCAGCAGCAGGGCTGGCTGTTCCCAACCTCAACCAAGGCCGATCAGCTGCCGGACTTCAGCGTCGCCGTAGGCGACAAGGAGTTCACAATCCAGAAAGAGGATCTAGCCTTTGCGGAGGCTGAAGAGGGATACTGGTACGGTGGAGTCCAGTCGCGTGGTGATAACCCCTTTGATATCCTCGGCGACACGTTCCTGAAGAGCGTCTATGCCATCTGGGACCAGGGGAACACCCGCTTCGGCGTTGTCCCCAAGATTGAGAGCACTCAGAATCTTGAGCCACCTTCTACCAGCTCTTAAGTGAGTCAGGAACGCGGGTCTGAGGAAATGGCAACAGGGCGACGAGGCAGATTTCACGGCGTTTTTTATGACAGCTATGATTTGATCGCAGAAGGGAGGACATTGAGATGCTCCTTAGCCGAACTTATTCTACCTAAAAGCACATATCTCGAAGCACTAGCTAGCGAACTCCATATCAGAAATTTTCTTTGGACTAACAATCCCGCTTATACCTTTGAGGTCTTCTACGAACACAACCGGGAGGCCCTCTTTGGAGATCACCGCGTAGTGTCAATGTTCGCTTGCCTCGCCGTTGACGCCGGGCGCTCGTTTTGGGTGGCGCACAACCAACATGAGAGAGGAAGGGAGCTCTCACATGTCTTCTCAAGGCGAACAGAGAATATTCAAACATTTCATGCACGCCGGTCACCAAGTCTACAGCTGGCGCACGCCCGCGTGTTACATCTGGCAAAGGGACGGTGTAAAATGATTGGCCCGCTCGCTTTGCGAGGCTTACGACCTGCATGCCCGTTTACTCGATAAACACCCTGTTGGATCCAAGATCCCCGGGCGTAGACCCTCACCATTCGCGATGGTCTGTCCCCATCAGGGCGGGCCCGAACGTGCCAGCATGGGCTTGCAGTAGCTAGCTTGAGGCTTGCTCGCTTGCTCGCTTGCTCGCTTGACTCGAGCCGAGTGCTGCCGTGTCCTACTGGTTGCGATGCAGCCCTGCCATGTTCTGGCCCTTTCTGGCCAGTACCATGCTGCCGTGCCGCTTTCGGTGGCTGGGTCCTGGTCGCACAGCGCCAGCCTGACAGGTGGTGGCGGATGTTGTAGAGGGGGTCAGTCAGTCTGTGAAAATGCAAAGGTGTATTCTATATGTACTGCAAGGTGATGGCGAAGGGTGGTATAGATACCTGTCTTGTACCAAATGATAGGTCCAACCAATCATACCTTCCTCTGATGGCTTGGCGAGACAGAGGGAGTGGTGCCCGGTGGTGCTTATCATGTGAAGATCGATCGTCTCCAAAAACCAAAAAGCAGAGCCAGTCATGACGCCTTTCACTCTAGGCCGTGCCACACGGTTCTACTTGCGACAGAGACGGTCAAGTCCTCCTGTAGAATTCATGGAAACCTGCGAGAGCGATGCGCGTCATTTGCATTTCTCGGTGCGATCTCTGTGGTGAATCTGGGAGCAATTCCGACGTAGCCAGGTAAGTCAGGTAGTCTGTATCTTACACAATATTTATGAAAAAGGTCCGACCCCATCGGCGCCGATCGAAGGCCTTTTGGTCAGCCAGCCCGGGGTAAAGTTGGGGTAGCTTTGCCCCAGTTGATCCATGCCGATTGGGAATGTGCAGTCCGGCCTTGAGAAATATACTGTCCGCGTAATGAGGCGTCGAGCCTTTCGAGGAAGGCGACCGTCAGACCCTCGATAACCGAAGCCCGTTTTATGGTTTAAAGCATGACGAGGATCGCGGGTTTTTGAGGAGGGAAGCAAGCCGCTGGTCGCAGCCAAAGCTTCATTCAGAGCCATTCCGACAAGACAGGCAGCAGGACGGGACGCAGCAGAAGCCCGCGTCAGGAGTTGTTGTGGATGGATCTGCCGTCAAACCTGGAGATCTTAGATTGCTCAGGCGTTTCGTGATGGGCGTGCGGCAACCATGCTTCCTGACTCGGATGGGCCAGAGCAGACAACCGATGGTACTGGGTGGGAATCTGGGCGGGAGAGGAGGCAGGAGACACGTGGATGATATCCGGTACGGCACCGCGAGTGGTGGTGTGGTACCTTTCCCGTGCCTAGGAAGAGAGGTACTGTGTACAGTACTGCTGGTTGCTAGCTGCGTCGTGTGGCAGCCCCTGAAGAGGGCCCGCTTGCTGTTGTGCTGAAGAAAGAAGCAAGGTTGCCCGCACATGGATACAGTTTGCTCCACGGGCAGGCAGCAGAGAGGCGGGGAGGCAGGCAGCGTCGTTGATGCCGATGCCGACAAGGTCAAGGTCGTCCCCGACGCTGTCGGTTCACGAGACGACTAGGTATCGTTATGGTTGAGGCTGGCCATGGGTCTGGGTGGCTTCAGCATCTACCGTGTGCAATGACGGTTGTATGTAAACATGGACGGTGGCCCAGGATGTCACGGGTACCCTGCCTGCACGACTACCGTTGGTGTGTGGTGCAGTGACCGTAAGCTCAGGTACGGACCGGACCATTCACAGACAGGCAATTGAGGGTTTTCGCGGGCAGCTGGGTCCCCACGGCCATTTTACAACGGTCCAGGCCCTCCCAAGCTGACAGGCTGGCTGGTCCTCCCGCTGCTCGTGGCTGCTGCTCGTGGCTGCTGCTCGTGGCTGCTGCTGTTTATTACCGGGCCCAGACGCGCCTGCCTGCCTGGCACCTTGGGCA
The DNA here is from genome assembly GCA_021399435.1 of Diaporthe sp. PMI_573. Lineage (NCBI taxonomy): Eukaryota > Fungi > Ascomycota > Sordariomycetes > Diaporthales > Diaporthaceae > Diaporthe > Diaporthe sp. PMI_573. The sequence continues at coordinate 2,370,674 of JAJTUP010000002.1, read as the reverse complement.
CGGCGGGCGAGCGCGGGAAAAATACGATACGACACGATGGGCCGCCAGCAACCACCCGAGCCACTTGGGTGGAAAGGCTAAAGCTTGGGGACCAGCTCCAGCTCTTGCTCTCCGTCATCCTGGCCGCCGCCGCACCCATTGCTTTGCTGCTGTCGTTCTCAACAACAATCCTATCACACCCCGTCCACATCACCACCACCCGCCGCCGTCGAAGCCGGTGTCCTCCTCCCTCGGTTGGTGAATCCCGACAAGACTCTGGCCAGCAGCTAGCTTGTTTCTCCCTTCTGCCACCCGCCGGTCAAGCGTTTACTCGCCTTTGACTCCTCTTGCAACCCCCCCCGTCTGTACCGCACTCGCACCGCACACCCAACGCCTCCGCGCCTCGCATCACGTCCTCCTTGACACCAGTCTGCCGGATTTAGGTTCCAAACCCGCGGTCGGCGCCTCAACTGCCACTACCACCGCAATTGCAGCTGCAGCCGCACCAGTCAGCCCTGCTGCAACAGTCGTTGTCTGCCTTCTTTGGTCTTTTTGTTGATCGTGCCCTTCTGTTCCGGGCCCTCTTGTCCTGCGAGAGCTCGTTCCAGTTTCAACAGTCGCTCCCACGCCCACGCTCCCCTGCATTGCCGCAGCGCGGTTCCTGACAAAAACCCATCCACCTATTCGTCCTAGCCCGACCTCGCGGGTCTGACAATCAAACAATCCCCGGCATCAATCATCTCGACGCCCGATACCGCATGTCGACCCTCGACATCATCTGAAAGCGCTGCAAGTACAGCTCGCGCTGCAGTCAATCCCCCGCCATCCTGTCCCCACGACCGCCGATCCCTACACACAAGATGGCTGCCAATCCCAAGCGCAATAACAATAGCAGGAGGGCCCTCGGTCATCGCCGCCGCATTGACGATGATGGCGACGACGAGGGTGGGCCTGAGACTCTCGACGCTCTTGACGATGACTCGATGACCGAGGGATCCGTCGTTAGCGATGAGAACAACCATGCGGATGATAGCGACACCAGCAATGTTGACGAGGCATCGCCTATATCCCCGGTTGTCAAGAAGAACTCTGGCCGCGGGTCCACGAAAGCTGGTGATCGTCGCGCTGCCCTCGCCGTACCTGGAGCAACCGACGCTGACGGCCAAGTCGCTGGGGCCGACGCCGAGACCGAATCACGCCTTCACGAGCTGAGCATCTCGGACTCGCCCAAGACCGCCCACACCGACGAAACCACCGCGCCGAACTCCAGGCCGGGCGGGCCAGTAGTTGTAAGCTCGACATCGTTGGCGTCCCAGGAACCTCCGTTCGAACGCCGGCGACGTGAACATGAAGAGTACCGCAAGAGGAGAGACGAGGACCCAGCATTCGTGCCGAATCGTGGTGCATTCTTTATGCACGACCACCGTCATGCCGGGCCTGCTGCGAATGGCTTTCGCCCCTTTGGCAGAGGAGCATTGGCCAGAGGCCGAGGAAGGGGTCGCGGCTTCGGCGGCCCCTTCGCACCGGTACAGTATGAATTTACCCCCCCCCCTTCGTTTTCATTTATCACAACCAGCGCTGTTGCTAACTAACGGCCTGCAGATCGTTCCAGTCGCCTTTTGACCCCACGACGAGCGCTCCTTGGTCTCACGACATGCATGAGACTGTTGCTGAGCCTATGCCTCCCCGACAACCAAGACAATCCACTCAGCCTGCCGAGGGCCTTCCCAATGGTGACGGACACATCCCCACTTGTCCTCCCAGCAACACTCCGATCAACAGAACATTATCGACTGAGAAGACGCTGGGCAACGTGGAAATTCGTGTCTTCTTCCCGGGGCTTAAGGAGCCTAAATCGTTCTCCGGCATCGCGATCAAGCGGTACACGAAGTTACCAGACCACAGGCCCCCGCTGCGACGTGACAAACCGGTGCGGATTTCGCTGCCCGACAACCCGCCGCGGTACATATTCCCTGCTGTTGATAGGTCCTTCATCTTTATTCCTCGTGCTTTACGACCAAACCAGCAGCGGGTGCGTGGCAAGCCACGCCCGGGCCTGGGCTCAGTGGGCGGTTACTCGCGCCGCACGAGTGTTTACGGAGGAAGTTATTATGGTGGAAGCGTTTACACTCCGAGTGTTGATATGAGTCGGCGTTCTTCTATTGCTCCAGCAGACTTCATCTCTCCGACCGGATCTGCTATGTCGCGTCCCATTGTCCGGCTCCCCCCTATGGCTCGTCCAGACATGTCAATGCCTATGCCTGTACCAGCTACTATGACAGCAGTCTTTCCCCGGCCTCCACTGGTTGGCGATACCCCTGACGCTTCCACACCAGCTCCTGTACCGGCGCCAGAGCAGCCCGCGGCCTTTGAGCCTTCGATCAGCGATCTTCCGCACCCTCAAACGCACCCTCTCCCTCAGAAGCCCATCTTCCAAGAAAATCGCCCGGGCTCCATTCCTATGCACCAACCCCGGCCCCAGAAAGCCGTGTCATTGGAGAACATTGAGTCACCTACTCGGCAAATCAACCCACCGCAACAATACCAGCAAGCTTTCCACCAACAGGTACCCCCTCAGGTGGCCAATAGCTTGTCCCAGGACACACACGCTCGCAATCCGCCTTATCCGTCTCAATTCTCCACGGGGACGCCCTTGTCCCAGATCCCCGAAAGGGCCATCCATGCCGCGCCGTTCCAGCCGTCTGGCTTCACGCAGCCTCATCCCCAGCCTCAGCCTCAGCCGGCTTACTACAATCAGCCATATCAGATGATGGCCCCTCCTCAAGGTTACTACTATCCTCCGCAGTATGGTAATAACATGGCGCCGTCGGCCGCAGCTCCGCCCTTCTACCCTGGGACGCAGCAACACCAGCAGATGAATTACAACCAGGGCGGACAGGGCGGTCCTTCAGGTGGCCAAGGGAATGGACAGGGCGGCGCCTCGTCAGCGTTGGTCGCCCAGGAGAGTGGGGGTTGCGTCTATTACTATGACGCAGCTCAAATACCAACATACCCCAATTATCCGGCGTACGCAGCACCTGGATACGGCATGGGTATGTCTCCAGGACCTGATGGCTTCTACTACAACCAGGCGGCCCCAGGAATGGCACCTTATCCAGGATAGGGTCTGTGTATCGTGTACGGGGATTCCATAGGGGATCCACCGGGATAAGGAGGCAGCAGTGAGAACAGCACCAGCTGCGCTCACTGAGCCCATGTCTTTGCCTACTCTTCACTGGTCGGAAGCGGCGGCGGCAGTGGGAATGCTGCTCGTCGAAGGCAAATGTGGCCGAGCACATAATTCAACGCGCTGATGGTAGAGGAAGAAGCACTCACGAGGCCCTTCACACGATACACAGAATCTTGTCCGGCCTGTCGCCTACAATGATCTCGCACATCGCACAATCAAGCCTAGGAGTCGCAGCAACATGCAATACCCTCGCGATGGCCACCGTCCGACAAGGCAAAGTGGCAGGACATAGCAGGCCCTCGGAGGCGCTGGTAAGAGAGTTGTTCTGCTACTAAAAAGGGATATTATCACTGGCAATCTTAGTTTCACCTCATCAGTTTTCTTGTCCCTGTTTCCCTACATGCTTTACTTCACTTGCTTGGCGTCGGCCTCGGAACGTTCGCAATCTTGTGTTTTCGACTTGCAAAAAAAAAAGATGGAGGCTTCGGAAACGGCGTTTGGGTGTTTATCTCCTCCTTGTTCGATATAGCATCCGGTCTGTCTATCAAGCGTGGCTGATTTGGATCGTGTTGCTCTCTCATTGTAAGGTGAACGCTTCTTCTGGTGGGTTGCAAAGGGGTTTGTTTCAGTAATGGATCAATGGGCGACCATGACACTCCTTTGAGCCTAGGAGGAAGAAAACTCCCTGTGTTCGGTACTCCTGTCCCTCTCCTGTCTGTGCACCTGCTTTTGCAGGCAGGGAAATCTCCGCGTTTTCTGGAGGATAAGGATTGGAAGAAGAAAGATGAGGGCCGAGGACGAAGCGGTGGCAGCGATTTGGCCATGGGTCTTGAGAGATAGACTTGGCTAGACGGCTCACACGAGGTCATTTGCTGCTTGTGGTGGTGGTCTCTGCTCACGGCAGGGTGCTTTGGAAGCTTGGGTGGACGACGTTGCGGCGGCTTATAGGTAGTTGTATGGAATACTCGCTGTTGAAAAAAGAAGGCTCTACAGCTTGAACGATGCTTATGTCGTTGGTGATGCCCCACATGTCCTGTCATATGCAAGGTCTCGTCACGATGCCTCCCAGTACGATGCCTCCCTATGCTGACGGTAAGACAGCTCTAGTAGATCCAGGTCGTGTGTAAACATGCAGTCTATTATCTGGTGGGGCAAGCATGACAAGTTCAGTTCTGCAATGTCAAGGCAACGTGTACAAAGCGCCTGTGTGCCTTTGGAACCGGAGCAGCGTTGTGGAATTGAATAACATGAGATTTGGTGATTTTGATGATGCTGCTACTTGCTTAGGGCGGATGCCGCCGTTCCAAAGAAGACAGATATGGGAAGCGCAGGTTAAACCGCCCAGAAGTGTCAGGTTATTACAAATCCAATACGGATCCTGTCTTGATAAGAATTCACATTTCACAGGCCCAGGGATATTCAAGGACACGATGATGCCACGTTTTGGTTGTTGCACCCAGGTCAGACTGGAATTGGCGGCCATGGCTCAGCCGCGATGGCTCCAAGGATGTCGTCAACCGAGCGTGGGCCAACTTACATATTTAAGGATGACTATTCCACCAGCCAACTGATATGAGGGTTGAGAAAGCAAAGGGCGGCGAAGATCCCCGGGCAACAATCATCCAGTCGTCTCGAATTATCCAATTGGCTCCTAACGCATCACCTCGCTGCATCCACGGCGATGTCGAACACTCCACAGTCACTCAATCCTCCGACCTCAACGCCGCGGCCCCTGACACCTCCTCCCGCCAGTCCGTATCCGCCAACGCCACGCCACCCCGAACGGGGCGGCATAGCCGTCTTCTCCGGCGGCACGGCGGCCAACTTCCTGGTCGATGTTTTTGACAAGATCACCACGAAAAGGAAGTGCCCCCTGCGCTACATCATACCCATCAGCGACAATGGAGGCAGCTCTTCGGAGCTCATCAGGGTGTTTGGAGGGCCGAGTAAGACACAGCCGCCCTTGCCCGATGCACCGTGTTGGTGATTACTGACCTGCCGCAGGTGTCGGTGATGTGCGCAGTGAGTTCTCTAAGCGTCAACGTGCAGGGACGTACTGGTTCTACAGATTACTGATGAAGGCCCGCCCCTAACATGAAGGCCGTCTTGTCCGCTTGATTCCCAACCACAAGGGCGACCAGGAAAGGACAGCGATCAAGACTCTATTTGAGTATCGTCTATCTGCGGATCCGATGATGGCGCGAGCAGAATGGCTCGACATAGTGGAGGCAAGGCACATCCTATGGACGTTCGTTCCGAGCCAGCAGAGGGAGCTGATCCGCTCCGTCTTCAACACATTGAACCTCGAGATAGTCAAGAGGAACAGGCCTACCAGTGTGTTCAACTTTGCCGAGGCAAGCGTTGGCAATCTCTTTCTGACAGGGTGAGTTTGTGCAGACGGGCACAGGAGACTATGCAATGCTTCCTCTCAACGTGTGCAATGTACTGATCCCCGTCACAGAGCCCGGCTCTTCTCTGGCTCCTTTGAGTCGGCGATTTACCTTCTCTCGCTGATATGCGCCATCCCCGAATCCACCTCCGTCTTGCCTGCTATCAACTCCAACTTCACGCACCACATCTCGGCCGGCCTCGCCGACGGGTCCGTCCTCGCCGGCCAGGTCGCCATCTCCCACCCCTCGGGCCCCACCGCCGTGCCGGACGACACATTCCAGCCCACGGGGAACAAGCACCTGGACCTGGACCGAGTCGAGGACGCCAACCTGCCCGGCTCGCTGCCCGTGCTGCGCGGCCACCACGCCTTCTCCAAGGACGAGGAGGAGGACCTGGCGTGCCGAATCGAGCGGGTGTGGTACATCAACCCGTACGGGCACGAGATCTGGCCGGTGGCCAACTCCAAGGTGATGGCGGCGCTCGAGGACAGCGAGACGGTGGTGTACAGCATAGGCAGCCTGTACACGAGCATCATCCCGTCCGTAATCCTCCGGGGCGTCGGGGCCGCCGTCGCCGGCGGCAGGGTCAAGAACAAGGTGCTCATCCTCAACAGCAAGACGGACCGGGAGACGGGGCCCGGGGCCAACCCGATGACCGCGGCGGACTTTGCTCGTGCCATCGCGAAGGCGGCCAAGGAGAGCCAGACGGACTTTGGCCCCGTGGGCGAGGCGGAGATCAGGAGGTATGTCACGCACGTCGTCTACCTTGCCGGGGCCGAGGCGGGCGACCCTGGCATGCCGGGGGTCAACGTCGAGGAGCTGGCCGGGCTGGGCATCGAGTGCGTCAAGGTCAAGGGGCGGGTGGAGGGTGAGGGCAAGCGGAGGATCGTGAGGTACGAAGAGACAGGTCTGGTTGAGGCACTGGAGAGCATCATTGGCTGAGTTCGCAACCTGGGCCTGGTGGGCTAGGAACTATTTACATCTCAGCAAGGGTAACGTGGAGGCTCTCATGAGCCAGGGTCCAGGCTGGAGAGCCCATTGTATTGTCTCGATTTAGCATCACCTTCTCTACCAATGGGAGTCATCACCAAGCTGGAATAGGCATTCCTACGGCTTGCCAGGATAAGCATAAATCAAGGGAACGTTTATAGGTTGGAAGGCTGCTCTGGGCAATTCTAATTTAGTAGGTCTTCCTTTGTGACACTGCAATCACCGCGTGTTGGGCAGGGGGAACAATGACACCACCGGTGCATAAGACGCAGTCACTGGCGGCCGGTAGTTGATAGACAGCCACGCAACGTACACATCATGAAGGATGACTTGCATATAACGCGGAAGATGGCTGAGCTTGGGAGGGACACACACACGGTCCGGGCACGTTGGGCGGGGGGGAGAGGGGCAGACAGTTCAGGCCAAGGCGAAGGTCGTGAGCTCTAATCATGCTAGGCAGCCCACCAGCCGGCCGTGTGCAGGCGTGTGCCATGTCGTAATTCGTTGTCGTCACCGCTGCATTCGTACGAGCGTACGTGTTGGTGGCCGCTTTGGCGGGCGGGTCGAGGCCTTTGCCCATCATCCACGGTCACCCTCGCTCGCACTGGCAGTTTGGTCCGGAAGCTTGACGGACCTTTGGGGGGTTGGTGGTGGTGATGCACAGGGGAGCAGAGGGTTAGTGAGACTCACATGCCGGAAAGAAGATGATGCTTCGTCTTGCTTTGCTGTAGTTAATTTACTGAAAGAAGAAGAAGAAGAAAAAAAAGAAAAAAAGAAGAAAAAAGGACCAGCATGAAGACGGCCAGGCGTAGATAGTACGGTACATACCTAGGTACATAGCACCGGCTCGGTCCAGGGTGCAGTCGGTCTGTCTTGTCCACCCAGCGGGCACCCAGCGGACACCTTCCTTGGCACAAAGGCAAACGGTTCGACACCGCTTGCTCTGCTCGTGGACTGACTGGGCTTGACTGGTCTTATTACAGACCTTGACTGACAGGACTGAAGACATGAGACGAAAGCAAAGGGGGGTTGCTTGTTTCTGATGTATCATGAATGCGACCGCAGCATCTGTGGTCTCGAATAAAAGGAGGCGGATCATGCGTAGGTAGGTGGTCGGTCAGGTCAGACGGGAGTGAGTAGTGGTGGCTCCTGGCTCCCACTTCTGCTCCTGTACGACCGCCTCTCCCGACCGTGTCGCTGCGGCACAGGGGACGACTTTCTTGCACGGCGAGGACGGTGGCGATCAGTGTTTCAAACGGGGGGACATGCTCAATGCTTGTGGACGGCGAAAAGCGTCATGACATTAGCCCTGCTGTGCCTGGGCACATCGTCCCAAGACCAAGCCTGCAGCCTCGCCCCGGTCTGTCTCGGCTTTCAAAGCAGAACACGGTACAGCACAGACAGCCCATGGCCCATGCTGGATCGGCTAGGCAGGAGCGAGGCCTACGTGGGCCTCTCCCCCTCTCCTGCCTGCAATGTAATCGCGTCGTGGATGCGTGTGTGCAAAGGCTGCCTGCCAGCCCGGGCTGCCTGCCTTGTAAGTCCCTCCTGTTAAGGATTGCGCATGGAGGACCAGACCTGAGGGTAATGAAGACGCCGCCACCGTTTGCGACCTGGACGGACGGACATGCCCAGCACCTTCCAGTTTGCCCCATTCACCCTACCTAGTTTGACAGACAGACGGACGGACAGATAGCACAAATGCTGCTTATCAGAACATCGCCCCCTTTTCGCTGGCATTCTAGACAGGTGAGGTGTTGCGAGTCCCCGTTCCCTGCCTGCTGCGCCCTGCAGTACTTATTCGTCCTCCCGGATCCAGAGGTCCAGAGCTCCAGCTTTCGCTCCTCCCACTTGCCTACCGTGCTGTACACAGTAGTACCCCAGACTTGGAGCCCTGCTTTCGTACTCCATTTTGCCCGAGCAACCCGGCCGAGGCAAAGGCCAACCCGTACGTGCGCAGCACACCGACGGATCGACGTGGGATTGAGCCGCCTGGCCGTCCGTCACTTTAAGTGGTACCTGCCTCCTGTAGACCACAAGTAGCCACTTACCTGTTACGGGGGGTACTTCACTTACCTAGGTACAGGACCAGACCACCGCACGCTTGCAATACACCATTATTAGCACTCACGGTGCTCGCTTCCGCACCAGCACTAACACCGCGCAAGCCATTCATTGCCGTCACGTCTTGGCCCATCTACCAATCAACCACGGGCCCCAGCTCCCCCAGCTTGTGTCAGGTGTGCACTGCAGCAGGTAAGCTTGTGCCATTCACTCACTTTCCCCTCTGCCTCTCTACCACGGATCCCTCCTCGTTGCCTTCTTCCCCTCCCCTCTTCTCTTCCTCAACCAGCACGGCATCCTAACCGTCGTTGTGTCTGTGATTCACCACACCTGTTGTCTTCATTCATCCTCGCCCTCCTGCCCTAGGAAACCTTTGCATCTTTCCTACCCTGCCCATCGACCTGACAACCCCCCCAGCCGCATTCGGCCGATCCACCTGGCTTGTATACGTATGTGCTGCATCACCGCCCATCTACCTCTCCCAAGCAACTTGCACCTGCCACATTACCATCGTGCTGCAACCTCACCGTTGTGCTTTCGTGGCTCAATAGGAATTGTGGTTCAGCTCACCGCCCGTTTTCAGACTTACTCGTGTGCTCGGCCGGTCTCAACTGTGCAGTGGCGTGCCGAGACCCCGGACTCTCATCACAAGACGCCTCGCCTTCCTTCAGACCATCACAACCAGATTCTGACATCTCTAATCAGACAGCATCGGTCTTGAATCCATCATGGCTTCGTCTACACCGGCGACCCCTGACACGCTTGTCACCTTGAAGGTCAACTTCCAGGGCAGCACTCGTCGGTTCAAGCTGCCCCTTCGTGACCTCGGTGCTACCTCGCTAGAAGATAAGGTACGTCATGCTATCTAGCAGCGCCGTCGCCATCTGCACCGCCGGTTCCGTCTTATCGTACCCACACCCCTACCCCATCCCCCAGGGCGACATCGAATGTTGGCCATCACGACGGGACAGAGCAATAGGGACCTTCTGTTGCTTTTTGCAATAATCTTAACACGTGACGACCTACATGCTGACGGCTCTGCTTAGATTCGGGCTAGCCTATCCATTGCTCCTGGAGCCCATGCCACCTTCGAACGGTACTCCGATTCTGCCTCTTCCTACGTCGTTCTCGACCACAGTAACATCTCCGTTTGGAAGCAGCTCTACCGTGCGGCCAAGGCGAAGCAAAAGCTCAAGCTTCGAGTGACCCTGAGGGACTCTGACGAGGAAGATAAGAAACCAAAGCCCGTCACGGTCGAGGACGAGCCCGAGACCGTGAACCAAGACTTTGCACAGAGCAAGCCCGAGGCTCCTCTCATCTCCACGGCTCCGTCCGAAGCTGCCGAACCCACGAAGTCGGCGCCTGAGCAGTCCCCAGCTCCCTCATCACTGTTCCCAACATTGAAGGACCTGGCAACTTCGGACCTGTCGAACCTTGACAAGATTAAGGCTCTGGACCAGCGTCTGGAGAAGGCCATGAGCCAATTGCAGCTTGGGATGGACAAGTTCGAGCAGACTTCCCCAACTGTCAAGGCTGAAGCACAGGACAGCCAGCCTGCGGAGCCTACGTCCGTCTTCGTAGCCCCCAAGTCGGCTAACTTCGCGGTCTGCTGTAACAACTGTGACCACACCATACCCGATTCCCACTACCACTGCTCGACGTGCGACAACGGGGACTTCGACCTGTGCCCTGAATGCGTCGAACAAGGTGTCACTTGTTACAGCGCTGAGCACTGGCTGATCAAGAGATTCGTCCGAGGTGATTCGATTCTGGTCAGCACCACGGAGAGGATCGCGCCCAAGCCGAAGGCCAAGGAGGCTGAGCCCGCCTGGACCTCCTGTGTTCCTGTGCATGAGCGGCTGCCTTCGCCGAGGTTCAACCAGTTCCCTACAAGAACATGCAACTCGTGTGTACAAGAGTTACCTGACAAGGACTTCTTGCACTGCACTTCTTGCGAGGACTTTGACCTATGCAAGTCCTGCTTCAAGAGCGACAAGCATGGCCACCACCCTAAGCATGGATTTACCCCCGCCGTGGAGGGCACGTCTTTGCCTTCCGACATTTCCAAGCGGCTGTCCCCTGGCCGCAACCAACGTCACCACGCCATCTGCGATGGATGCGAGAAGTTCATCTTTGGTATCCGGCACAAGTGCCTCGACTGCCCTGACTGGGACTATTGCGCAGACTGTGTTGTGAATGCCGGCTTCATTCATCCCAACCACCGCTTCGTTCCCATCTACGAGCAGCTGGTTGATGCCCGCGTGCGGATTGCTACCCGTCCTGTCCACTATGGCATCTGCTGTGACGGACCTCTTTGCAACGGCACCCGCAAGGCATACATTGTCGGCGAGAGGTTCAAGTGCACTGTGTGCCACGACACCGACTTCTGTGCCGGCTGTGAAGCAACTCCGGCCAACACGCACAACAAGACTCACCCTCTCATCAAGTTCAAGACTCCTGTCAGGCGCGTGGAGGTCACCACAAAGGGTGAGGATGAGAACGGTCAGAAGATGCCTGTGATGGGCGACCGCCTGATGCGCCACCGAAAGTCCACCACCTCTCAGGCGACAGAGACCACCCCATCCAGCAACATAGCTGCCAGTTCTGTGCAGACTGTTGTCGATGTGAAGCCCACTGTTGGAGACGGAGAGTCTCATCTTGAGACACTGAAGAAGTGGGAGCGCGCTCATGCCGAGCAACGCGACTACGCCGTGGCGAAGCCCGCCACAAGGCCTGTTCAAAAATCTGAGGCTCCCAACCCTGCCTCGGTGGCTCTCAACGCTGCTCCAGAGAGCCGAGGAAGTTCCGGTGATGTCGAGAAACTTGTCGCGGTGTTCGATCGGGACACCGTTGTCGACGGCACTGTTATGCCCCAGAACCACGTTTTTGAGCAGACTTGGGTGCTCCGTAACACTGGCGAAATCCCTTGGCCTGCTGGATGCTCGGTCAAGTTTGTAGGTGGCGACTACATGGGCCACATCGATCCCAACCGCCCTGCTCGCCTACATGATCTTGTTTCCGCCTCCGAGTCGACTGTCTGCTACAGCTCCCTGGCACCGGGACAGGAGTTTTCCTTTACTGTTCTTCTCCGAACACCGGCTCGAGAAGGCAAGGTCATCTCATACTGGCGTCTGACTACCAGCGACGGTCACAAGTTCGGCCACCGCCTGTGGTGTGACGTGACTGTGCAGGCGCCAAAGGCAGTGGAGGAGTCGAAGAAAGAGGAGCCCGCCACCGTTGTGAAGAATGAGGCTGAGCCCGCATCGGAGACCAGCAGCCAAATGATCTTCCCAAAGTTGGAGAAGGAGTCTCCCGAGGCAAGCACCCACGAAGACATCAAGTCTGAGACGGCCGAGGTTGTCGACGAAGACATTGACGACTTCGAGGACTGCGGTGAGGACGATGACTGGGCGGAGGAAGACGACGACGCATTCCTGACTGATGAGGAATATGACATTCTCGATGCATCTGACGAGGAGTACCTCGGCGATCAACAGAGAAGAGTGCAGAGAAAGTAAGCATGGTCAACTGCTTTGGTCTGAGAGGGGTTGCGACATGAGAGTGGGTTCAATGAGAAGTAGGGCGTGTAGGAATTCGACGGTTTACGAGTTTGGTTGGAAGTTTTGGGCTGATAATGCGTCTCCTTGTTTTGTATCTGGTATCTCTTGCAGGTCTTGTCACTCTCCCTTCCCTCGTGATTTCGATGATTTCGAGCCGAAAAGCAGAGCGTTTTGACTCTTGCCCTTTTCGGCTCTCCAAACCACCACCTCTACGGAATCATTAGCAAGAACAGAATGTTACTACGTCCTCATCATAACTTAGGCTGCAAATTCGGCATGAACGTACATCTTTGCAAAATCTATGATTGGTATGATTAAGGCTCTCGCCGGAACTCAAAAGTAGAGCTTGCCCAGCCGCTTGATAGCTACGTTAGCACGCACCGTCTATATCGAGTTTTATATGCGCACATGCACGCCTATCGTTTCAATCTGCGTTCTTCCTTCCGGCCCAGGATCAATCGAAGGTGGTCTTCTTGCCTTGAGGCTTCACTGGGGCGCCCGTCAACCTGGCCACGCTGATGTCCTGGCGGAAGTTGCTGACCTCTGCCTCCTTAGATGCAGCAGTGTTGACTTCAACGTCCTTGGCCCCGCTCTCAACGTGACCCTGTCTCCTCTTGTTGTTATTGTGCCTGTGGTTGGACGCCTGCGGGCGCTGCTTGTCGGCGCCTGCCTCACGCCTGGCGGGCTTCTCCTTCTGAGCAGCGGCGGCGGCGGCGGCGGCGGCGGCACCCTTGCCGCCGTAGCGCTTCTTATATCTTGTCTGGTCGTCCTCTGCCGCCTCTATCTTAAGGCGCCGTCCGTGCAGGGTGTTGACCCACCACTTCCGGGTCTTGACCCTGCGCTCCTCCTTTTGTGATTTTGCCTTCTGCGCGGCCTTCTTCTTCTTCTGCTCCTGCTCCTTTTCCTCGTCTCCATCGTCTCCACTTTGCTCTTCTGCCTCCTCTTCGCCTCGTTGCTCCCCTTCCTTCTCGTCGACGTCCATGAAGTCCTCCTCCGTCTCCTCAACCTCCTTGATCTTGACGAAGCCCTTCACGGCCCAGTCCGCGGCCTCGGGCTCCTTGAACTTGACCCACGCGTAGCCCTTGCACTTGCCGGAATCCTCGAACTGCGCGACCTTGAGCCACTCGATCTCGCCGCAGGTCCCGAAGAGCTCGTGGAGGTCGTCCTCGGTCGTCTGGAAGCTCAGGTTGCCGACGAAGATCTTCTTGGTCGTGGGCTTGGGGGGCTCCGCGCTGGCTCCATCGGCCCCTGCCCCGGCGTCGTTGGCCCCCTCGGGCTTGGGCTTGGCGGGCCGGCCCTCGAAGCTCTTGGCGTCCTTGATCAGCAGCTTGCGGCGGTGCCACTCGGTCTCGGACAGGGCGATGGCGGCGATGGTCGTGTCGTACGTGGAGAAGTCGACGTATGCGTAGCCCTTGTTCTCGAAGGGTTCGGCGGCGCCGGCTCCACCCTCGGCCCGCCGGGCGCCCTTGGGCCGTGATGAGGGCAGCTTGATGCGTGTGATGTGCTCGGCGGTGATGCTGCCGCCCGAGTTCTCTACCAGCCAGTCGCGCAGGTCGTGCTTGGTGACGCTGAAGCGCAGGTTGCCTATCCAGACACCGTATGGCGACCGTTCCTTCTTGTTGTCCTTGTCCTTCTTGTCCCCAGCGCCGCCCTCCTTGTCGCTGGCCTCATCGTCCGAGTCCTTCTTTACGGGGAGGGGCTTGCCCTTCTTCAGGAGACGCTTTGCCTTTTTCGACGGGGGCTCGGGTAGGGAGAGGTCGACTTCAATCTCCTCGGTGTCGTTCTTGCGCTTCTTGGATTTTTTGGAGGGTTCACTGACGACCTCGGGGCTCGCCCGCGGTGGGGTTTCTGTTTCTGTCGACATGGCTGCAAAAGATGCTTCAAGTGTGGAAGCTCGGCCGGAGCTGTGAAATGTTCGAAGTATGCCAGGACAGGGAAATCAGTAGAGCATACAAGACCAAGGATGGCATTCAAACTGAGCTGAAATTTTCCCATGCGATAAGCAAGACACGGGTCCGATAAGGAAGGCGGTGGAGACCATCCGTCTGCATGCAGATTCCCCACCGCAAGGGTTCAAGTCTAGCCCTCTGGGTGCGTCTGGCAGGAAAGGACATTGGTTTGCTTCTAGCTGGATGTGCCTAGGTATCCTATTAACATAACACAGTCATGGGATACAGCATACGAACCCGACTGTGTAGCACTGTTCTATCCTTCTTCATGGCAGGACATTCATCTTGATCCAAGTGAGTACATATGTGTATACATAAATTATATTGCAATGTGTAATTGTAGGGCTGAGAATTACTCTTGAATCATGTTATCTGCCCAACTGGGATGGCACGACAGGGTCCACTGCGGCAGAGGCCTCTGTGGTCCGTCATCGGGACTGCTAGGAGAAAGCTCATTTTCGAGTCACACCAGACAGACTATACAGACATACATTCAAGTCAAAACCCACCGAGTTCGCGGAACCCTGCTGCGACTGATAACGGCATCCTGCTCAGAGAAGGGAATAGGCCAGGCAAGTGGTCATTGTCAAGCGTCACTTGGGGCTCAAGACCTCATTCTCCCTCCCACACAATACAAACCCTTGGTCAACCATTAGCACCAGATTGTGTGGCCTGTGAAATTGCCACATCCCCCAGCAAACATGGCCTCCGAAGCCTTCGTCATCAAGGTGCCATGTTCTTCCGCCAACATTGGGCCGGGCTTCGATGTCATTGGTCTCGCTCTTTCCATGTACCTGGAGCTCCATGTCACCATTGACCGGTCTAAGCCCAGGTCCGAGTATCCTCTCAACTGCCGCGTCACGTATGAGGGCCAGGGGGAGGACTCAGGCGAGATCAGCCTCGACCCTGATGCCAATCTATTGACCCGAGTGGCCCTCTACGTCCTGCGGTGCCACGAGCAGCGATCCTTCCCGGTGGAGACCCATGTGCACATCAAGAACCCGATCCCCCTTGGCCGTGGTCTGGGGTCGTCAGGTGCTGCCGTGGTCGCCGGCGTGCTGCTGGGCAAGCAGTGCGGTGGGCTAGACCACCTGGACAATGACCGCTTATTTGACTACTGCCTCATGATAGGTATACGACCGGCCCGCATCGTGCCCCAGAATACATTGCTGACTTTCATCATCGCAGAGCGGCACCCGGACAATGTGGGCGCGGCACTGTTCGGAGGCTTCGTGGGGACCTACTTGAAGCCACTCGCACCAGAAGACGTGGCACGTATCGAGATTCCTCTGGCCGAGGTCCTCCCTTCGCCGGCGGGCGGAGTCGACACCGGCGTCAGGCCCCCTGATCCACCACGGGGCATTGGACATCACATCAAGTTTCCCTGGGCAAAAGAGATCAAGGCTGTGGCCATCATCCCGGATTTCGAGGTCGCTACGGCGAAGGCTAGGGCTGTGCTGCCTGCAGAGTATCCTCGCCCTGATGTGGTGAGTTCGGGCTAGATATTTCACAATGGACTTGCCGGTCATGGATGCTGACCCCGAAACCAGACGTTCAACCTGCAGAGAATAGCCCTCCTGCCCGTGGCACTCGGGCAGTCGCCTCCTGACCCTGACCTGATCTACCTGGCGATGCAGGACAAGCTGCACCAGCCGTACCGCCAGACCCTAATCCCTGGGCTGACGGATATTGTCCAGTACATGACGCCAAGCACGCAGCCCGGACTGCTCGGGGTGTGTCTCTCGGGCGCGGGGCCGACCATCCTGGCCCTGGCCACCGACAACTTCGAGGAGATCGCCGAGAGCATAATATCCCGGTTCAGGTCCCATAACATCCAGTGCAGCTGGCAGCTGTTGGAGCCGGCCGAGGGCAGCCATGTCATCCGGAAGTAGCCTCTGAAGACCCCGGAACGGAAGCAGGTTCGGAGGATCAGGCCATAGGGATTGAACAAGCGGGGCACATCCATCACCATGTTCGCCTGGAGAAGACCTCCACCTGCCTTCAGAAGCTGGAGCCGCATTGGCTCAGCAATACGGAATTCGAGCAGCAGCAGCAGCAGCAGCCGCCGCCGCCGCCGCCGCCGCCGCCGCCCGATGATAGCGTTGCCCAGAGCCGGTCAACACACGTGACGTGACGTGACGTGACGTGACAGCTCTCCAGGTAGACATTGATCGAATTGGAAGGGCTGCAGGGCCGGTGCCAATCCTACGACGCAGTAGACTTGGAATCCATTAGACGTGCTACCCGGTAGTGCGTGTGCTTGATCCTGGTGTGTGCCGCACAGATAGGCCGAAGGTCGTGACCATTGTGAACGCATCTCATTGGTCGTGCACAGCTCCCGTGGGAGCTATGTGTGTGCCACTCATGTGCCCAGGTGCCCAGGAAGTAGTCTTGCCTGTCTTCTAGCTCCCTCCCTCTCCCCCCCCCCTCCCTATACGTTACCAGACGTTATGGCTCCGAGGTCCACGGCCTGGTAGTGTGGGAGATCCGACGTGCAGAGCGGGCGGTATTATACAGTATGTACGCATTGCGTTGGGCCTCGTTGGCTCATCTAAGTGGTTGGCCGTGATTCACGGTTGCTGGAGGGTTACTTGCCCGTTGGACATGTTTGTTTGTTGGCATTGCAGCTTGTCCCTGCGGTCCGGTCCACTCGAACGGCGCCGTCGACGCAATGCAAGCACTGGGGTTCGAAGACGGCCATTTTTCTTGACCGCCTTTGTCGTCGGGACTTGGGGACTCCGCTGCCCTGCTGCCGACGCCGAGGTACCGATCACTCCCTGTCTCCCTGGACCGTGTGCCTGGGTACTTATGTACCCAAGCACCAGGTGGCTCCCTGGACCGGCAGGCAGGCGTAATTACAGGGAGCCGCCACATCTTGCACGGCGACACTTGTTGGTGCTTGCGAAGGAGGGGCGCCCTAACCCAGGAAAGTGCTTTGACCAGCTTGGACCAGCTTGAACATCACCAACGGAGCAGCAGCTGGGTATCCCTCCCTTGCCCGCCATCAGCCTGCCCGCCTGCCCGCTGCCCGCCTGCCAGCCCGCCAGCCCGCTGGGCCCCTGCAGACCTGGACTGCCAGACTGCCTGACTAACGAGGTCTTGTGTGTCTCTTCCGTCCCGTCTACCATTTGATGCGATTCAATGCGGTCGGTCCATCCGTCCACAATCACCCGTCCACTTTCTCCTCCATCCGTCGGCCACGCCAGCGCAAGTCTGAGCCTGAACCTGAACCTGAACCTGCACCTGCACCTGCACCTGCACCAGGGCCTGCACCCGGAACCTGCATCCCCATATCTCCTCCCACAACAACAAAGCGACAAGGCACCACCAGTGACCGATCGGCCAAGCACGCACACGCACACGCACACGGCTGCGTATCGCTGCTCCCTGCCTACCTGGGTACCTAGGTAACCAGGTATCTAGCCAACCTGCGCAGGCCACTCCACACATCCATCATTGGACGACTGCCCTCGAGCCCACCTCTGGCCTGCGAGCGAAACTTCTCCGCTTCCACCCTTCACCACTTTCCTTCGTCCCAACCTCCAAGGCGGACCCGCTCAGCATCAGAATTCGCTCGTCCCCGTCCTCGTCCCCGTCCTCGACGTCGACTCCCTCCCGACTAGCAAACCCCTTTCGGCATCTGACAAACCTTTCGCCCCGGCTGCAACAGCAAGGTCACCATCACATTCACTCACCTACGACACCACCACATCAGGAGGCGACTCGCCTGCGTCGACGCCAAGATGAACGTGCTGTTGTCGCAGCCACCTGTCTTCCCTCATCAACACGAAAACAACCGCCTCTCTCCATCCCGATCTAGTATGTATCACCCCTTTCGCCTTTCCTCAGATCGACCCATACGGCGGCGCCCCGTCTTTGGGTTGTCTAAGTCTCCGTGACTCAATAGGCATGTCGAGATTGAAGATCTTGAATCCTCTTCAGACAAACCCGTGAGTTGTTACGTTCTTGGCGCTGACACTCTGCTTCCACTAGTGTCCCCTTTCACAGCCATGGCCTCCACATCACGAAAACGGAAGGCGTCTGACGACGACATGGACGAGATGAGCGTTTCGCCCCAGAGCTCTCCTGCCCCTCACCAGAGACAGCTTGCGAGACCATCCAAGAAGAGCAGGCTCCCTGAGCCTCCCTCCCGGGCCCTGCCGCTTCCACGACTGCTCGAGACCCTTGACAACGACCAGCTGCGGACTGTCCTCCAGAGGATATGTGAGCGACGTTCAGACATACAAGAGGAGGTCCTAAGCGGTGCTCCACGCCCGTCTGCAGCTTCCACACTACAAGTCCTGGAGGGTTACCAACAAAAGCTCGCCGAGTCGATGCCGTACGGCCACTCCAGCTCCGACTACGCATACTACCGGGTGAAGCAGCCACTGGCCGCTCTTGTCAGCGCCATCATGGACTTTACGCCACAATACCTTCCCCCAATCGAGAACCAGGCGGATGTATCGCTCATGTACTTGGACGGCATCACCAAGGTCGCTCATTCGATGCCCAATTGGGACAGCCAGACCTACAGACACCACAAAGATCACGTGTACGACGAGATAAGCAAGGCGTGGACGATGGTAATCACAGAGGCGGCGAAACGTGGTGGCGGATTTGCCCTCCACAGGGACGGATGGGACCAGGTTCTAGCCAAGCACAACGAGCAGGCCGGAGGACGATTGCAACCGGCAGTGAACGCCCTTTCGAGCAATGTGGGATGGACCGGCACCACTCAGAATCAGAATGCCCAGCCTGGTGCCTCTGACCAGAATTCGATCCTGGACCAGCTCCTGAACGGGTCGTACGGGGCCCCCGTCCGTGTCGGGCCCTTCTAGAGACGGAGCCGCACGTCCTAGGCTGTCGACGATGCTGCCGAAGCAGTATTGTGCACGGGCTTAGAAGCCGAGAAGAGAGGGCAGAGCTCTGTACATGCTCACGGATATTGTGCGGGAGGGGAAGTGGACCATTTTCTTTTGGCGTTCAGAGGCATGGCATAGACACGGGGGATCACACATCATGGCGGCGTTATTCTCATGGTCTCCGCGTCATTTTGATATCCATTTATTTTTTCCTTCATTCCCCGGCCCGGGACTGACTCTGTACATCCGGCGGAAGGTATTATCGAGGAAGATATTTGACTGGGTTTTCCTTTTGTAATCATTGAGCCTGGTAGTGAGCATTGTCGCATACCGACCTATGAATTCAAGCGCCGACCAGGTATACCGCGAGTTAGAGCACAAGGGAACCGTCTACGTAGATAGGACAGCTTATGGCAAACAGAGACACATTGGCCATAATTGGTGACGCGCGTACCTCTCCAAATTGAAGGTGACGAATCCTCAAGTCACCCCCCCCCCCAACCTGAAAAGAAGACAATGATGTAGGATCGTAATACTAATAAGTCATCAATGACCAAGCGGCCCAGGGCAGCTGACACAACAAGCCTGCTCCAGCTGTGGTAGTGAAATGATTGCTGTTTGATCTGCACCAGAGGATCGGATTCATAACACTGCACAGCAATGAGAAGACAAATTCTCTATAAAAATAAAGTGGTTTTGACGGAAATTACTCGAAGAAAGACTAGCATAATGTTCAGCGTCTTTGTATGTTCTGCTCATTGAAGCCGGTCGCAGCTGAGCGTACAGCGCAGTGGCAAGTGAAGGAACGGACCTCGGCTTGATGATGTAACGAGAAACTGGGTCACGTGCAGACGCGGTACTCCGAAGGCCGTTACAAGCTGAGGCGCCAGCCCAGGCACGTCTCCAGGCAGAGGGCGCGTCAACAACAACGAGAGACGGCTCATGTGGCGTGAGAGTCACCCGTCCTTTAAGCATCCGATTCTCCACCCCAATTGAGTCAAGATCCGTTATTTGACGGGCGTGCATGCTGCTTGAAGGCAAGCCAAAATGCCTGCGTAAGTGTTCATCTGTCACAACAGCTCAGAGCTTGCGCGACGCGCCGGGCGCGTCGTCGATTATCGCGAGTAACAACTAACTAACGTCCTTACCTTCCCACCATGTAGCCCAGGCGACCAACACACCATAATCGCCAATCCTTTCGAGGTGTCCAAGCCTCGTGTCTCAGAATACACGGCACAGGAGATCGCTACACTGCAGTCCCGCCTCGAGAAACAACTCGGGCCCGAGTACCTGTCAGCACGCACAGGGCCTTCAGGGCAAAAGGTCCACTACATCGCTGCTGAGAAATGCATCGCCCTCGCCAACGAGGTTTTCGGCTTCAATGGCTGGTCATCCATGATCAAGGAAGTTCAGGTGGACTTTGTCGACGAGCACCCCCAGACGCTCAAGATCTCACTTGGATTGTCCGTCATTGTCCGCGTGACGCTGCGCGATGGAACTTTCCATGAGGATATAGGCTATGGCCACATCGAGAACTGCAAAGGCAAGGCGGCAGCTTTTGAGAAGGCCAAAAAGGAGGGGACTACCGATGCGCTGAAGAGGGCGCTGAGGAACTTTGGGAATGTGTTGGGCAATTGCATCTACGACAAGGATTATCTGAAGAAGGTCACAAAGCTGAAGCTTGAGCCCAACAAGGGCTGGGACGAGAGCGGGCTGCATCGACATGCAGATTTTGCCAAGAAGGTTGAGGTCAAACAGGAACCTTCTGCCCGAGATATTGGGAACGCAGGTTTGTTGAACACAGACCCCGTCAAGGACTCGTGTCACTGATTTGACTCTACGCAGTGCCTTCCGATATCGAATCCTTTGAAGACCTCCTCGGAGAGTTTGATGAGGCGGATTTCAATATGGTGGATGATGATCACCCAGACGAGGTATCTTTACCAGAAAGCGCGAAACCCACTCCTCAACCGAACAACAAACCCAATCCACAAGCAATGCAGCCACCTTCAAGGCCGCTGGCAAGGTCACAGTCAGCAGGAAACCCGCATCGGCC
This sequence comes from Diaporthe sp. PMI_573, assembly GCA_021399435.1. Classification (NCBI taxonomy): domain Eukaryota; kingdom Fungi; phylum Ascomycota; class Sordariomycetes; order Diaporthales; family Diaporthaceae; genus Diaporthe; species Diaporthe sp. PMI_573. Next base: position 2,349,634 of record JAJTUP010000002.1, on the reverse strand, counting down.
ACCTCAAACTCCCGCCCAAGGGCAACAGAACCCGCGGCCTGGAGGTCCGAATCAACCTGTTCAGAACGCTCCGCGACCCCAACAGCAAAACCAAACACAAACCCGGCCTCAGACCATTGGTTCTGTGCAGAACAACAAGCCAAGCAACAGTGGCCCACTTAAAGCACCAGCACAGGCGCCGAGTGACGGCTCAGGCACAGGCACTGCAGATGCCGTGGGGTTCTTCTCCGCCCGCGCGGTAAAACAACTTGCTGGCCAGAAAGACGACGAAGTCAAGCTTCCCAGCACGCCCTCCGTCGGCCAGGGCTTCAATCCGCACGCCGAGACCCCCTCGGTTTTCAAGACACCTGGAATCGATTACACCCAGTCAAAGCCACTCGGGAGAGATCTCAAGCAGAGGGCACCACCTAAACGACCAGTTACGCGAGATGACGACAGTGACATTAGAGACACAGACCTTGGCCCGGCGCCCTCCACCCCGTCCGCGAACAATGGCTTCAGCCGCGCCGGGCCCGCTCAACAACCGGGCCCTGGCAACGCACAGAGAGGCAACGTCGTCAACCCGCAGCTCAATCAGACGAGACGCATCGGGGCACCGATAGGCCCAGGTAGCCCCCTGGGCAACAGGGGCCAGTACCGCCCGCCGACGTTCAAGAGGCCCCCGCCTGGTGAGGGGACCCACGGAATCGCGGGCGGAGGTGGTGCGAGGCCGGCGCTGGCCGAGGTCTCGACGAACGGCACGGCTGCGGCTGCTGCTGCGGGGCCAGGAGGTGGCATTGGTGGTGATCCCAAGAGGCAGAAGATTGGCTGAACAGACTTGTCACTGGGGCTGGAATTACGACGTGTATTTGCTGGCGGTGCCGATGGCGAGTGCGGCACGCGCGTTCTGAGCAGGGTTGTTACAGAGTCACTAGGAAACCTTCCGCATGTGGGCGCTTTGGAGTTTGTCAGTGGGTTCCGGCACGGAATGGGTGATCAAAGGAGCAGTGAAAATAAGGATTGCTGAGCGCCGTGGTTGCCGGTCGTAGTTGGTCTGCTTGCTAACGGTCTAGAGTCGACATGACCATACGTATAGAATTCTTCAATCCTGACAGCACAGAATCACTTGTTTGTGGCTGGCCCATAGGCATGACTGCGAAATGTTGCATCCTGTGGTCCCGACTTGATGGCTCGATGCTATGCGTGACTGGTCCGTCGCTCCCGCCGATCCTATGCCTGCTCGCTTGCACAACAGGCATGGCCTTTTCTTCTCTTGGTCGTTGCTGAGTTCCTTCGCCAGGTCCAATTCCTGATGACAACTGACGTGGGGTTTCATGGCTCTGGTACACTGCCAGAAGCCTATACATCATGGGCCACTTGATCCGCGAGTGCACTCACCACGGATACCAGGACTGTAAGTCTTGGGGAGTATGTGTCTCTTCTGACATCGGACAAACACCTTGATACTGTCTCGACATCTATTTATATCATGGGTGCGAATAGAAACTGTGTTCAGGATATGTTTTGTGTGTGCGCATGGGAGCATGGTGAATACAGAGCACAGGAACATATATTTAAGATGTATTTTGGGTACTCTAGGATGGAAAAGAGGAGCAGGCCGTTGGTATTCATTTTATCCATTACGGATTGTGTCTTTCTGTGGGATAAACTTCCAGTGTGGCCCGTCTTCCCAACGTTCTCACGTGTGACATCTCTGATAATCGCCCGTGTAGTTCCTGCCCAGAGAAAATGCCGGACAGGCTGACATCTGGAAATTTTCTCTGTTTCAGCAGGTTGGGAAGATAATTGGGCGATTTCATGACTGAAGTGTGGTTTCGACCGACGCTTGTTCGTTTCTCATTGTTAGACAGGGAAGGGGCATGGCGACCTCTCCCAAGTGTCTTGAAATGCCGGTCTGAAAACGGAACGGGCGAGGCACGCTCCATCCTCCAAGCCAACGCAGATACATACTGTACATCTCTCACCGTTTGCTGTTCCCAGACCCAAGCGAGGACCGCAAGTTCGAGTGCGTGTTCCAGGATCATCTCGATATCAACTTACTTTTCCTCGGCCATGTGCGCGTGCCCTTGTCAGCCGGTAGCCGAGACATGCATTAAACTGTTCTTGGGCAATCTGTCCCATTCATCCTTTGCCTGTACAATCACCGCATGGGCGCTGACGCCAAGCGTCTCCCTTCCGACACCTTCTTAGCCACTCAGCTCACTCAAGTCCTTCCTTTGATCAAACGGCCGCTGATTCGCCGGTCCGGTGAGCATAGCATCGAAAAGCACCTCCGAATGCCATCCTTAAACTGCCTTCCTGTGATTTGCTTGGCTGATCTCAATCTTGGTGGGGTTGGTCTCCCGCCGTGAAACTCTCATCACGGGTTAGAGCACATGACGATTTGGCTAATGCTGTCCGCGGTCGAACCTTTCGATTTTTGGTGTGACGAATGACCAAGCAGCCGAGGAGAAGCAGCTAAGCGAACCAAAAAAGAGTGGCCGCTCTTGTGCTAACAGGACGGACGCAGCATGGTCGCACTGCGTCTGAGCAAGTCGTAAGCGTGTGGAAAAGCAATCACGACTGTGGGTCGGGTGGGAGGCTTCAACACAGAGTACTTGCTTTGTTTTTGTCCCAGAATGATGCCACAAGCGAGGGTGATCTGGCCCTCGGGTCACAGATGAGTAATAGCACAAAATAGGTTCGTAGGAGATGGGCCAGATAGGACTGGCCGAGGGGCTACTAAGCCGCTGAAGTTACGCCTAGCATGGCCACGTCGGCCAACATCCAAGGAGACACAACTCTAGCGAACCAGTCGTCTTGACGGAGACGACATCTCAAGAGACCGGGTCCGCCCGCCTCCCCCGAAGCAATCGGCGACTCGGCTGTCTCATTCTTGTTCACCGGCTCGGAAGGCTTGGCCACGTTCTCCTCCCATTCGCTAAAGTCCATACTCTAGCGAGAGCAGCCCCGTCGAGCCCGTTATACAGCACGAGTCGCCATGACTGGCTGCCTTCTACTTTTTCAACCGCGAGGCGAGGGTTCCGCAAGCGCCATGAAAGCTTACAACTTGTCACGAAGAATCGTTCCACAGCATGCGCGCCAAGCCAAGGACCATATGCACCCGCCCACCTGCAGTTATCTTACCGATGGCCAAATTGGCAGAAAGACTTGAAATGTGGATGGCAATCTTGTTTATCTGTTCGACGGGTCCGGGTTCCGGGCCGTCTTGTTGGCTCGGCCACCACATCCAGCATGCAACCTGCGCGCCTCGGGCGCGGGCACTTGCAGGAGCATATGTCTGGTTCAGCCCACTGGACCTGATCGGTCTTTATTTCCTGCCAGATAGAGTCCACGCCAGCCTACCAGGGACCTGGACCGCGTGACCCTCCCAAGGCGGTCGTCCCCTGGACAGAGGTTTGGGATGTTACCACGGGGCGGGTATGCTCGAGTCGTAAGAAGGCATCCGAGACACATCGGGATTGACCATGGTTGTTATTGAAGGGCTTGCCGAGGGTTGGCTTATTATGTTTGTGTTGATGCTCGGAATTCCGATTGGAGCTGGCCAGAATTCCAAGCATGTTGGGGCTCTCTGACGGCTGAGGAAGATTGTTGAAATTCTTCCTTCCCACACAGGCTGTATGTATGTTTATTTCCATGACACGTCCTACATCGGTAGGTGTTACGAAAACACTCCCTAAGTGAACCGTCTGACACGGAGCGCGTGCCTGCGGAGGGCATTGCACAATGTTCGCCTCGTTCTACCGCCGCCCTTGCACATTTCCCGAGGCGCCCTCAGCCCTGGGCTGGCCGACTCAGATTAGCGATCACTTGAGCAAATTTATGGTGCCACTTGGCTCCTGTTCTGGTGGCTGACTGTGTAGGTTCGCAATCAACGACAAGCTGGGTGAATCACAACGAAGACGTAGGTAGATCAGACACTGAAGAGCAACTAACTCCCTTTGCGATCAATCCTTGCTGTCGTCATCAGCAACTAGCTGTCTGACTTACATGGCGATTGAGTGTGACTCGAGACTGTTACTTAAACACATCACATTCCTTTGAAGTTCCGAATCAGGCGTGGCCCCCAAGTTGTTCCGTTAGATCGCCGCTATATCGAACGAATTGTCGTGGAAGCCTTACCCCCAGCTGATTCCCTGGACAACGATACCTCGCTCCTTGACCTACCGAGGATGCCCAACGAGTATTATGCTGACGACCCACCCAAACTCCCATCGACTGGAGACTATACCTGTGGCTGCGTTGGTGGCAACCATCCCGTTGAATGCTCCAACTGCCGAGGGAGTGTCTGGACTTATGGAAAGCTGGGCGGAAAGTAAGCTGTCTTTCGATATCCCGCTCGCAATCGTTTGTTCAACTCTGATGATATCTTAGACCATGTCCTGCCTGCAACGGGAGTGGCACACAGGTAAGCAGGAGTCTACGGACGCATCGACTCTTTGGGACTGTCTTGAGGGCGGTGTCTCTTTAGCCCCCGTGGCCTGCTGGATCATCTTATCAAGAAGGGCAGCAATTAATGTGAGGCACTGCAGTGGGTGAAGTGTCCCAACGGGTGTGCTCAACTTGGCACCGTCACCGCCTCTTCGAGTCAGACCTATCGCAACAAGCCGACGTCGGGCAGCAGCCCGTCTACAAAGCCTTCAAGGGAGCACCACACGACTTCGCGTCGAGAATAAAGGAGCGCAACCCCCCCCCTTTGGCGGGGGGAGGGGCTCTCCTGGCGATATGAAGGAGGTTTTAGATGAACTTTTCCTTGGATGGCTTTGCTGTGTTGTTTGCAGGCGGTGGTACGGATGCGACGTGACGTCCGAGTTCCCTCTTTCGCACCTGGGCATGCGTGGTTTCTTTTCAGCTGGCGCCGCAGTACTACGTAACCGCTCGCTTCGAGGTCTCGCGTCGGGGGCTGGTTGGGAGGGAAGTCTCATATTTGGTCCTCGTCACTGTTTTCGTGGAGTAGAGTTTGGTTGGCGCCGTGCAAATTTGGTCGAATACCCTGATTGTTCTTAAAGACGTCTTGCAAGACGGATTCTGGGAGTACTAGATATATTAAGCACGCGGCTCGTCAAGTAGCAGGTATACGTAACAGGTCGTTGGAATTCGTTCCGTCGAGAGGTCGATTGTCGGTCCATTTGATACACCGTACCGAGGTGGAATGTGCCCAATGAATGAGTTGTCATTCGCATGCTCACCCGCATGGAACCTGGAGGATACTAGATATCAAAGGTCATCTGGCCATGCAAGACCAAGGTTCAAGAGCGCGAGTCGCTCACTGAGACACAAGCGGCACGCTCTCCTGTGCGCATCTGTGCAGAGAGCTGCATTGTGGCGTGCGCGCCGGTAATTGATTGGTACCAGCACGATGGATCTCATGCAAGTTGCTCAGTATTATGAGCTCAACCCGCCAATTCCAATTCTTGTCAGAACGAACGTGAGCAGGTGGTGTGCAGGATTGTGAGAACAAGACTCGAATCCGGGACACTTGGAAAGCCGAAATGGGCATCGTCGTGTCGTGGAGGATGTAAATGGCTCACTTTGTAGAATAAAACTAGCACCCAAATGGTGGGTTCACTTTGAGACATGTCTAAATGCTGATGAAGGCGAAAGACCAAGTCAATGTACTGCTTCCGAAGGTGATGGGTATGATTTGCATTAATATAGCAGGGCCAGTCTTGAGAATCGCGATGTGTGCAAGAATCTCTTGCAGTGATTCGGGGCTTCAAAGATTGATAGGTATTTTATATGGCATGGCCTGCGGAGCCAAGCGCATTTGGAGTTGGTGTGCCATTCAGCAGCGGCCAGCTCTACCAGCTTGCGCAAACTCGCAAATACTACCTAGAGTCCATGCAATACCGGGCACAAGGAGCCAGCGGATCGGGCGAGAATGCGCATTTCATGATTTTCGCACCACGAGGGTGCTTCAATCATTGCCGCTTGGCATGAATTATACAACCAGATGCGCAAAGCGCTGACAAGTAGCCGTTCAAACGGAAGCGGTCAAGTCAGTGTTAAGCATCATATGGCAACAAAGGTGCTATAGTAAGCAGTTTGGTTGACCTCTGGTCAGAAGAAGACGAAATTGAGGGCTTATTTACAAAAGGTTGAATCACCAGCAGACCCAACGCAATGGAAAAGTGTCTATATGTTCTCTACGTTCCAGAAGCATATTATAGTGATAAAAATATAGACCAGCTCGGCAAGGAGTGCCAAGGTAATGACGGTTGGGGTTGAGAAGGTAAGTGTCATGAGCGTACCTGGGTAAACAGTACTTGCTCATTGTCATTTTCGTGAGTTCCTATTGCTGACCCTAGTTGCACTCAGCTGCAGCGGTGGGACGCGTCCCCGCTGAAACGTCACTTAGTGTAGGGCCGCGGCCTGGGGTTGAGCCTCACCATAACGACGTGTGCCCCACTAAGGCTTCACCCGACCTGAAGCTCCAACAAGCTGCAGGTACATTTGACAGTCGCATCGCCGAGGTTCTCCCCAGCCCATGATGGACACACAGTGTCCCTGAGGCAACATGTCGGTCATTCTCTGCACCGGTAAGCCCGCCTTTCCCTCGCCTTTGGCTCTCCATCCCAATATCGCGACCGTCTGGCTGACCTCGGCTTCGCAGCTGGCTACGACCACACGATACGGTAAGCAGCCGCCGGCCAACCTCGCGCCCTCCGTCCCCCCCCCCTGGGCGCGCGACTGCTGGCTGACCTTTGTGGACGAATGTCTCCAGGTTCTGGGAGGCCCTCTCGGGCATCTGCTCCCGCACGATCCAGCACCCGGACTCGCAGGTCAACCGCCTGTGCATCTCGCCCGACAAGCGCTTCCTCGCCGCCGCGGGCCACCACACCGTCAAGCTCTTCGACATCAAGTCCACCAACCCGAACCCGCTGCTCACCTTCGAGGGCCACACGGGAAACATCACCGGCGTCGCCTTCCACTGCGAGGGCAAGTGGATGGTCACGAGCTCAGAGGACGGCACCGTCAAGATCTGGGAGACCCGCAGCGGCACCATCCAGCGCAGCTACAACCACGGCAGCCCCGCCAACGACGTCGTCATACACCCCAACCAGGGCGAGATCATCAGCTGCGACAGGTCCGGCAGCGTGAGGGTCTGGGACCTCGCCGAGAACAGCTGCTCCCACCAGCTGATCCCTGAGGAGGACGTCTCCGTCTCGAGCGTTACCGTCGCCACGGACGGCACCCTGCTGTGCGCCGCCAACAACAACGTACGCCAACGCCCTGCTTACCAAGACAACCTTGGCCATTCTGTTCTTGCTGACTTCAACCCCCACAGGGCAACGTCTTCGTCTGGTCCCTGATCCAGACCTTCGACCGCACCGAGCTGCAGCCCATCACCCAGTTCTCGGCGCACAAGGAGTACATCACCCGCATCCTGCTGTCTCCGGACGTCAAGAAGCTGGCGACCTGCTCCGCCGACCACACCGCAAAGATCTGGGAGGTCGACGTCGACGAGGCCGCCCGCCCGGACGAGAGCGGCTTCCCCCGCCCCTTCCCCCTGGAGGCCACCCTGACGGGCCACCAGCGCTGGGTCTGGGACTGCGCCTTCAGCGCCGACTCGGCCTATCTCGTCACCGCCTGCTCCGACCACTACGCCCGCCTGTGGGAGCTCCACAGCCAGCAGATCATCCGGCAGTATAACGGCCATCACCGGGGTGCGGTGTGTGTGGCCCTGAATGATTACTCCGAGGCGAGGTAGGCTGAAATGGAGTCGCTTGCAAGGGTGTAGCATGTCTTGAGAAGAGAACGAATGCACTTTGCAAATTTGCCCTGTCGACGTACTAGGGCACCAGATAGAGGACCCATGAGCCGCAGCTCTTTCTCCGAGCATGCGTTTTCGTGATCTGTATGAGGCTCGAGTGGAACCACCGCATGGGACGGGCAGGACGGCGTTGATAATGGGCATATTGGGCCAAGGGATTTTCGTTGCCCTCGGGCTTCATTCATAGTAGTTTGCGCCAATTCACCGTTTTAAACCTACGTTTGTGAAAGGTGTTGTTTGTGTCCATCCTATTTCTAGCGCCGGACAATCAGTCCAATACTGAATGCGCTTTCCAAGCCAGCGTCCCTTAACTCCTTACAGTATATATATTGCCGAACAAAACGCTAGTCCGCCCGTATACAAACCAGGGCAACAAACGAATATACATTACCGTCATCGGCACATAGGCATGCCCCCTGGTGCTTTACCAGCCGTCCCCCCACCCGTCCTCGTCGTCGGTCTGTTTCGGCTTCAAGTCAATCTTCTTGGCTGGCGCCGGCTTGGCAGCAGGTTTGGCAACAGGCTTCTTGCCTGTTGTCGTCTTTCCATTCTCGGGGTTTGCTTTCTTGAGTCCCTTTGGCAGCGGCTTGCCGCCAACCTTGGATTTCTGCTGTGCGGCTAGCCACCCAGCAAAGTCCGGCTCCTCGTCATCGCCAAACGGTTGTGCACTGCCGCTGCCGCTGCTGCTGATATTTCGTGTGGGTTCTTTCTTTGCCACAGGCAAGGTGGCTGATGAGGCCATGGAATCGTTTGCGGCTGTTGATCCATCGTCAAAGAAATTGTCGTTGTCGTCCATGTCACCCATGTCGCCCCAGGCATCTCCATCGTCCTCTGCCGGATCGACATCTGCGGAGAATGCATCCGCGCCCCAGTCACTCGAAGGAGCCCTCGCGAGTGTTGAGGAGGCGGGCTGTGGGGACTTCATAGCTTGACGGTGCAGCGTTGATGCGGATGAGGTGGTGACTAGCACAGGACGCTTCGGCTCTGGGGCCGGGGCCGAGCCGTTGGGGACGGTTGGCTGGATTTCACCTGCTGCCGAGGAGATCTTGTTGGTGAATGATGAGATGGCCCAGCCAGCCCATGAAGCTGTAGCGGACTCTGTCGGCTGCGGAGTGCCCATGCGTGGTGCTGCCGCATGCTCACCAGTCTGTTGGGGAGGAAGAACAGTGTCGGGCATGTCTTCGGCGGCCTTCGTTATCTTCTGCATGTAAATATCCATCGTCTTTGTCGCTTGGTCTCGAACAATCTTCTCCTTGTCAATCAATGAAGGACAAATAGCGGGAAGGACTTTCAGCGCAATGTCTTCATTAGAGAAACACTCTCCTGTGACTGCAAGCGCCATGAGTGCAGCATTCCTTCCGTGGACAAAGGGGTCTCTAAGAGAGCGAGTGAATGCTGCAATCAAAACCTTGCTCCTCGAGGAAGTGCCCAAGTTCTTTGCAATCTTGCCCAAGCAGATAGTCGTATTTGTGCGGATGCCAGGCTGTTCGTCATTTGCGGTCTTGGCAAGACACTTCAGCAATTCTCCGTTTATAGTGCGGTCGGAAAGCTTGCCGATAATGGTGAGAACAGACTTGAGCGTTTGTTCTCTGACGACTGGTGCTAAATCGGTGAATCCTGACACGAGGTTTGGGAAAATCTTGTCGTTCACTATCTTTTGCGATAGTCTATCGATCATCAGAGGCAGGTTGTCAAGCAGAGATACTCGAATGGCTCTGTCGGGGTTTTGAAAGAGCCGTATCACTACAGGCGTCACCTTCGAGTCGAAATCGTCATTTGACAGTTTTGACGCAATTGTCATCACGACACTGAAGGCTTTGGGCCCTCCGCCGCCAAACTCAACAGACTTGAGCAGCTCGGGAAGGACCTTCATCTTAAAGAAGTCTTCGGGGAAGTCGTCTGTAAGTTGTTCAAGGTCGCTGCACAATTGTCAATAGAGAGCACAGCTGACTGTCCAAAATTAGAAAACATACTTGAGAAACGCCTCCCGCTCTTCCTCAGACTTAACGCCAAGGTTATCTACCCCGTCAGTCAACTTGATGAGCGGCGTGTCGAAAAATGACCCGCGGCGATGACCCTGTTCGATGAAGTGGCCGACGCTGAGTCTGGACTTAGGGTTGTTGTTGACGAGTCGCTTGTAACTCGCATGCATGCCGGGAGGTATATTCTTGGTTTGACCAGCTTGACTCCCACCGGCATAGTCGCCATTGAAGGCCTCAAAAATCAGTGTGCCCAGATTGAACGAATCAACGGCGGAGTGAGGTGCCTTCTTTATGGCGTCCCAGCCTGATTGCAGCTCCGGAGGAGCGTACCTCGAGGAATCGGGTACCATACTTCCATAGGTCTATGGTAGGAAAGGTTAGTTTTGGTGGCATATGAGGTGGTCCTTTGAGAACGCATACATATATGATGGCATCATCGTCCTTGACATTGCTCAAAACCTCAAAGCCCCCAATCTTCCACTCCCCACTCTCTGAGGTATATATTGAACCGACCCTCATGTTGCCGTGGATCGAGGAGGCTTCGTCGTTGATGAATTTGAGGGTCCGCTGGCAGGTGGTCAGCATGTGTGCCTCTTGTATCGCAGGCGCCTGAATTGGCATACCGCCACGCTATATATGCCCCATTTCGTCGTCTCGGGGCTGAGGCTCTTCCGCTTGACATGCCATCGCAAGGGCACTAATCGCTCCGTCGCAATGTAGATGTACGTGTCGGTCTAGCAGGCGTCTGATCAGTCGCGTTTCTCCACCGACGGGCGCTACGAAGGTGTACCTCGACCGTGTCCAAGACCTTGATGACACCGGGGTGGCGCAACGTGCGCAGCTTCTTCAGAGCGTTTTTCGCGAGCGGTAGTCGTGACCTGTTCGCGGTGATGTCGAAGGAGAAGATGCTGCAGTTCGATCCGTCCTCCTGCGGTGCATGTCAGGAGCTTGTTCGCCTCGCGCAAAGGTTGTCTACCTTGTGCATACACGTCTGGTGCCATTGTGCAGAGTCCATATGGACTGGTCGACATCGACGACGTCCCCGAACGAGTATGGGAATGCAGGGCCCTTGGCGATGGCAGATGCGACGGCGGACTTTAGGAAATCCATGGCGGCGAAGCACCCTGCTTGGACAGGTGCGGTGGCTGACTACCCATAGAAGGAAAAAGATATGTGGTCGAGCCTGCCTGGGCGGGAAGAGAAGATGTTCTGGATTGCAAAGGACACAATAGCTACTTTAGCAGTCAGGTTGTATCTTTAGATTCCTAACGCTCACTCCCCCCTACCACCCCCCTCCCCCACAGCTCAGGGTTGAGAGGACAAAGGTCGCGTTCCGAACGGGCAGCAACTGGCGCGGCAGGCCCCCGCGCTAGTCCGAAGAGAGTCAGGTCCTGGGCGGTGGTGAGGGGCAGAAGGCTAGTCAAAGTGATCAGTGCCCTTGGGTTCCACCTGGCTCTGTCGTGCAGGGCTGACAATTTAATAGGCAAGCATTGGCTTCCTCAAACATTCACGTCTTCTCTCTTCACCCACATGCAGATCTGCCCTCACCCTTTCCACATATACGACGTCGGTCGCAAGACCAGTATTGAAACAGGCTGAGGCTCCAAGGCTCACAGCAGCGTTAGAGGCTCCTCAGCAGGGCTTACCAACATTTCCGTGGTCTGGGCTTGTTGATACCAGCCGCCGAAGCAACCTGCATATATTCACGTCTGATCCGTACACATCTCATTTTACACTGCCTCTCCGGCTCTGGACTCTTGGAGACATTATACTAGTCCAGTCCTGTCTCTCCCCGGATTGACTTGGCAGGCTCGGCCACTTCCTGACTCGAGTGGTTGCTGCTCACCCTCGACTTATCCACACACCTGCAAACTTGCATGCGTACAACAACCAAGCACACTTACTAGTCTATACCTCGCATCGTATCCTTCCCCATCTCTCCCCATCCCAACCACAGCCAAACACACATACACGGTACGTACTGCGCATCTCCTAGAGTCTACTGCACTTTGCTATTCCCGGTCCGTGTTTAGTGCCCCGCAGGCCTTGTCAATGATGCGCAATGGTAAAAGGTCGGACTGCTATGCTCTTCTGGTTTCGTCGGTTGCTTCAGCCCTACCCGTCTTCAAGTCCTGTCCCTCGCGTTGTCCTCTTGTTGCCTGTGCAGTTTCTGCCCGGGCGTTTAGAGGTCATCGTCATGCTGCAGAGCCCCATGTCCCCGCTTTGTTGTTGTCGAGTTGGATGGACATCAATACACTATACCGCTTATCGGAGCCCAGCCTTCCACTGCTCCTATGAGGCCGGGCCAAAGGCTGCGCGTAAACAATCTGCCCACCCACTCACTACTCACCACTCAACCACTTCAAACCCCTCCGGCTGGGGCAACCTCACGAAGCCGTCGTCGCACGCAGGGTGACGACTAATTCAAGACTGAAAAGATCTGAGACGCCTGCCTGCCTGTCTGCCTCAACTGGCATCACACTTTTGTTCAACCACTAGTCGATGGGGTTTTTTCCGCTAATCGAGATCATGGCTAGTCGTCACGTCAATCCCAAGCCGAGCTCAAGGCCTCGATGCATCATCTGCGGCGGTCCTGAGCAGGTCGACAAGGTGACCGTCGCATGCATTGAGTGCATGCGACACCATCATCTTGCGTGTATTCATCCCACTCCGCAGGATCCTTCAAGGTAGGTTCAATGTTCCCATTACCGAGTCGCCCTTGCGACCGGGTGCGCACGCTTCGGTCCGCGGTGCGTGTCTGGATCAGCGCCAAAACATACCCCTCATCACATCACCGTCACCACCAAGCTCAAGCAGAGAGATTTTCAAACGAGTCATATTTGCACAGCTCCCATGTTGTAACACCAGTCAAGAGGGAGAGCAGAGATAATCCGATGCAAAGGCACAAACACCCCTCTCAACTGTCCGCTTGTTGGGACTCCATCAGCAGTACGCGCCAGCCGCTCCGAAGGCTTCGGAACAGCCTGGGGCTAGCCGCGCTACTGGGTCTGGATGGGATGTGCAGCTTGCTACTCGTCTCTGGCCACCTTGTTTCCGCTCCGCTCCGCGTCCTGTCAATGGTTGCACTTGCCTGCTTGCTTCCGTCGCACCAACCTTATACCCGTCGCACCGTATAGCAAAACACATCACGTCAATCGGAAACAAGGGCTAACCGACCTCCAACAGCTTCACCTGTGTGCGGTGTCTCGATAGGAACCATGGGATTGGGATCCAGGCAAGGCGTACCTCAGACACCCAAAGTAGAACAGCACCTTTGCCCCCTATCGGATCAACCGCCAATATGTTCGGATTCTCGAGCAACCCTTTCCTGCCGACCGCTGAGGATACCTCCCCGGTGACAAGGCCAAGGTGCAACGCGCCTGGCTGTCAGGAGTTTGTTGCCAATGGCTATCCAGCATGCCCCTTTCACATGCAGCCTGTCTCCCCGAAAATGCCCAAAAGTCTGGATAACCAGCATTGGATCGGTGCCCCGCAAATGAATGGGCGCCTCTCGGAGGGTGCACCGCACAATCGGAAGCAACTGGACGCAAAGGTGACCGCGAGGAAGTCCATTGCGCCCAAGCCAGCCTTCTTGCTTACCGCCTCCAGAACGAACGGTGCGAGGCTCAGTGGTAGCAGTCAGCCTACAGTGAATCGAATAGTTACCAACGGCTCTCATCACTCACCAAACTCATCTCTCCTGCGACAGAGACATCCAGAGTCTCCTGAGACCCCCTCAAGGAAGAGACAGCGCATGACATCACCAGGAAACGACAAGTTCAGCCCCAGAGTCTCGCAGCGGAACTTTGACTTGCCATCAAGAGAACGAAGCCCAGCGTACGGCAATTTGCCGGCCCGCAATTTCGGGTCACCTCTACCAAATGGCAGCGGTGGTCTTTTGTATCCAGACAAGGACAAAGTGAGGGCAGCAGGGCATGCTCCTCGACTCGATACGAGCAACACTCAACAGCCACCCAGTGAAATGAGTTTTGACCTCGGACCTGCTACGACTCCTCTTAGAAGTGCAAACAGCAACGACGTGCGAAAGGCTGGACTGGCGGGTTCGTTCGCGGAGCCGGTAATCTTTAGCCACACCGACTGGCGCTCACCGAGCGCTCGCAACAGTATAGCCCCCGAGAGACAAGGCCGTGGGTCGGCCCCTGTAAAGGCGAGAAAGGGCCATAGGATTGCGAAATCCGCTTACGGAGGGCTGAAGCCGGTAATACGGACTACACCGCTCGAGAAGCAGCGGCAGCGTCTCACAGAAACCCACGATATTTCGGCTTTAGACGGATTCATCTACGGGCAGGAAGGGTCTTCTCAGCCGCCACCAGGAATAGTGGCAACGGCAGAGGACGAGCCGCTGAAGCGTGAAAACGTCTTCTACGGACACATAGACCCGCGAACACACTGGACACGGCCACGCTCTGATGAATGGTACAAGAAGAAGGAGGAGGAGATTCAGGCTCGCGGAGGACGGAAAGCCAACTTTGGAAAAGCAGCGCAACGGATGAGAGAGCAGAGACTGAAGGAGAATCCTGATGAATGGGAAGAGAGCTTGCCAGAGCGCGTTCGCAATGACGAGGCATGGCTCGGTGCAACGCGATATCATCACAGCCGGACCCACGGTGTCGGGTCAAACCAGCCGCCTCAGGCCAGTGAACAACAGCCTCTCGTTAGAAAAAAGCGGCCGTACAGGAGACGAAACCAGGCTGTGGTACCACCAGTGCGGTCAGAATCGACTGGCACGGCACCCCGTGTAAACGCGGACGCTTCCAACGCTGGGCGGGGATCGCAGCCAGCGGTGAGCTTCACCAGCAGCCAACGCGTGCCGAAGAGGCAAACAGAACAATCTACCGGAGAATAGCTTTATTGGTGTTGTTACAGGTACATTGGGTGGGGAGGTTCATTCCGTTTGAAGGAAATAGCTGTACACGAATCTGGCACTAGGATGGCCGTTGGAAGGTGACTTGATGGTGATGGCCATTATAATTAATTGTGCATGTGCCACGGGAGCTGAGTGGGAGGTCATTCAGGAGGACTTGGGGTTGATATGAACCTGGAGGCTGCGATTGCGACTATGACTATGACTATGACTATGGCGGTGGATGATGACGGCCCGACCTGAAGAGGAACACGCTGTCATGGAACATAAACCACGAAGATAATAATGTTGCATGAAATAGAAGAGCAGCATTTAAGACAAAGGCTGCGATTGCAGCACCAAGGGCAGCACCAAGGGCCCACCCAACCTAGACCTCTTTAAATTTGCGGGTTGATCCTGGCAATGGGCCTAAAGTTCTGGGGGTATACAGCAAAGCAAGAAACAGTTGGGCCTGGCAAAATGGGCATTCCTCAAAAGCAAGACTTTGCTTGTGAGGCTGAGTGCCCACTCGTGTGCAGCTAGCTGTGAATGTAACACTCCTAACCCTGTTTCCCTAATACGAGGCGCAGACTGTGGCGACTATCTAAGTCGCGAGGCTGCTTAGCGGGGCGGACAACTCATCACTGAAAACTAACTACATTATCTCTATTTCTTCGCCTGCTCGCCTTGATTCTTAGTGATCCCAGTATATCATTGGATAGTAGAGGTTCTTTCGTCCGAACATCAAAGAATCATGCTGTCAACTCATTTCGCATCTCAGGCTTGGGCCTGGCGCAAGGCTCTAGATCTTGACATAACCTGTAAAGATGGCATGACCTATTGAACAGCGAAACTGCCCTATCCCACTATCATGAGAGAATGCATTTGTACGGTTCGTTTTCTGATGGTGAGAATCTGGGATCACCCCCTCTCTGTCAAATTTCACCATCAATGTCACCAAACGCTGCCGATGAGACCCTAAAACCACTGGAAATCTTTGTTTCAATTGTCAAAAGCCAGCAAACGCCCGAGCTGTCAGATATATATGCGCCATTTCATATACACGTTCCATAAAGCACATGACTCCTCCCCTGGTATCTCTACCAAGACTTCTTTTGTTCTTGTTCTCACTTTTGATCAACGCCAAAGACCGTCCGTCCTCACTCAAACACCCTTTGAGAGCAGATTCAGAGCACTTCCCGCCAGAATGAAGCCCGCCTGGTCCTTGCTGACCGCATGCTTGACTGGGACCAGGAACTCCTGGCCCGTCTTCCTCTTGGTCACCTTGAGCTGCACGTCGCCGCGGCCCTGGTTGCGCAGTATCTCGTATAGCCCTACCGTGGCGACCTCGTCGCACGCGTCGATCCTGTCGTAGTCTGCCTCGTTGGCGAACGTCAGCGGCACGACGCCCTGCTTCTTGAGGTTCGTCTCGTGGATGCGCGCGAAGCTCTTGCACACGATAATCCTCGCGCCCAGGTACCGCGGCTGCAACGCCGCGTGCTCCCGAGCGGACCCTTCGCCGTAGTTGTGCTCCGCGACCACGAGCCACTGCCTCTTCTCCTCCTTCCACTTCTTCATGAGGTCCGGGATCGTGTGCTTGCTGCCGTCGAAATCGTACGCGGCGTTCACCTCGTCGGTGGCCGCGTTCACGGCCGTGTTGAGGGTGTTGGTGGCGATGTTGGGGAGGTGGCCCTTGTACTTGAGCCATGGGCCTGCTGCGGAAATGGTGTCGGTCGTGCACTTGCCCTTGACCTTGACGAGGACTTGGAGACCGGTGAGCTCGTGGTCAGGGAATGCCTCGAACGGGTCCAGGAGGGCAAGACGCTCCGAAGTGGGAGCAATGGCGATTGCCACGCTCGGGTCGGGCTTTTGTGATGCGACCTTGAATGCCTCGTTTCCATACTCAAAGGGGGTCTTGGGGTCTTCCATTCCCTTTGGTGCTGGGAACCGGAAGTCCTTGCCTTCGGGCGTCTTGAGGGTATCTGTCATGGGGTTGAAGGTGGTAGAGCCGGCAAAGGCCATTGCGGTGACTATTTCAGGAGATGCGAGGAAGTTCATGGTTTCGAGGTTGCCATCGTTCCGGCCGCGGAAATTCCGGTTATAGGATGTCAAAATCGCGTTTGGCGTGCCCTTCTCAACACCGTCTCGTCTCTTCCATTGTCCAATACAGGGTCCACATGCATTTGACAGGACGATACCGCCCGCGCCGGTGAATGATTCCAAGATGCCGTCGCGCTCTAGAGTTGCTCGGATCTGCTCACTGCCGGGCGTAACGTAGAAATCAGTCGCAGGCTTCAGCCCAGCTGCCTCGGCAGCCTTGACTATGCTCTCCACCCTGGTCATGTCCTCATACGAGCTGTTCGTGCAGCTGCCAATGAGGCCTGCGGAGACCTTTTCAGGCCACTGCTCCTCTTGCACTGTCTTCTTGAACTGGGACAGAGGCGTTGACAAATCTGGCGTATGCGGTCCGTTGATGTGCGGCTCCAGCTCCGAAAGGTTGATATCGATCAGTTGGTCGTACTCCGCACCCTCGTCGGCCTTGAACCTGAAGTATGCGTCTTCCGAGTTGCCGACTCCGGGGAAGCCCTGGAAGATCTTGGCCGCACTGGCCAAGTCTCCTCTCCTGGTGGCTTCAAGATACCTCGCGGAAGCTTCTGTGAACGGGAACACCGAAGTTGTTGCGCCGACTTCAGCACTAGAATATGTTAACAAACCAGACAAGGCTCAGACACAGTCAAACTTGTACTAACCCCATGTTGGACACTGTAGCCATTCCAGTGCAGCTGAGTGTCTCGACTCCAGGTCCGAAATACTCGACGATGAAACCAGTCCCCCCACGGACAGTCAACTTGCCAGCCAGGTGCAGGATAATGTCCTTGGGAGAGGCCCATTCATTAAGCTTGCCCGTCAAACGCACACCCAGAACCTTGGGGGCCTTGAGCTCCCAAGGCGCTCCGACGAGGGCCTCAACGGCATCCGCACCACCGACACCGATGGCGATAGTACAGAGACCACCGGCATTGGGCGTATGGCTGTCGGTGCCCAGCATCATCAGGCCCGGCCGAGCATAGTTCTCCAGCACGGTCTGGTGTATGATACCGGCTCCGGGTGGCCAAAAGTCGATGCCGTACTTCTTGCCCGCAGACTCGAGGAAGTCAAAGACCTCTTGGTTTGCGCTCAGGCCGGCAGACAGATCCTTGTCGGCGCCCAGCTCACCAACGATCAAGTGGTCGCAGTGGATGCTCGCGGGAATCGCGGTCTCGGGGAGGTTGCACGCCATGAATTGCAGCAGGGCCATCTGCGCAGAAGCATCCTGCATGTTTACCCGGTCGGGCTTGAGCGGCAGGTTGGCCTTGCCTCGGATGTCACGGCCATTGTTGGTGTTGGTCAGGAGGTTCTCCTCGACATTGTTCAGATGGCTGTAGAGAATCTTCTCAGCGAGGGTAAGCCTCTGTGACCCGAGGACCCGTCTGACTTGGGCGTATTTCGTGTAGAGCGTCTCGTACACAGGAGGCAGGGCAGGCCCGGTAGAAAGAAGGCGGCGAGTCTGAGTGTAAGTCGGGGCGCAACGAAGCTGCTGTTGTCGGTGGAGGGCGCCCTGCCGAGGTTTGTCAGTCTCAGGGTGCGTGCGCTCTTGGGCTTTGGGGAACTGGCTTACCCTCGCCAACGCTCCTGAGCGTCTGGCAACTTCAATTGACCTCATTGTGGCCGGGGACACATGGAGTTATGTCGAGAATGACTCTTCTGCGTTTTCTGAAGAGGGCAAGAAAAAAAATTGGCCCCAAAAATGGCGAGCGAACCATGCAACCGCCGAGTGCGGAGCCGGTTCCCGTCTGCACCCCAGGTACCCGAGCAGGGGTGTGGCCAATCAGTATCACATCTATAGTCAGCATCCTGCCCGCATTTCACAACGGATCTGGACACTTTTCACTTACAGTCTACCCATCTAGATGCTTCAGTTGTCAGCCGGAGGTATGGGATCAATAGATGGAATCCTCCCTGGCCGAACAATGCTGGACCAAGCGGCAAAGAACCCAAAGACTCTGATTAATTTCACATATACCACAGTCCTTGATTCGCTTCATCTATGTGCGGGGGCACCTTGATTGAACATCAGGGTATGAGCATGGCTGAATGTCGACGGTAGATATGTAGACTTCCTAGGCTTTGATTTCTTGCCTGTCGGATTATGAGACTCCATGTACGTGGATTTGACTATCAGCAAACCCTCGAATCGGTCTACCCTAGGGTAGGTATCTTTTAAAGTTCTTGCCATCAGAAGCCTAAAACCGCACCCATGACTTACTTTCTCTATCCCAATCACAGGTGCGGATCCTTAAGTAGCCAATAATCAAGGTAACTTTTCATTCATTGGAGACCGAATAAACGTTTAAAGCTTGAGTAAAGCTTGAGCAGAAACTTGTGCTTTCGGATCTATAGGTATTCCGGGCTCAGAGACAAAATATTCAAGCCATTCTTCTCCACATTATCCCCCCCCCCCACACACACGAGGTACATATGTATGCTGCGAGATATAGATGGCCACTGGCCCTTCAGATTGAATTGCTGGAAACGGCAAGTGGCCAACCGACCAAGGGAGGACTGGAGACTTCAGCACATACACCCATGAAATCCAGTCTGGAGACCGTTTGCAGGCAGGCTATCACGAATGACCATGCAGCCTGCTGCAGCTTTTGCCAAAACATCTTCCTTCGCACATTGTGCCTTAAATGACCAATCTCATGAGGCAAGTGAGAAGATGACGGTATCCACAAGACTCCCTCCGAAGAAGCGCTATCTGCTCTTCGTGTTAACTCATCGGCTGGCCACCTATGAACTCGCCCTAGTTTCAAAAGCACATTCGTGCTCTTAACGTCCCGCTGGCTCGATTGGGCAGGTAGAGGTCACCTGAAAGCCGTTTATCGTGCAGTCACGGAAGTCCTCCGGTCACAGCGGCAATTACAGCCATGTTTGGCCGCCTCCTGGCTAGTCTGAAGCACCGTGGCATTGGGTTGGAAAGCTATCTCCTGAACACCTGGAAATAAGAGACTCAAAATCATTCATAATCGTCTGCCGTGATGACCATCACAGCCCGGAATTTGGTCGAACCCGCACATAGAAAAGCCTTGACCCCTGCTCTGGAATATCCCTGGATACCACGCTGCCTTGTCTGAGCTTCAGGCTACGAAAGTATCCCACAGCCACAGGAGAAAAATAAACCTTAAATAGTTGACGCCACTCCTACCCGTCCTAGAAAGAGCATTTCCCCGTTCCAACCTGACCAAGGTTCATGCAAGCACACGTTACAACAAAGAAAGAGAAAAGGAATGAATGCGCAGACCAACAGTTGCTCATGCAAAGTTGGGCGCAGTGTAAATGAGCGACGTCAGAACCATCGCGCCAACAGTGGCGCCACCAAGGGCAGCGTATCCAACCCGTTCGGCAATTTTTCTCATCTTGGTAGGTCTCACGGCTGTGGATCCTTGCTCTGGTGTATCGTGGAATGAGAGCGTTGACAAGTCCATCTCGATCTCTGGCTGGACAGGGGCAGGACTGCTGGGCTCAGACTGCTTGTCAGAAGCCGATTGCCCATGCCACACCAGCTCCTGGTTAGTCGCTTCCGAGATGTCGACTGCCTTCCGTTTGACCTTGCTAGTATCTTTTGGCGTTTCTAAGCGTTTGGCAGCCATTGATTGCTTTGCTCGCACCATCGCTAGGGCACAGGCCGCCTCCATGTGCGCTTGCATCACGTTTCGCTGTTGCTTCACGGAAAGCTCTGGGGCAGAGGCTGCAGTCCATGCGGGATCCACAGGTTCCTGGGGTTCGATGTCCATCTCAGAAGTCTCTCTTAGAGGCGAAGTTGAAAGCGCTTCCTCGGGAGCCAGTGGAATGGGCTCATGCGAGCTCCTTGAGAGTCTCCCAATGCCTTGACTTGTCATTCGGCCAGTCAGAGGTTGTGGCACTTGTGGCATAACCACGGTATGAGCTTCCTTGTCAAATGCAGGAGCAGATGCAAGTTCAAACTCAGTGCCTGAAGACGCAGGGTACTGCACAACATCCTCAGTCACAGGACGGAGGGCATCCTTGTCGGTTTTGGCCGTGTCCGAGGAAGTCAAGAATGGGTTGGCATCCGGAGCATAATGGTTGCGAGAGTGAGCCACTGTGATTTTGTTCTGCTCTCGGGCTTCGAAGAAATCAGGTTTTCCACTCTTGAGTCCCAAGCTCTCCACCGTGACTCCACAGTCATCCTCTGACCCATGGTGACGACGGGCAACCGGAAGAACGGCGTCGGATGGGCTTGGCTGGCGTGGTGCTGGCTGCGTTACCATTACCGGGGCAAGTCGACAGTTAAACTGCGGGACTTCCTGCTGGGAGAGTACCGCGGTGTTAATTGACGGGAGGGTGAACGAAACAACTGGTAGGGGTGGAAGAGTTGTCTGTGCCGGCAGATGATGGCTCGGATGGACGGCAGGTTGCGGGCAAGGGGCAAAGTCGACGTCGATAGGGTCAATCATGTCCATATGGTCGATTTCATCCGTCTCTTCAGACTCCGTGTCATACAGGAAAACGCCTTGCTCATCTTCGGAATTGTGGCCTGATGGAGGCTGCACTTCCGCATGTTCACTGTATGGATCCGAGGAAACACTATTCCAGGATGGCGAACGAGCTCCGGCATTGTAAAGATCTCCGACATTGTCCGTGAGACCAATGTCGTCCAGATCAATAGATTCGAGAGGACTCGCCGGTGCAGAGCTTGTCTCCTCATCATCCGTCAAGCTTATCGACTCGTCATCATCGATCTCCGCTTCCATATCCCCGGACTCCACAGCATCGTGGCCGTCGTCACTGGAGAGAACATCCGAGTCCGACTCGGAAGAAGAGTCAATTTCGATGATGCCGTCAACCTGGCGTACTGCATCGCGCCGTTCCATCTTCCACTGATTGATTTCTTGAGAACTGAAGGTAGGGATTTTCAGAGGCGCATTGTCATCCAGGGGTTCGTTCTCGTCGGTCGAGCAGTCGTCCGGAACAGTGAAGACGCGGCTAGGCGAGTGATCCGCTTGACCACTATAGTGCGTCGTCAGTGTTGTCTCCGCTTCATAAAATGGGCAAGGACTGACGGGGTTTGAAATTCTATCCCAACTGTCACAGTGGCAGGTTTGAAGGTCTTCTGGTTTCGGTAAACAGACGAGCCAAAGGTGACCTCGTCACCGGACACAAGAGGCCGTGCAACCTCAGTTTCGAGCGGTTCGTCATTAAGGACTGTGCCGTGCATAGATCCTGCGTCGCGGATTCTGACGACCTGGAACCAGTTAGCTGTTTTATATTTCAATACGTCCGGAGGATATGACTGACCTGTCCGGCCATGTCTGCTTCGATCTCGGCGTGTTCTCGACTCATAACCGGAGAGTCGAAGTAACCGTTGTCGAGCGTCGGTGTCAGTCCCATAGAAGAGCGGTTGCTTGACCTTCCTATCTTGAGTCTCGGCTGGGACTGGGTAAGGAGGATTCGGCGCTCTGGGTACGTGACGTTGTTGGGGCTCTTGGCAGACAGCAAGATAAGGACTGCCCGGTACAGATGTCAGAACAAGTTGTCAAAAAACAGAGCCAAGATGGGCTTCGTTGCCAAATGATGATACAGTATAGGCAGCGGCTTGAAAAGGGACAAGGTGGGATTGGAGGACATGGTGACTTACCTGAATCCTCGTTTGCAGCTTTCAGGGCCATTTTGTGCATGGGAAGGTTGAAAAGGCCGAGGGCAATGATGAATGGGACCCAGAGGAAGTCGGTATTGTTGGCTCGAATGCCTAGCCAAACAAGGCTCCAGTGGTTTCGGGCCTAGCACAAGTGGTGTGTTAGGCTAGGTGTGTCGGGTCGAGGCCGGCGAGGACATAGACTCGACGACTTTGAGACGGTCACGTCTAGGGGAAGGCAGACGAGGTGAGACTGAATCGAGGCAAGAAAGAGAGACACGACGGCAGGCTAGTAGTCGAAGGCTTTGACGGCGTCGACGAGGTCAAAGGGGCAGAGGGAAGGGCGGTGGTGGTTTGGAGATGGAGTTGTAGACGGAGAGGTGCGGGAGGGAAGGTGGGGCAAGGAGGTAACAGGTCCACTGGAGCTCCCTTCCTGCTCCTTGTGCAGTGCTGTGCCGTTGCTTCAATGTGAGTGAGTGATGGAAAGAGCAGGCAGCGACCACGGACTGCGACCACGGACTGCTCAGATAAGAGACTTCATCCAGATACTTAGGTTCCTAGGTAGCTACTTGGCCACTACCAGGTGGTAGGTAGACCATGTTCAGGCAGGCAGCTCGACGCTTGACGCTCCAAGTCCGTTATCACGTCAGCTGCTCACGGATTGCGGATCTCCCCCGCGCCTGCCCAGCTACTTTGTACTGTATCGGCCGTCTTGGAGCGGGCAGAGTGGAGAGGTGTCGGTGCACAGTTTAAACCAACGCAACTACCTACCTAACCTACCTATGTAGGTACTAATCTATCACTCCCTATTCCTGACACGAGCAAGCACGCCTTTTCCCCCGGTGTTTGGCCGGTCTGAGCAGGCGAGAAGAGAAGATATTCTATCGAAACGTACACTGATCACCTAGTCCAATGCTGGCAGGCGGGGGTCGTTGTTTCAAGAGCTCCCCTACGTGCCCAAGGCAGCTATCTCCTATCTGCCCGCGGCGGGCGGAGTCACAGACGCACGGGGCAACCAGGCAGCTTAGGCAAACATGGTTAAACGACCCACTCATGGGTCTGGCTTCCATCCCCTGTCCTGTGGGTAGGTACGTACGGTACGGTACACCCTCGAGATGAGGTTTGGGAGACACATTGCATCTCGGCATGGTCAGTGAAACTCGGCATTATTCGAGTTGAACTTGTGCATTCTTTTCCAATCAGACAGGGACAAAGGTGTGACTGCCATCCAGTCCAAAGTGTCGACAAGACAGTGCACCTCGGCTCGGCACCATCCAAAGCGATACGATTTCAAGCCTAGCGCCTCTGCAATCACTTTAGCCCCCTGCTCACCACACTGGCCCTTGGCCCGGTGGCCCGCTCCCTGAGTGCACACGGCTGCACGGACATTACGGCAACACAGCGGCTGCCCCGCCATTGCATAGACTGACCCACCGCGCTGTCCAGGAGGCGGGTCGACAGGAAAGGTGGGCCGTGACTGGTTGAATCTCGCCTCAATGTCGTCACCAAGGAACAGTTTTGTGCTCCCGGTAAGCAAAAGGTTCTGCTGTTACTGTACAGACAGTACAGATGAGTCAGTCCGGGGAAGAGAATATGGGGGCAAGATTGACATCCGTGGGAATTCATGAGGTGACTTGTTTCTGACGGGCTGAACCGGCAGACGCGGGTCACGCCGTACAATAGAGTGGCCTCCCTACTGGGCCAGGTTGCTCGTTTTCGGCGCAGCTGTGAGTGGCCAGACACGCCAGCGGAGGCAACTGGGGTTTAACCTCCGTCACCACCCAGAATTTGTGCTGCTCAAAACCCCCCAGCCTGCCCAGCCCGGCCACTCTCCTGATCATATTTCGTCCCTGTTCCATCCACAACGCGCACATAGTCTGTACGCCACCTTCGCAACTTTTTAACCCCATTACACGCCACGCACTCGCCATCAACCCTCATGGATTTTGTTTCGAGCACCATTCTGCCCACGAACACTGTTCCCGCCTCCGTCTTTGCATCGCAACATCACAGATCATTTGATCATTCCCACACTTAGCACGCATCTCTCCGTGCCGCTTCGACTATTGTTCTGGGCACAACAGCACGACGCAGCCGGCTTTGCGAGCCATCCCTTTGTCCACTTTTGCAGAATCGCAAGGGGTCTATTGTATTCACACCCCACGATCAACCACATCCAACATGCACGACCTACGGAAGAAGGCCCTCCTCGAGAGTGGCAAGACACAGTCCCGCAAGGCGCGCTCGCGACCCGACTCCAAGTCCGCAACGCCAATCACCTCGCCCGGGCACTCCCCCGCCGGTTCGCGCGCACCAAGCCGCTACGCGTCCGAGGACGAGGGCGACAGCGACTCCGACTTCGACGATATGATGACCATGAGCACCACCTCCGGCACCTCCGACCATGGCGACGATGACGGTACTGGGCGTGCCTGGGTCGACCGCCTGAGCGCAAGAGTTTCACAAATTGTCGCCGGCGGCCGCTCGGGAGAGCGCAAGAAAATCAGCAACCAGGAGAGGGAGGACATGCTGAGGTCGTATCTGCACCTGGCGCGACATTACTACGTCCGCTCAGAAATAGAGGCGCCTATGAACGACCTGGTGCTCGGTCTTGTGAGAGCAATCAAGTCTGGTGTCAGCGTGACCGAACGCACGCTTGCGCTGAAAGCCTTCTCGGTGACGATCCTCACAAATCCTACCGACACAGTCCTCGACCAGTACGTTTCAAGTCTCAGGTCTACTTGCGAGGACGATGGGGCCGAGGTAGTCAAGACGGCCGCGCTCCGCGCCCTGGCCGTTGCGGCCATGTATGGCGATGGGTCGACTGAAGCCGCCGAGGACATGATGCTGTACATGCTCGACATCATCGAGAGCGACGGGCACACCGTGGGGGCGGCTGACATTGCACCCGTGGTAGTCGCCGCGCTCGAGAGCTGGGGCTTCATGGCCGCGCATTTGGAGGATCTTTCTGAACAGAGCGAGCAAGCCCTGGAAGCCTTCGTGGAGCAGCTTGACAGCACCGACGCCTACGTGCAGACCGGCGCTGGCAACAATATTGCACTGCTGTTTGAGAGCGCAACTGAGTTGGAGGAATCCTCTGGAGAGAAGATGAATCTCAGATACGACCCCAAGAGGCTGGCGCAGCAGATGCGAGAGGCATCAAGAGGCTCGAAATCCATGTCCAAGCGCGACAGACGGCACCTAAAATCGGACTTCAATAGCATCGCGACTGGGCTCGAACGAGGCAAGGGACCTGGCTACTCGACCGCTGGATGGGCTGCATCTAACCCGCACACGGGCGGCAACGCCGTCGTCAGCTCGCACGGCGGTGATGTAAACGAGTTCGGGTACCGACAGACAATCAGCGTCGGCAAGGACAAGATGACTATTGACAGCTGGGCGTTGTCGGCCAAGGTCGACTTCCTGCGGACCGTTCTTGCTGGAGGCTTCCCCACCCATCTCGCTAAGAACGAGACGGTGCAGGAGATGATTTGATTACCTCTGGAGCCCTCTTGGGGGGGGGGGGTCGCACGTTGATAGCGGCAACGCGAAGGCCGCACTTTTCTAACGTGCATTATTTTTTCCGGCGTTGTGCAAAATTGATATCCAACAAGTCGCAGGACAGCACTGTGCTAAGAGGGGGGGGTTAATGGTCGCAGAGCGAACACGACTACATACAGGCAGCACGATTCTAGATTCAGATTCCCTATTAGTAATAGTGCAACTAGTAGATATATGCGCATCGGCAATCAAACGTCTTTTATTACATTAATTCTTGGAATCATAATCGTAATGATCCTGGGAGTGTGCGTCTTGGCTGTACGACTGGGAACTGGAGTCCGGTACCGGTAGGCCGCCAGTTCCCCTTGGCCATGAAGCCCAAGGACGCCTCAGCAAGCAAGCCCATGTGGCGAAAACGAGGTGTTAAGGGCTGGGAGGGGGCTCTCAGACACCAACGGCGCTGCAGGTTTCTCCTTACGACAACTGTGCGCCGGTTCGAGACATCTGCGTGCCCATCATGCTCAATTGACCATATTGCGGAAGCACGCTGCAGGTTGCCGGCATTTCCCGTCACACGAGGGCTTTCCCCCGCCAGCCAGAGGGCCAGAATGTATTGGAAAACGGGTGGAAGGCGTGGGGGCAGAGGGGCTAGAGAAAGAGACAGGCCGGTCACCAGATTTGTTGTCCTCGAGTACATACCCAGAGCTCTAGAGTCTAGACCGAGGAGATGGTGGCTCCTGACTTCAGAACAGGGAGGCAAATGTAATGTCTACCAGAACAGGTCTCACATGTCGAGGCACGGCCCTACTCGACGAAGGCGAACTGGGACTCCCTCAAGACCTGCTCGAAACACTTCACAGCCAGTATTGATTGCCCGGCCGGGTGGTGCCCAGGTGCCCGAACGGGGCGATCCGAGAGGCCAACCGAGGGTGGATGAAGGGAAAGGCCCTGCAGCAGGCGGGCGCCGCGTGGGATGTGGGACCGCATGAAAAAAGTGGTGTCTGGTCTGGATCGATGGATGTACACGGTAGTGTATCACGCAGCTAACACCGAATAACTACGGTACTACGACCTGCTCTCCGGTGCGACAGGCTTGTGGCAGTCTGCTGCCACATGCGGCAGCGGACTCGACAACCCATTTTGACAGCTGCGATACGTCTCGGTAGATGGTGCTATAGATCTTCTGAGGCTCGTTAGGGTGGCACGGTGGTAGCAATTGATGGGCAGCTGATTGACCAGACGGACTCGCGCATCTCTCCTCTACACAGTAATAAATCTCTGGTGCAAAGCCCAAAGCCCAAAGCCCAGATGACCTGTCTGCCAGTCTGCTCAGCTAGATATTCCGACCTGCTGGACCGGGTGATGACGACCGTCAGGTCGATGCGGATGGGTCGGACTGGGACTCCCATGTCGGGACCCGATGGTCGCCCGGTCAGAAGTTTAGGTTGCAAGGTGTGCTCGAGCCGTGAGGAGGCTTTGCGGTGCGGGCCAGGGCGTGCGGGTGGGCTAGCACTGCGTGGTAGTGGACCTTGGCTTCCCCGGGACGACAGGTGGTCGAGTTGTTTGTTTACAGGGCAAGGTCTTGAAACAGCCAGCTTGATTGGAAAACTGCCGACCAGTGCAGGCCAGACTGTTCCCCTCAGTACAAGTACACATCGGTCGACTGCAAAGAAGTGTCTCCAAGTTGTGAGTGGTGCTGCACTGCCGCCCCGGTACAGCCTGTAACAACCTTGAAGTAACAAGGTGACCGATTTAAGTTGTCGGGATTGGGCTTGACGGCGGCCGGGTGGCCAGAGGATGTGCTCTGCATCCCTTGTCCTTGCAGCAGCCCGCACCCACTCGCGCGGGAGACGGTGATCCAAGACAATTGGTCGGCCCAACAACCACAGCCCGGCCCTTGCCAGCTCATCAAGCCACCCTTTACCAACGGCATCCCAGCCAGCGAGCCCAACCCGTCTGCCCGTGCCCTCGCTGCTTATCCGTGTCCGTCCTCTCCTGCCAGCTCAGGTCGCAGGCTGGGTCATCCGAACGGAGGAAGCACGGCAGAGGGCGGTAAAATCCTCATCCTCATCCTCATCTCATCCTCACATGACAAGTAGATACGCGTAAAAAGTAGACAGGCAAGCTCGGAAAAGAGGGCCTCCTGCCCGAGAGACTTTTTGAGACTTGTCGGTGCAGATGCGCGAGAGGAATACCTAGTCTACGTACCTGCAGGGCAGCGCAGGGCAGCGCAGGCGGGCAGGCAGGCAGGCAGGCAGGGCAGAGCTTGGTCTGGCCTCGACACTGCCCTTCACACCACCACACCCCACCCCCCGCCTCCAAATCGACCTCACTCCTCGGTTTGCATCACCCTCTTTTCGCTACGCTGCCCTTTGGATTCTCCAGGAAACTTGTCGGCCCAATATCTCAAATAGGCAGTCTTCTCGCTTAACTGCAGGCCGTTGCGATCCAAGCGCGTCGCATCGCATCGCATCGCTGCGAATCTCATTGGGACCTGCCCACTTTCGCGGCCGGGGTCACTTATTGCGAAGGCTGGGAGAAACCAAAGCTGAACCTGGACTGGCCCAAGGCTCCTCCACCGCCACCAACCTCGCCTTGACCATTGCAACCTGCTTTTCTCTCCCCAGCGCTTCTCCAGCATCCTCTCAGCGTGCGGTAATTCTCCCTGGGGGCATAGCCAATCTCTCCTTCCTTCTGTCCACCTCCATCCCTCTCTGGTCGTCCGACCGTCGCACGTCGCACGTCGCCCGAGACTGTTTCGGTTGCACTCTTTTCTCTGCTGTAAGTGCGACCTGCGTCTTGTCTGCCAGAGCTCCATAAACAAGACCCCCAACCGCTCACTTTGCCTCAGCAGCAAACCCCGGTTCCTATTTCCTGCACCTCATGTCTTGACCAAAACAAAGCAGCCCCAAGTCCGAGGCTCGCCCTGCGACAAGCCCACCGCCGCCCTACTCTGGCCCCGTTCCAATTGTTCCTCCCCGCCTGCATGGTGCAGTGGTCCTGCACCTGGGGACTTGGCCAGGACTGGGAATAGAGCGGGTTTCCAGTACGGCTATCGAGTGGCACATTACCTCATCCTGCAAGTCCAACAAAAAGCCCACGCCCAGTGGGATCGCTGCACGCCATGGTTATCGATTCGAAGAAAGCACCTCCACTCCCAGCCCCCACTGAAGAGTCCGAGTCGACTGTGACCCAGACAGACCTCGCGCCCTCTGACGTCTCCAAGCCAGGCGACGACAAGTCCTCTTACTCGCTCCCAGAGGACGGTACACCCGTCACCATCAGGACCCGCGGCCACATGCCCGATCGCTCTCAGACTTCCTTGCTGATTGAATACTTCGAGGCTGGCAAGCCCTCTGCCTCTCCGACCAAGACTACAGAGCGCAAACCGAGCGTGCGGGTTCGCCTGACCCCATCAAAGAATCGGAAGACCGATCGCATCCAGATAACAGAAACAAAGTCGTCCAGTGGCCGCAAGG
Organism: Diaporthe sp. PMI_573; assembly: GCA_021399435.1. Lineage (NCBI taxonomy): Eukaryota > Fungi > Ascomycota > Sordariomycetes > Diaporthales > Diaporthaceae > Diaporthe > Diaporthe sp. PMI_573. Next base: position 2,320,341 of record JAJTUP010000002.1, on the reverse strand, counting down.
CCTCCCTCACTCGCCGCCAGGAGCGAGCTGCTCCTCTGACCCCGACCGGCCTCAAGTCCAATGAGGCGCTGTCTGCTGTCAGCGGCGACCAGGAAGACGCAAAGAGCATGCATTCATACACGTCTGCGACCGAGGAGTCCAATGTCTCTCGCAACCCTATCGAGGTCGAGATCGACCGTGGTGGTCACCGACGGCGCCGGCCCGCGAGCCCACTAATACCAAGCGCCGACAGCAAGGTTTCCTACCAGCCAGGAAACATGTCCGATATCTCGGCAATCCCTACTGACAGCTTTTTGGATGGTTCAGGCCACTCGACTAGGCTTACTGAGAAGCGCAGCAAGAGTCCCTCGCGGGCGAGAGAGGTCATTGGCGGTGCAGCTGCGGGACTCGCCGCCGCCGCCGCCGCCGACAAGATACGCAGCAAGAGCCGAACTGAGCTCAGCGAGAAGGAGAAGTCGGTCTTGTCCAAGTCCAAGGACCGGGACAGCTCGGAGCGAAGACACAAGTCCAAGAATCGCAAGAGCAGTGGCAGCGAACACAAGTCCGAGTCCGGCAAGTCGTCGCGGAGGAAGTCTGGCAAGATGAACGAGGAGTCGGTCCTGTCTGGCGCGGACTCTAGTGTGGTCTCATCAGCTATCTCACACAGCCATCGTTCAATAGATGCCAGCTCCATGCGCTCAGGTGCTTCGAGGTCCTCCATCAACAACCCCAAGCTTCTGGAGACTGTCGAGGACGCCATCCGGCGTCTTATCCTGCCTGAGCTCACGGCCATCAAGAGGGAGCAGAGCAAACGGGAAGCTCGTCGAAGCTCTGTGTCGAGTGGGACAACGGCGTCTCGAGATGACCTTGGCAATGAACGCCGCCAATCAGGATACTCGAGCAAATCCAGAGAAAACCTCTCCTCCAGGGGCAAGGATCGGAGGGGAAGAGAAGCTCGTCATGACTTGGTCGAGAGCCCCGCCCCAAGTGTGGACCACGATTCCGTCGACGAGTCGCTGCACGAGATCTCAGAGGTCTCGCGCAGCACCGACAAGCTGAGAGCTACTGCTGGAGGAGCTGTTGCCGCCGCGATGGCTGCCGCCGCCCTGAACGAGAAATCCCCGGCTATCGCAAGAGAACAGCGCCGCCGCCGCCGAGCTGAAGCAAAGAGCCGCGCATCTGAGATATACGATGAAGAGCAGGAAAGGCTCGGTGAGCCGGCTGCACCGATGCCACTGATGAGCGAGGTCAACCCCTCGGAGATCACCCGGACATCCATCATGTCTGCTGACACAGAGCGACCACACTCGGCCAGTGAAGAGCTCACACCAGTACAGCAAGTTGTCAGGGGAACGCCCTCGATCGATTCCAGGTCTACTGTGACCAGCAGTCCCACACCAACGAGGACACCCGTCTCTCTCCAGGCTCTGGGAGCCCAGCATGCCAACATATCCCACGGGGATCTCAAGACCCTCTCTCAGAAGAGGACTGGGGGCTTAGATGAGGTCGAATTCGAAGACCAAGAGTACGGCCGACGAGCTCCAGGAAGCCAGGCAGAGGTTTATGACGACGAGGACGAGGACGACTACGACGACGGCCCTTACAACGATTACTACAATACTCAGGACGTTCCTCCGCCCCTGAAGTATGTGCCGTACCAGCCTGAGCGCCGTGGACTCAGCCCCATTCCGAGTGTTTCGGGGTACACGGAGGGTGGAAGCGAGATCCACAACCGCGAATCCAGGCTCACTCACAGAACTTCTGGGTCATTTTCGTCCCCCGACAAGTCGCTTCGTCATGGCGCGGAATCCCCCAGTCTCTTGAGCCGAGGATCGTATCAAGACGATCGTAGTGTGGTGAGCTCAAGACTAGGGTATAGGAACACCACCTTCACCGACGACAGTGAACTTGACCGCGTCACGTCTGGTCAGGCAGTGCGTGCGGTTGGTGCCAACCCAGATCTCGTGAACTCGCCGACTGGTGTTCAATCTCATGTTGCGTCTCTTGTCGAGGGCTCGGCCTTGGACGAATCTGTGCTCACCGGCGAATCTGGCCGCAGTGGCCGTCAGTACGACCCTCGTAGCTCCGAGGTCATCTGCGAGGAAGACGTCACGGACCAGACAGCATTCCGTCATAAGGACTCTCAAGAGAGCCGACGCACGGCCGAAGACGAGGTCGCTTCACAAGCCTCTGACCGACCGCATGAATTCGAGGAGTACGAACTCGACGAATATGGTCGCAAGGTCCCAAGAACAAAGTATCGACACTCTCCAACGGCTTCGGAAGCTGCCATCACTGGTGCTGCTGTGGGTGCTGCAGCGGCAGCCCTCCGGGCAGCTGCCAAGGGCAAGGGAAGACAGGGTACTGATCATGAAGACTCTGTAAGCGAAACCGTGGGCGGAGGCGTCCAGCGGAACAAGTCGTTCAAGGACCGGACCAACGAAGGCTACTTGCCAGCCAGTACTCCTACACATAGTGTCGACCGCCTCGTTGGCGAGTATGAGAAAGCAAACATCGGACACAGCGGCTTGCCAGACGTCAATGACCCGTTGCCAGAGATAGGGTACTTTGGTCATGACGATGATTCGCTCACCAACCCATCACGGATGAGTGATCGATTCAGCGCCACGCAAGAAGCTAGAAACGGACAATGGGAGGAGCAGGAGCCAATGACACCCACGCAACGAAGTGTCAATGGAAGTCGAGGTCTCCAGGAATCCGTCAGCGGGCAATCCTTGACTCTGGACGAGGCCGCTGGTGCGGCTGCGGTCGCAACGGCAGCTGCCATGGCACACTCTCACAGCCGACAGGCAAGTCAGGACATTGACGAAGAGTGGCATCGCACCTCCGAGGACCGCAAGCGAGACACTATCGTCACCAACCCCTATGAGGGCACTAGTCCTCTCGCCAATGCGCCTGGACTCGATATCGATCTTGGACAAGCGCCTCACTTCGACCCTGATGGGTACGTTACGGGCTATGGTGCCCGGAGCCCCTTTGGACCAAAGATCGATGAAGGCTACATCTCACAGGGCCCTAACAGAACGCCCGATTTTCAAGGTAAGGGCAAGGGCATCGATTACAACCAGCATCCACCCATGCCTGGCAACATGGATCCATTTTACAACCCACAGGACTCCAAGCACATGAGTGGTCTTTCTCAAGGCATGGGCTCTCCATTGTATGATGCAGCCACTGGTGCAGGCATTGATCGCATCGAGTCAAACGATATCATTGCACTTATGCAACACCTCATGGTTCGTGACGCTCAACGCAGCGCACGCGATACTGAGATCTTGGTCACTTTGGTTCGTACCGCGGCTGAGATGCGGAACTCTTTCGACGACATCAAGAAGATGCTCGCCGACACTGAAGATGTCATCATCACAGAGGTCAAAGAGAACACCGATAAGACCGTGCAGCGCCATATCGGCGGTCCGCGGCCGTTCCCAGGCAGTGCGGCGCGGTCGGTCCAAGGTTCGCACGCTGGCACGGATAATGAGAAGAAGACGCGAAACCTTTGGCGAAGGGCACTTAAGGGACTCGGCGCCAAAGGCACGAACGACCTTACCAGAATCGAGGACATGCTGATGCAGCTGCTTGGAGAGGTTGATGTTTTGAAATCACAGACTGCTCCCGGCGGTATCAGCCACGACAGCGGTCCATCCCTCGACAACATCCAGCCAGCTGTTCAGTATGAGCAAGACCGTGGCTATGAGCCCGAGGGCCACGCAGGTACTTCGACTGCAAGCTACGGCAGTCAATCTGGTCATCTTTCCATTCCCCGGAATGCCTCGTATGGATACGAGCGAAAGGTGTCGTCGGGCCACCGGATCAGTACCGTGCCGGAGGGAGACGAGGACGATTTTAACGAGGACTCCAATGTCGTTATCCATAACCACAGCAATACGGACATGCTCAGTCCAGATCGAGAGCCGGAACGCGGCAGCTCCGTACCCCTAGGAACCCCCCCACAAGTGCCACCTGGTGGCCAAGCGTCCTTGAGCAACGAGAACACTCCTCGCACTGAGAATCGAAAGAAGCACAAGTCGAGCGGTTCTTCGACCTGGTTCCCCAAAATTTCCCGTTGGTCTGAAACCACTGCGTCGAGTGTTGGCAAGGCCTTTAGAAAGTCCAAGGACACGGAGGCCGGTTCGTTGCGTGGGGGGCCCTCTCGCTCAGGTTCGGACTTTGCGATATACGAGAACTACCCAGTGACGGATCCGTACGGTGATGACCAGCTCCCCTCTGGTTACTCGGATACGAACCTTGACGGAAACCAACGGCACGACCCCAATCAGATTGAGCCCGAGATGCAATTCACCATGGCCGGTGTGAGTCGTACTCCGGTCCCAACTTCACAAAGCCCTGTGCAGCCCGAGGCCCTACAAACTTTCCCTATGAACTACGCAACGCCAGAGGATCCCAAATACAAGGCTCACCGCAACTCACTGAACTTGCAGCACCCACAACCACGCCCCGGCCAGACCGAACAGTTTCGGAATGCCCTTGAGAGCTCCGCCCAGGACTTCGACACTCCCATGTCACCCAAGTCAGCAGACTTTGGCTCGGTCACTAGTCTGGGCCGTTATGCTGGGCACCAGCCAAGATTTAGCAACGGGTCTGCCACCGGTGAGCAGGGCCAGTACACATGGTCGGGCAACTCGCCTGCCCAGTCGGGACCGCCGCGGCCGCCAAAGGAGCCCTTGGAAGAGCCTGGACCGCGAACCACGACCCCGACCAGGAGTCGGATCTCGACACTAGGTTACAAGCCTTCCGACAGCCCCAAACCAGAGAATCGCAACCTGCAGAATGTACTCGGTGCGCCTGGTCGGAGACCCAGTGGGCCTCGTGCAATGGGCACGAGAAGCCCAGCTCCGGCTGGAGATGAGGAAAAGAGAAGGAAGAGAGGTATGTGATTCTCTACAGCTTCGACGAGGTTCTCAACCAAGGGCATTGGTAGCTGACACGGTCAATTGACATAGATACATTCGGTTCTGTCGTGTCACAGGAGTCAGACACCTTTTAGAGGAAGGGCTCTCCCTATGACGGCTGGCTGCGTGCTGTCCAAAATGGTCTCGGCCGGTAGAAACGACGGGCATGTTCTCCTGTGGCAGCACCTTCGTTGCGTGAGATTCGCCGCCGCCTGAGAGTCCGGGCTCGGGCCGCTGGCTGGCCTGCCCGATATATCAACATAATGGACTCTTGCCGATTACATGGACGACGCAGAAGTTAATAATATTTGTCTGCCCCGTCGGGCTGGGGAATCATTCGAGACATCCTCCCCTTGTGGTCTACAACATCACACCAGGGGTGTCCCGTCGTGTCAGCGTGCGTTTATAGACTTCACTTCAGCACATATTTTGAAAAAGGCATGAGAAAAGGGCACTTCCGGGGAGTTCGTCGTGATGATAGACGAATACCGTTGCGGAGGAAGGAACGAGGGGGAGAGCAATCACAATTACGATGACATGACCACCGTTGGGCTTATGGCGGTAGGGGTCTGGAGGAATGAAAGGAGCAGCGGCGATGTGTTGATTTCTTGAATCCAGCGGGCCCTGCTGGTCGGTGATGGCGGTGATGACGATGACAGCTCGGGGTCGAGCGAAGGAAGCCTCGACGGAACGGACATTCCCGTCTCATCCAACACACGACCGGCCTCGGGCCAAGCATATGTTGATCATCATGTTGGATACCCTTGGAAAATGGTTTAATGCATGCTTCTATTCACCATATCATGTCGTCTCTGTAGAACAAATGTGTTGAGATGCGTAGGCCCACACAACGTTGGTGGACTCGGGCCCAACCCAAAAAGCTTTTCGGCCGGAGCTTAATCCGGCTGGTAAGTACAGGCGGCGCCCGGCGCGAGCTTGTATAGCCTCCCCCTCATCGCATGCAAAGACTAATTGGCGGATGTGTGCGGACAACGGGAAACGACCACGCAGGACGAAGTCGGGTTTCACAATAAGCTTTGTGCGCTGAGCGGGCGTGCTGCGATATGTGTGCTGGATCTGGCTAGCTGACGGGCAGCAGCGTTGCGGGCTCTTAGTGCGTCCCGCGTCCGACTTGTCCGAGTCGTGCCGTGCTTCGAAATCACAGGCTGTGCGCGGCGCGAGGCCATTAGTAATGGCCAGCTCGCGTCGCTTGCGTGGAATCGAGGGGAAGTTGCGTAGTGTTACACATGCATTTTGATGCCTTGATTCGCAGTTACTCATGACTGGGAAAATAAAAGGGAGTGTGTCTCGTGCTTGAAGCAAACTATCTTGAGGCCATGGGTATTGTCCTTATCGAGTCAACAACGATACCTAGACAGCCATTAAAGAAATCTTCCAAAGCACCCGCAATCTCTGGAGCACAAAGGCTACAATGGCGCCATCCAACTCAGACGTAGCCGTCATCTTCGGCGTCGGCTCCAACATCGGCACCGCACTGGCCAAGGGCTTCGTCGACGCCGGATACCGCGTGGCCACCGTCTCGCGTTCCAGCCCGCCGTCGGCCGACACCTCCTCCAACCCGTTCCATATCCAGGCCGACCTCTCCGACCCGGCGGCGGTCCCGGCCGTGTTCGACAAAGTCAAGTCGGCGGGCCTCGAGTTCCCGTCCGTCGTCGTCTGGAACGCGGCGTCGCTCACCCCGCCCTCGGACCCGGAGAACCCGTTCTCCATCGTGGACTCGGACCTGGACCGGGACCTCGACATTATGATCAAGTCGCCGTATGTTGCCGCGAGGGAGGCGGTGAAAGTGTGGCAAGGACGGGAGGGCAAGGACGGCAGGAAGGGCACGTTCATCATGACGGGCAATCTGCTGCCCAAGACGATTCCTCCTGTTGCCGTCTACACGTCGCTCGGGATCGGGAAGTCTGGCGCGAATCACTGGGTGGGCACAGCTGACAATGTGCTCAAGAACAAGGGAATCCGGTAGGTGCTTTTGCTGTTACTCTTTCATTATCCACAGCCCCTGTTCTGTCAAGTCGCAGGGCCCAAATCGACGCTGGACGTTGATTATGTACTTTCTCCTTCCTCGTGGTTTCGCGTTCTATCGGCGGCTTGACCGTCGCATACTCGGCGTTCAGGGTGATCAAACTGGCGTAACGTCCTAGTCTCTCCCAGCACTTGCTAATGAGAGCGCGACAGATTCTTCTTCGCCGACGAGAGGACGAAGGAAGGAGGAGCAGTTGGCAAGACACCCAGCGGTGAAGGGCATGCTGCGTTTTACCTCGAACTGGTAGAGGGAAAGCAAGACCTGCCACATTATGCCACATTTGTCGAGGGGAAATACCGCAGCTTCGATTAGGATATTGGCAATTCTAGTGCGCAAGACGTCGTGATGAGAGAGGGCGAGGCTGCTCAATCAGCTCTGACCTCTGTGACCAGGGAAGGCTTGGGTCCGGGCTGTCGGCCGCCTCAAAGGTCCACTCGCTCTTTGCAGCACCAAAGAGCAAGGTCTAGTTTCCTGTTCAGGGTGTCCAGTAGACCTGGCAGGGCATGTCGCTGTTCATCGCTTGCGTTGTGTCACCAGTAATTTGCCCAGATTCATCGAATAAGAGAACATTCTCCATCTCCTCAGAGGCGCAGGTGACGATGGTAATCTTCGCCATACGGCGTTGCCGTCACGTCTTTCCAGTATCAGGTCCTGTCTCAACGGGGACAGCCGTAGCTTGGACAAACTAGCAAATGGCAGTCGGGTGTCTCGACCAGATTTCGTGATTTTCTGGACCGTCCTGGTCTGATGTTACTCCGGGAGCCGCGTGAAACGTCGAACAGCACCACTGAGTGAAAAGAGCATCTCCGCGGGTAAGCTAGCGTGTCTATTTGCTTAGTGCCCCCATGTCAGCACCAAAGGGAAAAAAAAGAGAAAAAAAAAAGTCCTTGGGTGAAGTATTTCTCGGGCGCATGAATGACGTTGCTGTTATGAAGAATCAGATACGAGGGGGGGAGGAAGAGAACGGGCTAGAGTGGGGAGGGAATCAAAACAAGAGGATTTTTTTCTTCTTTCCACGTCCAAGTTTCCCAGGGCAACCCCGGGGCGAGCTTCGCGCTTCCCCAGATTCCCGGACCGAGATCATCAGCCCTGGGAGGACCCGCTTGGACCGCGAACAGCCGAGGCCCCACCGCAGAATGACCAGAATGATGAGGCGTTGCTAAAAAAAAATTCTGCCCGGCACCGTGACCGTGACCGGGGGGCAATGTTCTAGTGTGCTGTCAAAACCGCAGCGGTGGCTCGCCTCCATCTCGCGGACCTCTCGAGATCCAGTGGTGGATTGTCATGACACCACGGGGCTGCGTCTCTGCGTCATCGGTGGAGCGTCAAGCAGGCACAGACATTGCTGAACTGGCGGGACGGCTGGGCGGGAGAAGCTCGCACGATTCAGGCAGTCGAGGGGCTCTCTGCACCTGAGCCTGTCGAGCTCACGAGCTTGGCTGACAACAGCTACACCTGTGTCCACAGGTACGCTGGGTGGTATCGCATGCAGCTGCCTGGTTGGATGTGAGATCTGCAGCGAGCGATCAGTCCCCCCCCCCCTTGGCATCACCACCAATCCGGCCCAGCCCTAAAATCCGGGGTTGGGTAGCCTCTTGCCTCCTCCCTTGCAGGTCTTGCCAACCTCAGGGGTACGTGTGAAGGAGGCCAGGGAATGTCACATTGCCATGCTCCCGCGTGGCACGCACAAACTGGAACGCTAGCATATCCCACGATGTTTTGCCCACACGCAGACGCAGACCTGAGAGGAGAGGAAGCTCGACCTGCCTCGGCAGAAGACAAGCCTTCTCCGTTACACGCACACATGGTCCTCCAGAAGTAGAGGCGTTTAGTGTGGGAAGCGGGAGCCAGGCAAGGGAGCCAGCGAGTGCGACAGCTAGCTAGCAGCTCGCTCGGCTGTTGGCCATGGTCATGGTGGTGGACGCAATCTCGTCCACAAATTGCAAATGCATCGTCACGGACGGGCGAGAGGGCCCGCGGTCGAATCATAATCTCGCGGAGGAGCGCATGGGCGTGGGTGCCCGTCGCAGGCACGCAGGCACAGCCGTCGACTCGAGCCAACGGTTCGCTTCTGCTTGGCGAACCCCGGATCTCAGTGACCCTGCGGTGCTACTGAGGGAGTATGTGGACGGGGGCAGACGGGCAGCGGGGGCAGGAAGGGGCCAGCAACAAGCGAAACAACATGGTGGAAGGGCAATCAGAGATGATTTTCATGCCAGCTTCGTCTCTGCCGAGAGGGGACGGAAGTACTGCTGCGCGCAGGAGAGGGCGGCAGAGGTACAAAGGGGGCGAGGCAGGGCATGACTAAAAAGTGTCGCAGGGAGGGAATCTATGGGGTAATGGTTACCCCATCGAAAGCCAGGCAGGCAGGTCTTGTGACGGTGCAAGAGACGCCATTTCGTAACTGAATGGTCATCCGGCATCACGAGCCACCTGTGCCGCCCCTGGGGTCCCCTGGGTGGCCCCCTGAAAGGCCCTGCGAGGCCCTGCGAGGCCCTGCGAGTAACTGCCGTTAACTGCTAAGCGCCAGCGCGGCCAGGCCTGTATCCGGACTGCTCCCAGCGGGCCTCTAGACCTGGGCACCTGGGGCAGTCAGCCGTTCGTTCAGTGGCCTTGTCTGCCAAGCGAGATGGCGCTGTGAGAACTTTTCCCTCACGGGCCGCCCCCAAACCTGGCACGTTTCCTCATTCCTTGGTCGTGACATGGTGAAATCTCTTCACAAAGTGTCATAGCTTGCTGAGCAACCAAGCCGCTATTACTATTATTGTCATGGCCGTGGCACGCAGCTTCTGGTCACACGGTTGGTTGCCACGGGGGTTCTACTCTTAGCGGAATCCCCACGGCTCTGTAAATTTCAGCCCCTCCAAGACGTGCTCTGGCTACCTGGGCATGTACGGAGGTACTCATGTACTCGTGTACTCGTGTACTTGGTTGTGTATGAGTCCCACCTCTCTTATATCAAGTCCCCCCTCCTCACCATCCTCTCACACCACCACCCACTTGCGGCCCCCCTTCTTCTCGAAGTTTATTCAAGTGATATACTTTGCTCATAAACATACTCTGCTCATAAACCAAAACCATCTGCAAGATCCAGAGCCAAAACAAATACATACGCACATACACTTACACATACACCCTCAACTACACACACACCTTACACCCACACCCACAATCACACATCAGCATATCAACATGCCCTCCTACTCCATCACTGAGCCCCACCCAACGGTGGCAGCTTCGACCTGGTGTCACGCCGGTCGTGGGTACGTTCTAACCGAGCCCCATCTGGAGAAAACCCTTGGCTAACCCAGACAAACAGAGGCGCGGGCAACTTCTTCAAGGCCCCCAAGGCAGTGACCGCCCCCTCGGGCGTGCCCACCCCTATCACTCCCACCATCAGCAACTCGACCACGGCCACGAACAAGTTCCACTCTGGCCGCGGCGGCGCCGGCAACGCTCACTCGAGCCTCGAGCGCCCGGTGATCTCCTTCGAGGACGAGTACGAGCGCAAGGAGCGCTCCGAGTCTGCCTCGAGGCCCGCCTTCACCGGCCGCGGCGGTGCCGGAAACTTCAAGTCCGCCTCGTCATCCTTCGGCAACAAGCAGCTCCGAAAGGGCAGCGACGCATCCACCGCCAGCAACGCATCCACCAAGAGCGGCAGCAGCACGCGCTCCGGCTTCCTGGGCAGGCTGAGCGCCTCGCTTTCTCACAAGTAATGGGTGTGCTTCCTCGCGGATGTGTGTCCTGCCTGTGAGGGAAGCATGTTGGCGGTCGCCGTTTGTCTATCGGTCACGGCTAGTGGGGCGTCTCATTCGCATTCACAGGTCTCAATGAGCGATCTAGGCGGCAGCCTCGTCAGTCGATGGTGACTGTCTAATCGTCGTCTAACCAGCACGCACGCACACATTCACCATTTTTTTGCGATTTCGGCGTTCAAAGGTCACAACAAAAAAAAAGTCCGGTCAAGGAATCAAGCGAATGGTCATGTTTTAGCGCGCGCGTCTTTTTACCCGGGGTGCCTCAGTGCAGACAGGAAAGCTCAAAAAGAGAGATGGACCTGGATCGGTTTTCTTCCTATTTTCGAAACTCGATCACCCCCTTGGCTGGCAGACTCCAGGGCGGGAAAAGGGAATTCATTGCGGGCGGCGTTTGTTCTGGTGAAAAGAAGCCATTGGTGTACCATATACCCCTCAAAGCGATTGTATTTTTTTCTTCTTCGAATGTTTAGTGACATACAATGTTGTATTGTGATTGTCATCCATTTCCAGCATGAAGTGTTCTATGACAACGTGGTTGCGATGAAATTACGTGATTTATGAGAGTCAATACCAGATGTTTATGATGTCTTATACTGGGGAGCTGTGAGCAAGTATTTCCGAGTTTTGTTGCACAAAAACACTCGTACGAATATTTGAGCAATAAGTTGGACTCATGTCTCTCCTGAAGTCAACCAAGTGGCATAGCTCTTTCATCATCCTGGGTATCATTTCTCCATCTATGGTGAGATTGCAACTCCGGATACTGCAGCAGTAAATGCCTCTAGTTACGAGTCGCTACCCATCGTCAACCACCCCTCGCACATGTCAAAGGCCCTCCCAACCCCAGGCAACATGAATACGCGCTCGCTCGCTTCTTGTGTGTGTTTTACCTCGTGTCTCATTTTGCAGGACATTTCCTGTACTCTGTCTGCCCATACACCAAAATAGCTTTGCTCTTGCTCATGTGAACTTGGTGTGAATTATGTCAGGGTTTTCATGCCAGTCGTCAATGCTGACCCACATCTATTCGCATCGTCAGTAAGCCACAAAAACAGTCTCAAGGCACACGCAGCCCAGCGCGAGGGTTTGCAAGCCGGGTTCTCGACTAACCTTCCTAAATGTGCTCAGACCAGCCAGGATACTGCCGCCGATCCAGGTCGAGTACTTCCTCTCGGGCGGCGCAAAAATCTTTATGCGCATGTCCTTGACGGCCAGCCTCTGCACCTCAGTCAGCAGGCGGTCGCCAAAGCCCTTGGTGAGCGTGCTGCCCCCGGAAAGCACAATGTTGGAGTACAGCGCCTTGCGCAGGTCCAGGTCTGTCCTGTTGATCGAGTCGACCACGATCTGGTGAACGCCTGGGTACTCGAGACCGATGATCTCCGGGTCGAACAGGATCTCGGGTGCCCTGAACCGCTCAGCGCCGATCTAAAGTTTGGGTTGCGTAAAGTCAGCTTCAACTTCTTCCCGCGTGGTGCAGCAGGGGGTCGACATGTAGGCAGGTCTGCAGGTAAGGGGCACTCGCTCCGCGGACGTACCTTCATCTTGTTCCCGTCCGGCAGCGTGTACTCGACAACTTTGTTCTGGTCCAGCTTTATTTGCGCCCAGTCCTTTTCCTCCTTCCTCGGGTCGTGTGCCACATATGTGACCGCCTCCTTAATGTGCCTGACGACCTCCTTCTCCGCGCTGGTGTGGAACACGTAGCCGCTCTTCCGCAGCAGCGTCTGCAAATACTCTGTGATGTCGCGGCCGGCGACATCGATGCGCTGGATGCTGTTGGTGATGGCAAAACCCTCGTACACGGGCACCGCGTGTGACACGCCGTCGCCCGCGTCGAGCACGATACCCGTCGTCCGGCCCGATGCGTACAGCGATAGTACAGCTTGTATGGATGTATAGAGCGCCGGCACGTTGAACGTCTCGAAGAGGATCTGGGCCGCCGTGTCGCGGTTGGCCCGTGGGTTGAGTGGCGGTTCTGTCAAGAGGACGGGGTGCTAAGCCAGGTCCTCGCGATCAGCTTGATTCTGGGTGCGCAGAGTTTCTCTACACCTCGAAATGAAGGTTATTCTCACCTCCTCACTCAGCGTCTTCAAGCCTTCGTCGTATACATATCCCCAGATCTTCTCCATATCGTCCCAGTCCGTGACAATGCCATGCTCCAGGGGGTAACGGATCTTCAACAGCCCCCTGAGCTCCGTCGCGGCCTTCTGCCCGATGAAGACCTCGCCCTCCAGCGCGCCAGCGAGTACCCTGAGGTGCTTGGGTCGTCCCACGAAGGAAGGGAAGTAGCATTTTGGCAGGTCGTCGCCAGCAAAGCCGGCTCGTATCGTGCCGGACCCGTTGTCCAGAACTATGGGCGCGTTGTGCAGGGATTCGGTCATCTTGTCTCTGCTTCAGCCGTCTCCCCCTCCCAAGTTCACGATATGGGTGGATAGCTAGTAATCGAAGATGCACCTTGCCCCGGTGTAGGCGTGGGTGGGGGGCGCAAGCTGGTCACCGCTTTTGCCAGGGGCCAGCTCTGTCGCGTCGTCTGCAGCTTTCTCGTCAGGGGGTAGGTAGATCACCTCGAGTCTCTCGTCATGACGCGGTCGGGAAGACGTGGAACCTTTCGTCGGGGCGGCTCGCGCTCGGAGAGTCGAGCCTTCCTGGTGATGTCGCTGTGATGGTGGCCGTGGTTGTCGCGCCTGCTTTTGGATGGCAGAACGTCGTCAACTGGCACGAGCCGCACGACGCGATTCAAACAGCGTTCACCAAACAGATCTACAGGGGCCCCGAAACTAGCGCGACTGGATTGGCTTCAGCGAAAAGCGTGGGCCACATGCTGCCCCATGTTTCAGCTGTCAAGCTGCACCATTCCTGGAACTAGGGTGGGATTGGGGGAAAGAAGAAATGGCAGACGGTAAAAAGCAAATCTAGCTTAATTTTGACCACCACATTTGAACGCAGGACATCTCGAGCAGATCGTATAGGCCGAGGCAAGTCTATCGACTCGGCCTGGCTCAGCTAGCCGCGCCTCGCAACTCATTGGCACTATCCAAACTCCCTTATTATGGTCTCACAGCAGCATCGCATGTTAACAAAGACTTCACTCGATGTGCAGTTCTCAGACAGTCCTCGAAGGCGTCTTGCCTTCACGACACTTCAACCTCAACATTGGGGCAGATCAAATCCTTGTCGACAAGTTATATTTGTGACACTTTCAACCCACGGGACTATATCGTAAGAGTCAACCGATTTCCAGCTCACATCGAATACAATGTGTTACCACAACGATGACATGCGAAAAGAGAATTGTTTTGAACAAGGTGAATTATACTCTTTTGAGAGTACTCGAAAACTATTGTGGTATTCTAAACCCAATCACAAGGTATCCTCCTATACCAGAACGCCGAGAACTATGCAAGATCCGCGATGGGCAGAGCTCTGTGTCTGTGCAGATGTAATGCCTTGGTCCCAGTCACTTCTATTATCCCATATAATATTCCCCCTCTTGAACTCCGAGAAGTCGGGAGAGACCATCTAGAAAGCGCCAATGCGGCCGTCAAGAGCCTTGGCGGCAAAGTATGGCCAGCCCAGAATGACTGTGAAGCCACCGGCGTAACTGGAGAAGAGAATGTCAGAATAAAAAGCTCTGTTGGTTCTGGAGACTGCTGTTCATCAAGGTTCAAGTACTTACACGACGGCCTGGGATCCGACCCGCTTGACCTGCTTTCCCCAGCTGGCGCTCTGGGTCTGGCCAGCGATGGGCAGGCGCTGGAATGGGTGAGGCTCGAACGACCGGGCCACGTTGCGCATTGTGCGCATCACCGAGAACTGCCTGGTAGCCTGGGCCTGGGTGGAGGCACGGACGGCGGCGCGGGCGACGATGGGCGACATATTGGTCTGTGTTGGCGAGCTGCAAGAAAAGACAGGGAGTGTCCTTGTATGACTTCTGAGTTGAGTCTGTGTGCGACTTGAACCACAGTGGTATCACTGGCGTGTGTCTGATTCGACGAGTGGAGAGAGAGTCGTGCGAGTGTGCGACCTTTGTGCTGCAGGTACGGTATGATTTGTGTGGAGAGGCTAGGTTTGTGCGGAGATGGGTCTCAGGTACTGATACACTAGGGGCAGAAGAGGTTGATTGGAGATGTTTCTTTCTAGGGCTTGAGCCGATTGATGCCTTTGGTCTGGTGTTGATGATGGCGAGGGAGCACAGGAACATTCCACAGCAGATTGCCGTCCCGGGTCTTATAAACCCATGACTTCCAAATCTGCACCCAGCCGGACGAGCCTGAGCCTTAGCTTTCCGATCTGTCGAAATTTCCCCAGGAAGCCGTTCTCGTATGGCCAGATGGCCGGCGAGGATTTCTCGTGGGCAATCCCCGCAAAGACCGATTTAGCACGCTTTGCGCATGGCAGGTGAGGACCAGGCCAGAGTCGGCGCGAGGCCATCATGCCATTCCGACAAGTGAATGAGCAGATGCGCAGGCAGATGACGGCCTGAGGGGCGCCGAAAGGGGCATGGCCAGCGCCGGTCGCTGCTGGTCGCAATGACTGCTTGGCAGAGCGTGGAAAATAGAAGGATGAAATGGCCAGACCGCGGGCAGGAATCGAGTGACAAGACGCTCATCATGGGCTGATCGGGCCCCGCCGAAGACGGGCAGGACCCAATGGCGCCCCGGTGGAGCCTTCCCCAGAGGTTCGCATCTCCCAGAGCAGCCTAACGCACAGCCTCTCCCTCCAGTACCGCGCTCCCGGGACATGTCTCTGGTGGCAATGCACCTTACCGGGCCTACTGTGTACGGGGTTTGCTTTTCAAACCGTGCCTGCTTGTTGGCCGGGGTAGGGGCTGGGAGCGGAGCCTCAACCTCGAGTGTGTCCTAACAAGTTTTCTGCATTTACCGATAGTCTGGCCATTGCTGTTTAGTCGCTCCTAGTCTTCCCGCAAAGTTACTGTAACATCGGAGCATGCCGAGAGTCAACGGCCCTGCAGCCTTGACAAGCTTGGCATGCGCGACCCACACTGCATTAGCAGGACACCTGCTGACTTCAGTGAGAATGTGTTAGTGTGCCATGTCATTTCATCCCAAGAATAGTTGGTACACACAAAAGTCCCAAGCACTTGGGACCAGTTGCAAACTCTAATGCGGTACTTTCGTAATCCTCCACAGAAACAATCTCTTTCGGGGTCACCTCTTACAGCGTTACCTCGTGTGGCACAGACTCCCGTGGGAGTATCACCTCTTGGGCATGATTGCCAACCAAATATAGCATCACCTCCCGTGGAAGACCCCTGGGCGGTTCTCCCTTCTGGCTCGCACCCATTCCCGTCATGGTCTTCTTGTGAGAAACATAACATTTGCATTGTGCGGAGAATACGAGACACTCTGTCATGAAGTTGATGGTTGATCCTCACAAGTGACTTGCTCATTTGGCTGATCCCACACACTCAAAATCCACCGTCGTCGTCGACGTCTTCCCGATTCCGAATAGTGCCTTGATGGGCCCCCTGACTTGGGGCACTGGCCGTCCCTGGTACGTGCACATTATTTTTGGCTCGAAAATACTCGCATGTGGAACAAGGTAGTGTCGGTTTTAAGAACCTTCCATCGTCTGCCGGATTCGACGTCTAAGCGGGGGGAGGCATCTTCTGGAGCTACCACCTGCCGAGATGCTGTGATAGTGATCTCATGCCAATGTCGACTGAAACATGAGAAGAAATTCAGCTCGAAGACACGTTCAGAGCCTGAGTCAGCTTTTGACCGGGTGCGTATCTTGTTCGACATCTCTACAAGTGAGGCATAGCAACAAGCAGAACGAGGAGCTCGGTACTGGTATACCTTAGAAGGCAGATTGGCCTCACAATTTTTGACACCATCAAGACAATGTGAGTTATTGGAATTTCATTCCAAAGAGTCAGGCGCTTATTATTACGGTTACGGCAAGAGGATGGCAGTAGTAATGCGTCTCTCCTATCTCCATATCTCATCCATCAATTGGTCCGGTTTGAACCGTTGGCCCATGCAACACCGAGAGCCTCATGTTCATGTGTCGTCTCGGTATCATAGGACACTCCGCCTCATATTGTGCATGGTCGATGCTTGACGATAATCTTCGGCACTCGAATCTGAGGACACTGAAGCTGAAGAGGGTCAGCTTGAATCAACTGAAGAAGACGATACCCCATGAAGGAAGCGAAGATACAGGAAGCAGATATAGGTTTCCAGCACCTGGTCAATGTGTTTGAGAAGATTCACATTAGATCAGACGAACACCTTTTCAAGAGAACATCTCACCTTCCTGCAACTCGAATTTGGAACAAAGAGAGGTATCTAGATTAGACCCTTGTTATTCAGTTTGATTCCTATGCCGCATATTGTTCAATTTCGGAGTTGGTATATTGTAGCTACAGAAGGCGGGTTCTGCCAGCAACATCCGAATATCTCCTTTCATCCGTGCGAGTAGGACTTTTGTATGAGCCTGGTGGAGCGCAAAAATGCTCCAGCAACCTCTGGAGGAAATTTGAACTGCAGGTCGCCTTCCGGTTGTGTGCTACATCGGAGTGGTTCATGTAGGACGAGCGGTGCCGCAAAAGCACCACACAATAACTATCCTACAGGGGCCTTGAAGGCTGGGCAAGGTACCAGAGTATACGTTTTGTATTCGTTCTGTCCAAGGTTTTGTTCAAAGACCAAAGGAGATCTTCCCATAAGAAATTATCCACAGGAAGTTACAAGAGGGGATGTTACCATGGAATTTTACTCGGCAATTCAGCCCATAAAGCTTTGAATCCATGTGAGCCATAATCTCGGTCCTAGCGCTAAGTGGATGGTGGAGGACACGTCTTAATGCAGTTCCCTAGTGCCAGATCATTGATTTGATCAGTGGAAGAACTCTCAAGAAGCGGCTAGATGCATAGTGTCGTGAGGCAAATCATCGAGTGTGATAAGGTAGGTCTTACTTATGCGGTGTACGTTACCTTGCTCTAGTGGGTCTCATCAGTAAGCCCTACTGCAAGACTGGGTCCAATCCCTCGGGCTAGATACCTAGTAGAGTCTGGTCAACAAACCCCATGGCTCTTGGAGGATCCTCTGTGCGTGGACCAGATCCAGGTCCAAAACCAGGGCGGGCCTTTGAATTACCTCTGCAGTGTGCTCCTCATATAATACACAACTGATCTATCTAATAATTCGGCCTATGGATCAAGAGATCATCAGTGGTCGCTATCAAAAGACTGTGCAGAATGCCCAACACGCTGTCAAAGTTTGAGCGGGCTCCGAGCAAGGGATCTGTCAATCTTCCGGCTAGATAGCACAATTCACCTTGCCTAGGTATCTGTGAGACTGGCGACTAGAGATTTGGGTTGTTGCAATCTCTCGAGACCAGAAGGCACAATGATTTGAGCGGTAATTTTCTTTGGACATCCACTAGTGTGCCACGCCTTTTAGAGTCCAATCGGAGAAGTCTCGTCTACCAGTAGCTCCAGACTGGTGAGCGCAGGGGTCTAGACTCGCTTTTACGAGCCACTATTATGAAATCTCACCCCTGCAGAAGCAACAGAACTTTTTTCATAAGCGTGGCAGCAGCCAATTGCCCGGTCTCTTGATGTGTTCAATTTGTGCTGAATATTCGAAGATCCACGTCCTCCTAATTACTGGCTCTCTCCCAGTGGCAGTCTTTCCATCACAGACATTCCTACCCTAGGTGGTTATGATGCTATCCCTGAATCTTGCCCTCCTGCTCTTGCAGGCTTGTCCGGCAATACTCGCCAGCTTGGAGCCTGCGGGCTTTTCTGGCCACATAGCCAATGATGATGCCTACAGTCAACTACAATATCTTTTCGACTCGGCTCGATTAACTTCACTGGATGCTCTCCAAAAGAGGAGCGGAAGCTGTTCCGAAGACAACGTCAAGATTCGCAGGGAGTGGTCAGTAAAAAACTTCCAGTCGTGCAAATTTTATTCAAAAGCAACGACCGGGTATTAATCAGCCTCATGTAGGGATGCCTACAATACAGATGAGAAAAAGGACTACATCAGGGCGGTCAAGTGTCTGCAGTCCAGGCCTGCTCGCACTCCCTCAGAACTTGGAACAGGTATTAAGACGAGATTCGACGATTTTATTACCACGCACATGAACCAGACCCTTACTATCCATTACACTGCCACATTTCTATCCTGGCATCGGTACTACATCCATCTGTTCGAGGAAGCATTGAGAGGCGAGTGTGAATATCAGGGGAACCTGCCGGTCGGTGCCAACCTACTCCCGAGGTCGTCCTCATACGATAGGCGCAAGAAGTGAGAGGAATTGACAGCTGTAGTACTGGAACTGGCCCAAGACGGCGATCACGGGGTTACACGCCTCCCCAATATTCGACGGCAGTGACACGTCCATGTCAGGAGACGGCTACTTCATCCCCAACAAGTCGGACATTAATGCCGCGGGCAACAATCCGGATCTCGAGCCGTTCTGGATCCCAGCGGGAAGCGGAGGCGGCTGCGTGAAGTCGGGCCCCTTCATGAACTACACGGTGAACCTGGGCCCCGTCGGACTCGCCCTTCCCGGCGGCGAGTTCGCCGTGAATCCCCACAACGAGACCGGCATCTTCTCTTGGAACCCGCGCTGTCTCAAGCGGGACCTGACCGACTACATCAACCATAACTTCGCCAACGCGAGTCGCGTGCTCGACGTCGTCCAGCTGTATGACGACGTTGCCACTTTTCAGCTCCTGTTCCAGGGTTGGCCGGCGGCGCTTGTGGAGGGCGGGACCACGTTGGGCGTCCACGGCGGAGGTAATTACGCATCCGATGGCAGCGGGCTTGAATATTTCGAAGCTGGCTGACACTTCACCACAGGCCACTTCTCGCTGGGCGGAGACCCGGGCCGCGATTTGTATGTCTCGCCCGGCGACCCTGCCTTCTACTTACACCACACGATGATGGACCGCGTGTGGTGGCTGTGGCAGATGCAGGACCCCGACTCACGCGTCTGGGGCAACAATAGTATTGCCGGCACTGGCACATTCCTGAACAACCCGCCCAGCCCAAATGTGACTGTTGAGGACTATGTGGAGTACGGATATGCTGCAGGCCCGCCGAGACAGATTAAGGACTTGTTGAGCACGACGGCGGGGCCGTTCTGCTATATTTACGAGTAGTGGAATTCAATAACGTTCACATGTGCAATTTTTTCTAGACTGTATGCGAGCTCTCAAACCTCAACATCAAAACTGGCCGGCTGGACATGCCATCAGCTGTAATATGGATCAGCACGGAAGGCATAGATGAGGCATGTAACTTTTCTGTTTGAATCACGCTTGCCCGAGCTTGTTTGGAGTCATGAGTCTGAATCGGGGTGAGCAGAAATAACCTTCACGGATCATAACATATAAGAGAATGAGAACAGACAAGTCTCAGTCGACAACAAGACGGCGCGCAGACTGACATAACATCTGAAAACGAATTTACCTTGAGAATAATACTTAAGGAGACCACACAAGAGGCTCACCTGGAGTCCAATAGTCAGAACAGTATTCACTGGGACTCAAAAGTTAACTGAGCAGAGAGTACTGATTTGACTGCTGCCTACATAGGCTGTGAAAATAATCGAGAGCAAATTAGCCAGCTGCGTCCCTCGCAAATTGCCGCTCTCGTAGCACATGGTCATCTATGTAGGTCTCTCCTCAATTTTAGTTCCATCCTCTCCAAACCCGTCAATGATCTGGATGAACATCTCCGTTCGTTTACAACAGCTTCGCAGCTGCCGAACGCGTGCTGCCCATCCAGGCGATCGTGGTTTCAGGACCCTCACACCAGTCATCATTATCATCGTCCAAGTTCATCATCATGTCTCGATGTACTGATGACCCAGCACCTGGTGACCTCCGTAGCCTCCCATACGAAAAATCGTTCTGCCGGCTTGCAGAAAGAGGATTGACAGGACGATTCGCATGCCGCATCTATGCAGCCTCTTGAGTCTTTCTTCGCGCAACCCTGCAAGTCTCAGCAACGTGGCCAGCTTTGCCACAGGTGTGGCAGTGCTTCAACTCTAGCACGCGAGCCTTGACTGTTTCGCCCACAAAGACAGGGGAGGCAGCCATGGCACGGCAAAGGCCATCGTGTGTCGCGAAGTCGACGTGAGCGGTGCCGTGCCTCTTGTTGGTGATCTTCAGAGACCTCACGGCTCCGAACTGCTCCACCGCCTGACGAAGAATAGCCGCGGGAGGCATGGGCTGTGGGCCCACGGTTCGGATGTACCCGCCAGTTGGTCCTGCCGGGGAACCTCGAACTGAGCCCGGGCGACCCGTGGTCTTGTCATCCCTCGTCAAAATGTCGTACGGGTTGGCAGAAGCAAACGATGCTCCTGAAACAGGTGCTGTCTCGTCCTCGTTTGCATCACTCAAGCCTGGATCACGTTGCCTGTTGCCCTTGCGGTTGTTGTCGCTCTTGCCTGAGATGGGAGTCTGCTCGGAGGACCCGTCGGTTTTGGCGTTCTTGGTCCGAGGTTTCTTCTTCTTAGGTTTCTTGGTGGCGGAACTTCCAGTCAGAGGCTCGCTTGCATTGGCCTCATTGACACTGGTCTCGTTGACGTTGGAGTTGTTGGCGTCAGGCTCGTCGGAGGTGGGCTTGTCGCCCATGCCAGCAGGATCCTTGGGCGCAACAAACCCTCCCATCTGCTCTTTCGTCTCCAATCTCTTCCGTCTCTCAGAAAAGGTTGTGATACACAACTGGCAAAGAGAAGCAGAGCAATGAGGGCATTCGAACGCGGTCATGCCGCGCTTCGCTGAGCATGCAGTGCATCTGAACTTCTTGGTGTGATGGACCTTTTCACACAGATCTGAGTGTAGGCAGGTTCTGAGCTTCTCGTCCTTTGAGACAGCACCCATCTCTTCCCATCGCTTCTCCTGCTTCTCCAGCTCCTCATCTTGTAAGCCACGCCGTGCCGAAGCCTCGCTCCTCTTCGCTTCCTTTTCACGAGCTTCTTTAGCCTCTTGACGCTGGCGTTGCTCCTCTCGCTTGATTCTGGCCTCATTCTCTCGCCGCTGCCCCTCGGCTGCTTGAACTTGCTCGAAGTCAGGACGAGGTGGCCTTCGAAAGAAGAAGAAAAATTCAAAATGGAACGGGGATGGAAAGGGGTCGAAGTCGGAGTCGAAGTCAAAGGGCTCATCGTCCCCGTTGTCGTATCGCGCGCGCTTGACAGGGTCGGAAAGAGTTTCGTGGGCGAGCTGGAGTCGCTGGAAGATGGTTGTAGCCTCCTCCTGGTTGTCGGGGTTCTTGTCTGGATGGTGGATTCTGGCCAGTCGACGGTATGCCGAAGTGATCTCGGTCGAGGATGCAGAGGGCTCAACCTGAAGCTCAGCATAGTAATCGAATGACGGTGGAGGAGGCATCTTGACGGGGTGGGGGGGTTGCAAGAAGGTGCAGTCCAAGATTGTCAACTGAATGTCGAGATGATGAAAACAGTGATGTGAGGAAGGTTTGTGTTGACTTCTTCGGAGTTGCGAAGCTGGGGCCGAGTGAATGATCGAAAGTGAGCGGTTTCGACAATCCAGGAAGTGCAAAAGACAAACGGAGCAACTCCCAGAAACAAACACCACATCTGGACTGTGAGAGTGAGGGTGGACTGGCAGCTGCAGCCAATGAATTCATGGACCTGATTGCTATGGAACTAACTATGCAAGCACCCATGAGGCGTTTAGAACCTTTCCCGGGCCTTGTCCAATCTTTCGATTGAGGTATCTCTCCTGCTCGTTTGCAAAGTCTCTTCTCTCGTTTGGAAGTGGTCTTCTTTGATAGAAAAGTGCCGGTGCCGATTCGGCTACCTCGAGGTGGGTCCGGGATAGCTGCAGGTACGGAGTACAGACAGGGAACTCCATTCCAGCTACCACATGTACACAGTACTCAAGTGTCCCGGGTCGCATAACGGTGAGCCCGACTTCGACCACCTACTACCTATGCAGCAGGCAGCGTATTTGGACAGAAACAATTGGACGCTCGACGGGTGTGGTGGCACCCATGAACCACATCAAAGTCCCTAATTGCTCGCTCCTACTGCGTATCGGGGAAGTATCTTCTCCAGGCAGCATTTGCAAGGCAACCTGTCAATGTACCAACCTGCCTTTTGCATGCTTGGCGGCAATAAATAGAGAAATCCCGACTCCCAGCTCGCTTCTGAGCCTCGCATAATCCGAGTGGACTCTTCTAAACACGATTTCAGCTGGTCTCAACCATGTATTTCCAGAAGCACAGCAACTGAACACTCCTCGGCGAACAAATACCACTCAGCAGCAACACCTACGCGGCGCTGTTGTGAGGCTGAGAAAGCTGGGCTCCATGCCTCATAGATTACGATATTGAGTTGGCAAAATCCACTACTTTTACGCTGAGGTGGGCAATGTTTTGCTCAACAGAGAGTGCGCGCGACCACCAGCGGCACGAGTTAAACTTATGCCCTTTGGCACGGATTTGCTGTCTCTGTCGGATCTCCGTGCAGGAAGAGCCGAGTAAGCATCTCGGGCAACATGACACAACACAAAAGTTGAAGACTTTATCTGACGGCCATTAAGGATTCTTAGGTGAAGGTACTAAGAAGCTCAAGTTGGCCAACGGGCCGCGCCAAGTCCAGATTGCGCCTGCGGGTCTCGACCAAGGATTTGACCACCAGCCCCCTTGAAAGGCGTTGGATCTAAACATGTTTGGATCAAGGTGGTCAATATCATGGAGTGAAGCTTGGTCTCTTCTCACTTGACCTCGGGGCCTGAGGGGCCGCGACGGTTGATGACCGGTAGCAATAAGCCTCCTCAGGGGCAAGAAAGGTGTGGTGTCCAGCGAGACCAACTTGCCTAAGCTATCAGCCATCATATCTTCCATACCCAACAGGATGCAGTTGCAGAGAGGGGGAGGGGATTGTATACCTCCGCCGGGGAAACAAACGAGATGGGTGAGAAGTCACCTTGTGGTCAAAACAAGGTCCAATAGAAAAGTGACAACCACATTTGGCCTTCACTGCCCCTGCAGAGGTGTATACGTCGACTGCAAATCAAAGTTTGCCGCGACTCAGAGATGCAGATCCTGCAGGTAGATGACCTGAGACAACCTGAGCCAGACTTGTTGGATGCTCAAACCAAGGGGTTCAGATGCCCCCGACGATCCAAGTCGTTCCTCTGCACCTGGAGAGACCGCACACGGTCGGGGCTTTTGTGGCCGAGCTAGGAGAGCTTGTCAGCATTTCTCCAGGGTCATCCTCATCGGACTGCTGGGAGGGAAGACCTGTTCCGAGAAACCGATGGATGCCCATGAATGTTTCCAAGAGGTAACCCAGCGGGACGAAGCACCGCGGCAAAGTTTGCCGATTGCTGGTGGCGTAGTAGATATATTGTCCGATAAGCACATCCAGCAATTGCCTCGAAGCTGGCAAATGTGGGAAACCAACTGAGGCGCAGGGTGCATATTGTGGGGTGCATCTTAAGCTGTGACGACGACGCGGCAACCTTGTTGGGTGGATTGGCCTGTGCTGTGGCTGCTCTGGGTCGCGGACCCCAGGGCCGGGATCCTGGAGGTGCCGAAGGTGGCGGCGAACTTCCTGCAGCTCTGCTGCGCGGGCATTGATGGCGTTGGCGGGCTGGTGTTACTATTTTGGAAGCTGACGTCCAGTTTGCCTCTACCGAGTACTGCGGCTCGGGATCTGCGCCTAGTCATGTCTGCATGTGCGGATGGTTGCCCTCATCGCCCGGGGCGACGACGCAACGACGCCCGCGCCACATGCAGCACCATCCTCGCACCTCGACGAGCTGATACCCAGATACATGGCCGACCGAACCCACTGTGGGGAGCGCTGAGGCACTCGCCGCCCGCATCCTGTGGGCTTGTGGATGCTGAGCCCAGCCGAAATCTGGAATCGGCTTAATTCCGATGCTGGTGCGAGACGCAGTTGGTCACTCCCAACTGTGGCTATTCCCTACTACCCCGCCTTGTGATCCTTGGTTGCTCACGCAACCGCCCGTCAACAATTGGGTTTTTTCTCTCTCGCTTGACTCCATCGTGGACATGGCTCTCCACCTTGGTTTGTCACTGGAGGGACCGACCGGTCTGCTAGACGCCTCCCGTGCATGATTTCTAGCCGTGCTGGCCGTGCTGTACGGCGTATTCGGATTGGTCGGCACTACGTCAGTGACAGACACTTTACATGTGGTAGAAATAAAATAGGAGGCCGCTCGCATGAGGGTGACGAAACAGGGTTGCAGCAACTCAATGACCCGGGACGGGCTGGGATGTCATGGGTAACGGGACGAGGTCGCAGGTCGGCAGGTAATCAAGCACGCTGAATCACGGGCATTTGGCATTTGGAGATTGTGACCTGCGACTCACAGTACTCCCAGCTCTTGCGGGAGTTCGGGAGCCTTTGCAACGTCTGGTAGGAAATTTATTACCAAGTCATCGATCGCAACCTCCCAAGACTCGCAGTCCCCTGCCACGACCCCTGCCCACCCCCACAAGAGCCTCTGCACAGGCCAATGAGGAGCCCCAGCAGGCCCAAGGTGACCCCCGGCCAGCTCCCTCCCAAGCGACGTCACGGGTAGCTTACTGCGCCTCCCCTGTGAGCCTGAAACGACTCCTTCTCCCCAGCCAGTGCCGTGCCCGCGTTGATCTCGAGCGCCCCCCTTCATCAATCCAGACGGCCACTCAGCCAGACAGCGCACTCCCGACCTCCCAAGCCTCGGCCTAAGCCATTGTAGCTTTCGGGCGTGGTAGCCAACCAACTCTTCCTCTTGCCAGATTGCCCATCGTGGTGACCCAGCCAGCGCACTCGTCCGAACCAGCCCTTCTCATCTGCCAGACCGCAGAGCAGAGTTCAAGCAGAACAAGCACCGCGCCCACTCGCATAAGCGTCCAGTGCAGACAAGGTACCGCACGGGATAGGGGCTCAAACCACCGCAGCCGACCGCAGCACCTTTTTCGAAACCGCCGTCAGTGCCCGTCGACTTCAGTCTCTGCCACGGTTCACAGCACGCTCCACCACATCCTTGGCACATTCCAAAGGGGCCTTGTTGGGGGGGCAGTGACCAAATACTACCTCTGACACAAGTCATCACTTCACGACAACTGTGTGGGCTTCGAACTTGGTTGCGGCCCAATATACGTCCAGGTTGCGACCCCTGACAGGTGACGGAGCGACTCCAAAAACCATCCCTCGTGCGCATTACTAGAATACAACAACCATGTCGTATAATCGATTAGGCAAGTCTCCTCCTACCTGCCCCCCCTCCTGCCCTCCTGCCCTCCTGCCCACCCATATCCTCTCGCTTCGCGTCATAGGCGGGCCAGGACATTCCTCAACCCGGGAGCTAAACACAATATACCACCCTCCTCCCTGACAACCCACTCTTCGTTCCACCTGCCCCTACCTTTCACTGTACTATACCTCTACTCGTTGTGTGACTTCCTCTTGTCCACACGCCCCGCGCCACCAGTCACTCAAAGCCCAAGGACGGCTCCCGAGCTTGCACCTTTGTCCACGGCCAAGTACACGTCTTGGCGCCGCTCCCTTGATCCAGCGCCGCTGCTCTGAGGGGCACTTTAAGATACTCCGGCGGCGACTTGGAATCGTCCCGCCTCGCAACATATTTCATAGTCAAGTATCTAATCGTCAAAACATACAGACGACGACTACTACGACCATCACACGATGGATCCTCGCGCCCATAGGACGCCCTCGCCGGGCCACCCACTCCAGCATGGCTACCAACTCGACGACAATCCCTATGGACAGAACCCGTCCGCGTCACATCTTCAAATGCCCTTGGGGCCGCCCGGCGTTGGCAGGACGTACAGCCCTGCAGACTCCCTTCACATGCAAACAGCTGTGAGTCCGCCTGGAAAGCTAGACGATGTACATCCTACTAACCTGTGAGATAGCAATCGATGGAGAACATCGGAGGCCACCCCGGTTACGAACAGCAGCAGCACGTTGGCTACCAGGATTATTCTCTTAACCCCGAGGCACACCACGACGGTTACTACAACCAGCCTTACGAGCCACAGCCTCAAGGAGAGCCGGGCTTCGAGTATGATGACAGACGGCCGATGTTGCAACACCAAGACTCTAGTATGACCGAGAGCGCCTACACAGACCAACCCCAGCAGCAGCAGCAGCAGGGAGGAGGCGGCGGGCTTAAGCGCTGGAAGACGGTCAAGGAAGTGCTTTTATATCGGGGCAACTTGGTGCTGGACTGCCCAGTCCCACCGAGGTTACTCAACCAGGTTCCTCACGGCGACCGAGACGAATTCACCCACATGCGATACACAGCAGCAACCTGTGACCCAAACAACTTCTACGATGAGAACTTCACCCTACGACAGAAGCTGTTCAGCAAGACCAGACACACAGAGCTCTTTATCGTCATTACAATGTACAACGAGGATGAGATTCTTTTCGCCAGGACCATGATCGGTGTTCTCAAGAACGTCGAGTACATGTGCAAGCGGACCGAGAGCAAGACCTGGGGCAAAGATGCCTGGAAGAAGATTGTGGTGTGCATCGTCAGCGATGGCCGGGCCAAGATCAATCCGAGGACGCGGGCCCTTCTCGCTGGTATGGGTGTGTACCAGGAGGGCATCGCCAAGCAGCAGGTCAACAAGAAAGACGTGACGGCTCACATCTACGAGTATACTTCGCAAGTCGGCATGCAGATCAAGAACGACGTGGTCCAGCTGATACCCAAGCAGCAGCCGGTGCAGCTGCTCTTTTGCCTCAAGGAGAAGAACCAGAAGAAGATCAACTCCCACCGATGGTTCTTCAACGCCTTTGGTCGCGTTCTGGACCCCAACATTACTGTTTTGATCGACGCTGGAACAAAGCCCGGTGGCAACTCGATTTACCACCTCTGGAAGGCTTTCGACCTCGAGCCCATGTGCGCTGGCGCTTGTGGCGAGATTAAGGCTATGCTCGGCACTGGAGGAAAAAACCTTTTCAACCCACTGGTTGCAGCCCAGAATTTCGAGTACAAGATGAGCAATATCCTCGACAAACCACTCGAGTCCGCTTTCGGCTTCATATCGGTGTTGCCGGGTGCCTTCTCAGCGTACCGATTCGTTGCTCTTCAGAATGACAAGAACGGCCAGGGCCCACTCGAGAAGTACTTCGCCGGCGAAAAGCTCGAAGGCGCCGGTGCAGGTATCTTCACGTCAAACATGTATCTCGCTGAGGATCGTATCCTCTGCTTCGAGCTTGTCACCAAGCGGAATTGCCACTGGATCCTCCAGTACGTCAAGTCAGCCACGGGCGAGACTGATGTACCCGACACTGCCACCGAGCTCATCCTGCAACGTCGTCGGTGGCTGAACGGGTCTTTCTTCGCTGCCATCTATGCTATTGCACACTTCTACCAGTTCTTCCGCTCGGATCACTCCCTGATGCGGAAACTGGCCTTTTTCGTCGAGTTCACGTTCAACACTATCAACATGATCTTCGCATGGTTTGCTATTGGCAACTTCTTCCTGGTCTTCAAGATATTGACAACGAGCTTGGGCGATGAAACGCTCCTGGGCACCGCTGGTAGCATTCTCGGTATCGTGTTTGAATGGCTCTATGGTATCTCACTCATGATTTGTTTCGTTCTATCATTGGGTAATCGACCAGCTGGTTCGGGGCCATACTACATGGCAATGGTTGTCTTCTGGGCGATCATCTTTGTGTAAGTCAAGGCCCTCCATGAGTGGGCCTGCCGAATTATGCTAACCAAGCCACCTTCTAGTTACCTGATGTTTGCGGCCATCTACATTTCCGTGATAGCCATCCAGACCGACATCAACGACGCCGACGGGTTCAACATTCAAGACCTTTTCAAGAACAAGGTCTTCTACACGTTGATCGTCTCAGTAATGTCGACCTATGGAATTTGGCTGATCGCTTCGCTGCTCATGTTTGACCCATGGCACATGATCACGTCTCTGGGGCAGTATATGCTGTTGACTCCGACCTTCACCAACGTTCTTAACGTCTATGCCTTCTGTAATACTCACGATATCTCCTGGGGTACCAAGGGTGATGACAAGGCGGAGAAGCTGCCCTCTATTGAACTCAAAGATGGCCAGGGCAAGACGGATCTTCCCGACGAGGGCGATCTGAACGCCCAGTATGATCGTGAGCTGCAGGTATTCGGTCGGAAGCCCGTAAAGGAGAACAAGCCCCCGACGGCTGCCCAGCTCGACGAGAAACAACAGGACTACTACCGTGGTGTTCGTACGGTAGTCGTGCTTATATGGATGATCTCCAACTTTGCGCTGGTCGCGCTTGTCCTGAGTGCTGCAGGGTTGGACAAGATTGGGACTAAATCGAGTACCACCACCGACCAAGACGCCGTTGAGGAGGCAGAAACGACCAGGACAACCATCTATATGGCCGTGGTGCTTTACTCCGTGGCTGCGCTCTCAGGGTTCAAATTCCTCGGCGCGATGTGGTTCCTCGTGGTCAGGATGTTTAGGGGCGTCTGATGATGACAAGAGGAGCGACGACTTTGATGATGAATAGCTTCTTGATTTTCTTTTGCTTTCCGTGTTACCCTTTGGCCACTTCACACGTTGCATTCTTCCTTCTGCGCGGTCTTTTGGGGCCCCTTCTGGCGTGTACTTCCACGGACTTTACTTTGAATACCCATGTCTTTCTTACTTCTGAATGATATGAATGATTTGCTGTTTCGAACGGCGAACGAATTACAAAATTCTCAAACATGCACTACGGTGCATTTATGTTATTGAGGAGTTATACATTTTCTTTTGGCTTCACTACACCGACTGGATCGATGTTCTTGTGTGTGTCTTCGGTTTTTATACAAACCAGGACTTGTCTGAGTATCTTCGTGTGCGTTTGGTTCAGGCTGTGATTTTTGACCTGTTATTTCTCCTTTTCCGGTTCTTAACACGAGGAATTGGTCGAATTCAACACGTCATCGGACTCTTCTTCGCCCTTGCGGGCACTATCTGGCATGGGACCTGGGAATCCGGCACCTGGTTGAAGCACTGATAGGGAGAGTCGATGAGGGAAAGGACTTGACGTCCGTTTAATTCTCGGACTGTGGGAATACATCATACCCTTCGGAATAAATGGCTAAAGAATATCGAAATCATCTGCATCTGGTACCACGGTGACAATATTGCATGCCTCTGTGTGTCCGGCTGCCTTGAGTGAATACCGTGCAATAATGGTAGGGTTTGAATACTGTACAAGATTATGATATATGGATGGCCTTGTAAGCTGGCTGGGCGACCATCCTCCCTGCGGTAAGCACAGGGTGGCATTAGTTCCCGACCAGGATGTTGGAGTTGGGATGAACGGCCTAGACTCAGACGGCTGGAACGGTTGCAGAGCTAAGGGGCGCCCGCCGCCACGTGAGGCATGAGCCTTCGAGCAGTCACATCCATCGACCACAGTCCCAGGAGACTGGTACATATGTCCCTGGTTCAATTGGACCCCTGAAGTCAAAGACTTGCTCCAGTTCTGTCGCAAGTGGACCAGATCAACGCGACGACAGCAGCACCTCGGCTGCAGGCGCCGTTCCAAAAACGACCACCTCCGCAGCGGCGACGGCCCATAGGCCCCATTGGTCGGTACCGAACTTGGTTGACTACCTCGGCGGTGATGTTTCGGCAGAAATTGGTGATTGATAGTCGAGGGTGGGTGGACCGCTTCAACCCACGTCCGCTGAGGCGAGGAAGGTGAACCTCCCCTTTCCCCTTTCCCAGCCGAGGATTATAATACCCAGCTGGGAGATATAGGACCTTCTCGTCCGTCGTCCGAAGCCCCTGACCTTAGCTTACCTGGACCCTTGACTCCCGCCGATGTGAGCAGCAGCAGGAGCATGGGTAAAAAAAATACTGCCAGATTGTTTCCCGAGTGGCACGAGCTCGGAGACACCCACCGCGTGAATGAGCTGATGTGGCAGGTCCTGTCCGGCTCGAGAATGTGTGCACACGCGCCCTGCCAAGGCTGCAGGGTGCTGGCTGTGACTGCTTACGGTGGCCGGTTGGGGGGAGGGCCCTGCCGCCGATCCACCAGGGCAGTCAATCTCTCTCAGTAAAGTTTCCGCTTTGAGGGTTTGTATGGTCCCCCGGCCTGGGAACACTCTGACAGCGCGGCTGCGACTGGCGGCTTGCGGCTGCGGCTGCTTGCGGCGGCGGCAGCGAGGACGGACGGCATGGAAGGCGTCCCGGTCCCGGTTTATCTACAACCCACGTGCGACGCCTTCGTCTGAGCTCAATTATGAGGGCTGGCTGGCTGACCAGCTCCCTCCCGATGTGGACCCGCTCACCGCTGCGGGCTTCGGTGGTGCGTACGGACCGTCGCGGCTGGGCGAATCCTTCTTCCTGGAGTGCTACTGTATCGTGCTACACTAGGCGTAAGTAGTGTGCTATACAGTATGCAAGCTTGTGCACGGCACAAGCGGGACCCCACCGAGAGCCTCTGTTTCACGACGCAAGATGAGCAATGAAAGCACTGTTCGGCAGGCGGCGTGTCACGGCGCCCCGGGTGTCGCCATCAGTTTGAGGCGAGGGCCCCGGCTGGGGTCCACGCAGGATTTGCGCACAGATGGATGGCATTCTGGCCACCTTTCTTCCCGCTTGTTGTTCTTTATCTCCGGGTGATCATGTTCGTGACCTCGCTTTCGGGAGGGGGCGAAGGAGGAGGGGGAGGGGTGGTGGTCCCCACATGAGCTGTGACTTGCTGACTTGCTGACTTGCTGGCTTGGTGGTGATGGTGTTTCGTTTCGCGCAGGTCATGTGCGGGTGGGGCGAGAACCGGCTGGGTGGGTCGTGGGCCCAAGATGTCTGATGTCTGTTCTTCCGAACAGGAGGAAGGGGGCTGGCTATTTTACACTACTGTGTACCGCCCTTGACTGCATTCTGGCGTCGCCTGGTACCGAACAGGAAGGTGTGATGGATCCTATTGCGACTTTGCAAGGCGGCGAATCCTAGACGTCAATTTTGGCATGCGTCCGTCATTCATCACGGTGCGCTGCGCTGCTCTGCGCCGCGTTGCGTGACGGGTGGCGCGTGACGGGTGGTTCGTGATGGGATTGCGGGTCCTCTCGAGTCGCCAACCGGTCTTTTTATGCTTGATGGTAGACGATCCTGCGACCGACGCTCTCCCGCTGGTTGATGCCAACAACAACAACATCCACGGCCGCGGAAAACTCTTCACGGCCGTGCCATCTCGTACAGATTACATGGAGCAGTGGGTTGAGTGTTTCGTGGGGTTGGAAATGTCATAGGTGTGTGGCTTGTGGATCTATCTGGTCCCATATGCGACCCCGGTCACGAACGGCACTCATCCCGCCCAGTCGGAAATCCGAGGCTGACAGCCCGGGGAACTTCACGATAGCGCCCTGGGTGGACTGGGCGGTACGGTAGTCAACACCCCAAGGTGGTGAGTGCCGGACGCCTGATGTGGCTCGACGGGGTCTCGATTTAATCTCACCACTGTTGCCATCTGGGCGATGGAAATTCTCCGAATAGAAGCAGTCAGGCACACACGACAGGTGGGTTTCCTGACTTTTTTCTCCTCGACATCCGGTTCCGCGGCCAGGAGGAAAACGTGCCTACAGGGCGGAAGAACACGTCTTTTACGTAGGGGCATGGGGGGCATGCAGGCGCCAGATAAATTGAACATGTGGAGTCCACCTTGTCACAGCCCCCGAGGTTCGCCCAGGCGAGACTGGACCCGCACCGGTAGATCATTTCCCGTTCGTATCACCACCGTCGGCCATTCAGCCTGGTAGGGGGGGGGGGAAGGAATAAATAGGAATCCCACGCGGACCCAGCACTCGGGGTGCCGCCACGAGAGAGCGAGGGCTCTTTTCTCCCCGGCCTGTCACTTCCATCTCCGATCCGATCATCACATCACGATCATGCCGCCATCCCGTTACCTGTGCGGCTAGCCTCTCTTTTCTCCGGATTTCTTCTCTACCCTTTCTCTCGTTCCACGCGGTAGACAACAGGCACGGCCTCGTCATCGCGCCTCACCTTCTCTTCGTCCTGTTTGTTGTGTTATGTTTGTTCCCAGGGACGAGTCGGTCAGCACTGGCTCTTCTACCACCACCGGCTCCGTCAGCGTGGAAACCCCCCGGGCTGGGCCCGAGATGAAGTTCGTGGATCCGTCGAGCCAGGTCAATTGGGGGATATGGACGTTGTTCGTGGGCGCCACCGCCTTCCTGGCCCTTCGTGTCTGGAGCAAATTACATCGGCGCCATGGTCTGTGGTGGGATGATCATATACTGGTAGCCTCTTGGGTAAGGAACATACTATACCTGTGGCTCTCATTCACCGATGCTGATCATTGTGCTAGACGGTGCTGCTGGCGACCAACATCTTCATAACCATCGAGCTCGCCACCGGCTACGTATCCGAGACCTGGGACGACCGCATGCTCATCCTCGTCTCGATATCGTCATGCCTCATCACCGTCGGCCAGACCCTCTCCAAGACAGCATTCGCCGTGACCCTGCTGAGGATCACCGAGTCGTGGCAGAGGTATGCCTTATGGGTCATCATCGTGTCGCTGAACGTCTACCTCGTCATCCTGCTCTTCCTCAACTGGGTCAACTACTGCGACCAGGACGCATATTGGTGGAAACTTCCAGGCGTGTGCTCGCCGTACGACACAATCTTCCAGATCAAGATCGGGCAGAATGGTGAGTTGCTTCCCACGCGGATGTCTTGCAGCGCGGGTGTTTCAAGCATTAGGCACTGACAGACCTCGTGCTCAGTATTCAACATCATAATCGACTTTGTGCTGTCTCTGTTCCCATGGCTGGTCACATGGAAGTTGAGGATCGAGAGGTACGAGAAGGTCGGCCTCTGCGTGGCCATGAGCCTGGGTACGGTGTGAGTACATGATAGATCGACATCGATGATAATCTCACCGCCGCCCTGCTGACTCGGTAAACTTCAGAATCGCCATCTTCACAAGCGTCCGCACGTGGTACATGCTGGATCCGAATCTCAACACGTATGACTCGTGGTACGTCTGGAGACAAGGCCACACAGAGATCTGGTACCAGGCAGAAGTGGCAGGCACCATCATCGTCCAGACGCTCCCCGTGATCCGCCTGATCATCCAGGACCTGCAGATGTCACTCATGTCGACCAAGCTGAACGAGACGGCCGGCCAGATCCCCACCATAGGCACGGCGACCAACAAGACGGCGAGGAACAGCCGCGCGTGGGCGGCTGCGAACAACCCGCACTCGCTCTCGGACGTGACCGTGAGCGACAACGGGAGCAGGAGGGGTAGCACGGCCTCGGCGCACGACAACGACGGCGGCGAGGCGGGCATCGTGGGGGCCAGGACGGTGGAGCACTTCGAGCTGCGGGACCTCGAGAAGCTGGGCACCGAGGACGCCCGCGACCAGAGGCAGTCGAGGTCGACATTCAGCAGCGGTGACGAGCGCGTGGTGCACATCGGCTCGGCCATCTGAGACCGGCTGGGACTCCCTGCTACGAATTTCCTGTACATACTTTTGTTCCGAGCGATCTGATTTCCCCCTACCAAAAAAAAAAAAAAGTGCGATACCCTGTTATTTACCCGCTTACCGCTTACCGGTTTCCCGTTTCCCGTCCCTGCATGCAGTGCTCTGGTCCCCCGGCAGGGCTGCAGCCAAGCTCGTGACATATGCAGCCTTTGCCGCGGCTGGATTTCGATCTCTCGGTCTTTGTGTGAGGAGCAGACCTCTCGTCCCTCTCGTGGTATCAACATCTCGCCATTGACGTGGGTTGTGGACTCCTTCATTCCGGCAGGCGGGGGTTTCCCCGAAAGCACCACCTGCTAGACCCGACTCAACCGTGATCGCCGGCCAAGACAAACAAACCCCCGGGACCCTGGGTCTGCGAGGGGTGAATATAAGCGGGGCGGTCGACATCAGGGCAAAAAAAGGAGCTGGAGTCCTGGTGCTCGTGGTGAGCCTCATCGCGGGTACGTAATCATCCCTCACTGAACACCGTCTGGACAAGGGGCTCGGCCCGTGGGGCATATGTTTTATGCTTGGGTCCAGGGTTGCAACGCCGGGTGGCTGGTCAGAAGGCTTTTATTAGTCATGACTTGACTCGGGGCCCGTTGCTTTTTATATAACATACTCGGGGCTCTTGACACCTCCGGCCATGAGCAGCAACAGCAACAGAAACAGAAACAGGTTCTCGATGACACACACAAACACATATAGCACACCCTGTTGACGCCTAAGCCTCGCCGTGGCGCACCGCACACAGGCCCCAAAATAGAGGCCAATGTATTGGAAATGACTATATCTCGCCGGCTGACGGGGCCGTCGGGCGCCCAACGAGGGTTTCGGAGATTCCCATCGGCTTCTGCAGACTCACCAAGTGGAGCCCAAGATTACGGCCAACTAGCACCCAGCCTCGCTGTCGACAGGTTTGGACAGATGCCGCCTAGTTCATCCTGGGCAGTTGGGGCGGCTCTTCTCCGGCGAGCCAGCAAGGTCGTGAGGGCTTAAAGAAGGCCGCGGGATCAAGTGAGATTTAGAGAAAGGGGCATTTATCAAATGGCCACCACCTTCTTGGTTGTGCAATTGCACACTTCTCACTTAAGGAGCCGGGACCCATGGTCAAGACATCAATGTCAGGTTGGAGGCGGGGTTATGGACAGGTCACACGGCCTTGAATTAAGAAGCTGCAATCCCGGGGGCTGGAGTCCACTACCAAGACCTTGGTCGTCCATGGCGAACCGCGTGGCTTGCCTACTGTACCTCTCGGCCCAGCCTCTCTAGTTCCTCCTTGATGAAGTCGGCAGCATTGACGAGCTCCGTGCTTCCGTACACGATCCTTCGCTTCGTTCGGTCCCCGCTGCCCGCCGTACGCTTGATCCATTCTTGCAAGTTTCCATATTCATCCATGCTCCCACCGCCCACCGTGAACACGACAGCCTCCGAGAAGCCCTGCCTCCTCTGCCCGAAAGACGCTCCTGATCCTGGCCCGAGGTTTGCGCTGCCTGGCATCGCACCTGGTGCGACACCCCCAGCTCGCAGGGTTGAGGGCGGTGGCAAAGTGCCCCTTGCGCGGTCACTCCGTGGGTCGAAGTAGAGGTAGTTCTCCGTCTTGGCTATGGCCGACGAAGCGGCACTAGATGGGTCCATGATGGACTCAACGATTTTGGTGATGGTAAGGTCTTGATTCGCGGGGAGGAAATTCTTGAGTCCACCGACGATCGAATCAAAATTGGCCGACAGGGCACCTGTTGGTACGCCTGTCTCCTTGAGGCGGTCTGTGAGCCGCGAGGATATATTTGAGAAGCGGTTGAAGAGGTCTGAGGATGCAGATGGTTGCTGCTGAGCTGTCGAGGAATCCATAGTCGTGAGTTGTGTCATCTTCGTCGTAGCACGAACTCTGTGTTTCAAGATCAGTATGTGGTTTTTCCCTTTCTTGCAGAACCCCGTGAAGAAGTGCGCCTTACTGTCTTATATACGGCAGACAGGTGCCGTCGACCCCGGCTGCCGTGAGAGCTTCCTCAAACTGCTGCCAGTCTGCTCTGCCGATATCTGTTTCTGTGCTGAGGAACCAGACGACGAAGAGACGCAACTTGTCCAACGCGGTGTCGCCCTTTTCCTTATCTTTAATCAAGTCTAGTATCTGCGATTTCGTTTGCTTCATCACATTCGACTCGATCGAGTAGTATTCCTGGTGTCATGTTAGCCACACACGGCGGATTGCCACCGACGAGACTACTTACATTTAAAGCTCGTTTTTGGATCGCACTCAAAATGGCTGCCAGGATGTTCATATGCATGTCCAAGACTGCCTTCCGTTCCCTAAGCTCTGGTAGTACTGTAAGGGCGGCCTTGAGATGCTGAGCGCTAGCACTGGTGTCCATCTCAAGATTCTCGAGGTCGGATATGCCGGTCTTCTTCGTGATAGCGGCCGATTCCTCCTTGTACCGGTTGAGTTCCGCATCGATGTCTTCTGCTACTTCTTGGAATGGCAGACCTGAATTCTTGGACCAAAAGAAGTCGTTGGCCGTCAGATCGTACGCTTTCTTCGTCCCCCCCTTCTCGGGTTTGGACTCGTCGACAGGAGTCTCGATCGTTATGCGGTTCAGCTTCATGTTGAGAACATCATGTACCAGGTGTTGGTAGGTCCAGCCATGTGAAAGCATCGGTGTGAGGTCAACATTTCTGTCCAGGAGAACTAGGACGGGCCGCGACGTGGGAGTCCCAGCCGATGAGCTGGGTCGGTTCGAGAAAAGGCCATCCTTGGAGCCCGAGTTCAAGATATGATCACGTAGTTTCCGGTCGAGCTTCTGGGCTATCATCTCGGCAGCGGCACCACGACTGGCCCGTATGATCGGTATGACCCCCATGGTGACGATGACGGAGAACAGCCCGCTGACAATCTTGTCAACGACGTGGTCAAGCTCTTCGTCTTTGGTTTTCGCGCTGTTCAGGGCCCAGTACACATGGTCCTTCTCCATGCCCAGGGAGAACAGATCTGGCTCGGCAACGATGAAGTTCAGGTACTGGTCATAGACGTGCGCAATCTGCTCAGATGTTTCTGCCGTGGCAGTCATTGTCGCGAAGTCTTCGAGCAGCGGCCGAGGAATCGAGGACAGGAAGTTTATGTATGCAGGGGTATATAGTCCTTTCTGGAGGTCTTCGGTAATCCTCTGGAGGTTCTGCGCATTCGGCTCCAACAAGTAGACGACCGGCACGTCGGGGATCGGTGCACGCTGCGCCGTGATTTTTCTGGCCGTCTCCCAAGTCAGCACCGACATTTTCAACATTGGCAGGAACAGGCGCATATCTCACAGGTGTATCGTGACCCCCAGACTCCGGAGATCACTGACCCTCAGAACGGAGCTGATGACACTGTAGTCCCTCAACATCAGCACTCAGTGCCCCCACTACTTCGAGGAAGAACACAGCATTCGTACTCTTGCCCTAGGTCATCGAAGACGAGCACCTTCCATGCGATTGGCGAAGTGGCGAGGCCGTTGGCCTGTGAGTCGTCGTGGTCACCGGTCTCGACGTCTTCGTTTAGGTTCAATATCTTCTTCAGCGACGCGACCTGCTTGTCGCGCAACGAGGCGCCGCGCGCTGCCATACTGAAGGTTCGGGGGCAGCTATTGACTGCTTTGGTAGCGATGATGTTCTTCGGGGCGAGAGCTCGGCATGGGCGGTTCGGCGGCGCAGAGACACGTTTCCACAGGTGAATCCCAGCCGACAAGAAGTTCCCAGCTGTAAGACAACAGGACTAGCAGTGATGCTGGTCGGCCTGATGACTGTTGCTAGCGCAGGCTGCACCTTTTGCGACAGCTGTCCTCGTAGAGCTTCGAGGGTGACCGGCTCGCTGGCTTGGGGGTGTCTGAACACACTGAAGCTCCTCCGACTTACACAATACGTAGCTGTAATAAGCCCGTCTTCCTGCCCTGCTGTTCTGGAAGCTGACATAAGTCGCGCGGACCAGTGGTACCTGCTCCAACGCCTTGATGGATCCTACGTAGCCGAGGCGCCTGTGCCAGGTCAGGTCTCCCTTGGCCTTGGTCTGTGTCGCCTGGGACAAGCCAGGGCCCCCGCCCCCCCTGCGCGGGCACCTGCCTGGGCACACACCTTACCTGCTGTGGCTGGCACGGCCGCTAGCCGATATGACTGAGCTGGTGAGGGACGACGGGCAGCTGGGCGCTGGGTGCTGATGAAACAATGACCAGCTAGCTAGCCCTTTTCCCTTTTCCCTGCGTCCCATCCACCGTCTCCTTTCTCTCCCGACCTCTCTCCTTCTTCCAACCATCAACACAACCGCGACGACATCCGTCTTCCACGTAGAGACTATCAAAAGTCCACCATCTGAAGCGGGATCGCCAACCCCATCTGATAGATCTCGGGAACTTCTTAACATCCGTGGATTTGGCGCTGCACCTTACTCTTAAAGTCGTTGATTCGGTTGTTCCTTCATTGCAGTCAAAGTCAAGTCCAGTCCAGTCCAGGCCAGGCCAGTCAAGTCAATCCTTTCAGATAGACAGAACGCGCCTCGCCGTCTCTCGGGTATCAGAGAGGGGGAGCGATGTTGTAACTTGCTCAGCTTTTGTCGCTTTGTCTTGATGGAGGATAGAGCCCCCGAGGCGCAACCAAGCGGCGTAGGAAGGATCTCTGGGCTGGCTTTGGACCTCTGAAAACATCCAAAGCAGGCGGACGGACGGACCCAGGGTATGCATCTACACTCTCCAAGCCCCCAACTACGTCTCCCCCCCCCCCCGCACCACCACAGACAATCACCGCACACTCAAAAGCACAGCACCACCGTATGTTATTATGAACTATACTTGAATGTCGTTTCGCGTGCCTGTTGAGATCCAGATGCCGCGTTTAAATGCGCACTGGAGCCTCCTGAGGTGCATGGAACTACCAGGGGAATTCTGTGACAGCCAGCAGACCTCCAGATGGTAACGACTAAAAAAAAATTGCCCACCTCCATCCTGAGGGAGACATGTCGCTGCGACACGACTCAGGTGCGGCGAGCTTGCGACACAGACACTGCAAGCGTCAGTGGCCCTACAAGGCTCTTGTTAGATTTGATTGCGTGTATCTTCGAGCTCCAGATGCTCCTCGTCCGAGCTAGGGATCGGAGGTGCTGCAGCAGCAAGCAAGAAAGAAAAAAATCTCATCAATCAGCTTCTGGCTTTGATTCATGCAGATCCGGCCTTGCGCTGGGCAGAACAGACAGGCAGAACGGCAGACAGGCAGACAGGCAGCAGGCAGACAGGCAGACTCACACCCTCCCCCACCAACACACCAACCGCGAAACGACAGCGATAGTCAGAATTGGCAATTGGCACTTCTTAAAACCGAACAGGGCCTGAGGGGTGAGGGCAGCCTGACTTGACTGAGCGGCTTCATCTTCAAGGCTGCACTGCACGTACTGCCCATCATTCTTTGTTTCAACTGCTTCCTCCTGCGCCGAGCCTGGGAACAGGATACGAAGATGGTGGGAGAGAGTCGGGCGACAAAAACGGTCGAGGCCGTCGCTGTTAGGCCGCTCAGCCAGACAAGCCCGCACTGCACCCCACGGCCCTTTCGCTGCCCCGGTACCAGGATTCGCGATTGCACTGCACACACAGCCTCGTCCCGTGGACAAGGACCGGTATAATTGTTGTATCCCTTGGCCACACACCGGGCTGCAACGCCTGTCAATCCAATCCGGACCAGAATGAGGCCGTGGCGGCTTCGCAGACCAGAATCAAACCAAGACCAAGAAATCCTCGTCCAAGCCAAGGAAGGCCTAGGCCCCGACCAGGCACTGCAAAACCTCGTCCGACTGCCTGTCGAACTGTCTGCTGCCCCTGCCATCTGGGATGCGATGCGAATCCGATGATTGCTGTCTGCTTGAGTGCTTGCCCCAAGTGGCGGCTGCGAGAGACCTGCGCGAGACCAAGGGCGTGTGTCAATGCCGCCCGCCCCCTGCCTCGTCAAGCTTTCTCCCCATGTTTTCCAGCACTTTCGGATCGTCGAATGCACACACACTCGTTGACTTGGTGTGTTCCTTGCCGCTAACCTCTCGATCCGTCTTAGGCCCACCTTTGTTCCCCCACCTTTCCTACATGGGACTAGCGCCATCTCAGATCCTTGTCCGTCGTCAATCCTGGACCGCTTCACTCAACTTGATATTTCCGAGAAGCTCCTTATCTCCGTTAATTGCATTTGATCACCAGCCGGCACTTGCAACGCCCGATACCTGCAATAAACTCCGTCGGCTGCAAGTGACCATCTTTCCATAGCCTGGACGGTTTCTAGTGCAGAGTGCAGAACGCAGCCAACGTCTATCATCTACCGGCCAGCGGGTGGGGGAGATAGCATGGCCAGTGGTGATAACCATCAGCCATGGGGCTACTCCCATTTTAACCACAATGGCTCTGACACGGGCCAAGGACCGTTTGTGAACCCAGCCTTTGGCGCTCCTGCTGCCGGTGGCCTGGACGACAGCCCCTACTCTGTTGCTCATGCCCACCAGTGGCAACCGCAAGAAAGCCACTTCCTGCAGGAGAATGGGTACCCATCGTACCAGCCTCAGCACCACTCACAACACCATCAACCCCAGACCCAGGACCAAGGCCAAGCATATCAGGTCCAAGGTTTCACGGGGCCAAATCCTCACATTACAAACCATCAACAATCTCAGACGTACACGCACCCGGCGCAGGTACCACTGGATGGCCAGCGGGAATTATGGGATTATGACTTTGGCTTCGAGTCCAACCCCTTGACCAACATACCGTATGGTAATGGCCTGCAACAAGGCTCTCATGCCAGTGGCATGCCCGGTACCTATGCCCAGGAAATGCCCACTACAATGGCACAGCAACACCAGTATCTTGCAGAGCCTTCCGGGGCCCGTAATTACTCACCCGCTCAGCAAGTCTCATCAAATGCTAGGAGTCCACAGCCGCAACAGCCGCAACAAGTGGTTCAACAGATGACCCAGAGACCCACGATGGAGTTCCAACAACCCAGCATGAGCCAGCAGCAGCAGCAGCAACACCAGCAGCTTCATCAGCAGCAGCAGCAACAACACCAGCAGCAGCACCAGCAACACCAGCAGCAGCAACACCAGCAACAGCAACACCAGCAACAACAGCAAAACCACCAGCAACCTGCAGTGGTCCAACATCACCAGATCAATCCGTTGCAGACCGGAAATCAGCAGCCAACTCAGCCCCAGCCAATGAGCTTCCAACAGCAGTCGCCTAGAGTAGGCACGCCTCAGTCGCTTGGGACGAGTACGCAGCTCCGCCAGTCTCCATTCAATGTTCACCAGATGCCTCCCGTCCCCGTGCAGCAGGGGCAATTCGGAGTTCCAAATGGTCATGGCAGTCCGGCAGTGCCGTTCTCAGCTCCTCAGCAGATGACTACTTCCAAAGCGCAGCCAACTCTTTTAAATCCGCCCACGACGCAAGGTCGATTCATGCCTCAGCAGGCTAATATCCAGCAAGCTATGTCCTCGCAAACCATGGCTGTGCCTCGGCCCACGGCCAGCCCATTGCCCATGAATAGTACTTCCCAATTGCAGACCATCAAACCAAAAGGCCAACAGACAATGCAGCAGTATGTCCAGCCTATTCAGCCAAACGCCCAACCGAACACCCAAACGATCGCCCAGCCGATCGTTCAACAGAGGGCTGACATGCCTGCACAATCACCAGCTTACTTCCAACAAGCTACTGTAGGTGGTCTTACACCACCCCGTGTGATAAGACGGGATGACAAGGTGATACCAAGTGTAAGGTCGCGATACGTTGGTTTCTCACTTGCTCCTCAAGCGGAGCTCGATGACGGCTCGGAGCATGAGACACCAATCGGCGACATCCGGGACCCTGATGAGATCACCGGCAAACCACTCGATCAACATTTCCCAGCACAAAGCCACTTACTTCGACCTCTTGCGTCTTCGATCATACAAGAATGGTCCAAGGCTGTGGACAAAGATGATAGTGCCGGACAGAACGACCAGGGACAGCGTCTAAAGCAGCATTTCGGCGGGGCCGTGCCTGTTCACTACGAAGAAAAGATGAAAGAGATTATCGCTGCCAAGGAGAAAGCCTCTCGGAAGCCAGGCCCCAAACGAAGCAATACTCGACCGTCAGACGAGGCTGATGCC
Source organism: Diaporthe sp. PMI_573 (assembly GCA_021399435.1). Classification (NCBI taxonomy): domain Eukaryota; kingdom Fungi; phylum Ascomycota; class Sordariomycetes; order Diaporthales; family Diaporthaceae; genus Diaporthe; species Diaporthe sp. PMI_573. The sequence goes on along the minus strand of JAJTUP010000002.1, from coordinate 2,277,998 downwards.
GCTGAATGGGATTCAATTGGTGTGGTCTATCTGACGAAACAAAATCCTTCGGGAACAGAAATTGGCGCCGCAGTGGCAGCATACGGTAAGCTGATCCGAGGGCTTACTGGCGAATTTCAGACGACGAAGCAAAAGCTCAAGGCAGCGAAGGAGGGGGACGCTGCTGCCTTGAGGGAAAAGGTTGCTCGTAGGTTGGAGATCATCTGTCGAGCCGTGGAGGGTGCGAGCCAGTGGGGTGATCACCAAGTTCTGGCAAATCTGGGTGGAAATCAGAAGCTCATCAGTGACTTTGTGACATGTCTGATCCACGCCAACAATTCCGCCGACCACAACGGTAAAGTTGCCAAAGCCGTGTTACGGCTGATGTCTGAGGTGACTACCATGGAGAAGGAATTTCTCATGACGAACCTCCAGTTTGCCAAGATCAGCAAAAAGTTCGAATCTAAAGGCGATGCAGATGTGAAGGAAATGGTGAAGAAAATCAAGGAGAACTTGAAGACCAAAGAGGAGGTATTGAAAGATGGCCAGCTGGATGGCGTAGAGGGCACTTCGACCCCAGATCCCCCTAATGCATCCTCCAAGAGCGTGCCTGCTCCCGGCGGTGCTGGTGCCGACCCGACTAAGAAAAAACTGTCGAGCACGGCGTCTACCAAGGTGCCACCAACTGTGTCATCTGCGAAGCGCTCTCGTGATGAGGAGGTCGACATGAAGTCCGCGAAGAGGGTTGCGGCTGAACCTCCTGCCTCACAAGCAAATCTTCCTGGCCATAAGCCCGCGTCGTCCAAGGTGGCGGTCTCTGCTCCTAATCCCACCACTGCCCAGCCCAAGCTGTTTGCTGGGAGTGGTATGTTGGGTGCCAAGGCAAAACTCGCCTCCAAGTCCGCAGTGAAAGCTCCGTCAGTGAAGCCTGAAGGCGGGCTGAGCAAGACGGAGGTCAAGAAGGAAGGCGGACCGCCAAGACCAGAGGCCGCGAAGACAAGGAAGCCAGAGTCAGCCAGAGATGACGCACCGGCTACTTCCAAGTTTGGCGGCATTGGGTCTCTGCTGGATGAAATTTCCAAACCGAAGGCGGCCGGCCGCACGACGCCCGAAAAGGAGTCGAAGGTCAAGAAGGACGAGACCCCAGAGGAGAGAGCCCGCCGATTACGGAAGGAAAAGCGACGCCATTTGAGGGTCACTTGGAAGGAAGATGATGCACTGACGGAGGTTAGAGTCTTCCATAGGGAGAGTCTCGAGGATGAGGGCAGAGCCAGCAACATGATCCGCGACGCACGGGATGACAAATCTGAAGGTATGGCACTCAAGCAGGGTTTGCAAGGTGGCGCCCAACTCGAAGACGAGGATGAAGACGACGAGCTTCCCTACCGACCGTGGTTCGAGCCTCCGGGTATCGACTTTTCTTCAATCCCCCACGAAAAGAGGGACAAGCAATTCGTCACTCGCGGGGGTCTACTCAATTTCGAAACTGAACAGCAAAAAGCCATTGCGGAGCGTGAAAGCAAGGAATTGATGGTCGTCTACACTGACCCATCGGACATCCCCTCCACGCCTAAATCTCCGCACACGCAACCACAAGAGGACACAGATATGCAGTCAGGCGCTGTCTCATCCTTGCCACAAGACGAACCACAACTCGCTGAAATTCATCTCCGTTGGAGCGAAGCGAGCTCGCGTGGCCTGTCATGGGCGCGATTGAACGCGTTGCGCAGGGCTCAGAAAGGGCAGGCTCCATTGTCCGGCGCCGCGGGTCAAGCTAACATGCAGTCCAACGCGTCGGGCGCTTTTGATCCGACCTCGACCGCCCTTCATCAAAACATGTCCAAAGAAGATCAAGTCTTTGCGCTTCTCAGTTCCGAAAAAGTCATAAGGTGGAGGGATCCCAACCCTTACGACCCAGCAAACCCCAAGACACGCCGTCGATACGACTATGCTGATCCTGCAACTCAACCAGCAGCCGATTTGGTTGAGGAAGTGGCCGAGGTGCTCAAGGGCAAACCCGTGCCCCCCACCGAACCCCCTGAGTGGATGAAACATGATGCTGCGAAAGTAGCAGAGTGGTGGCACGGATATAACAAAGACAGACAACGCGTGGAGCAACGAGCCCAACAGCAGCAGGCAGCACAGCCCGTCGCTGCACAACAGCATCAGGCCCACTCGGCTGCTCAGGGCTCAGCTGACCAGCAAGCAGCAGCCTGGGCGGCTTACTACGCGCAGCTCCAGCAGTACCAAGCCCAGCAGGCTCAATCCGCTTCGCAGACGCCGTATGCGCAGGCTTACGATCCTTATCAACAAGCCGTGCAGCCTGTTCAACAGCAGGGAGCCCCGGTGCAAGCTGCCGGAGAATCCAATGCCCAACTTCAAGCGGTCCTAGCCGCCCTGGCCTCCACGCCCGCCCAAAACCAGCCACAGCAAGTTCAGGCTGCAGCAGACCCTCACCTCCAAGCCTTGCTCGCAAGCCTCAGTGGCACCTCCACCGCCCAGCAACAACCACAACACGCTGCTCCTAACCCCGCCGACCCCGACTACATGGCATACATCATGTCTCTAGCTGCAGGCCAGGCCCCAGACCAATCCCAACGGGCGCAACAGCCAACGAACAGCGGTCAACAGGCCGACGACGACCGTGATTACGACAGAGATCGAGATGGGGATCATTCGGGTCGCCGGGACAAGGGACGCGGTGGGAAACACGTTAACAACGTGCCCCGTGGCATCAATCCTAACAAAATCGGCACGAAGCCTTGTACATTCTGGGCCAAGGGAATGTGCAGCAAGGGCGACTCTTGTACGTTCCGACACGACTAGGTGAAGACTGCCGTGGTAGCCGTCCCCTTGCACCCAACGACTCTCCCACGAATGGCCCGGGCAGGACACTGCAAAGGGCGCCAACGGGCAATTACAATGCTCAACTAAGTTGGCGCGAACGGCGAGACAACTGTGAAACCCACAAGCCTGTAGCAGGGGGCACGGCATGATGTTCACTTTTTTTCTTCTTCGGCACAGCAGTGCTACTTATCATTTGCATCATCATCGGGGGGTTTCTCTTCAGGCGAGAAGACAAGGCTTGAATGATAGTGGGCATCTGCTTGTTTGTTTCCACGACAGCCCACGTTTACAAAAGGTTTCAAAGCAAGAGCATCTACAGAAAAGGGGCGGGACCAGACGTCGGTTCTGCAGGCGCTTCATGTGGTTGGCCGTGGCGTTTGGTTTGCATGAGCTGCTTCGTATTCCAAAAGGGAAGGAACGTATGAATAAGAAGGGGGTGCATCTGGTGGGGAGAAACATCTGCAGGTCTCCCCTGCCACTGACGATGCTTCTTAGTAATGTAATACTACTCTGTAGAAATGAAATGGATAATGAATTTATCTATCATTGAGGGGTTACGTTTCGACAGTGAAGGGGTTTTGTACGCTTGTTCCGAGCTATGCTTTTCCCTCTTTCCTTTCGGTAAGGCACTGTGTACTTGTTTTCATTTCACGTCAGACTGAAATGACAAGGGCATGGTCAATGAAGATTCTCAATGACCACCATCTCCAGGCCTTATTACACTGTCATGATTGTTGGCCCGAGCCTAAGCCAAGTCTCGCCTCTATTATCCTCACGACCTCGGTCCACTCCTTCATTGCACCGTCGCCAACGTCCCCGCAGGCAAGACTCTTCTCCTGCGGCCGGAGAACCTCGAACCACCCCGACTCTATCGTCCCGTCAGCGGCCTCGACGACGCCCCAATCTTCGGCCAGCACGCGGATCTGCTTTGCCGTTATGGGGTGGAGCCACATGGCCGTCTGTTCTCGCAGTCAGTCCGAGTGTGTTCCTTCCGGCCTGGATCATCATCCCGCGCTCATGCGGTAGGCAGACGGACGGGGGAGGGGAGAAGAGAACCGCGTGTGGGGGGAGAAATGCGCCCCAGGATGCACTCACGTTCATGGCCGGCGCGACCAATATCCTCTTCCTCCGGCCGTCGATGCGCCCGTCGGCGTCCCACGCGCGCACGACGCTCGTCAGGAGGTTGTCGCAGATGCCACCGACGACCTTGGCCAGGGTGTTTGCGCTCAGGGGCACTATGGCCATGACGTCGGCCCATCGGCGCAGCTCGATGTGCAGGATGGGCAATCCCCGGCGCCAGACGCCCTCTGCTGGCCCGATGGAGGGGCCGCGGCCCCACTCGTCGCCGTCGTGGTAGATGCCGTCCAGCCCCGGGGTTGCGAGCAGGGACTGCAGGTCGGGCTGCTCTGCGGACTGGCCGGCGAGGAAGTTGGTGGCGGACGAGGTGAGAATCAGCCGGATGGAGAGGGTTGATGGCGGGTGGGCTTTGGTCAGCGCGGCGATGATGTTGGGGATCTTGATGGTTGCTACCGAGCCCGAGGCCGCGAGGAGAAGGTGCGCCTTGCCGTCGTCCCGCGAGGCTGTGAGCTCGGCCAGGGCGCTGGTCGGCGTGGAGCTGATTGTTGTTGGTGTTGTTCCGCCCATGGTCCAGAAGGCGATGGTGCAAGGCAATTAATTGTGCGGCTTTGAGAGACTTGGAGTTCAGTGGGGACCTCAGATATGGCAAAATAATATAGGCTCAGAGGCCCTGAGATGCTGGTACTATTCAGATTCAACAAGCTGTGAAACTATCAACACCTGATGCCCCGTCCTAAAGGTCACAAGTGTGCCAACCCTCGTTGCATGTGCCTGAGAGCACATGAAGCGGAGGGGACAGAGGGAAACCCACCTGGACCTTTCGCTCCCAGCTTGACCTATAGATGCACTGGTCGGGTTGCGTGCAATTCCTATGGCCTGTGGTGGTTGTGATAGAGACCATGTACGTTTTGGTAGTTTATCGCATGCAGATGAGAAATCAAGCGGCTTACAAAACACGGAGACGGGTGCCGAAGTCGGTTGAGACTCGGGTGACTGGTGAGTACCTAGGCAGGTGGTCTCAAGAAAGGCGCAGGGCTAATTCTTACAATATTATTTTATGTCAAGACCCGAACGTCGCCTTCCAGTAAGTGAAAAGTGAGTGAGTGCTGCGAGGCGAGGTTGTCGGGAGGCTGCAAGCAATTACACGTACCTACGTACCTATTACCTATCGCGCCTCGGCATTGGTCGAACTTTCTGGGCCCACCTACCCACCTACCAACAACTGACGCCATCAGAACTTTGGGAGCGGTACCACTGGCTTTCACTGACTTTGCCTCCCTCAACAATCCGTTCGTCTTCTTCACAACGAGACGTGCAAGATGTTCATGAGGCCAGTACTATCGCCAGTGAGTCGTTCACCCGCATCTGTCTACAGAAACGACCAAATGCTAACCACTATTCGCTGCAGCTGCTTCGGCAAGCCGCCCGCCCGGCGGCGTCGTCCCTGGCGTCGTGGGCCTCGAGACCGGCCGCCTCGGCCTTCTTGCGATCGCCAATGCTGTCGCTCGCACAACAACGCCTCCTGTCCGACGCCACAAGACAAGCAATCGACAAGGCCGTCGCCTCTGCCCCGGTGGTACTGTTCATGAAGGGCACACCAGAGACCCCACAGTGCGGCTTCTCAAGGGCCAGCATCCAGATCCTGGGCCTGCAGGGCGTCGACCCTAACAAGTTCGCCGCCTTCAACGTCTTGGAGGATTCCGAGCTGCGCGCAGGTATGTAGATGCCGCGAGGCTGGGATTCATATGGTGGTTTGCAATCCTGGCAAGGGGCAAGCGCTAATCCGACACTGGTGGCAGGCATCAAGGAGTACTCGGACTGGCCCACAATCCCTCAGCTATACGTCGATAAGGAGTTCGTCGGTGGCTGCGATATCCTGATCTCGATGCACCAGAACGGCGAGCTTGCGAAGCTGCTCGAGGAGAAGACGGTCCTGGCAGCCCCCGAAACCGCCGAGGGCGAGCAGAAGAAGGAGTAGTGACATGGCGTCTACCGTCACATGGCGCAAAGTCATTGATTGCATAGATGGCGAGGGATTTCAACGTCGGTGTATGCTGTGGGCTATCGCAGAGAATATCACGGTTTCAGACGTTGTACAATATGACTACTAATGAGGCGCATTTGCAACAAGTATGGACGATGCGTGCAACGATGAACATGGCCACCATGGGTTGGGCTGAAGGGCCCGGCCCGAGTACAACACATGCGCAACCACCAAACTTTCACTTCAACATCCACGCGACGTTTCCCACCCAACACGTCCCGACGTCTCATGCAGGATAAGCAGCTCCATCGCCCCGCGGGTCGCTGCCAGCAGACCAAACCCCGGTTCCTTCCAGTGGGTCCACCGTCCACCTAATAATCTGCCCTCTTCCGAATTCGGATCTATCGAGTCCAGTCAGCTTCTTTGTGTCATGGCCCAGTGTCTCCAGCTCCTTGATGACGTCGTCCGGAATGCCGTGCTCCACGAGGACAGTCATGCCGGATTGGTCAGGCTTGGGCCTGATGCATATCCTCGGGGCGTCCAGCGCCTGCTGGGGGCTCAGCTTGGCGACGATCTGGCCAAGCAGCACCTGGAGGTGGCCCTGCGGCTGCATGAAGCCGCCCATGACGCCGAACACGCTGTGCAGCGAGTTGTCCGCGGTGTTGGTCACCAGGCCCGGGATGATGGTGTGGTAGGGCCGCTTGCCCGGCGCGTAGAGGTTGGGGTGGTCCGCCGGCCCGAGGTTGAAGTTGGAGCCGCGGTTCTGCAGCGTGAAGCCGCAGCCCTTGGGGATGATGCCCGTCCCGAAGCCTTCGTAGTTGGAGTTGATGAAGGATATTGCGTTGCCCTGGGAGTCGGACACGGCAAAGTACACCGTGTCGCTGCTCCGCATCGCCGGCGACCCGTGGGTGATGGAGCCGTTGGACGCCTTCTTCGGGTCGAACAGCTTGGCGCGCTCGGCGAGGTACTCCCGGTCGAGGAGCCCGGCGCTGGGGACCTTGGAGACTTTGGGGTCGGCGACCCACCAGTTGCTGTCGGCGAAGGCGATACGCAGCGACTCGATGACGGCGTGCAGGTACTTCGCCGAGTTGTGGTCCTCCGGCTTGAAGGTTGGGATCTTGCCCTGCCCCTCGAGCTCCTGCATGATGCCCAGCGCCATGAGCGCCACGATGCCCTGCCCGTTGGGCGGGTGCTCCCAGAGCTCGACGCCCTTGTCGCTTTTGTCGGCGCCGTTTTTGACCTCGCCGTCCGCCTGTCGCTTCTTGCCCCTCTGCAGGCCCTGGCCACTGAACCTGAGAGAGATGGGAGGCACAGGCTCGCTGCCCCGCTTGAGGTGGTCCTCAAGGTCCTCAAGCTCCAGACGGCCCCCTTGTGCTTTCACGACATTGATAATCTCTTCCGCGATGCGCCCCGTGTAGAACCCCTTCTTCCCCTCAGTAGCGAGCGTCCGGAACGTCCTAGCCAGCGTGGGGTTCTTCATGATCTCACCCGCCCTCGGCGCCCGGTAACCCCCAGGAGCTGTGTGGTCCTTCTTGAGCATCTCGTAGCCATTGTCACTCGCCTCCTTCAGCAGGTCCTCCGACCTGTGCCACAGGTGGGACGCCACCTCGCTTACGGGGAAGCCTTTCTCGCCCAGCGTCACCGCCGGCGCGAGGATCTGCTCCATGTTGAGCCGTCCCGAGCCGAATCGCTCGACCGTGTCGACCCACCCGGCCGCCGCGCCCGGCACCGTCACGGCGTGCACGCTGGAGGGCGGAATGTTATTGGCGTCCGGCAGGGCCTTCTTGACCTTGGCCAGGCTGCACTTGGCGCCCGACCGCCCGGACCCGTTGAGCGCGCTGACCTTCTGGGTCGTGGCGTCGTAGAATAGGCAGAACATGTCGCCGCCAATGCCCGTGGAGCATGGCTCCGTCATGTTCATACCGGCCGCCACAGCGACAGCAGCGTCCTGAATAAGGGGCCAGTCAGTCCAAATTGGAGACATCTCGATGGGGAACAAAGATGTGACTTACAGCTGCATTGCCACCGGCGTCGAGGATTGCGATGCCGCATTTGGCTGCCAGTGGCTGGGTGCAGGCGACGATGCCCTTGGTGCTGTGCACGACGCTTCTTCTGCTGCCGAACTTGGCGTATACGGGCTCGGGTCCTGGAAAGAGGTCTTCCGATGGGAGAGGCATCTTGAGAAAATTCCTACCGGAGGGGTCCTCTTCAAGACGGACTGGGAGAGCAGTGAAAACACTATATAATAAGTATATTTGTTGTCGACGCCGTCACTGGGCGGCAAGTATTAGTGCCTGGGCAGGCTGTAAGTGAGGGTCAGAGTAGCTTACAAGAAATTGAGCCCACACAAATCCTCAGGACAGAGGCGAAGAGTCTAGATCTAATGTGACGAAGACTGAAGAGACAATACAAGACCATGTGTTGTGGTAACCTAAACAACCTATCTCGGGAGAGTGCCGCGGGCTTTGTACTCGCCTCCGGAGAAAGCTAACCTTCCTAGTTCTGCAGTCCTAGTGGTTCCTCCTAGTCATTCAACGGCTCATGGCGTTCATCGACCCCTCCCAGCCCAACGGCGGGATGCCCCACGGCAGAGCCAGGAGTCAGGGCTAGCCAAGCATCCCGTCGGATAGGCGAACAGGGAGGGAGACCTACATCGGCGCGGGTTTCGCTCGGAAGGAAGTTTAGACACAAAAACGTGTGGAGCACCGGCAGCCCGAGCCGGCAACCACGCAGCCGGGCGCCGCACTCAACTCGGTTTCGATTGGCCAACTGGGCGGGTTTCGTCTCGTCCATTATACTGTGTACATAGTTGAGGGCTGGGGGTATTTCGGGTAACCATATGCACGACGATTCGGCGGTGCGTGAACATGGGACGACTTTGGACGAGATAGGAGGCGACAGTGAGGCAGACGATTTCCTGATCGTTGCCATTTTATATGCTGTATATATATACCACTCTCTTTCTTTTTTGACCTTCACAGACAGAAGTGTGCATGGACGGCGAGGAACGATTGCATCACAATGAGGCCGGCCCAGGAGACGGTCCGGCATGCCCCGCCCACGACGGACCTAACAGAGCTGTCCCCTAGCTACGGCACTAGCTTGCGATAGGTCCTGACAAATGACCCCAAGATGTCTGACCTGACGGGAGGATGCCTGACATGCGGCTTAGATCCACTTTATTCTCGTCGATTACTCTTTCGTGCCGGCCTCCTTCTCCTGGGCCTTGGCCAGCTTCCTTGCCTCTATCTGCTTCTGCTTCTCGAGCTTCTTCAGCTGGCTCTTGGTCAGCTTCCCATCCCCTGCGCCCTCCTCCCCGGCCCCGTCAAAGCCGGCCGCTGCCTTTGCCCGGATAGGTATCTCAATTGGTGCCTTGGGGTTGCCCTTGCACTCAAGTGGCCTCAAGGCCATGAAGCTATCGCGAACCTCATCCGTCACCTTGGCCCTGTTTTCCTGGAACTCCTTGACGTAATCTTGCAGGTACTTGATGCACAGCGCCTTGAGCTCGCCTGTTAGCATCTCGCCCTTCTTGTACGAGTCGTGCACCCTCCTCAGCTCCTCGTCGTCCTCCATGAAGTACTTGAGGTACTGGTAGCTGACATCAACCTCGGGCTGCCCGCCCTTCTCTCGGTGCTCCTCCAAGGTCTCCCTGCCGCCGCTGAAGGCGAACTTGTTGATCTTGTTCTTGATCTGATTGGGCGTATCCTTCATGAAGATGGCAGAAGAATCAATAGATGCAGACATCTTGGAGCCTGGGCCCTGCAAGGCGTCGAGGAACCGCGCGTGGATCATGCAAGGCTTGGCCCAGTGAAGGCGGGCCGCAACATCTCTGGTCATGCGGAAGTACGGGTCCTGGTCGATGGCACATGGGATGAGGCACGGGATCTTGTTGGTGAGCTCGGCGTCCTCGCCAAAGATGTGAGGAAACGTCGAGGCAAATGCCGTCGAGCCCTGGATGGCGCCAAAGAAAGCCCTGCCGACATTGGTGCTGCCGTCGCCACCGAAGATGGCCTTGCTCTGGTTCCAGGTGATCAGCTTGGCCACCTGTGTCACGTTCTCCCAGAAGGCGCCGCCCATGTATTTGTAGTCGGAGAAGATGAATGTCTTCTTGGGGTCGAACCCGCAGGCAACGATATCCTTTGCATTCTGCAGGGCGTACTCCTTCACCTCCTTGATCGTCCTCTTCTCGCTGAACAGGAACTTCTCGTCGTCTGTCAACATGATGACCAGCGGGACGTCGAACACATCGGACAGCCACTTTGTGAAGGCAAAGGGGATCGTGTGGCCAATGTGCATGCTGTCGGAACTTGGACCGCGGCCAGTGTACAGGAAGAAGGGCTCGCCCTTCTCGTAGCGGTCGAGGATGACCTCGAGGTCTCGGTGGCTAAAGACGATGCCTCGGCGCATGAAGCGATGTGGTTTCTGGCCCGTTGCCTTCTCGAACCGGTCGAGCAGCGCCTGGTCGATGAGCTTGGTCCCAAACTCCTCGGTCAACTTGTTGTAGTCGATCGCCTTGACATTGCCATGCTCGTCGGTTGCTCCTTGTACGTTGTAGGGGTCCACGGACTGCTTGCCCGTGTGGGCTGGGATAGGAGACTCGGAGAGAGCCTCGGCGTTGTTGACGCTCATGCTGGGACGAGCTTGAGGGGGGCCTCAGGAAGTAGCAGGAGGGAGCTCCAGCGGGATGTCACAGGCCCACTGTAAAATCAATCGAGGGGGCGGCCACCGCAGGAAAGAGTATACGGGGGAAGTCGAATGCTCACACAAAGGACCAAGGTGGTGGTGGTTGAAGTGGGGGATTTCAATCAACGATTGGAGGGGTCAACATGGAATGAGGTTGGCGGGGCGGTCCGCCCTCTGACTGTCCTTTTAAAGCCGTTAAACTACCTAGGCAATTGTGAGTCAACCCACCGCCCCCAGCATCACAATTAGCCCTGCACAAACCCTCTGATCCATTGGGTGTTGAAGAATGACTCCTTCATTTACAGGGACACTCTTTTATTGGCAGGAAAGCCTCGAACATCTACAATTGGTCAATTATAAATCCACGCCCGTGTGGTGATGAGGTAACAATGATGATCGTCTCGGCGGCAGGCAATACTTTTTTGATCTACATAGCCTTGTGCAATCGAACTTCGAGCTCTGGCTGGTGGCCCCCCCCCCCCGTCCGTCCTCGACATCCCTACTGATGTGAGACCATGTTGGCAGCATCATGGGTGTCTCTGCGCTGTCTGAGGTCGCAAACGCCCTCGATATCGCGTCAATTCCTTAGGAGGGCTAGTACAGGTACGCTGCAGCAGCTCGCCCCCTCTCAATGCTCGACCGAACCTAACAAGTTGCACGCGCAGACTCCCCATACACTCTTCCGGCCGTCCTCCTCGAGCGCGCCCGCAAGCTCGCAGTCGAACATGGCCAGCTCGGCCAGCAGCTCGCCGACTCCTTCGACCCGAAAATCGCAAGGCGCGCTGGCGAGATTGCTGGCGTCGCAGCTGCACTGAAAGAATGGGAAGCGGCGCAGTCCTCCTTGTCCGAGCTAGGGGGCCTCCTTCAGTCTAAAGACGCCGAGATGCGCGAAATGGCTCGGGAAGAACTCCTCACGACCCACGAGCAACTGGGCACCCTTGGTCACAAGCTCTCGGCGAGCTTGACGCCCAAGGACCCCTACGCAGACTTGCCCTGCATCCTCGAATTCCGGCCCGGCCCTGGTGGCGTTGAAGGACGCTTCTTCACAGATTCTCTGTTCAAAATGTACCAGCTGTACTGCCAGCGCAAGGGCTTCCGCGCCAAGGTTGTCAAGTACGACACGGCAGAAGGGGCCGGTGACGTCAAAGGCTCCGACGGTGAGCTGCCCCTGCAGGAGGCAGTGTTGGAAATCCAAGACATGGGTGCGTACGACCTTTTTCGCACTGAGGCAGGGATACATCGGGTCCAACGCGTGCCCGTGACGGAGAACAAAGGCCGGACACATACCAGCGCAGTAGCCGTCTGGGTCCTACCATCGTTCCCTGAGAGTGGTTCTGGTGCCACCGACTATAACAATCCGGAAAGCGATTTCTACATCGACCCGGGCGAGGTCCGGACGGAGACGATGAGGGCGAGAGGGGCTGGCGGCCAGCACGTCAACAAGACGGAGTCGGCCATCCGTTTGACACATACCCCAACCGGCATCCAGGTGAGCATGCAGGACCAGCGGTCGCAGCAAGCCAACAGGGATGCCGCGTGGAAGATCCTCCGGTCGAGGATAGCCATCGCAAGACGCGAGGCCAGGGAGGAGGAGGCGAAGAGCTTGAGGGACAGCGTCCTTTCCAAGGATAAGATCACGCGCGGCGACAAGATCCGGACGTACAACTACAGTCAGGACCGCTGTTCGGATCACAGGAGTGGCCTAGATGTCAACAATCTTCCAGATGTGCTGGGCGGTGGCAGGACCTTTGACAGGATCTTGGATAGCGTGAAGGAATGGCGGTTAGCTAAGGACATCGAAGCCGTCATCGAGGAAGAGGAGGCTGCTGTCGCATTGGAGGCGAAGAAATCGGCGAAAAAGAAATAGAGCTGTCCATAATCCTGTACTATATTGATCCCACGAACATAGATGATACCTCAGCCCTCCTGAGGGCTACAGTTTAGAAACCTTTGACTCTGGCCCGAATCTTGGAGGCCCATGTTTCCTTCACTGGGGGGCTCCAAATCGCAATCTCTCAACATATCTGGACTAAATGGCAAGAATGAATGTAGTTGAAAGTGACTATTACGACCACAGGAGAATAGCTGTCCTATGCGCCGCCCCACCGCCCAAGCCGAGCTCCAACCAAGAGAATGAGCAAAGAGCTGACTGGCTCACACCCACCGCTTCGTCCCAAAGTGTGACAGAAAATCACCAGCTGCTCCGCTCTCAATGCTGGAGTTGTTGACGACAGACATGACAGCCTTGATGGACTCCGGTGGCGTATCCGGGCCCTTGAACTCCGGGTTGTACCTCTTGAACTTTGCCGCCATTGTCTCCAAGCCAGACAGCTGCTCTGGGGCCACTATGGGGAGGGCAGGGTCAGCTTAAATTGTCTGAGCACTGCAGTGTACCTGTGGTGTAGGGCTTACTGCTGTCGAAATGGCCAACCTCGACCATGCCGGGGCAAATGCTCAGGAAGAGGACGCCGTGCTTCTTGTACTGGGCACTGAACTTGGCTGTCACCATGTTCATAGCTGCTTTGCTGATAGCATAAAGGGGACTTTCTGAGATGTCATAGTCCTTTGCAAAGTTCATGTCACCCATACCACTGGAGATGGTAACAACCTTCTTCACCTTGCCTTTGAGTACCTGCGGCATGAAACTGTTGAATAGGTAGATGTTGCCGGTTACATTGGTCTGGATCAGCTTAGAGAGCTGGTCCTCAAGCTCCGCGGGCTTCTCTCCCCTGGAGAGAAATGGGGGTCAGTATACCTAGGTATCTTTTCTGAAGATGGAGCAATTTTTTTGATAGCTTTTCTAGAACATACAGGAGATCAAGGCCGTCAAACATGTCCTGCTGGGGTACGAGGCCAGCATTGGCGATTATGTAGTCGACCTTTCCACCGGTCACCGCGACCGAGCTTTCAGCAGCTTTCTAATAGCTAACTCTTAGCGGCTGTAACTTCTTCAAACACCATCTCGCGGACATTTTCTCGTACCTTTATCGCGTCATGACTGGTAAGGTCAGCCTCCAGAATGGTGATATTGGATCGCCCACTCAGTTCTTCCTTGATCCTCTTGTCCGTTGCCGGCTTGTTTCGCACAATTCCAACAACAGTGTTGTCAGGGTTGCCCGAAATCTGGTTCAGGAACTCCCACTGTTGGACATTTTAGACAGAATTCAGATTTTGTGCTGGGTTTTCTTGGTGAGAACTTACACCCAGACCCCTTGAGACGCCTGTGATGACATATGTGGCCATGTTGTCTGAAGCACGGGACTGTATTAAGTGATCTGGTTATGACGAAAGCCTCAGTGGTATAGGCAAGTGCACTTTGTACGATGGCTGCGGAAAGATGTTGGTGAAATGTCTGAATTGCTTGATCATGAACACATGGTCATAGGCGGGACAACACGAAGATATATATATCGATTGCCATCAGTCCTTCTAGGCCGCCAGCGTTAAGATGTATGGCTGAAGCAATTATAGGCCTTCGAATTAGTAAACTCAAACATAGCCCTTGTCAACCATGCCATAGCAGTGGAGATGCGAAACGCGATTGTTATCGGTAAGACCAAGGGATTCGCTCATAGTTGCCTCAAGTCCATTTCTTGGCCTGACGTGCATGTACCCATCTGACGTCCGGTTTCCGACCTCTTCTTAGTTTAAGTTGACCAGGGCCGCGCAAACTTGCCAAAGTCTAGAGCCCAAAGCTCACCTGCAGGATGCGGGCTTGGTAAGCATCGTCGTGCCGTGAGGGTCGAACCTCGCTAGTCCCTGACCGGGGTAATCACGCCGTAGATTATCAATCACTTCTAGGGCCAACTAGGAATTCTATGCACCCAATGTTCAAATTGAACCCTAGCTAAATAGGTAGCTTGGGCAACTTTCCGCGAGTGTAGTAGGTTTATATCCTTGTGAATCTTTACTTCCGAGATAGACACATCATCACCGGATTTCGGTGCAGGCTGGAGCCCAAGATGACTGCCGCGAAGAGAAGCTGTGGCACCTGTAGAGGTTAGTCCCTGGCTCCACATTACTATGGAGTCGAATTGAATACGAGACTCATGGTTTCGATGACAGAACGCCGCATCCTGTGCGATAGAGTTGTTCCAACATGTTCGCAGTGCTCCCGGTCGAAGCGTGCATGTCAGGGATATGGTCTCCGACTATCATGGCCACGCGCAGGAGACGGCCGGCGTGCTATTGTCGCGAAGCTGGCAGTCCGGAGACCAGTTCGCCGGATTTTCGACGCGAACATAATCCACACTAGTGCCTGGGATATCGAGATGCATTATTACTTGACAACTTCGTCCCGAAAAGGCAAGCCGGCTCTCCAGTCACCTCAGGGACGGTTGATTCGTGCAATGGGCTTCTGACGCTCCTCTCTAGAGCTTCCCCGTCTGGTTCTTCCAGTCCCCATGCCATGGAACCCATCCGAAATGTCCGCCAGTGATAAGGATCTTTTCCAGTATTGTGCGTCCCCCAATCAGCTGCTCCTTTTGTGACCTACGGTCAGGCTGACCAAGCGAAGTCCAGTTTGCGGCTTCCCAGTCTCTGACCAACTTCGGAAGCAATCCTGCTGCTTTGGGGGCGGTCCTCATGCGTGCCGCTCGCTCGAACAATTCAAGCTCCGGTACTGCCGTCCTCCAGTCGCTCCTTGCTCTGTCCTCCCTTCATCGATATGGTGTCCAATCGCAGGCGATCGAGTTGAAAATCTCGAGCCTGAATGCGCTCGCAGCGGCATCTAATTCGAAGAGTAGCTTGGGTCTTGCAGAGGTGATTCAACATGTTGCTACAGGGATGTTGCTATGTTCTTTTGAGGTCAGTATTCGGCTCGGCCGCTGATATCTGCTGTGCTAATGCAGCTGCCGGTCAGGTCCACCAGTCCTCATGCACCTCCAGCCAATGGGCAATTTATCTGGCTGGAGTGAAACAGCTGCTCAACGCGTCATCTCTTCCCAAGCCACAGGAGCATGATGACCTGGCTGTCTTGCTGGATTGGGTGTACTACCATGATGTGATGATGCGCTTCACTCTACGACATTGGAACGGGGAGGCTGTGGGGCTTCCTTCAAACTCGTCGACCGCATGGACAGAAGCCTGCGCATATACAGAAGTCTACGTTCAACAACTGCCGGCAATTGATCTGAAGCGAAGCTGTATATCCCAGCAACCTTCCTCCACTTCAGCTCTTCCAGAACTACTCTCCGAATTCTGTGACTCAATGTCGGGGCCTGCCTCATATACGGCAACAGGCCAAGCGCTCAGTGATCACAAGGGCTTCTTAACGGTTCTTGACTGGAGAATCAGAACAGTCCCGGTCTTGCTTAAGCCCGACGAGGCTGCCGAGATGACGACCATAGTAGAGCTTTACAGGCTGGCTGCTCTAGTATATGTTAATCGAGTGAGCGAAGATCTTCTGGACCAGGCCGCTCAGATCCAGAAGTACACCGAGCAGGGATTCTTGCTCCTTTCCAAATTAGCCGCCTGCGAGCGACAATTCCCCATCTTCGTTCTGGGTTGCGAGGCGCGGACTGACGAACAACGAGCAATAATCATGGGCCTCATATCGAGGACAGAAAAGAGAGTTACATCACGATCGTTCAATCATGTTACCGTGTTGCTGCATGCTGTTTGGGCCCAGGACGACCTTGCCGACGTGCAGATCAACTACTGGAACAAGCTTACATCTGTCATCAGCCGCTGCGTTATCGTGCCTAGTCTAGTCTGACTGGGAAGAGGATGAACTGCTAGGCTCAATGCATATACATCGAGAAGTGAGAGAGGAGCCTGTGTAGCCAATCCATGCGACTGAAGCGTTGCGAGGAATCTTGGTGGCTATGGCTCTGGACTTACTCTTCTTAATTGAGAGGCTGGCATGAATGAGGAAATGACAATACTGGCCTCTTTGTTCTCGCGGCGAGATGATTGATATCTTATGAAGTGCGGTGCCCGTAGATCGCCTGCATCGCTTGGCGGTGCCCGTCTGCATGGCAGCAAGTAAGATGCGATGAGTACATATTTCAACAAGTGGCATGAAGATAGTGTTTGAGAGGGAGTAGTGCATAGCGGTACATCAAAGCATGTAATGGTTGGCAACCACCGCGAAGTCGATTCCCTCTCACTGTCTAGCCTGCTGAGCAGGGGGCCCAGAATTACACGAATAGTCCATTTATGTTGGCAAAGGAGGACGTGTCGGATATTGTTGGGGTGGACTTGAACAGCACTTGAGGTTGCTGTCTATTGAGGTATATTTATCCCTTTAGAATACCATATTTTCCTCCAATGACAACTTTCTAATGCTCACCATCGTCTGGCTCCTGAGGTACCTAGGTAGTCGACTGCTGGAGTTGCTGCTTGGGTCGAGCAGAGCGTAGCTGGACAGATCTTTTCGAGGAAACTGAAATTAGAAACGTTGGAAGTTTATTACTGTACCATGTCAGTGATCGACGTCATCCGATGTTACGTTTTCTATCCCTGGTTCACCCCATCATCACTCCCGAGCACCCACCCAATGACGGCGGTTGTCGAAGAGCCGTGGTTCTCTCCTCAATCGTCTCCTGTCCCGCAGTCCACATCATCGCCAACCCCCGTAGTGGTGTGTATGTTTCTCTGTCACCACATGCACTTGCTAAAAATATCTCTCACTTTCTGGGCAGTATCCGGGCCTGATCGCTCACTCGTGTAGACCATGACACACTTTTCAAGCATATCCATGTACATTGCCTTTCGTTCCTGATTCACCTGCCGAATCGGGCCAAGACTGAGGTGTGGGTCCCGCCGCCGCTCATGCATGATTGCATCGCTCAAGTGCTACTTTCCACCGTTACACCCTGTGGGGCATCGCCCCCCTCTTTGAGCATCACGGCCGACTCGTTCATCACCGACATGACAAGTGCTGAATGCGCATCATGTTCCTGGTCAGAGCAATGGTGGTAGAAATGTACAGTGACCACTGGCCCCTCGGCCACATTGAACCCACACGCCCTGCTTCTCTAGGAGGTCTAGGAACGTCTTGGAGGTCCAGGAGGTCCAGGCCTGTCGAGCGTGGGAGCTTCTGGATCAAGTGCTTAACATCAGATGTCCCTTTCGACTGACTGGCCTAATCTTCTCAGCGACAACAGGGTGCTCCATGAATCGGGCGAGTTACCGAGCTAAATATCCACTTACCCACATTCCCATCTCTCAGGGGAAAAGTAAGCCACTCCATCACTCATATGATAGTCTAGATGACCGCTTATCTTCACCTTCCATTGGTCTGCTTCATTACAAGGTAGTCATACGTAGTGACAAAGTAACGATCATTTTCACGCGCGTCCACAGCAGCACCCCAGTCACACAGGGGTAAGGTAGTGATATAACCACGAACATGTCCCTTCTATTACCCTCCAAGGTGCTTCCTGTACTCCGTCCTCAGAGTGCCACTGTCAAACGTCAATCCACCTCACGACAGCTCCCAAAATGCACCTGCCCCAGCTGCTTTCGGCCCTTGCCCTCGGCGGCGTCGCCGCGGCCGGAAGATCTACTCGTCATGTCGCTGGTTTTGCAGACAGGCTGCAAAGGTCCGGCCGCAGCATCGCGGCGGATATGCCTCTGATGCCGCGCGATTTCCAAGCAACTGCCAAGCGCGCTACTGCGGGATCTCAGTTCCTCACCAACACGACCGCAAGTAAGCGAGTCCACCGGAAAGCTTGAACGTTCTTGGCTCTACAACCCTTGCTAACCCAGAATCCCCTTCCAGAGTTCGCGGTTGATGGATCCGCGATCCCAGATGTCGATTTCGACGTCGGCGAGAGTTATGCGGGATCCATCCCCTTGACCACTAACTCCAGTGACAACCTCTTCTTCTGGTTCTTTCCCTCCGAGAAACCGGCAGCTGAGAAGGAGATTTTGATCTGGCTCAACGGCGGAGTAAGAACAAACAGCCCCAGTATTCCTCGACACAACAGTGAGCAGGATGCTAATACAGTAATAGCCTGGGTGCTCGTCCCTCGAGGGCTTTTTGCAAGAAAATGGCCCATTTCTGTGGCAATACGGCACCTACAAACCGGTTGCCAACCCTTGGAGTTGGCACAAGCTCACAAATGTGGTCTGGGTCGAGCAGCCTGTCGGCACGGGCTTCTCCCAGGGCACTCCCACGGCAACCTCGGAGGAGGACGTCGCCAAGCAGTTCATGAGTTGGTTCAAGAATTTTGTCGACACGTTCGCCATGCAGGGCTATAGTGTTTATATCACGGGAGAGAGCTATGCCGGCCAGTATGTGCCCTATATCGCGAGCGCCATGCTGGACGCCAACGACACGACCTACTACAACGTCTCCGGGATTATGATCTACGACCCCAGCATCGCGTATGATGACCTGCAGAGCGGGGTGACTGTCGTGCCCTTTGTCGAGTCGGCCGCCGCCGTCTTCCCTTTCAATGACACCTTCTGGGCCGACATTCGAGCCCGCGATGCCGCCTGTGGATATGCCGACTTCCGCGACGAGTTTCTCTCTTTCCCGCCACCTAGCCTCCTCCCTGGCCCAGATGACATCCCTGGCAAGAACAATGATTCATGCCAGGCGCTGTATGGGGACATATTCGATGCGGTCTCGGCTGTGAACCCTTGCTTTGATATCTATGCTGTCCAAACTACTTGTCCCTTGCTGTGGGATGTCTTAGGATGTAAGTCCACTTGTGTCCCAGGCCAAATACCTTCAAGACCTATTCGCCTTACTTTTGACTGGAGGCAACTTGACTGACGAGTCTACAGTCCCTGGGTCATTCGGCTATCAGCCCGAAGGTGCTTCAATCTACTTCAATCGTACGGATGTCCAAGAGGCTATCAATGCCCCCAAGATGGTGTGGGAAGAATGTGCTAGTGGTGACGTTTTTGTCGACGGAGGTGACTCCTCATTGCCTTCCTCGATCACCGTCCTACCCGGTGTGATCGAGCGCACCCAAAACGTGATCATCGGCCACGGAGTTCTGGATATGGTCTTGTAAGTGGATGCCCTATCCCCAATACTTATCCCTTCTCTACAATCGAAAACTAAATAGATCCACACCAGGATCGCAAACGGGACGCTCCTGGCTATCCAGAACATGACCTGGGGCGGAGCCCAGGGCTTCCAAACCGCCCCAAAGGACCCCTTCTACGTGCCATACCACGACGAGGTCTCATTGAGCACCCTCGCCGCGGCTGGCGTCATGGGCACAACTCACACGGAGCGCGGGCTGACCTACGTCAGTATCGCGCTGTCGGGCCATATGGTCCCGCAGTACCAGCCGACGGCGGCGTACAGGCAGCTTGAGGTCTTGTTAGGTCGCGTGAGTAGCCTGAGCTCTGTGGATCCGTTCACCACGAACGCCAATGTGACACAGGTGTCTGCTTCTGAACTGGCGGCTGAGGGCGGGATCTTCTTGTGAAACATTGCCGAGAGTCTCGCCTGTTTCTGACCTGCTCTGCCTCTTCTGCTTTTATTCGAGAAATCTTGTGATGCCTACGGACGAGTTCTCTTGGAGATTAGCAGACTCTGGGAGGTAACAAACACTCAAGATAAATATATGAGGATAGACAATGTACATATCCACTCCAATGACTCACAATGATCACCTCTCGCGATATATTTTGTCATTTTGTTTACAAGGATCCATTGGCCGAGCTCTCTGTCTCAGCTCTCTCCCTATTTCTATATGACATTCGTCAAGAAATAGGGGAATTGTTGGCTGGGTAGTCATGTACGCGTACGAGTGGGTTTGGTGATAGTTGGTTGTTGTGTAGAGAGGATGGTGTGGCCGAATGGCTGCACCCTACGTATCTAGCTATAGTCGCTAGTCACGTGACCTCTAAGTGAATGTGTCTATGCCCATTCCTACAGGAATTCAGATAAGAGCTATGTGATACGCATCAATCTGTCATGAATTAGTATATTATAGAATCAAGGAAATGCCCCCCCTCTGAAATCATATGCAACTCATGAGGACTAAAATCTATGTCCTTTATAAGGTCTTTGTATCTCTTGGAAGATGACCTGCCGTGGCATAATGGCATGAACTAGGCACAATGATCTGATAGAAATATAATGATCAAATACGTCTACTGGGTATACCCATCATGCGACATCTGAGCATTCTATTTCGCGTTTCGAGTGCCTGGCGAGCCTCAACCAGCCGGCTTTATTTCTACAAAGGCTGCAATCATGGCCCTCGAGCACCTGTCCAGATCATCCGAGGTTTCCAAGCCAACCGCCGTGCCGATTGCAGCCTCCCATAGTCAAGTGCGTGCAAGTAAAAAGTTGCTACCGAGGACTTCAGCAATGGCCCGGCCCTAATCTCGAGTACAGTGACAACCAATAGTAAGGCAGCCAGACCACTACTATTTGACGCGTATGTAAGTGCCCATTGCAATCACATGTCCGCCAAAAATGTACAGAATTTTGTTTCTCCCAGAGACTTGTCACGCATTTGCGCTCTGATCCACTCGGCCATACTCGCCGTCCTGCTTCTGAGCTCCTTGATGTTGAGGTTATAGCCCAGAGCGAGGATGTCATTATTGCCAGAGTCGACGCATGAGGTATTTCCGTACAGGCCGATTCGGTTTGCCAAAGCATTACTGAGAAATTGACATATCCGGTCCAAGAGTGAAGTGACGGTAGGATTTTAAAACACTGCCGGCCTCGGCAAGCCTGCCGTAGAAGGAATCAAGGTCAGGATAGAGGTAGAAGTACCGTTAGGCATGTTTGTTCCTGTGGCAGCACAGTACGTTATCCCACGGCATTGACTTGCCGGATCGCGCATTGTATATGAGAGTTCCCGCACAGACATTCCTGGAAATGGGTGGGTTCTAGAAGCGGCAAGTCTTAAGAGCCCTTTGAACAGGTGCGTAGTCGAATCACGGAAGGTTTGAGGAACTTCACAGGGTGCAAGATGAATAGCAATGATTGTAAATATACATTTTGGGGACGTCCAATCCAGCCTCAAATACTTGTTTCTTCCCCTTTCATCCCTCTCCTGTTGCACAGCCCGTAACCCCCCCCCCGCGCTGTGCTACCTATCCTTTTTGAACCATGTTATACAAGGAGAGGGGATGAATTGAAGACGAAACGCCAGCGTAGCCTCGACGAGAGTGGTTCGTACATCAGCGGCTCAGCATCCCAGGCTCTGTCTCAAAAAACAACTTCCCCGAGGCCGAGACTCCGGCTGTCCCGAGCCAAACCATATAGAACGCCATGCTTCGAAATGATTGGTGATGGTATGTAAAAAATGCCAGACGCGCTTTGATGGAGCGATGTCCTGTCGCCTTCCGTCGTATTCCTCAGACAGGGCAAGCCGGCTTACAGGCCCTCTTCCCTGGCTATGCGTGTCAAGTCCATGATGCCTTTGACACCGTTGTTACGCAAGCGCTCCAAGACAGCCCGCATGCCCTCACGGCTCCTGCCTAATTGATCCTGTGTCTTCCGGCTAGCAATGTTCTCGATGCTGCGCTGGATGATAGTCTTGGCCAGCCAGCCGCCTTGGGCATTGGCCTCCTCGGTCTTTTGGCCAATGCGTTCCCGGATCCGCTCGCCCACTCTTGACCGGAATATGGTGGTTGTGGCGACATCAGTGCTGGTGGTATTGGCCGCCAGCAAGGTAGGCGCCGTATACTCCTGCTTCTCCACTACGGACAACACGCCCACAAAGTCCAGGTTGCGGCTCTCCGTCTTCATCCATCCGTTGTTGATATCGACGACGCTGGTCTCAAGAATATAAGATTTCTTATCGCCTCCGCCTCCAGTGATGGAAGCGGGAAGTAGCTTGACGATAGCAGAAGGGATACGCGACTTCTTCAGGTGGATGCGGGTGGTGTGCAGCTGGCCCGTGGCTGGATCGACATGGCTGGAGATGGTATCGGTGCTTAAAACGTGTGCAGCGAAAGGGTTGACCTGCGGAGAGCAGTAGCGTAGGAAGTAGGCGAGGGTGACGGTTGGGAAGGGGTGAGCATAGGTGTGGTTCTGGGTGTGGGTGAGGACCATTTTGGCGGCTGAAGCAGGTGGTTGGAACGGAGCCGTAGGGATTGAGAGGGGCAGGGTGTGTTGTCTCAAAAGTCCGATATCGATGTCAGACAGCGTCCCGAGGTGCGAATGGCGTCCTTGCGAGGAGTGGTTTGCAGCGTGGAGTCGTGCGGTCGTGCGGTCGTGAGGTCGTCCAGCACGTGAAGCTTTACAGGGAGAGCTTCAGGTGGGGAGGGGGGGGATTGGGCTTTTTCTTCCGTGTGCCAACTCAAACGGAGGCTGCTCGCTCCATTCGGAGCCGGAGAGCTTGGATGTCGGCCAGTGCAGATAAGGTTTCAGGACGAGACGCAAGGGCTTTGGGGAGGGCTGCGGGTGTGAGGCGGTGATGTCGTCAGGTCAGTCGAGGAGGGGAGGCAAAGTTGCGGAGATGGTATGGTATCGAACGATGCACTGACAATCTGACAATCCGACAATCCGACAATCCGGGGTAGCGGGAGCTTGGGCGTTGTTTTCCTCTGCAGCAGGGGGGAGGGGGCGGGCGCTCTGGCCTGCCAGCCTGCTAGACAGGCAGACAGGATAGCCAAATCAAAAGAGGCGAATTGTCACACGAGTCGGCAGGCTGCAGAGGGCTTTCGGAGCTGGCCTGAGCTGGTCCGATTGGCAGGAGGGAGGGATGCTGCCAGCAGAAGACCTGTTAGGGTGCTAGTGCTGTTGTGCTGAAACCCAGCTGGAACCATGCTGCTTGATTAACAAGCACCTTACTCTCTTGTCTTGGATGCCCGACTCGCAACACACATAGTGTGCATGTGATCCTTGCGTGGATATCCTCATTCCCGGCCTCAACTGGGAGAGGAGGCACCTACTGCAGTACATATCAATATGAACAAGGCAGCAATGAACACACTAAGAACGTATGGCGGCAGAGGCCTGGCCTAACAAGTGGACGGGGTTGAGAAGAGACTGGAAGTGGCTGACATAAGCGGACGGGCTAGAACCGTGAAAGGCCCCAATTTAATCAGCCAGCCAGCCAGCCAGGCGCTCTAGCTGCACCCTGCACCTACTTGGTCCCTCTCGCTCTCGCTCGCTCTTTCACACCTTCTTCCTCCGACACTCCACCTCCCCCGTCAATCAACGCTCTCTTTGACAACCTTCTTTCATCGCAAACACCATCACAGCGCACCCCCCTTCATCGACAGTGTGCTTCATTGATTGCGACCGTTCATTTGAGGTCCGACACAGGGCGTCTGTTTGACACCTCGGCCTTCGCGCGTCGCAGAAGCCACGCACTACCACGCACTACCCGCCCGACTGACTTGCCCACAGCCTGCCGCACTCCGTGACAAGACGAGACAAGACGCTCCCAGCTTCTGTTCCCCTCACCTCCATCTCGCATGAGACGACGATCCTTGCACTGCTAGAGTTTTCGCCTGGGTCTTTCTGGCAAACGGGAGGGCTTGGCCTTCGAGGAACTTGACACTTTGGGCGACTGTTGAGGGAGGGTTTTGCTATTCAGCCACTCCACTTCGATTGATTTCGAACATCGGGCGAATAGGCGGCCTGCTGGCAGATTGTAATAATTTCTATTCATTATCCGCTGGGCTCCCCGTTCAACAAGTATTGTCCTTTCGAGTACAATCAGAATTGATATTTTCCCCGCTCTTGCAAAGTCTGGTCAAGTTGAAGCAAAAGGAAGCGATATTGAGAAGCCACTTGTCTTGAAAAAAAGACCCAAAAAGAAGAAACAAGATCAAGAACACACATCAACTACCTTATTACGTTCCCCCTCGTCGTGCGACCATCTTCAAAAGACATTTTCATCCAACACCGCTGCTCCACACTGCACCTAACCTCCAGTGCCCTTAAGTGCCCTGCCGTCTTCGCTCCTTTGCGGACTCGCACGCACTCGTGTTCGACGACAGCACCACCAGCCTCTGGATATTCTCAACCGACTCCCTCTCAGGATCAGTAATCACAGGCCAAAATGGCGTCCTCAGTCTTTGTCAAGTTCATGTCGCAGAAGGAGCCGCGACGAATAGAATTCGACGGCACCGGCATATCCGTCTTTGAACTGAAGCGCGACATCATCATCAAGAATGGCCTCGACAGGAGCGGAACTGATTTTGACCTCGCCCTCCTCAATGAGGATGGAAGCGAAGGTGAGTACGGATATAGACTGTTGATGAGCGCAACCATGACTGACTTTCGTAGAATACGACGATGACACCACCGTCATTCCTCGTTCGACCACAGTGCTCGCTCGGCGTCTCCCCGCCATGAGGCCTGGTGCCGGACGTGCCGCTCGCTATGTCTCTGGGAAGATGCCCACCAATGCAAAGAACGCTTCCCGACGGGAGCAGGCTACCAAAGCAGCAGCAGCAGCCAAGTCACAATCCGATGCCATTGCCAAGATGGCCTCCGCTATGACCGAAGAGGAGAAGATGATGGCCATGTTTGCAGCTCAGGGAGCGGAATGGACTGCTCAACAGGAGGAGATGTCCCACCAGACACCAGTCTACAAGCCGGGCTCCAAGAAGCCCGCCAACGTCCCCGATCACGAGCCTCCAAACGGTTACGTGTGCCACCGTTGCGGCGAAAAGGGTCATTGGATTCAACAGTGCCCGACCAATGACAACCCCGAGTATGACAACCGCCCTCGCGTCAAGCGGACAACTGGTATTCCCAAGTCATTCCTGAAGACCGTGGACAAGGCAACCGTTCTCGCTCAAGGGGCGGACGGTGACGACTCCAAGACGCCTGCTGGGATCATGGTGAACGCGGATGGGGAGTTCGTGATCGCGGAGCCCGACAAGGCATCGTGGCAAAAGTTTCAGGCCAAAGCACAGGGCTCTGCCGAGGCAAAGAAGATTGCCGCCCAGGGTGAGAAAGAGCTGCAGGAGAGGGGCTTGGAGTGCGACATCGACAACAAAATGTTCATAGACCCAATGAAGACACCCTGTTGTGCGAAGACGTATTGCAATGACTGCATTACTAACGCGCTCATCGAGGGCGACCTGGTCTGTCCATCATGTCAGACTGAAGGTGTTCTCATCGACGACCTTAAGCCTGATGAGGAGGCGACAGCCAAGATCGAAGAATATCTCAAGGAAAAGGAACAGGCGAAGAAGGAGCGGTCCAAGACCCCCGAGGCAGCCAAGTCACCAGCTGCTGATGAGTCCAAGGAGGTCAAGAAGTCTGACGAACCCGTCGACGGCGCAAACGGCACGGCAAAGGTCAAGACCAAGTCACCCACACCTCCTCCCTCGGTGAAGTCGCCAACGGGAGACGCGTCCTCCAAGTCGACGCCAGTCAAGAATGAGGATTCGCCCGCTGCCAACGGCAGCCAGCCGAACTCAAAGAAGCGGCCGGCGGACGAGCCCGCCGGGAATCAGCCGGACATCAAGATCCCCAAGGGCCCGAAGGCTATGATACAGAAGCAGCAGCAGACGCAGCAGCCACGGCAGCAGATGAACGGCATGATGCCCGATTTCATGGGCATGAACGGAATGAACGGCTTCCCGCCAATGGGTATGCCGATGGGCATGAATGGAATGAACGGCTTTCCGTCCATGGGTATGCCGATGGGCATGATGAACGGCTTCAATATGAACAACTTTAATCCCATGATGAATCCCATGATGATGAATGGCGGGTTCCCTGGCAACAACGGCTTCGGCATGAACGGCGGCGGTTTTCCCACTGGCCCTAGTGCCATGAATGGCGGTGCCCCTAATCAGTTCAATGGCCCCATGAACGGCGGCGCTGGCCCGGCGAACGGTGGCGGTCCAGGTTTCAACCGTGGTGGTCCACCTACTGGACCCAGACAGCCTAATTTCTCTCAGGCGGCCACCACCACCACCACCACCACCAACAACAACAACAACAGCAGCAGCAATGACGAAGACGCGTACTTCCGGAAGCCGGTCAACCCTCACCGTCACCAGAATCGTCAGCGTCGAGTCCGGCCGAGTGACTATCGCGAGCTCTAGGCGGGCGACGTGAAGGCGACACCTCCATTCCGGGGTTACCAACCACGCTAGGACATCACAACTTCCACGACCGGCTGTACATTACATCCACACTATTCATGTTTGCGATTGAGGCATGCATTTTTCTGGCTTGTCCCAACGGGACAGCCATGGCGTTGACCAGGCGATGCGATTTGGCATGACGAGGGTGCTACATCAAGTTCTGCGGTAGCCTGGGGGGCCACAACATAATCTCCAGAACAAAACGAGTTGCATTCGGAGAGGCGTCGGCGTTTTGGTCTAACAGGAGCACAGCAAGTGCATCTAGGTGGGGAGGGATTGGAAGAAAAGGCGCAATGCCTGCTGATTTGATTTTGAGTCTTTGTGACACGGACTTTCAGGAGCGTCACGGCCTGTGGTCACCAAAAATGACGTGCCAATATTGGACAGGACTCCCTGGATGGGTTTCGCCAGGGCAGGGAAAGAGGAGAATCGATTGCCCAGATAGACGAGCACGCTCAACAAGTTTATGAGCTTCATGAATGCAATGACGGTTCTCTTGAAGGACGTGTTCCACTTCTCGAGTGATATGTAATTTTTGAGGATGTTTCTGTGATGCTGGTGACTTCGACGATACTAATCCCGCCTAGAGTTGTATATCCTAATCAAGGGGCAATGGCAATTGGTGGACTCGTGTATCTGTCAACACTGGAGCATATCATCACGTAGGGACTTTTTTTTTTTGGTGGGGGGGGGGGCTTCCAGTTCATTGTCATGGCTACTGAGCGCCCCGTGTTCTACCTACACCCACCCAATTGGCTGTCTATTATTACATTCCACAGGCCGAACAACACACGTCACACCCAAACGCACACACAGGCCCTATGACGGCGGCACGTATGGCTTGACCAGCATCTCGGAGAAGCGGTCGAGCTTCTCCTTGCCGCGGACCTCCTCGACCAGCAGGGGCATCTTGACGACGTTGAACTCGTCGTAGAGCTCCTCGATCTGGTCGAGGTACTTCTTCTGCATCTTGCGGCGGGCGGTGCACTGCTCGCAGTCGCTCCCCGGGCGGGGGAAGAGCAGCTGGTTGACGACGATAGAGTGGGTATCGATGCCGTACGACGCGAGCTCCTGGATCATGCGCTCTGTCTCGTAGAGCGACAAGAACTCGGGGATGCAGACGCAGACGAAGGTGGTGAGGGCCTCGTCCTTGAACTGGGTGTTTACCTCGGAGATGGTAGCGCGCAGCGACTCGAGCTTCTCCATCATCTCGCCCAGGTTCTGGCCGTTGGGCAGGGCGCCGCCCTGCGAGCCCAGGAAGCCGTTGAGGAGGGGCCCGTACTGCGACGACAGCTGCGAGACCTTGGCCAGGGCCTTCTCCAGCACCGAGGGGAACTGCAGGAAGCGCAGGGTGTGGCCGGTCGGGGCCGTGTCGAAGATGATGGTCTCGTAGGACAGGCTCTTGACCTGCTTGAGGACCTCGGCGAAGCTCATGGCCTCGTCGATGCCCGGGATGGCGAAGGCCAGGTCCTGCATCATGCCGCCCATGCCGCCCATCGGGTCTTGCCCCCCCTCGCCCTCGCCGGCCTGACCCGCAAGCAGGTCCTGGATGCTGCCGTTGGGGTCGATCTCCATGGCGGACAGGTTCGTGAAGCCGTCGACCAGGCGGGCCTCCTTGCCGAACTTTTGGGAGAAGGCATCGGACAGGTTGTGCGCTGGGTCGGTCGAGATGAGCAGGACGCTGCGGCGGACCTTTGCGAGCTGGATGGCGAGAGAGCACGACGTGGTGGTCTTGCCCACGCCTCCCTTGCCGCCGACAAAGATCCAGCGGAGGGAGCGCTGGTCGAGGATGGACTGGAGGGTAGGCTCCAACGCGTCGTCATCGACGTCGATCAGGGCGGTGGATGACATGCTGTTTTTGGGTGTGGTGCGTTGCTCGTTTGGGGGGGGGGGCTCGAAGCGATGCGTCTCTGTCGACGCTTGACCGCCTGGCTGGTGGGGTTTCTCAGTTGCAGCTCTCTCGTGTATGGGGACGGGCCGGTTGACGTTGTAGGAGTGGAGAGCTTCGTGTGAGTCGACAGCGGTTGCGAGGTAGAGCGACGTGGCCTGGCTGAGGGTGCGGTGCCTTCTCGTGGCTTCTGGACTGGGAAAGAACCTTGTTCAGTGGGTGAGATGAGCTGGAGGAGACCAGACCCTTGGCAACGTCACCGGCGGCGTGTCGTGGATGGTGGGGTGGCCTCTATGCCGCTTCGGCTCCGACGGCGTCCCGCGATCTTGCATCCATTCAATGGACAGTCAAGTCACCTGGGACGGGCTTGATAACGGTGGATTCCAAACTATGCACCTATGCCCCTATGCACCACACTTGGAACATGTTGTTGTGGTCAACGGAGCAGCATTCGCCAACGGTAACGGCCGGCTCCTTGAGGGCGATAGGCGGACAGCGGCGCAAGCCATGCCTTGGCGATGTTGGGAGGACTGGGAGGGACTTGGAGCACCACAGCACACCACAGCACGATACAGTCGGTTCATCTCGACTGGAAACGGGCTCTTTGATTCATCTACGTGCCCAGGATATCGTTATCAAGAGCTTACCGGCAGAGCAAGCTTCAGTCCCAACCTGGGACACCATTGCAAGCACTGGCAAACACCTGAGCCCACTCAGCTGTCCAGCCCGTCCCCATCCCCAAGGCTACTCTCTGTCGAACCCCGCCAGAGCTGATCGTGTTCCCTCCTCACTTACACCGAAGTCAAGCCCACCAAAAATTGCCAGCCACCATCACCAAAGCAACAGAAGCCTCCTCCTCAATTCTGAATCCACGTCACCCACAGGCAGCCCACCATGGCGTCCCCCACAAAGGCCCCGATAACCTGCCACATTCTCGACACAACAGTCGGCGCCCCGGCCAGAAACGTGCGCGTGCGGCTACAGCTGACGTCGGACACGCCCAGCAACGGCGGCAGCGGCAACAAGCACCCGTCCGGCCTGCCCATAGTCTTCGAGTCGTCGACCGACGACGACGGCCGCGTGCGGACCTGGCTGCCCTACAGCAGCCCGGACACCCCCGGCGAGGTCCCCTTGTACACCCTCGAGGACGTGCTGGGCGACATCACCGGCCCCAGCCGCTGGACCCTGCGCTTCGACACCGAGGGCTACTTCGCCGCCCAGGGCAAGGAGACCTTCTTCCCCGAGGTCACCGTCGTCTTCGAGGTCAAGGAGGGCCAGCACTACCACGTGCCCCTGCTGCTGGCCCCTTTTAGCTACAGCACCTACCGTGGCAGCTGATATGGGGAGCAGTGGGGAAAGGCGGAGGAGGGGGGTGGTTGGCGGCGCAAGGTAGTCTAGACCGTGCGATTGGACAGAATTTAGAACCGGAACAGCATCGTGGCCTGTAGCATAGCAATCCCCCCTTTTCACCGGGGCATCACCGTCAGAGGAGTACATCTTGCGAGTTCAGCATAAATTAGGCACAATCATTCAAGGTCATTGTTGATTTCTGTTCATCTTGGTCGGATTAACAAATAAAAGCTAGGCTATGCAGCGAATGTGACGAAGAATAGCTAGGTAGTACCGTGTAGACAAGTAGATGTGTTGTCTCTCGAGAGGTTAGGTGAGAGGTCTTTGACTCGCCCGCCGTACCCTTCTGCCCTCTCCGTCTTCTGTGCCATTTGTTTGGTACGTGTGAGGTTCTGATTTATCCCACCCAACTGACAAAAGAACTTCGTCATCTTCCTCGTCCGACCTGCCAAATCCAAGCCTTCCCTTGCCCCTCAACCATTCCAGTGTCCAAAGAAAATGTGAAATTACCTAACTCCGTGCTATCGCTTTTGTAAAAACAAGTATCAATTCGGAATACGTGGCGGCGCCCAAGCATGTTTGAAGATAGGAAAGCCTCTTTTCAGCCTGTTCTCCTGTGGCAAGTGGACAATCTAGCCAGGCTTCTTCGTTGCTCTAGGATCTGTGGTGTGAGATGCCCAACCTCTGCATGAAGTTCTTCCTCCGTGACTTGACAGAGGAGTTGTCGCTCGATGATCGCGACCGGAAGTTGTTGTTCTGATCGTGATCCATCGACTTTCGGTTGCCGCCCGTCGAGGCAGAAGTGATGCTAATGCCGCCGTCCTTGGAGGGTGGCCTTGCCATATGTCCTACGGCTGGCGTCCCGGGAATGGTAGGCAGTCTCTCCAGATCCTCCCTCGTCGGTGAGGATTCCGAATCGCTGGTCACGGCAACCATGCTGTACATCTGTTCCATCTCGGGCGTGATGAGGCCGTGGCTGATGGTGCGCTTGTGCTTCGCACGGAAAGAGCGCCGTTGTCGGGACTCGACGCGGCTGATGGAGATGTCGTCTTGCGAGATGCAGGCGTTTGGGGACGTGTCTGCATCGGGGTGCGGCAGAGTTGTGTTGCGACCTTTCGGGCTGGTCAGTAGACGCCCGCAGATCTCACGGTGGGGACCGAGACTTACTGCCGCAGAAGGGCTCAGGGAAGCCCGTCTCTCGGCTCCGAGGCCGTGAGGATGTGTCACTGTGGGGCATGGAGGTCATGCTGCTTGTCTCTAGGGTGCTCCAGCTGGAGTGACGAGGAGCTCGACGAGGCCTGCGGACGGAAACCATTTTGTTCAGCTCAATGCCCGGGTGGTAGTAGTTCGTGAAGTTTGCGGAGCAAGTGGAATGCAAATGTGTGTTCTCGCACAACGTCAAGTCGGGTCCGTGAGCTAAGTCGATGGAAGACCGGGTAGAGGCACCACTCGGTTCTTATTGTCCCCTGCCTGTAGATTGCAATTGCGACCTGCGCACTTGGAGAGTCGGGTAATAAATGAAGAAACTCCCAAAAAAAAACCGAAAGACAGCTAAAGAAAGGATACAGTGGGTATTCTCATTTCACGGCCACCCGACAGCACAGGAAGGACAGCGAAGAGAGGATAACATCAATAAGTGAGAACAGTCTGGGTGCAACCAGAGAGATGTGAGACGGTTCGGTGATGCTTTCAGCGGCCCGAAGTTTCTGGAACAATTGATGACTCTTGTAGAGAAGGCCTTTCAAGTGGGACAAGAGGGCCTATTATCAGAAAAGCTGCATTGAGGCTGCCGTGAGCCGTGTAGCCGTGAGCCGATCTCATTGTTGGGACCCATGCCAAACAATTTCGACCACCCATGGGGCAAATTTGAGAGGCGCGCATCGGCCGACTGGGCCTGAATTCCCACCCTCAGGCGCCGGCTGCAGAGAGCCCAGTGCACTAGGGAAGCAAAGTTGAGTTCCAGGCCAGCTTGAGTGGCCGTCGCAGGCCTTCTGAGCCATCCGCTTGGAGGGGAGGGCGCGACTCCGGATGCATGCGCCGCAGTGGAAACGAGTGGTGTAGAACAGATGTCAGGAAGCATCGGAAGGCTGAGGCTCACCTAAAATGGTTTAGCGGCAATCAAGTGGTGGAGCCGCTGGGTGAACTGGGTAGTGGCGTGGCGGCCGTTTAACTGGAGCCACCCTCGGGGCTTGGCGGACGGGGCACCGGCTGAACGGCACGGGGGTCTCTTGGCTTTCCTGGGGTGGTCTGTCTGGTCCCTGGAACTGGCTTCGCACACGTTGACCTGGGCCTTGACCCACCCGGGCTGTTTCTGGCCTGTAACAGAGTCGGATTGGACTTTTTGTAGGTCAAGACATTCGCAATGACTGGCTGGCTTTTCGGAGTCTGATGGACGGACTGTCGAGGATCGGATACGTGGCGTGGCCAGATATGTAGCTGGGCCAGGCACGGCGAGCAAGAAGTTGACTTGTTACGCAATGCTGAGTCGGCTTTTGTGGGAGCACGTTTGAGGAGCCTGGGAGGTGTTGAAGATCAGGCACAGGTCTGGCGGTCAAGCGGCCCTTATAAGAACTCAAAGCGTCGAGTCGGCTCGCGAGCTTAGGGCGATCTGAGGCGGCCCAAAAGCAGGATGAAGCTTGGGAGGGAATCCGGGGGAAGCTCATAGGCTGGGGCGGAGGAGAGATGCAGGCTACTGACAAGGTTGGGGTGCCCTTGGGGACTAATAAACCAAGACACAGCCGGGTGATGGTTGCTGCTGCCAGAGGGGTGAATGGATGGATGGTATGGACGCGAAGCAACTCCAGGCAGTCGGTCAGCACCGGGTTGACTGCAGGTGGCTCCTGACCTGCTTATGAGGATCAACCACACCAGCGTTGACGGAGGTCGTCCGTGAGTGACACTTTTGCAAGCTTGAACCCTTCAAGCGGATCGGGTAGGGCATGAGCAAGTGTGAGAGCTTGATTCAAGGCGTTTCTTGTTTCTTCTGGCCAAGTATTGCTGCGGTGCCCAAGTGCCTGTGCACCGCAGCGGTGTTGCGTCAACCTGTGGCCCCCAGCTTCCGACTTGCCAAGATCTGACGGCTGTGGCAAGGGCGACGCGGGGGGGGGCGGGGGACTGAGGGTATTTCTGGATAAGTCGGCCACTCTGAGACCTGCAGGAAGCCGAGATGCCGCACTGCAGTATCGGGACAGCATCACTTTCATCGGTGCTGATTTGTTAAGACTATTGGCCTTCGGTTCTCGCATGGCACATTGTTCCATTGTGCCGCGCCGCCGCGAGCGGGCGTTTCGCGCGCCGCGGCGGGATGGCAAAAGCCAAGTGACCTCCCGGGATGATGGCCCCATGGGATGAATGAGCTACAGTGACACAATTGGTCCGGACAGCCAGGCACTAGTCTTGCACTGCCATTTCTGCCTTTCTGCTCACCGGCTCGCCCTGTTTCCGCCAAGACGAAACTGCCATGGTGGAGAGCGAACCACGAGGTGTCGGGATGTCTGCGCTTCTTGCTGCACTTTAGCCCGGGTCCAGTCATGATGGCCACCTGTAAGCAGGCCGGCGTGGAGGCAGCCAAGGAATGCAATAGTCCGCTCTGGATCGATCCATGGGTCGCTTGACAGGCCAGGCCAGGTCGCTCACACGTCTGACCCACGAGTTCTGCCCAAGCGGCCAGGTACGGTATTTGTCCAGCTCAGTTGCCAGCCTGGCAGGCCTGGTTGTCTTCGAGGGAATCTCTGGCAGACTGCCTCAAGATGAGACCTCGCGACAAGACAGACCAAAGAGCAAGACGCGTGTGTCGTGCTGGCTACCAATGCACAGTGTCCTACAGCGCACTGCGCAAGTATGCCACAGGACCCTGCGCCTCACCGCCAACGGCTGTCTCAGATTTGTTGAACGCACGTAAAGTACGTCAGTCCGGTTCCCCGCTGGGTGGCAATCTCCCCCCGCGTCTCTGCCGACTGTTGTCTGTCGCAGCCCGACGTGATGGAGGCAGAAGCCCTGGGTGAGGGCCTCCGAGAGTCGACGGTTGACGAGAGTTGCCAAGAGCCTCGGGGCAGCTGTGCGGTCGGGCACATCCGGCGAGGTCGGTGCTGCCCACGCCAACAGGCAAACCATCGACGACGAACGCCCCGGCGACCCACGGGAGGTCAGAAGCAGGAGCTCATTGGCAGGCAAGCACCCTGCTTTCCCTTGCACTCGCCAGCTTCACCTCTGTGGCGGTGCGCACGCCCGCAGGCTCTCAGTAGAGCTGTTGTTGAGGCCACTGCTCAGACCCTGAGACTTCTGAGACGGGACAGGGCGGGGCACCGAGCCCCGGAGCTCTGGTCCCTCGCCTGTCACAAGCAAGGAAGCGCTCCCCGAGCCCAGGCAAGCCGAGCTTCGTGCCTCATGCCCCAGGGGCCGGCCAATCACGAGCCCCAATTCAGCTTCAAACATGAGATGAGGCAGGCATGAGCAACCCGCAGAGGTGCAACACTGCCAACTCTCCAAAACGGGAATTCTGACGAGGAGCTTGCGAGATTGACAGTCCTACAGCCTTCTCACCCCCAACTGCGTCTACTCACAAGCCGTTGAATTATACTCGCAAACGCAACCCCAGTTGACTCATGATGGCGACAACCACAGTGGAGGACAACACTGCGCTTAGCAAGCAATATGAGACTCCACTAGGTCTCGCGCATGACACCATGCAAGCTTTAAAAGACAGGATCAAAACCCACTATGATTTGGCTAGCGAGTATTACCTGAGCCTGTGGTACGTCACGACGTGGGATGCCCAAGTTACAACTGTCCAGACTCTTCGTCCACTGACGGTCAAGAAACGCCTATCTCGGCTGCCACCACATTGTGCTTTGGTCAACCATGGCACCGCGCTTGCTGACGATGCCCTCTACAACACAGGGGCACCCACATCCACCACGGTTACTGGCCGACACCAGAGTCAAAGGCCAGTGAGACGAAAGAACAGGCACAGATCAACCTCATCCGCCTGCTGCTGCAGACCTCGCAAATACCCGAAGGGAGCAAGGTCCTGGACGTAGGATGTGGGATCGGGGGCACTTCACGATACCTGGCCTCCCAGCTGGGTTGCACGGTCACCGGCATAACCATTTCCACCAAGCAGGTCGAGATGGCGACGCGCCTTACCAGATCTGAGGCCGCCAAGGACGACGCCAGTCTGTCAGACCAGGAGACAGACCCAGAGGGTTTTCTCAAGATCGGCAAGGGCAAGGTCAAGTTTGTGGAGCTTGACGCGGAGAAGATGGGGGACGTCTTTGCCGCACAGTCCGAATCCTTTGATGCCGTCTGGATCTGCGAGGCACTGAGCCACTTCCCCAACAAGCAGCTGTTCTTCCAGAATGCGTACAAGTCTCTGAAGAAGGGTGGCAAGCTGGCGCTCGCTGACTGGTTCAAGGCGGAGGGCCTGGGCGAAAAGGAGTTCACCGATGATATAAAATCGATCGAAGGTCTGTGAATCCCAGATGGTTTTGCCGATAGTCACATTGACCAGGCGTCCTGGCCAAGATGGTCTCGGAGAGGGGGCCTAGACAACACTGACAAGGTAACAGATGGCATGCTCCTGCCGCCATTGTGCGCACAAGCCGACTACGTCAATTACGCGAAGGAGGCTAGCCTGGGTGTGTCCGGGGGGCCAAAGGACATATCCGAGGATGTCAAGGCGACCTGGTGAGTCTCCCGTGAACCGAGCCCCTCAGCAACGTTCATCACGACCAGGCTAACAAGGGGCTGCGCCTCAGGGACATTTCGTGGTCATTGGTCCAGAACCCATCACTGTGGGCCTTTGCGCTGAGCCAAGGCAGGGATGGAATTGCTTTCCTGCAGGCGTTCCGTGCTATGCGGAGGGGATATGCCAATGGTAGCTTTCGATATGCTGTCGTGTCGTTCCAGAAGTGAGGGAGGGGCATGGCCGGCGGTGAGCAACCAGATTGGCAGGCTTGGGTGGACCATGTGTTCACGCTACCACAAGCATACATCGTGCCGCAAGGCATGGTCTGAGACACTTCGATGGCCCAGACTACTTACTCGGTGCCGTTCAGGGTTCTGACGTGAGGTCGCAAGTGTGGTCGTTCGTGGAGACATTCATGTAGCACCCGGCTCAGCCATAGGAAAGTTGGTTTTCCCCATGCCTGCCCTCCGCAGATTCTCATCTTGTCAGTAGCGGACATGTCTCGACTATTTCAGAGTTACACAAGCCGTCCCTATGGACAAGCGTTGTCTACTGTGGCAACTTCTGTGTGATACGGGGGTTGCTGCATGTATTGGGCAAGGCAGTTTTCCCAACGTTGATGCCAGATATGACTATACCGAGGCAGAGCATGCCGGGCAGTTGACTACCTATGGCGACTGATTTGTGCAGGTCATGGTAACCAGGTCCTTATGGCGCGTCTGTGTGAGTATGATTGTAGTTTGGGAGTGCGAGAACGGCTTCGAGGGCTGTTACCAATTGGGGCAATCATGGGCAGCCGAGCAGCGTACCTTCCCGTTCCTCAACTGGCAGAGCACCACCTGCATCTCTGGTTCTGGCAGTGGTCGCTCTGTTCTCTCCTTGATTCTTTCCTATCTGAGATTCGACTCTCAGTTCGGTTGACCCGTCAGCAATAGCAGGCACCCGGTCACGCACAAGTTGCCAGTTCATTACCCTGAGCGCCTGGTTCCCTCGTGAACGGCTTGGGCGACATTTCGATCGACGACGCCAGGCATGAGCCATTATTAGGCTGATTCTACGAATTCCATCCTTTTACGAGGCTTCCAGGTTCCAGGTTCCAGGTTCTTACTTCAACATGTCTGCCAACACAGCTAATTGGGGCCGGAATGGCGTCAAGCGAGTCCGCCTTGAACCCTTGAGCACTTCCAAACAACAGAATGTCAGCCACAAGGGCCTGCTCGAACGTCTCAATTCAGCAAGCCAGGAGAAGACGGAAGCGCCCACCCCTCCCTGCCCTGAACAACCCCAACATGTCGACGTGACAGCCGCTTTCTTCGGCAAGCAGAGACGCCCTGCGCAGGAGGTCAAGACCCGGGTGCCTCCGCCACAGGCACCACTTCCCCGTCCAGTGCAACAGCAGCAACCCCGGCTCCAAAGTCGTCAAGAAGTGAGAAATCATGACAAGCAGCTTCGACCCGCTCCCAGTGAGTCGCCGGTGGCCAAGGAGCTGAGAGACGAGCTGGCAGGTGCGGTTGCTTCCTCTTCCTTCGTGTACCGTGCATCGTGCCAGCCAGACTGACTTCTTCCTAAACAGGCAGTGTCTTGACTGAGTCCAGCGACCTCTATAATAAGGGGCTCACTCAACTCAGAGACCTCTATCAAGCTTTGAGCAGTGTCATGGCTGACACGAGCAGCGAAGATGATCATTTTCTCGCTCTTGTGGAGTCCAATCAAAAGAAAATCAACAAACTGCCCTCGGGGACGATCATTTCCGAGAGCTCCGAGAACGAAGAGGGAGATGAAACTCGTCGCGAGGTCTGCATCGGCGAGGAGGTCGCTGCAGTCAGTGATCTCATACTGGCTCTCGAGACGGAAGTGAACCAGCTGTGGGACGCTTGGGAGGCCGCTGACCGGCATGTCCAGACCAAACTCGCTGAAATGAATGGTGGCACCGATCTCTCAGCGCGTAGGAATGGCTTTGCCAAAGACGTATGGAAGTCCATGGCGGAAGACATGGAAGCCTTTGGTACTGAAGCAAAGGGCATCATCGAAGACTCGCATGAGGAAGCTCGGGCGTGCGAAAAGGTATGCTTCAACCCCCTCGGCGTCAAGTCCCTCGGCATCCGCTCACATTCTGTAGGAATTTGGCAAGAATATCTACGGTGCGATGTCCGCCCTCTTGCAGCAGTATCTGTTGGAAGACTGAGGGAAGGAGGAGACATGCCAGAATCTCCCTATCTTTCAATGTTCGGTGCATAATCAACCACTGGATCAGGGACACTTGAGGCGTTGCGGCCGGTTAGTATTGCTTCCTTTCAGATGCTTATTCGATGTGGGATATGGTTCGCTCGGTGCAACCCGGGCAATACATGCAGGAGTTCAATTTCAAGAGGAAAACGTGTATCTAGTCGATATTGCTCATGTAGCTCGAAAATGATGGACTGCTCGTCCTTGATAGTCATCTCTACCTCAAATACAAGAACTCCCTCGTCCCCAAGACCATAACGCCTTCCTGTGATGCTTTTACTGACAGAAAACAAAACCAAAAGGATCAAAGATTAGTTTAAACCTCCTCTTGCACCACAACACCCCATGCGTGGTCTTCTCCGCCGTACATGATATCATGCATCCACTTCTTAATGGTCATGGTATACTTTCCTCCCTCCCCATCGCCCATGCCGAAGCTGACGTCTTTCCCTCTGTGGTGGACGAGAGAGACGGGGCACACGAAGAACTGGAGGTCAACAATGTTAGCAAATTTTGATATGTATGGGTTGAAAGCAAGGGGCAAGAAAAGCTTACAGCCGTGCCGGCGGCGAATGACTCGATCAGCCGTCCTTCGCTGTTCGCCTCGAGAACCTCGTCGATGGTGTACTTCCTCTCCACAACCTCCACCTCGTCGCCCAGCCTCTCCCGCGCAAGCTGCAAGATGCTCCTCCTCGTGACGCCATCGAGGATGAGCTTGTCGTCCAGTGGCGCCGTGACCAGCTGCGTCCTGCCCGTCTTCTTGCACCGCCACACGACGAAGAAGTTGGACGCGCCGGCCTCGGTGCAGTATCCCTCGGCGCCGTACAGCCAGAGGATCTGGCCGAACCCCCTATCTCGCGCCTCCTGGGTCGCGAGCAGGCTGGGCCCGTAGTTGGCGCCCAGCTTGGCGTAGCCGAAGCCGCCCACCCATGCGCGGATCATGTCCTCCGGGTTCGTGTGAAGCTTCATGCCGCCCTGGGGCGCGTCCATGCGCGGCATGAAGGACACGGTGATGAATAGCAGGGCCTCCTTGGGCGCCTGGACGCCCAGCTGCGGCTGCGTGCCGATCATGGCGGGCCGGATGTACAAGTAGCTCCCCGGGCGGTCGCGCGGCAGCCACTTGGGCCCGTCGACGGCCATGAGCGCTATTATGAGGCGCTCGAGCTCGGCAGGGGGGAACCCGGGGAGGCTGATGCGGGTGCTGGACATGAGGAACCGCTCGGCGTTGCGGTCGGGCCGGAAGAGCCTCAGCTTGCCGTCGAAGCCGCGGTAGGCCTTGAGGCCCTCGAAGCATTCGGTCGCGTAGTGGAGGCACGAGGCCGTCGGCATCAGGCTGAGGGGTCCGTAGGGCTTGAGCTCAGGGGCGGCCCAGCCGGTGGAGACGGACCAAGTCGCGGTGATCACTGGTGTGTGTCAGTAACTTTCTACGGAGCCTGGCAGAACGCATTCTGAAGATTTCCAAGCCCAAGCTGGGCGGGACACCTTGACAGGAGAGAGACTCATACTTACTGTGATCGGAGCATATTGTCTCTGTCCCGCCACAGGCTGTTGCCTCATCAGGTACGGGACGTGGGTTCTTGGTGAGGGTGTAAGTGAGTTTAGAGGCGTCTAGCTCTGCCAGCTTGGAGGGTGCGTTGATCTTCTCCAGCTTGTGCTCGATGGCCTTGGAGGTAAGGTCCACGTCTGATGCGGATGTAGTGGGGGTGATCAAGCCGGGAGCCATGGCGGATATGTTACTATCCACCGCAGTGAGAAGATGGGTGTGACGGGTATAGCAAGGAGTCAGAGACGGTGGACTGGGATGGTCGAGGACAACACAACGAGAGCTTGACAAGTCACAGTATTATCACGAGTCACAATGGGAAGGGGTAGGGAGTTCGGAGAGACAAAGAAATAATCTAGAAAACTTCTAGCGAGGCATCAATTGCTCTTATAAGAATTTGTTAGTTCGAGAAGTGGGCGTTGGACCCCAGGTGGACTAACACGCGTTCATCCCGATCCAGGGGGGCAAGTGACTCATTGGCCAATGGCAGCTTGATTCAGATGGACAACAGACGGTGAGTTAGTCTGATAATGCAAACGCCGATATACAGGCTCCGTGTTCCGGAACGGCTGCTCCTTGGATGCGCACATGCGCACATGCGCATGGAGGGAGTCCGGGGTTGCTCAATGCACTGCTGCTGCTGAGGCTCCAGGCTCGGCCTCTCGCTCCTGTGCTGCGATGGGAGGTGGTATGCCGGATCTAGGCGCGCTTGGTCTAGTTCTCCCCCTTTCCTACCGCCTTCCTCATCTTGACAAGACTGACGCCGTCTTTTTCTCTGAGAACCCTGCATCGCCTTGTCATGCTTCTCAACGTCCCATATCGCTGGGCGTCTGGGCGCTGATAGCTTCCGGTATCTGCGGCGCCGGCGGTGGTTCCCTGGCGTCCAGGCATGAGTTGGCTACGCGCCCA
The DNA here is from genome assembly GCA_021399435.1 of Diaporthe sp. PMI_573. Taxonomy (NCBI): domain Eukaryota; kingdom Fungi; phylum Ascomycota; class Sordariomycetes; order Diaporthales; family Diaporthaceae; genus Diaporthe; species Diaporthe sp. PMI_573. Next base: position 2,237,836 of record JAJTUP010000002.1, on the reverse strand, counting down.
TCGCGGCCGGAGCATTTGCTGCCTTTCGAGTCAGATTCGGTTTGACCAAACTCAAAATCCGATATGATTTAAGGCCAGATACGGTTTGATCGTCTCCTAAGCTTCAAGATAGCCTTTGGTGTTGTGCCCGTCTGACATGTGTGCGATGCATATCGAGAGTCAGTCTTCCTGCGTAGGTACCTATAGCCATCCAGTCCAATCCGACGCCCACCTACCGCATCAATATCAGAGCACCGCTCCCGCACGTGTCGCCCTGCTGCGGCTGCACCGTGTCCCCGGGAAAGCTTGTTAGGGGGGAAACGGACCATTTTTCTCGGTCAATCCGTGATCGACCTGAACGAGTCTGAATATTTTATACGGCAGAATATTCTAGAGGGGCGACAAGTCGTCCGGCGTGGAAAGCTTGGAAGTTGGAGTAGTGAGGTTCCTAGGGAAATTGAGACATGATGCCGCAATTAACCGCTGGTAGACGTCAATTGCCGACTGCCCTTGGGATATTTCTTATCACGAGGGCGGTTTTCTGACACGGCTTTGCGCTCTCGGGTACTGCCATTGTCGTCATCTGCGGTTCACGACGCCCTTGTTGTGTCCATTTTTGTGGATTTGTATTTTCCGTGATCGGAAGACAAGACCTTGTAAGCTACATGCACGCCAAGATCCAATTCGAGTTCACTTTCTTGTAAGGCAGAACCATAAAACAGCATACGGACTTGATTACGTAGTACGGTGTCCATGTTTGAAGCCATGTGACTTAGGTAGTCGAGTACTCAGGTATGAATCATATGTACTCGCCTTGCATACCTTGCCATTAGGCAGTGCTAGAATCCTTGGAATTGACAAAATTTTTGACACTCAGCCATAGAACATATGAAGTGTTCATAATAGCACCGAGTGCTCCAAGAGATGCGCAGTCGTCTCCCCTTCCAACCCTCTGTCACACATTTCAGTAGAATATATGACAGTAGTAATTACGAACGAGATGACTTTGACTGTTAAACGAGGATGAGTTCAGTGCTTGAGTGCCCCAGAGTGTCGAGAATCCGTGCCTTTGCTGAATGAGAGCTCAGATGTGCACTGTGGGAGTTGCAGGCAGGTAACATTGCAAGAGTTACGGAAATATTGGAAGACTCATTGTGCTAAGTTCTTTTCTCGACACAAAAAGGGCGAGGTTTTGTGGCATGAACATGTGTCGCATTTGGCTTACACCTTGCAAGATTTGTGTTACATTATTATCACACTAACATCCCCCTTACCACGACAGATCCCATAGGTTATGAGTGGTTGTATAGAACTGTGGCTCTTGAGTGCCCAGGTGTAGGATAAGCAATTGCGGATCTCACCTTTAGAAAACACAAAGTAAGGTCTGTTGGAACAAACAGTTCTAAAATTGGAAGTGGTCCTCTTATGTTCTGTTATGTATTATAAGCAATTACTTTTCGCCTGTCTATGGATCGCTGCCAGACTCCGTCAAGATACTGTTGAAGGTCCAGGTGCTACTCGTTCTACGATGTAATGACACCGGTATGGCCTGCCCAGCAAGGGCGCCACTATATTGAACTTTGAGCCTCTTTCTTCCTCTGATCCTCCTCCAGTTGTTCCCTCAGCTTCGCAGCTGCCTCGACATCGGCCTTCTCGCCCTTCCTCCTCTGCCTCTCCTCGTACTGCTTGCGGCTCTTCATGATGCGGTCAACGATGTTGCCTGCGTTGACATCCTGGAAGCTGTGGTGGCCGATCTCCTGGTAGAGGCCGAGGTCCTTGGCCTCCGAGTAGGGGTCGTAGGTGAGAGGCATGAAGGAGGTAGGGCCGTGGTAGACGGCATCTGGGGTGCCCCAGGACCAGGATGTGAGGTAGTTCTTGGTGGGCGTGAAAGGTGCCCCGAAGATGACGCAGTTTACGTACCGGCACTGCAGCACGCAGAGGCCTCTCTCGTAGATGTTCATGATGGGATAGTTGACGCCCTTCCAGTGGTTGATGACCTCGTCATCGTGGACGCCTGCAACGACGTAAACAGGCGAATAGTCCTTGCCCCACCCCTTCTCGGCGGCCTTTCTCTGCTCCACCTCGACCACCAGGCGCAGGAACTCGATGTGGCCGCTCGAGAACAGATCAAACCCGCCGTCGACGTACACCACCCTCTGGCCAGGCCTTGGCGTAGGTCCTTCGAACAATTGCGTGAAAGTCCCGTTGTCGTCGATGCCGTCATGCCCCGTCTTGGCGTGCAGCGAGCTTGTCTCCCAGAACCACACGCTTGCACCGGGTTTCTTGGCCGTCTCATCGGTAGCATACAGCCTCATCCGCTCTGTCATGGCCAGCCCCTCGGCCTTACGCTCTGACTCACTGCCATGACCGCCATTGCCCGCAAGGGTTCGGCGCAGCGACTTGATGAAGTGGGTGCGGGTGCAAAGCAGCATGCGGCCGACGAGGTCGGTGGTGGAGATGGAGGGGGTGCGCTTGACGACCTTGAAGCGGCCAGCCTCCTTGACGAAGCGGTAGCAGTCCTCACCGCTGCTGTCAGAGGTGATGTCGTCGCCGTGGACGACGTAACGGCAGCCGTAGTGAGTGATCCAGTCGAGCTGGGTGACATAGGGGGCGTGGGAAACGGAGCGGGTCACCCAGCGACAGGCATCCACGGCAGCGAGTCTGGATCGGCGTCAGAGAGACTGAGATGACATAGACCAGAGCAGGAGCAGACGGCTTGGGAAGCTCACCTCTCTTGAAGATTCATGACCGTGGGGCCCTTGTTCTCCAGGATGGACTCGTCCGAGTGCACGCCGACGTATAGCTCGTCGCCCAGCTGGCGGGCCTGCAGCATGGCGCCGGCATGGCCGTGGTGGAAGAAGTCCCAGCAGCCGTCGACCCAGATACGGCCATCCAAGACCTCGGGTGCAGGGTCCCCTGGGGGGGAGATGGGATCTGTTGCTGACATGGTCCAGGCTGGACAGAGGTAGGAGGCAGGGCGCAGGGCGGAGGGGACAGGACTGAAGTGTCTTCTCGTCGGCCGACTGACCGAGTGATTAAGCTTCCTCTGGACTGTTTCGAGTGGCTTCGGGGAGTCGCAAGACAAGCAATTGGTCACACTTGGCCAGTGAGTGGGTGAGTTCTCCGTGTATATTGTGCTATTGTGGCAAAGTAGCTCGACAGCTGCATTGTCTGGGTTTGATGTCCCCAAGGCGCCTCAATTGGGTTATTTCCAGAGGAGGTAGCCAGCCCCTCAGTACCTAGGTAGGCAATCAATCGCCAGGGGAAGCACCGAGCCCCTGTGCCCCTGTGCCCCTGAGAATGCAACTCCCCATCTGCATATACCTCTGGCCAGATCTAGAGCGCTGGGAGGGCCCGCGACCACACCACGTTTCCGACAAATCCAATCTGATGGTTTTCTCCCCAGCTCCCGCGTCCAAGCAGCAGATTGGCATTGGCATATAGTGCAACCCTGGGGCGAAGACTGCACAGGCCAATCGCAAACGGCAATATAGTGTACGTCGGCTCGGGACAAATGTTACGATAAATCCCATCTGTGCCCACTGCCCACCCATACAACAAGGTCCTAGAGCTTGAGGGGCCGTTCCATGCGGGCCAGACTGTCAGAGAGGCAACAACTCTTTTGTTGAAGAGAAGGCCATGTGAAGCGTTATGCTGCGCCGTGGGGATGCGTGCGTGATCCGCGGCGAGGGCTTTGTCTCCATGTCCTGGCTGACGGTCGATCATGCGACGATAAACAAACCAAGGTCGTTTGCGCTTTGATGCCGATGGTGCACCAAACATGTCACGCGAATGGCCGCCGGCACGGTCGTGGAGGGGACCCGGCCAAGGGCTCCCCGACCAGCATCAGCAGCCCACCAGCCCACCTGGGCACACGCGGGTTTCCAGATGCTGGCATGATCCAGATATCTGAGCCGGACTTGGGTGCTTGGGTGGTTTGAGTGGTAGGCTGCTACCTGCCCTACCACACAATCCTGCCACGGCATGAGTCTGAGCGGAAGCTTGGGCACTTGAGCAGTATTTCTCATGGCTGTCCGGAGAACCAGGGGGACCAGGGGAACCAGGCAATCTCTGTTTCTGTCTGATGTTGCTTCTCCGTCGAAATATACTAAACCATGGCCGAACCATCGCAATCCTCAGACCCCCAGTGCCAGGCTCAGTCCCTCCTCTTCTGTCCTCCTTTGCGAATCCCACTCTGCAGCCCCCGTCATATAGGGCTGAACCACTTCGTATACCTAGCCCCGGGGGGACCACAGTGGAGGACGCCCTGCAAATTTAGATTGGGCTGATCTGGGTGGTGGGGGTGCTGCTTGGAACGCCCGCTGGCTTGGCTGCTCAGCTCAGCACCGCTCAGCACCGCTCAGCACCGCTCAGCACCGCTCAGCACCCCTCCACAATGCAGAGGACCAGGAGACGGTCCAGCGTCTCTGTGCCTGCAATGCCTGCAATGCCTGCAGTGGCAGCCGCCGCACCTGGGCCTGGACCCGCAGCCGCCGCAAACGTCCCGCCAACTCCAACCGGCTTCGACTTCTCCTTCTTCACCAGTCCCAACGCCGCCACCACCGCCGCCAACACCAATAATCTCACTTCCTACTCGAGAACGAGGCCAGGCACAAGTTCCGGCGCACCTCCGATCTCAGCCGGCATAGGCGGTTTCGCCAACAGCACCTCCAACGGCGACCCGTTCCCAGCCCAGCCTGCTCTGGCACCGCAGAACGGCCCCAACTTCCTGCGCAAGAACTCGCTCCGCGGCAAGCAGTCCTTCGACAACCTCGTCTCGCACTCGTCGCAGCAGCAGCAGTCGCAGTCCATCTTCAGGGGCCTGCGCCGCCGCGCCAACTCGAGCTCCTCGCTCCGGGACAGGGACAGGGATGGCGTCGGCGCTGCCCTCGGCCTAGGAGCAACCGGTCAGAAGCCTGTCGTGACCAACAGAGGGATCCCGCCTGCCCTGCCCGATTTTGCCCTTTCGGCCGCTGCGAGAGCGAGCCGCGACACCGACGCCTTTGCTTCCCCAAACTCCGCCCCAAAGTCCTCCATGGATATCTCAGGCGGATACATTCAGACGTCCAACTCCAGGATGCTGAGCCGGTCCGGCACCACCCCCGTCAACGGGTTCCCCTCGGGAGGGGGGATGATGCCGCCCCCGTCAGCCGGAGGGATGCAGAACGAGTCCAGCATGGTGTATCAACATATACACGAGATGGCCAACAAAAGGATCTCCACGTTGGAGTATCTACGCAAGGCGTATGTCTTAGCCCCACCCCCTTCCAATGTCAAGCCTCACGGAATCGCTCGCTGACTTGCCCTGTCATCATGCAGCCATGAGGGCCGTGTCTACTGGTTCAACACCCTCCTCTTCGACAAGCCCGACCTCGCGCGCATGCCCTACTTTGACGCCCGGCGACTCGCCCGGCGCGCCACAAATTACCTCCTCCTGGGCCTCTCACTCCCTACTGTCATCGACCTCAACTCCAACACCCCCATGGAGTTCCTGCGCGCCTTCAACGTCTTGCTCACAGAGTTCGACTCCTTCCAACAATTACACTCCGACTCGGGCTCCACCGCCTCTTCTCTTTCCCGCGCGAGAATACCGCAGATGTTCAGGCGGGCCACACCCTCCTCAAAAGTAAGGCGGAGCAGTAGCGCGAACAACGAGATATTATACGAGGCCGGCGATGGCGGCTTAAGCAGCACGAATGGGGGCTCCATGTCGGGGCAGTCGGCGTCAAACGGCGCTTTCACGGTGGGGAACGGCCTGGGGGGCTCGGCCAGCGTTGTGAGCTTCGGGCAGAGCGAGGCAGATCTATTACCGGGGGAGGAGTACGTGCACCTGCTGACGCCGTCCTTACCGTTCGACCCGGACTTCTTCGAGACGTTTGCGACACTATGTGACGTCCTGATCGATGCCTACGCGCGGCTGCTGAGCCTGTTACCTACGCCCAGGGAGTGCAACGCCGCGGTGGCCGAGCTGTTCACCAAGGCGGACTCGAGGGTGCGCAAGATCATCGTGCAGGGCATCGTCAAGGAGTTTGAGGACACCAGCAGGAACGGGGTCAAGACCGAGGTGGCCAACGTGGGAAAGATCGTGCTCGGTGGGCTGATGTGATGGGTGCACGACGGCGTGGCTGGAACAGTACGCGAGTGATTGTGTTGCGGCCGTCTCAAGTGACATGATACCATTTTCTTATTCCTTCGTCAGGCCGTTGTAGTTGCTGGGTTTGAGGCACAGGGAGATATCCATCGGTTTGGAGTCATATTGGGACACGGGTCATTTGTTTGGGCCTGGTCAAGCGGCATGGGTGCCGGCGGAAGATCTTGAGGCCAGGCGATCAAGGCACCGTATATTTTGGATCATGAAAGCGTTGAAAAGCTTGCCAACTATCGAGATGTTTCAAGACACGGGCTGTCACAACGTGAACCGTACATGCCCTTGATCTGAGCCCTCTTTTGATCACCACCACCATGCCTTAAACGTGCTATCTGCAACTGTGAAAACGAAACAATGGAGAGAAGAGGGGGGGTGCAGAGAGAAGAGGAATTGAGTTCGTCAGAAACCATAACGCATTGTTGTATCGTCAGCGACAGCACCCCCATTTTAGGTAGGCACCGTCTAAGTGCTTGACTCTATTAATGATGTTCATCATGTGAAACTCAAGAAGTTGGGCCATGTTGAACTCAGTCCTCGTCAGCCCGAGACCTTGTCGACAGGAAAAAGCCTCCCACGAGGCCCAGAAGTTTGGTCGTCGACTCAGTCCCAGACTGACGAGAAGCAAGTGCAAGCAATGAGCTTGTGTGATGTGTGAAGTCCCCTCGCACCAAGAATGAGCCCCATCGAGTAAACCCAGCCAGACAAGAGCCTGGCATGGGGCAATCGCATACCTATGATATCTCGACGAAAACGTTCTCCAGCCCTCCCCACAAAGCGTCGCCAGCACTAGGCCGCACATCACGTCCGCCCCGCCATCGAGCGGCCGCGCCCAGAAGCCCAAAACAGCCAGGGCCTGGCTCTGCGCGTCGGACTCATATCTTCGTCCATGTGACACATCGAACCAAGCTGGCAATCGAGACCGCATGAGCGCGAAACCAGAAAGATGTAGCGGCGAGGCAGGGCAGGCAAGCCAGACAAGGGAACGGGGGAGAGCAGAGATCAGCCGCGTGGTGCTTCTATGGCGGCGCCTTTCAGCATTCTCCCTTCGTGAAAAGGAAGACTGTCCGGGGACTTTCTCCCGAAGCAAGTTGTTTGTATGAGACACCCCGAAGAGTGTCTCCGTTTGAAGCTTCGATGGCGATTTGTCGGGCGAGGGGACTTGAAAGAGAAGAGAGGAAGAGGAAACAAAGCTTGCGGCATTGCGACCGAAGTTTTTGATGTAAAGCAGTCGATGGTGGGGCCTCAATTCAGCCAATCAAATGTTGATTACGTATGCGACCGGGGCTCGAGAGCCGACAGGGTTCTTGGCCTTGGGAATCTGGCTGGCAATCCGAATCGCGTCGAATTTCACTGCAGGCCGCAGCCTACTCGCCTAGGCGTCCAACACAAGGGAAGCATTTGAAAGACAGCGACAGTCACTGGGGTAAACTGCCTGCTGTCGTGTCTACCATACCTGTGGCTCTTCACGCGATTCTTTCTCTTTTCTGACCATACGGAGGATTGCAGATCGCCCAAAATGTCTGGTCTCTTCGGTGGCCCGTCCGCTGCAGCAGCGACTTCGAACACTGTTGGAGACCTGAAGCAGGATGTCGAGGTCCAGCAACCACCCACCGACGGCATCACAGACCTCTCCTTCAACCCGAACCAGAGCTCCCAGCAGGACTTCCTGACAGTCGCCAGTTGGGATAAGAAAGTCCGCCTCTATGAGGTCACGCCGCAAGGCCAGGCGCAACCGCGACATGCCTACGACCACGAAGGTCCCGTCTTCAGCGTCGACTGGTTCAAGGTAAAGAGCTCCCTGTTCTGCAGCCTCTTCTTTCCCCCTCCTTCCCCCCCCCCGGGGGGTGGGTGGGTTTATATACTGCATTTTCATGATGCTGACCGTTCGTCAACTATCAGGATGGCTCGAAAGTCGTCTCCGCATCCGCCGACAAGTCAGTCAAGCTATGCGATCTCGCCACGCAGCAAACCATGCAGGTGGCTGGGCATGACCAGCCCATCCGTGTAGTGCGCTGCTTCGAAGCCAACGGCACGCCCATGATCGCGACAGGCTCGTGGGACAAGACCGTCAAGTACTGGGACTGCAGGCAGAACACCCCAGCAGCTACCCTACAGTGCCAAGACCGCGTCTACTCGATGGACGTGCGGAACAACCTGCTCGTCGTGGGCACCGCCGATCGCTACATCAACGTCGTCAACCTCGCGAGCCCCGACAAATTCTACAAGACCCTGCAGAGTCCCCTCAAGTGGCAGACACGGGTTGTCAGCTGCTTTGCCGACGCGGCAGGCTTCGCGATCGGTAGTATCGAGGGAAGGTGTGCCATCCAATACGTAGAGGACAAGGACTCTGGGTACGTTAGATGCCACGATACCCTCCGCACACCGGCTATGTTACATGGTCATGCTGACAGTCAACAGCTCCAACTTCTCCTTCAAGTGCCACCGAGACGCACCCCAAGGCAACGTTACCAATGTCTACGCTGTCAACGACATCTCCTTCCACCCCGTCCACGGCACCTTCTCGACGGCCGGCTCAGATGGAACGTTCCACTTCTGGGACAAGGACGCCAAGCACAGACTCAAGGGCTACCCCAACGTTGGCGGGAGCATCACCGCGACCAACTTCAGCAAGAACGGCAACATTTTCGCCTACGCCATAAGCTACGACTGGTCCAAGGGCTATCAGGCCAACACGCAGCAGCAGCCGATCAAGATCATGCTGCACCCAGTGCAACCAGATGAGTGCAAGCCAAGACCGAGCGTCAAGAAGCGATAGATGACGGATAGCAAAGGGGATTGGAAAATGAAAGAAACGGCGATAGAAGGGTTCCTTCAATCCGCGCCAAAGACTGTACGACAAGGGTGAAGAGGCATAGCGGAAGGTTATGCAATGATTTGCGCGAGACTTTGGGGATGGGGCAAATGATGGCAAAGACAAAACTCCGAGAGATGAGGTGAACAGCCCGGGGGAGCACCGGCGAATGGGTATATGTCGCCAGGCCGTCGCTCGAGCCCTAACCAGACGACATAGTGAGGGCACCCTCTGCGCACGGAATGATCAGGAAATTCGACCGCTCAGGACTAACCAACTGCTAGCCTAGAGTCAAGAGCGGAATCCTTTGTCGAATCTGGGCTGACAAGCGGACACGGCCTAGGAGATAGATAGCCTCTAGATAGGGCGGATAATACCACCACCACCACCAAAAAAAAAAAGAAGTGAACAATTCCCAATTGCAATCCCGCGCAGGTCATGGATGAGGAAACTCCGAAACAGGTTGGAGGATTAAGCTCTGATACCATCATCAGCTCTTGGGTTTCGATTACAATCTTAGTATATCAAACAGGATCTCGTAAACAACCTAACGAGTGACCACTGGATCAAAAGTCATCAGCCCTTCCTTGGACCTTCTTCGTGCGTCTTCCCTTTCTATAGCAATGCCCGAAAAGCAACGGAAGACGTGCCAGCCCACAAATACACAACCATGCCGGACGGACCTCGCTGGTCCCGGTCTCTGTCACAGCCAGAAAAGAACAAAAAACGCCGTCGTAAACCTCGCCTTCACCCAAGCCTGGAGTCCATCACAAGGCTGGGTATCACTCTTTATCGCACAACACACACAAGGTTCCTACAACGCCTTACAAGGCAGGCTTAGCCTGGCTGTTAGGACTAAGGATATCCTCCTTGAGCCCGGCCCACAGGTCCTTAAGCATACCACCAGCATACCTCTCCTCCTGCTTAGGGCCATCACGGCCGGCGCCCCAGCCGTGCGCGAAGCTCAGCTCCACGCCGTCGGGGGAGAAGGCCTCGACCTCGGTGAGGGCGGAGACGGCGTTGACGCTGGACGGGTCGGCGGCCATGACCACGATCTCCGGCGCCTGCAGCGGGGCGTCCGTGGCCTCGGGCGCAAAGTTGGCGCGGTTGGGGGCGAAGTTGTCCGGTAGCAAGGGCACGCGCACACGGGGGGAGGGTTCCTGGTTCCCGCCAAACAGCTGCTCGCGCGAGGGAAGCACCATGAAGTCGATTGTCGACACATCAGCCTGGGCGTACCGCGGTGCCTGGGTGGTGTGGAAGCCCTGCATCAGCGGGATGACCCTGTGCGGGTTTGGCATGGGCCGGGTTGTGGTTGTGATGGTGCGCTACGGGGGAAACGTGTGTTAGTCGGGGATCAGATCGGTGATAGTTCGGTTTCGGGATTGGTCAGGTCGGAATGGGGGTGAGGACGGGTCTCGGGGACCGAGTTTGGGGGAGGCAATGGGGTGTGTGTGTGTGTGTGTGTGTTTGTTTGGGCCAAGGTGTAGAGGTCAGACGGAGACCAGGACGAGAATGTGTCGACTCACCTCTGAGGCCGGGACATGTTCTTTTGAAGCAACATCGAGTTCCTTGCGGACTTGAGCAGATGCTGTGTTGCAAGTGCTGGCGATGAGCCTGGTGGGCGCAGGGGCAGCGGACGTTGTGCTTAGAGATCTCACAAGCTTGGCGATCTCGCGGGGAGCTGTGACTCTGGTCATAGTGGGCTGCAGGTATGGAGTGAACGAGTAGACGGGTGGACAGATGTTTATCTGAGGTATACGAATGGCTGGCTGAATGACAGGTGGTGACAGCAGTTGGGGTACAAGGAGAAGGCAATTCAATCAATGGGATAAGACGAGGAGGATCAGAGGTGTCAGAGATGTCCAGACGGGAAACAGAGATATGTATATTCTAGGTATGGGACGAGAGAGCCAATGTGGGCTTGCTTTGACGGATGTCCGAGAGCGAGCTTGTCGCTGGCCTTGCTGGCTCGCCGATGTGGAATCCCCGGGACCGTTGTGCGTGGTTTGATGGGGAATGTCTAGTCAGGCGAGATCAGGTCAGATCCGCATGGGAGGCAGGCAGGCCTGGCTTTTTGGGCTAGGTACGACGAAGGTGGTGGTGTCAGGGAGGTGTCAGGGAGTCTAGATGCGCGCCGTGCCTTCTTTTCTTGTCTCGCTTCGGTTGATCGACGAGCAGGTTGGGGAAACACAGCAACGTCCGCCCAGAGCTACCCGACTGGCCATCAGCCTCGCTTTCACCCAGCTGCCAGCTGCCAGGTGCCAGGGGCCATGCCGCCAAGTCGCTCGTTTCCTTGTGCCTGACTTGGAATACGGACAGCCTCAGCAGCCGGGGCACAGCAAGCATGGTCTGGCATGGCATGGCACGGCATGGTCGTGGCTGGTGAAGCCCTCTCTCAACAACGCTGGAGATGCGTTGTTGAGACAGGGGGCCAGGGTGGTAGTTGGAGGGGAGCTCGCATCGCCAGGTGGTCTGAGCTCGCCCACGGCCGCAGGGCGGTCAATAGCTCATTGCCCCATGCAGCCTAGGCGGCCAGCCAACAGAATTCCCGACAGAATCGCTGACCTGCATGTGTAGGGCGGCAGTGACCCGCCATTCCACCCCCCCTCCCAATTCCACCTCGTTCGAACCAGCCTCGGTCGGCCAACCTCAGCCCACCTCACCTCCAATGGCTGAGGATGGCCCGGCTGCCTCTTGTGTCTCTGTCCCTGACTGTTGACGCGTCAATGCCTCCTCGTATCGATGCCGCTCGCGAAAACAAGCTCTCCCTTATCTCACGTACACCGCCACCAGATACTGGCAAATTCCGTGTAGCCTCTAGTTGTTTATGCTCTGTACCGTCCTTGGCTGTCGCTTCCCGCTGTGGCTTGGTTGACAGGGAGAGACAACTGCCAGCTCTTTGGAGGCCCAGCGCTTTACCCCATGAGTCAAGCTTGCACTTCACAATCTCTCGACTTGCTGCTGCACCCTACCTCCTGTCCAGGGTCAGCGACGAGTTGCACAACTTCGCTGCTGTCATCGCCATCATGCTAGACTGTCCAGCATAACCTAAGCCCAGATGCACACGGAGGTTACCCTCTCATTGTCCAACTGAAAGAGCCATGTTTTATCCATGTTTGATACAACGTCGAACTGACAGGGATGCATATCTGATTAGCCACTCACCGCGTAAAGGCTCTCGTGTACCCAAAATTAGCCTTTAGCTGAACAGCAGTAGTAAAGGTCATCAGCATCATCATCAAAGGAGGGCGACATTCCAAAATCAATGTGTAACAAAGCCTCAACAGACCAGTTCATTTCCTCAGAAAAGCTTCAAGACTGGAGTGGGCCAGTGTCAGGAAGAAATATATCTATGCTCTGCAAGGCGTGAGATCATGGTCCATAATCAAGGTAACTGAGCAGAGAACATGACATTGTCAAATACAATTCACTTCTGCTGTCAGTCAGTCAGTCAGTCACTTAACTTATGTTTACAGCCGGAACTGAGACCCTTTACTATAAAACACTAATGGCATTACAAATCTATCTGAATCATATCTTTAATGCATATTTCAGAGGCACAGGACTACACAAGTCGATTGTGAGATATATCAACCGCATTGTTTGATACAGCAGACATCACGCCCGATATTACTGCCATCAAGGCCATGTTCGGTCATCATTCATCCTTCATAGTTATTCTCTTTATCTTCCTCCTTAATTTCAACAGAATCTCCCTTATTACCAAAGAAGCAATTGTTATTCCCTCGTGGCTCCTCCCTCGGCACCCTCATCGCCCAAGACAGCCCCGAATCTGAAAATCAACGACTAATTACATGATTGATGCCACCATATCAAGCTTGATAAAAAGATCGGTTTCGAGTCGTTCAATTCATAAATAGTAGCTTCGCACGAAGATATCAATTTTGTCCAGCATATCCTCCAGCGTGTCCTCCAGAAAGAAGCGTTCTGAAAGCCCATCCTCAGACTGCTCTCCCCAGGACAAACCTTCCCACATCAGGTCAAAATGATGACAGCCTCCCGGCAAAGTTTTTAACAAACCCAAAATCAGGGAGTATCGAAAACCCCCTCCCACGTGCGCTGGCTATGAGGTCTGATGCTTGGGATTACCGTGTCACATACCGACCTGGTCTGTCATCATGGTCTCGGACATTATTGTGGCCGTACGCACGAGGCCTTGGAGAAACGCGCACGTCTGGTAAGTCCTCGTGCCCATGTGGTCCCTCAGCTCCGTCTGCTCCCTCAAACTCGCCTGCTTCCTCAAATTTATCCACCCCCACCACCCACTCTCTTGTTCCTGTTGATACTCCGGTTGTTGCTATTGAGGCAGGATACTTTGCTGCTGGCGGTCCTGTTTGATCATAGGCGGCCTGGGATGATCCTTTCGACACAGCATGGTCACCATTGCGTCGGAAAGGTATGTATTCATAGCTTGATTGTAGGCATCCGCCTGTTCAGAGTACTCTTGTAGAACTTGTTGAGAAGTCGATTGCCTTAACTCCACCCAATCGTCATAGTCGGACGGTAGCTGTGAGCCAGGGCCGCTTTCCATCACTATAGACCGCTCCGGTAGCGTAGTCAGGGAGGGTGAAGACTCCAACGAGAGTTCCAATAGCGGAGTCAGCCAGTACTTTTGGGAAAGGTCACTTAAGACTGTCAGTTTCCTAGGACATTTCCAGTGGGGTATGGGGTATTTAATGTAGGCTACAGGCCGACCCAGTTACCGTCGACGCCGGGATGGGAGAAAGGGCTCGCCAACTTACAAATCCAGTGCCCCGTTCATGATCTGCGTAATTACTGCCGCAGGGGGCACCGCGTACTGTTTCCAGCTGAAGTCGACACACATCTGGAGCTCACGAGCATCCATATTCACGGCATAGACGAGAGTGTTTTGGTTGATGTGCCTGGACAAGCCATGTCGACCGATCACGGTAAAGTCTAATTCCTCAAGTATCGATTGATTGCTGTCTCGGAGGAATTGGTCACAGACGTATAGAATGGGTTCTTCTTGGTTGCGCCAAGTAGTCATGATATGATCTCGGATTATCTGGGCCATGCCAAGTTGCGTGATGGCGACATCCTGGGTACGTTTCTGATTAGCGGTCAGCCCCTGAAAGGCTTGGTAGTCACCTTTATGGTTGGCGCGCAGTTGCTCGACTGTTCCTGGATCTCTCAATCCAAGAACAACAATGTTGCCTATCTCGCACATCCGGAATCCGTTCAGATCAATTGCGTAGTGAAGTGCCTTGAGGTTGGTGGGGTATTTTGAAGACTTGGTCGGTTTCCCTTGCCACACACCCACTTGGCGTACGATCAAGTCTGCGAGGATTTCGGTGGTCGTCAGACGGTCTGACGGGTTTGATATTGCGGCTTGCATGATGATAGATTTACGAAATTTTGACGATGCTCCGGTGAAAAAGTCGTAGGCGATGAGCCGGTTATTGGGATGCCAATGCATGGCTGTTTCCATGATAGCGGGAAAGTCAGGGCAAGCCCAGAGATTTTATATTGAAAGCAGAGTACGTCTGTATGTCTGTGAGGAACCATTCGATGAGGAACCACTCGATGAGACTCATCGTTCCCACTGACTGGCGGGGGCCTAAATCGAGTTTGAGCCAGGTCTCTTGGTCACAGGGCAACCAGTCATAGCATGAAGCCTGTGCAAATAAGGTAAAATTTCTTGTCTCCCTCCAAGGCCAGTTTGGATTGTTTCAAGCCAGTGCATGTGAAGGTCCAGAAGCAGCCGAAAGACGGCGCTCTTGCCCGTCAGTGGCTCTCATGGCAGAGCACCCACCAACAGCAGTCATTTCCTGGATGGCCCTTGTTCCTGTCTTCGGCCCCTGTGGACAAACTTAGTGGTGCCACCAGATACTCATACGGGCATAGAGAAGGAGCTCCCTCAATGATCAAGTAATCGTATAGTTACAATTATGCGTAGCTGATGACGCCCAATTGCGTCCATGTCAACCATGCCACATCATGCAACGTGTGCTTGTTGGAGGCTTTCGTAACTGGGATCTTCTTGTCTATCCTGTGCCGCAGTAGTTAGTTGATATTGGGAGGTCTTATACCGACGGCAGCACTGGATTGTTGAGCCTAATGAATAAAGCAGGTTGTGCCAACAAAAGGAGTAATTGTACTGTGCCTGGGAGAACATCTTTTGGGGTCGAATAAGTGGTTCCAAGAAGCATGTAACAGTAGCCGTTCAGCTCGTCTTTCCCCATGAACTTCAATGACACAATTCGGTTCAATCTCAACATGTGAGCCGCACATATTGAGCTTCAAGATGCTTCATAGTGTCCCTGCAACAGGTGTCCGCAGTGGGAAAACCTGCGGGATTTGCAAGGTCTAGGTAGCTGGTGAACGGTGCTGAGGCAAGCCACTTGTAAAGTCGGCCGCTCTGTACCATCATGGCCATACACAACTTCTCACAGCATGTCGTTCTCCTGTTTCTGGGAATTTAATTGCTAGCTGATTATTGTGCCAGAGCCTACCAGGCCAAGGGTAGATGGTAGATTATCCTGGTGCCTTGCCAGGTTGCAACATTTCGGGACTCCACCAACACCAGGCACGACGAAACTAGCACGTGT
This sequence comes from Diaporthe sp. PMI_573, assembly GCA_021399435.1. Classification (NCBI taxonomy): domain Eukaryota; kingdom Fungi; phylum Ascomycota; class Sordariomycetes; order Diaporthales; family Diaporthaceae; genus Diaporthe; species Diaporthe sp. PMI_573. The sequence continues at coordinate 2,222,307 of JAJTUP010000002.1, read as the reverse complement.
GAAACTTTGGCCTCATGAGATGTCCCTGCACTCCTCGAAAATCAAAAGACAAAAACGTAGTCTACCTCCAATGAAGTGACCTTTGGAAATCTGTCATTTTTCAATTTACGGGTCGTAAACGTGGCAAACACTGCCTCACCGCCGGAAGGCTTAGGATACTGTCAGCGTTCTAGGCATCAGCGTGCATTGAATCCTGCACTGCCCAGCATAGGCCCTCCCCACTACACAGTAACGGCCAGGAGGCTGAACCATATTTAAGATCAATGTCCACAACCACGCTTGTTAGATTTATATGTTTCCCCAGACCTTTGTAGCACGTCTCTCAATCTCGTCCAGTATATGAGTAAATAGTACCTACTTTGTCCCAACATATATTCACAATGTTAGACTTCCTCAAAGAAATAGGATCTGGCAAGTCCGACCCTCGGTCGGACAATGCTAAATCCCTCGGCATACCTGAGGGCCAACTGGTCCAGACGCACTACGAATCGCGCGACGTCGCCATCCCAGCAGACTTCCTCTCCCTCACGGCCCCTCCCCCGGACGCCCAGCCCGTGACCATACAGCCCGTCGACTGGGCCGTGAGCGCGCTCCCGGAGTACGACGGCCTTTACGCCGTCGTGCTGGAGAACGTGCTCTCGCCGAGCGAGTGCGAGACCCTCATCAGACTCGCCGAGTCGAGCGCCGACGTCTCCCGGATGAACTCGACGGGCGACCACAACCCGTGGAAGCCCGCGATGGTCAACGCCGGGTCCGGGTTCGAGGTCCTCGACACCAGCTACCGCAACTCTGACCGCATCGTCTGGGACCAGCAGGAGGTCGTCGATCGGATCTGGCAGCGCTGCCTGCAGGGCGAGGCGGGCGAGGTGCTTAGGAAGAGGATGGACGTGTTGGACGGCGACGAGAAGCTAGGGGCCTGCAGGATGAGGGGCCGGAACTGGGTCGTCGAGAAGCAGAGGTGGGAGTTCAGGCGGTTGAACCAGAGGATGCGATTTTTGAAGTACGGTGCGGGACAGTATTTTAGGCGTGAGTCTACCCAATCCTCAGAATGTGCCCCTCTATACCAGCTGGAGGAGGCCGCCCAGAGTATGGGAAAGCTAACGGGCGTGCAGCACACTGTGACGGTGCGTTCAGCGAGGAGGTCGATGGGAAGATATTCAGGACCTTCTTCACCCTCCACCTGTACCTTAACGACTCCGTGGCCGAGGCCGGAGAGAGTGCCGAACTAGTGGGAGGGGCGACGTCTTTCCTGTCGGGTGACAGCAAGAGGAGGGTCGACGTTGATCCAAAGGCAGGGAGGGTGTTGATCTTCCAGCATCGTCGGCTGTTCCACTGCGGCGATGATGTCGTGAAGGGCACGAAATACACGGTGAGGACTGACATCGTGTACGAGCTAATTAAGGGCTGGGATCCGGAGGAGGTGGTGGAGGAGAAAAAAGACAAGGCCACTAAAGAGAAGTAGGGCTTATGTGAAGATTCCATTCAGAGCCTTTAAGATCTTGCAATCGCCCTTGTGTCCTCCTTCGTTCCACCCTTTTAGTTGACATTCCTGTGCGGGACCGTGAGCGAACATCCATTCTGACGAAAAGAACATTACTTACCTTGCTACAATAACCAACCCTCTCACACCCAGTACAGCCCTTCAGGCCGTCCTGCCCCTCCCCGCCGCACATCTCACACTGGGGCCCCTTCGCCTTCCCGCCCAGCGCAAGCACACGGTCCAGGGCACCAGGGACGGCCCTCACAGTCTGGGCATCACTCTTATCGACCCTCACGAAGCCCCGTTTCCCCTCGTCGGCGGGCTTGGTGCGCCAGGCGTAGGGGATAACGGCGGTGCAGCCCTTCTTGAAGCCCAGCCCCTTCAGGTCGAGGTCGTCGCGGCCGAGCCCTTCCCAGACGAGGGCGAAGGGATTGGCGCCCCGGTCGGTCAGCACGAGGGTGGGTTTGTTGATTGTCATGTTGTCCTTGATCTGGGCCACTAGGTACCATGGTCCTTTGCCCGGGGGGAGCGCTGCCACCGACGGCGGCGCGGCCGGGTCCTGCTCTGGGATGGTGAGGAAGGTGGGGAAGAGGGCTATGTCGGTGAAGTCTGGTAAAGGCGCCGCCATCTTGACTGCTTTTTCCCAAGTAGTAGCGAGTGAGTTGGAATGCAGTAGAAGAAGAAAACAATGCCGTGCGTGAGAAACGTCGATGAAAACACGAACCCTCCCGGTGGGACCTGGGTTGAGGTTGAAACAAGCTTATGCTGAGACGTCTTGCGCGAGACGATCCGAGCACTTGGCGAACAAGTACACGAGCCCTAGATCGAGTCAACAATGCTGTTGTACGAAAAGAAAAAAGTGCCGAGTACAATGACAGATGACAGCAAATGAAAAGAGTCGTACGGGTTGACAGAATGGTCTCTGTGAGGTTTCGATTAAGACGGATGAACCCGCAGGCATCCGGGCGGGAACAACGTGGGGTTCAGGGGTAAGGGGTCCCAAATCCACTCCGACGTTACAAGATCAATGTGTACCAAGAGACATGAGCAGCACGACAACCGTCAACGATTCACTCAAGAGCCTCATGCATCGCCGGTGCGGGCCGAGACCCATCTGGATCTCTTTCAAAATTATTGTTATTGAAACACAAAGCTGAATCCGTCCCCGCATTCGCTTGGGCTACAAGTCTCAATAGCCGTGGCTGCTCATGGATTTCACAAGTTGACCAGCTCACTCTCAGGCACATCCTTTCTGAAAAACAAAAAGCCCATCTCTATAGCTTCCTACAGGTTTTGCTGCGAATTCAGCCGACCTCACTAGGTCCAGTCCCATACAAGAGTACACACACAACATTCTGACCCAAGTGGAGCATGAGCAGAGGACATTTGCCCGCCTGCCCGCCTGCCCGCCAGCTTACACAGTACATGAACGAGGGTCCGCCCTCCCAAAAACTCCACCACGCTTACGACCACGAGCGTAGATCATCTCGCTCCTCCCACGACGAGTATCCACCTTTTGCAGGTCGTTGCTTCGGGTCTACAATCTACACCTTATTTCGACGTCTTTTATTCTCCGTACACCTACCTCACGACCCATTTGAGTTGTGGGTCAAATATCCTCAACGACATGCCACCAAGGATGACCAGTGCAACCCCTGCATGGGACCCTCACCAATTGCTTCAAGGAATTCATGGTCTGTCACGGGCGGCACTCGCGCCGTGAAACGGCCCTAGGTGACAACCCGGGCGAACGTCGTCAGCAACTGTCACAAGTCGCTCATCTGATGTTTGACCGTCCATGACCTCATAGTTCGTGACAGTTTGGGATACCCTGTCCAGTGCTTCAACAAGTTCTATAGCGTCTCTTCTGAGGTGTAGCAATACGATTTACTGTATGCTCTAGCTCATCCCGCCGCTGGCAGCGGGCACGTATGACCCGCTGCATCTTCCCCGGCCGGGCAGAGAGGCCCATTATATGCCACTTTAGCAGAAGCTTGTCCTATGAACAGATCGAAAAGCAAGATACCAACGCCTCTCTCGTAGAGATCTTCCCAATAGTAATTGTGCAGCCCTTCCGTGACGCCATTGTCCAGCCGCCCATCATAGACTTGTGTGCTCTAAGCACTTGCCTGTCTTGGCCCAATCCTTGCAAACATTGCCTCATCAACCATTATCAATCCGAGGCAGCCACGATGAGCGTAGACCAAGAAACGAATCCAGAACTGCGGGGTTGTGCAGGTCGGGCGTGATTATATACCTGTCGACATCCATCCAAACGTGCCGCCGGCTGCAGCCAAGACCAGGATTGTGAGAATTGATGCACCGGCCTTGTCGCCGGTGGTTGGCGGCCTCGAGTCTCCCATGAAGGAGTCAGATGAAGAACCGGCGTTGTTGTTGCCGACACTTGTGCCACCGCTGGAGTTGGTGACGGGTGCTGCGACCGATGCGACCAGCAGCGATGAAACAGCGCCTAAAACGTTCATGGACTGACCGGCGCCAACGCTGCCGTCAAATGAGCCACTGGACCATTGAAACCCGCACTCAGTGCCGGACGAGCCCCCTGTACACTGCTTTATCGCCGCCTCTGTCGAGGTCTCCAAAACGGTCATGATCTGGTCGTGCGTGAAGGGTGCAATCTGGGTCATGGTAGCCAACCATCGGTGAACGTAGCCCTTGAAACTCAGCATGTCGGTTGTGCAAGTCATGTGCTCCTCGCAAGCCACTTCGTACGCTATGTTGTTTGGGAAAAACACCTTGATGGTAGCGTCCAGGAGCCCCTGCACACGCGCCTTCCAGGTCTCGTCGCCATCCGTCTACGCAGTTGTTAGTGGTTCCCAGTTACAGCATCAATGGGGAGGGATGGACGCACGTAGTTGTACATGTGAGCAGCACCCAGCAGGAAGACGCCATTGTTGTAGGAGAACTGAGCTTTGTTTATGTCGGTGCAGTTAGTACCGACATGAGCGCCATCGTAGATGTTGTAGTTAGCATCCATGAACCCAACGCCTGTCACCCACTCCCAGGTCTTCTCCGCCCAGTCGGCGTAGGTCTGGTTGTTGGTGTAGCGAGCCAGCCGTGCACCGAGGTTGAAGAAGCATCCGTTCGCAATGCCTGGGTACTTTTAGTACTAATTAGGGCCGTGTCCACCACGGAAAGGTGACTTACTGTTCTTGTAATCGTAACCGTTATTCGAGAGGGGAATCTGCCAGCGAAGACCACCATTGCAGGTAGTATCGTGTCTTATAGGGTCCGCTTGTGTGTTGAAGACGGCCTGCGCCAGGGCTAGCCACTGAGGCTCGTCTTCGGGCGGGTTGGGAAAGTTGTTTTCGGCAGCAGTCATGGCAGACATACCCCAAAAGCCCTGACGACACTGTTAGTACTCCGGGTTGGCGGGGGTAAGGAATGCCGGGATAGGACCTGCCTGGTCATCGTTACCCAGCGATGCGGTGACGTTCGGGGGCATATAATCTCGGTTTGGCCCGACCTGGAAGAGCATTGCTTGCGTCACGACATCGTTGTAGGTGGCGTCGCCAGTGAAGTGCCAGTAGTCAATCATTGCGCCCCACAGGGCGCCGGCCTCCCACCAGTAGTAGTCACCAGCAGGAGGAGGCCCGGGAAGGATACCAGGCGTCTGGCCCGACTGATTTCCCTTGTAGTAGCTCATGGTGTCATAAGCAAGCGATGCAGCAGTCGTCTTGATGTCGTCTGTGGATGACCTGTCAGAAGGGTACACACGATACCAAGGCGTACCAAGACCTGGGCGCCAATGTAGCCAAGGCGGGAACCTGGGGCGGGAGGACGACATACCATTGCTTGCAATGGAATAAGCCGCATTGGCGACAGAAGCAAGGGCAAGGAGCGCCAGAGCGGCGCGCGAGGCGATAGACGACATTTTGCGCGTGTTTGACGATGACAGAAAACGAGTGACGGCGGTAAAGTTGTTGGATCGGGTGGTGAAGAAGATGTGGTTTTGGCGGCAGCTGAGTGTGCCGGGCCAGGGGCGAATACGAGGGATTGCGTGGGCTGCTTTGGTCGCGAGTGCTAAACAACCGACGCCTCGTCAGAACGGCACAGGCGGTGCTAAACCGTGCACATGGAAAAAGCGATACGGATGTCGATGAAGGCAGTACAGTTAATAGCAGAGGCCGCAGATCAGAATTGTGGGTCGACGACAACCGTGGGTGGGCTGGCCTGTGGTGAGGTTGTTGACGTGGTGGAGCCAGGTGTGCAAGAGACAAGAGGAGAGGGAAATTGAGGCTTGGAGAGTTTGACAGCCCGGTTACGAGAAAGGGGAACGAGAGACTAGACACACAGGTGACTTGAGGACGTTACGGGACAGGCGTTTGGATGTAACCAACCTTATTATTTTGGGTGTCACTCTACCCGAAGCGCAGCCACCACCAGGTTACAAGGAACATTTGGGGGGGAGGTCAGGGACGGAGGGGAGGTGACTGGGCAGTGGGCACTGGCCAGTGGCTGAATTTTCCCCCCAAGCGCCAAAGAACCTGCCCTCCACCAGAAGGTCCCTCATTCCTGTCAGCGTCATTTGTCTCGTGTTATCTAATCAGCAAATCACATCAAATCAAAGCGCCGTTGGGCTGTTTATGCTTCACCTTTCCAACTTGGTCATCCCTGCACCTGGCACCTGGAATCTGGTTTTCCCCAGCCGCCTCCCTGCCTCACTGCCCAGTCAATCATAACGGTCACTGCACCTCCTCCAGGCATGCAGAATCCGCTGACCATATATTTTGTACCAGGACCTGTCAGCACGCTTGAACCAGAGCCGACGACAGATCGAGGAGCTAAGGATCTCCACTGTGGACCCTGCTCACAGCCTGGCATTCTGGGGGTGGAGACGGGCCCATTGAATCCATCATTCCTCCATCTACTGTTAGAGCTTTCCTCAATGTCCTGGAAATGGTCAGCGCCTCTGTTACGAATAAAGATTGCCTGTAACTCGGCGTCTTCGCTGTAGAATTTGTCGCTTTTTATGAAGACCGGGTGAAGGCGTGGTTCATGGGTACTTTGGTTCGGTTCTGGAATGGGTTGTGTGGCCAACACGGAGCTTACATGAACACACCGTACGATGCACAAGCTCGAGGAGGGTCCAATGTGGTGAGATTTCCACGGCCAGCTCTGAAGCAACTCAAACTCCCGAGTCAGCATCACTGCATAAGGGAAAATGGCGTAGGATGCCAATATTCCACCCAGCCTCTCATTCAAAACTCAAGAAAAGGTGCATTATAATTGGCCAACATCCAGATGATGCGAAGGAGTTCTTTCTGAGAGATGAATCCTTCACATATTATGTTCGCCATGATCCTATCAGCCTCTCGTGCAACAGCAGACAATGCTAAGTGAGCTGGTTTGGGTTCGAATCTGTACACTTTTTCCTGTACGTCTCTTGGGCCTGCGAAAGTTGTGAAAAGCACTGTTACCTGCAACTCATTGCTACTCCTGGTGCGGAATTCAGTTCCTTCTGTATAGTCAACATGTTTATGTGCACAAGCTGATGGGATTAAGGCTCGTAATCATCCAACAGATTCCACATGACGTCCATAGACTTGGGTCTGTCTGTCTGAGGTATGCCATTCCTTATAAATCACTTCCCAGGGACGCCTGGGCCATCCGCCACGGTCGAATGCAGCCCTGCGATGAACACATACTCCGGTACCGAGTTTCACGTCCCTACCGGTATTGGGGCCCTGTCTGCATCGATGATTAGACCATGTGCGACTTTGAATGGGCTACTCTTTGCAAATTTCAAAACCATCTCCATCGATCTACACATCTCCATACCAACTAAATTCGCAGTTCAGGATAGAGCTCGCATTACACATTGTTGATGCGAGGTTTCATCCCGGGTAGTGGCAACTGTGTGGCAGGCATAGGCAATGATGCTCAGTCTTTGTGACCTTAAGGTTTGGTCCCGGCCCAATATTTACACTTGAACAAATTCGGATCGAGTTGTTACGGTTCCAGAGCACTGAGTTCTTGGTGTGCGGTCCCATCTTTCCAAAAACCTAGATAGCATCCGCAAAAGTGGGCCTTTCTCAGTAGTCTCATGACTTGGTCTGAGGAAACTGCCATACTTTGGAGTCATGGGATTTGTAAGTAAGTTGAAGTTGTTGGCAGCGTGGGCCCACACCGCGTGGTGGGCAAGACCTGGAGGTGTTGGGCGCACATACTGGTGGGAGCCGGCCATTTTTCAATTAATGTTTCATTATACTCCGTAGAGGTGATTGAGGCGGCCCGTCCTTGAACCCCGACTGCCGAGAGCGAGACTCGGAGGACCCTAGAACCTCGGCGAATGGGCCCCGACCGCGGCAGACAGACACGGGTGGGTAATTCCTGTGCCCCGTTCGTCATCATCCGTGGCCCTGACTAATACTGGAATAATACTTACAACCTTCGAGTCAGCCTCAAGGGACAAGTCTCCTGCCCGCCATTGGACTATATGCTTTAGCATTTCCTAGCCTCTAGCCTTGCGACTCTGGACTGTAGACTCTAGACTCTATGACCTCCAATTTGCTTCTTGCAATTCCCTAGACAAGCGAACCATTATTCCCAGCCCCTTCCGAGACTCGCCACCCTGCAAACGCCGTCCCTCCCGTGCCCTCCTGGTCGGAGCGTACCTCGCCGGCCGTTGCGACGACCCCTGAGCCGGTGCGTGCTTGCCCCACCGAACCGCACAATCCGATCGGCGCGAGTCCAACGGCGCATACCTGACAGCGAGGGCATTGAGCGAACCTGACTTTCAGGTCCAAGAGGAGCTGCCCCCGGATCACAGCATCGCCCCAACATTCCAGAACATGCCTGGCATTGAGGCGCCCGAGAAGTCCGGCTTGGCTGGTCAGTGGCGGGGTCAAGGCGACACAACAGCCAGCAAGCTGCCCTCTTTCTACTCCCCGCGGACAACTCCTCGCGATGGTGACAGCGACGCCGACGCCGACGTCCCTGACGCAGCACTCGATGGCCAAGCGCCAGCTGCTCCTCAGACGCAGCAACCCCCAACCTCCAACCCAGACCAAGACGGGGCCCTGATAGCCGAGCCACCGCCGTCTCTCCTCAGCCCATCCTTCACCCCTCCCTCGACGCCCGGCACTGCCACCCCGCTCACGTCTGTTTCTTCCGTCACTGGCGCATCCATTGGACCGCAAGGCACTACTCTACGCCCAGCACGTGCGGTACCCGTCGATTCCACCCTACCCGACTCCACATCCGGCTGTGGCACCAAGCGCCCGCGCCTCGTCGAGCGCCTGCCCCAGGTCGAGTGCATCGTGCGGGCGCGCATACCCACCGTCGCCGGCACCGAGATGTTCCTGCACCTCTACACGAACGACGTGGACAACAAGGAGCATCTGGCCATCGTCTTCGGGGACAACATACGTAGCAAGAGCTTGGACGCACCCCGGCCGGGGGAGACGGAGAACGACCGGATGGTGCGCGGGGCCTACGTGGGGAGGCTGTACCCCGGTCGCACCAGCAGCGGCATGCCACATGGCCAGGCCGAAGGGGGCGAGGCGGCCGTGACACGGCAGGAGAACAGGGCTATACCCCTCGTGCGCATACACAGCGAGTGCTACACAGGGGAGACGGCGTGGTCCGCACGGTGCGACTGCGGCGAGCAGCTCGACGAGGCGGCCAGGCTGATGTCGCTGCCCTCGAGTAAGGCCGGCGGCGTCATCATATACCTGAGGCAGGAGGGGCGGGGCATCGGCCTCGGGGAGAAGCTCAAGGCGTACAACCTGCAGGACCTCGGCTCGGACACGGTCGAGGCGAACCTGCTGCTGAGGCACCCCGCGGACGCGCGGAGCTACGGGCTGGCCACGGCGATGCTGGCGGACCTGGGGCAGAGGGACATCAAGCTGTTGACGAACAACCCGGACAAGATCCGGGCGGTGGAAGGGCCAAACAGGGAGATCGTGGTCAGGGAGCGCGTCGAGATGGTGCCACTGAGCTGGAGGGGCCGGGGCGGCTTCAGGAGCAAGGAAGTGGAGGGATATCTGAAGACCAAGGTACGTGATCCCCTCAGTCTTTGGGGAGCGAAGCTGACTTTGAATTCAAGATCGAGAAGATGGGCCATATGCTCGACATGGACTCTGGTCCACAGTGATATACATAACAGAATCAAGACATAGAAAATGGAGATGTTGAAGGCGCTAATGTGTCAATGTACATAACCCACATTGTCTTCGGGGAACTTAAATGCAAAATGCACGGCATATACCCAGAAACCATTAGACCCATGGCTATACTCACTGGTCAAACCACTGAAAAAAAGGTTGGCTGTCGAAGGCCTGGTGGAGTGCTCAAGTGAGGCGGTGACGGGCAAGATGCGGCCAGCCACGCAGACCGAGAGTCACTACAGAGCTTGGCAAAAGAAAAAAAGACGACTGATTTTGCCAGAGACACTAGCTCTCACTGCAAGAGCCACTTGTGGGAGGTCCATATCGGAATGAGGCGACGCAAATCCCCCCAGGCAAGTTGTACGGGATTGGACTTGATGCAGCTGATACTTTCTGTACTTCCTACTTCCTCTGCGAGGTCAATCGCAGCATGCCAGCATGCTAATGACATTCTCCTGATCAATCGGCACATAGAAAGTGCCGTGCCAGCTGCTCCACCGCTCGATTGTACAAGTCTTGAATAGGAAGCTTACCTATGTGCGCCGCGTGACTTCATGCGACGCGACTTGGGCACTGGCTGAGAAAGGAAGGTCATAAATCACTTTTCTGGAAGCCAACCCGGGGAGTGGGTGATACGACGCAGGATGCTGCAGCGCTACTGGCCTGAGTCGACAAGGGCTCGGACTGGGCGACTCTGCCCAGCCAGTCCGTTCGGGATCGTGGGTGGGCAGCCTGGACACAAGCAGCTGCAGGCCCACGTTCTACTGCAACCATAACTCGCTCGGCTTGGGGAATACTTGGGGGTGGTCTTGTCTATCTGGCGGAGGCTAACCCCTGCAGAGCATGCTGTGCATCCACAAGTTGTGTTGTCTGAGGAGTGTATATATGTGGGATCGACATGAGCTTCTTGGCCTCGCGATTCCCGAGCAGCACCTCTCTATACCCCTCTTCATTGATGGCATCCCGAGGAATCCATCTTGAACATCGACCCGATCCATCATTTGTGACGACTTCATATTTTCTAAAATCAAATTAATTTAATCATGCATTTCCAAGCTGCGTTATCCGTCGCCATCTTTGGCACATCGGCCTTCGCCGACGGTGAGTTTCCCTTCGCCACCCAGCAATACTGGAATATACCTATCCCGGTCAGCAGTACTAGTACCAATAACTAACACCATACACCCTCCCTCGCAGTCCGGGAACCACGGCAAAACAGCTGCGTGATGTGCACAGAGGTGGTGCCCACATGCCCAGCCTGTCCCGAAAGCCAGGCGTGCCAGGTCAGCGTCCCGCAAGACTGCACCGAGTGCCCGGAGGCCTACTGCGCCGACACGGCGGCGGACGCCACGCCCACGCCCACGGGCATCCTCGGCGGGACCACCAGCAGCACCAGCGACGGCGGCTTCACCCTGCCGACCGTGTCGGAAAGCGAGACCTCTACCGGTACGTCTTCGTCGTTGACGACGACCACCACCACCACGGCGTCGGGCTCGACCACCGCCTCTGAAGGGTCGTCGACTGGTGGGACTGGCGCGAGCGACAGCGCCACGGCCAGCGCGCCCGGTGCGTCGGAGTCTGCGCCGAGTAGCAGTGTCGCCGGGAGGAACGCCGATGTGGCTGGGATGCTGGGCGTGGCGCTGTTGATGGCGGTGCCGGTCTTGGGCTTGCAGAGGCTCTGGTAGGCTTCATTGCGTAGGTGCTAGTTGTGGAGATTGTATTCAGCAACGTTCCTCTGGTATTTTGCAAGTTGACACTCGTTTTGGACAAAACATCTGTTGCTACGGCGTGTGTCGCATGGGATGAATACACAAGAGTTTCAGGTCGTCCCCTGACGGTGAGTATGGAGTCTTTCGCGTTTGGATGTCCTGGGACGTAATTCGAGGTGGCGAGTTGATCAGGAGATTTTGAGACTCAAGACCAGATTATACGGGAATCTGAAGTTCGGAATAGTGTTTACACTCCCGCTCGGACAATCTGCGAGTTATAATGTCAACCTCGTAAGGCCGAAATGGTAACACCGGCAGTTGTCTGTGTAAACCATACTATCGAGCGGTATTATCCACTTCATCGGGTCGTCTGACAGTTGAGTGTGGATTCATCCGTGGTGACAACGAACGAAATGGAACATTTTGAGTAAAACGGTCTAGAGTCAATTGGTGTCCCGTATCTACAGTCCATGTGTTGAAACATCTAATGTCTTCCGATTGAGTCATCGAGATCGCACATTATGATGGACCTCGAACGCAACCCAAGGTAGCCTTTTATGCCGATAAATTGTTCTCTTCAGATCTGTTTTGATATACACGAGGGCCTACATGTTGTCCTCGGACTATCTTTTCCGACTACCTAGGTACTCAGGGGTTCTCATTAGCCTTGGCTCGCAGTCTGAAATGATGAGGTGGATGTGGAGTTTGATCACAACTGTCAATGAATACGGAAAGGGTAACATGGTTACATGGTTAAGGATACCCACAGCCACACGAGACAGACTTGCGTTAGGTAAGATACGCGAGTAAATTAAATCTACTTAGTCAAAATATTATCGACACCCCTCGCTACCGCTTGCTTCCAGTCTGGACTGGCGCCAGTGAGACAACCCCTTGAAGCTGAGGTGACTGGGTGAATGGAAGCTACTATCAAATCTTGGTCGGAAAAAAATGGTACAGGCCCAACCTTGATCGGTCAATCTCCACGTCCACACTTGGCGTCCGCCTTACAACAGCAGCCGCAGGCGGACGCCTCACCTTGCTCCGACCTCGCTCGTCAGGCTCGTCATATTCCTCATCGATAGTTTGCAAACTCCTCCTCGATGCGGCGGATGACACGGATGACCTCGTCTTGGCGATGAGTAGCTCATCGTCGGACAAGTTGCGTTCGTGTGTGACCTCGATGGTGGTTGTGTGTAAGATACCGCCCATTGGTGGAGATTTGCTTTGTAGTTCTATAGTTTGCGCGCCACGCTGGCTGACAGCACCATAAGCTCCATACGCTCCATACGCTCCTGTGCCATTTTGCCCCTTGTGGATGGTTGTGGCAAGTCGACGTGGGATGAGTTTGCTGATGAGCTGCCGGCATGGCGGCAAATTAAGGCATACTACCGTGCTTAGTAACTCGATGAGAGACCAAGAGATGGCCGGAGCTATGTCCCAAGATAGGTCGGCCGTGGGGGCGAACTTCCTAACGTATCGTATACGAATCACGCTTGTGAATAATGAACTGAAACAAGATGGTTAGTAGCTGCTGGGATGCTAATACATGACGCGTTTCGCTGTCATAGGATGAACTCTGACGAAGGGCGCGTCTGGAGCTTTTGAGGGTCGGGGTTGGCTTACAAAGACCCTAGACTGAACACGAAGGCCAGCATAATTCGTTTCCGCTTGGATAGTTTCAGTTTCCATAATTCCGGTAATGGCATGACCAAGATCGCGAAGTGCTCTGCTATACCAAGTATAGCGCCCGCAAACCCGATCGCATTTAGGTCTAGACAACGACCTTTCTGGCGTATATCCCAGGATGCGGAAATGGGAGCACAACGTAATAAGATGAGGAAGTAAAAGATGGTCTCTTGGACTACCATCACAACTATGCCGTACCGGGCCGTGAGGTTGATCCAGCGGGTAGGAAACACCCGCAGGTACAGGGCGAGTAGTGAGATCTTGGTCAAGAGCTGATCGAGGATGTACAGCTGCTGACTGACCCAATATAATCGTAAGAGAGGAATGGCCATCCGGGGGTCAACAACCCATACATGAACACCGAAGCCGATGAATGAGCCTGTGGTGATAATTAGCATGTGCTCATGGATGCAGTCGGAGAGGATGGAGCTTACTTGCGAGCTGGACAGCGCTGACGGCCACCAAAGCGATTGTGGCGAGGAGGGCGAGGTAGTCGTCAACGCCCAGCGTGGAGGACTTGTATCTCGCATACCACCGCAAGCCGATGCTTGGGACAGCAAGAACCATTGCCACGATGGCAAGGACCTTGAGAAACGTCGCCTGTGATTCTACAAAGAGAGGAGCACCGCGGCATATCTGGCCTAAAGCATTCTCGCCCACTGTGAGGACAACATCGCGTCAGCGTGGCCCAGGATTACATGGCTCGGTAGCAGGAAAGGTGGCTCACGCATTTGGTCAGGAACTTCGCACGACAGTCGGGTGCAACCGGATAGTGTCGTGAGCAGCGTTACGTTCGAACAGATGCACGAGTTGAGCTGGTCGACGCTGGCCAAGCAGGTAGAGTCCGGCAGGATATCGAGGAAACACGAGACCTAGTAACCTCAAGTCAGTCGGCTGCAACATATCGCAAGGAAGGAGCGTGTCTTCTGTACTACTCACAGCGCATGTTGGAGTCTGCTGCAGAAGCTGGCCGACTGTCTGCCCACTAACAAGGGCCGAGAAGCACAGCAGCCATGAGAAAGCTGTGATATGAAAGCTGGATATCATTGCCCTGACATTGGCGCAAACATGAGAAAATTCATTCACGACCACCTCGTAGAAGCCTCGAGATACCACCTGTGTGGACAGGATGGAGGGGAGGGTGGGGTCTTAAAGATCTGAATCCGGCAATACCGTTGACGTGACTAGGTCCCCCTATCGGCTATCATCCGAGGGGATCTTGGTTGTCATTGTGAGACGGGTGCTCGGGAAGGTTTGGGAACAACTCAGCGATCCTAGGGCTGCAATACCGTGGAAGCTTTGCAAGGGCTGAAGGTCCGGTTGGTCGGCGAGCAGCTAGGCTTCGGAGCAGGTACAGAAAGAGGCTGACAGCCGGGGAATCATATAAAATATGCTATGTTTCAGAGAGGACACCCTCCTGTTCGCCGCGATGCTGCATGGTTCATGTGTTCACGGCGCCGAAGGGGTACTAGTTCTACTGTGTGATCTTGCCCGGGATGCCATCACGCTGGGCTTCCAATCGTGATGCAGTGCAGCTGGTCCACCTCAGTAGTATTCAGGAATCTCGGTAGATAGGAGCCGCCAATGGCGTGGGCAAATTGAGATGTCGTGCATTGGTGAGACGTGTACCAAGATCCAGAATGAGAAAGATCTTGGGAGGATGGAGTAAGCTTGGGTTGCCCTTCGGGGCCTGAGAACAGCACATGGGTTCCCAGAAGGGGAACTTGGCAAGTCAATGGCCCTTCCAGAAGTGGAAGTTGGCAAGCCGCGACTTTGGTTTCTGTTGCAACGAACGGTTCGGCCGTGACAGCTCGGGAGGCAAGGTGAGGCCTTGATTGTAGGCTTCGATGCCAGGATGTAGACTCACGCATGGTGCATTGAAGGCGGCATGATCACAGGACGCCTCCAGATCTTGCAGAGTTTCATGGAAGAAGCCAATGGAAGGAGTACGGAGTGTAATGTGACTATTGTGGCTCCTCGGGCCAGGTGCAGTGGTCAGGAGTCGATGACCAGATCAGGACGCGGCATATCGAGGTTGTCTGGCAGTCTGGCCAGGGCGAGGTAAGGATGGCATGACTGAAACATGCTACACCGCGCTTGCGTCCTGGCGATCATGCAGTGACATCGATTGACAGGACGTGGAGTCGAGGCGCGGCAAGTCTGAACCGAGCCATGGGGGACCTTACAACACAGAGGAGACAGGGTGGATGCTGTTCACGAATGACCAGGCACGGCAGTTGAAGCTCGGATGGCCGTTGAGGATGTTGAGTACGTTGAGGAAGGTGTTATAGCTGGGCCCCGCTATATACCCTGTGTCTCATGAGGCTCTGCCGTAGGCGGGCGCGCTGCTGGTGTGCAGGAAAGCGGCCTTGTTTGAGGTGATCCTAATGGCCGGGGATGCTCGTTCCCGGTAGTATGGCATTCGGCCCAGGCGGGGTTGATCGCCAGAAGGGAGCACAGACGGTGCATCCTCTTCCGGAGGTCAATTTGGTGATCGGGGCCGGAGGACAGAAAATCTGTCATGCGGAAATCTTGAGGTCTTCCAGAAGATCGAGGGAGAGGCCACAGCGTCAATAGTCCGCACGTCTATAGGAGGGGGGGCGGCTAACACGGCGGACCCTAACCCTGAGAGAACAGACTTGCGCAATTCGCAGCTAGGATCCTTGGATCTGCCGTGCCGCCTGCACTGCACTAAACTGGCTGCCGCGTGACCCCCGCGAAACCTGTCGAGAGCTAGGCATCGAGACGCGGCGCTGTTGAACTTAATTTTGTTACGCGACAGCCTCGGCGACCAGTACCGGCAGTACCAGCGACAAGCTACCATCGCATCGCCAGCACAGTCGCACAGCATGCCGACCTGATTTGTATGGAGGCAAGACAATAGGCGCCCTCATACTCACAGTGCAATACAATGCTTGACTTTTCTGCATTCCATTTGAGCCCCATCTGGCTTCGTCACTGAATGTCACAACCCGCCTTCTGATCGCCCCGCGGGCCACCACCGCACTTACTTCCTACCCGCAAATACGAAAAATGGACCAAAGTTTGCGCCTCCGGCTTGTTGTTTGCCGCCATGGCCTACCAGAAGCCAGGATCCTCTTCAATGTACCCTTGGACAATGACCCGACCGTCGCACAGCTCGTCGAGCTCGTCAACGAGTCCATCCCACTCGAGAGTGACGACTGGGGCCTCGATGACTACACCGTTGAGCTTCATGCCAAGGATGGCCATGCCTTCGAGTGCCTGCACTTCCAGCCTGTCACCAGCATCCTCGAGAAGGATGACGAAGTCTTGTGGGTTCCTTATTGCTCGTCAAGAGCCCTATGCCCCGATCCAGATGTGGTGCTAATTGTCGTGATGCAGTATCCGACCACTCCTGACCAACGACCTGAAGAAACGCCGAATCAGCGGCAGAGACCAGATATCCAGCGGCGGCCAGCATCTGATTGACGGCGTGCCATTCGGCCGACCACGGCTCAGAGCCCCGAGAGGCCGGCCTGCTGTCCACATTGCCCCAAGAAAACGGCGGAGGCTGACCTACGATGGGGATTTCGACCATGACGATATCGATGATGACGATCAAGGCGAGGACGTGAATGAGGAGCTGGCTGACCAATACTTCGTGTCAAGGCATCATCAAGAAGATGAGGACGAGGAGGAGGAGGACGAGCCGCTTCTGTTAACACAACATGGCGAGCCGAAGACGAGGAAGGACAACCGGCGCGTCCACTTTCCCCGCAGTGTAACTGCCACCGCCGAATTTGAGGACACAGACAGCCATAATGAATCAAGCGAAGACGAGGAAGACACTGAGGCAGAAAATGACCAGGATGAAGACATGTTTGAGCCGGACGCAGAAGACCTACACGAGGAGCTTAGGGGCCTTGCAGAGGAAGCAGCTGATAGTCGGCCCGGTGAGAAGGTCCGAGACAATCCCGAGGGCTCTCGCAATCGAAACGACGGCGCCGATGAGAGGCCATCAGCCCAGGAAGAAGTCAATGACTTTGGCCCCTTCCTCGAGGAAGATTCTGAGCCCGAATGCTCCAAGCAGTGCAAACGACCAAACACTGGCTCCCACAACCGACCCAGCCATAATGTCTCGGATAAGGTCATCGCGGTCCGATCTGCTTTCCCGGCTGTGTCAGGCGACGTATGCGAGAAACTTCTCGCCAAGCACAACTACGACGTGGGTAGTGTATGGAAAAAGTTGGCTCAGCAGCTCAAGCCACGATTGGACCTTGCTCAAACGATGGTATTGAACACCCAGCTCGAGCTGCCAAAGGAGGTCATGGTTATCTCGTCGCCGCCTAGGAATCCCGCCGAGGCGCCTGGGGAAGTCAGCCGTATTGGAGACGAGGACGACGACGCAACAGATGGACCTTCCTCCGCGGATGAGGATGATGAGGACGAGGAAGACGACGAATCGGAAGTAGACACAACTTCGTCTGAAAGCGAAGATGACGAAATTAGTGATAGCGACAGCGACGCTAGCGCCGAAGACGCTCCCGCCCCGAGAAGCGGGTCTGATGCAAACGGTGCTGATAGCTCCAGCTCAAGTAGCGACGGAAGCGACTCGAGCGATGATGACGAAAGTGAAGCCGAAGATCGTGTTGCTAATCTTGGCGAGAGGGTCAAGAGTGGGAAAGGGGCCAGCAGTAATAAGAACCAAAGCATCTCCGGCCCAACAGCTCGTCTCAGCACCGGTCTGAGTAACCGACGACGGCGCAATGTCATCGAATCCTCTTCGGCCAGCAGCTATGCTACAAATGCGAAATCGGATACTGGAAATGGCAATACGACAGTTACTGCCAAAGCCGCTTCCCCACCAGATGCGACAGACAGCTCGTCGTCGGAGAGTAACAGCGATGACGATAGTGAGGAAGACAGCGAGGAAAGGCAGTCGAATAGCTCGGACTCATCTTCAGACTCGTCGTCAAGCAGCGACTCAAGCTCAGACTCAGATTCAGAGACAGAAGTTACCGCGCCATCCGGGACCAAGGGACTGGCACCTTCTCAGCCCCAGAGGACGACTGAAGCAACATCATCCTCTGTTAAGCCTGGCCCCAACTCCGCTGCATCGCAGTCATCTGTTCAAAAGCCCGTGGCACCAGGTCAAGGTATGACTAAGACCCAAAGACGCAACGCACGGAGGAGAATCCAAAAGGCAGCACAGAGAGCCTCCGAAAGCGTCGAGAGTCCGAAGGCCCCCACTGCCCAAGACAACGACTTGGTGGCGAAGAAAGAGGCACTGTTGAAGTCACTGGGTGTTTCTATGGGTGTCTCGAACGGCGGTGACGAGCCGGCTGCAGGTGGGAAAACGGCCACGTCTCTTGAATACTCCTCGAAGAATTCGAGCAAGGGTAAAGAGGACCCTGATGCCTGGAGACAGAAAATCTCGTACCGTGCGGTCGAGTGTGTCAACGAAGGAGTAGAGCTGAGCGAGCCTCCGTTTCCATTCGTGCAGCGGTGGGACTCATCACAGCGTCGTGGCAAGAGGAAGTCGCGTGACGACTCCCAGTTCTACGACGGATCCAACCAGAATCCAAAAAAGCAGAAGTGTGGCCAGTCATCGACACAACATGCAGACAACTGCGGGAATGCAGACGATGTGACGTTGAACTACGACGACGAACCTGTTGGCCCGCATCAAGGCAAAACAGACGTCAATAACACTCGCACTGATCATACCATAACGGCAGGTGAGGACGATCTTCCGTCTCTGCCGGCGGACGTGTCTATTCTCCCTCAACTCTCACCTGACGACATCCAGCCTGGACTGGTCATTGCATGGAAGCAGCTCTTGCTCACGAAGGCCAACAACTGGCAGCCGCAGTTGAGCGACTTCATGACTGCTGTTGTCACCGAAGTCGACGACGGTGGAGATCTTCAGGTTCAACTCGCAAAGCGTGATAGAGATGTTGACAAGAACGAGAAGGAGTATGACGATGAAGGAGGGCGGGTCTACGCAAAGTTCGAAGTCCCAGATGATGACGAAGCAGATGACGAGGACGAAGACCTGGGCTTTCGAGACATTTCTTTTGCGGGGATGATTGATCCGCGTATCGTGCGGCGACCTTCTGACTCTACCACAGAGGCCAAGACATCCCAACCACCGGAGCGAGAGGTCGAGGTAGCAGACAGTCAGCGGGGCCGCAATGCCGGCATAGGCAACAATTCAACCAGCAACAGTGACCAGTCCAGAACCATGGATATTGAGCAGGATGGGCAAGGCAACAAGATCATTGCGATGGATGTTGACAGCACCAATGGACCCGTCACAGGCGAACAGAGTTTTGTTTCTGAGACGAACCACGACGTGGTCGCTGACGATTTAGACATCGGAGCTCAGACTGATGATGCCCTAGCCCAAGACGTCTCCATAAGTGAAGAACGCCGGAATGAGATCAGCCAGCTCACCAACGAAGGAGGATTTCGCCAGGGGGTGAGAACGTCTCTTGACCAGCTCACATTCCTTCAATTTGGAAGTCCATCCCGCCAACTGGAGGAGGAAGCATCCTCAATGATGCCTTCCCGTCAGTTACAATCATCGCATCGATCATCGTCGGAAGCAGCATCAGAAGAAGCACCGTCTGAATACGGATCCAAGGATGCCTCGCAACAAGAAGCTCATCTGGCTGCTGCCGTACCTGTTCTGGACGATTTCCATTCAGCCCTGCAGTCTCCAAGTCAGCTGGGTGCGAACTCGCGCAATGAACACATGGATGGAGGCGCATCCAGTCATAGTTATTCCAAGGGCGACATAGAATATCCTAAGTTGAACATCTCCTTCACAAGTCAGACAAGCGCTCGCAGTGGACGGCAAATCGATCCGGACTTCGTCAATCATTCAGACGACCGAGGACATGGGGACGACTCAGCTATGACGAACGGCTTTGATGATGATGATGTCCCAATAAACGACCCGAATCCAGATGAGCGAGGCCAGGTCGATGGGGCTTGTCAGGAGCGGACACCCACACAGGAGGGCTACGATGACGACCTGCCGCAGGCTCAGAATGCAGCGGCACCACTCGCGCGGTATAGATCTACAAAGATTGGCGCTGAAGGAAATGGCCGCCCGACCTCGGCCGGCTCAGCCTCAACTGGCTCTTCGAGTATTTTTGTTGACTTCGAGCTCATCGGCTCTCAGCCGGCCACGACCAAGTTCAAAGAGCACATCAACGGAGAGACTGCAGGTTGGCAAATCGAAGTTAAGGGCGAACCACCCTCCCAGGCGACCCAAGGGATGGCTGGGCTTCCTAACATCAGCGACTCACACTTCGCGGCGAATACAAGATCGAGGTTCTCAGACACTGGCAGATATCAGAGCTTCGATGGCACTCCGGTATCTCAGCGGGGCCGTCATTTGACACGTTCGGCCCAGCACAGCCCCCAGGATGCCAAAGACGATGAGAGTGTTTCTCAGCGGACACGTCGGAGCAGTCGCCTTATGGGTAGCACCTCGAGCTCGCCTGTGGTAACAAAGGCGGAAACTGCGAGAAAGATAAGGCGGCATAACCCCGATGGGTCCCCCACTCCTAATGGCAAACCCAAGTCGCTCGTCGCCAGTTTCGAAGCGTCTGTGTCCCCACCAGCACTGTCCAAGCTGCGTAAGGAGCCGACCCGCGCCCCGTCACGCTCACAAAGAGGCTAGAAACCCAACGGACGGGAGGATATAGATGATGAGGGACGGATTGACTCGGATCCCGACGACAACATAGACGGTGACTACCATAACTCGGCCGCTGATAGCAGCCTCAGCCTCAGCACTGTCAACAAGCTACGAGGAATTAAGCCACTGTCGACACGGGCAAAAAGGGGTGCCAGCGCATCCGTTGCCGAGATGGATGGGGCGGGTGACGGCGCGGATGGGAAATTGATGCCGATCAGGTATCAAGGGCTCAGTGGTAGAAACGCTTCGGCTTGGAAGAATGGGCGGCGATTGTCTAGTAACCGCTTCTAGGAGAATGCATGCATGATACAGTAGGACTAGGTCGTGGTAGCCTGGTGATATGGATTCGGTGGTTTGGATTCATCTTACCTGGCCCTTTGGATTGACGAACAAGTCAAGGCGACTTGTTCTATCCTCACTTGCACGAGCACAATACCGTGCTTGCAATCATTGCAAATGCCATCTTTTGACCTGGTTTGGGGCGCGACCCATGTGCTTGTGCATGTTATAGCCTGGCTTATATGATTCTAGAGAGGGGGTTTTCTCTGTCAAAACTTGTTCCCAGCAGGTTTCTAGACTTGATCGATGAGGTCCGGTTGATTCGGTGGCAGCGACTTGGTCTGGATCAGCCCGATCAACCAAAGCCCCCGCTCCCCCACAAGGGCGTGCAGCTGCCGTTGGGGCCTTGGAAACAGACAGCCAATCATTTTACACAGGCGCGTGCCGACAGGGATCACGCTGCGGCGCCCCGTCCAAGGCCTATCGCGTGGAGTGCCATTCCGCCGGGAAAAACCTGAAACAATTCTAGAAGGTGACAAAACTTTGTCGTCCAGTCTCGCACCCGTCAGGCAACATGGTTGTGACAGTGCCCCGAGCTGCAGGGAGGGGCTCATGTATAATGGCGGGGATCCCTTCTGGTTGGCAGCTTTGGTGCCGGCGAATTGGGCTTGGATCGTGGCGGAGACGCGGTCACCTTGAAACGGGAGCCCGTCAATCGCCTGGCTGCGACGCACTGCCTGCTGCCATCCCTGGTGCACTAGGCACTTGAGCTGGAGGTTTCGATCGAGAGCACAACTTGAGGCAATTGGGCCTTGGTTGGGCGGTGCAAGGAAAGGAGACGAGAAAGGAGGGGGGCAAATCGGCGCGAGCATGGGAGTCGGGATTGACTCTGCAAGGCACCGCGAGGGTCGAGCTGTCACGCAGCCCATCTTCATTATACGTATATGTTTGCTCTTTATTAGGCTTTCGCCAGTGATTGTATCCGAATCGCTGCCGGACAATGTTCCCCAAGAACCTTCTCTATTCTTTCACTCCCTTGTTCTTTGTTCGGCCGGCTTGAGGCTCTCTTATATTTCACCTCGTTCAAATCGGTGGCCGTAAATCAGTGGTCCCAGTTGGACAACCACGCACGCCCACAAGAGTCTCAGCCCACGATTCCGGATATTTGTGGTCGACTGACCGGCCGCCTGGATCTCGTCACACCACTCTTCCCCACCGGCTATCCTCCCCGTCGCCTCTTGTGGAATAAACAGCCGAGATGCTGGCCATCTCCCTCATCCCGGTCCTCCTGGCCCTGCCAGACCTGGCCACAGCCGGCCCATTCACATTCCCATCTCAGCCGAGCCTCAGACATCTCACCCTGACCGCTCAAGATGGCCAGCGCCTGGTCCTCACCATCACACAAACACAGACGGCAACGATCACAACGACGCAGACACCAACCACTCTCCTGGCACCGTCGGGGCCGAGGAAGACAGGGGGGCCGGGTGAGACCGAGCTGGAACTCAGGGACGACATCTTCGCTCCCACCACGCCCTCAGGCTCGTCGTCCGATTCATCACCGGAGTCAGACTCATCTACTTCGTCTTCCTCTTCTTCCTCGTCGTCGACAGGGGATGAAGGCGGCGATGAGACCTCCAGCGGAGGCGTCCAAGAGGCACCGGCACAGGTGCAGACGGTAGCCAGGGCGCAGACCACGCCCCCGCCGCCAAAGAACGACCCACAGGTGGCCTCTGCTCTTGCGCAGCAGGGGTACAGCCAGGTCACTTACTACACGTGCAAGACGAGGGACGCGACGCTCACGCACTGCGGGTGGCACGTCCCGGTTGTCAAGGTCAGCGGTGCCAACGGTGAGCAGCGCGGAGGCATGGGACGGGTGCTGGGCGCGGCGGTAGCTGCGACGCTTGGTGTTGTGCTCGGGCGCCTGGTTATTTGAGGGCTTGTGCTGTACGTCGTGCTTTATATCCATGGGAGGATCGACTCGGGGCTTTGAGGTCTGTCTCGCTGCTTGAGGGGCGATGGGACGATACTCGCGGGATGCATGGGCGCTTGTGTCCTCTGGCGTTGAGATTCCAACCTGGTGCTCTTGCTTAGACACTCGGATGTTCAAGTGTGGAGGTTTGGTGAAGTCTTTAGATTAGTACAGGTCATTTTGGGAGCCTGGAGCTGTCAGTATACCCGCCTCACTCGAGGCAACCTGGAATTTTATTCTTCTTGCTCTTTGATTGAAAATATCGAGCTCCCGCCACCTTGTATTGTATCAGGTCATAAATTCGATCACTTCATTCGGCCCTATCATGGGTTCGTTGGCCGCTGTACAAGACAGAAGCTCGCGCTGTCTTGTGAACCCACGGGATCACTCTCCGGTCTTTGATGCAGATGTCCTAGCTTAGTTCAGGTACGATTTATAAGTTGCCAGTAAAGGAAGAGCACTTTCTCGATATTCGTGGAAATCACAAGTGAACGTGCTCGGATATTGACGATGGGGGATGTCGTCGATTCACGGGCTCACCGGTTGTCGCTGAACTGTGGCTGATCGCTAAGAGGTGTGATACAAAGCAGCTTCCGTTCCGTTTGGAACGTTTGGAAAAGAAACACTTGTCTGGCTCTCTGGCTGTGGCTAAGCGTAAGCAGACTTAGCGCTGTGGATGCTGTTTAAAACCACATCCTCTTAGGAAGTATGCAAACGGTACGGCTTACATATACCCAGGTGTATTACTTGGAATAATCGATGGGTGATGGATCGATTATGACTGGTCTTTTTTTTTTAGGACTGACCGGCTTTAGTTGCAAGAGATCGTCAAGCTTCGTGTCAAGTTACAGAAGACAGAAGGGACCTTCTTGTCGCGGGGATGAACCAGCGCCTTGCCCATGCTGAGGGTAATCAGCTGGGTAACCTCGTCCATACTTTCGTGCCTCCACCTCTATGGCCGCGGTTATGGAATAGACTATCAGAGGGCCACACGTCAGTCCCTCGCGGCGCGGACGGACAACTTCAAGGCGCTGCCATCACCTACGTCGACATCTCGGGCGGCAATGCTCGGCGTCTTGATCCGCAACGCCAGAGCCCTGGAGGAGTGTACTTTGACAGCAAGCTGTAGCACACTGATGGAAGGTCAGCTCGCGTCCAACCGTCAAGACGTTAGACAAGTGTCTGCTCGAGCACAGACTAAGCCTGAAGCACCTCGACCCGGATGGTCACGAAGAGGAAGATGGAGAGGAGACGGAGGACGAGGATGAGCCCTGGGGAAGGGACCGTTGGTCGGGTGTGGCCCTGGACGACGACCGGGAGACGTCGGGCTCTCGATGGTGGGTCGTGGTCTGCCGTTGTGAGTGGACCCTGTGGCGGCTGTCATCCGGTTGCATTAGCGTCGTGGGGTGCTCGTCCTCATCATAGGCCTTGTTGGCGTCGCGGCGTCGGAGCGTCACCTGGTTGCATGTCCCTGCTCGCATGTCATCAAGTTGCAGGTGGGCGGCGACACGCAGAGGACAGGATGAAGCATAAAAGGGAGACGCTGCGGTAGACTCGCAGAGCCTATACAGCCTGGTCAACAGTCATCCGGTTCCGGTTCCGAACAATATACCGACCATGTCCTTCTTCGCACCACCGCCCAAGCCCAAGACCGCGCTCGGTTGGCACCGCCCGCTGAGCCCGACCGCCTCAGTCAAGGTCAGCCCCATCGCCCTGGGCGGCATCTCGATCGGCAACTCGTGGAGCGAGCTCTTTGGCAGGAGCTCTGACGCCTTTGGGCTCCTGGACGCCTTTTACGACCTGGGCGGCAACTTCATCGACACGGCCAATAGCTACAACGGTGGGGAGTCAGAAAGGCTCATCGGCGAGTGGTTAGAGAAGCGCGGCGTGCGGGACCAGATGGTCATCGCCACCAAGTACGCCGCCGGGTTCCGCAAGGACACGTTTGACTCGGAGCCGCTGCAGAGCAACTTCACCGGCGCGTCGGCCAAGAGCCTGCGCCTCTCCGTCAGGGACAGCCTCAAAAACCTGCGCACCGACTACATTGACGTGCTCTACCTGCACTGGTGGGACTACTCAGCCTCGGTCGAGGAGGTCATGACCCGGCTACACGCCCTCGTCGCGGCCGGGCAGGTCCTGTACCTGGGCGTGTCGGACACGCCGGCGTGGATCGTGGTAAAGGCCAACGGGTACGCGCGCCGCAACGGGCTGACGCCCTTCTCGGTGTACCAGGGCCGCTGGAACGCGGCGTTCCGCGACATGGAGGCCGAGATCATACCCATGTGCGAAGACCAAGGCATGGGCATCGTGTCGTGGGCATCGCTTGGCGGCGGGCAGCTCACCACGGCTGCGCAGCGCAGGGCAATGGCCAAGGACGACGAGGCGCCCAAGGGCTACGGCCCCAACAGCTTCGACGTGCCCGTGTCGGACATCATCGAGCGATTGGCCAATGAGAAGGGTGTGGCCTTTCAGCAGGTCGCGCTCGCGTACCTCTTCCACCAGTCGACCTATGTCTTCCCCATTGTCGGTGTGCAGTCGGTCGAGCATGTCAACGCCATCCCCGGTGCCATCGAGGTCAAGCTGTCCAAGGAGGAGGTCAAGGAGCTTCACGCCGCAGCCAACTTCAACCCGTTGTTCCCCCACACGTTCCTCTTCGACAAGGATCCGTACAGCACCAAGCTCACGTTTGCGCATCAGACGCATATCCAGATGTCGACCTGGATAGATGCACCCTCGCAAGACGATGTAAGTTCGCTGGTTAACGGCTTGACGGGTTCGTGGCTAATTAAGACAGTCTTTCGTGGCGAGGCATCGATGAGAAGGAAGGCCACCAGCAGGAAAACGGTTGACATAGAGACGTTGGAAATCATAATATATGCCTCAGTTCAGCAGTGATAGATAGCCTGGTGGCCATGACTCGGCATGAGCCGACCGCTGCGACGGACGTGCTACACTAGACTCCACAGTAGATCGCCGAGTAACTCCGTCCGTAGCTCCGGGCGACGATGAGGGGCGAGAACCTGAGATCCCTCATTCATCAACACCGCCTTCTTACCCACCAAACGAACAACCAAACAGATGAGTTCTGCGTCACTGTCGAGCGACGACAACCCCGTCTTGTTCGATGTGAGCGCGCACAGCGTCATCCCCGTGCAGGCGCAGCTGCCAAACCTGCGCAGCGCTGACGAGGACTGGACGGGCGTCACAGCGCAAGCTAGGCGGCGACGGCTGCAGAACCGGATCAACCAGCGCACCCGGCGGCAGAAGCTGAAGAAGGAAGAGGATAAAAGGCTGGCCGTCGTAGAGGAGCCCCCCCGCAACGCCAGCGCCTCCCCGAGGATCCTCCCAGCCAGGGCCTACTTGCTGGGCAGACCGGAGAACCGCGAACTGCTGGCACAGTTCGCCGCGCTGGCAGAGAACTATCTCGGGACGCCCAACCTAGTCCACCTCGAAGACACGGTCCGGTGCAACGTCTTCCTGGCCCTGGCGCACAACATCAAGCTGCTCGGCTTCGACGACCGCTGGCTCACCTACGATGCCATCTCGCCGTTTTCAAGCTTCGGGCCCCAGCCGGTCTCGACGCTCGACGTCCCCGCCAACATGCGTCCGACGGCACTGCAGCTGGCGGTGGAGCACCACCCGTGGATCGACCTGATGCCCTGCCCGCGCATGCGCGACAACTTCCTGCAGTTCGTCCATGTGCATGGAGAGGATGCCGTGGACGAAGATGATCTGTGCCGCGACTACGTCGATGCGGCCGGGTCCGAGAGGGGAACGGAGAGTGGCGCCGCCGTCATTGCGTGGTCGGATCCTTGGTCGCCGAATGGGTGGGAGGTGACGGCGGGCTTTGTGAAGAAATGGGGTTGGTTGCTGCACGGCTGTGTCGAGCTGCAAGCGGGTACCAACGCCTGGCGGACGCGGCGCGGACTCCCAAGATTACTATTCCCGGGGTGTTGAGCTGTTCTGGTCAGCCGCATAATACGCCGAGTGCGTGTAGTCAAGGGCGGAGTGTTCTGTGTCAAAGAGAGGAACTATACCCCCATCTTTACTATGATGAAATTCTCAGGATACCTAAGCAAGCAGAAGTAGCTATATATAACCCTCACTCAGTCCAAGGCCCTCCTTTCTAACATCTTTGCCCTACTATTATCATGTGCTGTTCAACACCTTGGTGACACACTCACTCCTGTGGTGATCCCCTGATGACTAAGCCCACCGAGCCCTTATTGAAAATCTGCTTGCCTCTCTCTGCATTCCTCGTTCAACCAACAATACCACACATATGTCACCGGCCCCCACTTACACAATTCTCCTCCAGTATCATCCCTAGTTCTTGCAAGCAGGCTGTGATTTTATTAATCAGCGATGGCGAAGCCGCACTCAGCTTCCGACAGTACTAGTAGCTCGTCGGAGCTAAGCAAAGCGTCCATAGACCGGTTCTGCTGCCAGTACCTTCAGCTGGAGGCGCATCTTGACTACCCCGACGGGCAACTATTGAAGACACCAGGAGCTCAAGATGAGATTTTTGATCGTATTTTTGCGGACTCCCCGCCTTCTTCCAAAAGCGCCAGGTTCCAACTGCGAGTGTTGAAAGAGTTGGTCAAGAGAATTCAAGACAGCATAAGCGACAACGAAGCAGACGATTTTGTATGTTAGATTACCGGAAAGTCACCATGCTAGAAACATATACGGGTCCATTCTAACACCAACATGGCAGGAGGTTTCTGACAAGATAATGGACCGCCTGGGGGAGCTCATGTTTGAGCCCCTGATGTCTGAGGCGGATGAGGCCCAGCGCAAGTGTCTTGTCACATACCGCCTGTCCCTGGTTCAACCACCCGAGCACATTGGCATTCTGGAGAACCGTTCTCTATTGGCGGCTGGTGGCACCACCGGTCTCAGGACATGGGAAGCCGCCCTTCACCTCGGCCAATACCTGTCTGTCAACCGCCATCTCGTTGCCGGCAAACGGGTGCTTGAGCTAGGCGCGGGCACGGGCTACCTCTCCATCTTGTGCGCCAAAATGCTAGGTGCAGCACACGTCACGTCGTCCGACGGGTCGGAGGAGGTTGTGGAGAAGCTTGCCGACAACTTTTCGTTGAACAGCTTGGATTGGGACTACAACGTCTCGAGCTCGGCATGCCTCAGGCCGAAACTCCTCAAATGGGGTCACGCGCTGGTTGGGACCGAAGAACCGGATTGGAACGGGGGCCAAAAGGTCGATCTGGTAATCGGCGCCGATGTTACCTACGACCAAAAAGTAATTCCGTTTCTGGTATCGACCTTGAACGAGCTTGTCGAACTTGATCCGGATACCGAGATACTCATTTCCGCCACCCAGAGAAACGCCGACACTCTGACGGTCTTCCGGGACGGCTGCGCCAAAGCCCGTCTCCAAGTCAAGGAGGTCGAATTCTCAGTCAAGGACCAGCAGGATACCCTCAAACGCCACGGCCGGCCAGAAGTAACCTTGACACCATTCTACTCGACTCAGGTGCCCATACGTATCTTTCACATCCGCGGAAGCAAAGCACAGTGAATGAGATGCCTAATAGGTATTTCTGTGTAATGCTTGGCGATATGACAACTCCAGTGTATAAATGCAGCGACTTGAGGCTTATTGATCACCGAAGACAACCGACCTGTCCTTGGTGGGTCTGGGAATAGAGATCACAATTCTCTCCAAGAACCCAAAACCAGACTCTCCTGCGTAACTTTTATATCTACAGTAAGCCAGGAGCGGTATGTCGGCAATAGCTCTTGGAGTCTTCTTGTGTCTTTCCCATTGCCACACGCGCGGTGTCACTAGAAACTTCAGGTCATGGTTCGGCATTCTCAGAGACCGGCCGCATTTAAGCGCACAAAGCCATGAGGAACAGTGGGAAGAGATGGATCAAAATAAGCTCTGTTGGCATAGCACGGCCTTTCCAAGCGCCTGAGCGTTGCTGTTAATGGTTCACCTGTCAAGCCAGCGTTTCAGGTGTGGAGAAATTTCATTCAGTCATATGGGGCTGAAGCCATATCAGGACTGTGATTCTCGGAAATCCTGCAGTAATTTTAAACCAGAAAGGAGCCATGAAAGACGGAATGTAATGTACAGCCCTTCAAGCCTCTGGACATATTTCGCGGCTAAAATTAACAGGGCATCGCCGTCTCTCCGGGCTCGCAGGGACAGAATGGGTCATGGGGGATTTCATGGGAATCTCAAGACGCTGGCATCTTCAACGATTCAGAAACTCCCACAGAATTATGAGAAAAGATTTTATATACATCAGGTGACAAGTATCTGAGAGAATATGAAGACTGCTCCGCTCAGAGCACCCCTTGCAAGCTCGGGTTACTTCTCGCTACGCTTCATCATATCTGAAAACCCGGAGCGCAAGCTGAGATATTACGAAAGTAATACCTGTGAGCCGAAATATCGAACCCACTGGTGCCCCCATTACAATCCTCGTTGTCTGTCCCCTCGCACAGTACCATGTTATCCGAAGTCACCGAGGAAGGTTCAACATGCGCTCCATCCTCGATGGTGAGCCAATACTCAGGACTGGTATGTCGATACCCGCCTCCAAAGCTCCCAAAGAAGCCACCAAACGGCTCCTCGATAGGTGGCGTCCTGGGGACAGGATCATTCGCATGAGTCACCCGGTACTCGCGCCCGTCTTGCGAGGCTATGAACTGGACAAAGCCCTCGTCGCCCACCCTGGGGCTGCCGAATGTGTAAAGGTCGCAGGGGTAGCCGGCCTCCCTCAGGTGCACCGCCGCAATCGTCCCGACAGCCGCCCCGAGGGAATGACCGGTCACGACGAGGGTGTGGTTGGGGTACGTCTGGAATGCGGACCAGATGGACTCGTGGATGTCATCCGAGATATCTTCCCACGCGTGGTTGAAGCCGCTGTGCACTTCGCAGTCGGAAACGGGCAGCCCCGTGTCGGAGCACTAAGGCAGTTCGAGTCAGCTTTTCAAAGATCCATGCCATAGGTCTTTGGTATTTTGGAGCGCCTAGAGTTTCGAAGTCGCTTGTCAAGATGTAATGAAGCAAAGGGGTACAAGATAAAGGCAGCAGAACAGTTCTTTGTAGCACGAACTTGCCCGTCGCCAGAAACACGGACGTGGTCTTAGCACGGTAGTACTTACTGAAGTTTTTGTGAGTGTCAAATCTGCGATCCAGTTGCGAATCGATTCGCTGCCGCGGATGGCGAGGACAATCTCCGACCGGACAGGATCGCGGCCTATGAAACCTTCTAGGCTGGTGAAAGTCTTGTCACTGAAACGAGGAGTCAGTATTCCAGGCAATATTTTGACACTCTGTCGAGAGCAAAGAAGGATTATATTTGACAGTCATGGGGACCTACCGGAAGCTTGAGATTATCGTTGCGTTATGGCTCTCCACTTCCGGGCAGACGTCTTGCGAGCAAACGACGCTCTCGCCCGGCTGAGAATCGTCGTTACAGTACGCCGAGCCAGCCCATTGAGCGTAGAACTTGAAGTTCTCCACGTCTTGGCTGGTGATTTGCCAATCTGTAACGATCAGGCTACCATGTTAGCAGATATCTCCTCCAATATCATATGTCTGAACTACACTAACCCCGTGCTCTCACGATCCTGCCGTGGGAGTAAGGAGAGGCCGCAACGAGACCGGCCGTCGCGAGGAAGAGAATGTCAAGGAACCTCATTGCTATTGCATGATGGACGGTAGAGTTTCAAACGCATGTAGCACTAGAAAAGGGTATACCCTTGGACTGTTCGCGAGGCTAGTACATCGGTATGAGTCCAAGCAGGCCGTCCCCGATCTCAACAGGGAATCAGCGCCATTTTGAAGTTGTTTGTAGCTTCGCTTACACCCTTCAGGACATGACTCGTCCGCGCCGGTAAGCGAAGAGTGGAAATTGATCGTCTGCAGTTGGATCTCGGTATCGCGACTTGATAGGGCCTAGATGAGCGGGTCGCACCCAGGACCCAGGGGAAAATTGAGCTGAACGAGCGATCAGGGACTGCTGCCAAGGTAGCCTAAATAAATACTTGAGACCTGCAAGGAGTCTTGCCGTATATCCGCAGCAGAGTCGGAAGGATTTAAAACGCAAGTGTATGTCAACTTTTTGGCTGTATCGAATGACTCGCCCGGTACATATTTGCACGACAATCAAGATAGACAAGGTCCTCTAAACGCACGTGGCGAAGTGGAACTCTCATTGCAAGTTGTAGGAGATGAAACAGTGACAAGCTCAACTTTTCGACCCACTTGTAGAGTTGCTGCATCGAGTTCCGGTGCCATTGGTGCATGAGATGAGCTCTCAAAAACTTGGGGACTTGGGACTTACACAAGCAGCATCGACCGAATTGGGAAGAAACGCGAATGAGACCTTGAATGAATTTCACTCAATTCAGTTTCTGTCACCATCACAGATTTCTGGCTCTCTTTTCACCACAAAACAAACTCAGCGAAATTTTTTCCTCTTTGAATCATAATCCGGGCTCATCACCATGCTTTCATAAACAACTCAACACCCGTCCTCGTGTAACTACTAGATACACAATATTGTGACAGATTGTGACAGGGCCAGCTGAAATTTCCCAGGTGCATTGTACACTGGCCGTATTAATATGCCCTAACACTACACAGTCCCTGCAAAGTCGTTTCGTCATGTCTTGTACAGATACCCGACCTCCATTTAGTAAAGCAAGTACGGGACGCTGTGCCTATGTTTCAACGCCTAAATAGATGCCAGCTTTTGGTCCTGAACTCCATGCTCAAAATTCAATAGTAATCAGGCGATGGGCAGATTGCCATCACCCAAATACAACGCACTCGTAACCACTTGCCACCATCAGCAAGCACCCCAAGCCTCCGAGTTCCCATTCCAAAATCTCAGTGCGTCAGCTAATAACGCCTAGTCGAGCTCAATGACCTCTATCGCCGCCCTCTCGACGGAAGTTGACTTGCTTGATCGCTTGCGCAAGTTAGCAACCGGACCCTTCGAAACCGGGCCATCACCATCACTGCCAGCATCCTCGTCGTCAACTGGCTCGACGACGGGCCGCCACGTGCCATCAGCTCCGACAAGTATCGACTTCGTTTCCAGCTTGTTTCGCTCCTCCAGTTGTTTACGCACACTAAGCAGAAAGCCATCGATACGAAGACTCCTCGGCCTGGCATCCCCAAAACAGATTGGACATTTCCACTTATCGGGCTCCGACGGCTCGAGACGTTTCGGGGACGTACAAACGTATTGCTGGCCATTTTTGATTGCCTGCTTGATTGGGCGTGTGTTCAGCCAAGTCTCAAGGTCGAAGCATTCCATGTGAGTGCACGCTGAGCCACGGGCTGGTATCGAAAATATGCTCGCGCTAAACGGGTCGGTCAAGTCTATGGAGAGCTCCGACGCTGTGATGCCACTTCGATCAATCACAGCAATTCCGTCCTCGTCTGGAACCGCATCGATTCTCTTCCTGATCTTCTCCAAAGTCTCAGCGGAATCAACCACACCTGTCGCCCAGACGTGTTTCAGGACTGCCGAGTGGCTGAGAGTTTCCACGACTTCGACCGCCAAGTGGAAGCTCCTGGCTATCTTGTCAGCAGTCGGCCCGGCCTGCATGGTCGCTACTTTGAGCTTGTTCAAGCCTTGAACCACAAAATCGGTCAGCTCCACGGGTAGATCCTTCCCGTGGTGGGTGCCTCGTCTGACGATGAGCTTTTCTCCATTGAAGTGCGGGAAGATGTAATCTGGCCAAGAAGTCTCCTTCGTGACCCAGTCCGACTCTGTGACCGCCTTGTCTGTGTTGGTCCGGCAACATCGAAGCCGGTACCGAAGTGAGCCATTTGTGTATTCGCGGACAGTAGACACCGATAGCTGACCACCAAGAGGTGGCGTCCTTTTCATTTTGTCAAGTAAGGAATGAGTCTCAGGCGCCACTGTGAGCTCGAGCTCATGGAAGTAGACTAGGCGGAACGGTTCCATAGCAAATGAGCGGACAGCCTGGTAGTGCCGCTCTGCCTCCTCGTCAGCCCGCCTCGTCCGATCAGGGCTGCGAGCCTGGGCCTGGTGCAACGACATCATAAGAGACTTCCTGTCTTGATGGGAATGCGGCCAATCACTTCGCTCGATTACCTGACCCGGCCGCGGGACAAGCGTTGTCGGGAAATGAGACAAGGTCGCGACTGGTGGGGCATTCGTCCTCACTTGTTGTGGTACCTGTGGCCGTGGATTTGGGTTGTGCCCGTAAACAATTCGAGGAGAGCCAGCAAATTGCAACGCTGACATTTGTTGATTGGTCGACGGGTACCTCTCTCTGGGCCACTGTTGCTGCGCGGCAGCCTGGTGCACGGAAACCATGTTCTGGGTATAAGGATTGATGTACTGTACGCTTTGCATGTTTTGAGCCGGGACATGGTGATTACCAAAGCTGTACTGCTGGTGGTTGAACCCGCCCTGCGCGTAAGCCCGAGGGCTCTGCATCGACTGCACCATCTGCGGGGAAGGCACAGCGCCGGGTGAGGAACTTTGCAGAACCAGTGCTGGGGGAACTTGTCCCACTTGACCGGTAACAGGCGAATTGAACACGTTCTGTGGAATGGGCGGGCTGTTCATGGTGTGATATGGCGCAGCCATCGTTGGTGACGCTACAGGTCGCTGTGATAATGAAATCGAAGGATGTGCAATCTGAAGCGAGGGTCTCGTCGCTTGACCTGCTCGCGCAAGTTGAATTTGCTGCCGCTCATATGGAAAGTTGGGCTGGAACGCAGACTGCTGGAAGTGAGCTCGTTGCGGTGGCTGTGCTTGCGCTTGCTGATTCTGCGACCTCTGCTGTTGAATCAACAGCTGTTGCTGTTGCCAGGCATTATCTTGCCCTTGTTGCTTGGCTGCTGCTATCATATGTTGATATCGCTGAATAAGGCCTTGATTGCGCCGCTCGAGCTCGCCCGGCTCATCGGAAGTGAGTAGGACTTGAAATATGTCATCCACTATGTGATCTTGCTGATCTTTGCGAAACCATTGGTCCATCTCTGTACCTAACTGGCCGTCCAGAACACCAAGTCTCCGTCGCGATGCAGTGAATAGAATGCTCTGCAGGACGACAGAGTAGCATTGAAGCTTGCCGATCATCTCATCCATGAGATAGGGACAGACTCGATTGAAGGATCCTTCGTGGAGCGCTGTCCAGTTGTTGGCTAGGCAGACAAGAAATGTTGCAACCTTGGAGACGGTCGGACTGTGAGAAAGGTCGGCAGGCCAGCATGGAAAGTTCGCGCACCATTCCAGATTGGACCTTGATAACCCAGAGTTCTTCTTAAGAACGGAGTCCAAGATCTCAAATCCCATCGAAATAGTCCCCGTGTCACCAAGCAGCAAGTCCGAGACTTTTAGCGGGTTGACGGACCATAGACAGTAAAGCTGATGCAGGACAAGATAGAAGTAGTCTTGCTTGACACACGCGTCTCGTAGGATGTGAAAACGAGGCTTCTCGACGAGAGGCTGTAGAGCCTGGTCACCACCTTGTTGATCTATACGATTATCGATAATGGAGGCCAAGTCTGGGAAAGTCAGGCCGGCCGCGCCTGCCCGTGGGCTTGGTGGAACCTGACTGTGGGGAGTCAGTATTACTCCGTCGGAAGGAGTCCTTAGATTTGCGCCGTCGACACGTCTCCTCTTGCTGGCACGGCCTTCCCCAGAAGCTGACGACGCCCGCGCCCCTGCGCGTCCAGGCATAATCACTGGCGAGCCAAAGTCGTTCCCACCGTTTGCGACCTGGCCCGCATCGTTTGGCTGGGGAAGATTCGGAGGGGCCATGGCTGGAGAGGTGCGTACACCTTCGGAGGGCGCCTCGGTCGTCGCGTGCTCCAAGGCAGCGGTCTGTTCCAAGGTCCGCACCGCGGCCGCCGCTGCGGCCGCGGAGTGCGCAGGGCGGGAGTGCCAGGCAGTCTGGGGCGATAGGGAGTATTGTGCAGTCTGAGGCTGTCCGGTTGTCTGGTTCTGAGCGGTGGTTGGGACAGGACGGGTATGAGGGTTCGGGCTGTCGAGGGGATTCGACAGTGCGGGACTCGGCTCGTCGCTGGGTGCTGGCGAGGGCAGCACATTGACATTCGCAGGAGTCCTGTAGGCAAGCAATGTTTAGTAGTCAGTTTTCAAAGGGTTGAGATCATGAAGGGCTTCTATCATCCCATTCCCGAAGCGTGCCATGGAGGGGGTGCACTTGGTCACGGTCCGCACCCGAAGCCGAGGTCTCAGTGCAACGCATGATTCACCAAGGAGCGTGCGGGTGCCTTACGTTGGGAGCACCAGAGGGAGATGCTGCTGGCTCTGTTGCGTCTGAGGTCGAGAAGGTTGAGGCTGAGGGCGCGGGCTTGGCTGGACACGAGTAGCATTTGCCATCCATGCCTTCTGTTTGCCTCCGACAAAGGCATTGAGAGTAGAGTTGGTGTGGACGACTTGCGCGCTGTAGGCGCCGTGCTGGCCCAAGCCCGAGGTCTGCGCGGGAGGACCAGGCATATTATATTGGAGGGCTCATGCAGAAATCGAGTGCGTAGTCGTGGCGGGGCGTGGTCAACTGAGGCTGTTGATGTAGGAGCGGCCGGTTCAGTCGCGGGTTTTCCGACGAGACAGGCTTGCCGTGTTGGCGAGAAAGTAAACAGGCCATACCATGGGAAACGGACCCACTAGCGAAAGCTGATGGAGGGTTGCGCTTCGAGAAGACTAGAAATCAGTCTAGCTGGCTAGGTACGGGTAGGAGGAGACTCGAGTCGTCGTTGCGGCTGGCGTGGTGGTGGTGGTGGCGGTGGTGGTGATGATGAAGATGGCGGGTGGGCAATTCCTCGACTCGCACCTGCTTGGACAACTTTGGGCCGAGCCCGTATTTCGGCAACAGGCAATTGTAGGGAAAGCGCGGCCGGGACCGGGACAGCCTGGCAAGTTGGAGCAGCAGGAGAGGCGGAGGAAGCAGCCAATCTGAATTTGAGTTGAAGAGACCGAAGATGCTACGATGTTCAAGGGTTTTCGATTAAGAAGGCACCTTTGGGCGCTGGGACCTGGGACCTGGGTCCTGTGCCAGGCAGTGGGACGGACGTTGTTGGAGACGGGAGGTGGCTGTTGAAAGCCCGGAAAGCAGAGCAAGGACGGGCGGCTGTCTTGTGCTGTCTTGTGCTTTGCTGTGCTTCGCTATGCAGTGGTGCTGCAGTGTAACCAAAGGCAGAGGTTCACAGCCCCAGCTTGCAAGTGGAAGCAGTCATGCATGCTTCTGCGCCTTCCCCTCTCGTCTTTGACCATGTGCTCCAGTCGTCGCGGGTCGGGCTGGCTGGCTGGCTGGCTGGCTGGCTCAGTAGGCGGCACGGTAAGGGTTTTGCCACAAACAGGGCAAGTCAAGGCATTCAAAGTTCAAAGGGGACAAGAGGATGAAGAGGGAGAAGTCTAGCACTTCCAGTTTGTGCAGTTACGTTGGAAGTCGAGGAGAGGTGGAAACCGGGAAGGGAAAAGAAAACCAGGGCCGGCCGATCAGTCAGACCGTGAATGATAGACATATAGACCAAGCTAACACGGCTAGAGGCAGCGGCATACCTACCTACACAGTAGGTACTGTGTACGCCAGTTGGCCAGGTCCTTGTCCAGCCGCTGTGGACTCTTTTTGGTGGGGCGCTGTTTGATATTTGATATTTTTCACTGCCGCTTGTATGTTGGATTTGCAGTTGGATGTGCAGTTGGATGTGAGAGAGGCGACCAACTGCATTGCCCACCTGCATTTAATTAGGCTGCTACTGTGTAGTGTGACGGAAGGGCGCACGTTCTGACCTCTCACAATGACAGGTCACGCCCGCGCCAAAAGAAGAAGAGGGAAAGGAAAAGAAAAGGCAGTCTCCCGTCGGACAAGCTGCAGAGCCAGATGAGACCTCCCGACCTCCCGACCTCCCCGAACTCGACTGCTCGTTTGGTCGACCGGTGAGGACGGACACAATACTGTGACGGCACATTGGACTGCATAAGCAGCCACAGGCATGGCGGGAACTCACAGGTCTTGGAGCGGCAGGAGCGGCAGGAGCGGCCTGGGCGCGGCCATTGCAACAGTACAGGTACGGTAGGTACTTGTTGACCGACCGAGTCTGGGGCTTGACTTCAAACGTTCAACACTCCAGCAAAGAGGTACAGAAACAAAGACCAAAATACCTCGGCCAGGGAACTTTGGTTAGGTACCTGGGTATGAAGGGAGACCGTTCAAAGACCTGCGCGCCGTTGTCCAGGTTCCACCGTTTTCCACACTCAAGTCGCTGGGTGCTGCTTATCTGCCGCACTAGCCCGTGACGAGCCACCCCGATAAGCAAGGTGGGTCTCAAAAAGTTTCCTGGCCAAGGCGATCATCTCCATCTCCATCCCCATGCCTTCAACCAGCAGCTTCTGGCCGGCACCCAACATCTCTTTCTCTGTCCACCGTCCAGTCCACCCTTTTGCAAAGACAAGATGGCGGCAGAAGTCAGGCCGCTCCAGCAGATCAAGCTGCCTGCAGCCCCGTCACCCATAACTGCCGAGCAGCGCTACTGGAAGACCTTCAAGAACCAAAAATCCCACACCACAACCGCGTCCTGGCCTGTCGCCCACATCAGCTTCCCCTCCCCGTACAGCAACAGCACCTCGTCCTCCTCGTCAACCACCGCCGCCAAGAACAATGATCTCTTCGCCGTCACCGCCGGTCCTCGCGTCGATGTCTACAGCATCCGCAAGCGCGAGCCCCTCAAGACCATCGGTCGTTTCGACAGCGTCGCCCGCAGCGGCGAGATCCGCTCCGACTCGCGCGTCCTCGTCGCCGGAGACGACAGCGGGAAGATGCAGGTCTTTGACGTTGCCGGCGGCTCGAGGGCCGTCATTCTCAAGACGTGGCACATCCACAAGCAGCCGGTCTGGGTGACCAAGTGGTCGCCCTCCGACCTGACCATGTTGATGAGTGCCTCGGACGACAAGACGGTGCGCCTGTGGGACCTGCCCAGCTCCGAGCCCACGCGCCAATTCGTCGGCCACCAGGACTACGTGCGTAGCGGAACCTTCATGCCCGGCGGCCTGGGCGCCAGCAGCAATATGCTCGTTACCGGATCCTACGACTCCACCGTGCGGATATGGGACTCGCGGGTGCCCACCGGCTCCGTCCTGACTTTCAAGCACGCCGCCCCGGTCGAGGAGGTCCTGCCCCTGCCAGGCGGCACCACCGTTCTTGCGGCAGCCGACAACGCCATCTCCGTGCTGGATCTGGTAGCCGCCAAGCCATTGCGGGTCATCACCAACCACCAGAAGACAGTCACTTCGCTCTGCCTCGCCTCGAACGGGAAGAGGGTCGTGTCGGGAGGTCTGGACGGGCACGTCAAGGTCTTCGAGACGGGGTCGTGGAACGTCGTATCAGGCATGAAATACCCCTCCCCAGTGCTCTCCCTCAACGTCATCACCGCGGGCGCCAACGCTGCAGACCGACATCTGGCGGTAGGCATGCAGTCGGGCGTGCTGTCCCTCAAGACCCGGCTCACGGGCTCCAACGCCGACAAGGAACGCGAGCGCGCACGCTTCGCAGCCGCCACGGACCTCAGCCAGCTCGACGACGCCAAGTCGGCCAAGCGGAAGCGCATGGAGGCCATGAGAAAGTCGCTCTCCACCGTCCAGGACAACGTCGACTTCCTCATCGAGAACGACAACGCGTCCGGCAAGCGCAGGAAGGAGCAGCCCTGGCAGTCCGACCTGCGCCACGGCAGGTACGCCGCGGCGCTGGACGGCGTGCTCGACACCTCGGCGCCCGACCACTCCAAGCTCAACGTGCTGACCCTGCTCGTGGCCCTGCGCCACCGGAGCGCCCTGCGCGCCGCCCTCGAGGGCCGCGACGAGGACACGGTCGAGCCCGTACTGCACTGGATATGCAACCACATCATCGACCCGCGGTACCGCGCCGCCTGCGTCGACGTCGGCCTGCAGCTGCTCGACCTGTACGCTGAGCACGTCGGCAGCAGCGAGGAGCTGGCCGCAGGCTTCAAGACCCTGAGGAAGAGGGTCGGCCAGGAGGTCGAGAAGGCGCAAGTCGCCGCGCAGACGGGCGGCATGCTGGAGGCGTTGATGATCGCAGGGGAGTCATAGTCGGATACGCGAGGCCTGGCTGCGGCATGGCCCTTTTGAGTTTGTGAAAGTGGTTGTATATTTGTTGACTGGCATGGCTCTGGCGTTTTGCGAGATTGGACACCAAAATAAAAGTACAAAATGGAGGGATTCATGGCGGGTTTCGAGTAGAAGGACCCTGTGTAATGATTTGATTTGATACCAAGCAATCTTCATATTTCACCCCAGGCTTCGGGGGTTCATCACACAAAGCCAACACGTCACCTCTGTCGCAGCTTCATATCCAAAAATGCCATGGCACGAGAACATGCGTAATACCTTATAATGAATTCTAACCTTTCTTAACTGGGTATCTTAAACCTAGATGCCGTTTTATAAAATGTGGATAACACAAAGAGTCCAAGTCGCTCTCGTGTACGCTCTGCGACTTGGGATCAGGAATTGAAAACGTCGAGGATGCTGGAGCGTAAAACTCTCGGGAACGTAGACAAGCCCCCAACTTGGCTTATCCTGTCCACAGCACGCATGAAACGCCCACCCATGTACCGTAGAGGAAAAGACGTCGAAGAATGTACGACCCAATAACAAGACAATTCACGCCTTCGATCTCCAGACCAATGCTGCCCCATCCACATCCCATCTCGAGTCGCGTCGCCTAATTCGACACATTTCCATCACGTCCACGAAATCTCATTCGCCCGAACACTTTAGTAGTGGTTGAGGTCCGTCCATCCTACGACCGACTTCTTTTTCCTTGTTCGGGGTCTCTCTCATCTTCAGGTTCATTGCCCCGCACGTAGGAAGTTCCTTCGGGCAGCTCCGGCAGATCGGGATATCTCTAATATCCCATCCTCTGGTGGTGGCGCCTTGCTCTCCCAGTGCCGATATCAATCCGACTCATTTCTTCCATCAGTGCGTTCTCCCCTCCGAAATCGCCGTACCCGCCTCTATGCAATTGCATCGAAGAACCCGGGCCAGCAGCCAAGGGGATCTTAGCCGGTATCGGAGGGGCTGAGGCGCTGTGATCTCGAGCGTATAAGCCAGATGATGTGTCGTGCATAGACGGCGGGGCGTGATTCTCGTAGTCATATGTGCTGGCACGACCGAGAGGCCGAGGTGCGTAGTTATCCTGGGCCTGTGGAAGTGGCGCCAAGGGGCCTGGGCCAGCGCCATTCGCACCAGACATCATCACAGGCATGGCAGAAGAACGGTTAGCTTTCTTCTGCAGCCGATTGCGTCCAGTGTTCGGCGGTGGCAACTGTTGTCGACCCGGCTCCGGAGTGATGTATGTTGCTGGTGGAAGGGCAGCCGTGGATGTGGGCCTAACTTCACGGACCCGCAATGGCTTCCGTCCCGATGGTGGAATGGGGTGCGGGCCTGACAACGAGGCTCTTGTGGTGGATGATTCGGACGTTTTCTTGCCTTTGGGCTCGGGTTCCGGCGCCCATGTATCCATAGGAAGATGATCTGATGGGTCTATTTCTTTTCCATCATGTGTTATGATCTTGCCGTTGACCTCGTCATAATCCAGCCTGATAGTCTCTTTTGGAGCTGAAGTAGACAGGACTGGATTCAGTGCATCGTACGAATCAGGACCAAAGGGGACCCCGGACAAGCCGCGGCCTTCTTGAGGCGGAGCAGGACTGATGGACTTCCTCCTGATAGTATGTTGCCCATTGGGGCTAGGATTGGGTGAGAGGCCCCTATGCTGTGATGGAGGCCTTGCAGAAGGACTGCGTTCATACGTATCATGAGAGCCATGCCTGGGCTGAGTTGCACCGTAACTCGGTGGCGGCCCAGTCATCTGACGTCCCCGGACCGAAGCCGCAGCGATAGCCGTAGGTTGGCTTCCAGCTGGATGTTGACTATATCGTGCTTCGTGCCGCCTGTCGTCATTAATTCGTTGAGAGATCTCCATGGACACACTAGGGTCCACCCCGGGAACCAGCGATGCTGGGACACAGGGCAAGGCAAATCTCATAGAGCCGTCAGGAGCTCGTACCTGAGTGTCGTCAAGCTCTTGTCCGCTGCCACGATACGGTGAGTACCCCCCGGCTTGAGATTGTGAATCGTAGCCAAATTGAGTGGCGTGGGCTGGGTGAGTTCTCGAAGATAAAGACGGATCGGACTGCACGTGGTCGATGGAAGCGCCGTGCTGGCGCAGGCCTGAGGCAGGAGACCCGGCGTAGAGGGCAGGAGGTGCACTGCCGCGGCCTCTCAAGCTGAGGGGAGCAGGGCTTGGGTCCTGACGATATTCAGGCTCACCGTAATCTGGTGCGCGTGACCCATTCCGCCTGTAATCGTCCAGGCCAGAGTTTGGGGAGTCCGGAACATCCTCCACAGTTGCTTGCATAGACTTATGGTGTGTGTCGTAGGAAGTGTCGTAAGAATGATGGCGGGGCGGAGAAACTTGATGAGTTTCAGTGCTTTGCGGAGCTGGGGCGGAATCGTATGGTCGATATACAGGTCGCCCTGGATACGCATTTGACGGTGCAGACTGACGATGGGCCTCACTCCGCAGCACATCCATCCTCATCGCTGGCGGCGTCTGGCTGTGAACCATTGAGTCATGGCTGGGGCTGTGTCTCGGCTCGGATACAGCACTGGGCGTGCTACGGTGGGCTGGTGGCGGGGGCGGTCGCTCACTGTCCATTTCTAGGCTGAACATCTGCTCGTTCGACAGCGCACCATAAGGAGCAGAGGGCGTGTATCTCTTATCCGGGGTGTGCCCATGGTGGTCCGGTGACTCCATTCCGTCTCCAGGGTAAAGAGGATACCCGTCTGAAGGTGCATGACGCGCATCAGAATGGTTTGACGGGGTGTGATATGAGCTGTTTGGTGCCGAAGAGTAGTCGCCTTGACGATTACGAAGAGATGAAGCACTGCTGTAATGTCCTGAGTGCGAGGGCGTATGTTCCGACGAATGGGGCGGCGGTGGGTTCGGCTGTGCTCGGTGAGGAGTCTGAACATGATCTGGAGTAGGGTAATCCCTTGATTGTCCTGGGTGCTGCCTCGTTGGGGCCGGAAGATGACCTGGCACTGGCGGTGGAGGCTGTTGTGCTGGTGTCTGCCCGGTAAACGGATCTGAAGGTAGAGGGCGCCTCTTGGGCGGTGCAGCCCTGAGCGAACCCGCAGGAGAATCCGTCTCAGAAATTATTTGCTTGGGCTTGGCAGCTGGCTTCTCCGGCTTTGGACGAGTGTCGTAGTAAGTGAGCTCGATACGGATCTCACCAGCATACTTGCCCTTGCAAGTCAGGTTATGCCACAGGTCATTCTGGCCGCCGCCAGGGACAACAATGTCACGCAAGTCGACCCAGGTCTCTCCTATCAAGTCGGTCTTCTTATCATCGTTGAAGACCGAGATCTTGAGCTGGTAGTAGTCTGGGGAGTCGTGAACAGTGAAACGAATCTCTTGGTCCCTTTACAAGTGTCAGAGGAAAAGGCACATGAGCGTTGGTCTGGACTGGGACTGAAACTGGAGGCTTACCACCTGGGAGTTTGGCCTCCTCGAATATCTGTGGTTG
This sequence comes from Diaporthe sp. PMI_573, assembly GCA_021399435.1. Taxonomy (NCBI): domain Eukaryota; kingdom Fungi; phylum Ascomycota; class Sordariomycetes; order Diaporthales; family Diaporthaceae; genus Diaporthe; species Diaporthe sp. PMI_573. The sequence continues at coordinate 2,179,780 of JAJTUP010000002.1, read as the reverse complement.
TCTTTTTGGCCTCTTTGCCTAGCCTTGCAGCACAGTAAGGGTCCTGTTTCCCAATTGTCTTCCTGTTGGGCAGGTTCTTTGCACGGTCGACAATGATGACCAGAGTACCGATTACGGGCCCGTCGAGGCTCATGTCGCAGAAGAGACCAGCCGTATGAGGCGCATTAAGAGGGTGAGCCTTGACCATTTTGGCGTTTCAGGGCCTACTCGGTCCCCAGAGAAAGTCGAAGGTGTCGTCGACGGTGCGCTCCGTGCTACCTGGGCTGTGAAGTCCCCCAGGCTGGTGATTCATCTGCGAGATACAGGCGGGGGGCAGCTTGGACGGTGATACAGCTGTGCCGCTATCACATGAAATGTAAAGAAGAGTGTGAAGAAGATGAGAATATCGCACACGAATTAGGCCAAAAAGAAAATGATGCTGTCGGCAACGTGTAGCGTCCTTGTTACACAACAATTAAGAACGAACGGACCAACCTTGGGAAGGGGGGGAGGAGGAGGAGGGGGAGGGGGAGGGGGAGCTGTACGACTTGAAGATTGGAGGCGAGGTGGTGTAAAGTACAAGAAGGGACGAGACGAGACGAGGCGGAGAGGTGAGAAGAGAAGGAGAAAGAGTGGGTTCTCTCTGGATTGGTCGTGTTGGTCTATTTGCTGACGGAGGACGAGGCTTTGCTGTGCGATGATGGATGGGGTGTTCCCAATGTTTTTCTCGGGCAAGCTGCGCAATGCAGCACAGCACAGCACAGCACAGCAGAGCAGAGCAGAGCAGAGCACAACCCAGCTGGCTACGACATGGCCGGCGCAGGGAAAGTGGGTTAAGTGGTGGCTGGGGTACGACGTTGTTGTGTGTGCAGGTGCAGAGGCTGTATGTACCAGGCTACGTCCCTACCTGGGACGCCTAGGCGAGCGGCCTAGTGCGGAAAACGGGGAGGCTGGGCCCAATTACAGGGCGCTGTTTGCATCGACTTTGCGGGATGCCGACAGGGATGAGCTCGAGGGCACCAGGGCCACAAGGGGCCCAGCTGGGGAGCCAGGGCAACTGAGGGCACGAGCATGGCACAGCCTGGCCTGCCTGGCCTGCCTGGCTCGAAACCTAAAACCTGCTGACAGGGGGATGGGCGATGGCTGGCAGCGGCCGGAAGCGTCAGGGAAGCAGGTACGGCCGACTACCATCTTAGCGCGGAGCAAAAGCAAGTACCTGTCTCTTCTCTCCTTGCTCTGACGCCTCTGCAGTGTGTCTGCCTCGCTCTATCTGGCCTGGCCGTACGAAGCATGTGAAACAGCCGCTTGGGGAGAGATGGTTGGAGGTCCGATCCGACAACGTGGATGCTTGTGCAGCTGAATCTGAAGTTGCCAAGCAAGGCTGAGGTAATGACCTGCTTTTGCTGTGTATGTATTACAGCACTGCGCGTGGGTATGTTAGAGACACAAGATTGACGGTCATTGTCCCCACCACACGCTACCCACCATGACGCTGCGGACCACCCTCTGATGCGTGCGTGCAGGAAGGACCCGTGCCACTTCACGATCTGCCATGCAATGCAGACTCTGGTGGCTTCCACGATTTACGGTGCAGCCGCCATCTAAACTACTGTGGTACCTATGCAGTAGGCTGAAAACACAGAGCCATCGATCACCAACGTTCTGGCCCAACACCCAACGCCCCACAGCTGCGTGTTTATTTTTACCGTGACATCCATCGACGCCATCGATCATCGATCCTGAATCAGACCACCCACCAGAGGGCAGATTGGCTCTTTCCAGCGACGCGCACCACTTGATGATTTCCGCTGAACGATGGGGGGAGGGGGGGTCCGTGGCGCTGCACAATATTGTGCATATGCACGATGCGGCATCCAGACTTGTCCCGGAAGTCAAAACAACCTCACCTGAAGCTTGTCACAGCTCAACCAGTCAACAACAAGGCCCAACTGTTTTTCATTTTGGGTCAGCCCGCTGGGACTCGGCACGACATCATGCCGTCTGTGCCGCCGCTTTTGTTAATTGAAACAGAGCCAGGCTTACACTGCCTCCCGTTTCGAGTCACGTTTCCCGCCTTCTAGAAGCCTGGCAAGATTGTGCCGACCCGAAAGACTGGGGAAGCAGTGAGGCTCAGCCCTCCTCTTGCACATTGTCGTCGTCAGCCACCTTGCACAGACCAGACGTACTTGTCTTACGAACACGACTGGCAGCATGGAGGCACTTGAATATAAACGACGCTGCCAAGTCCTGAGTTCTTTTGCTGCGAACCTATGAGCGCCCTCCTCGAACGACTGGCCTACTTTAGCGCCCGCAAAGTGATTCCAAGATGACGACACCTCAACACGAATCGAAAGTGTCTCCGGGTCATTATCCCCGACGACACCTGCAGGTATTTCAGCGATGCGCAATGCTGACAGGCTGATTTTGCCAGAAGTACTGAGCAACTTCCCCTCTATCCAAGCCACAGTGACCTGACAAATGCCCCGAACACCCCGAATGCCCACCGAAGAGCGAGCTTTGTCGGCACCTCAGATCCGTCTTGAACTCAGGAGAAAATCCTGTTCTAGACGGGTTGCCCGGACATCGTCCTTTACGGCGACGCCGAGAGCAATCCCTCGACAGGTGGTGCAGAATCTGGCGGCGGAATGCTTTGGTAGATTGTAGGGATGGAGAAAGTGGTCTCCCGGGGGGTTGGTAAAGAAAACGTCGGACCAACAAGTACACCTGCTCCCCCGAGAAGGTCGTAACAGTAAGCTGTACTAAAAAGTGCCGGCATCTCAGGGGCTCTCGGGTGTCCCCCCCCCCTCCAGTGATGTTGCAATGGACGGACTACCACAAATTGACCCGAAGACTTGTAATAAGCATACTTCTTGAGCATAACAAGGGTATCGAGTTCTCTGAGGTCAGACCAGCCGGCAAGAAGGCAGATGTTGCTATACACCCCTGGCCTCACACCCCCCCCCCGTAACGCATAGGATCTGCACGCGGGCCCGACCATCCCCACATCCACAGCGGACCGGAGCCGAAGGCGCGCTCAGCCCCACTCCCAACGTCAACCCGGCCAGCTGTGCCGCTTTACCCCCTAAGAGAGCACAGGCGAGGCAACAACACGGCGAGGCTGAACATCGAAATATAGGCACACTATCGAATCCCAGCAGCACCACTAGTCCAGCCCTCGATCCAGCCTCATCTCACCCGATAGCCAGCGCCCACCGCTAGCTCACATCCACTCCCCGCACCAGCTGAGCGGAGCCCTCGCCCGCCCAACCGGCGCCCGACCATTACCAGGATCCCCAGGGCGAAGGTCCAGACCAGAAAACCATGGCAGACACCCAAGAGCCGCAGCCTGGCCCGCTCAAGTACGTCGTCGGCTTCACGCTGGTCGGCATCGCCTGGGGCCTGACGACACCCTTCATCCGCCGCGCCGCAAAGGACCACCACCCCGCGCCGCACCCGGTGCTCGAGTCCGACGCCGTCAGGTCCAGCTGGCTAAAGTCCAAGGTCTACGCCGCCTTCTTCGCCGTCGTCGACCTCCTGCGTAACCCGCGCTACGCCGTCCCGCTGCTGCTCAACCTGACCGGGAGCGTCTGGTTCTTCCTGCTCATTGGGAAGGCTGGTGAGTCAGACCGGCCTGGGGCATCTTGGGCCTCCGGCTGTGGGGCGTTGGGCCTCGACGGCTCCGTATTGTGCTTGAATTTTCTGACTGATACTATTTTGCTTCTCAGAATTGAGCCTGACGGTTCCTATTGTCAATACGCTCGCATTCCTTTTCACTGTCATCGGGGACTGGTGGGTCGATGGGAAGGTTATTAGTCAGAGTAGGTCTACTGCCAACCCCCTTGCCCCAGGAAAGCATCGAGCCCTGCACGAGACTAACATTCATCCAGGCACAATGGCTGGGTAACTACTTCTCCCTTCTTCTTCGCCCCTTTACATGTTACCTCATTTCCCCACCGGGAGGCTTCGTGTGTGAGATGCCCAACAAATACTCTTGCAGCCAAAGTGGCGTTGCCTCTGTTGCAACAGTCAAGGTTTTCTTCCGGGATAAGCAGCTTCCAAGTCACTGCCAGCAACCCAACCCCCGCCCCTTATTATCTGTCACACGTCACTGCCAAGAAGCAAGATTTTACTAACAGATTGAGAAGCATGCTTCTGTCTTTGACAGGAATTGCACTGTGCGTGCATAGCAAGAACAAATAGACCCAGTAGTATTGGCTCATCTCCTCTGTACATACTGCCTCTGCACATATTCCTGCCGTCATACCATCCATTACTCCTCATATCTATTGTACAATGTTTGCAAATAGACTCAGTATTTGCGCAGATGTCGCCAAAGAAGTGGGTCTGACAACACTTCTAACTGGTGAATGTGAATCTGCAAATATGCCTCCCATCGTCAAGAAGAAGAAACACAGTTTTAGAACCAATAAAATATCATGCCTCACTCGTAGTAATTGTAAGAAGCCCTCGCCATTGTGAGGACCAATTAGCACTGGAGAAGCAACTATTTCAACATTGATGAGAGGCACAATAACAATTATTAGGACCATCGCAGCAACAGCCCGGATGTGAAGAGTGATCAGGATTGTATGTCAGTATCAGAGGACTCATGGCTCAAACCACAGTATTGTGCCGGCCACCGACCTACCAATATCAATGTCTTAGGACACAACGGCCACTAGCTCATCCCACCTTGATAAGTGCCTCTGACCGGAAAATGGCGATGCTCCTATCTCTGCCTCTTATCCCAAAAAAAAAAAAGAATCTAGCCAAGATGGTGGGAAAGTCCCAGGCTAGGTACACTATCAGATAAACAGAGAAGGGACGGTATAAGGCAAGTGTCGCGCTTGATGAGTGCCCAGGCTCGCCATCCTGATCTCTCAGTGGTGCTTGGACAAGTGCCACTATCTATAGATAAAAATGGTGGTGCGGGTTAGCATAAGACCAGGCGACTAATATAGCTCTCTGAAGCCATTAGAGGGAGACTAAATCCTGTGTAGCTGTCAGCTGAGCACCTAGTACGTGATTATTTGTATCCTCAAGTAGCCTGCTCAAAAATAGCCTCTGAAAGTCTCTTGTCAAGTGCCTGGAATCAGGTGCCCAATGCAATCAGAAACAAGGCAAAGCAATTGGCCCAAAGTCGGGCCATATAAACAGCTAAGGCCAGGGAGACACAAAGAAAAGTCTACTGAGCTAGACGCACAATAACGGCTGGACTAGAATTGCTCGTGCTGAATCACAAATTCAATCTCAATGTTTCTTTTGCAATTAAGCTTAAGCTCTTTGCCTCATAACAACCACATTCACAACCACATGAGCCAAACTGTGCAAAACTGTGCAATTTGTCACATCACAGCTAATCGCACCCAAATCAACATATCGCCTTTTTTTCTCATCACACACTATCTCTACTCACCGTCTTCTTGCTCACATTGTGAGGAACAGAATTGTGATACGGAGCAATATTCTCATCATGGCTCCTCCACCAAGAGATAACCAGCACAACCTGAACGAGGCAGCCAATGAGGATAGCGATCTTCCCGAAAGATGCATCACTTATATCAAGAATCCATACGATGTCCTCCGTCCCAGCGGTGTACTGCCCAGCGATATGATCCGCCCGCTTTTGGACCAGGCGACCTCATCGAAGCAGAATATGATTCTTATAGACGGAATCTACTACAGAGTTAAAGCTCTGGAGCGAGAGCACCTCGATGAAATCACTGGCAGGATCCAAGGTTTCATGGAGTCCAAAGACGAACTTTTGAGCCTGCTGAGTAGACTTCCAACCGCTCGGGCTTGACCCATCAAGCAGTTGAAGACTGACCTTCAGACAGCCTGGAAGATGACCAATTCTTCAGAAAGTGGGTGCGGAATGCCGGCACTCTGTGTCTGGAAAGACCCCGTAGAGAGCGTCGTGAAGGGGCGGCCTTGATCGAGGGGGGCGGTATTGGCGCCTGTCACCCTGCCCCCCGGACCACCGAAGAGCCACGAGGACACATACAAACAAGCACGTCCTAGCCAGACTCAGAACCAGAACCTTACTTGGAATCAGACTCGCCGAAGTCCTGAACAGGATGCCGCGGGGGTGCAGAACGTCCGCAGCCATGATGGTGACCAGGCGCAAACCGCCGCAGGTGTCGATGTCGCCGGTCAACCACAGCGCTCCCAGATCTCGGCCCAGACCCAAACCGAGCAACGTCAACTTCAACGTCAACCTAGACCTCAGCCTCAGCCTCAGCTTCGACAAAACGCCGTGGCCGATGTTAACAACGCCATCCCCCGCCCCGCTGCTGCACACACGGGGCGCACAGTGCGACTTGAGTTCCAGTACCAAAAATGAATGGTTGGTTGATCTGCAGAGAACTTGATACACGCACGGAGCTTCGGCTCAACGTTTGGGACATAATGGTCAGTATAAATGCAAGGGGACTTTTCACCTGGCTGAGCACTGTGGATCTCAGTCTGAGACATCCCGTCATTCAAATTCCCTGTCCCCTGACTGCACCATTCTTGTTCGTTGTTAAAAGCTGCCACCGATTTACTGATATAATCATAGATGATGTTTCCATTGTTTGCCCATTTGGTCCTCCTGATCAGACGGGGACGGCCGCGCTTGGCTTTTATTATGTTGTGCCTCATTCTCATCCTGGCCTGGCAGCGCGGGACTGTGAGAAGAAAATAAAGAACGCGAGCCATTCCGTGCCGCAGGGCAAGACCACATTGAGCACAGGGGTTACCACAAATTTGAGAATTGATCAATTATCGCCTTATCGTGAGTGTGGTTCACAACACTTGGGAACTATTGGCCATTGTTCTTCCAAGGTTAGTTATTGCTCATCCAGAAAATGGTTGGAATGATTATGAGAAACACTCATCTCTGCCATATTGACGTGCTCAAGAGAATAGCCTGCAATAATTTAGCTTGGATTGTCCAGGAGGAGAAACTCTGCGCTGAGCCAACCAAAACTCCTGGGTAGGTGAGCCTTCAGGCCACCAGCTAGCCAGTACTCATTCTGTTTCCTCGGCCAGGTCACAGGTGAGGTGTGCATCCAGAAAGCCATCTGCCATGTGCCAAATCTCATGGCAGCCCAAGAAATATGGATCAACAGGGAAATTTATGCTCTACTATTAAAACCAATCCTGGCGGTCCCCGCCCCGCAAGTTGTTACACCCAGCACCGCCCCACACGAGTCCTGCCTGCTCCAGGCAGTTAATCAAAGTCAGAAAGCCCCCCAGATCTTACAGAGAAAACCGCCTTCTTCCTGGAGACGATCCTGCCGCTCCTCCGTTCTCCGTCTTTTGAATGAGACCAAACATACATAATACATTCTTCCAACCTGCAGCCATTGAAATCTTAAAACGTCATTTTATGTCCACACAACAAATTTGAATCTGGGTATCCGCTATGTTTTGCACAAAAAGTCGGCCGTTGATCATTATTGTCGGGGAATGCTGCTCCCGGGATCGGTTGGTCTATGGCATCTATCGTCGAGTGCGAACCCATCGCTGTATACTGCGTAGGCTGGGGTCTTCAGCCGTCCAGCGGCCCACTGCAGCGGTTCGAGTCAGCTATCAGATACAGTGATGAAGCGTGCAAGCGAGAGCAGGATGCACGACAGCACCTGACCAGATGGTATCCCAAGAACTTCACCGAGGAAGGAGTCGTTCGAGAGACAGTTCGTGACAGGATCTGCAGCGGCAGCAGAAATCTGCGCTTGGGTAGAAGGCAAACGGGTTGCGGAGGCTACTCACTGCTCATGTCAGATGACTGGAGCTCCGCGTAGATGGCCTCGTCTGTGATCATTTGGAGCTCCTGCAACAATGCCTCGTCAGTCTCGGTCTCGGATGGAAACAGTGGGTCCAAGTTGGAAAAGCGTACTGCTCTGAGCTGTTGGTCGCACCGTCTTAGTTGGGACTGATTCCCAGAGTGCGCCTTGAGAACAAGCTCCCGGTACTCGATCCACCGCTGCGCAGCAGCTTGGCGGAGGTAAATCTTCTGTGCCTCGTGTCGGCGTGCGAACGCGTCGAGAAGAACTCTGTTCCGCTCACAATGTGATCTCTGGTCAGCATCTCGACTCCCAAAACGGAGTGTAAGTCGCGGTCACTGACTGTTTCAACTCGGCTTTTGCCTGCTCATCGGGCCCACCACTCGTTTCAGGAACGCTCGTATCCGCTCCACAGTTCAAAATCCGTTGTCCATCAAGGTTACATTGCCGTAGGGCAGCCCACCCTTCTGTGTAGTAGTCGTTCATGTTCGGCGGGTCCACAGGCGCGGCGGCAATGAAGTACTGTATGCTCTGGAAATCCGAGAGAACCTCGGCAACCCGCGCTGTTCGGAAATCGTTTACTATGAGCAGTTTAGCATGGGTGTGCTGCCGAGTCCACACACTTGGCCGCCTCGAAGCCTCAGCCGCAGCACGGGCGGCACGGATTGCCCAAGACATGAGCCGATGGCAAGTAGGGAGAAAGCCACTTACGTCCGTCCATTATTAATAAAATAAGCCTAGAAGCTTTGGCCCGAACGAGAATGGTTGAGAAAGGTAGGGATGGGGCTCATAAAGAAATTGAGCAATATCAATGTCAGAGATCTCAAGGCTCGTTTATGAAGGTCAAGGTGAACTCGCAAGGGGCCCCCGAATTAGGAAGATAAATAAAGGTGACAATATTGAGTAAAGGGCTTAGATCGGCGGACCTGAAAGGAAGGCTGAATTGTGACTATTGACAGGTCGTTGGCGCCGGGTGGTCTAGACAGCATCACGACAAGGCTTCCCTCGGATGGGGCGGCCGCGAGCACGCCTGATATAGCAGTGCCGTCGACATCGTGGTGGGAAAACAAAAGGCGTGAATTGAGGACTCCGACGGCATCTCGGCTTGGAACAAGTATAGAAGTTTCATGATATCAATGACCCGAGCAAAGGGTACCAAATCGGACAAGACTAGTCGTCCAACCTGAGTCAACGGGAAAAGATGCACACAGGTGATAGCCCGTATTCCTCCACCCCCACTCCAAGGGCAGTGACAGGTGGGCTGCCACATGGCAGGCCGCAGGTTACCTATGCAGCGATCATCAGGGGGGGAGCCATTGCGACGGGACGGTACTAGCGGCCCTCGATCAGCTGTCATCGAGGGAGCAGCTGTGAGAACTCAGACGTCGATATCCACGTCGTTTCTCACAGCTGGCGGCGAATCGGAGAGCAGAGCCGAGAGGGCTGGGCGGAAACATACCCAGCGGGACGGAATGCACAAACAGGGGGTGGCATCCAGAACCCTGTAGGGACAGAGTACCTACGCAGCTGTTTTGGCGCCCTCTTCCCCACAAAGCGATCCGGGGACATCCCGACTGTCGAGCTACATTCCATAAATAGAAGAACGGGGTGTACCCACGGGTCGACCGGAGAATATGAGCGTGACGAGCCTTTCGCCGGGGTCGATGTACATATGCACGGGCGTGCTAGACTTCAGGTCGACTCCATTGTGTTGCAACCTGAGCCGTGGGTGATGGTCTCAAAGCCCACCCATCAGGGGCGAGAGGGAGTAGGAAAAGGGCAACTGCAGGTCCATCGTGGGAGAAATGTTGCCGGATGTGTACCCATCAACCCCCGAACCGGAATGGCAGACGAGAGTTCAGCTGTCGCCACACATGCACTAGGGCACCACAGCAGCCCCTTCTGGACCGGGACAGGGGGTTTTGCAGTCGGGGCGGCCTTGATAGGAGAATTTTCACCTCAGGACAAGAGAACAGGACTGGCACCCATCTGCGCCCGCCGGCCAATGATGACATCGAGCAGGGCAGAGCTGACCTCGGCAAGCTTCTCTCGTGCATTAGGCCGTCGACATGGTCGGGCGGAAGAGGTGGTTGCGGTGACCCACGGCCACGTTTTTTTCTCGACCCCCCCCCCCGGGAGGCGAGCTGAACCCTAATGCAGGTGAAGACCTCGGCACGAGGCTCGTCAAAACAAAGTCCCGTTGGGGGGTGGGGGGAGGGCGCTGACGGGCACCGCGCCGTGATGCATCCCGGCCAAAAAAAGCAAAACCTGGTCGCCGGGAACAAAGCGCTCGAGTATAGGCGCGCTGGCGGGAACTGGCGGACAAAGGTGCCACCAGGTGGTGCGAGGGCGAACACGCGAGAGACGGGCGGACGGATGAGCCCGGCAGCATCCAGGCTCAGTTGGGGGTGACAATCATTACCTTGCAGAAGCTCCGTATTCGGTAATGAGTTGTGGTGGGCGTCGGGTTGTGGAGTTTGTGGGAACCAAGCCACAATTGAGGCTCTTCCATTCCGAGTTACGGTAGGCCTCCGAGATGGCCGCATCGTCAAACCCGCTCCATCGTCCCGGGAACTTAACCTAAACCTGGGGTCTCTCGTTGGGCGGCCATGTTGTCATGATGCCTCCCACCCGAGACGATTTTACCTCGTGTCTTAGATCCTGCCGCAAGCCCTGGTTCGGCTGACAATGCCGCCAGATGGTGTGAGACAGCGATCTCGTGCACCCACACCCACTCTCCAGCCTCGCCTTGCCTCGCCTTGGCCTGCCCTGGCCTGCCCTGGCCTGCCCTGCCCTCCGCTCCGTCCGCTCACCTCGGCGGAACCCTACTTCCTACAGGGCCGCCCGGGAGAGCGGTGTGGGCTTTGCCTGAGCTGCGACCGCCGAATGCCGTGTCTTGCCAAGCAACGCGTTCTGTCATCTTCAGCTCATGCAGCACCGAGCTGAGTCCGTCCCCGATGCAACAGCGAGGTCCCGCCGGCTGATGTACAGCTCATGTCTTGATTCTAAACGTTTTCTGCTGCGATTTCTAGTAGGTTACAAAGCGCCGCTGCTGGCCACTTGGGCCTCAGCTTAGCGGATGTTCGCCGCTCTGCAAATCCCATCCTTCCGACGGCCCCCGCGCAGCCCTCGACTAGATCATCCTGATGGCCTCCTATCAGGCTGCGTCCCATCGTCAATGGTATCCTTCAGCTCAATCCTTCTCGGCGATAGCTTGGAGGCGCTCGTCGATCTCCTCCTCAGTCAGTTTCCGAAAGCCAGGATCAGTGCCCTCCTTCCCGTCTGCGCGTGGGCCGCCAACGATCCCGATCTCAATCTCCGTCTTCTTGAAATCCATGCTGAGGACCGTGCTGAGGGTGGTGATGGCCAGCTCGACGACCTCCTCCCAGTTCCCATCTGCATAATCCTTGTTCTTCAGCTTCTTCTCGAGGTGGTTCAGCGCCTCCTGCTGCTTGGGTCCTGCAGCTGTGCCCTTGTAGCCAATGTAGTAGCCTGCGGGGTCACACTTGAAGAGCTGCGGCCCAAGCTCCTGGTCAAGTGATATTAGTGTCGTCGCCACGCCGTAGGGTCGCATGTAGGCCTGTGTTCAATGCAAGTCAGCGGTGTGGCCTCCCCAAGGATTTGTATATTGAAGAGCCGGGCGCCTCCTTACGCGCTGAGTGTAGACTTGGGAGATATTGGCCAGTCTCTTGGCAAGGACGTCGCTTGGCATCTCGTAGCCGTACTTGTATCTGAACTCGGCAGCCTCGCCCTGTGCGCGTTGGGCGAAGGCTCTGGCGTCGGCGATGGAGCCTGTCATGACACAGCCGACTGAGGGGGATATTTGGAAGATGTGCGACACGGAGGCAGGGTCGATCAGCTTGTCCTGTATAATGGGTCAGCGATGCCTGGCCCGACAGGGAGGAGTCGAGGGCAGTAGCCCGAATGACGTACTGGGACCTTCTTTTGCGACAGGATGACCCCACAGTCCTTTCCACGGACGCCTATGGCCATGATGTTGGCGGCGGTGATGGCCTTGAAGGCATATTCTACGACAGTCACAGTACATCAGCCCCCATTTGACAGCACCGGGCGTCCGATCTTTGGGGCAGGTTTCCGTGCTTCTCCGTTTGTCTTTCTCGGTCGCTGAGGGGGGCGGGAGGAAGGGGGCATGCGCAGAAGGTCCATACCGACTTGATATAGTCGTCCCTGTTCAGAGAAGATGGTGATGTGCCTGTCGATGCCGGTGCCTGTTCACGTGTCTGGTGTCAGTCGCAGTGGCACGAAGGAGGAGGCCGGTGGATCGGCTGCAGCTGAAGACAAGACGTACTCGCCATCCTGAGGGCTTGGTTGGGGAATCGGCCTGGACGAGGGCTGCAGTTCGGGGCGCTTGCTTAAGAAAGACTGTCGTCAAGATTGGAGAGAGTGAGAGTCGTCGTTGGAAGCAGTCGGTCGTGTTGATGGCTGGTCAGGCTGGTAGGAGGGAGCTGTCGTCAGTAGAGCTCTTGCCTGGGCTGGGAACGCGTTGGCTGTAGCTTGCCTGGAGCACCCGTCAGCGACCAAGCTAGCGTTGGCCTGCCGTGGGCCCGAGCTCTAAGCTTATGTAAGTCAGCCCATGCCCATTCCCTTGCCCAAAGCCCAGCTCGCCAGATTTGGGTGCAGGCGTACCTAGATTTCTGGTGGCCAGGTAGGTACAATTACACTAGATACTGGGAAGATGACCCCTGCCTATCGATTGCTGGGACCCTGTCTATCGGGCTGCCCCACCAGGAGCCAGAGAAAAAGTTCGAGGCAACAAATTGATTTCCTTCCCTGCGGCACTCTCGCCGAGTAGCAGCAGCAGCAGCAGCAGCAGCAGCAGGACTCTTTCTTGCGGTTGGGCTTCAACACATATCTCTACACACCACACAGACACGGACACGCACGCGCACACACGCCGCTTGCTGTCACGCACTGAACCCAACGCACGCCCTACCAAGCCCTGTCGTCCAGTCGGCTCGTTTTGTCCCATGCAATCCCGCCTCTGCGCATGAATTCTGCCGTCCTTGGATCTTCGTCGGTTTGCGATAGCTAGGCCGTTTTGACTTTGGTGCCTCCTCCAGTCCTCCCATTGCTGGAGCCAGTTCACCCTACCCCCCCTTGCCCGAATCCGCTGCACGACCTGAACTCACCCTCCCTTTTCTACTTGCTACCTGCCCATCATGTCGGCCGTGCCAGCCTGGAAGCGATTGGGTCTGAAGCTCAAGGGAGCCAATTCGGACGGAAGCCCTGCTGCCACCACCTCGCAACACGCGACCACGACAATCTCCGCCCCTCCCCCAGGTCGCTTCGCACACCACCAGCAGCGGTCCAACTTCAATGCAGACAGCCAGTACGGAACGCCCGCCTTCAATAAGAGGAAGCAGTTCCCCTCCGGCTCGTACCCTGCGTCAGACAACAAGCGCCCGAGGTGGGACGACTCTGATTTCACCCCGTCCAAGAAGTCCGTCTCCTTCTCGCAGGACACCAAAAAGGCGGCTCCCAAGAAACCAAAGCCAGCCAAGAAGAAGAAAGCTTCCAAATCACAGCCCACACCACAACCACATGATCTCACTCCCTCCCTCGAGTACCTCAGGACGTGGCACAAAGCCCGCGATGCCTGGAAGTTCAACAAGAACCATCAGACCCTGCTGTTGAAGTACATGTATAAAGCCGAAGCACTGCCGGCTGCGGACATCGACACATTCTACCTCTACATCAGCGACATCAAAGGTGGTTCTAGGACCAGGCTGATCGAACAGGCGGAGGAAATAAGGAAGAAAGACATGGCAGCCGGACCCAAGGGCTTCCCAGAGGGCACCAAGGGCGCGGAGGAGAAACAAGGGCAGTATGAGGAGATGCTAGCCGACCTCTTGAAGGAGAAGAACGAGGCGAAGGAGGCTGGGAGCTCCAATGCACCGCCCAAACGAAGTTTCGACGAGGTTGAATTCACCCTGCGCACGGTCGACAAGGACGTCCAACAGCGCCTTGTCAAGCGCATGCGTGCCGAGATGGTCATCGACACTCTCAAATCCTCGAGCAGCGAGGACGATGCCGGAGCACCTTCAGTCAGCACGACCAACGGAACATCTTCGAGGGTCAAGGTTCCTGTACAAAATGGAGCTGGATCAAAAGCCAACGAGACCGAGGGCATGAAACAGAAGACCAAGAGAAGGAAGAAGTTGCGAACGGCCGACACCGACAGCAGCAGTTCCGAATCAGACTCATCCTCGGATTCGGACAGTGACTCCAGCTCTGATGACTCTGGCGCTGAAGCCGGTGATGCCGGTGATAGCAGCTCGTCATCTTCTGAATCCGACTCGGACGAGGAACCATCAGCCCCCCCAAATGGGCGCGCCAATTCCGAAACCTCCTCCTCGAGCAGCTCTTCGTCTTCAGAGGATGAATCCCCGGCTGACGCGGCTGGTGCTGAGGTCGACGATACGTCGGGCAGTGATGGTGATAGCGAGAGTAGCGACAGTGATGATGATGCTTAGAGAGTGTCTACTGAGTCTTCTGAGAATCAACCTCGTAGGGGTCGAGACTCGATCGCCGCAGTGGATAGGGAAACTGTTAGGACAGATGGGCTGTTGGGGGAGAACGCCTGGTTTCGGAGTGCAGACTCAGACTTGGGTCCCGACTCAGTCGAAGCGGCTCCTCATGTGACAACGACGACAACTGCCGGGGAGGTGAGGTATCCGACGGCGAGGAAGGGAGTGTAGACGGAAACAGCAGAATCGACGGGGCTTTGAGAGCGGCTTGGACGAGACGAACGAACCCAGTCTGTTGGGAATTAGTCTGCATTTAGGTTGTGATTCTGGACATCGCAAACCTGTCAGGCGAACGGCTAGATTGCCTTGAGGACGATGACTCCTGGTTGGACATTTGCCATTTTCTTCCCACCATGAGAGAGTGCGCGCTGGCCTTAGTAGCATATAACTAATGTTCATCTTACAACAGATCTAGAGGTATCAGTCGGGATGATACGCCGTGGGAAAGCTCCTGGTTCTCACACTTTGGACATAATTTCACGATATACCTCTACCAACATGTCTCAAGATCCTTGACTCTGCGTCGTGCTCGTGACTACTTGCCATTGTCAGACGCCATGGGCCCGTGAATACTACGCCACAGCCATACTCATGTCCTGCAGGCCGGGCGTCTGGCGTTCCGTAATTTAAGACATCCTTCCCGACTTGGGTATCGGAAACTCCGGGCCCAGGTAGAGCTGAGGATAGTGGTCTGAAAAAGGAAAATCCGCGTAAAGTTTCCACAGTCAAGCGGAGCGCTCGTTCTTAGACCATACCAAGGCGGTACAAAACCGAAATCCCGCTGTCTGGGCACAACCCCTATCTCTGTACCTCCTATAGGATAGATCACCTTCTCTGGGGCAACCTCTTATCTCCTATCAATGGGTAACTTCCTGTTGGATAACCTGCTATGGGACAATCCCCCGTGGAGCAGCCTTCTGTGGGATGACTCTTTGCACAAACTTCCTGTGTGGTATTCCGCCTTCCGAGACGAACCCGGCAGTTGTATTGTCCTAGCATAAAGATATTTCAACTCCTGGGTTGCATCCTATCTCACCCTGCCCATAGGATACATCAAGATTCTCAAGGCCCCGGCGGATTCTCTTAAATCAAATTCGTCATGATCAAATACATGGTTTGCTCTATTTACGGCTCAATGGCCAGACAATGCGTCTCACTTAGCAGACCGCATGTACGAGGAAAGTGAGCGTCATCTCGGCTGTACATCTTTTGGGGACAAGACATCGCCTTGGTAAGCCAGCATATGAAACTAGGGATGGGACATTTTGCAATTTGTTCAGCAAGCCGTTTCCTATTTCGCACCCGCCCGAATCAAGGAGTCTACTAGATTTTCCCTGACCTCGTTACGGGGTACGCTGCTTGTGTTTAAATTTTACTGGTGGTGTGTCTCTAATTCAATTTCTCAGCCTGATGTATCTCATACATGAGTGAATTCAAGGGTTGGTGCAAACTGCCCTGCACATAGGCTCGGCTTCTGTTTCCGAGGTCGTCAACAGTTTTAGCGACTGTTGCCACAGAGGACCCTGTTGGATATCAAATGCTCTGAAAATACATGTTCGTGTTTGAAAAAGAAAAAAAAAGGATGCTTGATTCATCATCAAATGTGCTGCCAGCTATAAATTGTTCGCTGCCAGCGAGGCTTCACACAGAAGCCCTCCTCAGTTATCCAAGGTACTTATCCCTCCCCCAAGTTGTTTGCCTCCCATCGCCATGTACAAATTTAGGGAGGAATTTCCGTTTATCACCCTGAGGCCAAAGTCTGCTGCAGTACCAACGGCCAGGTGCAATCCAATTGTACCTCAATGCCTAGTGAATTCGTCGAGACTGTGGACATCAAACCACGCCTCGTATAACACTAAACGGAGGCAAGATTACATGCATGCGGCAATGCTATACCACATCAGTGAGCCCTCTGATCCACAAAGTCAAAATGCAAAGAGCACCGGAAGCATCTGGATGGTTTGGTGAAAGTTCCAGTCCAAGGAGGTCATACACGCAGCATTCTAAATTTACATTCTGTTCTGAGTGAAGATACAGTCCGGCCCTGTTGACTAGAGAGTTCTTTGCGCGACTATAGATTTGTACTGACCTAATCATTCCATGTGCTCACTGTCTTCTTGCGGTGAGAGCAAGTATGTCTCGGATCCGCAGAACCTATTCCCATGGGAGAGATAATCAACAAGCTGATCAGAGTTTACTTGCCACTCTTCTAACTTACACAGATATTTGGGTCACTTGCGGCTTGTTTTTATTGACTAGGAAAAGTTTGTGTGTGACAAGCCGTGGCTCGTGAGACATGGTTAAGTCTATTGAGCCGACCAATGCGGAGTGACAGTTTTTTGTAGTACTTATACATGCTGTCAAGTGACTATCATGGCCCGGGCATCCTTGATGTGATTCAATGTAATTGTCATTAAACACAACAGTTGCATCACTCGGTATATGTAAACCAGCCAAACAGCACGCTGAGTTTTCTGTTTGCATGGTCACGGAACAGTGTCCTCGCAAGGGTCTTATGAGTGAGCCACGCAGATATTCAATCCGCGAATTCTAACCGTCGTTGAGATCTTGCCTAACCAATAATACATGGAATCTTTCGCAGTCCTGCTTTGGGACGCTTACATGCTATGGTATTTCCCTAAACCAACCCATGCCAAACCGTCTCTACCCAGAGATAAACTCCCACACCAAGGAAAAGAAAGATCATGCGTTCGCTCGCAGTTCTAATGAAATGTGATCTAGGGCCAGCGGACTCAAGCTCCTATTTCGTAAATGTTCTCCTTTCAATGAATGCCGCCCCATGTAGACCCAGAAGATAGATAGAAGGAGCAAGTGGTGTGCTCGTGATGCCTCTGCCGCCTGCCCCCAAATGACCAGAACCCATGCCCCTGAAAAGCATCCTCATTAATTCGTTGACGGTAAGTCATGTCAAGAAACCATGTTCAGAAGGCTGCCTCCAGGACGGCGGATGCCTCCATCACACCAACAATCTCGCCGTCGTCCAGCACCGCGACAATTGACTCTGGGGTGCAGGCATCTTCGTCCTCGAGCAAGTCACGAGGCTTTTTCATGTTTGCGCGGAGCCACTCTCCGGCGTCTTTGAGCTGCGTCGCCGCGCCGAGGGAGATGAAGGCCGCCCGCGGAACGGCCAACCAGGACATCTGCGCGACGCCCATGGCGAGCTCGGCGGAGCTCATCCGGCGTATCCTGCAGGGGCTGACGACGGAGTCCTCGCCCACGCGCAGCCAGCCTGTTTTGCAGACGTATGCTGCCTTGAGGACGTCGCCGCCTACCTGGACTTGCGACCCTGCGAGGCAGGTGATGTCTTCATAAGGCACCATGACGTCCTTTACGGTCTGCGGCTTCTTGTACGTCGCGCCGATAGCGCCGCCAGGGTGATTACTGCCGAAGGTGGCGGCCACGCCACCAACCATGGGATTGAGCTCGCGTGCGCACGTGAGAGCGAGCGCATCGCCCACGGCCAGCGCCATGGTGGTGCTCGTAGTGGGGGCTGAAACACCAAAGCTAACAGTCTCGCTCTCATGAATCGGCGCGGGAAGCAGGATCGTTGGTGCGGAGGCCTGCTTCTCTCTCTCTAGAACCACGGGTGCATCGAGAGTCTTGCCGGTCAGGACCACCAGGGGGAGCCTTTCGTCGAGATGTGGCATAAGCAGGCTGAGCTCGGGCGTCTTGCCGGAGAAGGTGATAAGCATGAGGGTGTCGTCGGCGCCGATGTGGCCGAGGTCGCCATGGAGGGCCTCAGTAGGATGCAGGAAGGAGGCGTGGATCGAAAGTGAGTTGAATGTTGCGACGAGTTTGCGCGCAATGTGGCCGGATTTGCCGACGCCGATGATCACGAGCTTGCCACGTGACGTCCCCCTCTGCCGGGAAGTGATGATGTCGACGGCGGAGTTGAAGGCTACCCGGGCTACGGGATCACTGGAGTAGAGGTGGGTGAGGGAGGCGAGGGAGGTGGCTTCTGTGTTCAAGACGTGGATTGCGCTGGCGAGCCTGTCGTCAAAGAGCTCTGAGGAGGAGGATTGACCGTCGAACTCGGAGGTTCTTGGGGTGGATGGTGTCTCTGGGCGAGGAGGGGAGGCCGGGCCAGCGACAACGACGTCGTTATCCAAACTGAGCTCTTCAATTGGCATGCACAGCTCGGGGCCGTTGCTGGGTGTGACCGGGGACGGAGGTGAGAGCGGAGGAACAACCGGCGCATGTTGCTCGTGTCCCAGGATGAAAACGGCGCTATTGTGTACAGGGCCCGTCATTTTGAACGGCGGTGGAGCTGACGGTACCTTTTTTTTTTTTTTTTTTTTTTGCGTGTTCGATGTAGTTGAGCTCAGAGTGTTCTAGCGGAAGAGACGGGTTTGGTGTTGGTGTATCCCGTCAGGAGTTGGCAGGTGATACTCTTTGACAAGTCCTTTGAAGAACCACAGCTCGTTCGCAGGCAAGATGCCCAGACAGCTGAATGCGAGTATGAACAAGATAAGATAGGCCGGACAAAGTCGTGTTCCACAGGGACGGGAGTCTAAAGTGCGAGCACAAGCACTAGATATTGTTGACGCTCAACTCCCCATGGTGAAAGGGGAGGGGTGGAGCGTGGGAAAAGATAGTACATGTAAGAGATCTGATATCAGAAAATATTGGATCTCTGCCGCGTCAGGTTGTACTTAGATAGCGGGAGGACGGGCTGATGAATCATAGGGCGGCCGGGGGTCGAGATTGTCAGAGAAGAACACAAGGGACCAAGAGGACCAGGGGGCCAGGGAGCCAGGGAACCAGGGCGGTGATGGATGGGATGGATGGGCTGGCGGGCTGGAAGCGTGAGCGGGTTGGCGTCGGGAGAGGCGGTGGAGATTACGGAGAGTGCGTGGGAGATTGGGAGGTCAGATCGATGGCGTACTGGCCTTTTGCCTGGTCGTGTCTCGCTCGCGTCTTGAGTCAAGTTTGAGGATCCCAGGAGTCCAGGACAAAGAGGAAGGAGGGGACCCCTTCCAGCTCCAGGCAGGGCAGACGGAGGAAAGTTGGGAGAAGCAAAGAGGCCAGCGGAGCCCTGATCGCAATGTGGAATAGAGTTCGAAAAAGTAGGGCCGGGATGGAGAGAATGTGGAGGCCGAGGCCTTGAACACTGGTGGAGCAGCGCGAATCGTCCTGTCGTCTCTGTCGCACTCAGCAGTTGCAGAGTGCGCGCGCAGAGATAAATGCTCAGATGCCGGGACCCTGAGCGACAAGGTGGTTCCACCGGGGGACTGGGTCCTGCTTGGACAGTCCTCAGAGAAGGAGGTACTGCCCGGGTACCGGTACACAGAATACAGCGCAGTAGATATGGACTGCAGTCTGCAGCCAACCTGAAAATAGGTACCTAGATACTTGGGCACGCAGTGCTCTGTGTGGCCACGGGTTGTTCCTTCTCTTCGGAAAACCTTGGAAGTAGCTCTTGCGTGATAATCGACCACTGCCAAAAAAGGCTACCAACGACTGAGACTAGAAGGAAAGACCCATGCTAGGGCCGCCGGGTTTCTCGGCACAGGCCAGTGGACGGCGCTGCATGGACAGGATGGAGCAGCTCCTCTGGATCTTCGATTCGGCCCCGGTCAACTAGACAACTCTCGTCGTGCTGGAGCCCCCAGAACGGCCGAGATGTGTCAACGGCTTTTGATGTGGGCGGGAGGGGGGTGGGTGTCGGTGATGGGAGGACT
Organism: Diaporthe sp. PMI_573; assembly: GCA_021399435.1. Classification (NCBI taxonomy): domain Eukaryota; kingdom Fungi; phylum Ascomycota; class Sordariomycetes; order Diaporthales; family Diaporthaceae; genus Diaporthe; species Diaporthe sp. PMI_573. The sequence goes on along the minus strand of JAJTUP010000002.1, from coordinate 2,159,782 downwards.
GAGGCGCGCGTCGCGATGCCAGAACCAGAGACTGTATGAATCATGATGTTCCAAGGTTCGTTCCGCTTTATGGACGGGTACGACCGTGCAGAAAGCCACTTCCTGCATGGCCAGGCCTAACTACCACACCGTCCGTTGTCTATGGTAGACACAGGCTCAGGGAAAATAAGCTCTAGTCTTCCATCATCGAACACTCGTCGATGTTTCCGCCGTCGCCCGGAAGCCGACCTTGTCGCTTTCAAGGCGGACACACACCAGGCATGGGGGAGGAGACCTGGCAGTCGGGGTTTAGCTTCGCAGGGCCGCTCGGTCTAATTCCCCATGCGCGCAAGCACTACACAGTATGTATGAGAGACGACGACGAGGAGTTCCTGGGTACTCTATGCGTCGCACACGCACACGCATGCAACCAGAATCCCTCCGTGTCCGAACGCTGAGAAATCCGTTTCCGCGGTCCACCAGCACTGGCCAGCCAGTGGATTCGCGATCCCGGGATCGGGCTTGCGTGATGGAAGATCTGACACGACGAGTCCATCGCTATCAGGTGGGGCCAGATTTCGATGCTGTAACATGTTAGGGAAATACTTGGACGGCATCGCGCCTAGCAGCAATCTGGGCCATTTTAAGGGCTGCAGTCCCACTCCGGCCAGAGCCTCACGGCGCACCGTACCACCAAGGTACATACCTGGGTACCTGGTCACAGAGCCCAAGGGCCTCCAGTCCTCATCGCACGTGCAAACGCGTTGGGCTAGGACGGCAGAACAGCACCTGCAGGACATCCATCCCTATCTACATCTAGTCCGAGGAAGTCGCGGGGTACAGCTTCTGACAGGCAGGCGCAGCCAGCCATCATAATAAGCAAGGTGCACAGCTTGACCTTCCCTGCATGTATGTTGTATGTTACTCGTTGAGCAAAATGCTATAGTTGCCCGGCAGTTGTTCTTCTTTGCTTGGACAACGGAACAGCTACCCAGATAAACACAAACCAGGCCCAGTCCGTGCAGGCGACGCAGGCATTCCCTGCACGTGTTGTTTCGAGCTGGCGGGCCCGGTCAGGCCCTCATCCGTCCCTCCAGTCCGTCCGCCATCCAAGCCAAACCCCCTTGGCCCGGCACCCTGGTGACGATCCATCCAGCCCATCCTGGCCCTCTCACGAGCCGCGGCTGATCCATCCTCATGGCTCCCTCCTGTGTCTTCGACTGCCAGATCGAATCAAGACATGATCTCCTTTGCAGCGAAGATCGAAACATTCTATAGAGACAAGAATATAACACCGAACTGTGCTCGGACACCTGCCATGCGCTGTCTGCCTCTTGTCATGCGTGCCGTTGACTCAGATGGACTACGTTGTTCACGTCGCTAAAGTTTTCCGGGCCTTGTGCTAAATTCGATGCTTCTCCAGATTGCCCGCAGCAGACCCAGGATCAAACACATTGCTCATGCAAGCCAAGAGGAACCCTCTTCTTGTCAGAACCAACAACCGAAAGTAAAGGGTTGACTTCATCCCAAACCCACCACTTCTGCTGTCACCAGCGCCTGGTATCTAGCCCGGCTCTGGGCTCGCACCTTCAGGGGCGCCGCACTAAGCAACCCTCGTCATCATGTAACGCCGCGGCCGGCCGCACCCATAGTGAGGCTCCGCCCACTCAAAACCGACAGGTACAACCCGCCCTCAATCCAGCACCAGAGACCTGTGGGGCTGTCGTACCCGGTGGACACCGGACGCCCGGTGCGCCAAGTCGGCAGTGTTGATGAGCTGACGAAGGCTCATTCGTGCCATGACCCACCAGCCAGCCCACGAACCATCTGCTGCAATAACGGCCAATCATGGCTACCTATTCCCTACTTTACTTCGAGCACCATGCGAGGCAGGCCGGTGCTGCAATAGATGGAAGGCTGGGCACGGCACACGTATGGGTCGGGAGCCAAGAAATACCACGTGCCCTCCTCGCTCTCGCTCTACCCAGCACGGCTTGGGCCAATCCAGCCCTGACAACCGGCTCAGAGGTTGTATCGCAACTATGTGATCTCGGGCATTAGGGTCCTTTCTTTCTGTCAACGAGTGTTTTGTCTATTACAGGATGGCTTTCCGACCTCTCAATCTATTATTACACAGTAGCCTCAAAAAGATTCACAAATGATGCCGGTCTCATTTGGAGAGGCTGCGAAGCTAAGGTATCATCAGCCAAGTTTGCGATGCTGCCAATAGTCTTGTTTGCTATTTGTGTTGTTCTTGACACAGCCACGTCTATCCATCCTCCAAACCTGAGCTGCTAGGCCTGTGTGGACGAATTGATGCCTCTGTCAAGTAGTAAGAATTCCGGGTCTGTGGTTGGACATTTTGGCGTTTGATACTCTGTTTGGAAAGCAATTCTGGGCATTGGGTTTTGGAGGGTTGATTTACAAGCAGTAGTCAAGCCTCATGCTAGTGCGGCTTACCACCGTGATATAACTTGCTGGCCGGCTACTCTTTTTCCTGCCTCCTCGTTTGGTCCAGTCAAGCCAACGCGAAGAAGACTGCGTGTTCGCCTGGCTTTTAGGAGTGGCATATCATCTGGCTATGTCGGTCGCTCTCGCGCTTGTGCATGTGGAAGTGAGGCTATCCTCTGCCACGACTTGTTATGACAGTTTCTGCTATTGCCGGAGAAAGGCCCTAGAATGAACTTTAATCCTTGTTCAGTGACCAGTGTCTCATGGCCGAGGCGGACACCCTCCCACAAAGGTCGGGATAGCCTCGAGCGATTATATTGAATTAAGTAAGTCCAAAAGGCCTGAATTATTTATCATTGAATCCAAGTCTCCAACAGAAAGAAAGAAGTCCAAGCTGAGCTGTCCTAGAGGAGCAAAAGCCCCCGGGCAAAAATGAACTGAGGACATCCAACTGTGAATATTCAAGTTGGGATGGCAGGAACTTCACAATTTTCATGTACTTCACTGAAGATCGTAATTAGTGTTTCCTTCCGGTTTGAAGGATTTCGAAAACTGTTATTCAATATCTGGGAAGCTCAGCAGAGAAAGCCTAGCAAAATCAAGAACTGTCTGGAGTGAAGAGCTGGCTCGGAAAGAAAGAAAAAAAAGCGAGTCCATATCCGTGGCTATGCATATCAAGGTCAGCCTCCGTCAACCACACGCTGACTCCTCCTCCACCTTTTAGAGCCATCAGTTGGAAATTGTCTATGAAGCCGTGTGATTGGGGAGGTGTGATTTGTGATCTGGCCGAAGCCCCAGCATCACGCTGCAGCTACATGTAATACATACCGGATCTACTAGCGGAGATCAATAGAGGCCAAAAAGGTGGCCCACGTCAGAGAAACCCAAAAATATTGATTGAATAGGCAGAGCAGCGTCGTCACAGCAACTGTTGTATGACTAGTGAAAGTCCGATCAACTACACTCGAGCCAAGATGTCGGCCTGTGCATGCTACCCATCGTTGGGGGTGGGAGCCGTGCAGAACATGAAGGCCAAATCATGAGATCAGAACCTTCCTCCCAAAACATATCCTCGTGAGAACCCACAAGGCCATGAATGGGCTCGCAATGCTCGCCAAAATCCGAATGACTCAATCTGACGGAGTCGGACCGGCCAGCCTGGGGCATCGCCTCTTCACTCCTTCGACGAACGCCCTCAATATTTCTAAGGGATCCCCAGCGCAACAATCGCAATGCTGTAGCAGATCTCGTTGAAAAAATCACTTTCCTAAGGCCCAGACTTGACGATGCCGCGTTGAGGAGTAGACGAATCAACGGAGGTAGACCCAGCTCCAAACTCATCGAGGGCCCCGCTTGCGTTTATTGGGGACGGAAGAGTCAATCTCATCCTTGACCTCTCGAGGCTTGGGTTGTGAGTCGTTGATCTCGCGGAAGAAGTCCCGGCGGCGGATCTACCGGTTGAACAGCTGTTGGCATCAGTTTAGCAAGAAGTTGCAGTGCAAGCGTGGAGTACATACCGCTTGCTCATGGCTCTCTGTGCCACGGTACCAATTGCGATTGTGGTCCATAGACGCCTGGACAACATCGCAAAGGGCAATCGCAGCCTCGGTATTGTCACCAAAGAACGCAGGGATCTGAAGCTAGTCAGGAATAGAGCCAAGGCAATATAGCAGACGGGACAGACAGTGCAGCACTCATTCTCTTGGTTGTCGAGCACGCAACACACGCAACTCTTGCCGAAGCTAGGACTGTAGATGGAGCCGTCTAAAGACCTTTAGAAGAAGGCACATAGACACCGTTGGGTAGTCAGAGAGACGGGGGAAGGTGAAGGCGTACGCATCTCCTAGATGCAGGGTCGGGCATCAATGTCCTGGGTAAATCGCACAGCGCAGGTAGCACAGGTGTATGGAGCATCGGTGATGTGAAACTTGTTCTTGTCCAGGTCGTCCATGACCTTGACTAACTCCATCAAGCCGCGGTGGTCAAGGTCCCGAGTCTTTTTGTCGGTAATTGGCCTCAAGGCAAGGTTCTTGGAGAAAATGAAATGGAAGGGTTCCTCCGGGTTGGAGACTTTCTTCTGCTTCTTCTTGTTGTGACGGGCTAGAAGGTCGGCCGCGGCCGCACCGTTAGGTTGACCCGTGTCGGTCATGGTGGTAGTTCTTGTGGACTTGCACAAAGACGTGGCCAGATTCTGGCAGTTCCACTATGACAGGAGAAGCTATGATCGAGACGAGGTCGCAGAGGTTTACGCAGGACAAAATGTGACAACCTTGGCAAGGAAGGACCGGTGGAAGGTAACCAGGGAAGTAGAGGGGAATGTGTAGGTGCCAGGCACGGTGCACTGGCCATGCGTGGTTACCACCTGCCTCTATCACAACGGAGAGTCATAGCCTGAAGACCAGTACATGGCCAACAATCGTATTAATGATGGCAAGAAGATATCGTAACATGACCAGGAAGGAGTACATGCCTAAGACGCTCCGGCCAGAGCTGGGGCCATGACGCGCTTTCCCTGCCAATCCCGTCCAAAGACAGAGCTCGGAAGACGGGATTCGCGGAGGCTCTGTGGGATGTGAGTGTGGACTGAGCATTGACACAGCAGACACCAGTTAGGCGTTGACTGACCTAACATCACAGGTAGGTATTTCGAACCCAAACCGCCGAAATCCCCTGGGAGTTGAGCATGCTCTAGTCTCAGATAGACAGAGCTGGTCCACGGTGCAGTCGCACACTGCTGTTTAGCCATGAATCAGCTGTGTTGAGCTTAGTTCTGTGCCGCTGAATCATCATCAATTGTGTTGTAATGCACGTCCAGAAGCTCTGGTTTTGATCTGAATCCTGAAGTCTGGCTTGCGGAAAGGGTTGATCCAGCTGAAATTTCCTACGAGGTCCGCTGTGGCGGAGGAGAGAACCTACCTAAGTGTCTTCTCACACAGGAGCAAACATGGCACAAGCAGAGTCAGATTGAAGTAGAGCGGAGGAATATTATAATCTCATAAGCCAGTAGTTCAGCCTATAGTAGAACATAGCTGTCGTTGATCATGTAACTAAATCTCAAGGTCTTGTTGTTCGTAAGTCATGAACCATCGTTACCAAATTAACCACCACAGCCAACGATACATATCATAAATGTTCCTCCCTCCCCTCCAGTCCTCCTGTTTTGGTGATTGATATGACATCTAGTGCGTCGTAGTGTAAATATCGTCTCCCGCTATCATGTCATGAATCGGACGGCCCAACCCACCGCCGTGATGGATATCCAAAAAGAAGAAAGAGAAGCCGCCAAATCATCAAATTAAAATGACAATGCAGGTCAAAACAAATGTCGTCAAAATGGGTCATCATATCATCACCGGGACAGACGGAAGCGCGCAGGTGGTCACTCCACCTCACGCCTCTTCCGCCGCCTCCGCCTCCTCCCCATCCCGTCGTCCTCGTCGACTTCGTCCGGGTCATCATGGTCGTCTATCCTCCGCCTCCCCTTGCCCCTCTCGTCGCGGCTGATCTCACTTCCATTGCCCCCATATCCAACTTTTCCGACGTCCCTGCCCCTTCCGCCGCCACCCCGACGGCCGTTGTCGTCCTCGTCATGGTCATGCTCGTCGTCATGTGCGCCAGGGAGACCGTGGGCCCCAAGAATACCACTCCCTAGTAACCGCCCAGCCAGGCCGATCCAGCCAGTGACTCCCTTGGGCGGGCCATCACCGATGATCCCCGTGACATCCTGCATCATCCTCTCCACCTGATCCGGGTCCGTGCCGCCGACGCTCCACATTCCCCGGGCCTGCGTGCCTCCTGGACGCGGGGAGCGATATTCGAAGTCGCCGTGCCGCTCGGTCCACCCGGCCCGGACTCGCGCGCTCCTGGAACTGGACGGGGCGTTAGGGTCGATTGGCCTTCCTGACGTGTCGAAGCGGTCGGGGAGGACCTCGACCTCGACCTCGCTCCCAGAGCCCGACCGGTCGGACTCGGGCAGCTCGTTCCTGTGTCTTCCGACCACCGGACGATTGGCGCTAGGGTCCGAATTGCGCCGGCGCTTGCGGAAGCGTCGGGGAGCCGGTACAACGGCGCTATCGTTATCATCTGCTGCGCCATTATCGTCGTCTACGTTCTCCCGTGACTTGGTGGCTCGGTGACGGAGGAGTGTCTGAGAGGATTGCGGTGACAGTGGAATCCATTGGACGTGAGAAGGTGTCCTAGGCGGGGATGGCGATCTCGAGGGCGTACGCTGTCCAGGCTTTGACAAAGCGGAGGACGCTGTTGATGGCGCTCTCTGCCGGGACAGGGAGCGGTTCGGAGGTTGGCTTACACCATCTGCGAAGGAGAAATGATAGTTGTTAGTTTCCACGCAGATCCACATCCCATGTTGGCCAGATTGGATCCCATCGAAAGAAAGTATAGTATCAATTGTAAAAATGCCGAGCCCGCTTAGGCCGAAGGCGCAAGGCCTTGTCCATCCTTCCTGGTGCCTGACGAAGGTGGTTGCTGGCTAGGCCCAGAATCCAGTGGTGCCTGTGCTTGATGTGTTGTTGTGCTTTGAGGAGGAATATTACCGAGACCAGACGCACCCTCAGCTTCGCGGCGAATGTTGGGTCGCCCGCGTTCACGGTCGTGGCCGTGGTCCCCATCCTTTACGTTGACATTGGCGTTGACAGAAGAATCAGATAGTTCACTACTCACATGATCCGGGTCGTTTCGCCGGTACCCTCCTGTTGGTGGCGGTGGCATTCCAGTCGGAGTCGACGCGGAATTCGGCGGTGGTCCTGGTGGCGGTGGCGGTGGCGGTGGCGGTGGGAAAGGTTGGTATTCTTGAGGGTGGTACGGCGGATAGTTATCGTGAAGATTCGTAGAGGCCATATTAGGATGTTGTGTGAAACCCTGTTGGTATGTATCTGTGCCAGGAGCGGGACCTGGTGGGCGAGGATCGAAGTAGCCGCCAGATGCGTGCGGTGGAGACGGAGGTCCATCCGCGACGGAGTCCTCATAACCTGATAAAAGTGGTCAGAAATCAAAGCCTATCAAGGCCAGATGCTTGATGATTAGTCGGCCGGGTCTGGTGTCACTCACTCCTGCGATCTCTGTCCCTTTCCCGACGATCCCTGTCTCTCTCGGCGCGATTCTTCGCCCTGGCCTCCCTGTCCCGTTCCCTGTCTTCCCGATCTCTTGACCTTTCTCGAGATCGTTCTCTGCTAAGTTCCCTGGACTTCGACTCAGCCCTCTCCTTATCCTTCTTAGCATCTCCATACTTCTTCAGCCCGATTGCTGCAGCGCCTGCAGCAGCAGCACCGGCAGCCATATCCCTAAAGCGACTTCTGCTCCTGGCCCTCTTGTCCTTCTTATCCTCCTTCTCATGTAACACTCCATCGTCGTCTGAATCCAAACCCCTCGACTGCGACCTCTGCCTTGCCAGCCGCTCTCTCCGCCGCCTTCTTCTGTCCTCCGCCGACTCGTAACCCGGTTCGGCCGCTCGTGGCCGATGGTCCCCCTCTCGGTCGGAGTACAGGGGGTGGCCGCCATACTCAACCAAACCTAGCTCAGGATCAGCGGCTGCGGCAGAGGTCGGGATAGGGGGTCTAGAGCGCGACCTGCTGCGCGACCTGGAGCGGGATCGCGATCTAGACCTATCCCTCCGAGATCTGGACCGCTCCCGCTCCCGATATTCGCGTTCATGTTCCTCGTCTGAGAGTTCCCTTTCACGGTCCTCCTTCTTGTCCTTGGAACGGTCATACAGCTTCTTGCCCGCTGCGCCGGCGAGTCCCGCAGCAACGATCTCGGCGCCGGTTCGGAGGCGTGATCGTGAGCGCGACTTGGATCCACCAGACTGGCGGGCACGGGATTTGCTTCGGAAGTGCTGGACTAGACCGGCGACGGCAGCGGTTCCAGCCGCGGCTTTGGCGACGCCTGAACCTCGAGACGGTGACCGCCCTCCCGGTCCTCTGCTGCGGGAGCGGCTGATGTAGCTGTCACCCGAGTCGCTGTCGTAGCGGTGCAGACTACGTCCGCGGCGCAGTTCCTCCTTCTCGATCTTCTGGGATTGGTAGTACTTAGCTGCTCCAGCCACAGCCAGGGCCGCCGCGGCGAGCCCGAGCCCAGTCTTGATCTTGTGGTGCCTGTCATGCTCTTCTTCATACTCGTCGTCACGCCGGTACTCACGATAGTCACGGTAGTCACCCCCGCGTGACCGTGACCGACCGCGCCTGTAGTCGTCGCGATAGCGATCATCGTCATCGCCATATCGGTCATTGTAAGCAGAGCGCGCGCGTTTGAATACTTCGGTGCCCAGGGCTCCCAGGGCAGCCCCAGCGAGGACCTTGCGTCCCCGACCCGACGGAGGGTCACCCTCAACATTGCGCCGAGAGGCCGCAAGAGCGGCCAGGCCAGCACCGGCCACCGCACCCTCTGCCAGATGCAGCTTGTGGTGATGCTCCGCCGACTTGCTCCGTTGACGCCGAATGATTGTCCTCCTGACGTAGACGTCGTCATCGTCAGATCTATAACCGTCAGAATAGCGGTCCCTCGAGTGCGAACGGCGATATTCAGTGACAGCATAATCATCACGACGATCGCCATACCTGTCCATTTCCCTGCGCCGGTAGTAGTACTCATCCTCGCGAGGCTCTTCCCGCCGCGAGACCACTGTATTCTGTTGCTGCCTGTACGGGACGACGATGGGCGCTGGCTCGGGAGCTTCCTGCACGATAATCCTCTGCTCCGGGGCGCGCTGGCGGATGATGATGGGGGCGGGGTCTGGGGGTGCCGGCTCGTAGTACTCGGTCTCCTTACGGTACCGCTCTAATTGGCCATAAGGTGTCTCGTCGCGGCGCTCCTCCACGCGGCGCTGCACGGTGACGTCCACACCATCGTCGCGCTTCTCAACACGTCTCTCGACCCGGACATCGACATTGTCGCGGTCCCATGGAGAATGCGAATGCCGGTCCCAATCGCGCGGAGAGGTCGGGCCGGGGTCTCTCTCGATCTCCTTCGTCTTCTCGTAGACGAGTTCACGGTCCCTGGGACGTTCACGTTCGTCCCACCAGTGATCGCCCTCCCGCTCAACAACCTTTTTCTCGACCGTTGTTCGTGTTCGGTCCCCCCGATCATCATACCAGCGGTCGTCGTCACGTTCAACCACGCGTTGTTTCGTCTCAACCGTGGTACGCTGGCGGTCTGCGGGCCACGGGTCTTCGCGCTCGACCTCCCTGGTCCTTTCGTAAACAGTGCGAGCGTCGTCGTGGACAACGCTCCTCGTCTTGCTTATGTCGTAGAATTCGGGGGTTGGCGATCTACCTCGCTCTCTTTCCGTGACCTTCTCCACGACATGGGTACTCCTCTGGGCGGGCGGATCCAAGGCGGATCTCGGCCTCTCGGGCAGATATGTCCTGTCAACCCGTCGTGTGGTATCGACCTCGACCAAGTCGCCGGATGAGCGCCCGGGGTGCAGATGATGAGAATGAGTGGAGAACCTGGAGCGGCGATCGTCCTCAATATAATTGTCCTCGACGACGCGTTCGGTGCGTTCGATCCTTTCCACATGCTCGACTGGCGGGGGCGGGGGAGGAGGCGGCGCACGCTGAGTCTGAGTGACCTTGTAGCGGCGGACGGTTGGTGCTCTGTAGCGATCGTCGTCTGACTCCGGGTCGTCGCGCTCCCGCACGTAGCTGCGGGACTCGCGGTAGACCGTGTCAGGCATCTTGGGTCCAGATGCGCGCGCACGCGGGTGGAGGATTTGACGAAGTGTGGAAAAGGAGCAGGGCTGAGAGGAGGGTTCCGAGCAGGTGGTATAAGAAGGGCTGTGTCTACGTATGAGGTGATGTGGGGAAGTGAGTCGGAGTGAGGAGACGGAAGAGCCAGGCTAAGAGAAGAGAAGCTGGGCTCAAGAGGTGGGTGTAAAATTAGGATGGCTGGGCGGCCGTTTGGCAGGATGACGGACTCAACCGACGGTCGAGTCCCCGTTCCCAGTCACAAACTCGGCAGCTGTCCCAGGATCTGGCTGGCGGTTTCGCAGGGGAAACGGTGGCTAGTACCAGACGAGGCTAGCATTAGATGATGGTCCCAAGTGACTTGTTTGTTGCCCATGTGGTTGAACAAGGACGATTGTCTCTTAGTGGGCTGGTCCTTCAAGGATGACTGCTGGACCCGACCACGAGACAGAGCCGAGCGGTTGGTGTCGGGCGATGCGAATACTGCGAACAATGCGGACGAAGCCAGCGAGGCCGGACAAGGCAAGGCGGGCGGGCAAAGGAAAAAAGAGAGATGCACCCACAAGTGCAGGTGGTGGCACTGCTCTGAGACTGCCGTGGCTTTTGTTGTACCGGATGCAGTCCGGTATGTATGTGGTATAGTGGTCCAACGGATCCGCAGGAAGTGCGATACAAGAGTGCGATACAACACAAAGAACCACACAGGGGAAGAGCCCACGGGTGCGATGGGATGGAGGCACAGCTGACGACATCAACAGAATCATGTAGAACCTGTGGCCATGGCATGCACCACACAGTAAGTGGTCTAGCGCCTGTGCCTGCCCAGCTGGACATCACACGCAGACAGCCAGACTGACAGGCTGACAGGCTGGGGGACAGAGGCTGAGAAGTGATGCGCTTGCTGCTGCAATGTAAGACCGACCCCATGGTCAGGTCTAGGCCCAGCTTGGAGACAAATCCAGATCCACTATACCCATACCTAAGTACCTACCTACCTACCCTGGGTGCTTGCCCATGGCAGAGGTCCGCTATTTTTGGGGCGGCCTCTCTTCCTGGCCTTTCTTCCTGGCCTCTCAGGCTGGTCTGGCTGATCATGTCCTTCCCGCGTCGGTCCGCAGAACAAGAGGGGAGACACAGAGGAAGCGGCAGCCAGGTGTCTGAAGTGTTGAGCACAAGATCCCCCTCTTCCTCCCCCGTCGGGCGTGCCCCTCTGGATGACCTGTCCCGGCATATTCTTTTTTGGAAACATGGAAGCCAAGTGGAGTTCCAGGCAGAGTTGCACACCACCTGAGAGCTCCTTTGCCTGAGGGCCTGTCATATCGGAGACAAGGGTGGCTTGCTGCTGCATGGCATATGCAACCACTTTGCAGAATCCAGATCAGAATCCACACAGCCTTGATGTCCCTCTGCCAGCGCGCCCGTCTGTCGGTCTGTACACGACTTGGGCACCGGATGGGGTGCAGAAAGCTCGATCCCCGGGAGCGGCGCGGAGGCACTGCTGCAGAGCCTTGGCCTTCTCTGACTGAGGAGCGAAGCTAAGCCACCCGTGCAGACGGTCTGGGTGGTAGGGCTGGCTGGCTACGGCGGCAGCGTCGGAGTAAGGAGTAAGGAGTCCACGGCACGGGTTAGTCTCGCCGCCCAATCACCAAGGCTCGTCTCAGACAACAGATAAGCCCACAAAAAGCCCTGTGACCGATCGTGGTTTTCCCATCACAGAGGCGGGGCGAAATACACGGTACTACGCGGAAGTTGTCATGGCTTGACCTCCCAGATGCCCCTCCTCGACCCCTCGTCCTTGAGGCCGGCCCAGGCCGGCCCCTACCGGCAGGTTCAGCCATAAGCAGTGAGGCTCTCACTTGCTTGGAGTCAGCTTTCCCTCTCAAATGTTCTTGCATTCATTCCTGGTTCTTTCCTGGATGGCCCTGAGCTTTGACTTGGACAGACCGAGAAGCGGCTACCTAGACAGCCCATCTCGTGTGATGACGTCAAAGGGTAGTTGCCGAGGTGGGTCCTTATCGATACACAGCACATTCCGAGCCTGGCAACGAGCTCCAGACCAAGGTTGGCATTCTTATTACTGCCTTCTTATAGCTCGCCAGTGCTGGGCAGTTTCCAAGATTCATCGGAATCTGTGACACAGAACGTCCCGCAAGCAACGCCCTGGCGGGCAGCACAGCACAACACCCGTTGCTAGGCACTGGCCAGATGTTTTCAACAAATTCATGGCTAGGTCTCATCCATGGATCCTGTAAACCTTAAACTCCGTCAGTCACACGCACTGAGAAGTGAAGACAACCGGTGTGGCGCAATTGCTGCTGTCCGGCCTCTTGACCCGAGCTGTACAGCAGGCTGAGGCCGGCGGGAACGGTAACATCGGCCCGACACTATCAACCCTCATGAGGCTCTCTTATTTTCGGTTCGGTACGCCGTTCTGGGTCTTCCTGAGCTCTTTGGTTCGGTCCAGGATGCAGAGCGCGTGCTTTCGACTCAGAAGGTCGTGATATGGCTTGCTCGGTCTTCCTGGAGCTATCTGTTTGCTATGGGCGCCCAGGCCTGCGCAAGATTCAGCCCCTACTGTTGGGTAGAGTCGGCATGGGATCAGATATTCTTGACGTGTTCGGCTATGCTTTGGCGTGCCACCAACTCGGCAGTAGTCGACCGTGCGAGTGACACTGAAGTCTATTTACCTACTCCTCAATATCTGTTTACCGTATCAAGCTGTTTCATGGCTCAGTGGCTGAGCCTCCATCTCACAACCAGCAAGGACGATAATTTGTCGACTAAATCGCCACTACCCACCGGTCATTCGCTTAATCCCCGTGAACACCGAGCCCAGTGAGAAGGGACAAATATGATTTTACCTGCCTAGACCAGCTTTTCGGATTCAACTCTCCTTGGTAAAAGACATGAACGCTGATAACGACACCATGTAATTACTTATAACAAGTGTTGCTAGTCAAGTGTGCTTACACCTCAAATACCTTTTCAACCAACATTAAAAGAAGAGGAGCCGGAGAATTTTACAATCAAGAATACTGCGAAAACATGGAACCCATTACCGGCCCATTCCGTGGACGGGATGGATTCCGCTGTCAGTAAGCGTGAAATCAAATACTTGTCTGGAAACAGCAGTCCTTTGTGCTATTAATTATAGTGGTAGGCCGTACCGAAGTTTCCTCCTGGTACCGAGATTTCTTCCTGATATTGTAATCTTCTGATATCGAGATTTCCCCCTGAAAGATATTGATGGATAGAAACCTGCCATGAGTTGGCTGCGTCTTGAAATTTGTGCATCTCCGAGTCTGGACCACGTTCGAAGCGGATGAACTCATACATAAGTATCACGGAGTGCAGACTGAGTATATATCCATTTCACTACGAGCCAAGGTCGAGAGTCAAATGTGTGAATGCATCGTGAATTTTGGCTTTTTCGATCTGAGCCTAGAGCAACGGTAAATAACCATTAGGTAGTGTTTCATGCATGCCAACGTGTTGGCCACGGTCCAGCTTTTCAACCATCAGTGCTAAACCCACCAGAGAATGCTTCAAAGTAAAAAACTGCCACCCCTTGCCACGGCCCGCGATCTGCCAGGTTAATGGGCTTTGTGTCATTCGCCGTCCTCGCTGCTCTCGAGCTAGATAGGTGAACGTTTCCTACCTTTGCCTTCAGAATCCTTTCGATCCTCAATTTCGTCCATGGCCCGCGGAACCCACGACATCCTTAGTAGTCTTATGGTTCCGACGTCCAGGTATTGCTTCCCCGTCAACAACGTTTCGATTCTGGTAGTCTTCGGGATCCAACCCCCAGTGGACCCGTGCTATGACTATTGGCCATACCATCAAGAATTCCCGCCAAAGAAACCAAGCCAAATCCCTTGTTCTTGGTGATAGCACTCTTCACCATGTCCCCAACCGAAGTTTTCTCGAGCAGATCTCTATGACACTGTTCTCTTTGTCGTGATTGCTTCAAGTCTTCCTCAAGCTCCACGAGCCTCTCGGATGCTAATTGACTCTTGTCATTGGCAGCGGCTTTCGCGATTTGCTCGTCTCTCTTTTCCAGCTGTTGATTTTGTGTTTCTATCGTTCCCCTCAATCTGTCGAGCTCATCCTCCTGATCTTTCAGCTCTTCAATTGCCAGTGTGTCTTTCGACCACTTCTCGAGCTCATTGGTGATGGCTTTCAGCTCTTCCTCTTTAGCCTCTAGCCGCCCTGTTTTGGTATTCGGCTTTTTGCCCTGCTCCCCCAATTTTTGTGATTCGTCTTGTCCAAATTTGAGGAATTTCCAGCTGAAATGGTCATAACAGACGGATCTCTTCCCTTTCCCGTGGAATCTGCACTAACGCGGCCTGAATGTCTTGGTTGCGTTCCCGGCAAATATGCCTTCGACTTTCCACGAATACCAACTGCTTCATGAAGATTGCGTGGATCCTCAAAGATTTCCGTGCCGAAATTTAGGGCCGATGAAGGGCCCCCATTCCCTGTGCCAGGCTCTCCGCCTCGCTACAGTGGAGGAATCTTTACCATAGAAGGCTTGCGTGACGATGCAGCGGAAACTCGTCCCATTGATGGAAAAGTTTCAAATTTTGCGGTAGACCTTTGTTGTAGCGCATGTGACATTGGAACTTGGGGGTTTACAGATAATTCAGTGGAGTCCCTGCGTGACAAAGAGAGAACGTCGGCCGTAATACCGCGTGTAGGTTTGTCAGTTTGGTAGTCTATCTTGGGCTGTTGAGACACGCGGCCTATAGATCTCTTGTTTGGAGAAATGCTCGAATCGACGAGTCCAGCTCCATAAGACCGTGAGAGGGCAGAGTTTCCGAAAGACTTGGGTCCTGATTGTGGTGAGCACCGGAGGGCGCCAAGGGCTGATTGTGCCACGGGGCCTCTTGACCTCGAGTTATTGAACGTGGGAACGCTCTGCTCTTGGTTTCAATCTCTACAGGTGGTTTCCGATGTCTACGCAGCCCCCCCCACCCTACTGATAACCCAGTTGAACTTACCTACAGGAGCAGGTTTCTAGTTCCGCGTGAGGCCCGAATCGCTACCACATCCACAGATGTAAAACATCTTGTCTATAGAACCTATACGAACATAGGTAGGTAATAAGGACTCACTACCACCCATTCCACTCTCTAATATAAGTGACACTGTCTATATGAAGAACCGTTAGCTGTTTTCTCCTAGAGCTCTGGAACTCTCTAATAAGGTACCTGGCATCATTGATATACCCTAACTTTGGGCCCTTTTGTGATTGAAAATTTAGGCTACATAAATCTCAGACTATGTGGGGCTGTGGAAAACTTTCGTGTAGGATATAATCTTGAGATAGCTAATTGTGGGATAAACTGCTGTGTGCTGATAGGTAACTCCCAACTTGGCATCACATGATGGCCAATGGTGTGATTGTTAATGAAACAGTATCTAACTTAATATTTATGCATGTACCGGTGACATTGGTTGCTAAACTGTGAGAGTTCACGTGAAATTAGATCATGTTGTTGCCTTCAAATTGTCGGCGTGTCTTGTTCACAGGCACATATTGCCAGGACTTAGCATACATCAAGATTGTTTGCTTTAATCCCACGTGTATGAATCCACTAAATAAGCTGTCCATTTCCCAACTCGTTGTCTGTTGACAAAGGTGTGTCCTGTCCGCATACTATGGACGCACTTGAGAAGCTGAACATTTGAAGCTGGAGCTGACGGAGGCTAGCTGAGGAGGATGCTTCGATTGCATCGAACACTTGGAACGCTGTGAAACCCTTTCTTTCACTTCTGTACGATCTGAATACACCCGGGCATCAACGGAGCAACGGAGACAGTGGGCCGTTGCCCTGAGATGGGATTGTTGGGTAAGTGCGCAGGATGGGCTAGGATGACATATTTTGCCACAAATGAAGGTCAAAGAAGAAAGCGGCGCTCTTCATTTACTTCCAAGGGTCAAGATCGCGCAATCCTATCCCAACTTGACTCTTTCCAGCCATGTTCGTCTCATCCCCAGCTCCCGAGCTTCATAGCCGGCCAAGTACTGCGGTTTGTCAGATTGATTACCCTTGCGGCACCACATTCCGAAAACTGGATACCACTAACATTAAGCTTCTTTCTATGCGGGTCCGGAACTCATGCCACATTCCGGGGAGACGCATTAGTAAACATGGCCGAGACCCCCTCAGCTTTCTGGGGCCCTGGATAATCAGCATGTGAAGCCAGTCGGGGCTTTGAGTTGGGCCCAAATTTGTTTGGCTGGCAGCCGTCAAGCCTTGGCCCTGCTGCGGTCCCTGACGATCGGGGCTCGTCCGGAGTCCGATGTGGTCTGTGTCTGTGGCTCCTGTCAAACCTGAGTGGTGGAATCCTTGGCGCGTCTGCCATCACCCTCGTTCAATATGGCTAAAGCTATCTACAGGAGCCCTGCCGATGCAACCTTGATATATGACACCCCAGACTTTGCGGCTCCAATACGTCCTCACTTATATTGACGTCGTTTCTCCCTGAGCCGGCATTGTCGATCGCGACTCGCAACCACTTGTCAGGGCAAATGTTCCCATACCCCAGGCTGATTTGCTAGCACCTGCTGAATTTTCGATGCTGACGCGGCTCTGCACCTAATGTCGGCTGTGGCTGAAGAACCCTGGCACTTCGACTAGATGCCCAGACGCTTACTTCTGCTGAACCGAAACACATGGCTGCACATCGCTCTCGGTGGTTGTCTCCAGCCCGTAGGACCGGTACGCCTTCATATTTTTGTTTCACCACCGAGCCACGCATGACTCGACCCGAAGCTCGCCACATTTATTTCGAGATCAGAGTCCTCGAAATAGATGCTCACCAGTCAATTGGGTGCAGCCGCAGGTTGTGTCACAATATATGAACAATACAGAGCCTAATGGGCCGAGACCGCCAGCCTCTGCTGACCCTGGCTCGGTCGAAAACATCCTCGAGGATGATGTGCTCTGGCGTCACCGCGCGTTGCAAGTGCAGTAACCTATAGGCTATGAGGTGCGATGGCCTGTCACGGAGGCTCTGGCGTTTGTCCGGACATTTGGGTAGCACTGGTCCTTCAATAATCTGTCGAGGGCAGGTCGCACGCCATCCAAGCCTTTAGACGAACGCGTCGTCATGTCGATCTGTGAGTCTGAGCCATGGGGGGCATACGAGTTCTCAGCCATTGGCCCCCAAAAGTCCCCTTCCCCTGCTTGTTTTCTTACACCCGGCCAATGCCAGCGACGGACACCAGTTTCTTTGAGGCCCACCCACTCGCTGTTTCATGCCGCTGTCTGTCTGGCCGGTCTCGGTAGTCATGGACAGGGACGACGGCTTATACGTGCTCCATGTATTAATCAATCGCGGGCCGCTACGCCATTCTCCCAAAGGCCCTTGCAATGCTATCCACCAGCCCATCCAGGACATGTCACAACTGGCATGGCACTGGGATACTGGGGTACCGCGTGCCTGGGCCATTGACCGCATCTTGGTCCAGATCACATCAGATGTATTAATTATTCACGGTGGAGAAAAGTCCGCGGTTCCCCCCCCTGCCGTAGCCGCTGGGGAATTATTCTTGGTTTGTGGTCGCACGGTTCGATTCACTGCACGGTGGCAATCATCAATCTAAATTAATATGTGACTGCCAGGTAGATCGAGCTGTGCACAGTTTGGTTGGGATAGTATATCCGGCTGAATGACCTCCGATCGATGGAGTCACACAGGTGTATCCTCGAGAGGCTCACATATATAAGTAAACACAGCTGCCCTTCCTTCTGGTTCCTAATATTCGCCAGCACTCAAGTACTTCTCAGAGTATCAAGCCTTCCTCCCTCTTTTACAGCCACGTTTCGACAACGTCAACAAATCGTTCGATACGACATTCTCTTCATCGCGCAGTCTGCCCGCATCTGTCAAAAGCTCACATTATTCACCTACAAGAAACACTCACAAAACACACACGCCGACACCATGAAGTTCTCACTCGTCGCACTCTTCGCTGCCTCTGCCATCGCTGCCCCCCAATTCGGAGGTGGTAAGGGCAAAACTGCAACTGGACTACCTTTCCCTACAGGATTTCCTACTGGCCCGATTCCTACTGGCCCGATTCCTACTGGGTGGCCTACTGGGTTTCCTGGATTTCCTACTGGTGGATCCGGACTACCGTTCCCCACCGGTGGCTTCGGTGATGATGACGGCGCTCTGTTCAACGTCGAGGAAGATGAGGCCCCTGCTCGGCCAACCCCAACTGGTAAGGGCAAGGGGGGCAAAGGCAAGGGTACTGGCCTGCCTGGATGGCCTTCAGGTAAGAAGCTTTTGGATACGATCTTTACCAACGTCAAGAACAAATATACCTCATATTTAGCCTATTCAACAAAGACTTTATGGGCTGCAGGTTTTGAGACAGGCTATGGCCACCTCGGGGCTCACTCCTCACCGTATTGGCATGAAGCTACTTCTTTGGTTCTTTGACAGCTGACTCTGAATGCTGTAGGTCTGCCTACTGGGTTCCCATCTGGCCCGTTCCCTACTGGGCTCCCTACTGGGCTCCCTACTGGGCCCGGTGGCCCATTCCCGACTGGCGGTCCCCACAACGATGAGTAGGCACTCAAACCTTGTGTAACGGAGGCTGAGCTCAGAGTGCGTGGACGGCCACGAATGTGGACGCGCAAGCCCGCCCAGCTCACGTCGCTGAACGATTCAAGGCGTACGCATGTCAGTCAATCCGCCTGCACGCTACGACTCAGCCTCGCCGGTCACCTCTCAGCTCGGACCTTTCTCTGGAGGGCGAGTGTCAGGTACAACGTTGGACAAATGTTACAAATCAATTAGTGTCGCGTTATTCCCTTCACCCTTGTTCGAGGCTTGATCTGGAGATCAGACTACGGATGTATCCATTCACTGGTGTTTACTTGTTCTTCTGTATATATGAGCGTGTCAGCTAGTTAAAAACCCACCAATGCCAAGAAACCCAATACTGTTCCAGCTTGACGGTGTTACGAAATTCTAGTGAGAAGGATGTTTCGCCGCATGAGAGTTTACTCATCAATAGATTACGTAGTATAGTGTGAGAAAATGGACACCTTGAAACAACCACCATGAATCAGTATGTTCCTCGGGATACGAAGAAGGATTCATTGATATGACTTTTCCATATGGCCAAAACATGAAGTCGGCCTCTGTGGGCTGCTATGGAGAACACTATAGAGCAGTCATACGCTTGACCTATGCTCCTAGGTACCTACTGTAGGTATGCATTCCTCAATAGCAAGTTGAAGTGAGAATAAGGCACAACTGTCCTCCCACCCCTCTGGAACATGTCTTGGTATCTGAAATGGTCCTGTTTACACCCGCTCGCAAGCCTCTATGAACATTCACTGCGCCTAGTGCCAACCACTCACACACACCATGCCCAAATACAACGTTGAGGCCATGCCGATGGAGAGTGCCCGGCATCGTAGCGTCCACCACCAGGCTTGAATTGTTCTTCCTGACGGCACACTGCCTTAGCGCCTCCGGAGAGTCAAATTGGGCAACCTAGATGTCGATCCTCACAACTGCTAAGAACGGCCTTGTCACACATCGACAGAAGAGGATGGTCGGGTCGAGCAAGAGATCACTGCCAGTCTCGCCTTCAGTGGGTGGGAGTTGCGACAGAACGAAAAAGTGATAGATTCTCAAACGCTGTTCACATTCTAATACAAAGAGAAAATCTCATGGCAACTACTCGTCAATATTAGGAGACCTCGCTCTCCCATCCTGAATCTTCTTTTCTTGCTGTACCTTCGTTACGTTCGACCTTTTCAATCAGTACAGTCGCATGCATGTTCTCGTGAGCCATCTATACGCCTACTCTAAGCCGCATATGTTCCACTTACTGTAATAAGCCGTACATAAACTATGTACAAATTGCTCAATAAGCGATAAGCAGTTGCTGAGCAGCTTATTGTCCGTAGGCTACTTAAGAGATTAAGCCGTTGATGGGTATTTGCGCGCATTAAAGCAGAGGGAGCTGTGTGTGGACGGCTGGTTTGAGAAGGAGCGGTTGGTGAAGAAGGAGCGGGACATATACGGCTCCCGGAACTCACATCCCGCCGGTACTGATCGTGATGAGAAACTGAAAGCACGCGATGGCCCATGCCAAAAGAAAAAGAAAAGGAAAACCTCCTTCTACCGGTGAGGACCGTGAAAAATCAGCTCAATACGACGTCAAGTTACTCCAGCCGTTATGGTCTCGGAGCCTTTGGAACCGACCCGTGATAGATCTCTCCCACAATCCGATGGCGGACCACCGGGCCGAGTGAAAAGAGATGCACGATTTCACAATTGGAAGTTTCCGCCGGCTTTTGCTCAAGGGTATCATGCAAGTGGGCAATATTTTCACGCCATCAACAGAGGATGCTACGCGCCGTTTCCTCCGGTTCCGCATGGGAGTGAGGCTTCAGCCTTGAGTCGACCATGCTTTTAAAGGCCCTTGGCCCGAGAGACCCCAGGATGAGTTCATCCTCGGAACAAATTAAGACGCAGCTGGCTCCCTAGATAGATCATTTCTCAACTATCCGTCGTCATTGAGCTCAATATTTATGGCCCTTAACTCAATGAGCAGGGGGCAGTGGTGATCCCAAATTATACAAGGTATTGCTCTTGCTGAATGTGAGTCGAAGGCTGAGTCACTCAATATAGAAGCTATGAAATAGCTTGATTAACAGATACTGAAGAGCACCAGGTATTTACCCTTCAGCCTCATACGCACCACTCAAAACCGTTCAGGCTGAACATTCCTCCTGGGGTATGTCAATGCTAGAACCCAAAGAAGAAGAAGAAAAGAAGAAGAAAGAAGGAGAAGAAAATACAAATCACCACCGTGGAGTGGAGGGCTCACACTGGGCTATAAATAACTAACAAATTTAGGCGAAGGGGTTGTTGCCAGCTTGCAGACACCAACTGAAGGATCCAGCGTCAGTCAGGTCCTTTCGTCACGCGTTGTCAAGGGTTTGTGAGCATCACAACATAGGCATGGTCGCTGATAAAATCTTCTACAGCATTATGACAGCGCTATCTAGACATCAAAACATTCCATCTACATCTTATAACTCCTCATGTGGATGCGCATCCTCCTGTACCACGACCTTGTCCGGCCGGCCGCTGTCGGCGTGCAAGTCCACGCCCACCTTCTTCCTCCACTTCTCCCAGACCGACCAGAACTCCTTTACCATCCCGCTATCCATCTGATCTGGCAGTACCACCACATACTCGATGTAGAGGTTGCCAAACTCGGTCTGGTGGTAGACGCTGTCGCCGTCCTCGTGCCATTTGGGCATGCCTTCGCCCTGCACCCTCTCCACATGGCCGGGCTGGATGACCTCGCCCCGCTTGCGGCCGATCTTGACGACGTGGCCATCCAGGTGGGTGATGTTCCTCCCCCAGTCGCCCATCCATGCCTCCCGCAGGCTGATAACTTCCTTCCAGAAAAGATCGTCGTCCTTCCTCCTGAAGAAGACACCATCGACCCGGTCGGGGTTCTCGTGCTCCAGGTCTGGCTCCTTCTCGGTCAGCATGACGATCAAGTCGCCAGCCTCGTAGTCGGGGCTTGCGTCCGCCTCGTTCTCGTAGACCAGCCGCGAGTCCCTCGCCGCCCCACGGGCGACATTGAGCTGCACCGTCGTGGGGTTCCGTACGACGCGGGCGCCGTTACACACGGGACACCTGTGCTTGATGACCTTGCCCCTGCCGCCGCACTGGTCGCACTGCGATTGGACCTGCTGGAACATGCCCGGCGCGAGCTGGTGCTTCGTGATCCGCACGCCGTGGCCACCGCAATGCCCACACGTGTCTACGACGCCATCGGCTGAGCCCGTGCCGCTGCACTCCTCGCAAATGTGCTGTTTCTCCCACTGGAACTCGGTCGTCCGGCCGTTGTAGAAGTCGCGCAGGGAGATACCGATCTTGACCTCGACATTAGGGCCACGCCGCACGCCATGGCCGCCGAAGTGGCCGCCGCCGCCGAAGAACCTGCTGAAAAGGTCAAAGGGGTCGTGGTGACCGCCGCCGCCGCCCTGTTGCCGTTGCTTGAGGCCCTCGTGGCCGTACTGATCGTAGATCTTGCGGGACTGGGGGTCGATGAGGGCTTCGTAGGCTTCGGAGACTTCGACGAACTTGTCCTTGGCGGTGTCGTCGCCCCTGTACATTGTGGCACATCAGCATCTGGGATGTGGGTGGAGAATGTGTAGTATTGGCTACTGCGCCGGCTGAACTTACGGGTTCTTGTCAGGGTGGTACTTCTTCGATAGCCTTCTATATGCAGATTTTATTTCCTTGTCGGAGGCTTGTTTGCTGATTCCGAGAAGCTTTCGAATGTCAGTTGGAGTGGGCTAGTGGTAGGAACAGGTTGCTGTACATTGTAGAAGTCCTCTGCGCAAAGGACAAGCTGCAGGAGCGCAATCAGGAGCAGCAAAGCTGCCCCTCGGATGAACATCTCGGCTTCGTTCCTCTCCAGCCGACTAATAGCAATCTTTAAACAAGTTGGAGAAGCATATGAGAAGAAAGCACTGAGAGGCAACTGGTCTTCCAAGGAGTGACGATGGGTGGGTCAGGTCAGGTCGGGTCGAGTCGAGGGAGACAATGGAAAGGGCTGAGAAAGGTGTTCTTATTCCGGTAGACTCCCGCCCGATTTACACGGTTGGAAAACACCAGCGTGTTAAAAAGATGGGTGTAAGTCTGGCTGGCAGGGGTGTAGATAAGGGTTCGGCTGATAGTGAAGTAACCTCAACCCCAGGCTTTCTCTGCTGTCTGTCTTGGTTCTCACCTAACTGATAAGAAGCTCTTCCTCTTGGCCAAAATGTTCCCGGCAGTACTTTGGTGAATAAGGACATACTCCGTCAATAGATCCGAGGTCACTGCTCGGCATCCAAATTAAAATGCACAATGAGAATTCAAGCCAAGTCACTGTCCAATCCGACTCATTTCTTTGGTTCTGTTTGAGATGGCTGCTGTTCTCAAGCTCTGTTGCCCAGGTGGCACCTCGCCGCTAAGCTGCGACAGCCGCGCTGCCTGCCAGTGGAAGTAAGCCTGGCCGGGGTGCCCCACAATAATTTCCTGGGCAGCGCTGCGACGTCCCAAGTTGCTCTCCACCACCACTTTACCCGCTGTCCAGCAGAACATCCAACCAACACGTTAGGGCTGTCTGCGGGGCCGCCTTGGACTGAACGCCCTCCTTTGCGATCGCGAGGTACCTCGCCATACGGGAGTAAGGGTCTCACTGGCCGCATAATCTCCCGCCACAGCTTGCCTTGTCCAGCGAGGCGCGCACCCAGGTCAACTCAGGCACCATGGCTTCCAAAAGATACGCCTTCGTCCCCATGGACGACCCGGCCGAAGCGCCAAGGGAGAGGAAAGAGAAGAAAGAGAACAAGAGCAAGAGGTCGTCCCGTCACCACCGCCGCCACCGCGATGAGGACAGATGGGCTGACGAGTCGCCAGTCGAAGAAGAGGAAGAGGCTGAGACCAATGACTTCAAAGAGTCTGCATCCAAACGCGTCAAAATCAGTCATGACGACGACGACGACCATAATGACGAAGACCGCCGCAACCGCGATTCTGCAGAGCGCGATAGGGAGGAGCGTGATGCTCTTGATAGGCGGCTTCGTGAAAAGGATAGGGGCGATTCTCGCAAGAAGCCCGAGGCATCAAAGAGCAGGATGGACGAACTGCGGGATGTCGAAGACCTACGTATCCGCTCGAGGCAGAGCTATGTCGCAAAGCGAGAGACGGAGAAGATCGCGCTGCTCAGGAAACAGGTGGCTGATGAGCTCGAGGAGGAGCGGTCGAACCCACGTCTGACGGAGAAGGAAAGGCAGGAGTTTCGCAGGAACCGGGAGCTGCTGCGTCTTGCTGAGGAGAGGTTGCGTATCGATGATCACAGGGAAGGGTACTACATGCCCGAGGACTATATCACACAAAAGGGCAAAATCGACAGGAAGAAGAAAGAGGAGGCATTGTACAAGCGGTACGTTGAAAGGGACGAGTATGGGCAGGAGCAATTTGTCACAGAGCACGAGGAGTGGGAGAGGGAACAGGCGCAAAAGGCCAAGGCCCAGATCCTCAGGCCCGAGCTGGAGGATGACGGCTCATACGAGCATCTATTCGACGAGGACCAATACGTGCAATGGATCCAGGCTGCCAAGCTGGACGGTGTCAATCCGGGATTGACTCAGGAACAGGCATATCTCGCCGCTCAGATCGACGCTGCCGAGAAGAAGCAGCTCTCCATCCAGGAGACGAGGAAGACCCTGCCCATATACTCTTACCGAGACCAGTTCTTGGCTGCACTGGAGGAGTATCAGATCCTTGTTGTGGTGGGAGAAACCGGCAGTGGAAAGACGACCCAGCTGCCTCAATACCTTCTGGAGGGAGGTTTCGTGAAAGAGGGTGCCAAAGTCGGCTGCACACAGCCGCGACGAGTTGCTGCGATGAGCGTTGCTGCCCGTGTCGCCGAGGAAATGGCGGTCAAGCTAGGAAACGAAGTGGGCTACTCCATCCGGTTCGAGAACAACGTCTCTGACAAGACGATTCTCGAATACATGACGGATGGTATGTTGCTTCGTCACTTCATGACAGATCCTATGCTCAACGACTTCTCCGCAATCATGATCGACGAAGCTCACGAGCGAAGTGTCAACACTGATATCCTTTTGGCCTTGCTCAAAGACCTGGCCAGAGAAAGGCCAGACCTCAAGCTACTCATCTCTTCGGCCACTATGAACGCAGCTAAGTTCGCTAGCTATTTTGACGATGCGCCCATCTTCAACATACCTGGGCGAAGGTATCCGGTCGACATCTACTACACACCCCAGCCAGAAAGCAATTATGTTGCAGCGATGATCTCAACCGTCTTTCAGATCCATACCACTCAAGGAAAGGGCGACATCCTGGTGTTCCTTACCGGTCAAGATGAAATTGACACGGCCGAACAGCAAATCAGCGACATCGCAAAGAAACTGGGAAGCCGGATCAAGGAGTTGATCATATGTCCAATTTATGCCAACCTCCCGAGCGACCTCCAGACCAAGATCTTTGAGCCTACCCCTGATAACGCACGCAAGCTTGTCTTGGCTACGAACATCGCGGAAACGTCCCTGACCATCGACAATATCGTCTATGTTATTGATACTGGCTACGAGAAGCAAAACTACTACAACCCTGCGACCCGCATGTCTTCTTTGAACGTCGTGCCATGCTCCAGAGCGGCTGCGAACCAGAGAAGTGGGCGTGCAGGACGTGTAGGTCCCGGTAAATGCTTCCGTCTGTACACCAAGTTCTCATACATGAATGAAATGGACGAATCACCCACGCCTGAGATCCAGCGAACCAATCTCAACAGCGTCGTCTTACAACTTAAATCCCTCGGCATCGAAAAGCTCCTCGACTTTGATTTCATTGACCCACCACCCACAGAAGCCCTCATCTCTGCCCTCGACAATCTCTACGCACTCCAAGCTCTCAATCACAAGGGCGAAATGACTCGCCTTGGTCGACAGATGGCCGAGTTCCCGACCGCACCTGAAGTCGCCAAAGCTGTCATAGCAGCCGACAAGGAAGGTGCAGTCGAGGAGGTACTCAGCATTGTCGCTATGCTTGATGAGGCATCGGCACTATTCTTCCGGCCCAAGGACAAGAAGATCCATGCGGACTCTGCGCGCAGAAGATTTACAGTCAAAGAGGGCGGAGACCACCTGACGCTGCTAAACGTCTGGAATCAATGGGTCGAGAGCGATTTCAGTCCCATCTGGTCGAGGGAGAACTTCTTGCAACAAAGAAGTCTGACCCGGGCGCGGGACGTCCGCGATCAGCTTGCCAAGCTATGTGATCGTGTTGAGGTGCAGCTTTCCAGCTGCGGAGTCAACAATATCCGCGCAATACAGCGCGCGCTGACGGCGGGCTTCTTTAGCAATGCAACACGCATGGACAGGAGGGGCGACGGCTACAGGACAATGAAGAACAATTCGAGTGTCTGGGTCCACCCGAGCAGTGTGCTCAAGGAATTGCACCCGCCGCCTAAGACGGTTATCTACCACGAACTGGTTCAGACTAGCAAGGAGTATATGAGAGGCTGCCTGCCGATCGAGGTGGGCTGGCTGAGGGAGCTCGCGCCTCATTTCTACAAGAAGCATGAGATTGATGCGATAGAGGACAAGAAGATGCCCAAGGCGAGGAAGTAGATGTGCCTCTCCGTCCAACATACTTGTTGATCAATTGGATAATTCCTCATTGCGAGAGTTTACAGGGATAACGTATCCCTTAGATTAATGCTTCACCGTTGATTGTGAAAGAACCCTGCTTTTACATGGTGACTCTGAACTCCAATGTTTGGCCATCAGGTCCTTCCCCGTACAGTTGCGCCCTATCCTCAACCCACTGGAACAGACAAGAGCCGCAACCGCTTCGGATCCCAAACACGTTCAACTCGACCAGCTCGTGGGTATCATGCTCCTCATCGTAGAATATATCAAACGAGAAGCCCTGCTTCAGTAGCAAGTCATCCATGTGTCGCCGGCTGTCGATGTTCGCGCAGATCACCTTGTGCACCTCCCTCGCACCTGTGACAATCTTCTTCATGACCTGTTCCTTCTCCTCACCAGATTGGCCGCTGAACATCCACTCCTTGTGCCAGCGGTACTGGCTGATGCCCGTGATTGCTTCCCCTCTCGGAGGGCAGAAAGCACGGTACTCCCTCTCACTTCTCATTCGCTCGTTGAACGGGAGAAAGTAGATGTCCGGCCCCTCAACATTACCACCACCGCCAGGCCCCTCCTTCATGTTTTCCAGAGCTACTACAATCGCGTTGCGGCACCTCAAGCTCGTAACAAGCCGCAGAACGGCCTCCTTGACACTGCGAACCGCTACCTGCCCAGGCTCCAGCTGTGCGCCGTCCTTTGGCGAGCACGCGTCCAGCCTCATGAAGAGACCCTCGGCCGGGAACACCAGACCTGAGAAGGCCGGCTCGATGGCGTCTTCCACGTCCTCGGCGAGCGAGAGGTTCATGGATCCCTTGGGGATCGACGCGTCGCACGCTTGAATGAGAAGGCGCGTCTGTGGGACGGTCAGGCGCACGACCTGGACGGACGAGGTGGGAAGCTTGCGGCTCTCGAGAATCACGGGGAGCCATCGCTTGAACGAGTATGGGGCCTCGGAGGGCCTTTCGAATCCCGGTGCTTCATCTGTCGTGTGGAAGGCCGTGTTGAAGTGCTTGGGCTGGACGTTGGTGTCTATGTCGTGCTTGACGGAGGTGTAGGGGATCTTTGTGAATCTGACCTCCCCGGCCATTATGCCCGTGGTTCGTAGACAAGAGGGGCTTGCTCCCCACGCGTGGGAACCGTTTATCGGAGGAATCTGGATGGAATCAATTCTCATGGATTTGGCGCTTTACCGTCAGGCATCCATCAATTAGCTTGACAAGCTTGGAGTTGGGGGGAGTGTACAAACACGAACAATCCACATGACCTAAACTTGGGCCGCAACTACCTAGGCAGCCGTGGTCTGGGACCAACCGCGAGGCAGGCGCTGTAGGCAGACGACTTCCATCGAACACCCTTCCCCGGCAGACTCTAGACCTTTTCGGTTCCAAATTGGTCTCTCAGGTTTCAAAGAATGACGCCAGAATGTTCAAAGTTATCATTCTCTTTTTAGTTGGTGATTTTCTCATCGTCCAAAAATTGAACAGCAAGAGCAATTATCACAGCTTTTGCTCATCACAGTCTCGTAAAACTACCAACACGTGTGGGCTACTGTCAGGGTGAAGGGTCACGAGTAGAGTGAATAGGTACACGCAGCGTAGGCACAGCGTAGGAGTGGTGTAGGAACAGTGCATAGAGGATAGAGAACTACTCATCGTTGGCTTCCTCTCTCCTTCCTTTCCATCCTTCCTTCTCCTTCCTTTTATAATTGAGGATGTCCCTCCCTCGCAGTGTGAGCGCTGCGTCCTCCCTGTGCTGGCACCCCGTCCCTGGGTTCCCTCATAGGTAAAGGTGGCTGGGGCGCTCCCTTCCCATAGCATGTGACAATGGTCCCTGACAGCTACTTCGATGTGTCGCATGTGGCGCTTTTCGAGGCTTGTCATGAGAAAGGAGCTATTGTTGCAAGCCAGGAAGTTTCTCGTATGACCATCTCGGGGATGGCCCATATTTCCAGCCACGCTGGATAGGTAGCAGCTGAATGAATACCTTTCAATAATTACATGTGGGAGGATTTCCTGAAGGATCTAAGCTGTGTTGCTTTGGGCAGCGGATGGCGACTGCAAAGCTCCAGGATTGGCAAAGTAAACTTCCAAGGTTGTGTGAGACCAAGAATGAATAGCATTCGGGGTAGAACTACGGAAGAAAGCGTGGGCGAAGCCCCTCTGATCCCAGGGACTAAACAGTGGCGTATGCATGGCGGCAGAATCCCAAGTGAATGTGAAGGCATCCACACAAGACTGGCACCAGCTGGTGAATCACAGGCGACACCCGGGTGAGTAGGTAAGTCAATACCAGAATTTTCAACGGCTCAGGCCACTTGGTGTAAATGGTTAGCCAGGTGATTGCCCAGAAAGGCGGATCTGCACCAATCCCGCCTTCTCGATAATCTATACAACTCCGGGCTTATATCGGCTGTGGCAATCAATTCATATGGTTCGGCCCCAACTCAATTGCAAGTCAGTCTCGACGCGCTGATTATCCCCGGAAGGACGCGCCAGTCGTGGTCGTGCCATGAGCCTTCTTCGCACCTCCTCGACCTTGAGGAGGCTATTTCTTGAGCCAATCCCAATTTACAAGCCGCGCACACCAGCTTTCAAGCATGTGACCGGCCCTGCTCACTGCCAGGTCGCAACGAGACGCCCGCCATGGGCTCATCAGTCGCGGTTCGCGTCGAACGACTCCAGAGGCACCGGCAAGGAAGAAGACCCGTACAAGCTCCTCCAAGTGCCTAGGTATGCATCCCAGAAAGAAATTCAGACAGCCTACTACGATCAGGCGAGGAGGCTGCATCCTGATACATCAAAAGAGGGTAGAACCAAGTTTCAAGATGTCAGTCGACCAAAACTCCGCCGTCCTCCTTCCTTCCTTGGATCGGATGAAGAAATATCAAAAGGCAAAGCAGAAGGCAGAAGCCCAAAAAGAGAAGGACCCGGCCGCTCAGAAAGAGAGGGACCTGGCCGCCCAGAAGCAAAGAGAGATGCTCGCCAGGCAGGACAAGGAACGGCGTGACCGGGAGCTGGAGGCAGCTCTCAGAGACAAGGACAAGCCAAAGGAGCCGGACCAAACAAAAGCTGCAAATAACGGTACAGCATCTCATGACAACACCGAACTCAAGGGGGAGCCCAAGGGGGAGCCCAAGGGGGGGCCCGGGAGCGGATCTTGGGGCGATCCCAAGAATGAATCCAGTTCGGGAGGCAAGGCCTGTCAGGCAGCATGCGACGACGATAAGGGAGGAGCTCCAGCGCGGAAACCGACAGTCACCCCCAACTCCGAATCGTCAAGAGCCGCCCTTTTCCGCCTCGGAGCTAGGACTTCCATTGGAAAGCTGCTCAACATCCAGATAACGCCGACCGGTACGGCCAGGCTCGACTTCTTCACCGCCGACGCCGCCAGCAGATTGCAGCACCTGGCCCGCGGCGGCCAATTCATCGTCAACCGCAAAAAGGTTCATGGAATGACGCCGCAAGTTTCTGCACTCCCCGTCCCAAAAGGACCCACTTGCTTCACGGGTCCTAGTGCTCACGGGTCGGGCTGATAAGATGCCCGTCTTGGAACCAAGTTACGTGAAGTTCATTCTCCGCCAGAACGACCACAATTGTCACTGGGTTCAAGTCAAACGCCTGTCCAAGACGAAGACTGGGATCCACTTCAGTTCCTTGCGGGACGCTGAAAAAGCCCGTCAGATACCGCAATCTCACTTCCCTGACGTCCAAATCAGCTATGGTTTTGATCCAGCAACGGGCCTCAAGGAACTTGAGTCTACCATTAATAATTGGATTGCCCCAGGCGGGGAACTGCCAGACACGACGTACTTTCGGTTTGTGTGTGGCGTAACCCTTGCGGCCTCGCTTGTATCCTGTTGTCTTATCATGATACATTGGTACTGCAAGCCGTAAGCTTTGTTTAGAGCCATATTTCACAGCCACACTTCGCAGTAATGGCACCGAGGATATCGCAAGATAGATCTGATAGACGAAAAACCCAAAATTATCCACCGTGCTGTTCCCTGTGGCGCATCGTTGGATGTTAAGCTGGGCTGGGCCTGTGATATCATAAGCTGCCGGACTACGGACTGCCCAGGTGGGATGTCCATTGTGAATCCTCGTCCAGCTTTTGGCTCATGTGCAGGTCACTCTTGCCCGCGTGACTGGGCGCTGTAAGTGGTTCCCTACAATAACTGATTGCTAACAGCCTTGGGTGATTCGGACGTCAGCGAAGGGCAGCAAGCATATAAAACTCCTCCGACCAAAGTCCATAGCCTTTGTTCTTCAAAGTGGAAATTGTCAGTGGCCAACTACCAACTCGACCAGAAAAATTTTGTGTCCTGGCTCAACTCAGTCATATTCTTCACCGAATTTCTTGAAACCTTCTGCAATGTCGTTCATTGATAAGGTACATTGCCATGTCACCCACGAGACTTCATTCGTCGTAGAGAAGAAACTCAAAGCAGCCGTCCCCCAATTTGAATTAAATTCTGCCGAAAGCTTGCGCGCCGTACAAGACACGCTCATTTTTGAGGTGATGAATAAGTGCCTCGTGCGCACAGTTCGAGTGTCCCCAGCCTCGGAAAGGGTCCCAACGTCTCTGTGATGTGGCACCAACGGAACTATGGAATTATGTCGATAAATTCGTGGCGCTCTATGGGAAGTTCAGATTGGATGTCAAGTTGAGACAGGGGGTTGGCAAGGTCCCCGTCACAGTCCAAACGATCCCCATCGAGAGCACACTTACTGCCAATGCGGACTATGACACTCCTGAGCCAACCCAGCGCGAGTATCATGAGTACAGCCCGCCAGAGATTATCCTGCCCTATTTTGATAGTTGAGGCGATTTACCCGGTGGTGATAGATGGACCGACAGTAATCTGTCTGTTGTTGGTCAGTCTTTTATGGGACCCGCGCCCACTAACCCTCGTACACTCAATTTTGAAATTGACCCCGGCATCTCATGGGAGTCTCACAGCCGAACAGGACTGTCGCTGGACTCGGGAAATGATGATTATCATAGTGGATAATTGCAGCCTACCGGCGTACCCTAGCCCCCCCCTGGTGGTACAGCTTTAGAGCCACGGCAATCATTCATATCTGCATCTGAAAGTGGGATAAGTGGAATTGCTAGCTCGGACAAAAACAATTGCATATGACCATTACTCTGACCAATATTTGAAATACATTGCTATGAATCTTTTAGTCAAGTGCTCCTCAAATCCACCCTGTCCTTTGTTAAACACTTGGAGGTGCTGCTTGTAACCAGGACCTGGTCAAAATGAAGTGGATCTGTCCAACCCCCTCTGGCATTCACACAGCCCCAGGTCCAGGGCAAAAATATCTCCCGCACGGTTGGTAATGCTTCTTGTCCCTTTACAACCCAAGGGTGGGTCCCGTTCACGATTTCTAATAGCGGTCGCTCTATTTATAACCGCCAAACACTTCATCGTCATTGGGACATTTCGAAGACCAGTATACAGTATAAATTCCCCAGACAATCTCACAACATCCCCATCCAGCCGCCATCAGTTTTCCAGTTTTCCCATCAGCAATCTCAGGCCCCGGTGTCTAAGCCGCCCATCATGGCCCCTATCAGTGAAATATTCTGGTTTCTCCTGGACCCTTGGCTTTTCATGTCCCAGGCCGTCTTGGTCCTCCCATCGACTATCCTACGCCTCATTCTCCAGGGCCAACTCACCACCCTGCTCTCCCCGTCTAAGCTCCAGTCAGCCTGGTTCAGCACCTTCTGGGCAACAGCGGGCCCAGGCGTCCGGGAGACGGGCGAGGCGCGCGTGATCCCCCTGCTTGAGGGCTACGTCGCCGGCGGCAACGTCGTCAACAAGCGGCAGCACGAGAGCATCAGCGGCACGGTGATCGAGGTCGGGCCGGGCACCGGGATGTGGGTGTCGGTGTTCTCGAAGCTGCACACCGCGGGCAGGGGGATCACCAGGATCTACGGTGTCGAGCCCAACACCGGCGTCCATGGTGCGCTGCGCAAGAACGCTGCTGCCGCGGGCCTGCAGGATACGTACCAGGTTGTGCCTCACGGCATTGAGGACCTCGCCAAGTCCGGCAGCGTGGCCAAGGAGAGCGTCGACTGCATCGTGTCGATCTTGTGCCTTTGCAGTATCCCTGATCCTGAACACAACATCAAGGAGCTGTATGAATATCTGAAGCCTGGTGGTCGGTGGTATGTGTACGAACATGTCCGGTGTGAGAGCGAGAGGATGAGGGAATGTGGCTTGTTTATGCGAGTGTACCAAGGTAAGTCCGACTCGCCTGACAGTGACATGATTTACAGAATCGCATGCGACCTGGCTCTGCACAGCGCATGTGTTGACCATTACCCTTTCATACACGAGTGAACAGCGTGTTAATTCTTGTCAGCCCTTGTCAACATCTTCTGGCCAACTGTAATAGGCGGTTGCCAGTTGTGCCGGAACACGCCCAGGATGCTCAGAGAAGCCGGCCCGTGGACAAAGATCGACCTCGAGCAGCCAAAAGGCGAGCCATGGTACCACCCGTTACCACACATTCTGGGCGTCTTGACGAAGTGAACGTTTCCTAACGGCTGGGGCGGCTCATCATGCGCTGCCTCGACAGAGGTTGCCAAGGGGTGGTCGCGGCTCGTGTGATTTTGGCTGCTTGTCACAGCCGACATCTAGAGTTTTGGTCGTGGCTCTGCGGAAGAGCAGCAGACAAGCGGCCTTGTAAAGGCTTTCGGCTGTGAGACATATGCGTCTCGCTGTGGGTCTTTGCATGCGGCCCGGCGTTTGTTTCAACTCTTCATAATCACGGATTGGAGATGGGGAACTATCAAGAAATGTCCGTCTTGGAGGGCGAGGAGGAATGATTTACTGATACAATGTTGTCGAGTGTGAAATGGTATGCGAGAATGATGGGTGTCGCACGCAAGAGATGTCCTATTTCTCCAAGATTCCGCATGGTTGCAGCACACCCGACGTCCTACATTATCTGTTGCCCTCGGCCAGACCACGGCATTTATAAGACTGCCGCGAGCTGCATTAGTTGTGTGATGTCATAGTTGGCAACGGTCAAGGGCAGTTGCGGATGTCAAAAGCTTCGAAGGGACCGAGCTTGAAGAACACTTTGGACACATGTCTGCCCTGGGACTGATACCGCGGCGAGTAAAGTCGGTTATCTACGATCCTGCGAGACAGACACGACCCAGGCAATTGTAGTTGTGCATCCAAAATCAGGGTACAAAGCATCAAACAGCGCCATGATGGCTGTAAATACCAAGTGGCTCGAATCACAAGGAAGTGGTCATCAGACGTGGGGAGGTATTCCGGAGGATGAAGTACCATTTTTCGAAAGACTATTCCAGCGGATCATATCTGGTCTTTTTGCTATCTCCTTGGTCTCATTTTCGGTCTTCCATTTCATCTCCTTCACAAGACCCGAGAAGCTGCCAGAAGTCCACAACCATTAGAGTCATCCATCCATATCCCATGTTCCAGACGGAGGAACGCATATTCGCAGAATTCAGCCAATGAACCCGCAGGAGATGCCATCTTTATCTGAATGCATCGAGGCAAGGCCAAACCAAGCTCTCAACCGAAACCAGGAGCGTTACCACCCACCACTGGGGCCGTTGTTCCAGTCATCACCACCAGCACCAGCACCATTGCTAGCACCACCGGAGTTGTTGTCCCAGCCAGCGCCGCCGGCGCCGCCAGCACCACCATCGGCAGGTGTTTCGATAGAATCAAAGCCACCACCGTCGGCACCAGTTCCGCCGTCCTCATCAACACGAGGTTTGGTGCAGCGGACTTTGGTGTGGCCGAACTCCTGGCAGTTCTGGCACTGGACACGAGAATCTGGGACAATATCAGCATGTGGAGTTCGAGGTCAGGAGAAACGAGACTTACAGTCGCGAGGCTTGGGGCACTCGCGGCTGGTGTGACCGTAGTCGTCGCAGTTGCGGCATTGGACCTTGGACATGTCCTTCGGCTTGTCGCACTCCTTGGCTATGTGACCCTCCTCACCACAGTTGCGACAACCACGAGAGCCGCCACCACCGGTAGGGCAATCCTTGGAGAAGTGTCCGACTGGTGACAATTAGCACGTATTCCTTGTTCAAAAGCTGGGGGTGGACCCACCCTCGTTGCACTTGCGGCACTCCACGTTGGAAGCATCCCGAGGCTCAGTGCCTGGCATTGTCAGTCAGTCAGTCAGTGAACAATTGCTGGATTTTCCCAGAGGGAACTCACAGTCAGCAGCCTTGTGGCCACCCTTTCCGCAGTTCTTGCAGGCAAACTTGTCAACGCGGGGGGTAGGGCCTGCGTATGTCAGTCAATTGGTTCGTGACCATGGTGCTGGAAGCAAGACTCACAGTCGCGCACGCGGTGACCCTCCTCGTCGCAGTTGTAGCACTTCACGACGATTTTGTCGGCCTCCAACTTCTCCTCGGGGCAGTCCTTGCGGACATGTCCGAGCTTCTCGCAATTGCCACACTTGGGCTTTCCAACCCAGGGGACAACGTCGCCAGCGTCGGCAAGTCGCTCCATGACGACACCATGGTTCTCGGGCCAGCCCTCTCGCTCAGACTGGCGAAGAGGCTTGTCTGAGAAGCGGTAGTTCACCGTGTACTTCTTGTTGAGATTGCCTTGAAGGTCCATGTTGGTCAAGGTGATGGAGAGATTCGTGCGCTCCTTGGGAATCAGGTAAAGACCATAGCCCTGAGAACGGAGGGCTTTCTCGATCTCAACAAATGTGGTAGTAGGCTGGGCCTTGGCGTAGATCTGGATCTTCTCCTTGACCTCATCCATGTCCCTGTCGTTGATGGCCTGCTCCAAAAGCTTCCAAGCCTCCTCGCCGGTCATGTCAGGAAGGTGGCTGCGGTCAACCTTGCGAGCGTTCTGGCACTCGACGGCAGTGTGGCCTTTGACATATGTCAGCTATTCAGGTGGTGACGCCTTCGAAATAGATTTGGTCGATCTTTGGACTCACCAGTCTCCTCGCAGTTCTTGCAGGTAGCGACATAGACGGGGCACTCCTTAGCCATGTGCTCACCCTCGCAGTGGTAGCACTTCATGGGCTCGGGACACTCCCTGAGCATGTGGGAACCCTTGCAGCGAGGGCAGACCAGAGGATCGGGACACTCGGTGATGAAGTGACCCTCCTTCTTGCAGTTGCCGCAGCGGGCAGGGCCCTTGTCGGGGCACTCCTTGGCGAAGTGGCCCTCTTTGTGACAGTAGTGACACTCGACCGGAGCAGGAGGCTTGGGACAATCAGCCTTGTTGTGTCTGTGTTCGGCCGTCAGCCTGGATCATCATATCGCGAGCGCATGTGGATGACTGAGGCCAAACATACCCAATCTCACCGCAGTTGAAGCACTCGCGGTCACCTCCTCCTCCACCGCCCTCTGCACCGCCAAAGTTGTCGCCGAAGCCATTGTCAAGGGCACCGGAGGCGCCACCACCTCCACCAAAGTCGTCACCGCCGCCGTTCCAAGACATCTTGCTGATCACGGCCTCACGTGCTGTGGGAGTATCTGTGGAAAGATAAGTCAGAGACTAGAAGGGGACTCCTGGCCAAAAGAGTACAAATTTTGCGAGACACGCACGGAAGACAGTTGACTGGGTGTGAGCGAAAGGCGGAGGGCAAGTTTAGGTAGACTTGTAAGGTTGAGCGCAAATTTGAGGCCACTTGGACTTTGTCTCACAGTGGCTTGCTGGCCCACAGCTCGAAGACAACAAGTCTTGCTGGCAACGGGCTGGGGACAACAAGGTCAGAGACTGACCGCAGGCTGCGATTTGGCAATTACCGAGCACGGTAAGAATGAAATTGAAGTATGGGGAAAGTAGAGGAGGTAGAAATGTGTGTCTCTAGAAGAAGAAGATTTCAAACATGTTCAAGATGTTCAACGGAATGGGGGAATATTGGTGCTTCTGTGTACCAAGGGCGGAGATGAGCTTACCAGCTTTGGGTACTCCAGAAGGCTCAGACCAAAGACTACCTAGGTATGAAAAGGGACACGGGTAGGACGGGGATTCTGACGGGGATTCTGACGGGGATTCTGACGCGTATCTTTGTGTATTGGTCTGAGGTGCTTTGGGGAACGGGCGGGACCGTGGAAGGAGGTAACAGAGAAACTTGGTGGTGGAAGTCAAGAAGCCAGGCAGCACTGCTAGTAAAGGTGGAGTTTTCACCAGGAACCCGTTCAGTATCGCAGCTGGGAGGCTCGTTTTGAAGAGACCAAGGCAAAGGAAAGGAAAGGCAAGCAAAAGAGGTGGAAAGAGAGGAAGGTCCACAGGCCAGACAGAAAGGAGAAGAGGTTGCTTACCGGGAAGGGAGCTTGTATGTGTGATTGCAGAATCAGCTTGCAGTGTTTCAGGTCCTGCTGAGGTGGCAAAGGTTAGATGCCTACTGCAGGTTTGGAGGAAGATCAGATGGGTGAAAAATTAACAGCCCTTGAACTTGACCGAGGGGGGGAACGATGGTGAGGAGGGACGGACAAGCTGACAGTTGTAGAGGCTGTGTGAGTTTCGTGGGGAGTTGGAGCGGACGAGAAATGGTTAGCATGGAAGACTTCCTGGTCTCGACTCTTGCAGCACAAAACCGTGAAGGATACGGAAGGCACGTCTTCTGTTGACCTGGTCCAAGTGGTCAATGTGGTCTGGTTGGGACGGAAGCCTGAAGGTGGTAGGTGGAAGGTGGGAGTGGAGGCGCATGAAGGAACACTTGCCAACTCTTAGGCTCAGATGAAATGGAAGGCAGAGCTGATAAATTTGGTATCGAACAACGCCAGATCAACGCGTCCACGGTTGGCTCTGGACAAGGCGAAGAAGGCACAACTCAGCTGAAGATCGCCAGATAGCAAAGAGGAAATTAGGCACCACATGTCACAAAACAGAAGGCACCATCCACACAAAACACAGTGGCAGTTAGTGGTCAAAGGACACCGGCATTGGAAGCTGTTCCTGCTTGGAGTGAGTTTCACGCGGATGTTCAAAATTCTGGGACAAGTCTATCCGGATATCTCAGCATGTCTTCTAATACAAAGACACTTGTACATGAGGCATCATGTGGCAGTTGAGCACTGTTCTGATGGATTGCTATCCAAAGAGCGAGAAAGAAATAAAAAAAAAAAAGGAACAAAGTCTCATCACATCGTTCTCATGAGACTTTCTTGCTGTTGACATTTCAGAAGCAAGTTGGTTAGAGTGTTCAGGACAACGGGGGCCTTTCCCTTCCGTCTTGTCAGCCCACGCAAAAGCTATGATCACCGTTTGAGATCTCTCCGGAGTGGTTTATTTCCTGGCCACATATTACCAAAAATACGCGCTTTTTCAACAGCTTACTGTTAGCTTGAGATACCACAGTTGTCCGAGAACTGCTGGATATTGGCAGAGCGACACGACGATAAAGGAGCGATGCACAGCGGACTTGGATATTCCAAACATCCCGTGTGTCTTCCCAAATTCTCGCGAAACCGGGCCAGGTCGTTCTCAGCAAAGCCAATTTGGGGTGGGGGGGAAGGAGTGACGGGCTCAATACAATCACCTCATGGCCAATCAGTGTAGTGAACACCTACCCTATAATGCATATCAGCCTCTTGGACAGACATCGAGTCCAAGACTATCGGAACCTGGAATCAGCTGATCTAGGTTGCGGTCGTGTCTGCTGTATGCTTTGGTGTTCTCGGGTCGTTGCGTTTTTGAAGAAACTCATGGGTTGTGGGCAGAAGTATTGCAGGATCGTGCAGACAGGCTCAGTCTGAAAATTTCGATGGTGAGGTCCTCCAAGCTTTCTTATGTTGGCATGCATTTATTTCGGTCCATATTGTGACTACGCTCAGAGCACCAGAGCATGTTTGGAAACAGCCGTCTGTGTCCTACGATCGAGACCTCATGCGCAGAGAAAACACGCAAGGTATCGCCACCCTGCGCCAGGTATTTGTGGCACGGTGGAGGCTTGAACAAAATACCAGGGCAGGCTCAGGACTGTACAGGGCGGAATTTTCGTGTATACGAAATCGAGATAATCAAGACCATTGGCGCATGTCGCCCCGACTCCCAGTTGTAAGTACTGAGCACGTTATGCTCACAATTCGCCACCAAGGAGTTCGTTCGCATGCAGTGCAGCCCTCCTTTTCCAGCTCCTCGGAAGCTTTCGATTACTGTACAGTGTAGACACCACCCCTGGACATCATCTGCCATGTGGCACGGGCACATCCCAGTGATTGGTTCTAGACTTTACAGGGTCTTCCCCGCCAAGAGGCAAATCTATGGGCGAACACGCGGTGGATGCAGGTGCTCGCTGCTGTGCTAGAGTACCTACCTAGGTACCTAGGTACCTGGGTAGGTAGCTTGGCCTCTCGCACTTGTTGGGAGTTTCAAATTCACTGCAACTTTCTGCTTCTACTTCGACAGCGCGGTTGCAGTTGGCCGAAGCGCTCAAATCTCGAATTTTTTATGGTTCTGTTTGTGTAAAGGGCAAGATCAGACCAAAGAGACACGGCGGCTTCTGTATTTCTGGGCTGTGACGCAAATCGCCCAGTAACTCACCGCCCGGCCGGACCAGTGTCATCCCAACCAGTCTCCAAATCGCATGATCTGGAACGCGTCTTCCCGAAGCCTCAGCCCATCCCTAAGGCATTGAACCACCTACTAGAGCCGCTGGAATTTTCAGAAGCTGGACGACTTGACCAACTTCTGAACATACCACACGGCCAGACAGAATGGTGAACGCATCGACCACTACCACCAGTGCCGGCGCCGAAAGGAGGAAGGCCGTTCCGAACGGCGAAATCAGGCTCAATGGCGCAGCCACCGCAGACCGGGCACAGGCGGGGTTGGACCAGAAGGAGCATGATTTCTTCTGGACTTATACGGAGGAGCCGCACCGGACGAGGCGGCTTGCCATCATCAAGGCTCACCCAGAGGTAAGGACAGCTGCCGCCCTCGTCGTCACGGGTCCAATGCTAACGCTGGAGCTTCTGAACAGGTCACTAAGCTCTGCGGCCCCGAGCCATTGACCAAGTATGTCGTCGCCTTCGTCGTCGGACTGCAGTTCCTCTGCGCCTACATCCTGAAAGACACCTCGTTCTGGTCGTGGAAGTTCTGGGCGCTCGCTTATGTCGTCGGCGCGACCGCAAACCAGAACCTCTTCCTCGCGATCCACGAGATAAGCCACAACCTTGCATTCAGATCGCCACTCGCAAACAGGCTGTTTGCCATCTTCGCCAACCTGCCCATCGGGGTACCCTACAGCGCGAGCTTCAGGCCCTACCACCTGACGCACCACAAGAGCCTGGGCGTGGACGGGCTGGATACCGATCTTCCTACCGCCCTTGAGGCTGTGGTTCTTGACTCCATCCTGGGCAAGGCCTTCTTCTGCACCTTCCAGATCTTCTTCTACGCCATCCGCCCCATGTGTGTCTTCCAGATCACCTTCACCTGGGTCCATCTCCTCAACCTCGCCGTGCAACTTGCATTTGACTTCGTCGTCATCGCCTACCTGGACAGCTACAAACCTGTCCTGTACCTCCTGCTCAGCTCGTTCCTGGCCGGGTCGTGGCACCCCACTGCCGGTCATTTCATCGCAGAGCACTACGTCTACGAGACCGTGACCCCCGAGGCCAGGGACCCGGACAACAACATCCCAGTGCCGGAGACTTACAGCTACTACGGCCCGCTGAACGTGCTGACGTACAACGTTGGCTACCACAATGAGCACCACGACTTCCCCGCTGTGGCATGGACCAAGCTGCCCAAGCTGAGGGAGATCGCGGACGAGTTCTACGCCCCGCTGCCGCGTCATGATAGCTGGGTGCTCGTGCTCTGGCGGTTCATGTGGGACAAGAATGTCGGCATCACCAGCCGTGTGAAGAGGAAGGACGGCGGGCGCAAGGTCGGCGGCTCATCAGAGAAAGTCGCCAAGGTGGCGGATTGGACACCCCAGGAAATCGAGGCTTGATTGAAGCTGCACGGCATGCTTGGCGGGATGGATCTATTATGATTATGATGGACTGTAAATGCACCTCTCGCCCGTACATATACATATATATATATATATGCCTCTGCGGCAACGGTTGGGGAACGGCTCTCTGGAGTTACGCGAAAATGATAGACAAAAAGGCGGGACGATGGCATCTAAACGGCGTTGAATAGAATCTCCGCCGGTGTGAGGAACGATTTGAAACTAGCAATAAAGATCTTTGTGCTCTGATCAATAACTTTCAAGGATCATATCGTGTCCTGGTCTAGCGTTGAAACCGTATTAGCTGCCAATTCAGGATGGACCCTCTCCAAGTTCCCAGCGGTCATGAGACGTCCACTTCAAACCCCCTCCCACAAGCACCGTTCGTCCTCCCAGGATAAACTTCACTCAAGGTTCATCGAAAGCTACATTGATCGTTTGCAGCCATGGTAACCTTCCAAGAGGGTATCGCCATAAGACAGAAGTCATCTCATGAATATGAGGCGCACTTCCATGACAATTGGTGCATCGGCTCAGGTTCGTAAAGTTGCCGAGGTACACGATGAACACACGGCTAACCTCTACTGTGCAGTCCCACACGGCGGATACATCACATCTTGTTTTCTACAAGTAGCAAAGACACACTTCTCAAAGACGCTGTCAAAACAAAACCAGCCGCACACGATAACCCTGCACCTCGAGTTCGTGAGGCGGACCGAGGTCGGCCC
Organism: Diaporthe sp. PMI_573; assembly: GCA_021399435.1. Lineage (NCBI taxonomy): Eukaryota > Fungi > Ascomycota > Sordariomycetes > Diaporthales > Diaporthaceae > Diaporthe > Diaporthe sp. PMI_573. Next base: position 2,118,776 of record JAJTUP010000002.1, on the reverse strand, counting down.
CGCGACCTTCAAGGTCCGCGACGTAAAGGTCGGCCGGCTGACCTCGACGATCCATGTCTCCCTCTTCCAGAGCGGCCGGGAGGAGGTGATAGGGTACCTGACGAACTCAAACATTCCCAGGGAGGACGGCCCCTCCTACGACACGCGGTGGCGCCTCGAGCCGCCCCCAGTGCCCCTCGGCAGCGGCAACACCACCGCCGCGCTCGCCGCCGGGTCCGACCCCGAGTGGCGCGAGCAGAAGAACATGCCCTTCTCCGACTTCAGGAAGGCGTCCCAGAACGTGCGCTTCTTCTTCCCCGCTCGGGGCCAGCCGTCCCCCGGCGTCGCTGACCAGTGGATGGCGTTTCGCAACGGCGAGCGCTTCACCGATGCCAGCCTTGGTCTGGTCGCCGACAGTGAGCAGCTTCTGGATACAATTTTACCCCCTTTATGAAGCAAGTTCTGCCAAATGTGGCCAGTGCCTAAAAGAACTTATCGCGCTGTTGGTTTTGAGACAGGCTATAGCCACATTGTGACCCTTCCCCCCCCCCCCACAATTTGTATGAAACTACTCCCTTGGTCCATTGATAGCTGACCCTGAATGCTGCAGTGTTCCCGCAGATCCCCGAGTCGTTCAGGTCGCGGTCTGACCCGTACGCCGTCGGGGGTGCAGACGCGGCGGCGGAGGCGAAAAACAAGAAGGGCGCAGCAAAGTTCTGGTACCCCACCTTGCTGCTCAACCTAGATATTAAGAAGGCGCTGCCGGAGGAGGGCGTCGACTGGCTGTTTGTCAGGACGAGGGCCAAGCAAATCAGGAATGGCCGTTATGACCTCGAGGTGGTCGTCATGGACGAGGTTGGTGATGTTGTAGCCCTTAGCCACCACGTGTGTATGATCCTTCCAGCATCGCGGAACCTTGCAGCGCGGAACACGGCGAACGCGGATGCGAAGCTATGAAGAGGTTGCCTCATAGAGGTGCGCTTGTACATTATAGACTAAATAAAGACTACACGGCGCCAATAGTGGGCACCATTCCACTGCGGGCTTTGAACAATGCTGGATATGACTCCTGAAGATATTCACGTGCATTTGAAAGCTGCGTGATCCTGTGGACCAGTTCTTTTCGCTGACCACACGGGTCCTCATATATTCAAGAGGCGGCCCTATAATGTCTTAGACTGGAGATGCTTGGACTCGAGGTCGCGCATGAAGCTTCTGAGAACTAATTTAACTGACCTGCAAGGCACAGCACCGCCTTACTGCGGTCTACCTTGCTCATCCACTGGCATGTGTTCATCAGTCAGTCAGATAATTAAGGCCCGAACGAAGACAATCATTAAAAGGGAACACCCTACTGCTAAAAGCACCTCGATCGGCGCCGCAACATAAATACACGATAAACTACCCTCTCAATATCTTTGGCCGTCAAAGCAGTCGCTCCTGCTCCAGTGTCTGTCTCACTTGCAATCACGAGGTTTCGATGACCATCCTTGACCCAACCTGTACTACCTGCCCGCATCCATCGAGTCCCACGGGCGGGTCGAGACACAACTTGCTTCCAATGGTATCTCCAGTCCGAAAACAAGCCAAATCGGTGTGCCTCTGCGTTATGATATACCGTTCCAAAAGTGTCTCGCTGTCTGCCGTTCTCCACTGGTGTTGCCGAGATTACAAGAAAAACAACAGCGGTCCGCGTTGGATCCGTGCCTAGAAGAAGAAGTACGCCAGGAGGAAGCTGACGAGACAAAGTACAGCGGCAATCTGGATGGGCACGCCTTCTGTGCCCTGCGGCCTCGCGGCAGTAGCGATCTGGGCGGGAGCGGCGGCGGCGGCAGGGCCCTTGCGCTGTCGCAAGCCTTCTTGTTCCGTGCTGGCAGCAGCATTGCCGCCTGAGCTTGCGATATCACGCTTCGCGTCTTCCTTGGAGGTATCGTTCACAGCCGGAGGGGACGCAGCAACCGGTGCCGTGACATCGGCGTCATCCTTGTATTCGGAGGCGCCCTCAGATGGGGGAGCGTTGCTGCTGGTGGGTCGGTGCTCCTCCGGCGAGGAGTAAGCAGGAGGGGGAACGGTATCCGGAGTTTGCTCGACCTGTAGTGGTGCTGATCAGCTTGTGCTCCTGGCGGTAAGTAAGGCCGGGGTACCTACGCCGTTCGTGAAGTTCTGCTGCCTGACGGGGGTAGCGGCAACACCACCGGCGGAACCTGCGCCGCCAGCAGGCAGGAAGACGACTCTTATCTTCCTCTCTTGAACCTGCGACTTCTCTACAGACTCCCACTATAGTAGCGCGTGGTCAGTATCTGCACGTGAGCACGGTGATGCACTAACAACCAGGGGCGACTCACGATGGTTTGCACGTTACTAAACTCTAGGTCTCCAGAGATTGGGACGGATTGGACCAGAAACTTGTCTCGGCACTTGGTATCCGCAGGGGGGTCCTGCTTCATTGCCTGGAGGAGGACTGTAGGAACCGCATGTCAGTTTGACACTTGACATGTGATATGCTGTACAAGCTCGGGGTAGGTGACGGACCAGTGACCTCGACTTCATGGCCGGGCTCAATGCGACCAGAGTTCGGCCGCACGCAGTACCTGTATGTCTCGTGAGCCTTCTCTTCTACAACGCATGTCGGAGTCGCGGCGGTGGATCGTACTGCTTGGGTGCGGTTGTTTTGACCTAAAGATGTCAGCCAGATGCCGATGCGACATGATGGTCCGAGAGGAGCTCACCTTGAAAGCCACCGGGGACTTGTTCGTGTTCTTGAGTTTCAGGAGCTGGGAGACCTCGACGGTGAATGGCCCTGGATGGAGGGATTGGTCAGCCGGTCGTCCGCCATGTTGGCAGAGCACGGGAAGCCTGGAAAGAGATCGAGCAACATACGGCGGAAGCCAAGTTCCTGCGGATCAATTTCGACAGACATGGTTGTTGTATCGGGCACAGAAGCGTATGGCGAATCTGCGGATGCGGTCGCGTGGCCGTTCAACGATCGAAGCGGGTCTGGGTTGTGGATGGGGGGAGGTTGATCAACGGGCGGAGGCTCGGAGACGAAGTTGATACGATACGGCTTAATAGAGCAGAAAGGGAGTAGACCCGACTGGGGCGAATGATGGCTCCAGGGGTTCCGAGTGCTGTCTTTGATGTGCGATGGGATGATTGTCAGCGGCGGAAGCTGGCAGCACAATGCAACATGGACGCGAAGCTGAAGAAAGATGCAGGATGGGCTGCACGAGGTGCCAGAAAAAGGTGATGACGGCACAGGTCTTACGAGATTGGTGCTAGAGGCAATCCGTACCTTGTGTGGACTGGGGGAAGAACTGGTTTGGGAGGCCAACGGGGATCAAGGCAGGCCTGGCCAGCGGCTGAAGGCCAAGTTTCAATTTGCAACTGGCCTCCTTCTGATGAACTCGGGCCCTCCCCAAAGTGATGTGGCCCATGCCTGTAACTCTAGCGCATCTCGGCAATCTCCTTGCGGCACCCCCGTTTCCCTCGGGATCATCACTGATGACTGCCCTTATGGAGTGCTGCGTACAAAGACCACATTCCTGTACCTAGCAAGCCTAGGTAGGTAGGTATGTTATACTGTGCATACCATACCTACTCAACGTCAGATCTGACCCCAGCCTGGGTCTATTTGGCAGCTAGGACACGACAGGAACATAGCAAGTTAAGCAAGGTCCTCGTGAGCATCTAATAGACATGTCTGTAATGTTGAGCGATCCATTCTTCTTCAATACTGCATTGCGTATGCAGAGTACGAGACTGCATGTCAGGTGAAGGGTGAGTGTCTTAGTTCGCTCAAACGTCTTGCACATGAATCACTGAGACCTGCTTACAATAGCATGCATGTATTTCTTGCCGTGCGGTACCCAGCCTGTGCCCAACGTGTCCACGCCGGGAAATGCGGAGGCACATCCCAAAAACTTACCCCACAGTACCTAGGTAGCTACCCCTCTGACGTTACCTCTTGGGTGCCTTGCCAGACAGGCCCGCCACTTCGTTGAGTGCTGCTTGTCCACTCCAAACAAGCAATTTGTTTACCACAACGTTCTAGACTCAGCCATCAGGTCTATTTGGAGTCAGCCTCAGGACTGGAGCCGAGTGAGTACTTACATCCTTTCTGCATATACACTCACATCTAAGAAAGCGCTCGAGGTGGGCCGCAAACACATCGCCTCTCACCAGGGTCCCTACACGCCACCTTGTGCCTGTCGCTATCTTCCGTTCCCACACCATCTCTCATCTTTACTTCTTACCATCGCTCCAGTCGGCAGTATGGCGCAATCAGATCTTGACGCCCTCCTGGAAATGGGGTTCGAGAAGGCCCGCGCCGAGTTGGCCATCAAGAAGTCCGGCGGGCTGCAAGGGGCACTCGAGTGGCTCGAGAAGAACCAAGACACCCCCATCGAAGAGCTTGAGGCTCCCCAAGATGACGATGAAGAGGCCACACGGGCGGCGATCAAGGGTCTTGAGGAGGGCCAGCTCGCAAAGTCCCTCGCCTGCGATGACTGCGGCAAGAAGTTCAGGACCACCGCTCTCGCCGAGTTCCACGCCTCCAAGACCGGCCACGAGAACTTCTCCGAGTCGACCGAGGAACTCAAGCCTCTGACAGAGGAAGAGAAGAAGGAGAAGCTTGATGAGATGCGCGCTGCTCTTGCCGAGAAGAGAGCCAGACAAGCCGTCACCGACAAGGAGGAGCAGAAGCGCAATGACAAAATTAAGGCGAAGGCCACCAGGGAGACCCAGGACGCCAAGGAAGAGCTCCAACGCAAGGAGCAGATCAAGGAGGCCGCACGCAAGCGCCAGGAGAAGATGGACGACCTGGAAGCCAAGAAGCGCATCAAGGCAAAGATCGAGGCGGACAAGGAAGAGCGGAGGCGGAAAGCTGAGGAGGCCAAGGCCGCCAGGGAGGGCAAGGCGCCACCAGCTGCCGCAGAGCCCGCTGCCGCTGCCGCCCCGCCACAGCCCAAACCCAGCGCGAGCTACACCGACGCCAGACTGAGGTTGCAGACCCCCGGCGGAGTGCTGCAGAAGAACTTCCCAGCAGAGACGACCCTGTTCGAGGTGGCGCAGGCGATCGAGGCGGAGCACGGAAATGCGGTGACTAGCTTCACCTTGACCTTCCCACGGAAGACCTTCGAGGCGGGCGTTGACTTTGGCCAAACGCTTCGGGAGGTTGGGCTCGTCCCCAGCGGTGTGCTCATCGTCAAGTAGGTGTCGGATCTGACTTGGGAGGAGTTACTACCGCGCGCCCAGAGAGATCTCCTCGGGAGCCTCATGGCCCTGGCGTGAGGCGAGAAAGAGCGCAGATGAGATGCTACATAATATGGATCTTCATGACAATCATCGAGATCCATATTAGCTTGTATTTCATGAAAACAAGAGGGCACGGTCGTCATCTGAGCCACAACGGAGCTGGTGGTCATCGCATCTACATTGTTGTTGTGGGCAGAAGGTAGGGATGGGATTGCTTCAAAGCTCTATCATGGAGCCAGCGCGACCAGTTTATCCAGCATTTTTCAGTGGCAGAAGCGGGCAACCGCCAGTGCAGAAAGCAGAATTACACTCAGAATTAGAGTGTGGCAAAGGGCCCAGAGATAACAAAAAGCGTCAAGGCACATGCGCTCTCATACCTGTTATTCTTCGTTGCTTCTTTATAATACGTGACGTTTGGACGTGTGACTGTCCCATGTGGGACAATCCCCAGCTTACTTCCCGAGCCAGCCTCTGACTAAGTCCCCAGCCCAAGCTCCGCAATGTCCATGACAAACGTACACGAAGAACCATGGAGATGGGATTTTTTACCACTTTGGCATGTGACAGTCTAGCTGGGCTCACCAGGTCAATAACCCCATTTTGTGGAGTGCAGACCAAGATGTCATGCTATGGGAAGTTGGGCGAGATTCATTGAGACCGGAGTGCTCTCACATGCTGTTCTTTGGGCATCACCACTATAGTTGCCTGATCTTGGAATAGGCACTCGGAAGAGGCATTCGCTGGCCCACGATGGGCGTAAGAGTTTAGCTCACGAGGTCTACGATGAACGCTGCGGGACCGACTTCAAAGCCCCACTGGAACAATTGCAGTCAGAATGTCCCTGGAAGCAGAAGCAGCAGCAGTAGCAGGAGTTAAGCTAGCATGCGTTGCCGAAAACTGAGAAGGGGCTCTGCGTCGAGGTTGCGAGACTCGGGATCCTTTTGGCTGATGGCCTTGAACAGTTAGGTGCTCAATGCGGCATGCCGTCTCCAAAACGCATTGTCAAAACGTCACGACCTGGCAAGGCTAATCATGACTGGGACCAACACCTTGGGGCGCAAATTTCTCTTTTGATTTGCATCTGATCATCAAAACCCGGTTCCATCAAGTTCGCGCTACTCCATTTCCCTGCGACCATATACCGTGGCCTCCATCCCTTAGTCGTAGATGGTATTTTAAAGACCCGCAACCCAATGCAGAGAGATTTCAAAGGAAGTACAGCGAGGAAGTCGTCGTAGAGGTGGCAGTGGTGATTGTCGTTTCGGCAGTTGGAATTGTGGTAGAAACCGCTTAGTCGAACAGACCGAATCCCATGTCGTCGTCGGACTCCTCCTTCTCTGTTCCGGTTGTCAGTGGTCATGTCCCGCCCGCCAACGCGGTCGCCCAGATATGGGGTGTACGAACCCTCAGCCTTGGCCTCCTCCTTAGGAGCCTCAGCGGCGTCAGCAGCACCACCGGCGGCGCCACCGGCAGCGGGTGCGGCAGCACCGCCACCGGAGCCGACCGAGGTCAGGAGCTCCTTGACATCCTTGCCCTCGAGAGCCTGGAAGCACATCCTCGTCAGTATTCATTCCTGTTACCAGGTCCCAAGTGATCCTGCAACTCGAAACATTTGCAGGGTGGGTCTTCGCTATTTGTCGGTCGCAGGGTTTGGTCGTCGTACCTTGGCGAACAGAGAGGTCCAGATGGGCTCGATCTCGTTACCGGAAGCCTTGACGATGGTCTGCAGCTTGTCGGCCTGTTGTAACCCTCATTGTCAGCAAGCCTGACGACATCACGACGGTTTGCGACAGCGTCGTGAAAATGGTTGTGGGTCGGGTCGGGGGCTGGGCTTTTCTCGTACGGTGATCTCAACACCCTCATCAGCGAGGATGAGGGCGGCGTAGGAAGAAACCAGCTCAGCGTTAGACATTGTGAGTGTCGGTTTTGTTGTGGGCTGCAGGGTGCACGAAAACGATCGAGGGTATCTCACGAGGTGGTTATGACTGTCGTCAATTCTCGGGGCTGGCGGTTGGTCGACGGTGTAAGAGGTGGTAGTCCTCCTCCAATTTTTCTTTGTGAGCGTCGGCGGCCTGAAAATCTTTTCTCCGCCGGGACGGTACGTACCACATCGCCAAGCAGAGCGCCCGCCCGGTCGGCTGGCTGAGAGAGAGCCAGAGTGCTGAGCTGGATGGGCCAAGCACCGGGCCTAGGCGCTTATCGATTAGCCTGCTGGGCGACCCCACCCTGAGCTTAGCTCCTGCGCATCCTGCCACCTGCCACCTGCCACCCCTACGTCCCTCTTGCGGACCCCACTATACTGACGTCTGAGGTGCTTCGGAGGGGATGTTGGAAACGTTGAACCGAGTTCAGCCATTCTCACTCGATGCAGCTGCAAACCCCCATTGTGCCTGCTGCAAGACCATCGTGATAGCAACTCTACCAACCTACCATTTCACGTGCCATCTACCGTTGCAAATCTGAGTGAGACCCAGTGCCACTGGCCCCAGGCTACCGGGAACTTGCCCTGCCCACCCTGCACTTCCTTTGTCATACACCCGTGCGTTCCGCGTACCTCGACACCACCGCTTGGAGCAACCTAGAGCTGCTGTCCACTTTGAGCCAAGGGACACGGGGCGCACGAGACCTTCATCCTCTCACAGCGGCGCCGAAACTGCAGACGTCGCATCTCACGTTGCTGGAAGCCCCACCACGTGGTGTCCTTTGCTTTTGGAGAGAGCTTCGAGGTGTTCGCAGTAGTCTCTGGTCTGTTTGTCTGCGCCAGGGCTCAGGAGTCTGTCTCACCCAACCACCTTCACCACCTTCGGTCAGCCTCGAGAGAGAGGGCCTGTCAGTCACCACAGCCCATAATGGACACGCCTGTCATACCGCCTCCCAAGGATGCAAGGGAGCAGGAGATCATGGAGCGCCTCGTGGCGATCCGTGACCAGCTTTTGCTTCTCAAACAGGACCGGACAAAATACATTCGGTCCCAGGACGTCATGGGGTTATACGAGAAAACCGTTGAGGAGATCCGCAAGGTCAACGAGATTCGAGGGGACTCCAAGGACAAGGCCGGCGAGAACCGCCTTGACAAGATCATCGAGAGCTGCTTCCAGCTTTTGTCGCTCTTCTTCATGACGATAGGGAGGACGAATGAGGCACCGGCGGCTTACTCACTCACCTCGACCATTAAACGCCTGCTGCAGCACCTGACGGAAGCGAACCTGTTTTCTGCCAAAGACTTGGATAGTATGGCCAAGACGCTAGACCAGCTTTCGAGGACCGTCAATGATTCCGACGCGAGGCACTCCCCGTACCTGCTCAAGTTGCTGTCCAAGAGGGTTGAGTTGTGCCAGTCATCACTGGCGACGCTGCAGAAAAAGTTGGACGACCTGGACGAGACCTTGCTTACTGTGCACGAGAAGATCATCTCGATCCTGAGGTCCCTGTCACTGGCAAATACGAAAGCCAAAGTGAGTCCCCGGGCTGTCCGATACGATCACAACAGGTTGCTAATATTCCCCCAGTTTAACACTTCCGAGGTCAAGAAGCTTCAGGCACAGTTGAAGGAAATTGACGCACAGCGGCAAGACGGGAAATTTGTCACCGCAGGCGGCCAAGTTGCCAAGGGCAGCGAGGAGGTGTCTGAGCTCTTGAACCGGGTTCTCTTGTGGTCCGATATTGTTCTGGAGAGGAAAGGCGTCATTCCGGAGCAGTGGAGAAGTGTTTACGATGTCTTGATCGGCATCCGCAATGATCTCGATAAGTTCTCGATCACACCGGCATGGTCACTCAGAGAGACAGATCTATACGATTACCAACGGCAGCTTGACAAGATTGACGAGGCCAGAGTAGATGGCAATTGGCTTGGTGAGGAAGGAAAGCCGGCGGAACTCTATGTGCAAAGGGTACGTATGACCCACTCCTCCTCGTGCGTCCCCCAAGGCTGACGAGGCTTGTAGACGCTGCTGTACCTGATCAGGCGAAGTTACGGTTACATCTACCATCTCATGGTACTATCGGAGCCAGTATCGGAAGCGCTGCTGCCAATATACAACCAACTGTCGACCTTGAAACGGTGTCTGCTCGAGGTCAAGAACTCCGGGGGAGGGAGCTCAGTGAGAGAGCTGTACCCCTACAGCATGAAGGTGGGATATAATTTCCGTTTCGATGCACACACAAGATTACTGATCGACTGTAGCTCAACTCTATCGACAACATGCGCACCGACGGGAAGTTCGAGATCAACGGCGACATCCCAGAGGGCCAAGCAGCAGTGGCGGACCTTCTTGCCGAGTGCTTCGAGCTTAACTACGAACTGCGAGTGGATGCTGAGTCTCGCGCGGAAGCGTCCGAGAATGCTGATGCATAATTAATGGCATCTGAGAGTGAAAGCCGGTGGGGTGGAACGAGTGTAAATTACGCACAAGGTGTAAACCCACAGGTGCTTCACGTTGGGAGGCCGGGCGTTGATTTGTGGCGTGAGTGACAGTTCATGCCGGAGGTATTCTGATGAAGCCAACCCGAGGGAGGAGGCAAGCAATGCCATGGCGCTTTCTACAGCCTCGCGATGCAGAGCAGGACGGTTCCTTGGGTCAAAGTCACAGGTCCTTCTGCAGTTGCTCACTTTTTTTGGCGGTGGCGAGGAACGACCAAGCGATTTGAAAATACTCCCTGTTTTTGACGGCCAGTTTAAACACAGAGTACGGACATGGGCTCAGGCCTGGATGGGCTACATCTCGACAAACCAGCGGGCTCTGAAACAGCCCCGGGGGGGCTGGCGCATGGTTTGATGGCGCTCGGAACAGATTGGCCCAAATCACATTGGTGCGATGGTGGGTTGGCCGGTTCATCCTTGGCTTACTGTGCTTTTGGCAGAGGTGTCGCGGAATTAGATCAGGGCTCGAGACAGAGAGATCGTTTGCAATGATTTGAGACGCACGTTCCCACAACTGATTCTCTTGACTGTAAGACAACTCCATCTCCATCGGTCTCGTGGTCACTCGGTGGTTGTGGGGCTCACGGACTCCGTCGTGGTCTCAGAAGCGTGTTTCACTGGACGCGGGTCATCAGCTCAGTATGTGGCTCTATCGTGCCTTCTTTTCTTATTTGACACCTTCGGTCCGTACATATTGCTCGAGCCAGCGCCTACCCCCGTGCCCGAGACAGCCCATGCGCCGTGCAGTTCTAGGGGAACCTGAAGGCGATCTTGGCAGGCCAGATCATGGCTTTCTCCAGGTCCCAGACGCCGGATTTGACATAAACGTCGTCCTTGACCAGGTCAATGACGGCCTGCTTGCTCTCTGCCACGACCATGAGCGTCGATCCGCTGAACTTCATGCTCGAGACCTCGTCATCTGGCGGCATCTCTTCCAGCACGGCACCTAGATGGGCATCAGCGTCTGTTTTCGAGTGACCGGAAGCGGGGGAGAGGAGTGGGGCTGTATCACCTCCCATCTTGAATTGACCGGACTCCTTCAGCTTGGTCAGGCCCTCGAAATGTTGTCTGGGACGTGTCAGAACATGGTTACAATATAGACTCCTGTATTAAGGGGGGCGAGCGAGGCAGAGTTGGCCTGGGAACTCACGGTCGAACTTCAAGTCGCTTCGCGAGGGCGCCGGGCTTGTCAGGGATCACCACGAGCCACTCGTACGTCCGTGGGGTCGAAGAGGCCATCCTGAATTGTGTTGTTCCGAGACGCGCAGGGGACGCTGTGACAGAAATTGCTGGTCGTGGAGGTGATGCTAGTAGTGTTCTTGCTATGAGGTTCAGGCGGGCTGCCATGTCTGGGGCGTTGTGAGATGTGGGGGCAATCCTTGGGCGAGGGAGCTCCGGTGTCGTCGGCTTCTCATTCATGCCTGCCTAGGTAGGTAGGTAGGTAGGTATGTACCCTGTGAGGGGGCAGCCGGGATGGTTGCGCAGTGGGCAGTGCGCGGCTGCGAGGGGGGCGCCTGTACCGGCGTGCAATTGTGGAAGCCGCAACTGCCGTCCACTTGATTGACTCTTGTTTACTAAACACGCTACATGTGCAATGCAGAATATGGCCAATTCATTGCGAAGTACCTCGAGGGTTATTTCTCCCTCGATGCACAACGGACGACAGACTACTACATGCTCGGCCGGAGGGTTAGACCCCTGCGCTGTGCAGCGGGCTCAGTGGCCTGACCGCAGAACAACAACCCGTCCAGCGTCGGTGGCCGGCTGCTCCTTTTCTCTGTACTGCTGCTCTGGCTCACCACCCACCGCAACACACTAGATTCTGGCGAAGACAGTGGCGCTACCTCTAGTTCCACTCCCCATCTGCAGTCACCATGGCGTCTCAAAGAGGCGGTATCAATCCAAGGGTACGGAACTCTTCTGCCCACCCTCCGTTTCTCGGCTTCCTTTGCTGACGTCTCAACGAGCAGACCATCATGGCTCCTTTAGCAGCTTTCACCATGGCATCCATGCTCTTTGTGTAAGGCCCTCTCAAGCTCCCAAAGCTTATTTAACTCAAACAGGCAGGGTGAGGTGTTAATACAATGGTCTAGTTGGACGCGTTCCTCGATCCAGGCCGCCAAAGTGAATCGGGTACGCATCGATCCTGCAGCAGTGCCGCCCTAGCCGTTGGCAAACACTACTGCGTCCGCTGTTTACTGATCACTCACACACAGGCGAACAAGGCTCGAGAGTATCGCGGTGAGGGACCACCAAGGCCAGAGGAATAAAGTGTGCTGCTGCCAGGGCGCAGAAAAGTCTATCAACACTGCATGCCACTCAGGAGCGACCTGTCATTCCTCTCGCCGGCGGTTTCTCCAGCCACGCTCTTGAAAGTACTCCAGGACCATTTGATGCATTCAAGATTGTTCTGTTGGCCCTTTGCCCCGCCGGCCGCGATCTGTGAGAAGGTATTTGGTGAGCCGCCTGGATCCCTTACAACCCTTTAACTTGGAGCCGGGAGTCACCCAGGAGATTCCCCTGCGGAACTCACCGACACAATATTCCTCCGGGTTCCGTATAGACTGGTGAAACTAGGCGTAGCATCCGAAGGATATAGACGGGCATGATGAGAGTTGGCAGCTTCCTGCTAGCCAACTGCTTCTTCAGTTCTACGCATGTGGTGGGACCAGTCTGGGGGGGATTGGTGTTCAGAAAGAAAAGTCCGAAGCTTATACTATCATCAGGACCAAATATATTTGGTGGTAAGGAAACCATACTACCTATCTCGAGTCTCTGATTATTGCCTCAAGTTCTTCGCATCTTATAACCCGATCAAAGTCCGAATGAGAGATTGCATGATGAGCCTGGTCTAAGAACGAGAGGGAGAAAAACTCTCTGCAGGTGAGGGAGAACAGAAAGGAGGAAGGAGAACAAAGAGAGAGTGAAAGAGAGGGGAAAATAGAAGGAGGAGGACGCTTGGTCTTCACTCTGCCCGTGTCAACATCATAGCTGCCTCGCATATCCGGAGCCAGTCCTTCGGTCCACCACACAACTAAAACACTGGAAATTGGCAACGGACATTTGTGGCACTATCGAGATGCAATAAACTGGAAAACACCAGAGGCCAGAGGTCTATAAAGTACCCAGGTATACTACGCCAAACCAGGTATATTGAGTTGAGTATCGACAGGTGGCTTGAGCAAATTAGCCTCAAGGTACTCTACAGTAGTGCAATGAACTAATTAATATCGAATCCACACAATTTAGCCTTCATTTTGAGCCTCGATCACGGTCCCGCCTCAGCCGGACGTTCGTGGGTATACATTGTGATACCTAAGCTTCATAAATGAATGTTGTAATCACACGTGAGAATGCCAAAACCTTGGGTGAAAAAATCCAAGGAGTAGAGTTCTGGGTCTGAGATTAATGATTACGTATATGAAAATAGTCTGAGATCTATCACGTCTCTTTGTCTTGTTTCCGCCGCTTCCTCAAAGCGGCAATTTGCCTCTCTAATTATATGGGCCAAGTATGGATGATTGTGAAAAGACACTGAACCTCAATACCACCGCCCCCTCTTCTACATGAAAGGCCTGACCTGCTCCTCGTTCCATTCCCAGAACTTCTCTGCCGTGCCTTTGCCCCCTTCAGAAATTGGCTTACTTCCATCCAGAAGGTGCTGTCGAATCTTCATGAACCTACCCCACGGGACCACTAGACAGTTGCAACGGTCAGCCTCAAATCACAGTGATCGACAAGCCAGCACAACGACTTACCCCATTCACCAGATCTCTCAATGGACACCTGAGGCGAGAATGCCGCAAAGAGCTGGGTGTAGGCCCCCAGGATAGGCGGGTGCAGTACAAAGCTCCTCAAGAAACTCTGCGCACCGCTACCGAACGAGCGCCAGAGATCCGAGCTGAGGTTGCCGGGGTTCAGTGGGACAGAGACGATACCGTCATCCTTGTGCCGCCGGGCAAACTCGGCGCCCTGGAGGTAGTTGCCAGCCTTGGACACGCAGTACTTCTCAAAGGGGCTCTTGTCGACGTGGTAGTCCAGGTTGGAAATGTCTATGCCCCCGCTGGGCACCTGGATCGACTCGGCGGCTGACGAGCTCACCCACACCACGCGCACCGAAGATGGGTCTTCGATGCTTGCGGTCCGGGCGAGCGTCGGGGTCAGCAGCTTCGTGAAGAGGAACGTGCCCAGGTTGTTGACGCCCAGCTGCAGCTCGTACCCCTGGGCCGTCTTGGAGCCGCTGGGCGGCACCATGACACCGGCATTATTGAACAGGACGTGCAGCCTGTCCTCCTTGGAGAGGAACTCCTCGGCTGAGGCTTTGATGGTGCTCAGATCGGCCAGGTCCAGGGGCAGGAAGATGAGCTGCCCGCTGGAGTTGGGCCAGGCCGCCTTGATTGCGCCTATTGCGCCTTCCGCCTTCTCCTTCGAACGAGCTGCACAGTAGATCTTGGCATCCTTAGAATATAGGATCTGGGCGATCTCTTTTCCCAGACCCGTGTTGGCGCCGGTGACGACGTATACCTAGCAAGAGTTAGTGTTGCTCTTGCACCGGTGAAGCTGCCCCGGCTGGTGGGTTGGAAAATTTACCTTCCCGCTCAAATTTCCAATATCCTTCTCGGTAAAGGTGGGCTTGGGCGGGAACGCCTGTGATACAGCGCTGAAGATAATGCCCATGATGTCGTGTCGAAACGATGACTCGGGGAGGGAATCCGAATTTGATCGAGGAATGCGCCGAGCTCTGCACAAGCTCGCAGTCTGGATGTGGCCGGCTACTTATCACTTGTGTTGCGGCTTACTGGGGCGTGCTCCAGAATACAGATGCTCAAGAGGGTGGTGACAGAGAGAGGTAAGCCACGAAGGGTCAGCAAGGCACGCTGCCGTACATGAACCTATATATTTCGAAGCTGGCTTGATTGCGTCACGGCTTCGAAACTCAAGCCGGCCGGTGCTGGAATGACACTCGAGGCGAACACGGAGAGAGCCATTTCTGCCGCACGGCGTCGGCTCAACGTCGAAGCTTGGAAAGCCCGGTTGACGATCGAACAACCGGAACGGGCTGCAGCGAGGAAGCGCGATGAGGTTATGCCGACGGCGATTGGTTTGGCTTAGCTGACCAAAGTGGTGACGGCTAGAGGTTCAGTCAAATCAGAAAAAAACCGAGTGCGAGCTGACATGTCCACGCTAGGCATGGTCTGTCAGCCGTTGGATCCTGCCGACGGACTTGTTCAGCGTGACTTTCCTCGGGCATTTCAAATTAGTGGTGTGATCTCAGTCTACCTTATGGGAGAGGCAGTCAACGGATGAAAGGTATGGGTATGGTTCATGGGGGTGGTGAGGCCATATATGCACACATCCCCCATGGCACATTCGACAGGCTTGTGCCACGATACACCGAGACAGTTGTAGGACGAGATCGGCGCTGACGTCCCTCTTTTGATGGGCTTGCCCCGAGCCGATCGTCCTGCCGGCGTCGTCAGAATGCAGACAAAAAGAAGACACAGAGGCATTGCAGTTCCGCTGAACACCAGCCCGCAGCAGACAGCGGCAACCCCGCTATCGGGTGGGTAGGGTAATTCTTTTGGACTGAGCGTCAACACCCACGCAGGCAAGGCAGGGCGGGCCGGTGTGATCCACCGTCCCCGGTGGGTATTTACACAGTAACTACATGCCTAGGTACCCAGCAAACAATATAAATCCTATAGCAGTGACCGCCCTTACATACGATGGCGGCCATCTTGGGAGTCATCATATCGTGTTATGCAGTGGCACCTTCCCTGGGGGTGACGTCAACCCAAGGTCATGTTGGCGACAAAGCTGCCGAAGCCTGCACAAACCTGGGGGCCCAGCCCTCGCTTCTGACGTTTCGCAGGAGAGAAGGAGCTGGGCTCCGCGTGCGTGCGTGCGTGCGTGCGTGCATCTTTACCAACGAGCGGAACAACTTCTCCGGATTTCAAGGGCGCGCTGTTGCCATGGGGTTGAGGCACAATGTATATATCCAACGTCCCTGACGCTGGACGAGCCTCGCTCTTTCACATAAAAGTTGACCTCGACCTCAAAAAGTTCCCTGCATAAATACCTACAAACAAGGAAACATATACCATAATCACCCAGATCGAACAGCCCTGGGTCATCCTTCTATGACCTTATTGCACTTGACTGTGCCAGAATCCGTCCAAAGCTTCATCGGGTGAAGCGAGTGCAAATATCACAATGGAAGCCACCAACTTCACAAACCGCCACGACGTCCTCGGTGCCGGAACTCACACTTCCTCTACACCAAACCACACTCCTCACCGAACCAACGATATTACCAACAACACTGTAAACCCAGGGCCAACGCTGCGTGAAGAAACCGGGTCTCGCGACTTTGCACACGAACCAGGGGATTACTCCACATCACCAATTCACAATTCTGGCCAGCAGGCAAGGACCAATGCCATGCGGGCCACTGAGATAGGTGACCCAAAGGGCCGCATCCCAACTTCCCAGGACACGCATAACCAGCTGAACGATGCTCGAGGTGACTTGGTCGCTGCCCAGAGGAACAACCCGTCAGCTGCACCCTCCCACGCTTCCCAAGGTGCACCTCAAACCCACGTGGGCGATACAGCCACTGGCGTCCCAACGTCGCAGCGCGGACATCGGAACAGCAATTACGCCCCCGGCTACGAAGGCGCTGCCGACGCAGTCAGGCACAAGTCATACAACGCAGACGATCATCGCCCCTCTGTGCTGGCCCATGAGCCCGTCACCCCCTTGACGGAGGTGCCGCCCGACCTGGGCGATACCACTCAGCAGACCTATTCCAATAAAGGACCGGGAACCATTCCCGGCCCCAGTATCGGCCAGAAGGCCAAGGCTCCTTTTGCCAAGATTCATGTGAGTCACAGGTCACCTGCCTACATGCGATCGTTGCTCAACTAACATATCCCACAGGGTGCTGGAGAGGTGCTCCGGGGAAACGTCGCTGCCGCCGCCGACAGCTTCACGGGAGACACGGACAAGCAGGCTGAGAACGAGGGCATCGTGAGAAAAGGCCAGGAGGAGTTCACGCACGGGAAGTTTGACAAAGGTCAGGCGTCGCGGGTCGAACACTAGAAGAGGGAACCCGGCCCTGATCTCGACCGGAACTTGGGACAGAAGGTCAGGGGTTTCTTTGCTTGGGTGCATGGTGCTGGGGAGGTCATCCGTGGCAGGGTCAAAGCGAACATCGCGAGCCTGCTTGGGGAGCAGTCTACTCGGGAGATTGAGGAAGAGACTGCGAGAAGGGGCAAGAGAGAGATGATCAACCAGGAATTCGAGCCGGTGCAGGCACCCTTGTCCCCGCGGAGCGAGAAGGTGTCGAGAAAGGCAGAGAGGAAGAGAGAGAAGCGAGAGAAATCACAACAACACTGACTCGCCAGCTCTCTTGGACGGATAGATGTGGATGACTGATTGGGAAGACAGATAGATGATATCAGGGAGATTGTCCTGGCGGCGAGTTATCGCACCTGCCGCATACCCTAAAACGTACTCGAGCCTTATTTCTGCTCATTTCTCATGCCTAGAGTCGCATTTTCATCTTTGAGAACTCGCCCAGCCATGGAATGATGCCCTGTACTCCAAGCTTTTGCTTCTGGAAAAGCTGCACCTGTAATGCGGCCCTGAAGTCTGGGATGCCGTATCCTGTATGGCAAAACCGCCCGAGTAGAAATGGGACTCTACTTTGCATATGAACATGGAAAATGTAAGAACAGCGCTGCTTTAAGGTTGCACTATATAATTTGAGCAAAAGAAAAAGGTAATCAAGGAAAACTGAGTTTTGCCCAGTGGGGGATTTGAATCACCATTTTCTTCGTGCTGCTGCCAACCACCCAAGCCGTCTTGTCATTAGACCAACTGGACTGGAAAGAATTTGAAACTTTTGGTATATAGTGGGTAGTCTTTTAGATTTGCCAGTCAGTCTAGTGTAGCCACCGTTTCTGCTTTCTTCGCGCTCGAGGAATAGCCGTCAGAAGGTTAGGTTCGTCCGTCACATGACCCCCAGATCTCAAGAGCAGTCAGTCACACAACACAGGCTCATAGACAGACGACAACAGAAAGATTCCCAGAAAGTTTAGATGTTTCTACAAAGAGACTGGGTTCAGCTTTGTTCCATATGTAGGCGAGACATTTCTGAAGGTTTGTGTTCTTGTCGAGTCAACGGGGTTACTGTAGACATCATGATTGACGGAGTGATTAACATAAGCTACAGTGGTAGCCTGTCAGCGATCAGGTCCAACAAACGTACTGAGAGATAGGTGTTCCCTCTTCCATGACCTTTCGCAGACGTTCAATCGGTTATTCATTAGTGTTAATCCAGTCCTACATTTGCACATCCACTTTCAACGGACCTAATTCCGTACATAGACACTGGAAAGAATTGTTCACGAGCAGAGACCTGAGTCAAAAGTTCTTGAGCCACATCCAAACATGTGTAAATAGCGTCACAGCGTTGAATCGCTTGTATAAATCTTTTAAAACACTATGTCCTGCTAGTAGGCTTTCATCATTTCCATCCGATGTCAAATCTGATACCTTCTGGAATATTCGTGTTATACGAAGCAGTGATTATGACCGAGCATACAGGCGGGTCGACCGAGCCTATGATAGTTGTACTTGGAATTTACCATGTCATTAGCTACAAAGCCTCCGGCCATCTGATCTTATGTTGAGTAGGCTCATCGGGCCGGTGGTCCTCCTCTGGAAATACTAGCTGCCGGACGTTCCGTATAATGCGAAAACGATTCTCCTCAACGACTAGATACCTGTTACGCCCATTATACCCATTCAAGCACATACCCGTCCCGGTACAGCTCTCACCAAGAGGCTCGATTTTACGACTCTGTAGATCTATCACTTTGTGATTGCAGCGCAACAAAGATCGTGAAGCTCTAGAGATTTGCCGGATCAGTCCAGATGTCCATCGCCCTCCGCAGAGGCCGTTTTTCTGCTTGCTTCTTTTTCTGTTTCCATCAAAGATACGTGTTGACAGATATTTCGGCTACCAAGGTAGAACTTCGTTCCGAACCAGGAGAGACGTAAGTATGAAGACAGCACAAGTGAACGAAATATGGCCGTCGCAACCTCTCAAGGTCTTTATCAAATACCTGCGACCTCTTCGTGTATTGAGGGCGAGGACTGTGAAATAATTGGACCATTGTCAGCACTGGCCAACAACGTCTCAATGGCGAAACTCGAACCAATCGCCACCCGAGCTCCTGAAGTCGTCATCGCTGTCCTAGCAGACTAGTAAAGCCGCAGTCGAGATTATGCCTCGTCAGGGCGCCTCGGTTCCGTCTGATCAGGAAAATTGTTTCATCACATCCAATGTCTGCCAGATCCGCTGCCACTCCCTCGTGCACAGCCCCCGGTCGTGCCGATGTGGCTGCTCCCGCCCGTCAGTGTGTAGGGACCGGTCTACTCCAAAACAGGAAACTTCTTGAGAGGTGCTCCTTGCCCCGGAACGCTGATAGATCCGGAAGAAGCACATGCTGCCGACAGACGAATCTTCGGACGCCTTGTGGGGACGTGTCGAACGGATGACGGAGCGCAGACATGGGACCAAACAGACTTGAACCGAGCGTCCTAGGTGCGACAGGCTGTACCGCCGAAAGGAATTCACATTTCGAGGATTTTTTTGAGACGAGATTCGATCATGGAATCCGATCACGAGAATCACTTCAAGGTGCCTATAACACAGAAGCTGCCACTTAAGCACGGCCATACGCCATTTTCTCACCACGACGACTCCTTGACAAAAACAATGCGATAGATATACCGTAACGTCAAAATGCTAGTCGGCCTGTCCAAACCCGAGCTCATCTTCGTCAGAGTCACGGCCGCTCTGCTGATCTATCCCGGCCTGATATGCCTTGCCTACTTCGTGCTGGCCGCCTTAGCAGGCGGCGTCCCGGCCATCGCCCACCCCTTCTCGATATTCATTGAAGTCTACGGCGCCATCGAGATCCTCTGGTATGTCTTCTGGTTCCTGCCGTTCAAGCACCGGCTCCAGAAGCGCGGCTTCGTGCCCCCTCGGATGACGAGGGATGAGAGGAAGGAATTATTCACGAAGGGGATGAGCACCGTGCCGGACCTCGAGGCGTATGTACGCGGGTGGTTCGACAAGGCGCACATGGAGGACATCCGGAGGGATAATCTGAAGGAGTGGCTGCTCTGGAGTCTCTTTGGCCGCGACGGTAATTTCGGGGACGACGCGCCAGAGCTGGAGGAGTACATCCAGGAGCTGGAAGAGCTGATGATGGTGACGTTTAAGAAAGGACGGGGTGATGCGAAGGCGCTGAGGCTGAGCTTCGATCCAGTCAAGATGACGCATCGCAGTCTGCTCTTCTATTCGGTAGGATGAGAACACAGCGGTTCCTAGGTGCTCAGTTAAGAGCCCTTAGCTGACTTGACCATAGATCACTGGCTTCGCCGACTTTTTCACGGCATTATTCCTCTTGTCCAAAGGCTTCAAATTCTACCGCCAACCACGAAAAGCCTTTCTCAGGGTCTTCCCATTCCGACCTATGACCTTATTCTCTTCGCATCAGTCCGCAGCGCCAGAGATGTCTTATTTCTACCGTCCGCACACTTCAAAGAAGCAGCGGCCAATTGTGTTTATTCACGGCATTGGCATTGGCAGTGAGTAGCCCAACAGAGACTTGCTCGTCATCTGGAGAGTGAAAGGAGTTGCAAGTCTCCATGATTTGAGCATTTCCGGGGACTGTACTAACATGGCGCAAGTGGCACCCTACCTCCTGTGGCTGAACTCGGTCCCCAGAGACGTCGGCGTAATCGCGATCGAGCTCCTCCCAGTATCGAACAAGATCTGCCCTCCCATGCCGTCCTCAAGCGAGCTCGTGGACTCCATCAGCAGGATCCTGGCGCAGCATGGCCTCGAGTACGACAGCTTCGTGTTCGTGGGCAACTCGTACGGGACACTGCTGCTCTCCCCGATGCTGAGGCGGGCGGGCCTCGCCGATAAGATCGCCTCCGTGGTCCTGGTCGACCCGGTCGCACTGCTCTTACACCTGCCGGACGTGGCGTGGAACTTTACGCGGCGGCGGCCCCGGACGGGCCCGGAGTGGGAGATCTACTACGGGGCGGCGACAGACCCAATGGTGGCACACACGCTGGCGCGCAGGTTTGACTTTCGCGACGCCATCCTGTGGCGCGAGCAGCTCCTGGGCCGGCGGGCGACGGTCATCCTTGGCGGGCGCGACTGCGTCACGCACCCGACGGCCGTGGCGAGCTATGTGTACTACGGGGACGCGGAGATTCACGACTGCACGGAGCAGCGCATCGAGGCGTGGAAGGCCACGCCGGGGATCTGGACGGGCCAGTGGGAGATGGAGCTGATGTACCTCGACGGGCTAGACCACGGGCAGGCGTTCCTGAAGCCGGGCTATGTGCCCACAGTGCAGAAGGTAGTTGATACGTACTGCTGGAAGGATGCGTCGGGTGGCGAGTTCAGGAAGAGCACTGGAGATTACGAGGGCAGTTGAGCGTGTTCGGCAGATGGCAGAATATGCATTCCATGATGCGCCGCCACATCATTTGGGGCTCCGGGTGGGGGGATGGGGTTTCTTTTGGCGTCCTCTGAAACAGAAACGGGCAATCATAATAAGTTGCGAATAACTTCCCCTTCCTGAGACGTGAAGCTGGCAGGCGAATCGGAACAGACCTGTCAGGAGTGAGCCGAGTTCCGGGAGGGCTCACAAGCAACCAAGATGCCAGCGCCGATCCCAAGGATCAGCGAATATGGAGTTGCGACATCAAAAGGCGCTGCTTCTGGGCTGCCGGGCGCTGGGAGATTGAGAGCCCGAAATGTGGAGGTGTATGTTTAACGGATCCCAAGTGTGATGACAAACGAGAAGAGTACGAGGGCTGTCTGAGCTCTAATGACGTCGAGCCCCTCGCATCGAATCTCTCCCGATGTCTATCTTCATCTTGAGTGATGACCGAACCAGCTCAGACGGAACTTGCCTATCAAACCCGGGCAAGTCGGCGGCCGTCGACGTCAAGTCTCGGGTTTGGTCCAGCAGGCAGGAAATCACAGGCAGCAGCAGCAGTTGCACATGCCCCGTCTGATAATTGTTGTTCGTCCTGTTTTGGGCAGGCCGAAGCCAAGGCCAGCAGTCGGCGCAGATTACACACGACCTGCCTCAAGATCCAGCCAGCCAGACGGCAAGTGAACAGCTTAATTGCTCACGACGCCCGCAGTTCAACCTTGCGGCCCACCGGAAACTCTAAAGTGAGTCGCGGCTCGTCAGCACCGTTGTTGGTTGCCACACTAGACTTTCAACGACGGCGGTCCGGCGGCGAACCTGTCCTGTGCGGCGTGCCCCTTGAGCTGGGCTGGGCTGGGCCGGTGCGGGACAGGGAGCGAGGGAGGCAAGGGCAAGCACTCGAAACAAGCGATTCTCATGCAGCCCTGCAAGCGCGGATTCGCACAGATGAACAGCAACCTATTCGTGGCATGTTTCAGATACACAACAACGAGGTACCGTCCTACCAAGGGGCTGTTCCGCAACAGCGGCCCCCGCTTGCGAACCCTTGAAACCCGGGGAGACGCAGGGGGTTCAGGGTGAGCACAGATGGCCACGGTTCGCACTGACGCAGAGCGACGAAAGTGCGGTTCTGCTTGCTATCGTACCGTAGTATGTACTGTGATGCTGTGATGCTGAAGCCGTGTGGTGTGGTGTGGTTGCGGTGCGGTGCGGTGCAGTTGGCAGCTGCTCGTGGGGGAGGACAATCGTGGGCGCCGCGCAGAGCAATGCAATGCGACAAGCAATGCAATGCGACACGACACGACACGACACAACACGACACACGACACCATATTTCCACATACGAGGGCCAGTCTGCTGTGCCCGGGTGGCTCTGCCGTTGTGAACGCGCAAGTGTTACCCGGGACAGGGCCGAGGCACCGTGGCTGGAGTCTTGCGCCACATCAAGGACTCAGCCTGCCCTTGTCCTGTCTTCCCTGTGTCTTTCTCTGACACCGCTCCCATTACACAGTCCCAGCCTGCTCATTTGAGAAATAGCAGCCCAGCGTGGAGTAATATGGCATTGAGACTAGTACCATGGCACGACGGTGGTGGTGGCTGAGAGGATCATCGGAAGATTATGCCCACCACCGCGTGCTGCATTGACATGACACGGACTCTTGCCAACCCAGGAAATCGGGAAATCATGTCGGCAACCTTAGTTGTCTCTGGTCGATGCAATCTGTGGGCGATATCGAACCGATAGATCGCATTCATTTCGGATGTTTTGTTTTATTTACTTGCCCTCATCATCTTGTGCTGATGGGGGATTGGCTCACAACGGGGCAATCTGACGGGCAAGTTGAGAGAGCAGAGTCAGCACTGGGCCCCATACCCGGGCGTGCTGGGGCCCTTTGTCTCGCCCGCCACGTGCCGTGAGTGGGGTGGGCGTGGAGCTGAAGCGCGCCCTTTCAATCTCCTGGGCGGGTGCGTGTGTTCTAGCGCGGCGGAGGCATCGGAAGGCAATGGGGTCTCTTTCTTGGTTGACGAGTGACGAGTGACGGCGGCTTGGGCGACGAGTCCGGTATCAGGTAGGCAGGCAAGCAGGGAGGCAAGGAGCCAGGCAGGGAGTAGCTGATGGAAGGAGGCCTACGGGAGGGTGGTTGGATTGGGATTGAAGGGATTGAGGACATGGAGCCGGTTGATCGTGTTGCTCTCCTGGCCGCGTGTAAAGTGGTCGCAGTGATGTTGACTGACTATACGTGCTCATGCCTCCCTTTTCGGACCCCCTCACCCCCACCCCGCCTGCTTAGACTATTGCTCACCCAACACACAGTACACAGTAGTCACTGTTCATCAGAGTACTGATCACATCCCACTGCATCCTGTGGGCGGTCGCCCCCTTGCGTCTGCAATTGATTGGGTCTCCTGATTGGGCTAGCAGCATTAAATGAGCATCTGGTGTCACGGCGATCCAAGCCGCATTGAGGTGGGAGGGTGTGCTGAACCCTCGCCCCGGGGCCTGCCAGTACCAGGGTGTCCCTCGCCAACCCACCCAGGGTCGCCCAAAAAAAGAATGCGTTTATATAAGGTTGCGATTTTGTAATAAGCCAACACCGCGCGGGACATGTCAACGTGTCGGGTGCGATGCTACTGCTATGCTGTCAAAGCGGCGGTGTCACCGTCAGGGACTCGGGACAGGCAAGGGGCAAGGGCCAAGGTACCTAGGGCTGCCAGTTGTGGCAGGGCGGGTAACCTGGTCGACCCGAGAGCCTGGGGAGATTCGATAAGATGAGAGCGGTCACGAGTGTGTGAGAGAGTTTGAGCAGCGCGGGTGAGATGGAGCTGGGAGCTGTGGCGTGCAGCAAAGTTCAAGAAAGCAGAGAGTGCGTGGTTACTGTTATGGCCATGGGCTTCTCTGGGTGCTGGTGAGACGAAGCGATTGGCCACGAGGCAGAGTTGGCCCAGAGCATCTCGCATGCATCCTGCATTAGGGCTGGCCAAATCATCAGAATTTGGCGCTATTTCGTGCAGATTGGGGGGGACCCGACTCGACTATTCGATCAATCAATGCCTCCCGCTACCCGCTCATGAGGCGCACTTGGGACCCGGCCAATCCAGGCTGTTGGCTGCTCGAGCTTTGCATGCATGCATCGGCTCGAGAGCGGGCGAGGCCAGTTGCAGTTGCGTTGCATTTGCGGCTGCTGCTAGGACTTGGCAGGCGACTCAGTCTCTTCCTCGCCGCCAAGCCAGGCTTCCAACCGTTGCTGTTGCTGCTGTTGCTGCTGTTGCTGCTGTTGCTGCTACTTTTGATCCCCAACGCTCGTGCCCGTGTCGTGGTGCTACGCTGGACTGGGCTGGGTGGTTGGGTTGCGCGGCTGCGTCGTGTCGGCTCTTGGTGGGCTCTCGATGCCCCCCGGGTTCTCGAGGTACAGGGAACCTGGAAGTTGCGGGAACACAACGCAGGCGGTCAGGTACATACTACCCGTGCATGGGATGCAGGCACGCACAGCAAGAAGTGTGGGGAAGGTATCAGGATAGCAGCTCCTGATTCCAACTTTGGAAGGATGGTTGGTTGGCGGTGGGCTGGTGCCGGCTTTACTGGGTCGAGTTCAATCCACTGTCGATCAGCTGGCTGCCCACCACCACTCCCCCAGGCGCTGGAAGTGCGCGCAGATACACGCGGGACACGGTAAAAGGGCGACAGAGCCAGCGCCCTTCACAGGACAGGCCCCAGGTTCTGGACCCCCGTCGCCCCGCCAGTCACAGCACCCCGTCAGCTCCTCAAGCCCGTCCGCGGCCCTCTGTCTCTGCGCAACTGCAAGGAGCCCACGTACCCACCTGGGCACCCGAGCTGGCCCCCCTGTCCCTGCCCAGTCCAGCCCTGCAAGCACTCTGGCACTCTGCATCTCACCTCTTTCCCGCTCGATTGTCCGTTGTCTGTCTGCCCTGTCTGCCTGCCCACCTATCCGTCCCTGGCCTGTGAGTAGGTACCTGCCGTTTGAGCGTGAGAGACAGAGGCAGAGACAGAGACAGAGAGAGAGGGTGTGTGTGTGTCTGTGTGTCGGCTTTTTAACCTTTTCCTCTCGTTCCTCCATCTTTCCTACCTCCCCTGTCACCTCGCACTTCTTGCCTACCACCACCCCTTCTCTCACCCCTTCTTCTTTCGACCTTGTCTTGTCGCGTCGCCCGTTGCTGCGTACTGCTGCTGCTACTGCTGCTCATCCTCCTCCTCCCCCTACTCCCCTCGTGGTTCTCGTTGTTCGTCAAGACAATCTCGACACATCATTCATTTCCTCCCCCCTGTACAATTGAATTCATTTTTGCTTTGAGAACTCTCGCCTGGAAAAACAAACAAGATACCCCGTCATACCCACCAAGGTCAACCACCAAAAAACATCGTCATTTCATCCCATCTCGCATCATTCCAGCACGACCTTCAACCCTCCGGCAACAAACCAGACGTTCGACTGCACACGCCTGGACTATCTTGAAGAAGTCCAGGCCTCCCAAGCCTCTCGCAACCCCAGACTCTATATCAACTGTTTTAATCACTGTATATTCTACGCTCGGCATCGTATTCATTTCTCCGGCTCACCCTTGGCCACCGCCTGCCGCCTGCCAGATTCCTGCGCCTTCCAGCTATCATCCATCCGATCCTTTTCGGTCATAATCGATCTTCGGAGTCGTCAGTCGCTCCAGACCCCATCAGTGTCTCCGGACGACACTCTCAGACCATCCCTGCGAAACCAGAGCGAAAGACTGAGAGGCCCGGCCACCACTCGCATCGGTCCAGCGGAGTGGATTTGACTTTACAGTGGTACCACCGTACGGGGTACTCGGGCATCGAATCGTATTGACCCTGTCCAAATCGAGCAGCCGCCAACGGCCGACGGACCCGCTTGCGCTGGAGCCAGCAGCCATTCCGCGGGCACAAAGCACTCTGGATTGTCCACGCCGAAAATCCCTTCCATCACCTTTTTTGCTTCTCGTCATTCTTCATTTCGTCTCACCTCGCCTGTGGTGATCAAGAAAGCGTGTTGTGACAACGCGGTTCGGGTCCTTTCGACAAAGACCCCTCGGCCTTTCCGTTCACGGCATTGAACTAGCCTGCAGGCCTGTCCTGCCTGCTCCCTCGCCTGACTTGCAAGGTCCTCCCAGTCTTTTTTTCTGCTACCCACACCCACCTGCGTTGCAAACCTTGCGCGCCTGCCGCTTGCGCCTGTGCACCACCGCCTCCCAAGCCAAGCAGAAACCACAAAAAGACCCGCCCGTCTCGTGTCTGCCAGCAAAGCCTTCCTGCCTGGTTTTTCCCCCCTCGCACCTCGCAATCGCAACCACCACCCTTTTTCCTTGACTCTCTTCCGCCTGGGAGGATTTAGCATCGCGACTGCGTCATTTGCCATTCTTTTCAGCAAGACCCCGAATACCTCACTTTAATATCATCGGCCTGTCCTTTACGTCGTTCTTGCTCTCGACAAAATCGCCCGATAGATTCCCAAAGGAAAAAAAACAACAACACTCGGCCTTTAATACCCCCGCCGTCGCCCTTCGACCACAAAAGATCGGTGACAGACGCCTCAGCATTTCTTCACTTCTCAATATTAGCAGTCCGTCTTGGATTTCGTCTTTTCTTTTTGGGTCCGGCAACTTCGAAAATTTGCATCATTTCGCGACAAGTCAACAAACCAATAGACAGGTTTTCAAAACCCAGTGCTTCCTTTCACCCCAGCACAGATTGGATTAATCGACACCCTACGACCGCAACGCCCGACTTTGGCGCAATAACACTCATCAGTCAGCTGTTTGATTGTATTTCTTCGCAACTTACCGCCTCAGCTCGAAAGACAACGGTCCCGACCGCCGATTAATTACTCACCCCTCGCCGGCTCTACTGAAACAGGCCCTGATCGCGTTCTCGACCATTCCCTCGAACCGACTCAAAATACCCCCCCACAAACACCATTCGAGTACAAGACACTGGAGGTCTTCGCTCCAATGGCCCAACAAACTTTCCCCACTCCCAACGGCTTTGCCATGCAGTCCTCGGGCCTAGCTTCTAGGCGAGGCGGGCAGTCTATCAAGCCTCTCTCTGTCGATGCTCTCAAGTCGCCTGTTGACTCCAAGGAGAATGCCATTCCCACGCCCCGAACGGCGCGAGGTCACCTCCTTGCGGGCCTGCGCACCGCTCCCAAGTCCGCCGCCGCCTCCACTTTCGCTGCCTCTGGCGCCAACACTTCTCCGACGAACAAGGCTAGGAACAACACTTCCTTGTATGGCGTCCAGGAGCATATTCTGAACAATGGGCCCAAGACATCCCTGCCCCATTTTGGTACCCAGCAAGCTTACCCCAACAACAACAATATGGGCTATGCGCGACAGCAGTTCACTCCTGAGCAGATCCTGGCTCCCCCCGAGATTTCCATCGACGAGCAAGCTGTGGATGAGCAGCTTGACCCTGATCTGTATGCCAAGCTGGTCCAGCAGAACTTGCAGCTCGCTCAGCAGCGTCAGATGTTGCAGCAGCAGTTGTACGACCTGACTCAGGCCCAGCAGCAGCTCAGTGCCATGAACCTCAATGGACAACAGAGCTACCAGAACCTGTACCAGCAGCAGCAACTGCAGCAACAGGCTCTTCAGATGCAGAGCATGCTCAACAACACCATGGTTAGCCAGCAGCCGACGATCTACACCTACATCGACCCGGCGACCGGCCAACAGGCTTACTACGTTGATCAGTCTGCGCAGCTGAACGCGCAGTTTGCGGACCAGTCCCAGTTGAACAACATCTACCAACAGCGTCAGCAAAACAGCACCCCGCGCGTGCAGGTCTCGCCTCCGAGGGAGGCCGCGCAGCCAGTTTTCCGCAGGAACACCCCTCCCCGGCGCAACGAGTCTCCTATGATCGAGAACCCGGCTCCTCTGCCCCCGCCATCGGCCAATGCTTTCCGACGGGGTCATAAGAAGTCGTCGTCTCTGATGCTTTCTGGAATTCAAAATGCGAACGCTAGCCTCGCTGCCTCACAGGAACCTCCGAGGTCCGCCGGCCCCAAGACTGCCAACTTCCCTCTTACACCCATGACCGGAGGCTATGGGCCTGGTCAGGCGCGAGCCGGTGAACACCCGATTCGTCAGCCACGTGGACCTCCTTCGATCGAGGAGCTCAAGGCCAAGCCGTCTGCCAAGCACGAGGCTTCCAAGAACTTCGCAGCTCGCACCCGTCGATCAGCTCTGAACAACCTCATGCGCGCTGGAATTGAGCGCCGCAAGGTTAGCAGCACTGGCAGCAGCGGGTCCATCAGTCCCATCTCGGAGACGGCTGAGGAGGCTCAGGGCCTCCTGACGGACAACGAGTCGGAGTCTGGTCGGTCCGGATCTGGCAGCCTAAACGGCGAGGAGGTGGAGCCTAGCGTGCCTAGCTCTCGGACCAGCACTGGCAGCTGGGGCGCGATAGGATCAGACCGACCCAGCTCGCGCCAGAAGGCTCGGAAGAGCGCCGACAGCGTCAGCAGTGGATCTGGTGACGAGACTGCTAGCAATGGTAGCTTCGCCAGCGTGTTCAAGCGGACGGGAAGGAATGGGAGATCCGACAGCCCCAGTCAGAGGAAGTCTGCCATGATGGTATTGACATGCGCAGAGAAGCGCAAGAACGGTGTCATACTCTCATGATCTGCAACCCGACTGGAGACGATGACAGCCTTTTTCACTTCGACACACTCCCTCTCCCACTTACGTAATGACGATTATGGCACCACTTTCCCCTCCACTCGAAGCAGAATTCGCTCCGGCAGAGTCTCTCGAGGTCGATCCTCTCTGCTGGCATGCCTGGATGCGGACTCATCATGAAAATGAAAGGGTGGATGGATATGGATGGCAGCTACGAGTTTTCCTTCTTTCCTTGTTTTTTTTTATTATTCTGGCTCAGGACTTCTGCACATTGAGCACCCCGAGATTGGCCCTGTGGCCTCCGCCTCTTCATCGAGGTTGTTATGGGGGTTGCATTTCCATGCTCTGCTGTTGTCAATCTCAGCAAGACAGCAGGCCATTTCCAGAGTGGTGGAAGTGGTCTTGTTTTGATCCCATTCTATTCAATCATTTACGCACGTGGGCTTCGGTGGAGGGAGAAAACATACACTTTGAGTGATGCATACAAACACAGGGGACGGGGGTAGAGACTATCAAGACTGAGGGCAATGAGCAGCAAACACGCTGGTTCTCCCGCGAGTCTTCAGGCTAGGGTCGGTGTAACATCCAGACTGGAATAGTGATGGATGATTGAGGCGCTCTTAAGTCGCAGAGTGATGAGGCGTCAGGCCGTGACTTGTCTCTCACTTTACCCGCACCACATCATGTGCGATGTTGTATCTAGGTAGAAATACAGAATTCAAGCCAAGCTCTTGAGCCAACTTCGAGTCTCTCGTGACGTGAGGATAAACGAAATGTTAGTGATGATTGTTGCTTCAGGCCTTAGGGCCGCCAATTCCCCTCATCATGGCCTCCAGCTGCTTGAAGGCCGTCTTCTTCTCATCATCTATATGGCCCCACCTCTGGCTCACCTCCTTCACCATGATCTCATCCTCATTCTCGTCCCATCGGTCCAGGGCAGCCCAAGTCTCATCGATGAAGGCCTCAAGGGGCATTCCTATCTGACCCTGTCCGGCAGCAACTAGCTCAGGTTGGAGCTCGTGCAGCTCGGTCTGAACGGCGGGAGGGATGATATCCTGGAAAAGGGTGTCAGCGTCAGCGAGCAAAATCTCGCAGAGGGTATATATATTTAAAGATAAAGGGGGGTGGGGGGGGTTGAGAGAGATGGAGTGAACTGACAATGACACGGACGTGCTGGGTGTTCGGGCTAGATTGCATCTGCGAACGAAGCGAGAGGCCAAAGTGGTGCAGGGCAGACTTTGTTGAGCAGTAGTTGGCGCAGCGGGCCACGGGCACGAGGGCCAGGCCGCTGGTGACGAGGATCACGGAGGCGGCGGTGGCAGGGGAGGAGGCGCCCAGGGAGATGAGGTGCGGGAGGAAGGCGGTGATGGTGAGCAGCGGGGAGGTGTAGTTGGTGTCGACCTCGCTGGTGATCTTGGAGGACAGCTCCTCGTACGAGGGGTTGGTGAAGTCGAGCGTGCGCTGGATGCCAGCGTTGAGGATTATGGAGGACAGGGTGGGGTATTCCTTGGTGATGCTGGCATGGGAAGTTTCGTGTTAGTTGCTTGCTGAGGCTTGCACGATGCCCCGCCCCCTTCTTACCCCTCTCTATCTCCATGTCGTGATCTTGTCCACCAGGAGGGACGGCAGGGTCGGGGCGAGGTGGAGAGAGCCTTACCGTTGGGCCCAGGGCTGGATCTCGGCTGTCTTGGTCATGTCGAACTCCTCGCCAACGACCTTGTCACGGCCGTACTTGGCCTCGAGCTCCTGCAGGCGCTCCTTGCGCCGGCCGACGGCGATGACGAAGACGCCGTTCTCTACCATTCGCTCGGCCAGCGCCCGGCCTATGCCGGCTGTGGCGCCGGTGATGAGGACCGTCTTGTGCGGGAAGGGCATGTTGGTTGGCCTTTGTTTGGTAGAGCAGGAAATAGGTGCAGATGATTTCGTTGTAAGTGTGAGTTGAGATGACAAGTCAAGGATTTATATCAACGGCGTTAATTTGAATATGATGAGCCTGTCTCTATAGAACCGCCCTTTTATTGACAATCTATTGCCTTCAAGTCTACAGGACAATCCTTCTGGCCTCATTCTCGCCCACTCAGCAGTTTTAGTCGTGTATGCATGCACAATCCGCCGAGCTGCAGTATCAAACCTAGCCCGTCATAGTCTCATGCACCGCCAGCGTTCCTGCACATAGTTTCCCACTTCAATGCCACATGGCAAGTACCAGCTTCTATGAGGTGTGCATGAGTAGGTGACACCCACCTGGTCCAATCCACCGCATCGCGTACCTCCCCGCGAGTGGTGTCACATCCGGCCGTTGCTGAAATGAGATGACATGCGGTGTTGACAGCAAATGGCCTCCTAGCTTGGCACAGGCTTCGGAACCCGAGAGCACGGCCAGAAGAGGCTGAAAGTCTTCTTGACACTGCAGACCCGTTCGTAGCACTGAATCCTCTTGCTGACGTGAGAAACTTTCGGATGCGGCGCAGCTGAGATGAAAGTCTGCCCAATTAGCAGCTGTGGCTTTTATAAGAAGGAGACCCAAGGTCTTGGCCCCCGGACTTAATCTGTACCACCTATCCCCCCACACCCAACCGCAGACATGCCCAGCATTTGCGTGGTAGGTTCTGGTACGTACATGTCCACTGCACGGCTGCGGTCTTGTTCGTCTCTAACGCCTCCCACACACAGGGCTTTCTGGCATTGTCACCCTCAAGGAATGTCTCTCGGAAGGATTCGAGGTGCAGTGCTTTGAGGCTCGCCCCGAGATTGGCGGGCAATGGGCTCATCAGCCTGATGTATCGCCGTCTGACCCTGCCGGGAGCGTGCAGTCCTCGATTTACGATGGCGTGGTGCTCAACTCATGCCGTGACACTTCGGCACTGACCGACTTCCCTTTGGACCCATCGAGGTACGGGGACTACTTCGGGCACAGGCAGCAGCTGCAGTACATGAACGAGTACGTGGAGCATTTCGGCTTGAAGAAACATATTCGACTGAGCACGCGCGTGCTCGCTTCAGAACAGAGGAAAGATGGCTCATGGTCTGTACGGGTCCAGGAGGAAGGCAAAGATGGTGCCGATGAGCTCACCTTTGACGCGGTGTTTGTGTGCGCTGGTCACCTTTCCAAGCCTTCTATCCCGGAATTCAAGGGGCGGGATGCCTTCCAAGGCCAGTTCATGCACAGTCACTTCTACCGCCGTCCAGGCTCTTTCGATCGCAAGAAGGTTGTCATAATAGGATTGGGGAGCTCGGCGGTCGATATCGCCTGCGAGATAGCCCCAGGTGCAGAGGAGGTGCATATCATTACCCGGCGAGGAGGGTGGGTTCTCCCGCGTTACGTGCTGGGCAAGCCGACTGAAGCATTTGACAGTGAGTAAACGATATGACGGGCCCTCGTACCTGGAAATCAAACCTGATCATCTTGCAGACCGTGCGACGCAGGTCTGGATGCCGACAGGGGCATCTCAATGGCTGCAGACAAAGCTTTTACAGATCGTTGACGGGAAACCGCCAGAGGCTATGCAGCCGTCGCATAAGATCCTCGAGCAGAGCCCTACCATTCGTGGCGACTTTGTCGAGAAGGTCCGGACACAAGTGATCAGTGTCCACAGAGGCAACGTGGAACACCTGTCCGAGGACGGCCTTGTCATCTCCACCGTGCAAGGCGAGAAGACAGAGCAGCTCAAGGCAGACGTGATCATTGCCTGCACCGGGTACGACCAGTTCGACTACCCGTTCCTACCGAAAGATTTTGTCCGAGGCCCAGAAACGCCCGCCAACCGCGTCGACCTGTACAAGCTCATCGTCTCGCCCCGCTACGACAACCTCTTCATGATGGGTTTTGTCGAGCTCGTCGGGTCAGCCGGGCCCGCGTTCGAGGCACAGGCAAGGTGGGCGTGCGCGGTACTCTCGGGACGGGTTCGGCTCCCCCCCAAATCCAAGATGAGGGAAGAGGTGCAGAAATTCCAGGTCTGGCAGGAGAAGCACTTCCTCGGCACAGAGCGCCACGCCCTGATCGCGCACGGTGTTGAGTACACTGACGACTTGCTCGAGCCGTTGGGGGCAGTGCCGTCTTTCGGAAAGTGCCTGAGCAGTATCTTCACGAGCGGACACCCTTGGAGGGCCCTCAAGGTCTTGAACGCTGTCTGGTTCGGGATCCCCAGCGGCGCGCAGTGGAGGCTGTTTGGGTATGGGGCGAAGAGGGAGTTGGCCGTCGAGACGTTGCTGAGGATTGGCAGTGAAGGGAAATCCTTGAGCAAGGGAGAAGTCGCCCAGCTCGCTTCCAGGTGACCTGTCAACATGCACCGTAGTATAATGTCTAATTATGGCTCGGACCTTAATATCAACACAGAATGGTATTGAGCTCGGGAGTTTGTCCAACAGTCCAAAATGGTCAGGGTTAGGACAAGACGCGCCTCTGGCCTGCAGACTTGCAGACGCGAGATGGATCGCGTACTTTTGTCGCCCGCGCCGGGACCGTGTCGGCATGTCAGTTCTCCAAAGCCATCGGCGAGCCAGCTGAACCTCACGTCGCAAATCACGAACCAGGTGGTTTTCAAGACAGCCAAGTGCCCAAGATGTCGAGGCGGGCGCCTAGGGGAGAATACATCGAGACCGTTCGTCTTCCTTGACACCAACTTCTGCTCTCTCCAGAGGGATGGCCATCCTAATCCTGAGCCGCACATAGGACACCGGCAACAAGGTGGCTCGCAAAGCTACCCTGGTCGGCACCCAGAATATCATGCTCGGCGGCAAGACCGTCATCCAGCAGGAGGTCATGATCCGCGGCGACCTCGCACGAACCGCCAGCAGTTCCAGCGGAGGCGCCCCGGCAACCAACACCGCCGTCGCCATCGGCAGGTACTGCTTCCTCAGCAGAGGTAGCTGTCTGCGGCCCCCAGGACGGATGTACAAAGGGTATGCCTCGGCCCCGTCCCTTTGTGTCTTCCGCTACTGCCCTGTCAACCGAGACTGACCAGCGCATTGCACCGCAGTATCTTCACCTACATGCCCCTCCGCATGGGCGATCACGTCTTTGTCGGGCAGAACACCGTCGTCCAGGCAGCTAGTGTCGGCTCCCACATATACGTAGGGAACGACGTGGTCGTCGGGGAGTTCGCCATCATAAAGGACTACGTGCGCATCCTCGACGGCTCCGTCGTCCCGCCGAACATGGTCATACCGAGCTTCAGCATCGTCGCGGGCCAGCCGGCCAGGATCATCGGCGAGATCCCCGAGGGCGGCCAAGAACAGTTCGAGCTGAGGGAGCTCTACAAGACCGTTGGGAACAACCCGCAGCCGCTACCTGCTTGATGAGTACAGGGACAGATCAATCAATCCACATCAGGCTCTTGCGAGGCTTTCATAAGTCTGTGGGTAGGGACTCTAACGCAACAGCGTCTCTACCCAGGCCCCCGTTCGGGAAGGGCTGGAATGGCTTGTTGGACTTGCTTCAAGTCCGCGCCGTCATCCCCCTTCGCCATTTTGCCGGCTAAACATATCATGGGTACGACGGAGCGGACAGCTGGGTCAGTCTGGTGGCCTTGTGACACACGAGTCTGATACCTGGCCTTGGGTGGTCATCCCCGCCGCCCTGTCTATCGCGTTGAGCATCGATAACGCCCAGATCAGTGAAGACCGCATGGGTCATTTTAGCCGAATTCCGTCGACGAGGGATGGTATCGAGGTTGTCGACTTCAAGGATGTTGGCATGCTCTGGTATAACAGAGCTTCTGATCCACTTGATGGTAGGCCTCGGCTTTTCCATAGAAGCTATCGGGACGTGCAGCGCATGCCGCGAAGCTCGCCCAGCGTTGCATGCTGCTGGGCCCGGAACAAGGTAAAGGACTCTGGAGGGTCGAAGTTTGTGGCTGTATGTCTATGAAAAGCATGCAGTACAATATCGAGGCTTCTGATCTCTTCAATCTGCTCAAGAAGCCCTCACCTGGCTACCCCAATCCCTGTGGCTACTCCTTGCTCTCTCTTCCTCGCTTTATGCAGCGCTCCTCTTCTGCAACAAACGGCGCCCCAAGGATAATGTCCTTGTCCCTCCAACGGGAAAGCACGAAGAACTTGAGGGGCATGGATCTCGACTGATGTGGGTACCATTGGAGCTCGATAGTTCCATGTGGTCGCACCCTCGTCCCACTCGGCATGGTCCAAATTGCTTCATCACCGTCCTCATAGGGTTGAACAAGGTCCAAGAGACCCAGCTCACTAGCACAAAAGGTAGTCATGAAGTTGAAGTCCTGTTCTGGCATAACTTTGCCGACCACCGACTTTTTCTCCCCGCCTCCGTATCTGACACGTCCTTGTTCTATTCGCTCCTCGGACGACACCAATATCTCGAAAGCTTCTCCAAAGTGCATGCCGATCAAGCCCTCCTTGCTGAAGATGCTTAAGCTTCGAGGACGCGCCAGACCTTGCGATGGCCCTGCCCCTGATCCTGCCAGGCTCGCGGCGCCGCTCGCTGGGCCCACTGGGGAAATTTGCGAGTGGTTGGTCGTTCTCGATGACAACTCTGATGGGCCCGTCATGTCCTGAACGGATGGCATAGTGGGCAGCCTAGGCGGCACGGGTTGCACATCTTGACGAGGGATGGGTTGCTCCCCCCTGTGATCTGTGGTTTCTGGTCTCCTTCTCGTGCTTGCTGGTGACATGGTCGGACTCGAGCCCGAACTCAAGCTCGTTTCACTCCAGTGGGGGACCATTTCGGTCTTTCTGAGTGTCCCGGCGAGCTCCAGGACGAAATTCAGCTGATCTTCAATTTCCGCCTGCTGCAGAGAGACTGTCGAGCGTTTGTGGTCAATCCCTGCGATCCTAGCCGCCGCACTCACACGACTGTTGCTCAACCTCTTGATTTCCTTCCGGTTCTGTTTGATTTCTTTTTTGTAATGTTTTCTGGATGAGACTGGTCAGTCTGTGTGTCACCACGTGTCTGGGAGGAGCGTGACTTGCATCAGGGCCCCATCTCGCCTCTCTCTTTTCAGAGCCACATCCAGTAAAACGCTAGTCAACAACAGACCCAGACCGACTTGGATAAATTCCATGTCCTCCCGCAAATCCTCAATTTGATCTTTGATAAAGTAGCGCCAGAGCATGGTTGCCATGAACACCCATTGCTTGTGCAGGTCATAGACTCTCGTTCTGAGTTTGTCGATAAGAAGACTGATGCATTCTGATTCCGTTTCCAAAAAAGTAGCGGCCTCATGCTCCTCTATGAATTGGATGGCTTCTCGCGACGAGTCTGTTCCGCCTGCTGTGCAGTATGCTGAAAGCGTCCTCTGCGACCTTTTGATGCAACCGGCAGCGAAGGAGATGCGACGCATCGATCGTTTTGTCTCTTCATCAAGATATCTCATATCTCTCATTATGGATTTCGTTTCTTTGAAGAACTTGAGCGATGTGTGTGCGAGTGAAGCAAGGGCGGCGATACTAGCCGCAAGCCCTACTGCCTCTGCCATCGTGCCTTGTCTAGCGAGCGGCGAAATACGGGTGTACGAAGACGCATGGCCGAGGATGATGGGGGTTCACAAGTGTCACACGGGTCTTCCATGCTTCTTATATTGGCATGGCTCTGATCATGCAGCCTGCAGCTCAACTCCCAGGAGCGATTCCACGTGTTTCCACCCCGTGAATCGTGGAGAAATGCCCGGGGCTATGCTTGAACACCTCAGATCTAGTTACACTCCAGAAAATGCATAATCTGGGGGGATTCTGACAACCAATCGCTTTCGTGGGCTTCGCATCTGCAGTGCCCTCATGCGGACACAGCCTGCCAGTCGGCCTGGACTCATTAGATGGCGGATGATCTGGAGACACTGCGAATTAAATCAACCGGCCCGACACCAAGAAGGCTATTCTTTTTGGTCGGGCTGCATTGGCCAGACCAATCCCGCCCCTGGCAAATGCAGGTGTCCGCATGCAGGATGCAAGCTGCTACGCAACATATGCCAGCTTCCAACGCGACCGCAGGTTGACATGAACATGGCGGGGTTCTCTTGTCATACCGTGCTTACACCCAAAAGAAATGAAAGCCAAAGCCTGCAGGATTGCTACGCAGACCCTGTTCACTGCTACGCTGGCCAGCATGCAGCGAATATGGCAGAGCAGACCTCACGAACCTCTTCAGGACCGGCGCCTTGGCGCACGCGTCTACCGCACAGCCGCGTCGTAAGTAGGCTGTGCGAACCTACTCAGGATAGACCATCTTCCGTGTCACTCCGCCGTCGACGATCATCTCCGTGCCCGTCACGAATTCTGCCTTGGCGAGGTACTCGACCGCCGCAAGGATGTCGTCGACCTTTCCGACCCTCCCATTCAGGTGCCACTTCTGATCGTCCTGTGATAGCCCCTCCTCCCACGTCGCGCCTTTCTCATCGGCCTCCTTACACTCGTTGCCCGCGTGGATCCACCCAGGGAGGATCGCGTTCACACGAACGCCCACAGGGGCAAGGCTGACAGCCATACTATGCGTCAAACCGATGAGGCCGGCCTTTGTGGCGGCGTAACCCTCCGAGTCCGGCTCACTCTGATATGCGCGAGTCGAGGCCATGTGAATTATGCTTCCGCCGCTCTCGCGCCCATGATCCGGCTGCTTCTTGAGCATGGGCAGGCACGCCCTACTCAGCAGCAGCGGGGCCGTGAGGTTAGTCTCCAGGCTGGCTATCCATGACGCTGTGAACTGCTCGTCTTGAGAGTCGAGGATGCTCGGCCCGCCGACTCCTGCTGTGAACGCGGCGTTGTTGACCAGGACATCCAGGTGGTCTGTGAAAAATTCCGAGGCGGCCTTTGCTGCTCTGTCGATGTCGATGGGCTGGCGGAGGTTGCAGTGCAAGGCGTCAAAGGGCTTATGCGCCGTTGGGGTAGATAAAGCAGAGGCCGTCGAGCCCGCGAGCGTGTCACATGTGTGGCGCAGCTCTTCCTGGTTACTATCTACTAGGAAGACGCGATGGCCCCCTTGGACGAGCAGCCGGGACAGGCCTCTACCTATGCCGCGGCCGGCGCCCGTGATGAGGAAGTGTAGAGGCTTGCTGGGGCTCGCCGCCATTATTGGGCAGTTCTTGGTGTAGGGTCAGTGGGAAGCTCGGGGATGTTTAGATGACTGCTGTTGAATCACTCGAAATAGTACCTGGTATTTCACGAACTACCACCGGCGAGATTCACAGAATCACGATGTTGGCTGGCCTCGCCTTTTATTAAGTAAGCGGAACTCCATCCGCGCACGGGCCACAATTGCATCTCTTGTAGATATGCGCAGCCGAATTCGCAAACCGCAGCTCGTTTGAGACGGCGATTGCAACAAGATCCACGAAGCCAGGCACGCCTGGTACAGCGTGCATCACCCCCCCCCCCTAGGAACATCAATCTCATTAGAGGCCGTGGATCCGGCGTGAAGGAATCGACAATGGCCTCACATCCAGCCAAACGTCGAAGGACAGAGCCCGGACCGTCGTCTGCTGGACACGCACGGCATGGTGAACCATTGCTCGCGCCGATGCTCGCGCCGACTATGACAATACCGCAGTCCTCACCGGCAGAATCTCATGTGACACCCACACGGCCTTTAAGGCCGTTATCGGTCCCGGAAAACATGACAATGCCGGTCCATGAGGCTCTAGAATACATAGACCCCGACGACAAGACCCCTCATGACCTCTATCTTGTCTTGATATACGCAGCTGCCGCGCACTCAGACGTCGCCGAGATGATGGACCGTTTCGCCTGCGTCCACAGGGACCGGATTGTTCTCCAGCGTGAAATGTATGAGCTGCCAGCAACTACGGGATCAGTGGCTCGATCCGTGCCAGTGTTGCCAAAACCCCCTCCAACTCGGCCCGGCCGTCCTCACGGCCCTGCGAGGCCCAAGGAGGTCATCGAAGCGGAAAAGGCAGAGAAGGCGGCCAGGAGGGCGGCCAGGAAGGAAGCCCAAGCTGCGCAGCGTAAGGTGAACGTCCCAGCAAAGGACAAGAGCTTCGCCTACCTAGTCCGCCAGACGGAGGAGGAACTCGGTAGGACCGGCAAGTATGACAAGACCGGCCCCAAGCAGAATCGGTCTCAAAAGAAGAGTAGGCAGTATTGGCAGGAAAAGGCTGTTGAGGTGAAGGCCAACGTGACCTGGTTGATGGAGCAAATACTGCAAAACATGACTGAGCGTCGGCCTAGACAGGGAGTGGTTGTGGATGTTGCAACATTTGGGACCAAGAAGAACGGCTTGGTTGCGATGAAGGACATCATACGTACTATCTTGGCTGACACCGGGGAGCTTGGGAAACAACTCAGGGTGAACTGGTTCTCCGCGTTTCTGGATAAGTTCAAAAGGGCTGTCGATTTACTGAGCCCCGAGGAATCAGCTATGCTGAGACAGGACAGAGAGTGGAGCAAGGAGTTGAGGTCACTTGCCGCAGCCCTTGGAGCAAAGGGGCTTACAGAAGAGGCATTGAAGGAAGTCCTCACGGAAGTCACCCCAGGCGCCACGCTTGAAATTGATTCGAGCAGTGACGAGGACGAGGAATCGGATGGCTCGGTCAGCTTGAACGGGTCCGAGGAAATCTCTACAAACGAGTCTGACGGAGCCCTGGTGGGAGGGCAATTCTTCGAACAGGTTCACTTTGAGCAGTGCAGTGAGTCAGAAGCGGACTCGGAGAGCTCGGAGGAAGAGAGTTCTGAGATAGCTTAATGACCGAAACGAGCTTTGCTCGGGTGTCCGCGACGCGGCCACAGCATCTAAGCAGTGCCGACCGCCAAACCTCTTATGGGACATCTGGATAGCATCTCATGGAAAGGCCTCCTGTATCCTATAGGATAACCTCCCATGGGATAAGCTCCTGCAGGGTAATGTCCTATGGGATAGCCTCTCTTGCTAAAGCCTGCTGTGGTAAACCCTTCAGTGGAACATTTTCCGATGGGATAACTAGCTACAAGGCCAGCCATAGAGGCTCCATAATGACGTTTTCGCATTTCTTGAATATGGCTGTATAACTACAATCATGTATGTGACGAGTCTCCGTTTGGGTGAAAATGAGCAACCTGCAGGTATCCACGAATGACAGAAATAGCATTCACTCGAGTGTTTGCAAACCATTTGGAGCACTTATTTCCCACAAGCACCTGGTAACCGAGCCTCATTCACTTAATGGGTAAAGTGGCCTCAATCTGCGAAAATTTGAAAAGACATTAGCAGATTACAAACGGCTAGCCTGGCTTAACTGGCTTTCCTTCCTTTTTTTCTTTCTTTTTCGCATCAGTCCAAAATGCGCCCTTGATCTTGACAAATCCCAGCATCCAAACACACCTAAGCCTACAAGTTCTCACGCAGAAGGTCAGGGTACTGTGCCCTGTTCCTCTGCACAAGGCACAAGGCGACACCTACATCTCTTTGACAAGACAATCGCATCACTCATCGGTTGGCCCCAATCGACATCGGCGGCTCCGTAAAAGACCGTGATTGTTCATCAAATCCTTCAGTCGCAAACCAGTCCCAACACTCATCACCTTCCAAGCCCAAAATTCATACCAGGCTGGCAAAAACAAATTGCCCAAGCCAGATCAAGGTAGGATGACCTCCTGCCAACCAACGCCTGGCAGAATGGCTCAATCCAACCAGGAGGAGCTAGCTGTTCTGTTCTGGCATCCTCCGACTTACTGCTTCCACCCGTCAGTCTTTTCAGTGGTCAACGAGGAGACTGATCAGACTCCAAACGCCATGAGGCTTTCTCCCCAGACGGGATCGGCCAAATCCGAGAGGCTCCTCACATCAATTCGCAGAGACCTGGAGCCCCGATCACTCGGCCGGTCCGGCATTTTGGACCTACCTGACGAGCTACTGATGGACATATTCAAGCATGCAAAAGGCGGTTCTGAGGTCAGAAACATTCGTCTTGCTTGCCGTCGATTTGCTCCACGAGTTCCCACCTCTTGCTTGGCTGCCTCAACGTCTGCTTGACAGCATCGTCGCTCGCCAGGGCCCAGGAGATCTCCCACCATCCAATCATATCGAGAGGGATCCGTATCCTGCACATTAGTCTACTGTCCCACAGGTTTCGAGTTGCCGGTTCGGAATTCCTGCTCTTGGCCACCACACATCTCCGTGAGGACATCAAGCTGGCGCTAGAATATTCTGTGAATTCCCAAGATGTTATTTTGGAGAGCAAGAAAGTTTGAGTCGCGGCCCATTTCGTTCCCCTCTGGAAAGAGAGAAAGCGTGTCCTGGGCTCGTGGCAGATGTACTTGCGGAGGCATGCTCCAGACATTTTCAATCCACGCGAGCAAACTCCCAAAGCCGAAGTCCTATGCCGAGGCTATGAAAAGTACCAGCTTGCGTATGAATCGCAGCAGCGTACCCTGCATGACGGAACTTTTGCACCGGCCATAGCAGCGGTGATAGGACGCATGCCATGGGGCACCAAGCTCCTCCTCACGGACAGATTTCCATACCGAGAAGACTCCCCAAAACCTCGCCGATATCCTTGGAGAAGTCATACCAGCTCATCTGACGTTTTCGATGACAGAATGATGTGGTCCATCGGGGCGTCCCGGTCGGAGCCAAAGCGCGAAACAGCGAACCTTGCAGTCCAGGTGCCACTGGCAATGCACGCAGCACGTCTCTCGCCAATCGAGATCGGGTTCCATTCCTTCACCCAGTCCAGGTCTCCGTCGCAGTTTACATGGATTCACGACCAAAGCCAGCTCCTCGATCTGAGGGCCGCGGCTGAGAGCCTCAAAGTCTTCAGTTTTAAGGTCGAAGAACCCATGACATGCACGGGCTTCTCAAGAGGAATATCGAGTATGTCGAAATACCTCCGCGTTGTCTTAGGAGCAGGCAACATTCAGGTCCTTACCATCTCCCTTCTGGTTTCCTGCCATCACCCTGGTCAGCATGATGATAGACGCCCCGGGGCTCTGTTAGCTTCGCTGCCCTGGCTTCATCTCCGAGAAGTCAATCTAAGTCATGTTTCATTTCACCTTACCGAGCAGAAGACCTTCGTCGAGCGACTTCACCCTGAAGTCTTCCTCAATCTCAGCCACATTCGCCTGCTTAGCGGAGCTTGGGCTGAAGGATTGGACATCCTACGTACCAAAGCGAACCCAGAGTCTCGAGTACACGGTCTCACAAGTGCAGAGTGCAATCGCATCTCCTACAATCAACGCAACCGGATCTTTTATGGTGGTCAGGCAAGTTGGGCCAGCCGGTACGTCCAGGGCGTATCGATCGGAAACCCTTTTCTTGTGATAGAGAACAAAACAAAAGCCAAGGCATGAGATTCCGATATCCTCGGAAGAATTGACTCAAGCACCATCAATTCAGAGACACCAGCCATAAATTTTCGTCCATTCTACTCCTAAGCGGTGGGGAGATAGTTGGCCAGAGGCAGATGGAAACGGCTAGCGAGTGCGATTGACGATGACAATTTTGAGGATCCAGGGTTTCTATCTGGAGTGAAGTTACAGGCGATCATAGGACAACCACTGGATGAAGCAACAGGCCACAAATGGTAGCAGTCAAAATCAGGCAGAAAGTGAATACAGAGGAAATGAATCAACCAGTGAAAGGGGCGGCAGAACCTATGCAATTTGATACCGATGAAGAAGTGGTTTCAGTCTGATGCTGTGAGGTACATACGTCATGAATTTATCTTATCATAAGTCACTGCCTTTGCTCAGTAACAGGTTGAGTTTCATACAACATGTAGCGGCCTGGTCGTTCTAAGCCTGATTACCTGTTCTCAATGTGATGTTCTTGCCTGAAAACCTCCCCTGCTTGCTGTGTTTATGTACTTCACGCCTCCATTACCACCAGGAAGACAGATGCGTGTTTTCCTAGGTACGCCCACCTTTCCAAGCCGCATATGTTCCATTCACGAGAAGAAACGTGCGTATGCACGGCTTCATGAACGATAATGCACTCATTACAATCCTCTTTGGATAAAGCCCCTCCAAGTAGAAGCAGTCGTGGCTGGACGGAAGGAACGGTTTGCGAAATGCAGCGGAACATGTGCTGTTCCTAAAACTGGTACAGTGCTGAGCGTATCTGGCTGCTTTACTCTCGCAGTGGATTTCTGACAAAACCAACGTAATATCCCTTGATATAAGAGTTGACCGGAGAGTCCTTGCGGAAACGTCGATCAGACGTGTAGTGAGAGATTCTCTTCCTCTGAGCCATCGACAAGGTCAAGCACTCTGCCCCGTACGGGAACCTCACATACTATTTACAAGTTTTGGAGTCATCCCTCGAACTATGTAAGAAACTTCATGTAACAGAAAGTGCAGAGCATGATTATCCAAGAAAAGACTCCCCACATGAGGGTATCCCAGAGGGAGGACTCCCAACGGAAGGTTGTTACATAGCAAGTTATCCTACCAGAGGAGACAATGCAATGGATAAACACATCTCAGGGTGAAAGAAATAATGTGAGAAGATTGCTTACCGATTTTGGCTGAGTCGCCCGCTCAGCAATGCCCTTCGGAGAATTTCTACTGCCTCGGCACAGGTTCCATCCAGCAAATAGACATACCAGAGCCCGAGGATGGTCGGCTTCTTCCTGGGAAGACTGACGAAAGATCGAAGCTCTTCCAGGTTGATCGCGCAGTTCTTCAGGTGGACGTTCTGATGCTTGTGCCAGTTAACCATGAGGGGGCCGATGGAGGTGCGGTTCGGATCATGCGTGCGGTCGTCTTCGAGACAGTGTCTCTCGAGAAAAGCGAAGTCCAGTACCAATGTGTTGAATTTGCCTGACCTTGTGAAGACGGTCAAGAACCTTTCGAAATTTTCAACTTCCTCCGCGTTTCGAACAGGCCCCAAGTTGACATTCCACCACGGATCAGCTCCGACGCTGAGCTTGATTGATTTCAAACCCTGGGCAAATGATCCAAGTTGAGACCATTCGGAACTGTCGATCTGTAGCTGGAGGTCGTAAG
The DNA here is from genome assembly GCA_021399435.1 of Diaporthe sp. PMI_573. Classification (NCBI taxonomy): domain Eukaryota; kingdom Fungi; phylum Ascomycota; class Sordariomycetes; order Diaporthales; family Diaporthaceae; genus Diaporthe; species Diaporthe sp. PMI_573. The sequence continues at coordinate 2,075,045 of JAJTUP010000002.1, read as the reverse complement.
GAGGCGTCAGGTCGAATCTGAGGTGAGCGAATGAGGAGCCCGCATTGTAGATCGACAGCGGGATTTGGTAGAGAAGCTGAGTCGGCGGGATTTCCACTTGCTTAGTTCTCGCCTTTTCCCCGGAGAAAGTATGTAGCATCATCTCCTCGACCAGGCAGGTGGGATCTCTGACCAACCCCTCCATCCTGTGGCAAATACTCGAACTCCCGGGCTGCTCGTCCGCGGAGCTACGTGGCCTGTCCCTGATCACCAAATCATCGAGGCAGGCCATCCTACCAATCGCTGAGACAATGTCATCTGAGAAACGCCCATTGCGGAGGATCATCTCTTGCTCATCATGCAGTTGACGATAACTATCGTAGCCAGCCGCTGTATACGGCGCTGGTGTGGTGCTCATCGAGATGCATCCCGTCGCTGTGTGGGTCTGAAAATGACTGTTGAAAATAGTGCCAGGATCGCCAGATCTGTATGGCTTTATACCTTGCGACAGTTTGCCGAGACACGATTTCGGCCAGCTCCTCTATGCACCATGCAGTAAAAGATTGCACGTCACGAGCGAGTTCGGGGCTGTAGACATCAATTGAGGCTACGAGACGACGAACGCCTCTTGAAATGGTTGGGTGGCGTGATACTTGGTTGAGGCGCTCAAGCGATTTCGGGTTCGGACTGACATAGAGCGTATTGATCAGAAGGTGGGAACTGGTCTCGTTGAGGCGTTGGGAGGACAGTCGGAGTCGCTTGATATCTTCGCAGTTACGGAGATGGCGGAAAATCCCCATGAGGAGCTCGTCAGGTAGATCGTGAATCTTGGGAGGGAGCAACAGCGAACGACCAGCTCCATCCTCTGGCTCTTCTGAATCTGTTGCGTTGAATCGATACCATCCAACTGCTCGCGAAGGGGTGCCAATTGAGTCCGCCGACTCTTGGGGGGCAAGAGGGGAGGGCGGCGGGGTCCATCGCTGTTTGGGACGGCGGGTTCTTTGAAGAGAACGCGTTGGGGCTCTTGTGAATGCAAGGGTGGGTATCAGGAATCATCGGTGGAGTGGGTTGTCCCGAGAGCGATGGAGAGAAAGAGACAATCGCATGGGCTCAGGTTCGAATGGTTGACGGTTGTGTTTGATAGCGCCACAGTGAATGTGGTCAGTCAAGGCAGTCGGTCACTACGGCAAAGTAACCTACGCAAACGCACTGTCATAATCCAACAAAGTCGCATCACTGAGCAAACATCTGGATCTCGTATACATCATTGCAGTAACATAGCCACGTTTTCCAAAGCTACGCAGCGTCATACCAGAGCTCTGTGGCTTGCTTGCCTCCTGCGCAATCATCTTACTCGAGGTTATTCCGTAACACACATGTGGTGCACCATAAAGGTACCGTAGATGTGAATTCGATAGCACTCAGCACAAAATTACCCAGAGAGGCCTTGTATTGTCCTAGGCTATACGGCTACCGGTTCATTCTCGAAATATCTCACATCTCACGGACACGTAGTGTGTAGAGCTCCTGTTAGGAAGAAGAACAGTGCGTAGGTAATTGTTTGTGCAGTAAACAGTCCGAGTGTTATGCTTGCGTTTGCTATTTGACTGTAAGGCAACAATGATTTTGTGTTGATATTTGAAAGGCCACGAGCAGGGCATTGGAGGACCCTTACCCCCATTCGACAGTGGATGCTAGGAGGCTATATACAGAGAAGACGGAACGGGAGGTGCTGATTGATTTGAGCACATGAGACTGAATGAGCACTGGCAGAGCCTGGAAAAGGACCGAGACTTGGTATGGAGTGTACATGCGTGATGGACAAAACAAACCGGCATGAAATCTCCTCATGGTTGACCGGGCCAGATAGTGTCTGCCAACTTCCTCACCAGCTTCAACTTATTGATCATGTCCTCGCGGGTGACGCTGTTCCCCAGATGGTGGCTGGCAAACCCACACTGAGGGCTGACCCCGATGCGCTTCAGCGCCTCCTCCCGGCTCTGACCCGCACCCTTGGCCATAAAATCGGCCGCCTCGTATACCCTTTCCTTGAGCTTCTCCACATCCTCCAGCTCGGGAAACTTGCTGGTGATGACGCCCAGGACGACATTCTTGTACGGCGGCAGCTCCTTCAGGGGCTCAAAGCCGCCTGCGCGGTCAGTGTCGTACTCGAGGAAGTAGGTGTCGGCCTCGATCTCGTTGAAGAGCTTGGTCGCGATCCGGTCGTAGCCGCCCTCGCTGAAGTGCCGGCTGTAGGCAAAGTTGCCGCGGCAAAGATGAATGCCCAGGTGGAGGTCGTCGGGGCGCTGTGAGATACAGTCGTTGTAGAGCTTGATGTAGCTATCCAGCAGGGCCTCGGAGTCCTCTCCGGCATCCTTGAAGCCTTGGAGCATCTTCTCAGAGCAGAAGTCTTGTGACAATGTTAGCAGCTGGCCAAATGTGGGCAGCTTTTCTTTTCCCCAGAAGACGGACAAACTTACAGGCTAGGTTGGGATCGTCAATGGTCACATTGCGGCAGCCAGCGTCGTACAGGACCTGCAGCTCGGCCCTGTATGCCTTTGCAATATCGGCGAAGTACTCCTCGTCGTTGGCATAGACCTCTTGGGGGTAGGCCTTGCCAGGCTGGTAGCGAAGGTGGTACCACTCAGGCGCCGGGAGGGTGAGCTTCGCCTCCCTGACGTACTCGGCCGGGAGGCGATTCTTGAGGTAGTTCCACTGGTCGACGTAGGTGCTGCCGACATGCTTGATTTTGCCCGTACAGATGACAGATTCGCCAGGCTTGTGGCCGGCCTCAGCTGGGACGGGGGTGTTAGTTCACGGCCTGGCTTGTGATTATTACCATTGAGTACTAAACATGGATGACTTACTAAAAGCAGCCAGGTCAGGCACATAGAGCCGGAAAATTTCCAGTGGTGGGTTCGCAATTTCCTCCATCCCCTGGAGAGCAGGAAAGAAGGTTCCCCAGAATTGATGACGGCGATACTCGCCATCATTTACTGCATGGAACCCAAGATCTAACTGGACCTTGACGATCTCATTGATGGCCTCATCTTCAATGGCGTGGAGCTCCTTGTCTTGGGCAATGGTTTCGGTTTTCTCGCCGTCCAGGGCGACGCGTTTATCAACCAGCTCCTGCGGCCGGAGGAGTGAGCCAAGGTGCTCAGCCCGGAAGGGCGGGCGTTGATGGTTCTTCTTTGCGACCATTTCGCACAAACAGCAGGCAGTACTATGCGAACAAACGGGACCTCTTAGGGGAGGGGGGATTTGGCCCAAGTAACCTCCTCAACAGTCGGTAGGCTGAGGTTTATATTATTAGTAGTCGTCGCCTAACCAGCCGGTCTTTACGGTTCCCATTCCCCTCCCCCGCCTTGGAGCTCATTGCTCAGAAGACATCAGACGTCAGAAATTTTGCCGATGGATCCCTGCGTACCCCCCATCAATATAGTACCACCCAAAGTATTGCCGGAAGGCAGAAGTGACCGGTTCATCGGTAGCCTATGCCTGCGGAGATCAACGTCCCCGCCATCGCTTGGTCAAATGTAGTTTGGAGGGTGCGGTCATTGGTGACATGGCAGCGGGGTTTTGGGGAGGAGAGGGGGGGAGGCTCCAAATACTGTGCCTCTTGGCTGCACCATGACTTAAATGCAATGCAATTGGTAAGGCATGACTATACCACGTTCATATGAGGCCCGGAGAAAGGAAGTCCCTGGGACTGCTGTGTGCGTGCGTCATTGCACGCGCCATATCTGCCTACTTGAGCCTGATGTAGAGTTTGGTAAAACGAGTGTTACTATCCTGAGAAGATGGATATTATGCGGACGAGGAAGAAACAGAAGCAGCATGGTCATCCAGACCAAAATGAATCGGAAGCCCATGAGCAGGGAGTACAGAGACACAGCGGGCGGTGGGTGCGGCCCAGCCACGCAGCATGCCTTGAGACTGCCATGACATCTGACCACCGCAGGTGTGGCCTTTGGCGGGACACGCTGCGGCTGTTGCTGAAGGGGTCGAGGCGGCAGGCGGCGTGCCACATGGGCATTGACCAGGGGTCGCGATAACGCCTCAGGGTTGCTTATCGCTGGCCGCGGCTTTGACGTCAATCCATCCGTCTTTGTCTCAACTGACAACCGCCACGATGCAAACCCCGCGATGTGGTCATGGCCCATAGCACCTAAAACACCCCCGTTTACTTGCATTTTGTTCAGCCTGCTAGTCTGGCAGGTTCCGTAGTCATGGCTACCGTCAGCATCCACACACTTCCTACGGAGATGCTGTCTCACATCTTCAGCTTCCTCGACAGCCCGGCCCCTTCTGATGAGCGCCTCCACCACCAGCCGCATGCGCACATGCTCAAGGAGCCCGACCTCTCGTCCCAGAACCTCAAGAACATCTCACTTGTTAACAAGCAATGGCGAGCCACAGTGCTTCCCCTTCTCTGCCGGAACGCAATATGCTACCTGGACCAGTCCGACCTGTCTCTCGTTGATCTCGAACAGTCCAGCGGTCCTCACTCAATGACGCCACTGTTGTCCTTTATCCGCGACAACAACCTCACTCCATATGTTAAATCTCTGACAATCGTAGTGGTCAAGAGCATGAGAGTGAGGTCCACCGGCGCCGGCGGCATTGACTTAACCCACCAGGGAGACCGCGAATACACCCCAGACCCTTTCGGCCCCTTGAGCCGCGGTGGTCGAGAGAGGGATATGGTCTTCAACGAGGACTCAAATTGGCTTTGGAACTTGATATTTGACCTGCTCGACCCTCTGCGCTTCACAATCATTGCATCGCCACGGACATTAGCATCACTGCTGGCCAGAATGCTCTTTCTCGGTGACGCCTGGAGTTTTTACCAGTCACATCACGTGTTATCTTTGACCCGGGATCAAAAAGCGGTCGCGAGCCCCAATAAGGAAGATGAAGTTGGTTCTCCACAAAAAGAAGCAGGACCGTCGGCTTCCATCGCGCCTGGAGTTCCAGAGCAGTCCTCCTCGATGTCGGCGCCAGTCGCACGCCAGAAAAGGCGCATCCCCTGCTTTCTCTTCACCATCCGCCCTTGGGAAGCCCTCCTCCTCAACGAGGGCTCTTCTACTCGCGTATATAAGACATATGAGTACTACCACAGGCGCCCACCTTCTATGCTCGGCGCCCTTCTCGGGGCCGAGGAGTTCCCCAACGACGAGCCCCTGATTCCTCCTACGATCCGCGATCTCAGCTATGTCGGAATCTTTCCCTTGTCAACGCATTTCAACACCTTGGTGCAGAATCTCCCGCGAATCGACCGGCTCTTTGTACAACTTGTACCACGAAACGACATTTTGAAAGACAAAAAGGAGATGGAGCACCTGGACAGTAAGTAGCGCCTGGGACATGTTTCCCACCTGCGTCTCCTGTAATCCCAGGCCATCTCACGTCGTGCCTGAATCTATTTGTTCCGCCTGAGCTTGTTGAGTTGACTAGAACAATGCCACCTTTCATTATATTATTTCCCCGAGCAAGGCTTCCTTCTGTGTTGGCTTGAGAGCTGACTCCGAATGTCACAGTGGACGACCTTTGGGCTGAGCGTAATACGAGCTAGTATGTTCCTCCTCGAAATGAGTTCCCTGCCTGCATTTTGAATGATGTTGCCCCCGTATAATTCTCGAGACGTTACCACACACACGGCTATGGGCGGACTCGTGACAGGAGATTCCCGGCTTCTCAATGTACACGCTTTGCAGCATGCAGCAGAGACGCTAACAGATACCACAGTAGCAAGATCATGCCCAAGTTGTTTGATAGCTCCAGCTCCGCGGGCAACTGGCGCTATCTCCAGGTCTTCGAGTCAGGAGACGCAGCGGATCGTGAGAGTTGGGATATGGCGGTGGAATACGTGAGGCACTTTGGTGCCGAATGGAAGGTTGAAAGAGAGGGTGTATTCGTGAAGCGTCAGCCAGGGGAAGACGAAAATAATGCCAATCACGAAAGCCACTTCTCCCATGACGATGGCGAGGATACCGACGCAGGATTCAGTAGTGATGAGGATGGTTCCGGGGAACCGGGTCCGGTGTTTTTGTGAGCCTTCTCCTTTCCCATTTTACCTGTTCTCACGTCGTCGATGCATTCACGTTCGAGACGTTTCAGCCAACCCTTCTTCTTAGCGGTGCTGGCATCATTCTCGACTACCTCTACTACCTCTGACGACAGCCTCAACCGAGGTATCCCCCGCTGCTGCTCCGAGTGCACAACGCAAAATATCTTTACTTACACTCCTCTTTCCGAGCAGTGACTTTTCCCTTGGACAACAGTGAAAAGATGCTAACCCTTAAACCCGGCCCTACACAGCCGAGGTGCGCTCCGTCGTTTCGCCTTCGCAGGTGTCACTTCGCTGCCCCTAAGCAGTGTATGGCTTTATCTCCAGCAGACAGACCCATAGGAGGAGTTCATCGAGTCTGTCCTGGCTTTACAGGCTCTGGCCGATGACCAGTTTTGGTCCCTATCCCAATGAGTACTGAACGAGTCCTTCGTGGCACTGGTGGTTGACAAGCTACAGTCGATTGTGGACTGGGATGCATCACGAGTGGCTTCGTCCCATAAAGGGCGGAGGATGGATGTCCTGAAATACGACTCCTTGTCTCTAGTGGCCCTGACACAGTTGCCATGGACTGACCTTGGAGAACGTCTATAAATAGGGCGGATTATCTATAAAATAGCAATACCTGCAAATACCCTCGCCCTGTCCGAGTTCCCCAACCCATCAGAGTATAGTTCAACACTGGCATCAATGCCTCCTAAATTAATAGCTAACAGCTTCATTGCTGTGGGAGAGGGATAGGCTGCGGCCGTCGAACATGAGGGCTTTCAATGAATGCGTGCCAGAACGCTCCTCAAGCAAAACTGTCAAGTGCAGATGAGCACTCGACTGTTCCAAAGCTGTCTCAACGCCCCCTGTTCCATTTCTATCCAATTATTGTCCAACTCACCTTCAGCTCCTCCCTCAATACTCATTTCGACTGTGGAGTCTCTTGAGTCTTCTGCCAAGCCCCCTGACCTAAGCGTCACTACGTTGGAGTTGGGTCAGAAGGCAACGATCAACGTGTTCAATACGAATAATCCAGGCACCATTATCTTGCTGAAGTCTCAATTGACCAATGGTAGAGACTACCATCGATATGACATACCCATTCCAACCCCGTGGGGTCATGCGCCAAGGGTCTTTTCTGGTCGGGTCACTGCGGTGCTACGTTACGAGTGAGGCGGCCGTGCGGCCGTGCAGCCGTGCCGCCCCCTGAAAGAAAACACTTGCACGGCACGAAGCCAGTAAAGGCAGGTTTTCCCGGCGACCGGAACTTGCCATCACAGACCTCTGGGTGACTGATCTGTGCGGAAAGACGAGCGCTGCTTTTTGGCTTTCGGGAATCTGAGGGGGCGAAATGCTCAATCCGACGACGAAAAAGCGGGCCGGGGGCTCCATTCATCCCCAGAAAATTTCTACCACATCACGTAAGTTTTAGCAAATCTGCGAGAATTTCCCACAATGAGCCGACCGCGCAACGGCTCTTGCCCATGGTCTGGGGGTGCACGACATCTCGAGGACTCGCCTCTGGGATGGAAAGTCGCGGCTTAACGGTGCTTGCTCGATCTCATCGGCGGCTTCACCACGAGTTGACGACTCGGTGCTGGCTGAACTCTGTTTCAAGTGCCGGCATGCCTAAAACGGGCCCGTCGATGGCCTCACAAACCTTGTTCCTGCTCCGGCCCGCACGCTCGGCGTCAGCTGGCCCGGCCGGGGTTCACCGTTCGTTCCTGCGTGCCCAGCCTGCAAGCCCGTACCCGGACTAGACCCAGCCTATAATATGGATCCCAAAGCGGCGAGTAAGGAAGAGTCATTCGGTCGTGTTTGCCATCAGCTGGCTCTATCCGATTGCGGCCCCGGGATCAGGGTTAATCATGCCTATGACCGAATCCAAGATGGGTTTTCTTTATATCCAAGCTTACGTCGCCTGATGATGCGCTGAGCCCGGCGCCTTCTTCACTTTTCCTCGCTTTTCTTCGATCGACTTCGAGTGGCCACCACGTCACCAAGGGTTTCCTCTAAGCCTGTCGGGTTCTCAACTAGAGTGCTAGCCTGAGCACGCACCAACGGGCCTCGGAACTGCTGAAGGCCTGATCCTACCGTTGCAGCAAACCCAGAGTGGAGATCCGGAAGGAGACCCAAAGTTGAGAATGGCGCGCCGAGATCAGGAAAAGAACACCGCGCCCATCGACATGGAGACGGGCTCCAACACATCAGGCGACGGCTCAAAAAAGGACGATTCGAGTCCACCAGCATACCGGACGGACGACACGAGGACAACATCCAGCGTGGCACAAGAAGATGGCGCAGAGATTGACCTGACGCCCCTATCCTGGTGGTGAGTGCTCCGGAGACGTCAAGATCCCAAGATGTTGCGGGCTCTGACAAGCTCAACAGGAAAGCCGGAACCATCCTCTTCGCCGAGACGGTGTCCCTCGGTATCCTCTCGCTCCCCTCGGTCATCGCAAGCGTGGGGATTGCGCCCGGGATCGCCCTGATCGTCGTCATGGCGATTCTTTCGGGATACTCAGGCCTGATCTTTGGCGAATTCTGCATGCAGTACCCAGAAGTCGAGTCATTCGGCGGCGTCGGTGATGTCGTCGGGCGGGCCGTGGGCGGACCTGCCCTGGGCCTCGCCTTCGGGGAGTTCCTGGGCTGGGGCCAGACTATTTTCCAGATCTTCGTCATGGGCAGCCATCTCTTGACCTGGACGATTGCAATGAATACATGTGAGCAGCTCCCTGATACCGCCTCAACCTTTCCGGGGAGAGGAACACACTGCTGCATCCGTAGCCTGTTCCACCTCTCGTCCTGTATGCCTATATCAGGCTGCAGATCTCGGGGCAGGCCATGGCGGATAGTGTTCTGGTCCGCCCCTTCCTCGGGTACAACCTTTTCTGTGGTGTCTCGACAGCTGACTTTGATGATGCAGTGACCAACAGCTCCCAGTGCACCGTCATGTGGGCGGGAGTCGGGCTGGTCGTCTTCTGGTTGTTCAATCTGCCGCGCAACCTGAACATCGCATCGTACCTGTCGGTGGCGTCCTCGCTGTCCATCTTCTCGGCGGTGATCGTCACCGTGGTGGACGTGGCGATCGAGAAGCCCATCGGCTCGACCTCGCTGGATGTCGCAAACCAGCTCGGGTTCACAGGGGCATTCTTGTCGGTGACCAACATCGCCATCGCCTTCTGCTCGCACTCGTGCTTCTTCAACGTCATCTCCGAGCTGAACATCAAGACCGACTGGCCCAAGGCGCTGATCATGCTGCAATCCCTCGACACGGCGCTGTACATCGTCGCGGCGGTGGTCATCTACGTGTACGTGGGCCCTGACGTGCCCTCGCCCGCTCTCTCTGCGGCCGGCTCGATGGTCGTGAGGAAGGTGATCTGGGGCATCGCGCTGCCCACCATCGTCATCGCCGGTGTCATCTACGGCCACGTCGCGACCAGGTACATTTTCGGGAGGATCCTCGGCAAGACGCGACACATGCACAAGCGGACGTTAATCGGAGACGCTGGCTGGGTGTGCGTCGGGCTGTCCATCTGGATTCTCGCGTTTGTCATCTCGGAGTCGATTCCTGTCTTCAACAGCCTCCTGAGTCTGATCTGCGCCCTGTTCGTGAGCTGGTTCTCATACGGAGTACCAGGTATCATGTGGCTGTTCCTCTACCGCGGCCAGTACTACAAGAACTGGAAGATGACGGTGGGACTCGTGTCCAACATCATCCTCGTCATCGTGGGCTTCCTGCTCTGCGTGCTTGGGCTGTGGAGCACGATTGACAGCCTCGCGAGCAACAGCACACACACGCCGTGGAGCTGTGCCAGCAACGCATAGGCGCGCGTCGCGGCTTTGTCTTTATATTTCAAGTAGTTATTGAAGGGGCTTCGGTAATAATAGTGAGCATTCACACCACATAAGGGAACAAATGCACGAATGGCCGTTGTGATACAAACCGGCTAGGCCCGACCCGTCTCGAGGCAACATGCCGACGACCACACACGTGTTACTTGTAGGGGCCGCAGGTGACGGATGTCACAATACGCACGGGAACAGGCAGCATACTGATCTTGGGTTTGGTGGCCAGGCCGTCAGGTCTTGATTTGAATCCATGACAGAGTAGACCCCGAGGCACCGAGGCGGCCAAGGCAAGAGAGGAGGAAGTGAGAAGGGTATTAGTTCCTCGATATCTTCATGAAGACGGGATGATCTCGAGCTTGATTGCTCTGAAATGTCTTGGCAGGTCTTGCCTTGTGACTATCACGGAGCTGCGCTGAGGACTTGGGATGGTGGTGGTGACCTGCACAGACGGAAAACTTACAGAGCCCCTATTTCCAGACAGCAGATCATACCGGCCCCGTCAGGAGGGTAGCAGGCCCCGCCCCGGCTCTAGCGTCCTGCAGCCCAGCAGTATGGTAGTGGGGGCCTGCTCGCAGACAGGGTTCACCATTGGTTGGACCCTTCTATCGGGACTCTTCAAATGCCCTGAGGACAGAAGGGCAATCGTGCGTGATCTCTAATCGCCTCCAGGTTTGCCATGTGATGGCCGATTCAATGAACGCACCCCTTCCTTCGTCCTATCGCCCTTCAGCGTCGGCCATACATGACCACAGCGCCGCTCTTTCAGTCCTTCAGTCCCTTATCTGTGCATACCTAGTTCCGTCCTAACTTCTCCCTACGTCTTGTCGATCCTTGATGATCTCTGTCTCTCTGCCTTATCGCAGAATCCCTTCTTTCCCTTGCCATCATCCTTCGCCGACCAAGACCTGAGAACGGTGGCACACGAGGCCACATGGCTCACCAGAGTCCCCAATCCCACTCAGAGCCGCCAATACCACAGTCCTATCTACAACTTCGCCGTCGATAACCCTCAAGGCCGTCCTAGACAGCCGGCGATTCCGACCTCAGCACCGTGTCATTCCCCCTACGCCTCGCCAGCACAAGAACCTGTTTATGCGCAGCCGTGTCAGCCCATCCCAACCAGGCATCGATCCAGCAGTCCGTTTCCAGGGTCGCATTAATATCCTGAGCTGACGATACCTCTCCTTTCCACCGCGTCTCTCGCCTTTGTTCATTTGCGACGATAGACTCGCTCAGCAGCCATGGGCGACGCACAGAAACCGTCCCTGCGCGAGGAACCCTCCGGGAAGCCGCTGCTTCACAAGCACAAACATCGAGACTCCAACCTGCCCTCGGTCGATAACTTCGAACAAGACAATTTCGACCGTGGGCGCTCCCAACACAATGGCTATTCCGGCATTCCCGACCGACCTTCCTCCCCGCGTCTCTCGACCGCATCCTCCCGCCCAAGATCCAGACACAGCCAAGCTTCCCAGAGCGGTGCTGGTACTCCTCAACGCCCATCATTCTCCAGGCGAAGCACGTTACGGAGCCGATCGCCAAGCACGAATGCCCGCATGGCCGCCCGTAGGAAATATACATATGCCGCTGTCTTCCTCATACTCGCACTCGTCTCCTTCTGCGTACAGGCTGAATCAGGCGCGTACGTCCAGAACGAGCTGGGATGGGACAAGGCGTACTGCATGATGTACCTGACACATGGGAGTTGGGTCATACTGTGGCCGACCCAGCTGCTTATCCTTCGCCTACAGAAACGCGACATGCCCTGGGGCGTGTTCTGGAGAAAACATGTCTGGCTCTGCCGGACCACCGCGCAGATGGTTGAGGGTAGGACGCTGGAAGTTCCCCACCAACAGTCAGCACGGAGCCCCGTGCGCTACATGATCACCACGACGGCCATGATCACGAGCGCACTCACCGTAGCCGGTCTGACCTGGTATGTGGCCGTGAACATGACCACGCCGTCAGACCTCACGGCCATCTACAACTGTTCCGCCTTCTTCGCATACGTCTTCTCCGTGCCGCTGCTGAAGGAGCCTCTGCGCCTGGACAAGAGCTTCGCCGTCATCATTGCCATCATAGGCGTGCTGATTGTTGCCTATGGCGACACCAAGCCCACGGACAAGGAGACTGATGCAAATCACCGCTTGCTCGGTAACATCATCATCGGCATCGGCTCAGTGCTTTATGGCCTTTACGAAGTCCTATACAAGCGCTTTGCCTGCCCGCCCGAAGGCTGCAGTCCCGGCAGGGGCATGGTGTTCGCAAACACTTTCGGGAGTCTCATCGGGAGCTTCACGCTCCTCGTCCTCTGGTTCCCTATACCGATCCTCCACATGCTCGGCATCGAGAAGTTTGCGCTCCCGACCGGCGCCGCCGCTTTCTGGCTCGTCGTGTCCGTGGTTATGAACGCGACCTTTGCGGGGTCGTTCCTTGTTCTCATCAGCCTGACATCCCCGGTGCTCAGCTCAGTGGCCTCGCTGCTGACCATTTTCATCGTCGCGCTGAGCGACTGGTTCCTCACCGGCGAGCCGCTCAGCTTCGCCGCCATCGTGGGCGGGGTCCTGATCATCGCTGCCTTCCTCATGCTGAGTGTCAGCACGTGGCGCGAGATCCAGGAGGAAGAGAAGAAGAAGAGCGTCGAGTTCGACGAGGCCGACCTCGAGCCCGACGAGGACGATGACGAGAGCGACAAGGCTAGCCTGGTGAGCCACCACGGCTAACAACAGGTAGGCGGCCCGCCGGCATGGGATATTGCGCCGCTACCTAGCCTTTCCCATGCCCCGATGGCTAGACGTTTGAACAGTCTGAATTGGTGATGGCGTTTCGGGTGGTGAATATTATTAAATAGACGTGGGGGTTTTTTTTTGGGCAACACGAGGAACCTGCAGGACAATTGTGCATCTCGGGATTGCCATTTTGGATCCATATTTGGGGGGGACTTCCTTGGAGGTTTTGTATTGGGTGCGTGTGCATAACTGGGCGATACCCTTGGATGGAATCTATGGGTTCTTTTTCATCGCCTTGAGGCTCGGCGTTAGATATCAAGGGGCTGGGCTGGAACTGGGTCTGTATAACTGGGCCGGGACCTCCAGCATAGTCAAATATTCAAGTATATATATCATTTTCAAGACCAGCCTTGGGCCTGCGGTCTCACTCCGGGGAGACCGCTTGTCTTCTATATGTTTGGCAAGAACATCAGGGCTCAAAATATGGAGTAGGGTGAGTGTCTGCTAGAAAGTCAGCGCTGTTTATTGTGGACTGCATTATATGTTAAAAATATAAGTAGCTTCTGTACCTTTGTTTGCAGTATCTAAATCCGCCAGCCTTGTGACAGCACTACCGGAACGTTTGTGTAAGTAACGTCCACCTTTTGCATCAGACTTTCACCACTTTTTCCATCTTACTCTTTGGTCCGGATAATCCATAACAGACCCTTGGCAGCGACACGTCTTTCTAGTTACGCCCATCGCGAAATGAAACATTTTCATTCACAAGTGGAGCGACCTCGACAAAGAGATGAAGTCTGGCGCCGCTAGCCTGGGCCAGCACGGTTGTTCGACCATCGCCTGCCTAGCCTCGCCTGCATTCGTCTTCTCAGAAATGACATCAGCAGTGGTCAGAGTAGCCTCTTTTCTGCGATTTTAGTGGAGGGCAGCATCGCGATTCTGCTTTTCAGTGTTCCTTTTGGCTGATCTCTTTGAGTGTACGTGTGTTTTCTCGCCCAATCCTGTCCATTCCCGAGCCCCCCAGGGATCCGACCGTCTTTAAGTCCCTGGTGAGAGCCAGTGAGGTTCGTCAGGTTGACCAGATACTGATGGTACTAAAGCCTTCCATCCTCAGATAGAACAACATATTGTGCAAACAAGTTGATATTAGTGCTATCTGTAGTAAACGTCATAGCTGTTGCATGGCTAGGTGGATTGGGTTGTCCGAGGTAGGAGAGGATCTAGTTCCTTGTGTAGATAAGGGCAGCTCCGTTGTAGGCACTCCGCAGCTTTGGCTTCTTCTATCCTTCCCGCGGCTCTTCTATTCATCTATCAGCTACGGCAGCATTAGGGAACAAAGGTCATCTTAGTAGAGAACCGCTCCCTATATCTTTAGATCTTCGATAAAGTAAGGTTTTAGAACAGATAGGCCATTATTTATAGCAGTATCTTTAGGAAGGCCGTTGTAAGGGCAGTTAAATGCCTAGGTATTTTACTATAGCCCTTATTGCCTTCTTTCTCGCCATTTTATTAAAAGCAGCTAGGTTCTCCTGTGTAAGCTTTATATGCCTGAGGCAGTGTCTGTTGTTATGACTGTTACTGTCAATCTGCCGTTTCCGTAAAATCACAGCTGGAAGCGCCTTTTCTTTTCCCACCGCCTTGATTTCCAGTACAGCGACGGATGGATAATTGGGAAGTTCGGGGTACCGTAACTCTATAGTCTTTTAGGTGGTTTCGTTTAAACCCGTGTACGTACGCTTTTTAAGCAGTATGTAGGCGGTCCCTCATGATGATAAACAAGCCGGTGTAAGAAAGAAGGTGTTACATGCAAAAGCAGCTGCCAATGCGTTGTGCATTGGCTACCCTATGTTGTGACAGAAGGATATATATATTATGGGTGTCGAGATTACCTGATGGGATGGAAATTTGAAACCATGCAGCTATTAGGGGTTGTTTGTAAAGTCTGGACTTGTAGAGCTATTTCTTCATGGGTTTTGTTTGAAGTGTGTCTTCATGATGGTCCCGTAACATGTCTGCTCATGGCATTTCTTTGTACTTCTAATTTAGGCAAAGCATGACCCAGCATGGTTGCAGTTCAGGAAAAGGGCTAGCAACGTTTGTGCAAATTCAGCAAGCTCAATTGCGAAACACAATTCATGTGGCACGAATTGGAACGAACAGCATCCTCTCACAGACTGACCATCTCACACAAATGATGCACACACATCCATACATCCATAGACAGAGAAGCACGAGCTATTAATCGTCTGCTGAATGTTATTCATAGGTAATCTCTGACTGTCTAAGCTTCTAGGAGTATTCTAATTCATAAAACTTCTCCCCAACCCAACCGTTGTGAACTCCAATCTATGCTGATCTTAATGCCTCTATCAGACCACATTGTGATCCAACACTTTTCCACACACACGTGGACACCTCTTTTACTCTTGATTACCAGCTCTCTTGTATGTACACTAGACAGAGCTGGGTTTCTAGAACACACTTGCCCTGCTCCACTTGTTCCTAGCCCTAATCTTCTTGCCAAAATGGTAGAAGATAAACGGCACGGGGATTAACAGGGTCGCGAATCCGGCAAAGATGCTTTGGCCTGGCCCTACGCCCAATGTACGGTATAGCGGTCTGATCGCCAGCGGTAAGCCAGCGGCGAACATGCTGCGCAAGAACGTATTGGCAGCAACGGCCGAAGCTGCATAAGCGCGGAATGTATCAACTAGGTAGTTTAGTGCCGCCTGGAAGATAGTGTTAAAGCCGCAACCCATGAGTAACAGGCCGAGGACGGGGGCAATCCAGGGGGCTGTCTGCGGCTCTGCAGTCCAGGCGGTAATAAACTGCCCGCCGGCAAACAAGACACTGCCTAGCATCATCGGCGGCAGGCGTTTCTCAGGGACGGCCCTCTGGCCCGCTGCCTCGTACGCCTTGTTGTAGGCGAGCTGGTTGAATGTGTTGAGGGCTGCGCCAATAATGCAACCCAAAGTGATGGCCAGGAAGGGCAGTTCGCTCTGGAGGAGGTTCCAGCCCCTGACCTCGCCGAAGATGTAAGGGATAGCGCCCAGCTGCATGTAGAGGATTCCATAGCAGAAGGAGGCGTACAGGGCCATCAGGAAGCAGATGGGCGTGCGGAGTAGCTGAATTGGCCGGACAAGAAATTTCCTTGCGAGCTCGGTGATGTTCACGTCCCACTCCTCGAACTTGGCATGCAGCGCCCAGTTCCCAGACTCGTGTCTCAGCCGTCGTGCCTTGGCCACTAATAGGACGGGTGGGTATGTCTCGTCAATGAAGATGATTGCGTTCAGGAGAATGGCCGATTGTAGGATGCCGGTGAGGTATTCCGTCCAGCGCCATCCCAGGTACGGAACTTGGACCACAGCAGCAGAGACGATAGGGCCAACCGTGGGCCCACCGACCACGGCCAAGGCATATCCTGCCATAGCTATACCTCTGTGGGCTGCTGAAAAGAGGTCGCCCAGTACGCCCCCAGTGTTGGTCACTGGGGCTGAGGCGAAGAAGGCGCCGAAAAACCGGGTGATCATCACAGTCTGGAGATCCTTGGCAGTAGCTGTTCCGAAGGAGAAGCAGATGGCGATGAACATGGGCCCAAGAACTGCGGCCCGACGCCCGAAGACCTCAGAGAGCGGTGCCCAGAGCAGGGGTCCTAGGCCAAAGCCGAGCAGGAAGACGGTCGTCCCTAGTATGGAAACTTGGGAGCTCACCTGGAACTCGTCTGCGACCTGGGCCGTACCTGGCGAGTACGCAGATGAGGCCCACGTAGCTGACATGGTCACGAGACCATAGAGAAGCGTGGTGGTGATCTTCTTCCTGTTGGGCCAGTTCATGGGCTTGTACGGGTCATCGGGGCCGTCGAAGTCGACGAGATCGGCCTCTGTTGTCTTCTGGTGGACCAAGGGATGCGTGAACTCGCGTACGGCTGGCCTAGAGCGGATCCTAGAGAGCACCGTGTCACGCCGAGAGACGGTCCGGTTGAGTGATAGACCACTGGCGCTGGCATTAACCCCTGGACTTGCACTTGGACCCGCGCTGTCTCGCCTGCTTCTGCTCCGTCGTGAGTAGGTCGGGCGCATCTCCAACTTGCAGGGTCTGTGTCCATCATGGTGATCTTTCTCTTCGGGGTCATCGCAGTCCTCATAGTCACTATGGTCATGGCTGGTGTTGGTATCTGAGCCCGATAGACCGTGCCGGGATTCGACATCCTCGTCAGGGCGTTGATGGTAGTAGTGTGGATCGTGGCCATTGTCTTTTTCCCCATCCTGGCTCTGTTTCGTTTGTTGCAGTCCTGCGTTGGTCAAGGGATCTGCGCCGGACCTCTCTGGTGATTGCCTGGGCTTTTCCTCTGACGTGGACGGACGTGTTGGCGAGGGGGCACCGGTGTTGGTGTTGGTGTCGGCGTTGGCACCTGACCGAGGCACGTTGGATTTCTCCATTGAGTGCAGAAACGGCTTGGCAGTGAACCCAAATTTATGCAAGGGACCAGATATAAGCTCCCTATAATTAGAGGCAACAAGTTGCTGATGGTCCGATAGAGTTACACAAAAGATGCTGCCATGAAGTCAATTCAGCCCCCCCTTGAATCATGTGGGGGACATGCTTCTTTTCTATCGAAGCAGAACAGGACGAAAATCGACTCTTCGGACCCTTCTCCGGCCGGGAGGGCGAAGAAGGTTCCCTCGAGTCCATGTCTGCCTCTCTTTCCTCACCAGATCGGGTATGTCCTTCCCCCAAAAGCCTGTGACTGCGGAAATCGGCAATTCGGAATGACGTCACCTGGCTATTACCGACTGTTGACATCGTCCTTTGCTGTCTCCCACGCGAAAGGCGATGCAACTCTAATCAGGGTCCGAGTGGGAATCAAGCCGAAACGGCACCGAAGACAGGATGTCCCCGAGACTCGGCCCGCGCCCTCTTCACTGTCGACAGCTGCCTCTGCCATTGTCAGGTTTGGTTTCTCTGTGATATTACCTTGATCTGAGACCCCAGCACTTTTGGAATTGACCGCGGTCAATTCCAAAGCTGAGCTCTGCGACTCCACTCTCCTTACTGTCAGGCATGCTCCCTGTGTCTCATCATTTTAAGGTTATCACTCTCCCCACACTTTGGCATCTTTGGCACAACCCAGCGCTACTTACTGCCTCCCGAGACCTGCCGTTTCCGACAGCTGAGACACGCCTCACCGGCCCGGCGCCTTGTCCCTCAGCAAAATATGCGGCCGCCCTTCAGCTAGAATGTGGCCGTCGCCAAGTCTCTTTACTATTCGTCCACTTCCATCAAGACTGCTGCCCTTTACCACACAACACTCAGGCTTGCCGCTGGAGACTTTCTCCCGGGATCCTACCACACTCGTCATGTTGGTGCTTCTTGATCTCCCTTGCGCCTCTTCTCTTGGCCTGGCTTGGCCAACCCGTCTCATTCCTCTGAGATATGTCCCGTATATCTTCCCGCCTTCAGGAGTAGCGGGGAAAGACCCCAGTCTGAGTCTGGGGTATGGAGAGTCTCCCTTGTTATACATTATTATTATAGAAAGAAAGGTGATGATTGATAATCTGCTTCTGCCGTATCTTGAGATACACTCGTCCTACTGAATGACCTGTACGCGTGAGATATATTGGAATATCCAAGACCTCTCTCCTCGATCAATATGTCTTTTGCTCATTTCAAAAATCTTGGGAGCGACATTTGGCTCTACGAGCCTCTGGACTGTGGGGGAGGTGACGGAAACATCAAGGCAGCACGAGGTATCCGGCGGACTCGTGGAAGGGGAGACCCTCCAGCTCTCATCATTTTGTGCACATGGCTTGGAGGGGCAACTACAAACGAATCGAGAAGTATACCCAAGGCTACCATCATCTTTGGCCTTGCTCCAGAATTCTTCTCATTCGTACCACCCTCAGCGAATATCTCGTTCAGAACACCACCAGTCTCCGCAAGAGGCTTCGACCGGCAAATCGCGAGATCCGGAGGATAAGCTTGGAGACTCAGGGTCAGGATAAACCCACGGGCGAGCCGGAGAATGGGGAAGTCCTTCTCCACATGTTCTCATTGGGTGGCAGCAACACAGCGACCCAGCTACTTGAGTCAATAAATGCCATACTGGCGACGATGGGACATCAAGGACCACTACCACTGAGACAGATCATTCTCGATAGTTGTCCCGGGGATCTTGATATCTGCCGCAGTCATAGAGCTGGTGCTCACTCTTTGCCGAACGGCATCCTTCTGAAGCCTTTGGGTAGCGCTGCTCTGTTTGTCCTGGCCGTTACATTAGCAGGCTTGGAGGCCACCGGACTCAGGACACCTTTGGCCAAAAGGGTGCGCGAGCAGTTGAACGACCCTGAGATATTCTCAGCCAGGGCTGCCAGACTATATTTGGCCTCAGAGGCGGACGACATTGTGGACTTTCGAGATGTTGAAGCTCATCGAAATCAAGCCATTGCCAAGGGGTTTGAGGCAGATATTCTGCTGTTCCAAAGGGCAGGGCATTGCTCTCTCATCATGGAAAATGGAACCGCGTACTGGAATGCGATTGCGTCTAGGTGGGAGAGGAGTGCCGCATCCAGTACGGCGCAGAGATCCAGGAATGGTCAAGACACGGGGTCACTACCCCTTTCCTCCTTGTCCATGGCAATTTCCAGTGCGACCAGGAGCCGGCTGTAAATCCGGGGCATCTATGAGAGCCAATTCCAATGGGAAAAAGTGGGACCAGAGGAGTGAACAACGGCCACAGGGGCTGTAATGTGCCGGTATGCATGTGGCCAGTCAGGACTTGCTCAAGTCTCTGCTTCTTCGTGTATTTACATACAATCAGAAACCACACTCAGCTCCATCAACCGTGAGAAAGTCAAAGTCCACACCCTCCTCAGCCTGGTTCACATGACGCTCGTACAGTCCCCTATAGCCTCTGGTTGGCTTCCTCTTTACATCGGCCGGGCCCCGACTCTCTTTACTCCCTTCAAGCCTCTCCCTCCTGTCTACTATTCGGGTCTGTATCTCTTCGTCACTCAACTCTACTTCCAACCTCCTATTCTCAACATCACAATTGATAAAGTCCCCGCTCCTGACAATTCCTAGCACACTTTCCGGCAGCGCAGCCTCCGGCGAGATGTGCAGTACTATACTTCCGCCAGCAGTCCCGGACATGCGGCCATCACTCAGACGCAGCATATCCTTAACGCCCTTCTCGCCAAGCTTCCGCGGGATGGGGATCAGCCCTGCCTCAGGCATACCCGGGTTTAGGAACCCGATGGGCCCGATCCCCTGCAGCACCAGCACGCTGTGCTCGTCAACGTGCAGGTCCGGGTCGTCGATCCTCGCGGCCAGGTCCGCGGGGCCGGCAAACACCACGGCCCGCCCGCGGTGGGAGAGCAGGTGCCGGTACTTGCTAGCGCTCGCCTTGATGACCGCGCCGTTCGGAGCGAGGTTCCCGTGCAGCACGCACAGCGATGATGCTGGGTGCAGGGGGTTGTCGAGCGGCCGGATGATTTGCCGTGAGAAGGGGAACGGCTTGAACGGTGTCGAGGCGAGAAGTTCGCCTAGCGATTTACCCGTGATCGTCAACGCCTCGAGACGCAGCAGCGGGCGCAGGGTGTGCAGCAGAGCCAGCACGCCGCCTGCGTTGTGGAGATCCGTCATGTAGTTGTCGCCGCTCGGCTTGAGGTCGACGAGCAGCGGCGTCCTGCGGCCTAGATCGTCAATCGTCTGGAGGCTGATCTTGCCTGCAACGTCGGGATGCCGCTTGGCGATGGCGAGCAGGTGGACTATTCCGTTGGTCGACCCGCCGATGGCTTGGAGGACCGTGATGGCGTTGTGAAAGGACGCCTCGCTGAGGATGTTGGTGAGAGTCAGGGGCGTCGCGGCGCCGTCGCTGACGGATGCTGCGGCGGCCACTGCATTCTTTCCCGTCTCCTCTGCAATGCGCAGGCGGGCGCTCGAGACGGCTGCGGCGGTTGCGCCCCCTCTCGGGTCGATCAGCCCCAGGGCGGCCGTTATGCACCCCATCGTCGATGCCGTCCCCATGACGCCGCATGTGCCTGCGCTGGGCGCGAGCTCCTCGTTTAGCTCCGAGATCTCCTCGATGCTGATCTCGCTCCCGCGATACGCCGCCCAATTATTCCTGCAGTCCGTACACGCACCGATGCGTTGTCCTCTGAAGCTGCCGGCCAGCATTGGACCTGTGATCAGAGGAAGGACTGCTTTACCGGACGAGATTCCTCCCATAATCTGGGCCGGGACTGTCTTGTCGCACCCTGATCATTATTAGCATGGCGCGGGTGAAGAAGCTCGAGATCACCACTCGGCAACATTCTTCATCAAATTCTGTATCAGAGCAAGTCTTACCTCCTATAACAATACACGCATCGACAGGCTGTGCCTTGATCATCTCCTCCGTGTCCATGCTCATCAGGTTCCTCAGAAACATACTTGTGGGCGTCGAGAAGCTCTCATGAATGGAGATTGTGGGAAACTCCATAGCCAAGCCTCCGCTCAGCTGTACACCTCTCTTCGCCGCCTCGACGAGCTGAGGCACGTTTGCATGGCAAGGGTTGAAGGCGGAGTAGGTGTTGATGATGCCCACGATGGGCCGCGACAGTGCATCTTCGCTATACCCAAGAGCCTTGATGAAGACTTTCCTCAAAAAGAGTGCGAAATGAGGATCCCCGTAGTTGGGCAGGCCCTGCCTCATCCCTCTGAGAGGTTGAATGGGCCGGTTGAGGTTATAGTCGGCAAGGTGATCCGGAATGGTATTGTTCCCCTCACTTTGGCTCGCGTCTCCGGCGCTTCCAGACACACAATTTTCTGCCATGATGACAAGGGTAAGGTGCTTGGATTATATCCAACCGACGTCAGAACAAAGAGAAGTTGTCATTACAGTCTTCTTGTCGTCCTGGTTGAAGTTTTGGTCATGTTGCAATACCTTATCGACGATTGGCCAAGGTGCACAAGTTGCGTGCTTGGGGCTGCCGGGGAAATCCCGAGTGGTTGCCGCACTGTGCCAGTGCGAGCCTCGCTAATAAATCACCCGACAGCTGTTTGTCAGATTATTTATTCTCAAAAGTGGCTATTCATAACCTCTGAAACAAATCAGACTTTGAGATGTGAAGCTCTGGATATTCATGTTGTTGTACAAAACGATTAATTGGCACGGTATAGTACATCCATGTCTGTCAATAAGCCACACACACTGAGTACAGAATGTAAAATTTAATTATATGCAGCATGTCATTTTTACACAAGTGGCTTCACCCCAGCTGCCTCTGCCTCCTTGTTCAGCGTCTCGAGTTCGGCCTTTGCATACGGGATGCCTGATCGGAGTCTTTCCTCCCTTTTGATGATCTCGACTTCTCCTGGAAAGTAGATACAATCGACGCCAGCCATCTTGTCAGATCCCACTACCCTTTCATACACATACTTCATGCGATTTCTGAACTCATCGGCACTCATGAATAAATCCGGCTTCAGGGCCACGATGAAATGCCCCACATCACCAGGCCGTGACGGGTCGTACGGCCCAGCCACATTCCCGCCATACGCCGAGCCCGAGAGCACGCCCGAGAAGACGTCCATCATGATAGCCAGAGCCGAACCCTTGGGCCCTCCCATGGGAAGCATCACTCCGCCGTCGAGCGCCCTAGCCGGGTCCGTCGTGCGGTTGCCGTCCCTGTCCAGGGCCCAGTCGTCCGGGATCGCCTCGCCCCTTCTCAGAGCCTTGTAGATCTTGCCGCGGGCCGCTACGGAAGGGGCCATGTCCAAGATGAAAGGGATCGGCTCACCGGGGGCGCCACACGCGATGGGGCTCACTCCCAGGAGCTGCTCCCTCGCGCCCCACGCCGGCAGCGCCGGCGAGCTATTGGTGAAGACGAGCGACATCATCCCCGCGTCCAGCGCCTGCTGCACCGCCCACGCCGACATGCCGAAGTGATTGCTGTGTTTGCACGAGACCATCCCGATGCCGTAGGTCTGGGCCATCTCCACCGCCGCTGCCATGGCCTTTTTGGCCACAATGGCGCCGAACGCGTTCTTTCCGTCGACCTGCGCGACCACGGGGGTCGTCTGCTCCAGCGTGGGCTGGGCCTTGGGGTCGAGGACACCCTGGCGCACACGCTTGATATATGATGGGAGCCGGTTGATTCCGTGAGTGTCGACGCCGCGCAGATCTGCAGATACGAGGTTGTCTGCAACTATTGCCGCGTCCGAAGACGAGACGCCATTGGCTTCCAGCAGCCGTTGGGCAAAGGCCCGGGCTGTGTCTGACGGGACATTGATGAGGTCAGACTGTTCGGAGGACATGATTGAAGAGATTGTGTCGCGCCCAAATGCCAAGATTTCAGGAACTGTCCGATCTGTGCCTGGCAGCCTGGCAATGTCTTGTCACGATGGTAGGCACTGTTGATATATATTAGATCTGCACTTGATTGTAGAATCCTGGACAACGGGGGGAGGCCGTTTGTCTCGGGCTAAAGCCGATCATGGTCAATTTCAACTGTCCAAGCGACTTCGGCTGGCAAAGGCGAATTGGCCGTAGGGTTAGGGCTGAACCATCCGGGTTGGCTTGAAAGAGGACTTGCTGAGCTGGTCGAAATGGTCCCTCCAGAGTTGCCCGAATAGTACTTGTTAGACACGCAGAGGAGGTTCCAAGATTTTGGGGAAACCAAGAAAATACCGATTGGCTCACTTGCTCCAAATCTCGGAAACACCGTGCAAAAGTCGTCACAGGTACATTCACTCAGGCATGCAAACCAGGCTAATCTACCTGATTACAGCTCTCCAGATACAGGCTTGTTGTTCACATCAAAACAGAATATAGTAGATTTCTCCATGTTCCGAAGGAAAATCCGCTTTTCTTTATTAGAGACCAAATACAAGATCTATAAACTTATGACTGCAGACTTCCAACACCGCCGACCACAAAATTTCAACCCTTCCAAGACTATGGACTAGATTAAGGACTTGCTCGAATCCTCATCTGCTGTCTCGAAGTCGAAGCGGCACACATCCTCGTGAAACGGCCATAGCAATTTGCTAACGACACTTTGGTATCGGGTAATCAGCCAGTTGTCTTCATTCAGAGTCGAAGTATTATTGATAAACAAGTTCTTACTCGTGATGTTCCTTGGATGCCTGGTACTCTGCCAGAGCAGCTCTATCCTTGTGTCGGCTGACGAGCGCGAATTCGTACCCTTTGCTCCGCTCAATGGGATCAGTGATAGAAGGCCCACCCACTGTCAGTTGGGCGTCTTGGACACAAGGCAGAGCTTTCAGTTTCTTGAGTTCGGCCACGAAATGATCTTTGTGTTCTTGAGAGACGTCGGGTCGGAATTTGAACAGCACTTAGCTCGCAGTCAGCTCCTTGCCACAAATTATAAATTATTACATGCGAGGAACGAACCTATGTGAATGACGGCCATGGTAGAGGGCGGGCTACGCAATTTAGGAAGGAATTTTGTAGAAATTGTTCTTAAGCTGAGCATAATTCAAAAAGAACCTCACTGCTTGGGGTCTAGAACTGGGTGCTAACAGGAGTTCAGTAGTCGCTTGCGTTGCTAGGCAAGAAAATTTATGTGGGTGAATTATAGGGGGTTTAGTATGTGATCCGGTAACCGGCTTTCCCCCGCTCTCTCGGCAACAGATGGCTGGTTACCCGAAGCGAATCCGTACGAGCCTTGGAATCAGGCACACATGGAGACTCGGGCTTGCTCCGACTCCCGGGCTGCACGCCATGGCACGGAGGCTGTACGGACACTTTACAAAAATCATTTTCCTTATGCAATGGATGAGTCAGATATCTCACTTCAAGCTGCTCACTTGCGGGAATTGCCAATATGCTAAACGTCGAGACGGCTTCTCTGAGTTTGAAAACGAAGATTGCATTGTGAAAAAATATTACTGCGAATAATATATAATATTCTCTGGCGATATGTGAGAGTACTTGACCAAGGCGAAGTCATCCTCCTCGCGGGCTTTTCGTACTCGGCATCTGGAACGCTGCTCTTTGAAACTTGTCCAATTAATTATAGTCTGTGCTTTCCTTCCTCGGTCTGTCACTCATTTGTCGTTGCGACGTAAATTGCAGTTACAAAAACCAAGCGCCCAAGAACGTGGACGAGAGTTCTTGTCGAGATGGGTCCTAAGCGTCTGTTTGCCGCCGCCGATCCCGTCATTGTTGTTGTTAAGAGAATGATTGTTCTTGCTGTATTATTCAAAGGGAATTCGCATCATACCAAATGAATGAGATCGCAGCGATATCTCATTACCGAGCCACAGCAGTAATTTGAAGGCGGGCAGGCGGGCATCTTTTCGCAGAACAACCCCAAGGAACATTAGTTAAAAGTTGTCCTGTAGGCACCTTATGCTATTGCCCAAAGGATCACGAGACCAGGCCCTGCTCCGGTTCTCGCGTCACTGACCAATGCATCATCAAGTGCACAACAATGGATGGTGTGGAGGTTGCATTCAGCTAAGCCTTTCTTGATACTGCAAGAAGACGTCTACGCTAAAAACGTGCAAAAGCCTCAGGCTTTATCGGAAATACAGTTGTGGCGTCACGACAGTTGAAACGACTATGGATTATCATCTAGGCGAAGGCCATCCAGTAATTCCCGAACAAGAGTGACGTTGACATGAGGAGCCGTCTGTTACGCCACGACTATGAACGGGTCTAGTTTGGTGTACCAAGAAGTTGCCATCACCCGTCTTCACAGGACATGGACCCGGTTTAATCGCTTATGAAGTGGCACTGGAACATTATTAAACTCTTGCCAAGAATTCAGTTCAAGACCATAAAGCGAGATTCATAGAAATATTTTATTCATCCAACCTGCTAGCACCTAATCATGTCGGATCCAACCTCACCTCACATCAAGGCCAGAAATGATTCATCGTGGGGTCTGTACCAACGAGATAATTTCTGGAAGCTCAATGACGGAGAGGTTCCCCTTTTCAATACTCGTCAGAAGATGCCTTTACCGCGTGATGCTGCCGATGCAAACAACAACTTGAAGTTCTGACACAGGGACTAGACCCGGATAAACTGGAAGAGCTAGCCAGAGAGATATTGACACAGAATGGGTGGTAAGCCCAAAGGTTCCTTGGCACCAGACTTGTGCAGACCTCGAAAGGCTGACAATATTAAAGGTATTACGCCTCGTCAAACGCAGGCCTCTCCCATACCCACCTGGCCAACAGGCAGGCCTTTTTCCGGCACAAGATCGTGCCCAAGCAATTAGTCGATACCAACGAACGCTCCATGCGGACCAAAATCTTCGGACATGAGGTTTCTGCACCAATTGGAATTGCCCCCATCGGCATCAACAAGATCTACCACCCCAGGGGCGAGCTCCCCATCGCGAAGGTGGCCGGCGAACTCGGAATCCCTTACTCCCTATCCACCGCGGGCTCGTGTCCCATCGAGGACGTCGCCAAGGCCAACGACGAGGGCCACAAGGCCACACAAGAGAGCCAAGACCCCCAGGCGGACAAGATCCTGCCGGAGCCGCGGTTTTACCAGCTATACATGCCCTACGACGACGTCGCCACGTCCAACTACGCCTTTTACCGTGGCATCGGCGCCGACCTGGGCCTGACGGACCCCGTCTTCCAGAAGCGGATGAGGGAGCTCGGGATCGACCCGGCGAAATAGCCCGAGGAGGCTGGTGCCATGTGGATCGACAGCGTCTGGCACGGGCGAGCGTGGCCGTGAGAGAAGGCCGTCTGGGCCAGGCAGAAGTGGCAGGAGATCAGCGGTGGGAAGCCCTTCCTCATCAAGGGCATCCAGCGGGTTGATGACGCCGAGAAGGCGGCTGAGCTGGGGTTTGAGGGCATTGTGGTGAGCAACCATGCGGGGGGGGGGGGCAGGTTGGTGGCGCCATTGGCAGCCTAGACGCCCTCGAGAAGATCGTGGACAAACTTGGGGGCAGGGACGATTTCGTGATCACCTTGGACAGTGGCGTCCGCGGGGCGGCTGACGTGGTGACAGCCGTTGGCCCTCGGTGCAAGATTTGTTTTCATTGGACGGCTTTGGATCTGGGGGCTGTCTATCATGGGCGAGACAGGCGTGAGACATGTGATGAAGGGGTTGCTTGCTGACATGGATATTTTGATGAACTGTGCGGGTCTGCGGAGCGTGGATGAGATAGACAGAGGTTTGCTGGAAAGTCTACCCAGGGCTTATGGGCTTCTTGCCGAGAAGAGCAAGCTGTAGACAAGACTTAAGATTACACTCTTCCTCATGGAATGTTCAAGACCTGTTGTACTACCTATTGTAAGAAGATGACTGTTTTGATTGATATCATGGGTTGGGTGAATTAAAGTCTCACCCAGAATTCATTACCTAGTCGGAGAGAGCACATAATTATCGCTTCATGCTAAGGGACGTGTGTTGGAGTTGTCATATTTGCATTACAGCCTTCCGCTATCTTACACTAATATTCACAGGATAAAATCTTAGACACACGAGACACAAAAGAACCTCTCCGTCCCTCAGATCCGACACTGGTCAGCGATACGCCCGACTCTCTTCGATCTCTCACAAACTTGGGCCACGTGTTGGTCAGAACGAGGTACTTGATACTGGTCTCGGCCCTGTCGAAGACGGTCACGTCAAACGCCGCGGGGATTTCGCCCCAGTACGCGACCTGGTCCGTCATAGCCCGCAACTCAACATCAGTGTTGCTATTCGTCCTCGACCCAATGATTGGCCTCTCGGACGCGTGCGACGGTCGTGCCGCGCCCGGCCCCCTAGGCCAGTCCGTCCCCAGCGCGAACGGTGTAGCCGGGCTATTAGCTAAGCCTCGGTCCCCGTATAAGACCCTCGCCGCCTTCTCGAAAATGGCCTCGAGGCCTGTCTTGTCCTGGAATGAGATGTTGATGGGAAATTCGGCGTCCTTGGGGCTGATAAAATCCACGTAGATGTGCAGAGCCTTGTTGTATGCTTCCCGTGCTGCTTCGCCCTTGCCTATGGTCCGGTACTGACTCCTCCACTCGGCAACGGCCGTGAGGAAGGCGACGTTTTCCCCTGAGAAGTCTTTGAGGGCCGAAAATTGTCGGAGTGGGTCCGGGTTGTGCTCTAGCACATACTCCAGGGCACCCATGCTCAACATGCTCTCCCCCGAATAAGCGGTGCCCACCGAGTCGGTTGTGCTCGACTTCTCCACCGCGGATATGGTCTTCCACGTTTCCTGGGATGGGCTTCCTCTCAAGACGCTGGTGGCGCCTGATGTTGAAGAACCTCCACCTCCGTGATTGCTGCGTTTAGACTCCCAGGCAGAGATCATATCAATGGTGTCTTGTCGTAATGACTGATGTCTCCATACCTGCCAACATGGGAGGAATACAGAGAAAATCTCGAGGAACATAATCGAGATCGCAATCCTTGGTCCTCGTTAATCTTGGCTTTTTGACATCAGTTTACCTTGGACGGACTCACCATTGTGGAGGTATCCAATATCTGTTGACGCTGGACATACCAGGCACATAAAGCGCTATGAGCCACATAGGCGTTGCCGGCAGGCTAGAAAGAATCAGTATACCATCACACCAATGTCCAGTAACTGGTCAGCCAAGTATACATACCCTGCGAGGCAACAAGCAAGAGTTTGGGTCCTCCACCCCAGGGTATCGTGTATGCGTCTTGCCCGCCATAGGACAACCGGAGCTACTATCCACGACCAAAAGAATTGCCAAATGATTGACGGCCACCTAAGGGTATGTCAGTATCGTCGGCCAGGTTCAGAGGCACTCGGCTTTGATAGCACATACCATTCCCAGCCCCGAACCTGCTTTTGAGTTACATCCCAGGGGCTGCCTGCGGCTTCGGTGCCCTGTACGCCAAAGGACGGGTGGAACTTCTTGGAGAGGAGGTACATAAGGACGGTGAGGAAGAGCTGATTCATGTTAGTCTGGACGTCGGGAAGGGCAGTTGCTTTGTGATCCCTCACCTGCAAAACCATTCCCATGCCGATCACCACAAGCATTTTCCGAGTATGGCTCAGCCGCCGAAAACGGCTAAACAGACGGCCAAATACAGTCGTAGGTGTGTATTCCCCATGTTGGTAACTCTTGCGAACGAACCTCCTCCTTTGCTGCCTGGCGACGTAGAGAAAACGGCTGTTTGAGGCCTGAAAGAGCGCGATGCCAAAGGGCAGATATATCCCCATGATCCAGTATTCTGCTTTCGGCGGGAAGGGTTTCGCGATATAGGCCATTTGGACCGCCATCCAGTAGGTGTGGAGGAAGGCGATGGCGGCAAACGAAAGGTTGAGGTCGCGAATCCGTAGCAGCGGCGTGTCCCGACGATACCACAGGAATATCATTCCCGCACACACAAACAAGGTCCACGTGCCGCACCATGTTACCCAGAATATGCCCGCAGCGTCCAGGTTCAGTTGAGGTTTGGAGTTGTCCATGTTGACATTGGGCGATGTGATGCTTTGCTCGAGGCAGTGTATGTCGCTATGGGTCACATATCACCAATGGGCTTGAAGAAAATGACCAAAACGGAAGAGGTAGAGGGTGCCCACTCTCTATTATTCAGACTCGACATTACCAGGTCCCCAAACCCTCCCCGTGAGTACAGGCACATCCAGGACTGCCAGGCAGGCATCCTGGACCCTGCAAAGATGGGCAGACATCTGCACTACCAGGAGTGGTTTTGCTCGTGATAATTATGACAGAGTAACAGCAGAGCCTCTGGCGCGCTAGGGATGTGATGTATCATCCGATTCGTACATGCCTTCGACACCTACTAGGCACGATCCATTCTGGACGCGCGAGATCGCCCCATAGTTAGGCCGGGATGCCTCGAACACCAGCCTGCAACCCGGCGAACTCGTACGCCTCCTTTGCCCAGCCCCGAGGCATCAGGGCCGCTTCGGGCGGGAAGAACACTTCTGTAACTTGTGTGCGTGTCATGGATGATTTTGACTTGGCAGATATGTGGGAGTGAGTTGATGATATCTGTCTGAGCACAAGCTTTTTGGCCACAGGAACATGCATAGAACAGAATTTCGCGGCTACGAGGGTGGAACATATCATGGTATTGCCGAGTCCTCGGCCGATTCTCGAGGAAGAGGGTAGCGGTTGCTTCTCGATTGGGATGTGATTTTCGGCAGACGCAGATCTGCGCCCAAGCAGTCAAACCCCACCACCCGAGCTACTGCATCTCGAGAGTCAGGCTAAGCAGGCGGGCGTTGGTTTCATCTCGCCCCTTTTTGTGCCTCTCTTGCCTCCCCCCAATATCTGCGAGGATTTAAGGTTGGTCGGTATAGCAGGGGAGACCCCTGCCTATACTCGATCGGTCCGGTCTCCGTAAGATCTGGTGTGTGTGGTTCTGCCCAGCGACGGCACCGATCCGCAAGTTCATGACTCCTGTGGATTGTTCTATTTCCCTTCGGCCGCATTTTTTTTTTTTTTTTTTTTTTAAATTTCTTGGGTGCCAATTTCTGAGAAGAGTCTTGGAGCCCTTCCCAAGCTACACGATCTCAGTCTCAAGGTGGTATCCGGCTGCCCTGTGGACCGCATACTCGGATTTTCGAATAAAGACGCAGATCAAACACACGGCACTGTGAGGCAATCTCGGCAGTACCCTGTAGTTCCGCGCCGAGATGGCAGCAGCCTCAGATTCATCAAAATTTCTTCACCACTAACAGCTCCAGCAGCTCAACCTGGAGTCCCTCGACCCAGAGAGCTAGCAGCTCGGGCGAGCATGTCCCACCCACTAGTGTCCTGGCAAGCCTGGCGTGCCTGCGTGCCTGGCCCTGGCCCACAGCCACAGGATGAGATGGAAGGGTTGATCAATATAGCGTCCGCCCTTGGGGAGCAGGGAGCTAGGCGACATCCATGGTGCGCGATCTGAGCGTCGCCGTTGCCAGGAACAGGATACCAGCTCGCCGCATGCTTTGTCCCCTCGCTTTGTGGCATTCACAGGCAGAGGTGTCTCCCGCATCCCGACGCAGAGCGGACCTGGGAGGGCTGGAGGGTCCAGGCAGTAAGTAATAAAGTTACGGAGGGACCACATCCCATGCCGTGACCCCACGGAGCTGAAATGTTCAGGCCGAAAGAAGTCGGACCATGTGGGACGGACACCTGCGCAGTCAGGGATCAAGCCCAAAACGGGCGATGCCAATAGTCCAGATCGCCGGCAACACGCCTTCCCGCCGTCGCCCACCCCTGTTCCCTCGCCTGCTCGCCCGAAGCCGCGCAACCTGCGACCAATGGACAACCTTGCAGCAACAGAGACGAACCTGGACCCTTCGTCTCAATTCTTCTCATCACGGGCAGGACTGCGATCACGTTGGAGGTCCCTCACTCCCTCCCATCGAATGGGCACGGACGTGTTACTCTGGCTGTTGGCTGCAGCCACGGCAACATCGGTCCTGTTGATGACGAACGCCGGCTGCACGTTGACGCGGGGTGCCTGCCATGCGGTGGCTGCATAGGCCCTCATCTTATCAGCCACCGGCCGTGCGTGATCGTCCTTGATATCAATGTTCACGACACACACACACAGACACACACACAAACCAGACCTGTATACAGACGCCCCTCTCGGGGTTTGCTGGCAAGCTCCCCTCACAACATCGACTCCGGTTGCAAGGGGTAGGAAAACCCGGCTGCCTGCTTCCATCACATGCAAGGGGGGCTTCCCGCAAAGTCCGCAAATGCCTGCGTGCTTCAGGACGTGCAAGCTTCTCAGCTCAAGACAAACGACGGGGGGCCTTGTCAAGAGAAGGCTGAGACGTCCCCGGCCCAGAAATCTGCGCCCCCGTCCAGTTCCAAAGCCGCCACAGCAGCAGCAGCAACAGTACAGGAGCCCCGGATCCCGGGCTCATGGGGCTTCTGCGGCCCCCCCGTGGATGCTACGCTGCGCGGTGCCAGTGCGACGAGCCGGGTCTCCCCGAGGCCACCCAATCGGAGAGCCTTGTATAGAGACAGACAGAACAGTCACAGCCGCCGATGGACCACCTAGTAGTATTCAAGACGCCAGATTTAGCCAAACTACTATAGAGGGGCAAGAGGGGGGGTTTGAGAGACAGGCCGGCAGAAGGACAGGCCACGCTACATGCAACGTGCTGCAGGGAGGGCAGGAATGCAAGGCCCGTGTGATATCTGCGTACATGTGGACAGGAACCCAGACCTGCCGTCACCCGCGACTGTTCACATCCTGTAATAACAGGAGCCCGCTATCGTTAATCGCGGATAAGCCGCGTGCCTCCACGACGGTACGCTAGTGCACGTTCTAGGGGGGGGGGCACTTTATCCTGGACGCTTCCAAGGTTCCCTTTGTAGACTAACAGAGTCAAGAATTCCGTGAGATGCTTTGGATCATGACTCCATGTCTCGTCACTATTTGTTGGGCAGGATGGGGACATGCAAGAATTGACATTACGACTGCCTATCTATCTACAACATATCATCACCCTCAGGCGGAGGAAAGATCTACCTCGAACCCCTCGGTCAGCGGCTTGTCCAAGCTGAAGCTCAGCGCGCCGCTGGCGGCGTCCTTCATCACTGCGGTGCCGTTGCCGGACCCGGACCCGCCGAGGATGGTGACCTTGGAGACGTTGACGGCCGTGCCGTAGCCGAAGGTGCCGGTGGCGGCGAGCTTGCCGTCCGCGTACTCGAACTGCACGAGGGTGGTGGCGCCGCCCTGGTCCAGGCTGACGCCGTCGTCCAGGTACAACTGGCCGCTGGCGGTGCCATCGGCGCCGAGCGGGATGATCAGCTCGAAGTCCTTCTGCCGCAGCTCGGTGGTGGTCATGGCCGACTCGGCCCGCAGCGGCACGATCACCCCGCCTCGGAGGAACAGCGGGATGTCGGTCAGGTTCTGGTCCGTCAGCGTGGTGTAGCCGCCGGTCGTGTTGACCTGCGCACCCGTGTACCAGTCGTAGAAGATATCGTCTGGGAAGTAGACGTCGACGCTCGTGCTGCCTTCCTCGGTCACGGGCGCCACAAGTAGGGCGTTGCCATAGAAGTACTCTAGCTCCAGGCCGAAGGCCTCCTCGTCCTCCGGGTAAAGGTAGAACACCGGGTTGAGCAGCGGCGTCCCATCGACGGTCTGCTGGTACAGCGCCGTGTAGATGTAGTCGAGCAGCCGGTAGCGGATGTCCATCACCTTGCGTGCGGCCTCGGCGACTGTGTCCCAGCGGTAGAATTCCTGAGGGATGTTCGGCACGTACCCGTTGTGGTTGCGGAAGAAGGGCTGGAAGGCACCGAGCAGCGTCCAGCGAGCACAGAGCGGCTCGGTCGTGTTGTCACCAAATCCACATACATCGGACCCCACCATGGGGACCTGGTAGACAGAGGCGAAGGCCAGCATCGTCCGGATAGATTCACGGTATTGAGCCCAGTTTGAGAGGTTGTCGCCGAGCCAGTGGCCCACCTTTGCACCAGCACCAGCGAAGGTCGAGCGAGTAATGATCAAGGGCCGCAGCTCAGGCCGTCGCGCAAGCATGGCCTCGCGGGATGCCACCGACATCATGGATCCGTACAGGTTGTGCGTGTCGTACATTGTCAGGCCGTTCTGGTGGATGAGGTCCGTGTTCACGGTGTGGTTTGAGAGCCCTCCTTCTGCTGCATTCCACTCTGGAAGGTAGGCGGCTTTGTTGTGGATTGCATACTTGGGGTACAGCAGGTCACGCCCAGGCAGACCAAGCTGCTGTCCTGGCTCCTGGCGCACGCGGAGATCGAGTTGTTCGGGTGTCGGCGCTCGAGGTTGGCCCCGGATCGACCCGCGAACCTCGAGACTGCTTTCGTGGGCAGTTCTTGACCCAAGCTGTGCAGTTGCATTGCAGTCCGAGCCTGGTGGCTGGAAATCACATGGCCAACCTGGCAGCGGACGCGGCCACGTCCGCACAGCCGGTGGCTGAGGCGGGTTACCGCTAGTTTCTGCTTGCTCGTAAGGGTTGTCGCAGGGGAAGTTGCAGGCGAAATTGGAGGGCTCATTCATGTCGATCCACAGAGCATCGATGTCGACCCCAGTCTCTGGGTCAAAAAAGAGTGCGAACTCGTTGTTCCAGTATGCCGAGACGTTCTGGGAGAACCAGTCGGGGAAAGCAGTTACACCCGGCCAGACGACGCCCTGCCAGATGGAGCCGTTCTCACGGAGGAGGAAAATGTTATCCTCGACTCCACGGTTGAAAGCTGGGTAGTCATAATAGGCGGTCGCTGGGTCAACTGTGGTGATTTCACGTTAGTACTAGCTCTACACGGTGCCATCCCCATCATTGTTCACGTGTGTCACACCCAATTTGCACCTTGACGGCCAGGCATGCGAGCATGCATCTCACTCTCTCTGGTAACAGGCTCTGATACTGCCCTGCAGCCCCGGGAGCAAAAGCCTTGGGGTGGTGAACAAACGGTATCACGATAAAGCCAAGGCTCGTGCCTGGAATCCTTGCACACAGACACAAGTTTGCAAGACCATTTCACTTCCTTTCCCCCGTACATGCGGGGGTAGGAAGTCCCGGCTCGTTGGAAGAAAAGAAAAGCCACTCACCCATCACAATGTAATGCTGGTCGTTCTTGTGCAACTGCTCTACGAGCTGCTGCATGAGATCAAGGGGGAACCTCTCCGGGTCGAGGGAGAAAACCCTGCGAAGTTCCATGTAGTCGATATCGGTCCACATGGTCTCCAGGGGGATAGCGGCCTGGCTGTAGTTGTAGACGACCTCAGCGACGTCGTAGGCGTCCTGATAGCCGTAGCGGCACTGGTGGAAGCCGAAGCCCCAGTACGGCATCATGGCCGGCAGACCAGCGATCTCGGCGTACTGGCGCGAGACATCCAAGGGGCCGGGGCCAGCGACAAAGTAGAAGTCGAAGACGCCGCCGAGCGTGTTGTACTCAAGGTACTGGCCGGCTGACTCAGTTTGGTTGATGAAGACGTCCATGCCATTCGAGTTGAGCAGGAAGACGCCGTGGGTTCCGGCGGCGCCGCGGTGCTCGAAATAGACAGGGTGGTTGCCATACAGGTTGGCATCGTTGGGGATGCCGTACGAGTCCTGGGACCATAGCGTGCGGATGTAGTCGGTTGTGTTGAGGCGGAAGGGATCCGAGTGCTCACCGAGACCGTAGAGGTTCGGGTTCTCAGGGAGGCTCGTCCGCAGGCGCAGATACTGCGACTCGAAGACGAGGCTGGCGGCTGATGTGTCGAACAGAAGCTCGCCTGTGTCGGCGCGCGAGATGTTGAAGGAGAAGGGCGATTCGACATGGTCAAACTTGAGGGCGGACGTGCCATTGCGGCCGGGGCTGGCGGGTGGGCGGGGGAAGACGGACTCGGGGACCTGGTAGACGGAGTTCGCGGCGTCCTGGATCTTGACGTGGAGGCGGGTAGCAGTCTCATATGTGACCTCGAGGGTCAGGTCCTGCAGGTCGTCCCCGTACACATTGCACGCAGGCCCTGCCAGGGTGAGATCTGCGGTGAGACCCGTTGCTGTCGTCTTCACGTTGGAGGCCGAGTAACCGGGGCAAGCAGCGAGGAGATCATCGCTGGGGGCATCTCTGAGCGCCAAAGAGGAGGGCCCGGTTGCGGATACCAGGGTGGCGAAGAGCCAGTGGAGGAGGGCTGGCTTTGCCATGGTGAGGAGGGGGTGTTGATGCTTATCGTGCCCTCTTGCTCTGGCGGTGCCCAGGACTGGCGCGTGCAGAGTAGGAGCGAGGAGAGTGTTGAGTCAGATCCGGAGTGACATGAGGCCTTCTTATATTGACTTGACATTAGAGGCTGGGCCAGACATTTCCCGGTAAGCGAGAGCCTGTTCGAGGTGAGCTCGTATCCACGTCCAAGGACTTATAGTCGGTCTGCCGAGCGTGTCCGCATGTGCGTGGTCTGCCATTGCAGGCTTCCCCTCATGATCCTAAGACAGGGAACAGCTGACGGCGAATGACGATCATGTCACGGTAACGACGAAGATGTAGGCGTGCTGCTGCATATGGTGTTATTTAGTTTAGCAGCTTACCTAGTTGGTGCCTGGCTGGCTTGCCTAGCTGCTGCAGGCGCGAATGCACAGTGACACGCTGAAGATTGACCCACACGAGAGGCAGATATACAAGCACAGGACAGGGGGGTCACTGTCGAACAGTTCATCTCGCGGCGCCCGGCCTTGGCGCGGAGAAACGGCGCATATCCTGGGCATGACAACGACACGTCAAGCAGGGGAATTGGTAACGAGAAGCTGCTATTGCATGGTCATCGGACCGAGGTTCGTGCAGCGAGGATGGGGGCCGTCACTGTCGAGGGCGGGGATTTGAGCGACATGAGGCCGAAGGGGCTAGCACGCATGGGAAGAACTGGTTCTGCTGCAGCTGTCGGGCCACTGCACCTGTTGCTGGCTGGGTGGTGAGCTGCGACAAGTTCTCCCGCCTCTGGCCCTGGGATCCTCCCTGCCCCCGGACAAATCCTCCACGGCCCGCTGGCGAGTTGCAGGCTGGGAGCGGCCCCAATGCGGTATCTACTCACCAACTGTAAGTCTTGACCATGTACCCCGCATTTTAGCATTTTCTGGGTGGGGAAATTGGGAGAACCCACTGTCTGACAGCGCAGGCGCTGGCAGTGCTGTCAGGAGGAATCGGGGTCCCAGGAAATGAGCAGGGAAAGCTTATTGTATTTTTATCGCCAGACTACACCTCTCGCCCTCGCCCTCGCCCTCGTCCTCGTTTTCACTTTCACTCGGACTCTCATTTATGATTTATACTCCAGAGTCATGCAACCTGTCAGTCCAGACCTGACGGCACAAATCCAGGCCCGGCCATACCGTCGGAGATTGCTCCCCTTGGCTTTTGTGGAATAGGGGACAATCAAGGCTCCGACACAAGACCTCGCTCGACACAAGGCGCTGGTGGATCAGTCAAGAATATCACGTTCGAGACTAAATATATATATATATACGCGTAGAAGCAGGGTTTATGGACAGCTCCACCCAGCACATGCCCGAGTCTCTAGCTTGCAGGCACCATGATCCTGTCCACGTCAGGCCCATACGTTCCATCGGTCTGCGAGACAACAACCACATTGTCACTGCCCGACCGCAGCGCACAGTTGACCACGCTCGACCCAGGCGTCCCATTCCCAGAGGCCGTAGGCAGGAACGCGACCTTCTGCTTGACCCCGTTGCACGACACGTCCGCGTACCGCTGGGAGCTGTCGCCGTTCTGGTACTTGATCCGGATGGAGCTCGTCGTCGCCGCGCTGCTCACGACCCCGTTGAACGTGACCGTGCCGCCGGTGCTGCCCCCGACATACCCGGCCGCCGAGCCCCCGCTGCACCCGCTGCAGGTGACCGTCTTGGCGCCGTTGGTGAGGACGGCCGACTCGCCCTCGGGCTGGCTCTCGCTCGGCCCGACTGTCCATGCCCCGCCGCTGGCCACGTTGGGGATCCAGTTCACTTGGTTGGCCATCGTGACCTTGGTGCCCGAGAACGTTAGCGGCAGCCACACGTATGTCGATGCCATCAGGTTGCTCGATACCCAGCGATCGCCCATGTACATCGTCAGGCTGTTGGACACTGGAAGGATGTAGTTTGTCTGCGACGTGTAGGTGTTGCTGCCCGCCGTCGCGAAAGTCGTCCATGCCGCCCAGCCCGAGGACAGGCTCGTCGAGTACGTGTAGACATTGTCGTTCGCGTTCCACCCCGTCAGCTTCGACGCAAACAGGAAGTAGTAGCCGTTCTTCTTCACGATCGCCGGTGACTCGTAGCTACCAAAAGTGTAGACGGCGGATGAGACGTTGAGGTAGTCCGAGGTGAGTGCGTCGATGCGGAGGCCATTGGCACGCTGTGAGTTGGTTAGTCAAGGATACTTACTACACCATAGCAGAGAAGTGAGATGGGATATTGAAGAGGAAGTGGTAGCAGCATCGCAACAGGGCCAGACTCACATCCTCCGTCAGCAGGTACGCCTTCCCGTCATCATCCTGGTAAAGTCCAATGTCGCGCGACTGGAACCCCAGCGGCCGCCAGCTGCCCAGGTAGTTGTACGTGCCGCAGACAGAATCCCCCGTCGCAACGCCGACCTTGGCCTCGCCGTACGACGAGTCGTCGATGTGCAGGTACATGACATACTTGCGCGTGGACGAGTTGTAGATGACCTTGGGCCTCTCGACGACCCGGCTGGGCCCCAGGTCGCCCGACGCCGTGCGCGACAGCAGCGCGCCGACGTAAGTCCACGACACGAGGTCCTTGGACGAGTAGCAGTTGACGTTCTGGAACGCGGAGCCCGTCGTCTTGTCCTCGCCGATCAGGTAGTACGTCCCGTCGACCTGGATGACTCCCGCCCCGTGCGCCTGGACGTGGGCGCCCGTGTTGGTCTGAGAGAGTGCAGCATGTCAGCTTGCTTGCGGGTTCGAAGTTGCAGGGGGCCCGTATGGGATGAAGTGGCTTACACCCGTCAAGGTCGCCCCGGGCACGACCTGGAGGGACGCGTAGGCCGCGCCTGCTGAGAGCAGCAGCGAGAGGGGGCGGAGTAGGTTCACCATCGTGAGCTATGGTGGCCGGAGCGCGCTGGGTGGTGTGTACGGTATTTTCAGGCACGCGCTGCTTCGTCCTGTATTCCGAGGCCAGGACAGACAGACAGACGCACTGCTAAGCTTCCCCGGGAGACAATTCTCCGGCGCGGACGCATCTCGCTTTATGTGTTTTCCCTCCTCACACGAGGTTCACGCAGGTCCCACCCGCACATTGAAAGTGCCACCCCACCGCGGTGCATGTCGATACGACAATCAGGCTCATTGGCTCCGACACCCCCGAGGCGGAGTAGAAGCGTCCGGATCCAGAAGTTCGCTGCGACCCACGACCCACGACCACCCCTCGTGACCGCGTTCCGGAGTAGGGAATTCGATATTTGGGGTTCCATCGCAGCAACCGGCAGTCGCACGCAAGGAAATCCGGGGTAAAACGACCGTGGTAATGGCCCGGCGGGAGACAGGAGATATGTAGTCTAATGTGTAGTGTACAAAGCGATTGCCCCCAGTTCGGTCCCGCGGACGACAGGCAGGGTTGTAATGCGGTGGGGTCCTCTAGGCCATCAATCAAGCGATGATCCTGACGATCCGGGCGGTCCACGCTGCCTTGCCGAAGATGGGGTGGCAGCTGGTCCGTTCGTTACTGTGATGTGAATGTGCCATTGCGCCGAGGCTGGCCCTGACCTCGGTCACCGCTTGTCCACAAACACGGGTGCCGCTGTTCGTGGCCTGGTGAATGTGGAAATAATTACACCCAGCCGCCGTCCTTGATGTTTGATTGATTCACGAGTCTCTGCAGGTGAGAATATGTACAAACGAAGGCCCTGCACCGCACGATAGAAATGAACCGCTATGCCAGCAACCAACACCAACAAAGTTTCGACGACATCGTGTAGGTTGACGTGGATCATCCTAACTCCCCAAATAAAAATGGAAAACAGGAAAACTCAACAATGCCTTTTCGTCACGAAGGGACGCAATATGGAAGAACACAAACCAACCGCTACGTTCATGATCGACCACTGTTGCAGGGACCGTCTCCCAAGGTTCAGTCAAGTTGTGTGAGAAACACTTCAGTAATGCATTAAGACGAAACCCGTTCAAACATCTCAGAATCAATCCTCCGAGACTTGTTTATACTCCTTGATCGAGGCTTTGTCTTTCAGCCTCTGCGACCAATTAACTCCTCCTGGTGGGATTTACTCGAAGCCTCGTCAGAGTCGGAAAAGGCGAACCCCCTTGGGGGGGTTGGGGGGGGGGGGACAATGCTTGAGCCTCAAAGCCGCACGCCCGAATTTAGTCATGCAGTTGTCGTCCAAAACTTCGGCAAGGATTAAGGAATCTTTAAGACTGCTGACTTGTGTCGCGTGTGGCCGTTTTGTGTTCGCTTCGTCGCCTATATCAATGTAGGTCACCTGTGGGTTTAACTTTCGAGACACCCATGTTGTTGTTCCATGTCTTCTTGCTTTGTCCTAAACACAGCGGTTTTCCTCAGGATTCCCCGCTGTATGAATTGCAAGTCTTGGCCTGGCACTACTGATACCCTCCAAATGATGAGGTTGATCTCATGGTAGCCTTACTGCGAGGTGATATTTCGGGGGTTGTAGTTAGAGGCCCGGGTTGCTCGTGGACGGAGGCATGACGCGAGAGTCCTGGCTCGCAGGAGCCAGCAGCGCGCCCTCCGTCGGCCGCGATGCCTGTTCTGAGCCCGGGGAATTCGGTGGGTATCTCCGATCGAGCCCTAAATCCCGGGGGGCGGGATCCAGAAGCCTGGCTGGAGAGTTTTCGGAGGAATGCTAGTTTGTGGGGTTATCCACGGCGGGTTTGGATTGCAAGAACGTATTCTGGAGGTCCGCCCTCCTAGTCGTCCGTGTCCATCCGGTCGTGCATAGCGGTGGATGTGGCCACTACGATTGAGTTGGGATCGTGCTCGTCGTCTTCGATGTTGTCTTCGACGTTGTCTTCCGATTTATCGCCGCTCGCAATATCATCAAGCTTGTCCCCCTTATCCTCCACCTCCAGCCTGCCTCCGTCCGAGACGAAGGAGCTGTTGACGATGGAATCACGTCGGTCCATGTCTCCATTGCTGGCGTTCTGTGTGGAGAATCTGTATCCACCATGTTCATCCCGCTCGATGATACCTTCATCCAGTGCCCACTTGGCCAGCATCGGGTCGACGCCGAGTCTAATGCCATCTCCCTTCTCCATGTGGCGACCTACATGCTCAGTCCACTCGTCCCAGGCGATATGGCCCTCAAACTCCTTTCCGCAGTCGGGTTTTGGACATGAAACCTGTTGAGGTGGCTCGCGGCGCGTGACCAGACAAGATTGCTGCAAGTCCCTGACATGATTGTCCCACTCGGAATTCAGTTTGCTGTCGACTTTTGTCAATGCTTTCTTGATGGCGAACGGGGCGTGCATCCTCCTCAGATGTTGCGTAAAGAGGTCCTTTCGGTTGAACTCGTTGCCTTTGCCCTCGGCGGCACTGGATGGGCACTCCGAGCAGCGGTAGTACTGAAGACACAAGTGCTGGGATGCAATATGTCTCTTCCATTCGTTCTTGGAACCAAATGTGCTGGTGCACCCGGCGAAAGAGAACGCACAGGGGAATGGCCGGGTGTGGGCAGCGGCGATGTGTTTGCGCAGCGATGAGGAATCCTTGAAAGGGGCGTGGCTGCAGTGGCTGCACCGGGTGTCCTGCTTCGGCTGCGCCTTTGCAAGAGGTTTCCGCGCCGGCGTTATCGGCTTTGGTTTTGATGCAGAGCCATTGAGGTCTGCAGAGTACCGAACGTCTTCCATCCCAGACTCACTGGCACCGTTTGACGATGGAGAGTCCCGTTGACGGGGGTCAGAGGCGGCACTTGCCGCCCCATCGCTCATGTGCCTGACATGACTCAATGCTTTGAGCTGCTCGGCTGCCTCCTTCATCTCGGCCGAGTCCTCACCGTCGTCCCTTGCCGGAGCTGTAGTCGCTATCATGCTTGCTGATGGGGCTGAGCTGGGAAGAGGGTTCCTCGTGGGCGCCGCCTCCTGCCGCATTGGCAGCTCCGAGTAGCTGGACGCCTGCTGGGCTATCGCCTCGTGCCGTCTCTTGCTGGCCGGGCTGCTTGTGGCCGCCTCTCTGGCCTCGAGAAGGATGCGGCCATCTTCCACAGCCTTGTGGTTGGCAGGAGGCACAGGTGTGGACTTGACCAGACCATTGTACAAGTCTATCATGTTGTGAGAGTTGATGTAGCCCAGGAAGCAACAGACCTTGTCGTGTTGGAATACATTCCAGATGGACTGGGGCATGGAGATCAGGAGCATGGTTGGAGGCCCAAGAAACATGCCCTCCATGGTTATCTTGGATGCAATAGGTGGTTTCTTCTGCAGCCACTGATTGTAGAACATCATGTCTGGGTTTGCGTCGCCAACAAAAGTAGTGCAGACAAGCACCCTGGCCTCGTCAAAGGTAAGGTCAGGCAACGGGCCGGATCCAGTGCCATCTTTTGTCTCTGTGTCATGGGTGGGAGTACGCATTGGGCGAAGAGGTGCCAGGGTCAGATTCTGGGTCTTGCCTGGCGTGAGTGTGAAGAAAGTCGGCATCCTCTCGAGAGCCGGCTTTCCCGCCCCGCCGTTGCTTAGTCTCGCGGTCAGGTCATCATTCCTACGGCGGATTATTTCGTCGTGTAGGCGCTGGACAGGAAATGGCCTCCCGGAGCTGAGCTTGTAAAGGGAATCAACCAGGTGGGCTGTGAAGGAACGAGTGTGATACTCGGCATCCCTCTGGCCGGGACTGTAGGCTGCGATAGCCTGCTTGACACCGTGGCTGCCAGCCACCGGGGCATCGTGGATGGCGCACGTATCCAGGAGGAGGAGGATGTCGGACGAGGCATCCTCGAAAAGACACCGCACGCCGCTCCACTTCAGCTTGCAGGCATCCTCTCGGGTGTTGCTACGGAGCGTGGTCAGTCTGCTGGACACACGAGGTCTCCCCTGACAAGGTGGCATGGCACTTCTAGGCACATGTTCACTCACCTTGCCCAGTAAAGCTGCTTGTCGGCGCCGACGTAGCCATGGCCGGCATAGTAGATGATCAGTAAGTGGTCGCTCCTAGCATTGTCCATGAAACCGGCCATCTGGAGACTGAGCTTGATGCTGGGGTTCGGCACGGTAGGTATTGCCCACTTGTCCGTGTGGTAGTTGTACTTTTCACGGAAGACCTTCTCCAGGGCGACCAGCTCGTGGTCTACGGACGTATCCTCCTCCCAGCGCAGGAGCAGGACGGAGGCACTGGTGTAGGAGGGCGTCTTCTCCATCTTGCGGTATATGAGCATGGCAGCATCCTGCAAGTGGCGGGCAAAGGATTCAAAGTCATGGCGTTCAGCGGCATGGGCCTGGGCGTGGGCAGGTTCCTGCACGGGGAAATGCTGGCGGGTCTGAATGTGAGGGTATCGCGGTCAGTCCTAGAAGCACGCGTGATAGGTTAGGTGTTGGGGCGAATTGATCCAAGTGCTCACCTGCTCAGGACTATACTGAGCCTGCTGGGGCGTGGTCGCAGGGGTAGGAACAGTGGCGGCGGCGGCTGCTGCTGCTGCTGCTGCTGCTACTGCTGAAGCTGTGGGGATAGGGGCAGGTTCTGGGACCTTTGGCGCAAGCCTACGTCGCTTGTTGGGAGGATCCATCTTGAGCTGTGCACGCGCTGGGCTGCGCCGGGCCGGGGCTGATACGTGAGCGGCAAATCAAGGCGAACTGCACTCGGCTTGGACCCCCGGGTGCAGGTTATTCGGAGACCATGAAACAATGTCTTGTTGGCGGCGGAAAGGAGAGGGGAGTGGGAAGGTGGTGGAAGTTGAGGTTGTGGTTGTGGTTGCGTGTTGATTGTGGTGGACAGGCAAAGTCCAAGGCTGGGGCGGAGGAAGTGAAAGAGGGACGGCTGAGAGCCTCGTGGCGTGGGCGGTCAGGGCGAGGCCGGCAGCCCTTTCAGAAGGGAAAGCGGAGTAAGCTGCTCGGCTTAGACCTGCCTACACAGTAGTAGCTGACAGATAGCTGCTGGCTGCATGGAAGTGAGGAGTCTACAGCGCAGCCCGACCCACCTGCCCAGCTCTCGACCACTTAGCAACGGCAGAGCGGGCGGCACGTTAGCCACGGCGTGAAAGGGGGGGAGGGGGGCTTGGAGCTTGTGTTGCGCAGGACAGCCTCGTACGGAGTATCTCTACTTTCCCCCACACGCCAAATCGCTAACAGCCCCAAGTCCCTCGACCTCCCCGCTCCAATCCAATAAGACGAGGCTCACCTTTGGGTCTCGCCTCTTGCTCGCCCCCGCTTTCTCTCAGGTGCATTTCCCTCCCTGTCCCTCTCGCCCTCCCTCGCTTCTGTTCTCGTGGGTGTCTCTACTTGGGCTCACCATTGGATTCCCGGTGCCCCAATCAAGAGCAAGACCAGGCCACGACTGCAGCATATTCTCCCCTCGCCTGCGCCATCGGCGGCCACGTCAATTCCAAGATCCCATGCTTCCGACGTTCCAATCAAAGTCCCACCGCCTGGGCTGCTGTCGGCTACTGTCCCTCCTCCTGTCCCTTCCCTCTCCATCTGTGTTTTGCCAGCTTCCGAAAGTGGCTGTCCTGGTCAAGAAAAATGCCGCCTTTCCAGAGCTCCAGTCGTGCCAATAGCCGCTCAGGCTTGGGCGGGGGCCTTCACACCCAGACGCACCAATCAGCCAATCAGGAAAAAGCCGTCAGCCGTTCCCAGGCCTCGGCCTCGCATTCTGCGCCACCTTCATCGTCCCCCCGCCAAACACCATTGACAGAGCCACAACCCCGGCAACTCATACCAAGCCACACATCAACTCCGGTCAGAGCGACCAAGTATTGGGAAAGACGCTCACGATTCTCTGCCTGCATTTTGACTCTCAACAGTGCACTTGTTCTTCATATACTGATCTTCAAGCTATAATTGTCTGTTG
The DNA here is from genome assembly GCA_021399435.1 of Diaporthe sp. PMI_573. Classification (NCBI taxonomy): domain Eukaryota; kingdom Fungi; phylum Ascomycota; class Sordariomycetes; order Diaporthales; family Diaporthaceae; genus Diaporthe; species Diaporthe sp. PMI_573. Next base: position 2,031,027 of record JAJTUP010000002.1, on the reverse strand, counting down.
ACTGTTTCGTACCTAGGAAGATATTTCTCACCCCAATCGTTCTCTGCTAGATACCAAGGCTAAGTGCGACTGATCTCACCCGCAAGGTACTACCTGCTCAACTAGGGGGGTTGGGGGGTGGGGGGGGCAATCAAGCTGATGAAGCAGAACTTCAATGTTACCCTAGGCCCTATACAAAATTTAATGTACCAGCTTTACCTGTTTAGCAAAACACATATACCTAGTAGCTTACTGATATTTATAATTATAGGCTTAATTTTGTAATAAATAAACTAAAATATCTAATATTTAGTAATTAAGGTAAACAAAGAGAAATATAAAGAGTAATAGTAGCTTTTATACTTGTTTAAAAGACAACTCTTAGTATATGAGTGTATAATAGCCGTACTGCGGGATTCAGGCGTGGCGGTGACGTTGAAGACTTGGCCGTACTGTAGATTTTCGGGCAGTGGACGTCGCCGTTCAAGCGGATGGCATCTTTTCAAATAACTATGTCGCTGATTGCTGGTTAGAACGTTGTTTGTAGCTACCAATTGTGGCAGGGTCGACTGGGACTGGCAAAATGTGCGATGTTTGTATTCAAAGTGGGCATGGTGGCTAGAATCTGACAGCAGAAGGGCCGAAGGCACCTTTTAAATAACAAGGACCCCCCCTTTCATGTGACCCCCATATTCACTGCCACAATTCACAATTCATAATCCACAATCACTACATTGAAGGCAGGTGAGTTTTCTCCATCCTCCCCGTACTGATCTTTATGCGTAAATAACATCCTGTACTTTGTCGGGATAAGCTAATCCTTAGGAAGCTTTTGATCCTTGATGTAGTGCTCCCAGAGCATCTGCGTGTGCTTTTTCATTTTCAGCTTGTTGGCCCTGGAGTTGCCTGTGTTATTGTTGTCAACAAATGCATCTTTATCTTCCTTGTCGTCCTCATCATCACTCTGACTTAATTGCTTAGATATTAACATAGTCTCACCTTGGAGGCATTGCCATCCAACGTTGACGTGTCAAAGAAGTGACTCAGTTTCATTCGCCACCTCCCTCCTTCCTCAGTCCTCTGTCCCTGTGACAACTCTGTGCCCAAAAGCCTTCATTTAACCATAATATTCATCGTGGACGGCATCCAAAGTATCTCCTTTCAAAGAGCATGGACCCAGCTAACATGTTCAAGCTTTGTTCTGATTGCATTGAAATCCAACGGGAGGGGTTCATAGTAAGGTTGAATTCTCCTGCACTCCACTACATAGACGAATTGGGGTCTCCTGTCCCATTGTACCGAGTCTCCTGGCAACTAATTACATATCACAGTATGACCAGGTGTGCGGCTGTAGCTTAGTAAACAAAGCACAAGATCTTCTGCGCGCTGAATTGTGTGTGGCCGGGTCAACTAGTCCAAATCGATTCTAGTAAGGAGAACAGGACTTGCAGGTCACCAGAGATGTTATCAAGGAAACTTTTGAACGTTTGAATTTACTTTTCATGGTTGTTCTGGGCTAACTTTCTATGGAGGTAAACAATGCCCCTTGATTCCCTGATAGTCACGGATAACCGGCGACCATCGTTCATTCCCACAAGCCCTAAGAAGCTGAGTGTATTTAACTCCATAGTCAATGTTGTCCCAAGGATGTCCCAATCCAGCCACACGGATGAGAATTCCCTCATGGACGACATCGGATGGCACCGAACCACTGAGATATGCATCCGTGAATAAGTGTTCTGGGCACAGAGGTCCTGGGCGTGAACAAACGAGCCTTCCAAAGACTCCTACTGGTCTGTCGTATTCAGCACTATCTGTCAGTCCTGTCATGGTGAGTCGCACACGCCCACACACGTGTTTGATTTCGTCAGTGTCCACCCCTCATGGCGCATATCCAACCCTCGCCAGGGTCGTCACGGAAGAGGTGCAAATCAACAGCCGCAGGGAATAGCCGTTCAGAGCTTAAAAAAAAATAAGCTATGGCGGCGGGTGATCGTCAATTTCCCACCCTCGCTCGCTCGGCATTTGGGGCTGCGGGGAAAGGCAGTCGGTACTCGGTACTTTGGCATGCCTACATATGCCAGGGAATTAGACTTTGGCTTTGCTGCAACTGCCTGAGTCTCTCATGCGTTGTAACCTCATTTGTATTATTCGGCTGGACCAGCGGTTAATCCAATCCTCAAAAGTGACCCAGTTCTCCCCACCTGGTCTCGTTGGTTTACACTCATCGCTTCACCTTAACACCATCGTTGTCATCTCGCCCACTTTAAAAGATTAATCCGCCATGGCATCTACGAGCGGTGAGATCGAGGAAAAGGCCCCTGAGGTTGCTCATGACGACGTTAGCAAGTCCCAGGCGTTGTCATGGGACAGCGAGGCGGAGAAGAAGTTAAGACGGAAATGTGACCGGCATGTGTTGCCTTGCATCACTCTGCTCTTCTTCCTGTCGTTCCTCGATCGGACGAACATCGGTGAGACCTCCCAGGCCGACTCCTTATTTTGGAACTCCTTAGGACTTGCTGCAATATACTGAATAGAAATAATAGGCAACGCAAGAATTCAGGGAATGGTGGAAGATCTCAACATGACCGGTCACGACTACAATATAGCCCTTTTCATCTTTTTCGTGCCATACATTCTTTTCGAGATTCCCAGCAATATCATTATCAAACGTGTTGCGCCTTCAACGTGGCTTAGTATTATCATGGTAAAGTTCCCCACAATATATCTACATGAAAAACTAGAATTCCATCGATGCTGACTCTTACAGATTTTATGGGGAATCGCTACCGTTGGTCAAGGCCTGGTCAACAACGTCGGCGGCCTCATCGCCTGTCGGTTTCTGTTAGGGCTCTTCGAAGCCGGTGTCTTCCCTGGTAATTTATGCAACTCTGATATGTGTGTTCAAGTTCACGTTCCCAGGCTGACTGCAGGAAGGCTGTGTCTATCTGATCAGCATGTATTACCCCCGATTCGAGCTGCAATGGCGTCTGTCGCTGTTCTTTTCTGCGAGTATCATGGCAGGCGCCGTCTCTGGCCTTCTCGCTTATGCTATCGCCAATATGCGCGACGTCGGCGGGTACAACGCATGGAGATGGTGCGTCCTTGTCACCCACTCTGGCGTCAAACACACACAAGAATAACCCTGGTGAGCGCTCATGCTTATGAAAGTCGGACAGGATCTTTATTATCGAGGGGCTGGTGACGGTAGTCATCGGGGCCGCATCAAAGTTCTTCACGGCAGATTGGCCGGAGAAAGCCAAGTTCCTCAACGATGACGAGCGGAAGATCTTAATCGCTCGACTCGCACAAGATAGGGGCGAAGCCAAAATGGATCGCCTTGATAAGATGTCAGGAAAGCGCATCTTCAGTGACTGGAAGATTTATTGTGGTATTTTGATGTATTTTGGGTGAGTTATCTCACTTAATTCCGTGGCTCAGTTCCAGCTGACCAGAAGCCTTGAATTCTACAGCATAGTGAACACCGGATACAGTGGATCGGTAAGTTTCAACTCCGAACAACGCGGCCATATATACTGATTAGCTTACAGTTTTTCATCCCGACAATTATCCAACAGCTGGGATATAGAGCCGAAGAGGCCCAGGTTCGCAGCATCCCAATCTTTGCAGTTGCAACCGTGTGTTGTATCACAACAGCTTACTTGACTGATCGAATGCGTCACCGGTACACGTTCACTATGGTCGGTGTGATGGTTGCAAGCATTGGCTACATCCTGCTCCTCTGCCAGCTCAGGATCTCTGTCGGAGTCAAATACTTTGCTCTGTTTCTAATTGTCAGCGGCGGCTACATCACTCAGCCTGTCACCTTGACCTGGCTACAGAATAATGTCAGCGGGCACTACAAGCGATCTATTGCCGCAGCCATGCAAGTTGGTTTCGGCAACTGTGGAGGTATCGTGGCTAGCAACATCTATTTTCAGTCAGAAGCGCCCGAATATTGGACGGGGTACGGAGTAAGCCTCGCCCTTGTGTGGATATGTGGAGCTGCGTGTACGGCTTTGTTCTTTGGTGTGCGGAGAGAAAACAAGAAGAGAGATCGGGGTGAGAGGGACTGGAGGTTGGACGAGCCTGATGTGGATAACATGGGTGATGATCACCCCGAGTGGAGGTTTACAATCTGACATGTAAGGGGAGCACGTAAATATTCGGGACTCAATTCTATGAGACCCTATTTTGAATGTGCATATTTATGTATATGTATACTATTATGCATACCAACGATGTTGTGCTAATTGCATGGAGGTCCATGTCTTCATTATGGGGTGATGCATAAAAAACATTTGAAATGCAATTGTAAATCGAGTATATGGGGAAAACTGTGTTTCGAAGTAATACTACACTCCGGCACTTGTCTGCAGTATCCATTTCAGTATTCTCATATTTGAAACTGGACAAAATTTGTTGATAGCTGAGACATGTTCTCGTCAGTTCCAGAAATAGGTGTATTGCGGAGTAGGTTCGGCGGCCTTACCTCAAACTTCCATTAAGGCGTGTGTCCTTAGTCCGAAGGATTCACTCAACAATTCCGGAATAATCTCCCAAGTCCATGGGAACCATCACATATTATTGGCCTCGTACACCCTGAGAGATTTTCCAAATTCCTCGGTCAATCTCGTTGACATGTATTTGCACAATCCTTTAGCGGAAGCTCAGCGTTCATGCAAGTCCCGACGTAAATTTGGAGTCTTGATCTGCTCGGCCGTGACTCTAGGTTCCAAGGTTTCTTACAATCTGCACTTCAATTCTGACTGGGAAGGCCCTATGGGAGGTTGATCAATACCTCTGCTTTATACATCGTGCTACAAGTTCTTCACACCAGGAGATAGGTCCGGATGGTAGTCAGCTAGGAGCGGATGGTGCGTTCTTCTCCACATCGTCTGCAAGCCCACTACCGTCTTATCTCACTGGCCGTCTGCCGTTTCTTTCCTCAATGCCCCAAATCGATTTCCCCAGCTTTTAGCGGCACGTAACCAGCTGCCGCCTATCTCGGAGGTTCACCCGGCAGCTATCATGCCCACATGACGTGGGACTTGGCAATGATTAACGGCCTCTTATCTTGCCCAGATCGCCTTTCAACATTAGCTTGAACTCAACTGGCGACTACAAATGGTAGAAGATCATAAAAGAACTATTACCATAATCACAGCTGACGATATTAAAAACCAGTTGAAACACTTTCGTTAGCTATGACTTCTGCTCCTTCCTTTTGGCACTCAAAAGCTTATTAATTTGTTACCTGACCATCAACATGTGCATTTCGAAGCCAGCGCTTTATGTATTATCCTTCCTCGCCACCCTCGCATCCCTAGCGGCGGCTCGCCTCATCACAAGGACTCGCCGAGCAAGAGCGGGGATACCTCGCCGGGGAGATGATGAGAAATTCAGCACTCGCACACCAGAGAAGAGAATCGATGGGGAATGGACACCCAGCAGCTTTCAAACACCCAGACCCCCGCCCTACCCTGACTGGTCCGTAGAGACAACTAAGCCCCTTCCATACAGAGCTTTTCGCTATGGCCCCAAGTACAATGTCACCATGGGTCTGCGGACAGTTCAGTTCGACGATTGGATCCAACTAGATAGCCAATACCCACGTTACCACGCTGATAAGGCCCGTCGAATCGCAGAGCGCGGTGCTAAGTGCTGCCTCACAATGCCCGAGGCCTACCCTGCCGCGGTGGAGCTGCTTGAGGAGTTGACTCAGTATCTGCCGGCACGGTATCCCACTCTCTACAAGCGGACGGACGTTGGTATCGATAATCTCTGGTCTGGCGAGAAGTTCAATATCGTCGAGAGGCCGCTGAAGGAGGACCCGATCCAGACATGTGCCAGACTAGTGCAGGATGACTTGGCTCTGATGTTCGAAAGGCCGGATGGGCAGTACTACCTATTATCAGGTGCGATTCTTCTGCCCGGCTTCTGGCGCCTAGAGGACAAGGTCGGGATGCCGCTGTCGGATATCCACACCTCGGGCGACGTCCCGCAGTTCAAGGAGAAGCTGGAGCGCGGCATGATGAGCTTCTTCAGGAGGCTCAAGTGCGAGGACATGTACGCGCGCAACAACTACTTTATCCAGGTCGACGACGACCTCGCCTGGAGCTGGAGCATCGGGTCCGAGGACAGCCCAGCCATCAGCTGGGACACGGCGCAGAAGAACCGTGCTGTCGAGCACCACATGTTCAGGTCGGAGAGACAGACGCTGAGGAGGCTTCCGCGGACGGGGGCTGTCGTGTTCACGATCAGGACCTACTTCCATCCTGTTACCGATATTGCAAGGGAGGACCATGTTCCCGGGAGGCTGGCGAGTGCTGTGCGCAGTTGGGGTACGGACGTGAGGAGGTACAAAGGGGCAGAGAAGTATGAGGGTGTTCTCCTCGAATATCTGGATAAAGAGCATCAGAAACAGCTTGATCGGGGGCTGGATGTGTCAAAAGATGAGGAGGCTAATCGATTTCCGTGGTGATATTCTGAATTGAGCAGTCATTGAAATCAGCAATTAGCGATTTGAGACACGTTACGGGCCGGTTAGTAGCGAATTATGATGCTCTGTTTCTCATTCCTAATGAGACTACTGCGAAATCTTTCCCACAGGTCGCCTTTCTGATTGCTTAGATCGAAGTTTGATATATTGTAAAGCTCAGCCGGTTGCAGAGTGGAAACCAGCGGATCCATACACTACCCACCTTACTTTACATCTAACTGGAGATTCAAGCCGGAAGCTAGTAGACAATCAGGCCGTCAGGTGCACCAGAACCGCCGAGCTCTGGTAGATAGTAATGTTGACCTGCCCATTCTCCACGGCCAGTGTCTGGGTATCATTCCTAACATCCGTGACCTCCTTACCCAGGCTCTCATAAGTCCACTGGCTCCCTCCGTACGTGATCGTATCAGCACTTGCCCCAGCCCCCAGAGGGCTACTCAATAAGTCCACCGTCACACTGGTGATGCCAGGTGGCACGCCGATAGTGATGGTCTGACTTGCCCTTCCTGACGTGGAGCTGGAGCTATTCCAGTAGTTCAGATTCACAAATGCCAGCCTCTTTGGGGCATCATCTTCGAAGGCCGCATAACCGGCCCAGTTACCGGTGGCCTCGTCCGTGATGTCCAGTTGCGAGACACGAGCTCTGCCGCTGCTGCCGACGAAGTCCGTCACAAACGGCTGTGCGTAGTAGCTGGCGAAGACTTGCGGCTCCGAATCGCCCGAGGCTACAGGGAGCCACAGGTCGAATCCACTGTGCATGATTTGCTGAAAGTTGAAGCGGGCGATTCCGATGCAAAGACTGTACAGCTGGAAGTCGACCTGCCAGAGTGCAGACCCGAGCACGGCCTGATAGGAGTAGTCATGTGTCGGGTTCAGGGAGTTACCTATTTCCGACATAATGTAAGGAATATGGGGCTTATTCTCTTTCAGCCAGTCGATCGCAGGCCTCAAAATATCCAAGCGGCCACTGATAGCGCTGTGCGACATCAGGCCAGTGGCGAGATCAGCTGCTGTGCCGCAGCATTCCGTCTGGTAATAGTGGTGTGCGACTGTTTTCACGATATTGTCATCGTCAATACCGAGGCCGAAGCCAGTGGGCACATCGAGGATGTAAGCGTCCTCGAAACCAAAACGGGCACTGACGTCGAAGGCCTGGAAGAAAGGCTCAGACGGGATATCCACGGAATTAATGATGGCGGCTGCGTAAGTTGTAAAATTGCCAACATAAGATTCATTGTCTTGCAGGCCTTGGTAGGTCGGCGGCCTCAGGGTGGGAAAAGGATAAAGGTCAGGCTCGTTCCCAGGCTCGAAGGCATGAATCATGTCGATTCCAATGTGCTCCACCACGCTGGTTGCCCAGCGCACTGTCTCGTTGATATCCGTAATGGCGAGAGGGGTCTGGATGATATACAACGCATCTGGGAAATTGAGGCATAGGTCCCAATACGATGGGCCGATTCTGGTTCCCCCGACATCTTGGTAGTTGTAGACCTCGGCTCTGGGCTCAGCTGGTGTAGTCTGATTCTCGAGATAGTATGCGTAATCTGCACTGAAAATACGGGGATCAACGAAGCTCAGAAACATTTGTTGAGAGGCGAGTAGTCCTACCTTGTGCCGCCGAGTCTGATCAAGGGCTTCCCACCGCTGCGCTTTGTGATCTCGGCAATGAGGTTCTGGGAGAAGACATTCGGGTTGCCATCCAGGTCTAGCGCATAGTTCCAGAGAGAGGCTTGCTCGAACGCAAATCCGGCGAAGTCGGGGTCGACGATGCTCGACGCGTCAGCTGGCACCTCTGACGGGACTGACACATAAGGGGATGCAGCAGTAATGGCTGCCAGCCATCCGATCAAATGCTGCATATATCGAGGCATGATTGTTGTCACAATGTTGGCTGACCTGGAGCGGATTGCCTCAAAGTTCGTTGATATTATGGCAGCCCTCTGAGAAGCCAACCCCGACACACCCTCCGGTAGCCACATGATGCGGAAGACCAGGTGACACCTCAAATTAGTTGCACAACTCCACACAGACTCTGTATGCAATGACTGTGTTAACGCTCACGCAGAAATTGGTTGGCTGCATCAGTACATATGCAGCTTACCTTGGCCAGCTACTGTCCTTGTGTGAAGTCCAATAAGGTTTAATTTCAGTCACGTCTGTACTCGGGCCGTGAGGGGTCTGTTCACTCAATAGTCACGGCTCACAAATGCATACTGGCATTGTTCCAAGGTCGTTGTCGACCCCCCCACCCCCCCAGCCCCCTCGCAGAAAAGGAACACTGTCCAGGTTTAGAGTGGCAGTGGGACCCCACCTTCAAGGTCATGGCAGACATCATGGCCATCAAGATCGGCAAGGATCTGAGCCATGATTGCGTTGCCTCTCCGGGATCAAGATGGATGAATTAGACCCACCAGTGTCGGGGCGAGCCTTTCCCCGCAGGTCGGTCAACCGCAATTACCATTGCGTACGTCACGCGGCATGGGTGAGCTGAGAACTGCATCTTGTGTAGTAACATTCTTTGCCGTGAGTAGGTCTTGGAGTTTTGAACCCTACACGGAAGGACACGCTTATCTCTATGTTTCGACTTGCCTCCGCAAAATAATGATTGAAGTCGCGGTCTTAGCCAGGATCAATCCGAAACTAGTTAGTCAACGTTTCGTACACAAATGACAGCTGCCGTTATATCAGTATGTAACAAAGTTTGATTATCCCAGTGCGACCACATACCTGAAAGAACTGAGATCCAAGCCATCAAAGTGGTACATCCCATATGTGGTGATAATATTTGATAATTTGAATCCGCTCTGTTAGGTACTGGAGTCAGGGCAACAGCAATAGATCCTGTAGCTACATATTGACAGTAGCACTGTTTGAGTTACTGCAACGAGGGTGGAAAAGAGGACAAGTCCTATATGCAAGACCAATGTCAGTCATCCTGTACTGCATGTTAACATACATTTTGAGATCGGAACAAGACTATCACTCCAAGTTGGCTTTTTCAAGTTGGCCCACAGTCTGCCAGAGGCGATTGTGATACCACAAAATTGCACTGTGGTTGAAAAATGACGAAACTTTTGGCTTGTACTTCTGCAGACAGAGTAATAAGCGAATTTGAAGAACCTCAAGAATCAAACAACAGGCGAGGATCAAGGTGAGTAACATGACAGGTGGCTTATTATATTGGCGTTCAAGGTAGCTTGAGGCTCCTCACCTAATCAGAATACAAGCCAGAAACCTGAAGTAAGCACATCGTCCGTCCAGGATTGGACCAACCAGTGCGTCACCGATGGCTGCATGGTTCAAAGAGACTGCTCTCCTGTGAGCCTCTTCTGACTGACAAGGTACCTCTTCCCTCGTGATCCTATTTTACGCTCCGCAAGGGTAAAGCAGTCCGGTGTAGAACAAAGTTTCGCCGGGACCAACCTCTTTCGTACATATGCACAAGCCACCACGCTGAGGATATGTGGCCTTCGGTTCTGCATTCTACCCTGTGTAGCACCGCCGTTCATGGGCGCGGAATATCGGTGGGGCAAGAGATATGGGCTTGACAGAAAGAAGATGAAGGAAGAAGTGACCCGTCAGCTCAGCGACATACAATCACGGCCCAAGGCAACAGCCATCCAGGAACAGCGTGGCGAGTTCGCCAGGCCCTGGATCCGGCGATTCAGAATTGTGTCCGAGCGGATATTCCAGGATTATTGGAGGAGCCCAATCAATGTCTACTCCAAAATCGCATTGTGTGCTGGCGTGGTAGTAAGCTCAACTTTTCATAGCGTGCTTCACTTTCTTGTTCTCATTGTCTGATCCATTATTGGACACTCTTCAACGGACTCTCCTTCCAAAATGCTAGCACTGATATACAAGGCGTCACGAACACCATCTTCTCTATGTTTCTGCTAACGCAAATGTTTGGCACTCTCGATCAACAAGTCATCCCTCGCTTGATTGATGGGCGTGAGCAGCGATCTAAGTCGTATAGCTGGACAGTCTTTCTGACATCGAACATCATTGTCGAAGTTTTGTGGCAGACATTGGCGGCTGTGCTCGTGTTTATCACTTGCTACTACCCCACGGGCGCCTGGCGTAACGGAGACCCGACGTCTAGCGCTGAGAGTCGCGGTGCTTTATTTTTCATGTCGATATGATTTTTTTGTCTATGGATCATCACTTTCTCCCAGGCAGCGGGTGTAGGCATTCAGCATGCAGAAAGCGCGATACAACTGGCGACTCTGGTGTTCTGGTTCGCGTTGGTGTCTTGCGGGTAAGATTTTGTCCGCTTCAAGGCTACATCAAGCCAAACATAGCCGCGCATGCGCTGACAACTTCTCATTCCAGTGTATTAGTTCCTTCCGCAGATCCCCCGGGCTTTTGGGTATTTGTTTACAGAGCTTCTCCACTGACTTGCCTGATGAACGGACTTCATGAGCGCCGGCTTGGAAAACACCGCCATTACATGTTTGACGAAAGAGACATTGGTCATCAATCCTCCAGCGGGCTTCATCGGAACTTGCAACACCTATTTGGCTCCTACTATCAAATAGTGGAGGCTCACTGCTGAATCCAGAAGCCAGCTTGAACTGCCAACACTGCCCAGTATCTGACGCCAATTCTCTTCTGAAAAGCCTGGGGATAAGCACATCTGAAGGGTGGAGGAATGTGGGGTACTTGACTGTGTTCATTGTCTTTAACGTCCTAGCAACCTTTATGCTGTACTGGTTGGCTAGGGTCCCACGGAAGCGCAGGCAAGATATTTGAAAGAACGAGGCTTGGGCAATATGAACTAGTTTAGTAAATGTGTGCTTGGTCTCAAGCTGCCCTCCGATAACGCAAAGCGGAACTGGATATATATTGTTGAGTTCTGACCAAAGTAGCGTCGTGTGATCCAAGGACACACTTCTTGTGCCGGCAACTGAGATGTCATTAGTAGGTACCGTTGAGCTGAGTGCGCCACCCGTTTTGGGGCCTTCACATACAAACAACAACAACAACAACAACAACAATAATAATATGTAAAGTCTGTCCAGCTTCTAACTAAGCAATTGTGTTTGCGAGTTTCATTGATGTGAGACTGGCGTTATCATAAGTGATGGGGTAGCCTTTGTTTGTTTACGTGTGTAATTTCAAACAGGCGAGATTCCTGCAGAGCTGATGTGACGAATCTGCACAACGCTGCCGCTGAATGGAGGGCTGTCTCGACTCTGCATGCTCCCGATCCCATTCAGACTCACCTTTGTGGAATCAAGTCAATATGAAATAAATCTGGGGAAAAGAAATCAACCAAGACCGGTCCAACCCATCAGTGGAGACAGAGTACAGAGCCTGTGACATACCATTGTTATATGACGATCACAATACAGACGCGCGAACATATTTGTACAATATCCGCACAACGCATCAACCACCCTGACAGATGATCACTCATGCAAGTCCCACCAGAGTCACAGCGTCAATTTCTCTTGCTCAGAGTCTCTTCAGGATTCCCATGCACATTTCATAGATTCATCCTAGGAACACACAATCCCAAGACTACCACGGCGTCCACCCGCCCCCTCAAAAGCTCAGCAGAGGCAAGGCAAATGTAGCGACTGGTAGTTGCTACAGGTAGCCCCACTGGGCGTCGCGCTGCCTGTCTGCAGGTAGACCTGCCAGTAGTTCCCGTCCAGTTTGCAAGCAAGGAAGTTGAGCTCTGTCAAGACACGCGTTGGAGCCCATCAGTATATGTTTCGGCGTAGTCATTAATTATCTGCTCCCCGGGGGGTAGGGGTTGCAAAGAGAGGTCAAAATACTCACGCCTTCCCCAGCTGCTGCTCTGCGCCGTGATGATCGTGTCACCCTCCAGGGCCCACGCGCTCGTTGATGCTGACGTGCCGAAGGTTAGCGTCTTATAAGATGTGCTGTCGCTGCCCACGTTGAGGTAGAGGCTTGTGTTGGTGGACTGGACTGTGCTCTCGTCAACGCGTGTGCTCTTCATACAAAGACTGACTAGTCATCTTCCAAGCACTTACTGCTTCCGTTGATATTGAACAACTCCGATGAGGCTTCGGGCCCCATGACCGCTAGTGAGGCTGTCTCATGATACATTAGTAGAGCATTCCATCCCAGGATACTCAGGGTTCCTCCTTGTCTTTCCACCTTGTCCCTCCCAGGCACGTGAGCGGTTCGGGAACTTGCCATTCTTGGGATACGACTGCAGATAGAAGTGATAGATGGGGTCCTGAACCGCTCGGATCTGCTCTGGCTTAGCCAGGGCTCCCGTGCAGGCCAGGATGTATGCGGCAAAGATGGAAGACAGCATAATGTAAATCTGACAAGACAGGTTACAGGCGGTGCTCGACCATCACTCTACAAACGGATCATTACCTACGTAGATCAGTGCAGGCAGTCAAGGCTTTATTATCAGTTCCTAACATACAGTATTCGCTCGTCCATGATCGCGATTGGGTAGAATCTGCGTATACGTAACCCCTTGTCCATTTTTTTTCGGGCGTTGCTGTTCCGGGTAAATTGAAGGCCATCCAGTATTCGATATCCGTTCGGAACCATAGGTCCGAGTCTGGAACGACGTTGTCCAGTCCGAACTGAAGGAAACAGGCCAACTGTGCAATAACAAATATCAATTCGCTCGTAATCTAATAGACATCGCGCTTGACCGTACAGGTACACTGAGTTATGTTACAATTTGGAACCCGGACAGTTTTGCCAACCAACTCAGCCATCTGCCTTTTGTCGGAAATAAAGCCTGGTCCAGTCTAGTAAGATGAAACAACGTTCGCTCAATATGGTATCATGAAAGACATCAAGGCCCACACAAATAATACATGTTACAAAAGAGACACGGTCACAGAGCAGAGGTTCCCATGACGAGGATGAGCAGCATACCGTTGAGGACACAAACCGTCGCGAATGTGACCGACACGACGACCTTGTTGCCAACGCCCAACAACTCCCACCGCGCCGTGGTCAGTGCCAATGCGGTACATGCGCAGCCCAATGACACGACACTGCCTATCGTGACACCCGCGTCGACCTCTACGCGCAGCTTGTGCCGCCCTGTGAGCATGAGGACAGTCGAGATGCCTAGCAGCAGGAACGACATGGCGTACAGGCCACTCGTGACCATGAACGTGACCCGGTCCTTGTACATGGCCATGCGCTGGTCGTTGACAGATGGTAGCGTCGCCCAGTGTGTCTCATACCCGACTGGGAACTCCTCGGAACTCGCGTAGCCAATGTCTGCCTCGAGATCGGCGTCGGCGTCGTCCTCGCCATCGGTCGCCACTGCGGTATGAGAATCACTCCCACTGCTCTGGAGCTGCCGGGCTGCATGGCTTGTAAAATAGCCGTCCAGGGCTGTGGGATTGTTGTCGCCGGTGGCGCCGTAGCCGGCGGAGCTGCCAGGTCTGCCCAGAAGAGATTGGCGCTCCCGTCCACGAACTTTGACCCAGGAGCGGGCTTTGGAAAATGGCGCGGCGATTGCGTTGACCAGGGCCTTCAGATCCGCGCCATAGTCGGTCTCTTCGTCCGGGTTGATATATAACACATATTCGTCGTTCGCGTCTCCGTTTTCACTTCCATTCTCGTACTCGTTCCAATACCCGGCTTGCTGGTTTGAATAGTTCAAAGTGTGGGTTTCTGGCGGTCCAGCGTGGATTGTCACTCGCCGCAGAGACTGCCGGGGGTTATCCGGTGACCCAGAATTAGAGCACTCGTCGGTGCTCGGGGATTCAGGTATGTTCTGCACGGGTGCTGATGCCTGGATGATAGACAGGAGTTCGTCATATGTCTGTTGCAGGGGATGGAAGTCCCTCCGGGTGAAACTCTTCGGCTGCGTCAAAACATCATCTCTGAAGCGATTGCCCAGTGTGCTCGAGCCCGTCCATTTCTAACCGTAACGTCAGTGGATCAGATGTGCTGTGGACGGATGGGTTCTGACTCATACCCTGTATTTTTTGAGTATCTTTCTGAAGGCAATGGACTGGGCGCTGACGAACCGCCGAAGGTCCTGTATATCGTTGCCGCACTTGAGAACGTCGCGTTCAAGCCTGATAAACCTGCGCTGCCTTTTGCGTGGGATCCGCTCGGGATCGTCGTCGTTGCACCGTGCAATGAGCCGTTGGACCTGGCTGGATAGGTGCCCTGCGAGCAAAGATCAGTTAGGATGGCTGCTCCAAGGGGCCGGGACGCCGGGACAAACGCGGCGGTAAGGTACGTACGCAGCCGGCGTGTTATCTCGTCAGCCTTGGTGGAGACGAAGAGTCCGGCACTGTCATGTTGGGCGCATAGTTCGTTATAGAGCTCGTCTTCGACCTTTGCGAGGTGGGTGTCGGGTTGGCCGGGTATTGCGATTGCCTTGGCCTGGTCCCGGGTGGTGTTGGCCTTGATAAAGTGTTTTAGGGAATTGTAGTCGATGTTATCTGTACAATGGAGACGTCAGCCACGGGCGAGAGCATCCGAAGGAGGAGGAGAGACGAGACTGGACGGAGGATAAGACATTATGGGACGGGGCGGGCGCGACGGATTGGCTGGGCGCATTACCACGTACGGAGGCTCCATTCTGGTACTGATTCCTTCTCGAAGTTCTGACCGTATTTCATTGCTTGCCAGCGCACCGAGGATTCAGAGCAGGGCAGGAAGCAAGGGGAGAAGGTCAGGCGCTGCAGGGTAAGATAAGGCGAGACAAAGCAAGACAATACGAGTCGGTGTGGCTGCGGGTCGCAGGAGCCAGGGCGGGATAGAAAGTTGACCCAGGTCAGGATTCGCCGTTCAATTGAGGTTGCCCGTTGCAGATTATTTGAAGTCTCTGGGGGATTGCAATGCCAAGGAGGGGGACGCGGAACCTTGGAAGTGAGTCGCTAGCCGTGAGGCCGTGATAAAGGGTGGCCGTGGTGGGTGTCACAAGCTTTTATTTTGTATTCTGGACAAAGACTACGCAGGCCTGGCAGGTACCTGGGCACCCAATACGTGGTAGATATCAGCAGCGCCAAGTGGTCTCGCAATTACGTATCTTTGGGCCAGCGCAGGGTCCAGCTCTCTTGGGTTCTTTCGGTCCACGGGGTGGGGCCTTGGGACGGTGGCAGGGGGTTGGGCACCTGGGCACCTGGGCAACCCCTGACGCAGGCCGTCATCGAGTGGGCCTTGTTTTGGCTGGCCCGCGGGTGGTCGCCTCAGCAGTCGATGTTGTAGAAACATTGGACAGAGGGGAAGCATGCACGAGTCCACGAAAAAAGACGAACATGTCGAATCCGCGTACAGGACCCTGCAATAGATACGCATTCCTGGCCCTGCTCATGCACGATGCACATGCATCGCTGTGTGGCCTGCAGTCGACGGCTTTACTCGTACTGTCTAAGCACGGCGGTTGGCTGGCAATGCCCAGCTTCCCTGTCTCCCCCACCCCCCTCTCGATCGCACCAATTGACCAGTAGGAGTTTAACCAGGGACACACACACAACACGCCAGACGGACACTGTGGTACTGCACTTAGACCATACCTAGGTGCACTCCCAGGCACGCTAGGCCACACACCATACTTCGGTACAGCCCATCGAGAGCCTGGGCCGGTCTGCTCTTCGTCCCCGTCCCAGGCGACGACGAAACAGGCCGGTGCCCTGTGGGACACTCGAGGCCATGCGGGGGGACCCATCCACCATCGTGGAAGGCTGGAAGGGTTGCCTCCTGCGGCCCTGCGGCGGTGCGGCCATTTTCCATTATTATTGCCGCTCTGCAGCCTCCTTCCGAGAGGCCGAGACAGACATGGCCCCCACCTAGTCTGGACAGAACACTGACTGGTAGACTACATATTGTGAGATTTGATTTTAGAGTTTTCAAACTCTCCTCTGTCCAGAGACTGCATATGATCCCTCCCGACCGGTCACGGCGCTGGCATGGCACCACATGAGATGCTTTGTCACATTCACCAATCCAGATGCCCGAACTAGGTACTCCTAACGGCAGGCTCGTGGCTAGGGCCATCGTTGCCTGCTGTTTCTCACCCCATCCGTGTAACCGACTGTGGTCTTTGCGGCTTTCCAGGCTCTCCATTATGCCTCTCACGGCCGGCCCTAAACAAGAAGGCTCAAACCGGTATGGAGGTTGATTAAAAAAAAATCACCAGATCCGTGCGGCCATCTTTATGTTGTTTGAGCAGATTTGGCAACCTTGTAGAGCGTCATGGTTCCCCTCTTCAGACCACAGCGGTGTGGGCTCTGCGACAGATCGGCTGGTACTCCGGATCGGTCAGGCGTTGTAAGCGCCCGCGATTAAGTTTGATGAAGGCTGCCGAGCTACAACTCTGTCCTAGTGCAGTGTGCCTGTCATAGTACTGTGTAGTGCAACCTTCTTATTCCCGGCTCAAGTCGTGTCGACCGGCTCATCCTTCCTTGGGCCCAAGTATGGTTGCAGTCGCTTCCGATAGCGGTACAAACGACATCTCCCCAAAAGTTGGGTGACCCATCGTTTGTTCGCGATACTGGCGTGTCTGTACGAGCGTCCTTGACCTCAACCACCAGTTTGCAACATACAGAGCACATGCTTGCTGTATGGCGCTTCCTGTCGGGCTCCACGACTCCACTGTAACGAGTCCTTCCGCGGCCACCGGGCCAGTTTCCCGTGGAGACTCGCGTCTGGACCAAGTATGTTAGCGGGGGAGGCTCTCTCCAACAACTTCGGCAAGATCCAATGCTTCCGTGGCTCCGCTGCTATAGGCCGGCCAGACAAGCCGGACGATAGTTGCTAATCCAGGACCAGCCGTGACTGCATCAGAGGTCGCAGCTCGCTCGGTCTGCTAGTGTAGAAGGTTGCCATACCTGCCGCTTGTGGCAATTCCGCAATGTCTTGTACGAGAGTGACGTCTTTCCGAACTTTTTATCCTCCGAACTCATTCCTTCCCGGTAGCACGGAGATACAAATCAGACTTCCAGCGGCTGCCAATTGGCCCGGTTAAAACTTCCCAGAGCCGATAAAGCGAGGGCCGTTCAGCTCGTGTGGCTCGGTACGATTCGCGTGATATACACTGGTTCTGGTGGCCTCCTCAGACCAGGCCTACTTCGGCGTGCTGTGGGACCGGCTGCCATGAGCACGATGCGCCTGCGGACGGTAGGGTTGGGGCATGTCCTCGCGGAGTCCGTCACCGACACCGCCCCGTCCCGCCGCCGGGGTCTCAAGAATGCCCTTAAGTCAATGTAAGGGAAGTCGTCATGCCCTGTGCCCTTGGTTGTACAGACCCAGTCGACTCCATGTGTGCCTCGTGGCTTCAGCATCGCTACCTCCTGTCGGCCGCTTGAGCTCATGGGCACAGTGCATTCGCAAGGCAAGTTCGTAGAGAAACACAGCCCAGACTCGCCATCGCCATTGTTCAGCAGGTGACAGGTTGATGCGCATTGACGCGCGGAACGGTTGCAATCTTCATGCAGCATGCCACACGTTCTTCGGGGTGAAGTCATCTCGAGTAGCAAACAGATAGTCAAGCAACCCAAAGTAAGAGACCGCATCCATGACATCCCAACGGCTCCAGCTTATATAAGTGGGCCTTGTCTCTACAGAATAATGGTGTCCCAGGAGGTCGTCGGCAGCGATCACTGAAAGACTTTCAAAGAGCTGATAGTCATCTGCGTCGCCCTGGACAGATGGTGATGAATGCATAAATGCGTCGCAGTTTACAATGCTTAGCAGGAGAAACCACCCAGCTCCTGTGCGAGCGTGGCAGTGTGAGGAGCCATTACTCAATGCTATCGTTTGAAAAAGTATGTAATGATAATCTGCAACTGGGAGAGATACCAAAGAATTTCCCTCAATGATAGGCCGATATTGTGTCGTTTACGGAAAGTGAGTCGCAGGTGGGCAGCTTGTGCAGACGAGATGCAAATGCAATGCGGTCGGTCTACTGTGTACTGTGTACCTAGGTAGGGACAAGGCAGCCGCAGGCCCAGCCGCAACGGCTGCCCAATCAAGCGACACCTGCTAAACGCAGATATCTCCACAGGGCCTCGACTCTCGCTGATTGCCATGCATGTGTAGTGTACACTACTACCACAGCACAGTAGTATACCCAAACTAATAGTGCAATGTACATACCTAGGTCGGTAGTAAACGCTACAGCACAGTACAATGTTGTACCCGACAGGGTGAATGATACACACATTACCTAGGTACCTAGGTACCTAGACAGGCGTATCGAGGCTGCACCAGGCAGGGTCCTAACTTCTAGCGGCCCACACCTGCCAACCAATCAACTCACTTTTCTGTGCTGCCGCCGAAGTTTTTTTTTTCTTCAGTTGCTCGAGCCTTGCCAAACCGCCGCAGCTGCACCGAAAATGCGACCAGCGTTCAACTCACCCAAAGCCGGCCCGCGAGACCGATCGTGACGCCGCAAAACCCCTGCCGAGCGCCGCGAGACCGAAGATGGCCGGAGAAGGAAGCACCTCCTCGTCGCTAACCTCCACGTCGCACACGCTCACACACCCCGCCCCAACCAGCAACGCCATGGCTGCAACCACCACCGCCCCGCTCGAGGCAGCTTCTATGCTGGCCTTCCTCGATTCCCTCAAGGCCGAGAACCGCCATGCCTTCCTCCAACCCCCGGCCTCAATATCGACGGCCTCACTGCATTGGGCCAAGCAGGCGCTCGACGCCTTCGCCGGACAGGTCAGCGACGAACAGCAGGCGGCCCGGCTGCGGGATAGGAAGAGGAAACGAGAGGTTGGGCCCAATAGCGACATACTGAAGATCCGAAAGGTCCATGTGGATGGCTTCGAGACTGGTCAGGTCTGGCAGCAGACCAGGAGGATCATCAACGGCGCCCTTAGCCTGTCTGAAAACGTCCTGCAAGATCTGAAAGAGAACGGGCAAATCCAGACAGACGGAACAGAGTCCGCTAGATCGAACGATGACGCATCAGCGACTTCGAGCGACGAGGATGGATCTGAACTTGCCTCGTCCGAAGAGGACGGGTCAGCCAGTGGATCGGACGAGGATGGGGAGGAAAAGTGGGAAGACGCCGAGTCGCAGCAGGGTCGGAGTGATGTGTCAGAAGGCGACGAAGACGATGGCGAAGATATTGAGGATATCGAGGACGAGGGAATACAAGATGAAGACGACTTTGACGACTTTGATGACCAGCCAGACAATGTTTACGTCGAGGATCCACACGGGCTCAACGATGGTTTCTTCTCAATAGACGACTTCAACAAGCAATCGCAATATTTCGAGGACCAAGACGCCAAGGCTGATCCGTTCACGGACCAAGCAGACGACGATGACGAGATTGACTGGCACGGAGATCCTTTGGCCGCGCCCAAGGGCAAGGCATCAAAGAATACCAAGGGAGAGGAAGCGCTGGAGGTCGAGGACGAAGTAGACGAAGAAGAAGACGAAGAGGATGATGATGCTGGCCCGACTTTTGGCGACATGGACCTGAACGCCCCGGAAGGTGCAAGTGATGACGAGGGCGACTTGGCGGACGGGATTGAGGGGGACATGGGCCTTGATCTCACAGCGAACGACATCTTCTACAACAACTTTTTTGCACCCCCGCCTAGGAAAGCGAAAGCCGGAGAGAAGCCGAGGAAACCCAAGCCGGCGAAGCAAGGGACGCCAGATGGACGGGATGTGGAGCGGGCCATGGATAACGTCCGACGGGATCTATTCGACGACGTGTCGGACAACTCGGACGAGGAAGATGCCTTGTCGGACGTGTCCGCTGGTGACCCGAAGTCTCGCCGGTCGGCACATGAACGCAGACAGGCCAAATTATCCGAGGAGATCCGCAAGATGGAGGCCGAGCTTGTGGCCAAGCGCGCCTGGACGCTCTCTGGTGAGGCATCAGCATCCGCTCGCCCGATGAACTCGTTGCTAGAGGAGGATCTGGACTTTGAGCACGCGGGCAAGCCTATCCCGGTCATCACGGAAGAGGTCAGCGAGGACCTCGAGGACCTCATCAAGCGGCGCATCATTGCAGGCGAGTTCGACGGTGTACCAAAGCGCAGACCGGACGCGGATGTGCCTGCTGACGTCCGGCGCGGGCTTGTCGAGCTTGACGACGCCAAGGCGAAGCAGAGCCTGGCTGAGATCTACGAGGAGGACCACGTCAAGTCCACCAACCCAGACTCATACGTCAACGCCAAGGACGAGAAGCTGCGCAGGGAGGAGAAGGAGATCGAGGCAATGTGGAAGGACATATCAGCAAAGCTCGACGCCCTCAGCAGCTGGCATTACAAGCCCAAGCCGGCGGCGCCTTCGCTGCAAGTCGTGGCGGACGTCGCGACGGTTGCGATGGAGGACGCGCAACCGACGACCGCACAGGGTGTCAGTGGAGGCGAGAGCATGATCGCGCCGCAGGAGGTGTACAACCCGGGCAAGGACACAGCGGAGAACGGCGAGGTGGTGGCCAAGAGCGGGCTACCGGTCGCGAGGCAGGAGATGAGCCGGGAGGACAAGCTGCGCAGACGCAGGCGGGAGAAGGAGAGGATCAGGAAGGCCGGTGGGGAGACAAGCAAGATCAGCAAGAAGGCGCAGGAGAAGAAGGATACGATGGCGGAGCTCAAGAAGGGTGGCGTCAAGGTCATCAACAAAAAGGGCGAAATCATGGACATGGAAGGCAAGAAGCCGCAGGCCGCCAAAGCTGTCACCAGCGGGAGCTTCAAGTTATAGATGTCAAGTACTGTATTTCAAGGCATCACAGGAAAGCATCATTGACGACCTCGGCTTCACCTTCTCCCTCATGCCATTTGGAAGGGCCCAAGCTGTCCCGTCGAGACGACGAACAATGGCCATGCTGGTCCCTCTTCAATGCGACGCAAAGCAGTCAACACCTTGTGGGCCAAACGCCAGCCGGCTGTATTGAAGACAGTCTTGCAGGCATTGATCAACAGTCAAATACTACTCAGGCTAAGGAGAACACTCAGCAGCCGTACTTGATCTCTTAACGCTGCCAGAGGGTTGACGCTATACATGAGGGGAATAGCGGGCTGTACAGTTCAGATCGTCACGGAGATGTGTCTGACGTCGAATTGTCGCTAACATTCCAAATGCAACAAATATTTAGCTTTCACCGATGAGAGGACTTGGCTGCTGCTTCGTATATCTCATCATACTATGGCCTGCGAGTGTTGATTTTGTAGACTTGTTACTTTTGCACAGTACATGCTCTGCTGTAGCACGGGCCGTAAGAAATTGTTAGCACCTAGTATTCGCCTCCGAACTTTGGTGACGTGCACGATCCGGGCGGCAGCATTTGGAGACCGCGGCTCTGGGGACCCACTCGGCCGGGCCAGGCCAATCAGGTTCGCCAGGTTGGTGATCAAGCGGCGATTTCTAGCGCACCTCAATTCGCAACACTCCTCCCCAGGTCGAGACTGACTTCAGCGGCGTCCCCTGCCTTCGATTGCAACAACCGGAACCCCATCTCCACTCCTTTTCCCACTCCGGCCGAAGACTCGATTGGGTTTCTCATATTCAGGTCCAAAATGTCGGGAGCATTACGGACGTCGGCCTCAATGGCTCTGAGAGGTGCGTAAAGCCAGCATCACATTACAGCACGACACACTCCAGCCCAGCCCAACACGATACCGATCTCGACAAGCACAGACAGTTGGTGGAGATAAACCATGTAGACTAACGGGCATCCTCCAACTGCAGCCAAGCCGACACACTTCCTCACTCCTTACCGCGTCGCCTCCGCCTCCATCTCCTCCTCGACAAAGAACAACGCCGCACAGGTCCAGCCCCACGGTGCCTCAACATCGTTGCTCAAGCCCCAGCGGAAGGAAGTCCCTTTGGCGAGCCAGGAAGGCACAAAAGGCGCGATTCAATATGTCCTGTACGTCCCGGAGCTGTCTTACCTATACACACTCAGCCTAGACCCCGGCGTGGAAGAGGCCCGGAATCCGACGCAAAAGGCAATGCTTCTCGAAAGAACTCGGAACTAACAGGAAACACCGACAGCACGACCCTCGACCAGATCGTCAACTGGGGACGGCAGTCATCCCTCTGGCCCATGACGTTCGGGCTGGCGTGCTGTGCCCTGGAGATGATGCACCTCTCGACCCCGCGGTACGACCAGGACCGCATGGGCATCATCTTCCGAGCCTCCCCGCGGCAGTCGGACGTCATGATCGTGGCGGGCACCCTGACCAACAAGATGGCGCCCGCCCTGCGCCAGGTCTACGACCAGATGCCCGAACCCCGCTGGGTCATCTCCATGGGCTCGTGCGCCAACGGCGGTGGCTACTACCACTACAGCTACAGCGTCGTCCGCGGCTGCGACCGCATCGTCCCCGTCGACGTCTACGTCCCCGGCTGCCCGCCCACCTCCGAGGCCCTCATGTACGGCATCTTCCAGCTGCAGAGGAAGATGAGGGAGACCAAGATCACGAGGATGTGGTACCGGAAGTAGGTCACACGTCTGGGGCTCACGTCGGTGTTGGTCGTGATGAACGTTTGGTGGCAGTGGTAGTGGTTGTCATGGGACGGGCTATGGGAAAAGGAGCAAGATGGGCTGGAGCAGTTGTTCTCGGCAGAGGCGGTATGGTCAGGTTGCGGGCTTTACCAGACATGGCTATGGATTCAGCAGAGATGACCTATCTGGGTCGAGGATGCAACAAACAAAGAACATACAGCTGACATGGGTTATGGCTACATTCTTTTATTTGTCTACCATGCGTGTTCTGTACATAACCGTGTGAGAGCAGTCGGGGATGGAAACGGAGTGTCATCAACCAAAATAGACATCGATCTGCAACATGTTATCTGCTTGGCAATCGTCACCAAGTTTTGAGCAGTGCGATCCTAAGGAGGGACAGTGCACCCTGTTCCACTTGAGTTATGCTGGGCACTCGGTCAGGCTGCGAGGCTGTCTTCGGATCCGTGGTCACACCCGCCTCAGTCAGACCAATGGTTGTCTCAGAGGACGCCTGCGTGAAGACACACGCAGCTCCACCACCCGGATGATAGCTGAAAACGCAGCAAAGGCACGAGGTTCAAACGATGTGTCCCTGGGTTGAACTCAGGAGGGGCCAGCCATGGGGCCTCCTCTCCCTGCCATTGCGATTTTCGGATTGACAATACGCAGGTGGCTTTCCCCTTACCTGTAGCCTCTTTGCCACCCATTCTAAATTTTGTCTGCTGTCTGTGCAAATCTGCAAATCTGATCATTTCGCGAGTGTCGGTTCTCCGTCCCCGTCCCCGTCCCCGACGGTGTGCGGAACACAAAACTCCTCACTGCGGTTCTGAGACTAGGTGAGTGGCGACGGGGGCAGCAGAAGTGGGCATAGGATTTAGTGCAGGATCCAGAACGAGGGGGGGGGGGGGGGAACTCGAAATACGACAAAGTGGCCTGTCCTCGCGTCTAACGGGATGAGACCCGGAAACCCAAGACAGTAACCGTGACCTCGCTCGAGACACTTGGGTGGAACTACAGCGTTTATAATTCCTAAAGCTTGAGAATGCCTGCCCTTGGATCCGCCCAGTTTGTCCCTCGAAACAGCTTTGCTATAAACGACAGACTCTGTGGAGACTTGTGTGTCCAGTCTCGACTAAATGTGTAATAAAAATGAGCATCATCCCGGTTCTCTCCAAAGCAGTGTGTGGATGATGGCCAATGTCTCCGTACTGCAAAGAATACATGCTGTCTGTCTCGGTCCAACGACGCCTGAACGCCTTCCGGTAGTAATGGTGCTTCCCCTCACACGCTTATACCACTTCCCTCTTCATTAGGGACGCTCTCTGTAGCCCATCGTTTGTCGTCCGCCTTTCGATCGCCTTGAAAATGTCCCAGACGCGTTCGCTTCTTAGTTCAAGCACAGCAATCGGGTGGTTATTCTTGCCCGAAACCCATGGTCTCTTCGACCGCAATGGTGAGTTTCTGCTGTAACTGCTCAAGGGACTTGTATGGCGGTAAGTCCAGGCGGTTGAAACTACAGATTGGTTAGTGTCAGAATAGACAGGTAAAAACAAGACCGAGGACGTGCACGTACCATGTGTGAGCCTTCGGCAGGTTGTTGACCTCACCCGCCTTCTCAATGGTGAACCTACGCGGCCCATCGCTTCCTTGCAGATCCTTGAAACCGTTGACTGGAATCCTCGATGTGCCAGTCGTGAACTGCAGGAGTCGGCTCTTCTGCTCTCCATCCCAGCTGCGCACCGTCTGCCAGAAAAACTGGATCACCTCGTCACTTTCTGTGTATCCACGGTAGTCGGTGTGCTTCTTCCAATCGTCCACGTCGATCTCAGCGATACCTCCGATGAGCAGCTCGAGCTCACGCTCATCGAACACATTGATGAGGTCTTGAGGAATGAGCTCATGGAACCCCTCTCTGAAGGCCTGGAATTGCTCCGCAATACGTTTCTCAATCCGCCACTTGACCATCAAATCGACGTACTCCTTCTTGTTGTCGTTCGTGACATCGATATCGCGACCGCCTGGGATGAGATCCTCGACGGTAATAACACCGAAACGCTCATCCTCTGTGGAGAATGTTTGCTCCAAAATGCCACCCGAAATGTCGTTGTCCAGCATCCACTGGAGGGATCTGTGAAAGTCCGCGTCCACGCCCTCCATGTCCGCCAGTACCACAGACTTGCCTAGAATCATCTTGTACAAGGCGCCGATGAAGAACGCATCGAGGAAGCGTCTGTGGAAGATGGCTAGGCCCACCACGCGGCCGATGAACTTGAAGTAATTAAGATGCTCAGGGTTGATCCCCGAGTGAGGGTTGATTTGAAGGGTGTAATTGTCGTGTGCCGAGTACTCGAACAGGCAGTAGAAGGGATTGAACATCTCGTGAGAGAGAAGGAAGAAGAATTCTCGAGACAGGCCGCCATAGTCGAGACCGTCCTCGCCATCAAACTTTATCATCAGGCGCTTCTTCAGGTCAGTAGCAGATTGGCGCGAAATCTCGGCGAAGGAATCCTCGAAAATATGTGATCGGCGAATCTTGATATGGCATTGCCCGGAGAGGATACGCATGGCCGGTTGGGACCGGAAGTAGATGAGCTTGCGCCGGAAGTCACGCTTGTACTGCGGTACATTCTGATCCAACGAAGATGGCAACCGTGGGTCGTCCCAAGTCGTCGTTTTGGTGTTGTGATCGACGAAATAAACCCGAGCAGTGTTCGTAAGCCGCATCTCCCAACCGCTCGGAAGGGGACCGAGTTGAGACACGGGCTGTTGCTGGATGGTCCCACTGGCGTTGTTTTGGCCCCCATACATCCTAATGTACTGCTGCCTCCGGGGGTCAACCCATGTCGTAGTCCTGGTGTTGTGGTCAACAAAGTAAGGCCGTCCCTCGGGCGTAAACCGTTGCTCCCAGCCAGGTGGGAGCTCGCCCGTGCCAGGGCTCGTAGCCCCGGTGTGCATCATTGTCTGTGCATTCGCACTCTGCGCCGCCTGCTGGGCCTGTAGTGTAGGAGAGCTAGAGCCTGTTCTATCTTCAGGCAGCGTACGGTTCTGATGTCTCTGTCGCTCAACTTGTGTAGACTCTTCTTGTCTTGCCGAGTTGACCGCCCCGCTGGCGCTGGGCCTGTTCCAACTCGTTGTTCGCGTATTATGGTCAACGTAGTAAGTACGACCCAGGTTGTCCTCCCGGCGCTCCCAGCCGGGTGGCAGACGACCTTGTGCGTCCTCGAACGGGCTCAACGTGCTGTTTCCTCGTTGCTGAGCGGCGCCATTCGAAGCTGGCTGCGACGAAGACGGTGCGGTCATGCTGGCAGGTCGGTGGGGGACATTCGCCGGGTTCCCGTTCGTGCTGCCACTGGGGGCTCCCATGGCCGAGGTCGGTCGTTCGGACGAGCGATCGGGGTTGAGTGAACTTGTACCAGAAGGGTGTGGGCTAGCCAGCGTGGGACGGCTGTTAGCCGCCTGCCCTCTTGGTGGGCTGGACAGGTTGGTAGATAAGTTGATTATCAGTTTTCCATGGACGACGAGATTATCGGTCGATTTCTTCAGGTCTCTGGTAAGCATCTGGTCTGTTGCAGCGCAGTTGTTTGTCAGCATGATAGTAGATGGGCGCGGATGTCAAAAGGGCGGATTACCATCGGCGTCTGGAGCAAGCTCTATGACATCGCCAATGCGAATATTGATAACACCCAGGAAGCCTTGGTCCTTCTTCTTGAACTTCTTCTGATCAAAAACTTGAACCGCCAAGATGCTGTCCTCATTTACTTTGCTGCGGTGAGTGTTAGCTAGCAGGCACCATTGTCGGCGCTGAAGGTTGGGGTTGCACACAAGTCGAAGCTCTCGTTCCAGTAGGGGCAGAGCGTCCTCTTGGAAACGGCGGTCGTCTGCGTCTGTTCACCACTGATGGTGGCGACAGCGAACGGGTCGGGGAAGCCTGTAGCAGGGTCAGTGAAGGTCTACCGTGGCATGTCGTTATGACCTCAAGGTGAAGCGTACGAAATACATCGCGTTTGTAAAGCCCGTCCGCGGCGATAACTACGTTCAAGTCAGCATACAGGGCGGTGCGTGTGCTCGCGTGGTACTTTACTCGTCACTCGGAGGTTGGGCTGGTTGCTGCAGATGTTGTTCTCGTCAGCGAGTGGTCTCACGAACAGCATCCCATCACCACACACGGTCGAGTGCAGCCTGGGGCGCTGGGGGCGGGATGCTCGCGTGGGCCGGGGGGGGGGGTTGTGATGAAACGTACGCAGGAAGCCCGGAGTCGTTTCGGCGACTCATCTTTGCAGTGGCAGCAGGTTGTGCTGCTGTTGTCGGCGACCTCCTCTCAAAGGCAAGAGAACAAAGGCGATGGAGGGATCCAAGAAACTGGACAGGCAAAAAAAGAAATGGCTCAGGAATCCACCTGTTGGAAAAGGAGTAGCCAGGCGAGGATGGCAGGATGGACGGGCGCTAGATTGCTGACAATGACGATTTGGTACGGCTCAAGGGCGGCGACGCAGGCGAGTTGAGGCTGTGCTCTCTCGGGCCCCCCGCTCTGCCAGATGCTCGAACCAATCCCGCGCCCAAGGTCAGGCGTGTCAAGACCGACAGGACAAATGGTGCCGGTGGAGGGGGTTGGAGCGGGCAGCTGCAACTGTTGTCGGCGGGTTTCGATGCGGATGGGTGCAGCAACGTGCGGGCAGCGAGTCGCTGTTGGATGGAAGGCGTCAAAAATGTCAGACGGGGGTGGTTGGAGGTTGCAGTTGAAGGAGGAGTGGGTATGTTCCAGCCAGCCCACACAGCCGCTGGGGGATGCGCCTGCACCGACTGTGAACGGATGATGAGGTGAGCACCGAGCAGCCAAACCAAAGCATTGGGCACTGGCCGGCTGGCGGGCAGCCTGGAACCCAGGCTGGGCTGCCCAGGGGGGCGGGAACAGCCTCGGGAGGGGTGCCAAGGAAGAGGGATGTTGCCGTGCACCAGCTGTGGCTACTTGTGGTGCACCTCGTCGGGCGGGCGCACCTGTTGTGGCCCAAAACACGCTTCATCGCCATCCCAAGGTTCATGCGACTCCGTTGGCCAGACATCCGGCCAAACATTGCACCCAGGAGTGGGCTCCGAGCAGAGCATCCTGTGCGGCCTGGTCTGGCTTGGTTGCGATATCTGCGGACAAGGTTGGACTCTGCTTATTTACCAAACTACAGACGTACCCACTACTACAAAAGAGATACAGTTAGATCTGCATGTACGCTCTGCCTCACTTGTGCCTACTCAAACTTGATGTGACACGCCCGAAGGCCCTCCCCGCGTTGGAAGCCCAACTGCAATGCTTTGTTCAACCTCGCAGTCCCGACTTCACTTGCACGTTCTGTCTCTCCTATCTCTCCTGCCGGACCAATACTCGTTACTGATGCTTACTGACCTGGCCATCCGAGTATTTCTTCTACAACAAGCTGTGCTGGGTCGGATTGGTGGAGCAGCCTATTCTGTTGATATATTGCCTCTCTAAATCCGGACTGCCCCGGGGCAAGCAACTCGGAGCAGCCCCCTCCAGCGTTGTCTGGCAGAAATTCCTTGGAAAGCAACGTCTCTTGCACACCTTTTGGGAGCTCTTGGGACCCCAAGGACGTTGAAAGATGCAGGGACGGTCTTCACCAGCATTTTGACCCGCTTCCAGGAGGAGACGGCTTCTCCAGATCCGCGCCCTACTGTGAAACCCGTTCACAGCCTGCAAAAGGCTAACCTAGTCCCCCTGGATCGCTATTTTTAAGTATCATGGGTTCCATTTGCTAGGTAGAATAATGCGATGGAGAAGCCTGTCCTTTTTCCCCCCTTTAAACCAATACGCCGTAGGCAAAAGCAACTGCAACGATCGCTTCTGGTAGGCCAAGCCGTGGTTTCCATCACACACCCAGGAAACCCTCGTGCAACCTTGAATATGCCATGGTCTTGAAGTTGTCGTTCAAAAGGTTGGATAGCCACCGTCTAGTACGGCGCAAAGCCGCGTGGCGCACCACGGAAGCCCCCACGGTAGCCACCGCGGTAGCCACCTCGTGGGACGAAGCCGCCTCGTCCGCCATAGGACCCTGGGCCTCCACGGCCACCCCGGAAGCCCCCTCTACCGCCACGTCCCCTACTCATGCCCGGTACGTTGGTTCGTTTCGGTACGACCTTGATATTGCGGCCCTTGAAGACACTCTCGTTAAGGACCAGGGCCTGGGCGACCAGGCTTGGTTCGGTGAATTCGACGTAGGCGTATCTGCAGCACCGCGGTCAGCAGGGACGGCTGTAGTGAGATCCTAGGGGACGACTACGACAGTGCGAGTCGCGTCGGTCGCAACTCACCCCTTGGGTTGCCCGGTGAACTTGTCCAGCAGGATTGTGACACGGTTGATGGATCCGCAGCTCTGGAAGTGCGCCTGGATCTCCTCGGGAGAGGCCGAGTAGTCGACGTTGCCTACAAAGATGCTGCGGCTGTCGATGTCGCTCTTGCTCTCCTGGGCGTTCTCGGCCTGGTTGTCCAGGCTGGCTTGCATCTCGCGGAGCTTGGCGGCCTCCTCTTCCATCTCTGCAACCCGTCGCTTCATCGCAGAGATCTCCTCCTAAAATGCCAGCTCTTGTCAGATTGTTTTTTTTGAGACGCCAGAATCACCGTATCTTGTAATGGCCCACCTCTTCATTGCCCTCTTCCTCAGCAGGGCGAGTCTCCTGGACCGGTTCCTCTGACTTGACGTCGTCCATGGTTGTATCCTGTCGTTAGTACGGGCGACTGCGGTCGGAAGAAGAAATAAAGGGAAGGAACTGTCGACAGGTCAGCAAGAGCCTTGCGCGCAAAGGGAGGACGCCGTCGGCCTCTTTGTTGCGGGGGTTGCCTTTGGCCAGGTAGCGATCGACTCGGCTTGCGCCAATTGTGGGTGCTCTCTGGAGGTGCAAGGCGCAGAGACGTGTAGGAGCGGTGATGGTGAACATCTGACTTACCTCCCAAGAAAAATCAGTACAGGTCGAGTTCGCGGACCCTTCGCAGCGAAAAGAACCAAGACAATGCGGATGGGAAAATGGCAAGGCAGGTGTTGACGATGAAATGAAAGGCTCCAGGAGCGAGGCTTATCACCGATAAGAACCCAAGTACAGGGGTCTTCGATCTTTGTACAGCCCGGGAGTAGCTAGGCTGCCTAGGTAAGTACACAATGACTTGTCTCCGCCAAACGCCACCAGCTGCATAGCACAAAGGAGTCCCATATGATGTGGGAAAAGATGGTGGCATCTGACGTTATCGAGACCATGGCAGGAGCTCCTCTACGAGAGCCATGATACTCATTGCATGCTTTTGCTGTGGTGTTCCGCAGCGTTCGGCCGAGTAGGAGCTGAGAGGCTGTGGAATATGGCGTGCATTTCAGTCTATGACTGGTAGGACAGATGTGAGTGAGAACCTCCTGTGGGAAACGCCCATGATTCTGGGGGGGTTTTTTTTGGGGAAGCTTGAATAGCACATACAGCTATTCCACATACAGCTATTCCTGACCAAATATGTCCCAGCACCTTTCGATCTGCTCTCCAACGCCGGGCCAAAGCTTCTCCGAGAGCCTTTCAAGCTGCTGGTCTGCATCTGAGGCAGCTCAGTTTAAGGCCGTTTGTCTCAGCACCTCAGCACTTCTCTTCACTTAAATGCCCCACTCCTGCATGCCGAAACGTTAATCACAAGACACCTGACTGTTTGTTACGCACCTCTCAATCCGCAGCCCAAGGGAACCACAAACTCTGTCCCCCCCTCCCCGAAGCCAGAGTTCGGGCATCATGGCCCTGGTCCCTCCTGTTGAGAAGGACGGCTTCTCCTATGCAGGAGACTCGCTTTTCCGTGAAACGAGTAAACTCAACCGGCACCGTCGGGCGACAATGCCAGAGCTCAAGGCACACTTCACGGGCAAGGACACAGAAAAGCGGCCTGCACACTGGTACGAGGCTCAACTGCTCCATTATGGCTTACCTCCCAGCAAGGTCAAGGGCACGGCTCACAAACGCCGTAAGTTTCTTGCAAATCGTCATGAACAACGGACTTCTCCAACGATATCCTAGACCAGGGGTCTGTCTTTAGTTGGTCTCGGGGGGGGGGGGGGTAGATGTGTTTCCTTCCCCCTTTAGATGTATACCCTTCAATGCTTTGATAACTTGACTGACTTCAACCTCCCAGTCTTCGACGCTGTGATGGGTAAAGGCGGCCTCACTGTGCCAGCCAGCATCCAGAAAGTCGAGGCCGACCTGAAGAAGGAGTGGAACAAGCGGGAGCGGGAGGCAAGGAAGGGCCTCAAAGGGTCCGAGGGCAGAGGCGTCAAGCGCAAAGCTGACCAGGTCTCTACCAAAGTCAACGTCAACGTCACTGTTCAGGTCTCCAACACTGGAGCTGTCCAAGTCCAGGCCGCTCGGCCGTCAACGAAGCGACCAAAAGTTGCAAAGTCAAGCCCGGCAGCAACACCCACTTCCAACAATACGGTCACTGCTGCTTCTGCCGCCACAATTAAGGCTAAGAAAGCACCTGCCACCAAATCTGAGAAGGTCAAACCTGTACCCAAGTCTGTCAAACCCGTAGGCAAGAAACCGGCAGCAAAAGCTCCAGCCCAGCAATCTCGCCTTCCCAGGTCAAGCACTGCCCAGGCTTCTGGGCACGTCACCGGAGACCCGAGTGGCGGCTACGGCGATGCTCCCCCTCCCTATTCTGAGGTTGACCCTGGTAACGGTCCTGAGTTCCAGTCCAGCCCTCGGCAGGGTATCGGTTTGCTCAACGGAAGATACGAGGTTGACTGTCCCCACCTGGGAGGTAATTCCCCAGAGCATATGGACGATTTCGGGCTTATCGCAACTCTAGACGGTACGAAACTCTGGTTGAAGTTTGACTTTGGCCCACTTGTTGGGATCATGAAGGTAGACCGGCCTTACCAGCCGGATGAGGATGAGGAAGGGACCGTGTTGCTCTGGCGCGGAGAGTCCATGGTCGAGCAAAAAGATGTCAAAATCGACACCTTCTCTCGTGCCGGGAAGGCGAACAGGTTGCGTTTCTTGGGCGGTGGTCACATTCGAGGCACGATTGCATATGATTGGCATGTGATCGAGTTCGACGCTTACCGAATCCCCGGTCAGTCAATGACCTCCGAGATCAGTCCTACTCAAGCACGAGCTGAGTGGGCGAGACAAGGTTAGCAGAATTGGGCCTGAACAGTGGTTGGGAATGAGCCGCGGGTCGCATAGAAGAGAGGCCCCGTTGGGCGGGGTTCAGACGTTTGGCAGCGAACTGAAGTTGATGTCATGGGTTGGATACGCCATAGCATAGTGGATTGCCTTGGGATCCGTACATCGCCATGAGTCTTGATAGAAGTCGACCGCAAGTTGTACACGAGTTTTGGTCCTCCTACGCCACTTAGGTACCGAACTCAGCAAAGCGTTTCAGTGCTTCCGCAAACAGGAAATTCGCATCGGAGTATTTAGACGTCGTTGGGTTAGTATTCTTATATATCTAACAATCCCCACAAAATAGCCTACAGCAGGACCACCCACAACCGAGTTGATGGACCCTTCAGAAGACATAGGGTACTGTGCCAGTGACTTGCAGATGCTTTAAATACCTCAGGATTCGTGAGCCCATGGATCTGAATCAAAAATAGCAATTACTTTGGTCCAAGTCCAAGTTTCGCGCTTGTGACCTCACAGGCGCATGTCAGACATGCAGCCCCGCAGGCACGCCAGTGCTGTTAGTAGTCGACAGCACGCTAGATGACTTCATTGGCCCGCAAGATCCGCAGCAGCCATAAGAGTACGTCAACACCCAACGACTCAGACAGGCAGGCTTGCCATCTTTGCCTAGCGACGCGTGCATCAGATCTTTGTGTTTCCAACGATCAGAAGCACAAATCATTCCCGGGTTTCACAACGAGAACAGCCCCACTGATTCAGAAACTACCTCCCCTCCTGTCTTACCAAACAGGCCCCGGAACCCTTCGCATATCTCATCGCAGTCGACCAGGCCACCCATTGACAACCCACACTATGGCCCCGGAACGCCCCCAGCCCGGATCGAAGCTCCAGGAGTTCTTCCCAAACACCAAGCTTCCCGTCATAATCTCAGCACCCATGCTTGGGATCTCAAACGGGACCCTGGCCGCACACGTATCCAAGGCCGGCGGGTTCGGCATGGTCCCGGGCGGGCTGGACTTCAAGCCCGGCAGCAAACAGCTCGAGGCCCTCGAGAACGAGCTCAAGGCGGCTCGCTCGGTGCTGGGCCTGACAGAGATGACCCTCACGCCAGCGCCGCTAGGGGTAGGATTCTTGACCTTTGACCCGTCAGCCGCCCGCTTCCGCGAGACCGTCTTGCCCATCCTGGAGAAGTACCTGCCCCAGGCGGTTTGGCTGTTCGCGCCCAACCCGGCGACCGCCGAGAGGACACACCCAGGCATCATCGAGGCCTGCCACGACCACGGGATCAAGGTGTTCGTGCAGGTCGGCACGGTTGCGGCGGCGAGGGAGGCCGCGCGGGACGGGGCGGACGTCATCGTGGCACAGGGTGTTGATGCTGGTGGACATCAGTTCGCTGCGGGTGCTGGGGTTGTCAGTCTTGTTCCCGAGATCAGGGCGATGTTGGACGATGACTTTATGGGCAAGGATATTGTGTTAGTGGCGGCGGGAGGAATTGCTGATCCGAGCGCCGTGGTGGCTGCCATTGCTCTGGGTAAGTGGGCTTCATCTCGGAGTCGGCGCTGGCATTTGACGTGAAGCTGATGACTAAATAGGAGCGGACGGTGTTGTCATGGGTACAAAGGTCAGTCTTAGCCACCAGTGGCCGCCGCCGTGAGACAGAAGTACTTACTACCAGGCTGCAGTTCATACCCGCGAAAGAGGCGAACACCTCCGAGAATGCCAGGAAGGCAGTTCTTGAGACTCGAGACGGAGGAAGCTCAACCGTGAAGTAAGGTCAAAGTCAACACGTGGTTCTTGTCTTCTCATTGACACGGTCCATCTCATAGGTCGGCATTCCATGACGAGCTCAGAGGCACAACTTTCTGGCCGGAGCTGTATGATGGCAGGGCTATCATTAGCCAGTCCTACAAAGACCACCTCTCCGGCATGTCTGTCGACGAGAACAAGTCAAAGTTGGGCGAGGCGGAGCGCGCTGGGGACGCTTCGAGACAGGTCACATGGGCGTAAGTTCAAGCATGTCATAACGCGCTTCTCACAGTCACTGACGATTTGCAGCGGCACGGGTGTTGGTTTGGTCAAAGATGCAATTCCTGCTGCCGATATTGTTAGAAACACGAGAGAGGCAGCGAAACAACGACTGCAAGCTCTCAGATTTGCTTTCGATGACGAGGGTAAGGATTCAAAAGACAAGTCGTGGGTCAAGGAGCTAGGTCACACTCTCTACAGACACAAGTGAGGGAGTTTCAAAGGAACGAGAAGCCAGTAAAGAGGCCGGAATGAGTGAGAACAGGGGCTGCCCAGGTGAAAGACATGAAGACCCAAGACACTTGCGAGCACCTGCGAATAGCTACCAAAAATGACAGTAGCCATAATGAGTTTTTTCGGGCGCAGCAGTATAATTTGAGGCAACGAATCCGCCCTTGTCGCCAGGCAACCTGCCAGCCGTCCCAATTCGTATGAGAGTGATTGCCGACTAAGGCCCAAAGAATACGCCTTCTCACTGCATTCAAACTCCTCAGTTCACTCCCTCGAGTAGACCCGCCGCCCACCAACCCATGTCTCCTTCACTTTAAGGTGACGAATGTCCTCGATATCCAGGCTCTCCAAAGGCTCGTCCAGAACGACCCAGTCCGCAAAAGCTCCGGGCTGGATCACCCCGGCCTTCCCATCAAGGAACGCACCATGCGCAGGGCCCTCAGTGAAACCCACCAGCGCCTCGCGGAGTGTCAGCGCCTCCACGGGGGTACCAGCTATCCGCGCTGCCATTTGCACCCTTGCCTGTGTGAGGGCTCCTCCTGGTGATAGCCGCGTATATCCCCTCGAAAGGGTTGGGAGGCTCGACGGGGAAGTCACTCCCCAGAACGGGCTGTAGATCGAGCAGCGAGCGCATCCTGTAGGCCTCGGTGGCGGTGCGCTTGTCTCCTAATCTCAGTTTTGCGTAGCCCATGTCGGAAGTTGCGTGAGTAGGCTGGATTGATGGTATGATACCCATGGAATGCATGCGTGTCTGGTCTTCGGGGTCTATAATTTGCGCACTGTTTACCATTGCGATCAGCAATGTGCCCAAATGTACCAGTTCAGGACGCTATCTTTAGGTAGTAGGGGCGCTAAAGGATGAAAACCAATGCTGCGCCGGAGCGATGTGATACTGGATTGCGAAGGAAATAATCCTACTGCTCTATTCGAAACCGGTGTTTTGCCTGACAAACTGATACCGTTTCCCCTGGGCAGCGGTCGACAAGCGCCGCTTCGAATGCGTCAAGGGCGAGCCAGTTTGCAAGATCTTCGAAACCTGTCAGCAGACTGTCCTTTTATATCAAGACTGAAAATGTCTCTCAGGAGAATTTTGCGGGCTTCAAAGCCCCCCTTTTTCTTCTCATGAACTTCCTCTGAGCACGACATGACGGATGATGATGTGGCTTGTGTGCCAGCTCAAAACTCTCCACAGATGCATTGCAATATGCTGGGCCAGAGAGGGATAAAAGCGAAATACGAACCACCGATGGCGTGGATGTTGACTTGGTAGCCTTCTGATGACCAGGACTTCGCTAAGTATGTGAGGGTTGAAGCATTGACTAGGAGAGAACCTGCCGTGTCAGGACGATCTGAATAGGGCTCGATCATGGCACTTCCCCAGCTACCCAGTGCCCCATCTGTTGTAACAGGTCAGCATGGCAGTAATATATTTCGATTAGATTTGAGTAGTAGCAAGCGATACGGCCAAAGGGTCAGACGCACCG
This sequence comes from Diaporthe sp. PMI_573, assembly GCA_021399435.1. NCBI lineage: Eukaryota > Fungi > Ascomycota > Sordariomycetes > Diaporthales > Diaporthaceae > Diaporthe > Diaporthe sp. PMI_573. Next base: position 1,995,254 of record JAJTUP010000002.1, on the reverse strand, counting down.
GCGAAGAGTTTGACGCTCTTGACAATGAGGAACCCATCGACATCAGTGAAGAGAGACACCTTTTCTGGGCAGAACGTGTTCCTTTCCTCGCATTCGATCATGGCATAGACACGCAATGTCCAGTCATCTGCGCTGAAAACATTCTTGTATAGCTGCAGCTCATTAGTGTAGACGCCGGCATCGTGGATGCCCACGAGTCCGACTTGGTGAAGGCTCGCCATTGCAGACTTGAGGAATGCTGTTTTTTGAGCATCATCTGGCCGTGGCCACAACTTCATGACGACCTCCATTGCATTGTCACAGAATACCCCCATACCTGGCTCTCGAACGATCTCCCCACCGGGAATATCGGGTAAGTCGTCTGGAAGTAGATCGAGGACGGCTTGGGAGACCCATATGCAGTGGACGTCAACGCGGTCCAGCATAATGTAGAGCCCGTCAAAGTCGGCAAGCATGGCCTTGCCAAAGTGAAATGGTCAGTAGCCAGAACCAGGTGCGTTTGAGGGCATACCTACTGCGGTTGGCATCTCTCCCATCACCATCTGGTCCCAACCCACGCCCCTGATCCAGTCTTCCCTGGAACCCACGCCCTCGTGTGCCAAAATATAGGCAGTCAGGCGATCTTTGGCGTCTTTAAGTGATGTGGAGCCAAAGAGGTCCACGGAGTGAAGGAACTCCCCATATTGAGCCAAGTGGCCATGCTACCATAGAATTAGTCGCTGATTCATAACGCCTTCGGGCAGAGTCTCTTACACCATCCCATAGGCCAGGAATGGCGTAGCCTGGGAGGACCTCCAGGGATTCGGATACGGGCGTGAATACTTGGATAAAATGGCCGTCTTCGACAGTAAAGCACGCAGCCGTGTCTTGGGTCGAGAATCTAGTCGTCGCGCCCTTTGAGTAGCAGAACGTCTGGGCCCTGGTCGACGTGAAGACCTGCTGGAGTGGGCCCTGAAGCCCAAGGTAGACGGCCACTACCACGACAGCAAATGACAACCAAAGGCCGCCTCTCAACAGGAAAGAGGGCATGTTGGGCGGGGGGAGGTGTTGATGGGCGTCAGGAAGGCAGGTATCCCATCGTATCTGCACTTTTTCTTCGGGCTGAATCGTGAAACAGAGATGGCCGTACTCGAGCCAACTGATTGACGGTGGGGATCATCGATAGCAGATAAGGTTGGTGTCGCTGTCCCTGTTGACAGGCGGCACGAATCAACCTTACAATTTCAATGACGTATCGAGACTGTAGACATTGGGATTCGACCTTCATTCAAGATCAATTTGTTTGAGGCATCCATCCTTCAAAAGTCTTCATGTTGTGACACCAGAACATCTTGGTGTGCCTTGCACTTCCGCGAGCAATGACCCCTGCCGCCAACTCCCGCCTTCCTGGGTCGCCCAACGAATTTGATAAAGCAGCATCAAAAAGGGCAGGAGGGTGGGTTACACACCAGATGAACGACTCGTTCCTTCTTAAACCGCGCTGACTGCCATGTCAGAATCCAGAATGCAACCAGACTTTTGGCAACACAGTAATTCCTCCGCGCAGAGTTCAACTCACAATGCCCTCCTAGCTGCACGAAAGAATCCGAGCCGTGGTCAGGGGAAGTCACGCACTGAACAGAAGTGTTGGAACATTTTGAGAGCTTCGTACACGAATCTGGCGCTTGCTACCATTTTCGATGTTGTGCAGCACGGTCCTTGAATAAAGGCGAACGAGCCCACAGCAGCCCAGAAGCAGTGACTCAACGGCCATGATTGATCTCTCCATGCGTCTGCATGGCCTGATCCGGGGTCCAGCAGCAGCTTTCCATCTGAGCATGGGGCCATTGCTCGGTGAGCCATTTAAGACTGAAACGCGAATACTGGAATCAATTACTCCGTGGGAGTCCGTGGAACTCGGTGGTTCCCAATCGAAGCTCACTTGGTGCCTGGCTGCGAGAACGGTCCACCGCGGTACAACCTGAGACCGAGGCCTGGCCGACATCCACCTACCTCGGGCAACACGTTTGACTCCATGAGCCAAGAACCAGAAGGCTGCTGGGGGACCGCATGTGTTCTTTGCACTCTGCGAAGGTCGTTCGACATCTGACCAACAGATTGACCAGTCATATCGCGGGCAACAGCTGTGTGTATGGTCCCCGAGGCACTGGGTAGACAAAGTGTCTGTCTGCCAGGGTTCTCAGTCCGCATCAACATGAAGGTGCCAAGTTCAATCAAGGAGGAAACTTCACGGATCAACGCCGGGGCGAAGCAGTCGACAATGGCAAGTGGTTGGTGCACGAGCAAGGAGGAATTCATGTCCTGGCGGATCTGGCCAAGGATACGGCAACTCCCCGAGTTCAGACAGCAGTTCGCTGATAAATCTCATCAGGTCGGACCGAGACTTCAAGCACAATACATATGCACAGAATGAGAGGTCACCTATCATCGAGATCCTTCGTGGGATTATCATCACCAGAGACAGTCAGAAGCACGATGAGAGCGGAGCCGTATCCAGCTATAGCGACAGTTGAAGCCCATGGCTGTCTCTCGAAGACTACCAACGACGACTGATCCGCTTGCTCTAGCGTATTCACAGGCAATTCGAAGTCGGCGAACACTTGGGCATACGTGCTCTCAAGCAGACAAGCTGTTGATACCAGAATTCCGGAGTGAATGGGTCTTGCTTCTGGAGAGACCGACTTAGGCTTCAGAGCACTTCACGATCTGAGTGCATTCCTTGGTGCGACCACCCGAACAAAAGGAACACAGAACGAGAACTGGGCTTCCTTTCCGACAATACGGGCGCAACGTCAATTAGAACACCTTTCTGGCGCCTCGGGACGAAACACGAAGGTCATCTCCAATCAACACACCTTGTCTGTGGGGACTGGCCTTTCTGCACAAAATCCTCGCCGGACGGTTTGGCGACGAGCTCATGAGGACGGGGCGCCGCATTCCTTGGGCTTCGTGGTGTATGTACATGTGCAGCTCCACGGCTGCATTCTGATCGAGCTTTCCCTTGGCATCACTGACCATAGGCGGAAAAACTGGTCTTGGAGGAAAGGCACCTTCTCCATACTGATCGTAATATTCCTGACGTCGAGTAATCCAACGGCCATCACACACGCCACAAATTGTGGCGGGGAAATGAGATCCAAGCCGTCTTGGAGAGATGGCGAGACGTGGCCAAGGTTAAGCTCGCTGCTGTCTCTCCATACTGTCCATCTGACCTAGGAGAAAGTTTGGTAGCCGAGGGGCTAGAAGCATTTGGTTCTCCTTCTCCATCCGTAGCCGAATTATTGAACTCAGTACCATCTGGGGTTACCGACCGGCTCGGGCGATCCAGCCACAGTTCAGCCGGCCGCAGTGCCCGTTTTGGCAAAAATCCACGACCAGGAGTCTGCCGGGTCAATCGATCGGATCGTCGTTGCAGGACACCAGCTACGTCCCTCCCTCAAATCTCCAGCAGCACAGAATAGATGAAGCTGCACGACTTGGCAGCCGCTGCACACCACGTCCTGCAAAATAGGTGTACGGGTCCCGTATTTCCGGGCTGCCGGGTCCGCCTCGGGGGACAAGCTTTGAACCTAGAACCTGCAGGATCCGGCCTGCGTTCACACTTGAAATGCAGTTCGGAACGATCCGACAAAGGCAACTCTGGCACGCTGATGGGTATATTGACGTCTCGGCCACCATCACAACATAAATGTACTGAGAATTTTGTACCTCGTCGTGGCTGAGACGACCATAGAACAGGCGCCATCTGTCCGCGATAGTTGACCGACATGGCCATTAGGCTGATAGGAACGGAACGTTGCTCCAACACAGCTGTTGGAAAGAATGGTTCAGAGCGACGCGATGTCTCATAGAAATATATGACCCGCATGGCCGAGGCACGCTTCATCTAGACTGGAAGCAGCCTGCCAGTCAAGGAGCCAGTCAAGGAGCGAGCCTTTGACAGGCATCAGAAGTGTCACAATCACAGCAGGCCCTTCTGTGTATGGTGTCTTTTTTGTCTGCTCTCGCCCATGCTTGCTGATCATCAAGCGGCGTTCGCCAAGCAATGTGCCGAGGCCAGTCCGATACGTGGTGATTGGCGGAAGATCTCGGCTTGCAAAATCCCAGAAATAGGGGAATTACGGCAGAAATCAGTGGTCCAGATTCCGGACCACCCTCGCCCCACGTTCTTCCCCAACATTCCGGCCTGGGGAAACTGTTCTGGAGCACCTGGGCAAGCTCCCTGGCAGGGGCCCAAGGCGTTTTGGGTGTCGGGGTGCGTCCGCCCATCCGTGGGATCAAGCTCTTTGCTTAGGCAGTATAGGCAGGCTATTACCCCGCGATGTTACGTCCCCTGCGCTGAGCCTGTGACTCGGCAACGCGGGGGGCGCTCGGAGCCTCCTTGTCAGTGGGATGGCATCCTCTGAGGACCAGGTCGCGCGTATCCTCGAGCCACCTATCACCAGTTGTTGCCCACCAGCCCGCCGTACCATGCGGGCTGGCGGATTGGCGACAGGCGGGGCGGGTCGCAGGCCTTGCATTGCATCTCCACCTGCAGCCCTCACCGTGGGCAACCACAGCAGATCTCACTGGCGACTGCTCGCTTGATCACCAGTTTCGGCCAGTGGGCCCACCAACTACAGCACGGCACATCTGGCCCTGCTAGACCCCGCTGGGCCTTGCTGGGAGGAATGCTCTGTGTCCGCTTATGTTTGAGAGGCTCATGGGCCTGGTGCGCCGAGATCCGCATTGTAGATCTGTCGAGCTTCATCCATGTCATGTGGTGGAACAATGGAGTGCTCTCAGCCGCGGCATGTCACTCACTGGACACGGGGAGAAGTCATCGTGATGTCCGGCCTCTTCCTCCTGCCTTCACCAGCTTAGCAGCTTACCTTGTATTCGCCCGTGTTCAGCGCAAGCCAGCGCGCAAAGCTGGGGTTTCTCCTGGATGATGTTTCGTCGAGAGCGCTCGCAGTAACCTGATGCCCCAACACTGTGTAGACCCCTGCCAAAACCGTCGATATCTCAATGAGCTTATTTCCAGGCTAGGTCAGGGATAATCGTTTCCAGCGTCGGCGAAATATTCTGGCTGACTCCTTGGCGCCGCGACTGCTCGGGTCCCTGATGCGGGAAGCCGACTACTTCTACTTACCCACTACTCCAAACATCGCATCATTCGGCCTCCTGACATCTACTTTCCCCTTCGATGCCACACGCATGCCTCTGTCCTGTCGGCCTCCAGCACACGCGATAACCACTCGCAAGCATTCCGGGCCTTGGGCTTGCGTGACTTTCCCAGAGAAAGACGGTCTGGGCCTAACGTCACGAGATCGGTCTACAGACGCAATGACATGACAGGAATGCGCCGGAATCATATGTGGAATAACGTCGCCTCTGCACACCAACCAGCATCGGCCAATTGACGCTGTTAGCTCCAAACAACCTATTAAGAATTTCTCCAGGCCCTTCCTGTCACTTGGTCCTGCATATCCAACCACAAATCCCCGGGCCTCGGAGGGTAATCTCATCCGCGCCGCCTGTCAGTCGACTGGCCCAACCGCATACCGTCTATCAGCTCACGAGGAGGAACGCACCCTGTCGCACACCACCAAATACCAACTTGGGTTCGAGTAAGCTTGTACCGCTCGCCTGCTTCCTGGAACGCATTTCCCCCCAGGAGCGCTCTCAAGGGGTCGAAACTCTCAACAGGCACAACTTTCGTTGCGGCCCGTTCTCCTTTATCTGCCGCCACGCGTCCCTCCTTAGTCTGTCCTACATGGGCTGTTGATCTTGGAGCCAGGGCTCCAGCTTTCCGCCCCGCTCTGTACAATCTTTTACACTGCCGGTCACTTTGCCATGCGCGACTGGGAACACAGGAACAAGTCGCCATTACAGTGGCCAACTAAAGAGTGGCGCCACGGTGATTCTTAGCCTTGGTTACTGAGATCAGCACAAAGAACACTGCAAGTCGAATAACCAGGTCTGCTGTTGCCAAAGCGACATCACTCGCACAATTCGCAGTGCGCTTGGCTGGCCGATATCACCGGAAGACAAATGATGACGGCGGTTCAGCAGCTGGAGTCGACGCCGACGCCGGCGAGACCTAGGAGTTTGGTCGCCGGGTTCTCAAACGATGGCGATACTGAAATGGAGATGAATGGGCACTCACCGCCCATCTTAACCACCACCACATTTGGCAGTGGACCTCAGAGGGGCGACACGAGGATTGTGGTCGTCATATACGGACCCGGCCAGGACAGGATCGTGTCCATTTTCGCTGAGATCCTCGGGAAACCTCAACGATTGATTGAGGCTTTCAAGGACGTCAACGAGGCGGATCAAGGGCTTGTTGTTGGAATACCAGCAGATAAGGCAAAGACAGACATCACTGATCGCGATCGGGAGCTCGTCGTGGCTATCAACGCACACTGGGTGAACTTGGGCATGCCGCCGGACGAGCTTCTATCTGCGCAGTGCGACTATGAATTCCTCTACACCGAAACTCCTTTTTTCCGGCGAGACCTGTCCAGGTTCATCTCCTTCACCTTGGGCCAGCTCAACCACCACGAAACACTCATGGCGAAGTCAAGAACATATTTCATTTCAACCACCTTCCCTGACGTACGGGCAGCTCTACCAAATCTGGACATCCTGACTGTTGGGGCCGACGCCGTTGAGATACGTGTCGATCTGTTGAAGGAGCCACTCGGGAACGGCACGTATTCAGACATACCCAGCTTAAGCTATGTTGGACAACAGGTCATGCTCTTGCGACAGAGTACAGAGCTTCCCATCATATTCACGACAAGATGCACGAGAGAAAACGGCCGATTTCCCATGGATGATCCCAACATATACTATGAGTACCTGCACAGAGCCATCAAGTGGGGTGTAGAGTACATCGACGTTGAGCTCTGGCTGCCAGAAGCCATCAGGAAGTCGCTTTGGGAACAGAGAGGAAGCAGTCGAATCATGTCTGCGTTTCACGATTTCTCTGGGACTTTCAAGTGGCCTTCCAGGCACGCCGAGGAGATATTCGTGGAATCCCAGAAATATGCAGACATTATCAAGATGATCGCAATCATCAACGACCACAACGAGAACTTCGAGCTTGAATATTTCCGATCCAAGATGAAGGCCGACTACCCAGACTCGCCGCCCTTCTCGGGCGTCAACATGGGCGAGACTGGCCAATTCTCCAGAACCTTGAACAAGGTCTTCACCCCCATCACGCACCCGCTGCTGCCGATCATAGCTGCTCCCGGGCAGATGAGTGCGGCCGAGATAAACGCAGCGCTGTCTCTGCTCGGCCAGCTTCCCAAGAAAAACATCTACGGGATCAGCAGCCCAGCCAGCCGCAGCGCGACACCACAGGCCCCCTTCTACGAGAAATGTTTCAATGAGCTCGGCTTGCCACACCACTTCGCGGTGGTGGAGAGGCAGCCCAAGGGTAATGGTGGTATGGAGGCGTGGTGCAACCAGAAGAACTTCGGAGGTGCCTACCTCCAACCGCCGGTCTCCTTCCACAGCCTGGTTGGGAACAGCCCATTCTTCGCCTCCATCAACGGCGGCGCCGGGCCCATACTCAGCGAGGCGGCCCGGGTGATCGGCATGGTCGACACAATAGTCGTGCGGCCAGGGGCGTCCTCGCCGTCACCGTCCTCGGCGCCGGCGTCGATACCCTCGAGTCCGCGTAATGGGCACACGAGGATGGACTCGTTGGGCCATCTGGGAGGCGACGCGGGCCTATCACCCAACACGACGCTGATCTTCGACAACGCGCTTTGGCGCGGCGTCCTTAGCGCGCTGACGCGCGACCTCGCGCCGTCGGCCTACTTCGGCAGGGCGGCCGTCGTGCTGGCCTCGTCGTCCGACGACGCCGCGAGCGTCATCTTCGCCCTCAAGGCCCTGCGCGTGGGCAAGATCTACACCGTGGGCTTCAAGACGCCCCCCGCGCTGGCCTACGGCTTGACCATCGAGCCGTTCAACTCGCTCGAGTCCCTTCAGCGGGCACGCATGGTCGGCGCCACCGACGACGCCGCGTCGCCCTTCGTGGTCGTCAGCGCCCTCGGCCCGGAGAAGGCCAACATCGTGGGCATGTTGATCCGGGTCTTTGGCGGGGGGGCCAACAACAACGCCCCCGGGTCCGGCTCGGGATCCGCGCGCAAGGTGTTTCTCGACCTTGCTGACGGCGGCATGGGCGTGCCCCGCAAGGCCGACCCGGGGATCGTCGCCGAGCAGAGCGGGTTCACGGCCTACGGCGTCGCAGACACCGCTGCTTTCGCGACAGTCGAGACGCTGAGGCTGCTGGTGGGCCAGAACGTTCCCTACAGCTTTGTCAGGCTGGCGAGCGGGCGAGGCATGTTCTGAGTACTTAAAAAAGCCGCCTAGGCATCAGCTTGCGGTGACTCGCAGGCTCCTTCTGCGCGCTCCGCGGACCTCCTTCCCGGACGTCGAACTGCCTGAGAACCCCGTACTGGGCCTCAAACTTTCGTCTCACGGGAACTTTATGGGTCAGTTTGGGGAAATGGATATGCGGGACCCTGTGGGTAACGACATGGAGCTGCTTTGCCTATACACGCTACAGCCCACGCACAAGGGCTCCGGCAACGCACCTCGAGAGCTGGATAGTCACATTCGGAAGACGGCGCTTCACGAGAGCGTTCGGAAGCCTGAGTCGTGTGTAATGGAGTCACTCCTGCTTGGTGCAGGAATGGGCCATTCTTCTTGAACGAACTTGTTCGCTCAATCCCGTGTCACTTTTCCGACCGGATCCTTCTCTTCGGAAGCCTGACGGATCGGAGCGTTTGTGATCACACTATACAGCTCCTGAATGGAACCAGGGGCGGTGAATAGACAGCTGGAGGTGGTCCAGAAGGGGGGGGCGCACGACACCGGGGACGGGAGGGCATCCCCATCAGGATGATCAGGGCAAGAGTCAGCGGTGGAGTCAGAGGCCCCATGGGGTAAGGAGCAAACATAGTATCGGCCCTTTGCTGACAGGGGTGAGTAACTAGGGCTCTTTTGAGAAGGGGGTTGGGGGGGGGGGCCCAAAGTGTGGGTAACGTTCGCATTGGGCACGGCGTTTCGGTGATGAGTTCCGGAACTACTACTTCCTTCTTTCTTGCTTTTCATTTTGTATGGTTTTACTTACTATTTTTCGATCATGCCCATCTAATCGGGCGCGTATCCGTCGCTGTGCATCGTCCGCGAGCATCTTGTACATATTTCCCGTCGGGTCTTCTATCGCAATCAGAGACGGATGAGTCTTCCGAATAATCGGTGCCAACGTCCAAGACAGGCACTTGCAGTCTTGGGCAATTTGCGTGATGATGTCCGTGGTGCTCCAAACAGTTGCGAGTGGTTAGTGTCTTGCATCATCATTTCGATACCTTGCCAGCATGCGGGCAGGCCTGTGCCCCGTCGGGTGAGGCTGTGGGTACTGTGTATAGCCCAAGATCCCCGTGCCGAATGCATTACGCTCACAGAGGTTCCCAGAATAGCCTCCGGTGTAGAATGCAGTGTGGACAGGTCTCTATAGAAAATTTGGCCCAGAGTAGGCACACTGCGAAGCAGCCAGCAATGAGACAAGATACGACCGCAACTTAGCCGACCCTCCTCGCTTAATCATTCCCATTTTTATGGCATCGCGGCAGTATCCATTGTGCTGTTCCTGCATATGGAGGTGGTAAGCGACCGGCTCCGAACGATGCTCGGCTTCCGGAGGTCGGCGGTCACATCTTGCTGGGCCTCGCCTCCTCTGACGGCCAGCAGGGCCTGGAGGGAGGCGCCAAAAGCTCCCGGACAAGGGCTGAGCTCTGAGAACCAGACTTTTTGGTGGGCGACACGGCAGAGAGAGCAGTATCAGCCTCAGTCAGGACCCATTTTCCAGTCGACTTGTGGCTTGACCCGGAGACATGCGGTGGGCAAGAACAGACGAGGCCAGGTGCAAGTGAGTCAATGCTGTGCGACGACGAGATGATCACACCGAGGTTGGCACCAACGTGGGTTGGGTTTGTGACTGTGGCGCCACCGCGATCTGACATTCCCGCACAGTTCCGCGCTTGCACAGACAAGACAGACCCGACAAAACTCGCGAGAAGCACGATCATGTACAGCTTGCAGAAGCGAGTAAGCCGATCGCATCTCTCCAACCCCCACAATCTGAGACAGCCTCGCTGTGTCACCGTCCTACCGCGAAGACGATCGCGCCCCGGCTCCTTGGGCCGGGGACGCAAGGAACCTGGGTGCACACTGCAGGATGCACGCGGTAACGAAAACGATCAAGACGAAGCGCCACCGTGGTACTGCAGCAGGCCCGTTGTCCTTTCACGAGGAGCCGGACAGATACTCACGGGGCACAAACCGCGAGACATCTGTTCAACGTACATCGCCACGTCGCACAATTCCGCGACTCCGTAGGGTTTCCCGAGACACCGGGCATTGCTGAGGCCTTGCACGAGACCAAAGAGTTGCTGGGGCCCCTAGAACAGTGGATTGAGACACAATAGAAGCTGCTTCGTGCTATCTCGACACCGCTGGTGATGGCGTCACATGAGCTATGCCTGCTCTCCAGTGACCAGTAGTCGACTTCTCAATGGTCGGCAGCCTCGTCGACCTGGACTGACCGCCTCCACCCAGAAAATCCGACGTGACTAGACGTTGGATTTCTTGCTGCCGTCAACCAGTGGGGCGACCACCCGAGAGCGACACCAGGAAGCTCAGGGATTCAAAGCGAGGCGAGCTCTCAGAGCCAGCAATCAATTACTGGACTGAAGCTGCGTGGTCTGAGTCCGGATTCAGCTCGATAAGGGCCAAGTCAGTCTGATTTCGCATTGCAGAAAGAAGCAGCCATTGTGGGTTCTGCTGTCGTTGTCCTCCTCACGATGCTGTGGCCTCGATGGCGGCCGTCACGACCGATTTCTCCCCAGCTACCTGAGCAAATCGCTCGACATAAAAGGCCTAATGACATGCTTGTCAGTCTCCGGTGTCCATTTTTGGGGCTGGATGGGGTTGGGCCTTCGACCCGACTCCATGTGCCGACGTGATAAGATCTCACATAACTAACAAAACAGGATCCTTCCAAGCCGGCGGGCTGAAGCCGTAGACCGCCCTTGTGTCACGCCAGGCATCGGACAGGGCGAATTTGTGAAATGCCGAAGGGGCAACCGGCACTTGTCAACCCTGTAGATAGCTAATTGAGGCTTGCGAGCCCGTTCCGTAGGCCCGTAGAATGTGACGTGGAAAGCTGACACGGGTCTGACCCGCACTTGTCTTTTTTATCTTTTGGCCGACGTCGAGGCCCACTTTGTAGCTGAGAATATAAACCCGAGATCTCGCATACGCACCTGCACCGTACCAACGGTTAGCATCCCGTGGTTCCGGTAAGCTGCGTCTAAGCAAACGGCGCAGAGGTACCTACCTGGCGTTACTAGTCATGCTAAGGTCGTACTCCGGGCGGTCCAGAGTCTGGGGTAGTGACTAGAGGCTCTGAGTGGTCAGGATGGCAAAACGGGTAAATGAAAGCAGCCGGGGATGCACGGGTGAAGGTCCATGTGATTTAGCATCGCTCATTTGAGGTGGTGAGCTGTTACATCCTGGTGGTGAGGGTCCGGTCTGTGCTGAGGCTCAAAGGAGCAAAAATGGAGAAGGAAGCGAATATTCTGAAGCGTGTACTGGCCACCGAGCCGCTATTGGTGCGCATCGATCGAAGCGCATATGCACCCCAGATAAGGCGCATTGCAGATCTCCAATCTTGGCTGGTAGGTCCGGGAGTACCGTACATTACCGTGTACCGACAGGGAGGGTCGAAATCCCAACCGCCCACTTTGCGTCCACCTCGAACCTGTTTCTGGTATTCCATGTCGTCGAGGGTTTCGAATGGGCGTGAATATGGTGCTGACTCTCGCACCACATTGGACCGACCGACAATCTTTGCGGTCATGTTTACCTACAGATGATATCAGATTGGCAGGATTTGATTATGGGGTCAAGAGATGATATCAAGGTTGCACAGCAGCAGCACTTAATCACCTTCCAGAACATGACGGCAGTCATGATATCAGGACAAATGATGTTATTTTGGGAAGAAGGGGGGGCAGCTCATCTCCAGCCCTGCTGTCAAGAAACAGGGGGGAATCCACCAAGAATCGAGCTTTTGCGGACCAGGGCAGTCTATGGTTGCCACGATCAGCCCCATTAGGCAACATTCTAAGAAGTATCATCATCACGGCTGGATGTGTAGACCTTGTCGGGCAGTTTTGGCCTGCCCAGATAGGGTTCTATGCTACCGGTGGCCAGGTAGCTTTAAGGGCGCCAAAGAAGACAATGTCTCGATGCAGAGGCTGTCAGGTTATTGGTGCCCGTGCCCTATGGTCTGGTTTGTCTGCAGACACCTGGGTATGGCTAGGCTCTAATAGGCAGGCCATGATGCATAGGGTCCTCGTGATGCATCCTGGCAGAACCAATGTTCAGGCTCACGCTCTAGCCACCCTCTGAAAGCAGTATGGGCCAATCCTACCTTAGAGTCTGCAATGTGGTGCGGCGCGGTCTGTGACATTCGAATACACGCGTGTTTTGACGAGGCGTATCGAGGCCGCTGATCAACTTACTTGGTCGAGTTATGAGCATCCAAGCCTGAGGAGTTGGGCCATTCCATAGCAGAACCATGGCACAGCCTGTATCCTGGTAAAGCGCGTGGTCAGCACTGCGACACGCCCGAATGTCTGAGCATCACCTTATTGTTGAAACCCTGTTGGTCGAGTCTGCGCCAACTGAAAGATATCAGAACCCGCTTAAATTGAGTTGGCGGTCAAACGACTCCAGTTGGCCGGCTGGGCCAGGTGTGTCTGACAGCAGTCAGTTTGCGAGCATTCGCCTTGACAATGACGATATCTTGGCAATCATGATCCGAATCCAGGGCCCTAATCTGCTCACCAGAGATTGGGGACAACTTGCTTCCACATCCGGGGATCTTGTTATCCGAGGATGGTGACATTACACCATTAAAGGTTCTGCTCAGGAAGGGATAAGCCATCCAGGATCTGCCTCTAATCAGGCCATTCTGCTGAAAACGGAACAATGTTGGGAAGGAAAGATCCAGACTCGTCTAGCCCGTGTAAGATATAGATTAACACAATGTCGTGGGTGCTGAGGCTGGACCCTTGTTGCGGCAATGTGGATGACCCAGAGTTCTGTTCCGGGGCCCAAAATTGAGATGGTGCCGTCGATCTTGCTTTGGCAGGGCTACCTTGGTAGCTCTGGGCACGCGTGAGGTGGTAAGTCGTTGGGTGGAGAAGGAGCTGTTTCCCTCTCCGTCGCGTGGACGAGACGTGCCGCCTGGCCGTGCCCAAGTAAGCAGAGAGGCTGGGCCGACCAGACCTTCTCTGCGGACAGCAAGCCTCGGACCGCATCAGTGGCCCGCGGGTGTTGGTGCATAATACACTGGTGGAAGCACGAACAAACGTGCTACAGGGCCTGGCATGTCTTGTCCTCGGCGCTGAGTGGACCAGACTGGATCATGTCAAGCCTTTACTGTTTCGGTCTGCGAATGCGGCACCACCGCCTGCAACACCTATGGGGAAGGTCGCATCAAGATCGACTTTATCTGAGCCGATTCAGGAAGTACACCAAGGGACTGAGTGGGCGCCACAGCGGCGCTCAAAGTCGAATGCCGGCAAGAAAGAGTGGGCGAACAATGTGGGTAGGAGTCGGCGCTAACGAGTGCCGTGTTTGAAAGTACTTGTATCGTGGAGGTTGACACGCAAGCAGGTGCAGGCTGGCAAGTGCGAGCCGTATCGTGGGTAGCTGAGCTGTGAACTGATCGACGGCGGATCAAACAGAGAGTGAACGAACAAGGCTTGACGAGATGAACACATTGGGGTCAGCATGATGGCCAACATGTCCTCCCTCGCAGACTCATTCACGGCGTGCATGGTGCATCAATCAGCCTAGGCTTCTCGATGTAGATCGTTGGCATCTGCCGTGACAGCAGAGATTGTGCGGCAGCAGGCCATGATGGCTGCGGAAATTATCGTTTCACGAGGTCGAGAAATAAAACGCCGCCACGCACGTCCGTTTGAACTACAAACGACCTAATGTAGCGATGACACGGCTGAGGGCAGCGCTGAGGGGCTCAGTGTGTATGCGTCGTGATCTCGCCGATAGAGTGAGGACGGGTCCTGACGCGGCGGTTTAGTCAAGATTCGTCAAGATCCGTCAGCGATCGGTAAGGCGACACCAGCACCACGGCACAGCATCATGACGCATGGAGCCGTCAGGCGCAAACCGAGAGCGCTTTCATGCAATTAGATTGACATGTTGAGAAAGGACCGGGTTCAACTGTCGACAGCCACGTGAGCAAGAAGACGCTGCCCGGGTGGACCTGGGCCTAGACTGGGGTTCGAGTTGGTTCTGCACCTGAGCATGGGGCCGTGGTGCGTGATTTGAGGTTTTCGCGATGCAGAGGGGCGGCCGGGCTGCCAGGACCGGCCGGGGTTGGATGTGCTACCTAGGTAGTGGGTTGGGGGGGAGGGGCGGGCAGGTATGGTAGGTAGCTTACAGTACGTACCGGGTACGTACCTCGGCTCGTCCCTTCCTTCCCTTCCTTCCCTTCCATTGCTACCCACTCGCTACCGTCTTACCGCCACCTCCCCTCTGCAGATCGATTACCGTGTAACGCCTGGGGCTGCCAATGGTCCAGCAACCGTGGTGTTCCAGGCGTGCTCATCCATCGACGAGCATCAAAGAACAACAGGAGGTCACCCCCACGATGGTGTGCAGGGCTCTTGGGCTTCTTGATCTGACCCTGGCCATCTTGTGCGCAGATTCATCATGCATCATGCAACACATGGTATGTCATCTCGAAGTCTGCCGGGTCTTTGCAACATGGCACCCTACCGTTGGCTGCTCCGGTCGGCGCAGTCCTCGGCAACTTTCTCACTTTTAGATTCACGAAGGATGGACTTCCTCGTTTGGCTGCAGTCGGTCGGCCAGAGCCTCGAACGGGGTCCAGCATGAGGGAACATGTCGGCTCGACACCAGCAGCGCTTCTGGACGAATCGCAAGCCCTCGTGGCTTGCTCGAGATAGATGAACTCATGACGTTGGACAGATCTTGACACCTCGAGTCCCGGGCCCCGACGCGGCAGCACGGGTACAATCACATCCCGACGGTGGTCCGCAGAGGCCCTGGCCTAGACCCTTTTCTTCTTCTCGACTCGACGTTGCAGCTTGACAGCCTCCAATTGGTACTCTGATGGGTTAAGACTCATGGCCAGCAGGGATGTGCCTGCGGCATGATCGGCTGATCATCTCCTTGGACGATCAGCAACATTGGACGACGGCTTTCATGGCAACAAGCAGTATAGCATGCGAACAACTCCACCTGCCAGACGCATATCGGGAACAGCATCGTTCTATTTGTTGCCGCGTATTCAGGGCTAGACTTGGTTGAAACAGGAACCAAGAGCTAGACGCTTGAAGAAGCACTGCGATGCGCGAGCTGCTCGCCCAAAGCAACGAACGGCTCCAGATTGGGTTGGAGTGATGCTACCGCATGATTGCTCGCTGCTTCACATCATATATTGTCAATTATCTTGCTCCCCGGGTCTCTTTCGATATGTCTCGCCATACCGTGGTCTCCCACCAGATGGATGTTTTTGCCCAGCCTACCAGGATTCGACCCCTCTCTGCCTACTGTTGCAGCCGTCCCGTGGAGCTTGGCACGAATCAGGGTCAAAGAGCTTGACCACTCCCGGCCCAGCTGCCGGTTGGCCAAGCTCAGAGTGCTCACGGGCACGAGAACGATACCTGTGTTGTGGACCTCCTCTGGAACGGGTGGATACCATGCTGTTCCGAAGAGCAGCCCGGAAGTGCCTCGACCTAAGACAGGAGTGACCCGATGGCCCGGTGTCATGTCACTGTTGATAAGCCAAGTCAAATATAGTGCCGGGGCCAGAGCCGCGGGCTCGCTGGCGGCTGCTGGCGGGAGCACGGGCACCTCTGCGCTCTGAACGTCAACCCCCAGAGCAGTAGCATGATGCGGCTGTTTCTGAAACCCGGGAGGTGGTGCAATCTCGACGAGACACGTGCGATTTCATGATCTTCGAATCGCAACAACCTATGGACCCAGCCTTATGGCTTCAGTGCCAAGATCACCCGCCTTTGCCCCGCCCCTTGTTGACTCACTCGGTACATGTGCCTGGCCAGATTTTGGCGATTTGATCCAGTCCTCACTAGAACTACGCCCCACGATGGAGTTTGTGATCGACTTTTTGTGTCAGATTACCGAGACCGAACCGAAGACAGCGATGGCGGGACCCGCCCGCAATAATCCTCGAAGAACATGGCGGAACAAGCCGACCAAGTATTAACAGCCTGGCAGCAGGTAGACTTGTTTTTGTGACATCAACCAGCTCTACTTCCAGACGCGCTTCACAGGTGGCTGCCTCGAGCAAAATTCTTCAGATGAAGGGCTCCTAGCCATGAGACGGCCAGGCATGGAGTCCGCCGAGGCGATGCTGCTCTAGACAATGGACACACGAGATACGAGTCAACCCAGTTCGCATCTCTAGACCCCGACAGCTCGGCAGCGGCCAGGTGAAGCCAAGACAGCTCACCAGCCGAAGCACTGAGCATTGCTCGGGTTAGAAACGGCCGTCTCCAAAACAAACTACAGTAGCTAGGATTTTAGGATGCCGTGCCCTGGATTGTGATTCACCGGTACCACAGCCAATCACCCAGTGGTACTCCGTGGACGACCTCAAAACCTCCGTCAATACTCCGGTAGTTGCCACCACAACCTTCTGCATGCACAATAACCAGGTGCCGGCTGGGCGGGAACTGGGGTCCAGGTAGACATTAATTAAGTCTCCGGGGTCTGCCACGCGAGTGGGTTACCGGGTCGCGATTTCATTTTACGTCGGACTATGAAATCGGATCTGATAGCAACAGAAGATTGTCACCGCTAGGAGCGTGGGTTCGTCTCCTATCCAGAACCTTCCTTCAAATATCAGAGGTGACGCAGTAAAAGATTAAGGGTCTCTCTGCTCGTCACACTGCAACTGCCAGCCATGGGGGCCCAGCTCTCATGCCCTGTGCGGGCAAATGAGAAGTAATCTTGGCGGAAGAGCTCTCACATGAGATGGCCAACGGTGCCTGAAGATGTGACAGATTCGGATAGAAGCATTATGGAGCGTCCCTGAAGCTAGCCATGCCGCTGTTTAGGGATGACTGGTGTGCTGGTTTGAGAGGTGCCTGCTGGCAGGCTGTGCGACCGTGACAGCACAAGACGAATAATGGAAAGCGACCTCGACCGGGGCGACAAATGGTCAGAGGCTCACTTCTGGCCAGGGACCTGTGCAGCCCTGGGAAGCCTAGCCATGCCATCCTGACCAGGGCTATCTCACAGTTTTCATAAACCCAGTCTCCACAAAATTTCAAGGTTTTCTTCCCCGCCTGCCCTGTTGCTCTGCGAAGCAAGCTGGCGGGCAGGTTTGGAAGCAGTGAACAAGAGCGGCACAGTCACAGCGAAACGCCTCGCAGGAGATTAATATGCACCTTTCCCAAGACCATCACATCCGGGGCTTTGTCCACTTGGGACACTGGACGCTCGCGATGCCGACAGAAGAAGCAAGCCATACTGTCGTGGCTGGCCGTGCAAGACGCAGGAGGTGCATCCGATATCCCTGACGTGACAGTTCGTCTACCGGCATGGCAATGATGACAGGCGTGTGGTGTGACCCTGCTCGTCAAGATCCTTGTGTCGAGTACTTAAGACCCAGGGGCTATGAGGAGGTCGTTCAAGCGATTTCCAGTCATCCTAGTGATGTGCGTGTGCACTGATTATGTATGCGCAACCGATTCCAAACCGAGATCTGCCTTTCCAGCCGCTGCAAGAGCCTAGGTGCAAGACAGATGCGGAGCTTACGAGGAGGCTGGCCAGGCGCAATGCACAATCTTGGGCTCAAAAGTACCGATACAAGGCCAGTCGCGTTAAGGCGGGCTGTGGTGGGTGGGTGCAAGGTACTCAGCGCCAGGGAGCCCAGGCCGATCCTATCACGGGCAATCCCTGTGGGCCGAGACCCACTCGCCCGACGGAATTCTTCTGTTCCCCACCATGGAAGGAAAGAAGCCTCCTCGCTCGTCAGTCTCTTTCAGTTTGGACCGGAGCACGCAGAGCAGGGCAGGCACGCACGTTCTCTGTTGTTCATTCCTCTCCTGCCCGGCTCGCTACGCCGTGTTAGCTACATCATGCCGGCCCTGGACTGTCATACTGCAAAAGTACCAGACTTGTGATGCGCTGCCGGCAACAGCAAAGTGATGAATCCCATCCATGCTCAATTTCGTCACGCTCCTCTCAGCATGCACCCATCCCTTTCATCTCAATCCCTCGGCAAGGCCACGGTATCAAACCCTGGACCCGCAGCTGATGGTCCTTCCATGATGACCGGTTTGACAAGGCAGCGCAGGCCTATTCTCGCGCTTTGGGACCCCTCGGCCAACAACTCTCAAGCCAGGGTGGGTTGGGGGAAACGCTCTGTGCCTCTGCTACACGTTGACATCTCACCATGCCGCCTGACCTGACATCCTGGCATCCTGACAGTGGGAACGCACTCCACGGGGATTCACGAGGAGAGAGCATGCAAGCGCTCTCCCTAGTATGGCATGTTCCGCTGGTTGCGCTCGGCTCTGTCTGGGGGTAGGCTCCGCCCGCCAACGGCCACGGCTGTGTGGCCCCGGCGGTCTAAACTGAGAGGCAAAAGGCACCTCTAGACTAGGGCACGCGCGACGGTGTCGACCTCGGCGGACTCTGGGTGTGGATTGCGAGGGCTGCAACATCACGCACGACTCCAAGGCGAGTCGGGTTTTTCCTTGAGGTGGGCCCTGTCCCCATGACCTCCTCCTCAGGCGGCTGTGGTGTTGCACCTGCGCCTGCACTCACTCCATTCGAATGAGCTTGCTGCCTGGCCTCCAGGTTCTCGCTCCGCGGGCCCACGACCCTCGACCCTCACTCCACGCTCACGCTCCAGTCGAGCCCGAGCCCGAGGCACCCCTCCCTCCCCTCCATGCCGATGACTGACATGTACAGGCCCGGTCCTCTTGCCTCATGCAGAGTAGGCCAATGTTTTGGGGGCTGCGAACACGCTGCGCGACATGCCAGTATGCCTATCCGCACCTGTCCCTCGCCTGCCCGTGCACGCCGTGCAGTGCAAATCCCCCCAGAGAGGGTATCACAAGCTTATCCCCATTCTCGCCTCACGGCCCAGATGGCCAGAAGGAGTAGGCGTCCTCTCCCCATCCCCCTCTCTCCAGTTGCAAGCGCGGTCGAGTCGCTCCGGCACGCCTCCACAAGTGTGTTGCTCTCCCGGAGTCCGAATTCTGGGGCATCCTGCTAAACCCCCGCTCCGTCTCGCCTGCTGTCTTCCCTCGGTCGAGTGCCCTTCACCATGGAGAGCTTGCACATCCTTGTCGTACGGATACCCAGCAAGTCCTGCAGGTCAAGGTATCCTTACTCTGCGACCTGATCTCGACCAACCCTGCAGTCCCCCCTGAGTACGGTGTACTATGTACTCCGTACACAACTCGCCGCCCCCCCTCCCCTACCACCACCCCTGATGGGGAACTGGATTGACTCGTCTGGTCTCTTCTTGTCCGTTATTTATTATGTCGCGTTGGTCGCATCGCAGCAGCGTCGAACCCCAGTCCTGGGCTCACTAGCCACTCCTGCCACCTCCACACCAGGGTCCACCACGCGTACCGGGTCCGGCTAGCCTCCCTTCTCATCTGCTGCTACTCCACACTCCCAGGTCGCCTCTAGAGTCACTTGCTTGCTTCATATTTACCGTGCCATCTCCTTTGATAGTCTTGTTCCCTCACCGCGGTGCTCCTCTAAGTCTCCAAGAGTGACCCCAAGCTCAAACCCCACAACCAGTACCCAAACTATCACCCATCAAGGACGAGTAGTCATCGTCGACTTGTATAAACATATCGAATCAAAGGCCCCCCTCGACGCCCAGTGCGGACATCGCAGAACTTTCCCCAGCGATATCTCACGCTTGCGAACGACACTGGATGATGCGTGTGAACGACTGGTAGATTCCAGGGAGGATACTCGGGCTAGACCCTCGACTTTGATCTGATAGAGGCACTGGTTGTCTTCTCCCCCGACGAATGCCCTTCATCACGCTAGGAATGACTGTTCCTTTCGAAGCGACCGGTGTCGCGCCGCCTCCTCCAGGAGTACACTCCGTCACAATGTCTCGACCTCAAGTAGGCATCGAGAGACTGCCTGCCCGGCGCATGAGCAACGAGCCTCGAGAGTCAATGAACTGCAAATCATGCCGCAAGCGCAAGGTAGGAAAGACTCGAATCGCTGAGTGCTCCAGCAGCGAAGGGTGCTTCTACGACTCGGTCCTAGTCGACATCGACTGATTGTGCTACGATGGCTAGATAAAATGCAACCGGCTACGACCATCTTGTGAGGCCTGCCAGGTCTTCCAATGCCCTTGTGTCTATGGTACGTGAACAGCAGCGCATGTCAATGTCATGGCCAGGAATTCCCCGTCTTAGTGAGACGAGCGTGGAAGCTTACCATACCAACTCCCGCGAGCAGATGCTGTACCGAAGAAACGCGGGCCCAAGACAGATGTTTTAGAGGCCCTCCTGAAGAGGGTAGATGGGCTTGAGGCCAAGTTGAAAAGCAAAAAGGAACAGCCAGGCCAGCCGAGTTCAGAGACCGTCGCCTCTTCTACGGAAGAGGCATCGTCTTCGGCGGTAGCAGAGTCAGCAACCATAGCAAACCCGCACGGCACTGAGGATGATGAAGCGAAACTTCAAGCAGTTATTGACACAGCACGGACTGTGGATGTAACAGAATCGGCCGTGTATACACCTACCTCGAGCAGGTATGCCGCTTTCTCTTGCACTCAAGGCTGATAGCCGGACGAGTATCACGGACGGCTGACCTTGACCGCTCTTGAACAGTGCTCCATCGCCACCAGGCATTCAACTTGACGCCCTTCTCGATACTTATTTCTCCAGATTCCACGCTAAACCCTTCTATATCCTCGACGAATCGTCCGTCCGGCAAAGGCTACAGTTGAACCAACTTCCAACGTACTTGGTACACGCCATATATGCCGTGGCAGCCAGGTAGGAGACTTGCAATTAATGTCCGTTCGGTGTGACTAAAGTCCTGACAGGTATACGCCTCATCCGAGCGGGTACCAATCCGCGGTAAAGCTGAGCGAGGAATATGCCACACGTGCCCGAATGGAAATTGACCTCGATGAACCGTCCATTGATGCCTTGCAGGCTTGTCTTTTGCTGGTCACTGCCTTCACCGCAGCTGGAAAGGGCAAGAAGGCATATATGCTTCTAAGTACGACCTCCATATTGCCATTCTGTATCAACTGCTGACGGATGTAGCCAACGCTGTCGGAATGGCCATGGCACAGGAGCTACACCGAGAAATGGACCCACGAGCAGGCGTCACGCCTGTCGAACGTGAGACGCGGAGGCGACTCTTCTGGACCTGCTACTTGCTCGATCGATTCATGGCTTGCGGGTCAAAAAGGCCATGTCTGGCTGGCGACAAAACCATTTTGCTACGTCTACCATGCTGGTCACCGAATCCGGCGGCGCTACCGATAGAGGGAGAGTTCTTCCAGAGCGCTTCCAATCTTCAGTATTTGCAGGGCACAGGAAAGAAATCACAAGGGAGCAGCGGCATGTTGATCGACATCAGCCGGATTCTCGGTATCACAAACCGGTATCTTGCAGCAGGAGGCGTCAAAGGCGACTCACATTTCCCCTGGCACTCGCTCTCCAACTTGTCGAAGATCCGTCAAGACTTGGACATATGGGCTTCTGGCACCGAGGACGTGTTCTCGAGTCTTGATACCCTCTTCGGGCAGAACGACTCGACAGTTCTTGTACTCAGCAAGCTCATCTATCACCTGATACACTGCCTGATCTACCGGCCTTTCCTCCCGATCGACCTCGCAGAGCTCGCGGGCAATGGCCAGCACCAGTCATGGCAGATCGAGGCTACCAACATGTGCTTCCTGCACGCGAATGCAATCGCCGAGTTGGTAGAACTTGGGAAGCAGACGGCAACCATCGAGTGGCCTGCATTCGTAGGCTACTGCATCTGCACGGCCGGCACTGTTCACATCCATGGCGCACATTACAGCAAGCTTGGTCCTGGTGGAGAGATGAGCGTCTTCAACTCGTCCGCCGAGTTTCTCTCCAGAGAGATGCAGCAACTCAGCGAGCTACGGTATGCTTGGGCCAGCGTGCAGCACCAACGCGAAACCCTCCAGAGCATCTTCAACGCGCACACAGAACTGGTCAAGAGCTTCGCGAACATGCGGTACTCTCCCGCCTTCCAACTTGAGGACTTCTTCGATCGATACTCAAATATCGGAGGGCCAGGCGGCCAGACCTTTAACTTTGACGCTGCCAATCTCAGCCTATCTGACGTGGTGGTTGACTTCACCGCTGACGCTTACACGGGGCACGACTTGTACGCACCGCGGGAACAGGGTCCCGACCGACCAAACCTCAAGCGCAAGCCGACCCTGCAAGGAGGTCGACGGAGGGCAGACTCGAAGTCGCTAGCCCCGCTGGCCAGCAATGTCAATATGAATGCACCCATACACACGGGCTTGCCGACGCCATCACAGCCCCGACATCCTGCCTTTCCGACACACGGCATGCCAGTCCACCCGCCACATCCGTCGCCAGCGATGCTCCACAGCCCTGCGTCGATTGCGTCCCACA
This sequence comes from Diaporthe sp. PMI_573, assembly GCA_021399435.1. NCBI lineage: Eukaryota > Fungi > Ascomycota > Sordariomycetes > Diaporthales > Diaporthaceae > Diaporthe > Diaporthe sp. PMI_573. The sequence continues at coordinate 1,972,491 of JAJTUP010000002.1, read as the reverse complement.
CGGGGCTTCCAGAACATGGACACATGAATGGTATGCAGGACTCCGACGAGATCGCGAATAATGCCGCCATGGCGGCTGCGGCTGCTGCTGGCTTCTCCATCCCACAACATCCTCAACATCCTCCACCACCTTCGCAGCCCCAAGCCAATCCTTTCAGCCCCCCTTATGCGAGTTTTGGTCATATGCCTAGTTCGACCCCCGGCCCCGCCTCCCCACCGAACAATCAGAACAACACGAGCGGAGCATCTTATGACCCTATGTTCGGTGGTTTGCCTACTAACGCTTTCTCAAGTCCCGCCGCATGGAATGGCAATGAGGGAACTCCCAGACCAGCAGGGGTTCAGCTGGCACCTAGTCCAGGTGGAATGAGCAACAACGGCAGCACCGGCACTGGGCCTGGTGAGGAGAAAGATCCGTTCCTCAGTTTGCTGGAGCAGCTTGCAGAAAACGAGAACGCACGTGGGCCGGGATCCGAGTTCGACTTCTTCTTCGCAGGCACAGCTCCGCAATGAGAAACTGGACCCGACCTTCATCGGCATTTAACGAGATAACTCAGTCTTTCGGTTTCTACGAGGCATCGACGTGATCCTGTCTCTACAAGAACATTGTCTTTTTTTTTGTCTTTCCGTTCTTCCGACGACCAACACATTATTACGCGGCGCTCAAGCTGGATTTGTCTATGGGGCGGCACTAGGTGTTTTAGACGGAAGGAAAACTCCAATGCGAAGGGAACGGGGGCGTGTTTGGTACGGGAACTGGTTTCTGTTGTTGGTAGCAGCTTGCTCTCAACTTGGAACAATGACGAGCAGTATGACTACAACTGCAACCATGGTTTGTACAGAGCGTGGCACAGTCTTCAGACTTGACTTGCGATGATTTCGCACGTCTCAGGCCTGGAAATCATGAGCACGGGTTCGGGGCTAGGAGTGAGGGCGATGTCTTGTACTGCCAATCTGGCTTGAGATGGACGACAACGACGACGATTATGATGAGGTTTGACGATGCCCATCTACAATGATATGGCCCCGTATACCCATGGGTCAAACAAAATTATGTATCATATATTATTGCCTAGTATATAGTGTGCCATGAGGCTTCGGATCAACGGAGCTTGATACCCTCAGGGGTGATGTCCTACTGCAAAGATGATCTCAAGTGCTTTGGAGATTACACTTTCTTCACCCTCGACTCAACCTCTCAAGCATCAAAGCGCCCTTGCCAACGAAAACAAGCATCATTCATGTCAGCCGGGGGCAGGTCCCAGCCTGCCAGGGGGTGGGAAACAGGTACCTCCCTGCAATGGGGCCCCAGCACGGGCTGACGCCCTCCGTGGCCCTCCAATTTTGGGGGCCGGTCAAGCGAGTGGAAGGAGTCGATACACGTACATAGCACCTAAGCCTTGGTCCGACGGGCTGGAGGGTCGCAGCCGAGGCTTTTCCGACCTCTACGGCGATCATGGGGTATCCTTGCTCGCAGGGGTGCCACGACCTTCCTGTGCCTTACCCCAGACAGGTAGAACTGGTAGACAGGGCACTCCCCCGGTCGCTCCTTGGGAGAGCCGCAGGCGGATCCAGCGATGTGACCTGTGGGCTCTCTGCGGGAGATACGACCTTATAGCTGAGGTGTGCTATTGCTTTGTACCTGTACCTGCGACTTTTGGCTTGGATTGGTCTTGCGAACAGACAGCTTTATTTCCCCTCTTGGACACGGAGACGTACATGGAGAGTGCTGTGTATTCCCTGAGATGGTCGCATTGGTGCGCTTGTCTGTCACAATAGGGGAGACGTTGGCCCACACGAGAGCCTACTTCTAAACTTTTTGTGATGGAGTGATGGGTGGCGATGGGTCGTGATGAGTGCTAGGTTATGTAGATGATTGCACGTAGTCCACACTTGCATGCAGTCAGTTAGTGTAATGCCCCAGGTCGAGCGCGCAAGCTTTACCGGTAAATAACTAGCGTCTTGGGAATTCTTTGGTTCATGCGCTGGTGGTGGCATTGGAATCTTTGGTTCGACAGGTTTTAGCCCGAATGGCTCGAATACTCGAATACCACCTTGATGGATGGGCACTGCGCAAGATGCATGCATAGCATGCTTGTTTGGGAGCCGCGCAGAACGTGAACTCCTGGATATAAAAATGCACACGCAGCAGCCCCCAGACCTGCAAACGGATATCAGCAACGTTCAGTCAGAATGCACGTCTTCACCCTCTGGCAGTCCTTGCGAGATGAGACGAATTTTTGTTGGGAGCGGTGCCCCTCCCACAAGACCAACCCCGGATCCCTGGACGCCATCATCACCACCACTAACTACTACCACCACTACCACACCATATCAGTGCTTTCCACAATGCTATATTGACCGGCATTCCGTGGCTCTTCCAGCGATACTATGACGCATGTGTCACCAGCGTCACACTGGACAAGGTTTGACGGGCCGTCTTGACATTCGGATGTGGATCTCCGGCTGCCCTGCCATGCGGTCCAAGTTGGCCGCCGGCCACCAGAGGCCACGCCCGTCACTTGCCGCCAGCGTCTATGATAGATAAAGGGGCCCGCTGGCACCCACTCTGTCCAGGGCGGGTTCAGTTCCATTACCCGGTGCGTGAGAATTGCGTGTGCCTCGTCATCAGCCACCAGACATATCCGGACAGCCCCCGTGAATTGCAGGCGCAGGTCAGTGCCACCCAAAGGATCGACCAAGTGCGAAAGCGCCCGAACGACCGACCGATGTGCCGTGGTGTGTATGTGTGTGTCTGTGTGTAGGTACCCACTCTTGCCACTGCCTGTCCACCCAGCCCGCCTTTCCGTGTGATATCGCGATCCCAACCCATATCACAGCGTACCTGGGCATCGGAGCGAGGATGTTCCCACATGTCAGGCTCCTGTCAGCCCAGGGACGTGGGCACCAACGAAAATCCAGTTATAGATCATCCTAAGTCACAGGTAATCACCAGTTTCCCAGTGGGAAGGACACACATGCAAATGGTCATCAGACGACAGACGGAGGATCTCCCCGGGGATCTGTAAATCTGCCGTCGTTTCAAGTTCGCACCGCGTTTGGAACTCGTATGTGGAACCGCCCGCGGCTGGTTCGTGACCCGGTCCACGGCGAGGCTGATTGATAGGGAACCGACGAGGGGGGCCGAGTGTCTTGATGTGCCAATCGCAAGTGATATATCGACATGGACTTCCCGATGCACCCCTACCGCCCAGAGGAAAACCTTATTTATAGTGTACCACTGCTCCTGTCATCCCAATTGGTAGGATGTCGTCTTGATAACGTAGTGGTCCTACTCAAGGCTTTCTCGACTGCCGAGAAGACAGCCCGGCACCAACCCACACCCCCCCTGCTTGTGACGTCCAGCGATGAAGCCTGGGCATGATGAGCATGAAAGTATCCATCAGTGTTCGAGCTCCCCAGCAGCAGTAGATCACGTACGCGATCCAGCGGGAGGACGCGTCTGTCCCAGACTGGTGTGTGTGTGAAATGCTCTCTCTTGTCTGCCTTGCCCCACGGCCAAGGACTCTTCCGGCGACCGTCGTCGGCACCATCATATGGAGCCGTTCCTGCGACAGCTACCTAGCGTATCCCTCCCGAGCTCTCTACGTGAGACGGACGACTCCACGGCAGAAGCCGCAAAGCTCTGCAAACCCACTTTAGCAGGCCCTGCTCCGGGACTTCTGGCGGAGAACGAGTCCCGTCAGGACGCCGCGAGTTCACCTCTGACAGGATCTTTCTCTCCCCGCTGCCAGGATCCCGAGTCGAGTCCCGCCCGCCTCGTCAAAAGGAACGGCACATCTGGCGTGAGCGTCTCACGTTTCCCTGGCTTCTTTGCATGTCGAAACACCCTGCGAGGTGCGAACGGCTTGCTATCCTTGCCATGTCATTCATGTTCCCACGTCTTAGCTGAACTCTCAGCAGGCGACATCTTCCTGGCGTCGAGCCGCGTCTGGGTCCCTTGCAATCCTGGACGGTGTTGACCGACCTACCCTGCTGGTTCTATATGCCAGTGGTTCTTATCACTGCCCCAGGGTGCATGAAGTTGTTGAGCCGTTGATTCATCACTAGGGTTTGTTTGAGGGATTTCGTTTACGCGGATTTTCAAGGTCGCCATTGCGATGTCGGCAGCTGTGTGCGTGCTGGGGGCACGCACAGGGTCTGATACATGGCGGCTGATAGACGGCATGTGTGCAGACTGGTAAGAGTTTGTTTCGTCTACGGGTTTGTGGCTGTGCTGTTGGATGCCAGCTGAAATTTCATAATTGCCAAGTCTTGCTTCCAGTTGTTGACGCTAGGGGGAAGGTAAGCAGCTCAAAGATTAGTTCCAAGGCGAGGCGAGCGCTGTTGTTTGGTGTTGTGCCATCCCGAAATACCTCCTTTTCACTGCAGAGGCAGTGTGGCAGTCTTACCAAATGATCCATTCTCTGGTCAACGGTGAATGGCTGGTCGCTCCTTTGGCCCATTGATACAACATCAGGAGATACTTTGACAATTTTGATGACCATTGATTAGGAGCCTGGGAGCACTGACAACAACTTGACTCTAGCTCTGGCTTGACAGTTGACATGGGCTTGTCAAAAGATGTCTTGGAGGCACAATGAAGTGATCAGGAATTATATACCCTAGAGGTGAGTTCTTGAATGAATTTCATACCTGGCCCAATTAGATTGCTCCGGGTACCTAGGTGGCTGGTGAAGGGCCGGCCAACCATACCAAGTAGACTAAATTGTAAAAGCACAGCATAGATACTGAAGGCCGTGCCCTGAGCGAAGAGATCTGTCCGTGAAAGCCTCTAAGAATCTCATCACCTATGGACTATTTGTATTCTTTGAGTTCCTCTACTAAGCTGCAACGGCAATGAGTGTCCTCTAAGGACAAGGAACAATGTGTCTTATCGACGATAACAGTAAGATTTGCTATGCTAAGCTTTAAACAGTGACTTTTTCAATCTACTTCTACAAACCAGTGCTCTGTTAGATGCCACTACTTTGCACTATAAGTCTTAGTGTTGAGCCGTGCCTATTCGCGCCGGCGCTGTTGATAAGCTCTTAACCTTGAAATGGACCGGCCCGTTAAGGTCGAAGCTATTGCGAGACACGAGCTAGTTAGATGCCGTTAAGCACTGTCAAAGTGCCTTTGCCATGTGACTTAGGCAAATTGCCCAAAATGGACCATAAAAGCCGCCCTGTCCCAGGCTGAGGATCTGGATTGGTTTAGACATACAGCATTACAGACTTGTCCCTTAAGATTATTTGAAAATAATCATTCGGCCTGTCGTAATTGTTACCACAAAACCAACACTATAATATAAGTCAACCCAGTATACATGTCTGAGACCCTACACCAGGTAAGTCAACCACACTCTACTGTATAGATAATAATAAAAAGCCAATTAAGAAAAAGGAGTAGAACAATATAAGCAGATGGCTTGACAAGATCTATTAAGCCAACTAAAGACTAGTGTAATGGCTTCTAAATATATGTGGTAGCAGAGTATACATAGTTGAATAAAATCAGTTGGAAAACACAATGATAGGTCTTTTAACCTTATACCAAGGAGGGTCTCATCACCTATAATCACCTGTGAATAAATTGACTTTGGAGGACTTGAAAAGGATTCAGAACTTGAAATGTAATTTTTGGACCGTTTTCAAAGACGCTTAAGCTGGTACAAGACCCTGTACGTGACATCCACTCATTCCGCCATGTCAAGGTTAACGTACATATGTTTGACCTTCTCTTGCAGCGAGTGACCTTTCAGAAGTGGAAGCATATTGCGCGTCTACGAAGCTGCGAACACAATATGTTGGTCACTGAAGAGCCTGTAAGCAGGAAAAGTCGGACTACGTGACGTTCGAGGGATACCTTCAGCTTGCTGAGTATGGAAATCTGGGCTGTACTCCGTGTGCGTCTAGGATGTGGGATGGTTGCAAATTCTACGGATATGTAGGACCACCTGACAGATATCCATGACTTGGGAAAGTAACGAGTCAAATCCCTGATAAATTGAATGGAACTCTATATAAGTGATACTGGTGTTTGAAGCTACCTCGCTATCAAGACCCGATGTCGACTATTAGCTACGTAAAGTGGCAATGTAGACAAGACCGCAAGTGCACAAAAGATTGATCAGATCAGCATCGAGGAGACAATTGAAGAAACGGTACATACTGTACCACAAACAATGTCAAGTATGGAGTGGAGGTGTCCGGAAACATATCGGGATAATGATGGACACAAAACGATTTTCCTTGGCAAATTGTCCTAGAAACCACATACCAACAAATTTAGCACCGTGGTTCAGACTCGTCACAACGATACGACTAGACTAAAGCTGAAATTGACTAAAGGACTCCAAACTGCCCTCCAAACCAAATTGAAGAGTAGGCCTGGCTCCATTTCACTTCCCCTGGACGAAACCGAACCGTTGGCCGCGGCCAAAGAACAATCCCAGGAAATGCCAACCATGTTGAGAGCTGTCCCACAGGTAACACCCGAAGGTAAGTCGCATCACGTGAATTATCTCAAAGCACAGAGTGGAATACTTTACATCCTAACTTCTGAAGGAGGCTCTCCTCGTAAATGGCCAGGTGTGTGTGTGTGGCGATCGATTCCTCGACCCCAGCTGGACACTCCAAACTCGCACATATTCTCGATTCGCGCCTGCCCTGGAAGAGTCAAGAACGGAGGAGGGTGTGGGGGGGGGGAGATTGACGACGGAGCACCAACAGGTCACAAGGCACGGAGGCGACGACATGCCCAGGATGCAGAAACGGGCAGAGAGACGGCTTTGGGAAGAGGGAGCCCACAAGTTCCAAGCAAGTGCTACTTTGTGTCCATTTCGGCAATAGATGACGACTTGAGGTGGATTTACTATTCTTGACCACGCAAGCCGTCCATCACACAGCGTCAGACACAGGTGCACCTGGTCCTGGCTCAACTAGGACAAGCCTTTTGACGAAGGTATACATTGTGATCCAGGTCTGCCTGTACATGACCACAGGTAGTACAAGAGATATCACCGTCTGCGGGCAATCCGAGCTACGAGACCCTACGAGGGACGAGGCCGAGTCCGCCAAAACCCTTGTGCGTATCCGGGGCCTTGCGGACACTGACATCGGTTGACGCCGATGATATCTTATATATTGCCCATCTTTGCGATGGATAAAGTTTACACTCAGCGCCCGACTTGCGCCCGCTCACCAGCACATGCAAAAAGATACGCCTCAGTCACAATGGACCGTGAAGCCCAACGTTGGGGGCTTCTCTAAGTGGCGCGGTCTAACAGTAGGCCCCCCAATATAGATCTGTATCAGCGGTGGGCTCCGCCGTCAGCTGGTACCAAGCCCGCCCCCCCCCCGCCGACTTGCTTTACCACCAGTACAGCCCAATTGGGTTACCAACGATTCTTTGGCTGGCCTGTGGTCAGACAGGAGGAAATGGGAGGTGGCCTCCCTTGCAGGATGCCCCAGATCCAGAGCGTAAGATGTGCATTGAATGCTGACCGCATCCAATGGGCTGAGAAGCGTAGCATGAGAACGATAGCCACACTGCCTGTGGGAGAGCACCTAGGGTCGCCGGAACACCATGCCTTAGTCCTGCAGAGTGGCAGGTCATACATACAATATGATGTGTCGTGGGCAGTGTGACAGCCTTGAGACCTTCTGACGCTGTGTGACTCGAGGGTGTCCTCGCCCTGCATGTCCCTACCAGGCTGCTCTCTAGCTTCACCTGTGGGCACTACTAGGCAACCCGTGTAACGAGAGCCGCCTACCCAAGGTTATCGCTTGCACTGGTACGGACCAGTCTTGCAGGGTAATAGATTTCCTAGCCTCTGTATCCGTCCGCAAGAGGTCCAGACATTCGTTGTCCGGATCTGTCAGTTCTGTGATTGGGCATTGTGCGTGTGACCGGCCCCACCTCGAAGCTCGGAGGACGTGTCTGGACGCCGAGAGCTTTGGTGTACTTAGCCAAGTGCGCACCTAGCAGATGCAGGTAACCGCGCAGAAAATTTCCAGAGCCAACGAGAATAGAGCATTTTCCCCTGGGAGGCTGAGACGGGTTCCATGGGCAATTGCTGCTGACAGTTGCAGAGCACAGGGAGTGGGTTGCAGATGGGACGTCTCACACCTTGCCTGTGCTTGCTTACTGTGCGCAACACTGCGACAAGCTTGGCAATGAAACAGCGGAGCGAAAACGGGTTCTGCTGCGGTGTTGTTGTTGTTGTTGTCGTTGTTGTTGTTATTGTTGGAGACGCACCGTCGGGTGATGGACACATGTCCAAGCAGGACCAGAGTTGGGGGCAAATCCCAAGCGACGGCGGGGCGTCGGAGGGGCGAGATCGTGGATCATGGGGACCCGGTGCGGATAGTCTACACTCGTTTGAGGAGCGGGATCCACTGCCTCGCAGGGCCTCGAGGACAAGTCTCCCTCCAGCGCTGGGAGGGAAAAGGAGGGAGCATGTGCCAGCTCATCACCAGGCGTCGATTCAGGAGAGGAGGATGGGCCAGGGCGTGATGCCATTGGTCTGGCGCGGTAGCTTTTCCCTCACCGCTGGGAGGGCGATTGCATGAAGGCGGCATGCAGCCCCAAGGGTGATGGTGCGAGGCAGCGAGCCATGGGCTTACGGAAGATAGCCGTATTTAGCGAGTGAAAGCATTTTTAATTGTCCTCGACGAAAGGTATCCGGAGCGTTTCGGTAGCGTTCAGGGGTTCTCCTGACGGTGCTGGCGAGGAACAACACTGTGTCGTCGGTGTCCCGACATGTGGGCAATCTGGCAATCAGGACAGATGTCTCGTGCTCATCGGTAAGGACCAGCGGTTCGAGATGTGGTTTTTGCTGCAGGGTCCAAAGTAGAAAGTCTGTTCGAGATCGCTCGGCAAGCAGGGGTTGCTCGGATCAGGACGAGGCTTGCCACAGACAGAGTGGCACGGCGCTACGGCATATCAATTCTCAGCCATGTCAGGCGTCTGTCTGGCCTTGGCACGCCATCTCTACCTTTAAGTTTCCTAGATAAAAAGCCTCAATTGGCGATGCGGGGTCAAACGGACGATGACGTCGCTGAGGGGGGGGGGCAAGAGTTGAGGGTTTGAAATGTTCCATCCCAGTCTCGTTGCTGCCAGGCTTGCCAGGGCTGGTAAGTGCAAAATGGAAAGATTACGATCAACAATTGTGACCAACCTGCCAAGGTTACGTCGGAAGTGCGTACTGTTAGTGATGCTGTCCTGGCTGGCAAGGTGACATTGGTGACAATGCTGCAGCCTTCAGGTCTCTGAGACACAGGCAATGGTACATGTACCTACCCACTAACCATTAGGTACGGATATACACGTGTACTGGTGCACTCGTGCGCTCGCGTACTCGACAAGGTGAGCAGGCCCAACCAACGCCATTGTTTCGAGCCTGCCTCCAGGTGCCCGTGCCCGAATCCGGGGTAATGATAATAAGAGCAAACGTCAACCGGCTGCCCGCCTGCAGACAACAAGTGCCTTGTCGCCCCTCGCCCCTCGCGACTCGCCCCTTGCCCCACTCATCGGCTCAGAGACCGGGACGAGGATATTTGGACCTGAGTTGCTCACACCCTGGCCGGCGATCGACGCCAGTGGATGTCATGGCCGAGTCACAGCCAACAAGCAATACACACAGCCCAAGAGCTGCCACAATCTCAGTGATCGAGGCCATCTCCTGCAACGTAACGCCGTCCTGCCAGGATGGCCCGACACACCTTGGTACCAGTACGACGGGGCAGACGGGGCAGACGTGTTCCCTCACCTGACCGACCATCATCAGCCTGAGCAGGTCGCAGGGGCTCTGTCCGGGGGTCGGGGGGTCGGGGGGTCGGGGTGGCAGCCAACGCCAAGCTTTCCCGGCCACTTGGGTTTGGGACAGGCACAGGTTGCAGTGTGCAGCCATCATCGACATCGGTTCGGTTCCATCACAGACGACGGACCGGCTTCCGTCCTCTTGTCGCCTGCAGTGCCACTCACTGCTGCCATCGCCAGTGGGCGGCGTAGTAATCCCGCAAGCCTTCTCTGTCACTTGGTGGAGGGATTATCTATCATCTCCCCCTGTCCTGCTCGGCTACCTTCTCCCATCCTCCTCCTCATCCCTCCTCCTTCTCCCGTCTTCCGCTCCCCTTTCCCTCTGGTCATAGCTACTACTGCATGCAGAGCCACCGTCTGCCTACCCGGCCTGGCCCCGGATCCGATCAAACCCAATCCTGCTCTTGTCTGCTCTAGTCGCATTTTCGTCCCTTCTCCCTCCTTTCCCCGATCGGCTAGTCCTCCGCCGATTCATGCATCCAGCCTTGTGTTAATCCCTCTACCCTCCCGGTCTGGCTGGATCGCGAGCCTGCTGGCCCTCCTGCTGGCCCTCCTCCTGCTGGCCCTCCCTCTTCGTCCGGCGCCCTTCACCGAATTGAAGTGGGGAAGGTGCTGAAGAAACTTGCTCCGGCGGCCCCGCTGCCCCAGGCCCCCTAGGGTCGACCGGACATCTGGGTCCCAACTTTTAACACGTCTTGGACGTCTCGTCCCAAGCCATACACACACACACCACACCAAGTATATACCTATCTTGCTATCTGCGTAATTTTACCCAACTTGTTCGTGCGTCAACCCTCGATCTCTCCTCCGAGCAGACAGATGGCCGCGCCTTGCGTGCTGCCTGTTGACAACTACCCCGGATTTGTGCTGTCCGCGCAGTTCCCAGCTGGCGGCATTGAGGATCGACTGACTCCTGTCTTAGCGCCGCCGTCACAATGAAATTTGTCCGATATTAAGCAAGGCATTGTATTGCAAAACAGACGAAATTACGCCTGGGCCCGCTCATCACCGTTGAGGACAAAAATAGTATGCCCGGCTGGGCCACCCGCCGCACGTGGCCTCCGCGTTCCGCCCAGCAGACAATACCGACGCTCGCCTGGTGAATCCAGCCATTTTGTACCCCCGACTTGCACGCGGCCAGGACAACTCACAGACCGTCAAGAAGCCGGCACCGTCAGCAACCTGAAGCGAAAAGAGGACCGGCCTCAGCCACACATTTCCTATCCCACCAGGTCGCGGCCGCCTCCGCGGCGCAGTGAACCTGCCCCCATCCATTCTCGTCACCGTCGCCCGGCAGCCTCACCTGATGCGCCCGAAATCTCAATCATGGCGCTTTCGCTCAAATTATCGCATTAGGGCTCCACCACATCTACGCAGACCTCCATAGGCGGCCTCTGCGCCTTGGTCCTTCGCAATGTCTGATACGGCCGCTTCGGCGGGCCATATCCCCGATCGAGGTCCCGCAGTCTTCGCCGTCACCACCGCCACGCTGGTGGTCGGCACGGCTTTCTTCATCGCCAGACTGTTCTGTCGATCATTCATCGTCAAACGCGTCAGTTGGGACGACTACTTCATTATTCTGGCATGGTTGCTGGCTGTCGGCCTCAGCACCACCATCGACATTGGCACGAGCAAGGGATTGGGGAAGCACGATGCAAACATTGCTAATGGAGACCGACTTCCGCTTAGGAAAACGGAATATGTCTTCTCTGTGCTTTACGTGAGACACACTCCCACACATACGGCTTGAGGCCTTTCGGCTGACATTGGAGTAGAACCCTGCGCTCATGGCGCTGAAGACCAGCATCCTGATCTTCTACCTGCGTCTCTCCAAGAACACACAGCAGATCCTTCGCATCGCGTCATGGGTTGTACTTGGTATCGTCAATACCGCAGGGGTCGTGCTCACCTTCTTGAATATCTTTCAGTGCAACCCGGTGGCCGCCGCCTTCAGCCTGTATAGGTACCAGGCCCAGTGCATACCCCTACTCACCGAGTTTATCTGTTCCGCGCCGGTAAACATTGTCACCGATCTCGCGATTCTGGCCCTCCCGATCCCTGTTCTCACGGGAATGAGGCTGCCTAAGCGGCAGAAGTACATTTTAGTCTTCACCTTCTCTCTCGGTATCTTCGTCACTATTGTGGACGTCGTCCGCATCTACTACCTCCAACAGGCCATCTCTTTCGTCCCAACCACGCCGTCGAGCGACCCCGAAGCTCTATTTGGCGACAGCCCCGAATTCGCTTGGAACGCGTCCTTGTCGTTGATGTGGTCGGCGGTAGAGGTCAACGTTGGAATGATCTGCGCCTGCATCCCGACGCTCAAGCCTTTGATTCTCAAGATCTTGCCCACAGTGCTCTTCGATCCAGATGGAACACACGATTCGAGTCTGTCGACGTACGCTACCGAAACACAAGACAAGGAGCCGAGCGGAAGTCAGAATGCCTCCGGGCCTGCCGAATCTGGCGAAGGACCCGAATCATTGGCAGTGCCTACTCAAGCACAGCAGCGAGACTCGTCCGCAGAGCAGATCTCCGCCCTCGATTTTCTCACGACACCGGACATGGCCAATCCCGCTTCTCCTAATTCTGCTCCGCCGCAGCCCCTTTCTCCGGTGACAAGAAGCACCTGGATGTCTGGGAGGTCCCGAAATGACAACGCTATTTATTTCGGATTTGTTAACATGAGAAGACCCAAGAGCATGATCAAGACAGCCCCCGCTGAATCCTTACGGTACTGCGTGGTTGTCACCATCCTCTTCTTGCTCTGGGGATTCTCTTACGGGCTTCTGAACACGCTCAACAACGTCATTGCCACCGTTTCCGATATGAGCACGGCTGAGACCTTGGGACTGACCAGCGCCTACTTTGGCGGCGGTTATTTTTTCGGGCCCCTTGTTGTAGGAGAATGGGTCCTCCGACACGACGAGCACGCGCGCTTCCACAGGAATCGACGCAGACATAAACATCGCGACGCAGTAGGCGGCTTCAAGGCCACCTTCATCTTGGGGCTTTGCATATATGGCATCGGAACGATCATGTTCTGGCCATGCGCCGTTCTGACCTCGTTTCCCGGTTTTATGATCAGCAACTTTGTTGTCGGCTTTGGTCTGGGTGTTCTTGAGACGGCAGCGAACCCCTTCATTATCCTCTGTGGGCCCCAACAATACGCCGAGACTCGGATACTCATCGCACAAGGCTTTCAAGGTGTTGCGAGCGTCATAAGTGGACTGCTGGCGCAGAAGGTCTTCTTCAACGACATTGCCGGCAGCGAAGGAAGGCGGACCAGTCTGGAGCTGATCGACGTGCAGTGGACATATCTGGCCATCACGCTTTCCTGCGTCGCTTTGGCCCTATTCTTCTATTACATGCCGCTCCCCGAGGTCACTGATGCTGAATTAGGCCGGGCTGCGGATCGCCTGCCCGTGGACGCGAAGAAACGGACCATTGGAGGCCTACAACTGAGGACTCTGTGCATCATCCTCGCTGTGGTGGCACAGTGGTTTTATGTTGCGGCGCAGGAGTCCATGTCTATCTTCTTTGACGACCTCATGACTTCTACATTACCAGGCCGCTCGGATGCCGACCAACCCCCAGGCCTCGTCCTCTCAGTATCCGATTACCTTCTCATCGCCCACACCGCATTCACAATCTCTCGCTTCAACTCGGCTCACCTCGCATGGCTGTCGGTGAAGCACCCACAGAGCCGACTCATACCAACCCCTCGCACCCAACTCACCATCTTTTCTGCACTATCTGTTGTCTTCGCACTCCTATGCGTCGTGCTGCGCCCCACGAACCCGAACTTCATCGCAGTACCTGCAATCCTGTTCTTCTTCGTCGAGGGACCCATCTGGCCACTGATCTTCGCAATGGGTCTTCGTGGGCAAGGTAATCGCACGAAACGCGCATCGGCATGGCTTACCATGGGTGCAAGTGGACCAGCCTTTTGGCCGTTTGTAATGTATGGCATTATGAGCAACAACGGCGTGTCCGTACAGCTTGCGTTTGTGATACCCGTTATTTTGCTGCTTTTCACGCTCGCGTACCCGGTCTTCTTGACAGTTCTGAGAGACGCGAAAGACCTTGTGGATCCAAAGGTCCCTCGGGGTCGGCGCGCTAGTGCAGGCGGCGGCATGGGCGGAGGAGAGCATCCTGAGAGCGGGAGCAGCACAAGGGACACCAGTGCGAACATGGACGAGATACTCCGGCATAGGAGAATGAGCAACGCCACTACTAATTTTACCTACAAGGATAGTGGACCGCTTGCCTTCGTCGTGGGGAAGATCCACGATTTCAATGAGAAACGACGGGAGAAAAAGAGACAGGGCTCGTCTACGACAACCAGTTCGTTCCCGATGTGGGAGCATTTCGAGCTACGTCGGGAGAGCGACGGGGACCAGTCTGGAAACGGTCAGGGACAGCAAAAGGGGAACAGGACACCAACGATACCCGAGGAGCAATGATTTGGCGATGCCGTTGAATGGGCATCGCTCCTTGCTTTCTCATCCACAACAGTTTATTTCCGATTTGATTTAACAAGGTGTAATTTTGCTGGCGGCATATCTGGTTCAGGGTTGGAAAATCTGCATACAAGCATTTGAGCATCTGTTTGATCAACAATGAATTGATTACTGTATATTTCAAGACCGCTTTGAGCAGCGTATATATCTCATCCATGGGAGAAGAACCGCTTAGCTGAGAGCACTCGTGCTGTGACATCAATACCATGTAGTTGCTTATGACACGCCTTTAACGAAGTAAGCTTCACATACATTATTACAGTAACCCAGCCACACTTCAAGAGATGAGTAAACGTCATTGTGGAGCCCCTGTGGCTTGTTGACCTTCTGTCTGATTAGCCCGCGGGAAATTATTCTACAGAAGTCTTTCCTAAGGGAGGCAGGCTACTCTACAAGAGGTTGTCCTATAAGATGGTCTTCAATTAGACTTTGTCCTGTACGATACGAGGCTATGCTATGAGAATTTGTTCTATCTTATAGGAGGTTTGGTAGTGAGTACTGTCTAGGTTGGTCTACTATACACGCTACGGCCGCGTAGCGGACACCCGAGTCTTGTGTGATGTCCTATGGACGTGCTGTGGGAGATCGGGCTGGATTGTATACGCATAGGTCGATTTCAAAGTACAAATAATTTAATTCGAATTTGTCGACTCGTTAGAATCTCTGACAGTTACATTCCAAGGTTTCTCTTTTCATTCGGCCCCTGCAGATAGGACAGTTCTGATGTCTCGAATCCACATAATGATCATGCTTGTGGAATTAAAAGAAGCAAGAGCATGTAAGTATACCTTGCAAGATGTGACAACGGTATTGCCATAGGGATAGTGCATTGTTCAAAATCCCGCAATAAACCTCGGAATGTTCCCTGTGCCAACGCAGAATCTCATTGAAGTACACTGTACGCAGACACAATCGACACATCGGCATACAAGACCAATCGAAGGGACAGAAATCTTTCAGTTTTGAGCCCAAATGCCCTGGAGGTTGCCCTCGCAGTCGACAAACCTAGCCACGTATCCCATATCGCCACCGATGACCGTCTTCTGCCTGTACCAAGTCAAAATTCCATCATTCCTCTCTCATCAGCCGGACAGGCATACACACATCCGCACGAATTCATGATTCATGCCAAGCAAAGAAAAAAGCAAACAGAGGGAAGGAAGAAAGGAAATAAAAAGAGGCTTGGCACAATAATCTGGAACACTGAGGTTAGGTACTCACAGGTGCACCCTCCCGCCCAAATCCTCAACCATACTTAACGTCTCCTCGATGCTCTCCACGGCGAAGGTCGTCAGCACCGCCATGCTAACTGTGCCGTCGTCCGAGCCGCTGGATCCCCAGGCCTGGACCAGACAGCCCTCGGGTACCTGGATGAATGCGCCGTTGAGGGCACCACCCTTCCGGAACATGTGGATTGTGTTTGCGGGGTTGCTTCCGCTGCCGTTGGTGTAGGTGGACGAGGACGGATCGAAGGTTGTGCATTCCCACTGCGGTTCATCACCTCGGGTCAGTCAACCAGGTTGACAGGGGCTCGTGTGTGCCACCAGGAGTTGCCCTCCTGCTCTTTTGGACGGATGCTTACGCCAAATACGGAGGTGTAAAAGGCCACGGCTCGAGCAGCATCTACGACGGGGATCTCGAGCCAGTGAATTGTGCCGTGCTGTTGTGCGGGATAACTTGTGTTAGTCGAGGCACACATCAGGAGGGGGGGGGAGGAAGCTTAGTAAATAGGGCTGTGGAGAAAGGGAGACCAAGGTGTCCTTCTGTTACCATAGACAACGACATTGTGTTCTCAAGTTCTGCTACGACGCTGCAGTTATACGACTCCTTTGAAAGATGAAAGAGAAGAGTTGCTGGTCTGCGGTTGCATGGGAACACCAGCTTGTCCAAGCCATGAGCGCATGATATTCCAATGGTGGTGGGATGCGGTCTCAGGATATAGGTGTTGTCTAAACCTTTTCCATGCGCCTCGGCGCCCATGATTGCGCGGGAGCCAGCGAGTCGCACTCAATCGAAAGGAGATGGGCAAGTCCTTGGCTCGGATGTCTCAGAAACGGGCGTAAAAAGAGGAGACATGAGGATTCGCTGGCTGAGAAGGGCGGCGCCACGGAATTTAGCAGGTCTGGCGGAGTTGTGAGCAAGGATATCACATGCACCCGTGATAGTATCGCGTCTGAGGTTGTTGCCCGAGTTCGCAAAATGGAAAAAGGTGGACACGGGGTCCACCGACTTCTGGCTATGCGAGGATATGCCGCCGTGGAGTTTCGGGCCTTGAATTGAATGCTCACATGGGAAAAGCCACCCGTGCTTTTTTGATAAGGCAGCACTGCCGTTCCCGCCTTGGGGGCCATATATTGCCTGCGTGTCTACTAACAAGTCTGAACATTGCTGTGAATCCAATGAACCGCCCAACGCCGTCCCGCCGCTAGTATCCAGAGCTATTTCTTGCCCGTATCATGCACGTAACCTAAGCCTCCATACGCCCATCGTGCTCCTGGATCTCCTCCTGGATCTCGTCCTCGTCCTCCTGGTTCGCCGGGGCAGTCCAACCCGTACCGGCCTGAACCAGGAGCACCAGCACTACCAAGGCAGCACCGGAGGCGTACATGACGCTGAAGGCGGACTCGTATCCCTTGACCGCCACCTCCCTCTCCGCCGGGCTGAGCCAGCCGTTGAACACAAAGTTTGGGCTGCCGAGCAGCCTCCTAATCAGCGCCACCCGCCTGGGTGACAGGTCGGATGTGCCGTCGAGATTTTCGAAGCCGGCTGTCAGGTGCGCCTTCAAGCTCCGCGTGAAGATGCCGCCCCCGATTGCCGTGCCGAAGCTGCCCGCGAAGCCTCTGAAGGTTGCCAGCAGGCTTGTGGCAATGAAGTGCGTGTCCGGGGTAGCGAGGTGGAGGATATGGGCCAGTGTGTAGTTCAGTGCTGCGCCGGTGCAGAATCCGTTCAAAAAGATCAGAAGCACGTACAGCCACGCCGGAGAGCTGGCGTTGCTCGTCAGGGACAGACCGAAGAGGGCCACGGCGAACAGCAGTATCGAGACTACGCACGGGAGCCAGAAGGCCCCCGACCGGCGGATGTGCAGCCAACCAACAATGACGCCCCCGATGCCAAAGCCCAGATTCGTCGGGATGAGAACCGAGCCGGCCATGGAGGGGGATAGACCCCGGACGGCGAGGACGAAGATGGGTGCGTAATAAAGGACCGTCCAGCGGGTTGCCATGAGCCCCAGTTGGGCCAGGCACGAGAACAAGACGCCACGAGATTGTAGGACGCTGACGGGGATGAGCGGGTCGGATGCCACCTTGTATTCGACGAAGACGAAGAGCACCAAGGGGATCACCGAGAGCACCATCGGGAGAACCTGGATGGACCCAGAAAGACCATAGAGGAACAGCACGATGGCAGCGGTCAGCAAGACAGCGCCAGCGTAGTCGATCGACTTCAGCTTCTGCAACACACTCTTATCCTTGGCCTGTTCTGAGGTAGCAAAAGCCGGGAGGCTCAAGTAAACGCCGGCCCCAGCGAGGATGCCGACAGGAGCCTGCACCCAGAAGAGAGCCCTCCAGCCGAGCACGGGCAGCAGCGCGCCGAAGACGACGGCCCCAAAGGACACGCCGACGGTGAAGCCCAGGTTGACCACGCCGACGAACAAGCCCCGGCGCCGCCGGGAGGTGAGCTGTAACACCAGGATAAGCGACAGCGTCATCACGCCACCTCCTCCGACTCCTGTGAGCACACGGCCGAGCGTAAAGACGGCGAAGGAGCCGGCCTGGGAGGTAATGACTGCGCCTGCGGCGAGGGAGAGGCCCGAAGCCAGGATCATCAGGCCCGGCGAGAAGATGGTGGCGAGGCGGCCTGCCAGCGGGGCAGACGAGGCCACTGCGATCATGTAGGCCGACGTGAACCATGTGGCAAGCTCGTACGCCTCAAGCTCCTCGGCAATGGCGGACTGGACCATGGTCATCCCGGACATGTTGCATGCTATCAAGAATTAGCATCTATATGTGTGTGTGTGTGTATGTACACAAGAATATCTATGGCACTTGCACCAGCCACAGGTGGCTTATGCTATTGGAGGATATGCTCTGGTACCACAGATCATTTTGCTTCCTTACCTTGAACGAACATGAGCAACCACATGCTGAAGGAGATGGATGCAGCACGTATGGGCGTAACATGGTGCTGCACAGCGTCGTCCTCATCATTGTGGGCCACAGTTTGCTGCTGCAAAGGTGGGCTCGCCGAGTGTGAAATGAGAGGTGTGTGTTCGGAGACATCTGGAGTGGCGCTGCCATTGGAGGCTGCACCGACTGCGCCAGGACTATGGAGGTCAGGCACAGGCATGGTGGAGTGGCTAGATTTCAGGACAATATATAGCGATGAATTATGATGGCAGTGCACACTATACCATTTGGGATATGGCCAACGAGAGAGGCTCAAGATTCGACAAGAGACAAACAAGCTTCAAGAAGATGTGACGACATAACCTGGGTGGATTGCAACATCTCTCAACAAGGGGAACATAACCTGAGAAGGACAGCCATTGTGAGTAATAGATAGGGATGTTACAAAGCACCTCCCCCTGTAACGAGTTCCGCCCCCGAAGGAACCGAGATAATGAGCCCCCTAGATAGATGGGCGAGTGCCATCATCTGTATGGCTGCTCGGACTGAGTGATTGGTAATCCGGCACGGGCAATTGCGATGTAACTCCGATGCTTGGGGCCCCGCTGTCCCAAAATACCGGGTTTGCCTCACCGGCATCATCCCGGAGCTGGATGCGCCAGCCTCTTTTAAACAGCCTCCTGTAAGACAACCTACCATAGGACAACCTCCTATGGAGATCCTCCTATGGAGATCCTCCCAAGGAGAAACCTGCTGTGGGATAATTTCCTATGGGATGGCTACATAGAAGAGAAGAAGAAAACCAAGCCATAGAGGCTCCACAGTGACAGTTTCGCATTCCTCGAATGTGGCTGTGATGCTGTATAATATATGTGAGGGCAAAACAATTTGCATAGGAGAGATATGGAAATGGCAATCTCAACCATGGGCAGTCTATTGATGCCCTCACAGGCCTGGCACTCATTGTTGTTCACTGTGACAATTCGTGGTAAATACTGTTCCTAACTTCCTGGGGCACAAAGGTGTCCATTTCAGTCTATTTGGCTACCCGCAGCTTGTCGTGTTTCCCTCTCTACATACATCGTCGTCACAACCCCTGTGGACAGTCTTCCTCTTCTTTATTCTTGAGTGACAAAGCATTTATAGCCAATAAATTTGTGGCAAATTTCAGGGGCACAATGGCCGAGTTGGTCTAAGGCGCCAGACTCGAGTGATTCTTATGCTTTCCTGTGCCATACAGGTGATTTCTGGTCTCGAAAGAGGCGCACGTTCTCGTTCACATGAATATGACTCCTCTTTTTTACTTGGTCTAAGCTTACGGCAAGAGCAGAGCATATGTAAAACTCCGTACTCATGTAGCCAATGCGAACACATACGTTAGGGGCCATGCCATGGGCATGGTCATTCCCGCGCGCAGCCGGATGCATTTGCATTCGCCTCTTAGAGATTACTTCCGTAACATGTACCCTTGGCAGGCTCCATATGCACTTCCGTGGCTGTCCATATACGCAGTATTGGTTCACCATAACCAGTTGGCTTATAGCCTGACCGGCTATGAACAATTGGTATCAACAGCGTCACCTGATACCAAGTGACATTGGACGTCGTGCCGCAAGTTGCACTCCCTCTTTACACACTCAAGTTTGTCTCTGGGATCATCAGGGGCACATGTGCAGACTTCGTAGAATAATCCCCAAAAGGCACCCATGACTCCAGACCCGTGATGCGGACCCCCAACCTCGGGCGTTACTGTAGCAAGGTTGGCAGGAGCATCTCATCCTCTCGCAGCCTCCACAAAACCCCAGTGACACGGAGCGTGAAGTACCTCCTTCCACAACGCGTCTAGACCCTCTCGCTCACCCAGATCGCGCCCCGACACCCCAGCCGGATGGCCCCGGTAAGCAGCCAGTGCGGCTCCGCCTTCTGGGCATCGTGCTCGACAGCGTGGTCGAGGTGCTCGAGCTCCTCGTCGCGGATGCGGCGCAGCGTCGACACGAGGTCGCGGATCTCGGGCCCGACCTCGTAGCCCTCCTCCTCCCAGCCGCGCACCATGGCGAGGAGCTCGCGCACCTGCCCGTTGTAGTGGTCCCCGATCTCGGTCTCGACCGCCTCCGTGCACGCCATCGCCGCCTCGTTGCCCATCATGGCCGTCGCCCACCCCAGCCCGTAGCTCAGCGCCGACCACGCCGGGTACATGGCCGTGGGGCGCACGCGGTGGCGGGCCAGCAGAGTGTTGAACGTCGTCAGGTGGCCCTCCTCCTGCTTGTACATGTGCCGCATCAGGGGCCGCAGGTGTGGCTGCCGCCGCACAACGGGAGGCGTCTGCGCAGTGTAGATGAGCGTCGCCGCCAGCTCGCCTGCCTGGTTGACCCGCAGCGCCGACGAGAGGAAGTCCTGCTGCTCCTTGGTGAGCGGCTTGCGCTTCCCCTTGTTGGCGTTGTCGCTCTTGGGTCCGTCACCCTGTGGTCCTGTTGGTGTGCTGTCGGCGACTTCGGCGCGTCTCGTGGGTGTGTTTGATACGAGGCGCCGCGATGCGACGGTTGGATAGAAAAGCGCGGGCGCGAGGAAGTCGTGGACTGGGAACTGTCTTGCCGCAGTCAATCTGCGGCGCGCCGCGCGCAACAACGTTGTTGATGGAGGCATGCCGGCGCTTAACGCAAATCCCAGCGCAAGTGGCTCTGGCCAAGATGGATTGTGTACACGAGATACTTTGTAGCCGAGAGAAGTCGTGCATGTCATTGACGGGTGGCCTGAGGTCTGGTGGCTGTTCCGTCTTGCGGATACCCTGACAAGGGTTCAACCCTCAGCCCAAGAATGCACCAGCATACCCGACCACGTCACGTAAAATACCGTAAGGTCGAGGTAGCACACCGAGACTTAGAGAGGTGCTGACGTGCGGATGAATGCCTTTGGAATATCTACGTGACTAACAATGACTTGGTTGAACAGGGGAATGTGGGCTTTCATGACCCATAATGCAACCATAGAGCGAAACTTTATGCAAATGCGCAAAACCAAAACGCCGAGTGCTTGATGATGATTACCTCCCCTTCCCCAGGTTCGAGACGGTGCTTCAACTGCAAGCCATGCCATGCAATGAGCCCAGGCCGGCCAGCAACTTCTTGTCATATTTGTGAGATTGCGCATATGAATTCGATAGGGGGCATCGGAAAACGAGCACTTCGTAGGAAAACTTCTTACACCTCCCAGGTGTCACCACGAGAGCCCACAGTCCGGGGCCGTCTTAGTTACTATAAAGAGGTCAGCATTCATTCGCAACACCCGACTCGGCGCGTCTCAAGACTTACTAGATCTGCAACGGAGCGGCCTGGTCCACCAATGTAAGCCAGTTGCCCTTCTCGTCCGCGCCCACAAGCCAGTCGTACGGGAACACCACGAGGTGGCCCTGGGTCATCCCCAGCAGCCCCTCGCGCTGCTCCCTGGTCAGCAGCTCTTCTACAGGGGCCCGGTGGCGGCTCCCTCTGGTGTTGGCGCGTCTGCGGCGCTTAACGGACCCCTGCACCCCCGGTGCAGGCGTCGTTGAGGCCGAGCTGCCTGGTGGCTTCTCCGAAATCGTCGGCGTGTTGTCAGGAGTGCTGAAGGTGGTGCGGCGGTCACGCTTGTCCGGCGTGGTCTCCCTGATGGCATCGGGCACGACAAGTTTGGACGACGGCTCCAATGCACTGCCATTCGTGTTGCTATCCTCGCGTGCTGCCGCTCCTTTTTCTAGGTCTGTGGCTGCCGCTGACGCTGGAATGAAAGGGCTGTTGGCAGGCGGATTGAATGCAGGGCTGCCCATGGGTGAATTTATGGCACGCGCCGCGGCGGCCGCTCTTTCCACGTCAAGTCTGGAGTCCTGTCGAGCATGGCGATGCGCTGGTGACTCATTCTCGGTCGGGGACTTCTTCAGACCGCCAGCCAGCGGAGGCAGGTTCTTACCAGCGTTGCCTTTACCGGGAAACTTGCTCGAGAACGAGCGGGTTGCGGGAAGCGCTGGACCTGGTGCTGATATGCCAGCTCCGCCAGATGCGGCTTCCGGGGGCGGCTTTTCAGATCCGCTGGGGTCAGCTGCCTCGCCCTGCTCGCTCTTCTGTGTCTCGTGAGGTCCTTCTTGTGCCACCTGCAGTCGTTTCTGGTGGTCTATGTACTCCGTGTACTGATCCCACTCCTTCACCTCGTTGTCTGGCATGCAGTGGAATACCTGCCTGTATATCTTAGTGTTGTTTTCCGCAATCCGGTACCAGACGTCCTCGTAGAAGGCAGTTTCCAACGGATCACGCATACAATCCTTGTCGAGGACAGCAGGCTTGATCTCAGCGGCAAGAGGATGCGACACGGACAGGATCGGTTCCCCGTCTGCGTCGAATAGTGGCGGCCCGCCAATATCCGTGTCGTCACCCTGTGGGAGGTCGGGGAGCTGGTTGGCCCTGGGCAGCCCTAGTTGGTCGGTATTCCGACGGTCCAGGGGAGGCATCACAGCTCTGCTGGGGCCTTCTCCGGCCGAGGCCGTCGCAGCAGGCTGCGGGCTCTCAGACTTCTGACTAGGGGCTGGACTATCGATGGTTCCTCTGCCCTCGGCTGAGATATCACGGGCGAGGTATTCGCGCCCACCAATGACAATGGTATCCCTGCCCTGGTCTAGACCCTTCTCCTGTGCCTCTTTCCAGCGATCAGGACCAAAACCCTCGACCTCGTTCTTCTGTTTGTGGTCGGCGGGTGCATCCACGCTAGCTGCTTCGACGACATTCGAATCAGAGTTGGAAGACTTGGACGACTGATCGCTGTTGTCCATTCGCTGGAGGTCGACGTCATGATTAATACTGTGACCTCTCTCGATCGGAGGACGCGGTACGTTCAAGTCCCCGTTAGCGCCTGACCGCCTTGAAGTTTCTGAGCCATCCGAGTCGCTGTTGTAGATTCGATCCATATCAGACTGGAAGGCCTCCTCGTTCTCCAGATCCGCGTTTCTTTCCTCTTCAATGATCTCGTCCACAGGAAGGCCAAGATGTTCTCTCATGAGCCGCATACGCAGCGTGTGTGCAAAGCGGCCGACCTGAAAAGGCTTCCCTGCCATAGTCGACCATATCAGGTCAGTGTCCCTAACGACTGCAGCACACTCGGAGTCACGAGAACCCAGCATGGATCGCTCATTGATGTTGGCCGAGCCTATCAAAGCCACGCGGTCATCAACAATGATAAGCTTCGCGTGAATGTAGAGTTGCTCGGTAACATGCATCTTATTAGGGCCAATCTCCCCCCATTGCCGCAGACTGAAGAACTGAATGTAATCTTCAGGTTCAATGCCGGCAGCTCGCAGTCTGCCGAATATCGAGGATTCCCCGCGACATATGCTTCGGTATTGACACTCCATGATGAGCCGGACGCTGGTACCCTCCTTCTCAGCCACGGTGTTCTGGAAACCGGGCATTAGAGGAATAAGTATGACGGCCTTCCAATCCTCGTCGTTTTCATAGGCGCGCTTGATGCGGTCCACGAGGGCATCACCAATGTTGTTGACTATTGGCACGCCGAGCGCCTCGGTGCTTGAGACAAAGAATTGGTTCTCGATGTAAACGAAATGGTCCGACTTTTCGATCATTTGGATATACGCGTTCTGAATACTGCACTCGGTGTGTTGTATTCCCAACGACCAAGTCGACGCGGATCGAAGAATCTGGACTTCGCAGGTCCCAGTGAGGCCCATGGCTTCCAAGTCTTCGTGCCGGAAGTCAGGCGGTGGAAGTAAGTAAGGCAAAGGCCGTGTTGGCTTCCTCCCGCGACGGAGATAATTCCACCGCTGCACGAAATGCCTCGTCAGATCACGAGCGGGTTGTCCGACCACTTGCATTGAGATGTCGTGCCACGGCATCCGTGGGATCTTTGATCGGTCATACATCTCTTCGTACGGCCGATCCAGGTTGAAGAAGTCCTGCACCCTCGGATTGGTGTAGTCCTTGCCCGGAAACATCTGAACGTGTTCAGCATCCCGGGGAACATTCTGGACTTCATCCGGCTCGAAGCCTGTCGGTTTATCATCCGTAAGTTTGTGCTGAGGCGTATCCCATCTACCAAAACACAGATCGATACCTCCGACAAAGGCGATATAATGGTCAACTACGCAGACCTTCTCGTGATGAGCAAAGAAGTATTGATTCTTCTTGTACTGGTTTGGTGATCTCTGCACAAAAATGTTTGGATGCAAGTTGAGCAAGGACCTCTTCGTGTATTCGGAGTTGATAGGAACGGCGGCCTCGACGTTGCGGTATACGATCACGAATATCTTCACGCCTTCTTGCGCCTTTGACTGGAGCAGCCGATCAAGACGCCATCTCTGGCTGATACAGGGTGGCCTTCGCATGTATATCTCCGGGCTCAGCCACCAGTCGTGGATATAGATTACATCTTTCGCCATGGAGATGGCCCGCGAGACATTCCACATGTAATCACGGGCGTCAACAAGCCACTGAGCATAGACGTTTTGCCGGACAGGCGCGAAGCTGGCGAATCGAATTTTGTCTGAGGCCCAGGGCGAGTTCTGTTTCATCAACTTGATGGACTCCTCAAACTGCGGCAGGTCGTGCTGCTGGGCGTAAAGTTTGACTTTTCGCTCAGAGTTGATAATGGTCAGCTTATGGTGGTGACTTTTCTTGGACGACTGGGGATCGTTGAGGAAATCGTCATCGTCAGCGACATCTGGTCCGTCCTGGTCGGACTTGGCCTTCTTGGAGCCCTTTCGCCCGACCTGCTTGAGGCCTTTCTTCTTGGCAATGATCTCAAATTTGAAGTCGACGAGGACGACATCACATATATCAATACTCTCTGGAGAGTCAACACACGCTATGTAGCTCTGTCGAATCAAGAACCACTTGCGATCTCTTCGAGTGACAGCCTTGGCCGGGTTGGCGATGCCATTAGCTGGCCGAATCTGCATGAAGCCTTCTTTCCCGTGATAGCCGCCCTCAGCCGCGAGGCGCACCCCCAGCGCGGACAGCTCAAAGAAACGACAGAGGCGGTTGCTGTCTGGCCTGAACATCAGCCAGCGTATCATTTCTCGAAGGTATTTCTCCAACGACCGTCGCTGGAACGTGATGTATTTGCGCTTTGCTTCGTCAGCGTCCTTAGCAGCCTGGGCTTGGGCGTCCGCCTCTGCGCCGGTACCGTCCTCAGGCATTGAGGTATTGCGCCGCGGACTAAGGACGTTCATGCGCGAGCCCTTGCGTTTCTTCCCCGAACGGCCCTCCGCTTCGGTACCTGTGCCCTCGGCAGCAGTCATCTCGCCGGCTGTGGCCTCACCGGCCGTCATTTCGCCGGATGCTACAGCCTCGGGCGCCTCAGCAGGGCGGCTCTCGTCTTCTTCATCACTGAAGTCCATTGCTTTGATACTCCGCAGGTAGGGAAAGGCCTTGGCTGGGAATTTGGGTTGCTTTGGTCCTACGCGGGCCCCGGGACGCTTTAGTCTCTCGGTGGTGACGCTGCCCTTGTACTTGAGATGCATGCGCACGATGTCTCCGATGCTCTTCTTCACTGTCCATATCATTCGGTTTGGCCCATTGCCATACTCGAGATGGATGGTGAACAGGGTGTGTCGCTCGCTATCGCCTCGAACCACACTGTCGCTGATGTTCACGCGGACTTGCTCAAGAAGCACGGGGATCTTCTTGTGGCCGTGTTCGTCACGCTGGAGCATGCTGGCAAACATGACCACGGCCGGCGCACCAGCCCGGAGCTCACCCATGAGTTCAGTAGACTTCAGGTAGTCGATGCGCTCGCCTTTTCTGTGCCGCAGAAGACCCAGAGTATTCTTAACTTGTTTCCATCTGTGGCCGCCGAACGTCGAGTATCGCTCCCCTCCGAAGCGTGGCCGCCGGGGCGTCTGTAATGCATCGCCATCCGACATGCCGCCACCTCCTGTAAAGACGCTCATTCCACGAAAATGGCTTCTGCGGGGGGTGTCCACCACATCGTCTCCTTCCTCCGCATCGACCGATCGACCCAGGTGTGAGTGACCCCTTATGGCGGGAGGCCTAGAAAGGTTGCGTGCTTCGGATTCTGACACAGCCCCACGGTCGCGAGGGTCTGGCATTGTCGAGCGACGTGGCAAGGAAGGAAAGCGGCGGGCGCTGGGGGAACCTGTGCGCGTCTTGGGGGTGGAAGGAACCGAGCCGGAGAACTGTCCTATGCGCCTCGGCAGGCGGCGCTTCTTCTTCGCGAAGGCGCCGTTAGATGGCCGCGGAGCTGACTCGTCCGCGGTCTCCTCCACGTCGGCATCGTCGACATCGCTGGCGTATTGATGGACATGTTGCGGTGGTTGGGGCCCTTCTGTCGCCATTGGCGTTGGAATGGGGTTGTTGAGAGTATCACGTGAATCGTGGGAGTCAATGGAAACGCGAAGCAATTTACTATGGTATAAGGATGCAGCTCGTTGATGGCGTTGGAAATGAGGTTCAATGTGGGAGCGTGTGGCACGCGGTCGGTTCCAGGCGGCGCCTTGCAGCCAGCTCTGACGTGAGAGATGGGCTTTGGATGATGTTGGAGACGGTCATGCAGGAGCGTTGGGACGAAGGACGACGAGCAGGCCTCACGGGAGTCTTGAGCAGGGCGCGCGCACGTTCAAGAGAGGCGGCGACGAGGACGGGTAAAGACCACAGTCTTCGGAGTCTTGGAAGCTATGAAGTCTCCCTTTCCAGGAGATTCGGTGACGGTTAGGAGGTCGCCAGCAATCTGGCTAACAACAAGCTTGTGGAGACTAAAGTAGGGGTCGTGCAAGGATGTTTCAGTGGAGGCAGGGAACCTAGGTCCACCTGAGCTGCTACTAATTCAGCACAGCTAGTGTACCTAGGTACCACGGAGGACACAGCACCAATCTTGCATGCAGCCGCACAAGTGATGTCACCCGGGAATCTCCATATATGGATACCCAGCTTGCCAGGTTACATGGACAAGTCCCCAGCCAACGGTGCCCCGCGACGTGGTTGACGCTTCACATGTGAGTTGCCAGCGGACCGCCCGCCAGAAACAGCTCCAAATCGAGAGCGAAGGCCTTGTGTTTATGATGATGGTAGCAGATGAAGCAAGAACCAGTTGAACATGGGCAACCCACACTGCGCAATCTCCCTGTATATACCGGGGTCCTACAATCCCCACAACTCTGTAGTCCTTGAAATTGAACACTTCAAGGCCCAAAATGGCGATAATCCGAATGATCCGACTGCCAAGCCATAGCATGTTTGGGCCCATTTGCACAAAAACTCAAGGCTATTCATCTGTATCCTACCGTGTGATACCACTTCTCCTATATGCTACGACAAATTCAAATAGAAACTTATAAAGGTTCATATTTCAGGTATATAAACAAGCTTTATATCATAAACAAATCAAACATAATTTACATGTATCATAAGTATCTTGCTACACATTCCAGCTCAATTTTGCGGCGGCCATGCACCGGTCAAACCAGTCATCCGCGTCCGAAACCCCATCCACAGCGACTGACCACCTGCCAGACTCGACGAGTGATGCCCAATGCGCTAGTATCTCAGCAAGGCGAGGCGGCCGTCCGTCCCCCCAAGGACAACGGCTTGTGAAGTCCCCTGCGTCCGACAGTCCAGAGGGATTGATGAGACGGACGACAGCCACATCCGATACCTCGGCGACGATGTAGAGGCCGGCACGGCGATTCACGGTGAACTTGCCAAAGCCCCAGGCCCTGTCAAAGTCCTGTAGCTGGCGCGGGACGCTGTTGGCCACGGCTCGTGTAGCGGGTAGGACGAGGCTCGCCCACTCGTCTCCGTCCAGGTCTCCTGCGCCGGCGGGGTGGGAGCGTCGGGACGCCTGCTGGCTTTCGGATGCGTAGAGCTCTGTGAGACTTTCGGCAGAACGTCGTGAACCCCGGGGCGACGAATGTGAAGCCGGGCCGCTGGGCTCGTGAGAGGAACTCGGCTGCAAAAGCACTGGTGTGGAAGGCGGCCCGGGTCTCTGGGTCCAGCTGGAGGGGTTCGCGTCTCTGGGCGGGCTGTGACAGTCTTTGCTCGACGCTGTTGAGGAGGCGGTCCCATGACGAGAGAGCATCGGTCACGTCGTTGTCGGCCCAAGGCCGCATGTCAATGATTCCCTGTGCGGCATCCCAAAAGTATTTCCCAGAGTTCCACTTGTCGAGGGATAGCCGCAGGGCGAAGTCGAGGGCGATCCATTGCTCGTCAGGAGGGAACGGTCCGGGCGCCCAGTGCCAGACCACGCGACAGCTCTGGAGGTTAAGAAATAAGCCTCCACCCGTGGGCTCGCCGTTATTCTGGCCGTAGAGTAGGATGATCTCAGGCCGTTCATAAAGCGCGAAAGTAGGACTCCAAAAGCCAAGGGGATCGGGCTGGAGCATGTGCGGTGTCAGCACGCCTGGACCTCGCCCCGGCGGCGAAAGGGTCGTCTCTATGGACGAGAAGAAGCGGTAGATGGGCAGCTCCTCGAGACCGTCGACGTTTGCGAATTCGGGAGCAGCCTCCAGAAATCGATTCACCAGCGTTCGCTCCGTGATGGCCGTTGGGTCGTGCTCGGTGGCTCG
This sequence comes from Diaporthe sp. PMI_573, assembly GCA_021399435.1. NCBI lineage: Eukaryota > Fungi > Ascomycota > Sordariomycetes > Diaporthales > Diaporthaceae > Diaporthe > Diaporthe sp. PMI_573. The sequence goes on along the minus strand of JAJTUP010000002.1, from coordinate 1,943,462 downwards.
TCGTAACAGTGCATTATGCATATCTGCACACCGCTCCGGAAGAAACGCCATGCCTAGTGAATGTTGATACAAGCATACTACTACAATTTCCGGACAACTACCTTGTGACTTATGAAAACTTATGGGCTTTCTGGCTTTATATCTAGTCACAAACAACGGACTGTTATTATTAGGGCGTTTCGTATCCTGTCTTCTTCTGCGTTGGTAATCTCTCTTCTTCTCTGCCGCGGCTCGTTTGGCGGGCCGTAGAGTCTGAGAAAAGGCACTGGACGAATTGACGTCTGATACTGCTTATGCATAGGACTGTTCCACGAGCCAGTGGGCAGACACCTGATATATCTTGTAGACTCAGTTTGAGTCTGTCTAGGTGTGCGATCCAACCCCCCCCCCCCCCCGGGCAGGCCAACCCCAGCCCCATGGTTGAGCTGGGTCCACCCCCAACCCTAAGCACAAATAGCAGGGCGAGGGGTCCGATAGTGACAAGAGGGTCGCTTCGCGTCAAACCAAGACGCGTTATGCGCAGGAGTACTTCACCACATCGACGGCTGGCGAAGACACCCAGGTACTCAGACAACCATGCCCAGGTAAATCCGTGCATAACCCAGACTGCACTGGACTTTTGCTAACTTTCGAGGAGGGAGATCATCACAGTTCAGGCAGGCCAATGCGGCAACAGCAGTCAGTAACTCATCCATATTGATCACGAAGTCTGGCCGGCTGCACCGTGAACATTCAGCGGCGCCCGTTGCTGACAGCCCCCAGTTGGCAGCCAGTTCTGGCAGCAGCTTTGTCAAGAACACGGAATTGGCCAGGATGGCAACCTCGAGGATTTCGCGACTGAGGGCGGTGACCGAAAAGACGTCTTCTTCTACCAAAGCGACGACACACGGTACATCCCTCGGGCTATCCTCATCGACCTAGAACCCCGCGTCATCAACGGAATACAGACTGGGCCTTTCAAGAACATATACAACCCTGAGAACTTCTATGTTGGCAAGAATGGTGTTGGCGCCGCAAACAACTGGGGTGATGGGTACCAGACGGGCGAGACCGTGTGTGAGGATATCATGGAGATGATAGACCGCGAAGCCGACGGCAGCGACTCGCTTGAGGTAGGCTCAACCAGAGGATCGCGTTTTGGGGTTGTCTAACGTTCTGCATAGGGATTCATGATGCTGCATTCTATCGCTGGTGGCACGGGTTCTGGTCTGGGGTCCTTTCTGCTCGAGCGGTTGAACGACAGATTCCCCAAGAAGATCATTCAAACATACTCCGTGTTCCCAGACACTACGAATGCCGGAGACGTCGTCGTGCATCCCTACAACAGTATGTTGGCGATGAGGCGGCTGACGCAAAATGCCGACTCAGTAGTGGTCCTCGACAACGGCGCTCTGTCTCACATCGCCGCCGACAGACTACACGTCCAAGAACCGTCTTTTCAGCAGACCAACCAACTTGTCTCAACCGTCATGTCTGCCAGCACGACAACACTGCGGTATCCGGGCTATATGCACAATGACCTCGTCAGCATATTGGCCTCGCTGATTCCCACACCTCGGTGTCATTTCTTGATGACCGCATACACACCATTCACCGGCGACCAAGTCGAGCAAGCCAAGACGGTGCGGAAGACGACGGTACTGGATGTCATGCGGAGACTGCTGCAGCCCAAGAACCGGATGGTCTCGACCGTCCCGGGCAAGAAGAGCTGTTATATCTCTATCCTCAATGTCATCCAAGGCGAGGTGGACCCGACGGATGTGCACAAGAGTCTCCTCAGGATACGCGAGCGCAGGCTGGCCCAGTTCATTCCCTGGGGCCCGGCCAGTATACAGGTGGCCCTCACAAAGCGCAGTCCTTACATCCCGATGAGCCATCGTGTGAGCGGTCTCATGCTGGCAAATCATACAAGCATTGCAACGGTAGGTACATGTCTGGTGCAATTGTTGATAAATGACTCTAACATGCTATGCAGCTCTTCAAGAGGATCATCAGGCAGTACGATGGCATGCGGAAGCGCAACGCGTTCATGGAGGTTTACAAGAAGACTGCCCCGTTCTCCGACAACCTGAACGAATTTGACGAATCGCGAGAAGTGGTGGCCGACTTGATTGCCGACTACGAAGCCGCCGAAAATGCGGATTACCTCAATCCAGACCTGGGCGAGAAGGCCACCTCGGCTGAGACCGACAGGCGTGTTGCCTAGAGGTGGTGGGTCCCTGCGATGTGACCAAGGTTGATTGAGATTTGGCCAACGGCGTTTGTGAGGGATTAAAACCGGAGTTGTTCGGCTGGCATATGACTTCACGAGATACTTTTGGGTGCATTGGACCGCAGGCGTTTGTGGTAAGATACCAGGCTGGAAGACCCATGTCAGGACATGATTCTCAAGGTTTCGGGATGGCCCGGCCCTCTTCGAATCCGCCGCTTACTATTCTGCCTACTCAAGGGCGGAGGCTTGCGCGGTTTATGCCCTATGTGTCATGGCAAGCTCTGTGTGACAATTCCCTGGCATCAATGATTCCATCCGATTCTGGTATGTAGGTGGTGGCGTGTGGGGCAGGATGCGGCTGCAATTCTGTGCTGGGGCCTGAGTGAGTGACCCACCATTTACGTCAACAGCGCGTAGTAGAGTGACGTAGCTTCCCTGAGAGCTACAACATTATCTACTTATAAGACCTTTCTTTTCGGGTCGGAAGGGCCTGTCCTTTCTTTTGCCTCATCATCAAACAAGATACCCAGCGAAGCCAGAAGTCCTCACATCAACAGACTCAATCTCAAAACCATACATTCAATCAAAGCACCAACCAATCTCTCACCCAACACTCAGTAAGCCACCAGCTGCCCCTACCTTCTCTCATCCCGCGCGGTCGAACACTCCGCAAACGCGTTCCCTTTGGAATTGAGGAGCTGACATCACTGTCCAGAGATGACTCAGTCCAAGGCCGACAAGATTAACGAGGCTCAGTCCAACCTGCCTCTCCCCGAGCAGCCCCCCGTCGCATCTGACTGGCAATCTGCCGACGCCCGCAACGTCAACGTGGACTCGGGCCGCGACGTGACGAGCGACATCTCGACGGGTGCCGCCTCCACCGCTGGCTTGCGCGAGCCCGCCACCAAGTCCTCAGAGGCGACCGACATGAGCAATATCGGTCGCGAAGGCAAGGACAACCTGGACGGCCCCCCCAAGGACGCCGCCGCGCGATAGGTGCCTTCCCAAAGCCCTTTCGCCCCCGCCCCCAAACAACAGCGGAGCTTGGATTGATTTCTCGTGGTTTGGCGTTCTCTGGGAGGGACATGAGTGGAATGGGATGACGAGCATGATCATGCCTATGCCGTGAGGGCCCGGCATGGCTTTTTGGCATGTCAAATGGAATACATTGCATTGACTAATTATTATAACTCTTTCCTGTGACCTGTTCTAGACTTTCACTTTTTCAAATGGCGAGGGAGTCAAACATGGTGCTGTCATCATTGTAGGAGGTCGGATGTCGATTCAATATCCTTCGTCGTTTCCAGGCCTCGACTGGATTTGATCTGGGGAATGTCCGGTCCAGGTCCAATCTTGGACTTTATGAGTCATGTGAGAGCTTTTCCCTGCTCACGCTTTTTGAAGAGATTTAGTTTGTAAATTCATGGGTGTGTTATGCGCGTGGCTCTCAAAATTCCGACAATCTTGTCATCCGATGCGGGAGATGGGCTTAACTGAGCGAATGTGGTTTCCTTAAACACTTCGCTTGTCTGAACCCAGATAGCACACACATATGTGACATCGAAGTTGTCCCCGCAGGTTCTCGGGCACAACATCCTAGCCCCTATGGTCGGGCTTCAAAGACAACGATAATGTTGTGCTCAGACCATTAATTGTGACGAACCGGACCCCGGAGCCAAGTCCACAAATGGCTTCCGTTTCCCCTCGTCACGAGGCCACCCCAAGCTTGCCTCAACTGCAAACGGCTCTGATTCTTGAGTCTATTGAGCCTCTCAAAAATGGGAATAAGAAACATTGCATACTGACAAGACACAAGATTACACTTAATTATCCGTGGGCCGCTGTTTTTGGTTTTGAAGCCATTTGAAAGGCTTGTTCATAGCAAAAGTCAAGAAATAATGCTTTCAAGCTCAAGTCAGCAACGACTTTTACTTATGCTCAGAGCTACTTAGGTCGGCCCAGAGCTTAGTTGGGTCAGTGAAATTCTACAGCCATGAGCTTGAATGGAACCATCTGTGCTTTATACCTGACTATGGACATGTGCTGGCACTCAGCCTGTCCATGTACAGTTGGAGCATTGAACAAAGCAGATACTGGCAGGATCATGCACTGGAACAAGCCCTAGGTCAATACCAGATATATATAGCCCAGCATTATTATTACTTTGTAATTGACAGAATTACAGAGTTCGACTGACTTGGGAGAGCAAGGAGCCAGCACTGGAGAGCATTGTGACATGTACCTCCTAACCTTCTTTTATCTCAAGCTGTTTCCCACATCAGCTTCGATCCTGAAACCTGCAAAAGTCTCTGTGCTGTAGTTTGGAGAACCCCTTATGCGTTCACCTTATATTATTCATTCGTGTGCCTCCATGGAAGCTCATATGTACGAGTGAACAAGGGAGCAGTCAAATTAAGGTTCAAAACTGTATGAACAAAACCTTTGTGGAAGGTGTGACCTAGGGCCGGCTGCACATTTTCTGATGGGCAAGGCTTCCAGGTCTGTAGCAAAAGTCTGCGAACAGCAGGGAGTATTTCCTGAAACCATATCACTCTGTGATGTTATATGTAGACCGCCATGAGAGGCCAGCTTCCAGGTCCATCAATGGCACTTCGCCTGTCCGCAGCTCTCGGTACCCGGCATTCTTGATGCCCCTTCAGGCCGGTGTCTGTCAGGCCGGGTGTGCTGTACCTAGGTACCTAAGCATTTTGTTGCTGGGCTAGAGCAACAGAAGCTGGGGCCATTTTCTGTTGTGAGGCCGCAGCATAAAAGGCCTGGCAGTGGCAGCAAGTCCGAAGCTTCCTCCAGCGTCACCACCTACCCACCACACGCGAAGAAGGGACGACAAACCAACACCCAGGCGACCACCAACCTTTTCAACCATCAACTTCAGGCCCTGGCAAGCACTCAGTCCTTTCTTTCTTCTAATTTGAAACAAGTGTCTTCCCAAACCAAACCAACCACTCACTCCTTCAAGCATCCATCTTCAGCTCTGCCCAGGTGGTAAGTAACCAGTTCCTTCCTCTGGTTTTTAACGCGTCTTTCTTCCCAAACCAAACTCTCCATTGTGCAGACAATGATCCATTCCTGTCCCTTTCACACCATCACCCAACTTGAACCTGTCTACTGACGGTGTCTCAGTTGTTGAGCATCCAAGGTGGAACGCATGCTCTTCTTCTGACGCGGACCCCAACTATCTCGAGAAGCTCCTTGTCCTGGTCACAAATCCCAGCTTGAAGCCTTCTCAGAGGGTCAACTGCCTGACTGTCATCCTCGGTAAGTCCCATTCGCTCCTTCCACTTTCTCCCTGGTGTTACAGCCTCCCAGCTTAGGCACGTTGCTACGGCTTTGTGGTTTCCGTCTGTGAATCATTCCCCAAGGCGCTCTGATTTCTTCCCTGTCTCGCCCTTCTTACCAAAACACTCACCAGACTCGAGCATCACAATCACTCTCTTTTCACACCTGTAAGGGCAAGTCTGTACACCCTCACTTCCGTACATATGGTCCTCACCCTCCCAAAGTTAAAGAAGTTCAAAACACCTTTTGCTTTTAGGCCTTGGTCAGCCTTTCATTTTGATAAACCCTGGTATCCACTTCCACTTTCCCCGTCCCAGTCTTGCGAGAAGTATCGAGGCCAGTGGCTCCTACCATCTGCACCAAGTGCACAAGTTCCTGCATTGGAAGGCCCCTCTGTGTCCTTCAAGCAGCAAGATGTGGGTGGAATCCTCACACTCCTTGAAATCTGTGCTTAAAGTCTCCCATTTTGAGATCTTGTCTTCAGACTTGGAAGACTCCTTGCTGCTCAACAGCTGATAGATAGCCTGTTTCCTGTGGCATCTCTTGCACATCCAACGAGCACTTGTCCATTTCCGCCCTTTCTACGCTTCCTCGCCTTTGTGGTTCTTGGGATCCCGAAACCTGCAGTCCAAAAGACAAAGCTAACGTTTCCAGGCAACAGAAAATTCGAGATAAGACCTGGGACAGATACCAAGACACGATGGCGCCAAAGCCGCAGAAGCGCGAGTACAGCGCGGTAGAGCTGGCCATGCTGGTATGAAGCCTCCTCCCTCCGTATCGATGCTATGGCACACACCCGAGTTGACAACTAACTGGCAACCCACAGGATGATATCGGTGCTGGTCGTGTCGATGAGCTCCCCTTGGAGGACCGCGGCACGGTTCCTCGCGACGGCGCTGCCATGAGCAGCATTGAGAGCCGCCGAACCGGTACACAAAATACATGGAACGACGCCATTGCGAGAGGCGCCTTTGAAGACGAAGACGCCGCCGTTGTCGTAGGACAGAGAGAACTTGGGAATGGCCAGCTTGCCCGCATGCGTCGAGCTGCCGACCTGTCGTACATGGCTGTCAACCGTAACCTTGATTACAACGACCGTCGTCTGCGACAGAACCACAACGGTCAAGTCGCTCCTCGAGCACAATTCTCCCGAGGCGAGCGAGGTCCTGCGCGGGCTGGGCTGGCCCACACGGGGGACAGCCCTGTTGAGCTTCGCGGAGCAACGCGTGCTAGTCGTCAACCACCTGTCACGACTATCACTGCGCAGCGCCCTATTGGTCCGTCAAGAAATAGCATCTTGCCACGCGTCGTTCCCCATGTTCATGGTAGGAACAAAGCCTCGTCGCCCTCATCAACGGCTACCCGGCCTTCGGACGGAAGTCAACCTCCGGCCCAGTCCGTAGCTGTTCCGGCTCAGAGCAGTGGCCCACAGGAGGAAGTTCGGGTGCGTGCAATTACGGTGAACTTCCAACTGCCAGATGGGCACTCCGTACTGTTCCAGGCACCGGTGACGTTTGCTTCGCCAACCTTCATCAACCGAACCGGGGAGTACCCAGGGACTGTTTACCTGGTGAATGGACCCAGCACTGTCGACGATCAGATCATCCTGCATATCGACGAGGACCGCGTTGAAGACGTCATGCGTCATACCAAGGACTACGTAGACTACCTGTCAGATTCCGATCGCCTCATCCTGCAATTCAAGGACGATTCCGGTCACATCACCTGGTTCGTGGTCATATTCCGCCAGAGGGATACCATGGTCTCTTTCGTGGATGCTCTTCGAGACTTCGTCGACCGCCTGAAGAAGCCATCCCCAAGTCTAGCCAGTACGAACACGCGCCCTTCCACCGTCGGCACTCCGGCAGCGTCCATCGAGCCTTCTCGTGACGCCCCAGCCCCGATAGTCGAGAGCCCTCGGCAAGAAGACACCATGAAGACAGTCTCGGTGGCCATTCTTGAGGACATCGTGTCCTGGGCAATACACATTGTTGCTTTCATCAGAGATGCAGGCCCTGCTGAGTTGGCGAATGCGGATGCTTTGCCCGGGATCATCCGAGGAGCTTCAGCAGCGGTTCTGATGGAGAAGCATGCTGGCTTCTCTGACATGGAGTCCAAGCAGCGTGTCGCTTTTGTCGACGAGGTCTGCGTCCCGAAGGTATACGAGAGGTTCCAGCGCAGACTGATGGAGGGTGAAGTCGAGAAGAAACCGACAGAGCCAACGTCAACAATCGCATCTAGCACTCGGACTTCTCCAAATGAGCAAGAGATCACGCGCCATCGTCCCAGGTACACCATTGGGCAGCTAATGCAGCTCGAGTCCACGGCCGTCGACCCACCTAAATGGTTGACCGAGCTTAGATACCTCCCCGAGATGAGCCACGAGTATCGAGTCCTGATCCAGGGAATTATTCAAAGAGCTCGTGGAACGGCTCAGGTCCGAGGACGCACAATTCCTCGGACTCTTCATACAAATTCCCCGAAGGCAGAGTACGGTCTGGATGGCAATGTCTCTCCAGGTATTGTGCGAGAAGCCAGCAGCCCCAAGTCTGATACCGTTGCAATACAAACTGCACCAAGTATCACCGTGACTGCTCCGTCGGGCACTCCCAATCCCAGTGATGTTATTGGATTGGATTGGAGCTGGATCCGAGCCTCGATCCAATCCAGTCCAGACGTGGGGACAGGCAGCCTCCAGGATATCCAGAACCGATCCAGTTCATATTTTTACCCTTTTGGGACAATCAATGAGCCGCTGAATAAGCAGACTTGGAGTAGAACTGTTCTTGTCCTTGGGTTATGACACCACCTAACTACGGAGCTCATGTTCTCTAGCAACTTGCGTCTCCAGTATGTTCTTCTCGCTTCCATCATCTTCGCCGCCTTCCTCTCCCTCACCCAGCCCATCCGCCCCAACTGTACTCCCTGCCTCACCCTCCATCAAACCGATGGCAGAGTCATCAAATGCCTTCTGCTCCGGGCGACCATACCAAGCTCGTAAGCACTCGCTGGCTTCAATGACGTCCATCCGGAGCCGTGAGCGATGATTTGGTGTTTCGATTCCAGGTGGTTTAAGGTAGTACAATTGCCCTTGCCGGAAATAGGAAGTCCCTGTTGGCGCTGCTGCTGTTCGCACAGATAACAGTACCAGAACGTCTTCGTCGGGTCCTGCTTGAGTTGTATGTCTTCACCATACTGCCAGACGACTGATGTCCTTTTCTTGGTGTGCTTTTGGGACTTTGCCACAACAGAGTAGCGTACATATTGCTTCCCATTCAGCTTGAATTCGTCGGGTTCGATCAGGGTTCCGTCGGGGTCGTTTGGGCGAGGACTAATATATGTTGGAGCAAGAATAACTCTGTCAGAATCAGGACGGCGACCGCTGGCAGCACCGAAATAGCTGGAGATAGTGGCCATGGTGTAGCTGGTGAGTGGACTGTTCAGACACGTCTGCCACAGTAGAAGGACTGCTGAAGTCGCGAGCGACGCGTTTGCCTCCGTGCTTTTAATAGCGTAGCAATCTGCACGCGTTGGATGTTAACCCAATAGCGGAACGATAGTTCGCGCGTCGTGTCGTGGTCTGCGACGGCAGCTGCGACGGGAGACTCCTCATGACCACTCAATTAGGCTTAGCTCTTGCCTTATCAGGTTAGACCATTGGAGCTCCAGGAGCTGGTTGCCAATCAATCCAATCCAGTCCAAATCTTCGAGAAACCCAAATCCAGTCCAGCCATTTTCCGACAAATCCAGTCCAATCCAAATTGCCTCCAATCCAATAACATCACTGCCCAATCCTGAGGAGCCTCTTGTCTCTATCCACGGCGAGGTGAACGGCCTGAATTCCTCCAGGCACAACAGGAACGGCATCGATATCCTTGGCCAGAGCGCCGGCCAGTTTACCGGTGCTCTGTCGCGAGACAAGTCCCACTTGGAGGATTTGATGCTGCTAGATCGAGTAGAGGACTTCGAGTTGATCCGTGCCCATGATCCTGAGGTCGCCGAGATTGCCGACCGGTTTGCGCGGGTCCACTTTGACGAATGAGGACCAATTTAGAGCTGCTGTGTTTCGCAGGCCTGGGTTGGTTTTGGTGGAGGTGTTCCTTTTGAGAGCGCGATTCGACTGTCTGGCATTGGAGGCGATTGTCGGCACAGACTCCGGAAACCTCATTTCTGACTTTTGTTGGTTTCCCGGTGTTGAGGTGTTGAGACATTTCTGGAAGGGATCTTGGGCAAATGAGAGTCGGTTGGGGGGTTGTTTGACAGTAATGTAGAAAAAGTGCTCTGGATCCAGGAGTCCTGATCTGGCAAATATCGGGACTTCACGCAGCTGAATCTGACAGCGGCTCAGAACCGCCATACTCTAGATAGAGAATGGCAGCTTGTACTTGGAAACCATCGTCACCTCTCGCTGGTCGAATGGTTGGTTTCTCAACCATGTACTGGTCAAGTCGACAAATTTTTGGCAGCCCACCAAACCGAAGTCGAGATGGTGGTGAGCATACAGTACCTTGAGAGCCTACCAAGATGTCATCAACGTGCCTCCACTTATACTCGGCTGTGAGACTCGACCTGAATGAGCATCACGAACGAGGTTCCTGGATTTAGCCGTGCTGAATTCGACAAGAATTATCTAGACACTGCCCATAACTTGTCTCGATCTTAGCCCAAGTTTCTGGCAATTGAGGATACCGACCTGCGGTCACTGATCTTTGCGGACCAAGCGCTTGCACCCAAGTGACACACTGACGCAACCAAAAATCTTGGGGCTTTTTGCCTGGTTCCAGGCACTTCCATGCAACCATGCCGCTCACTCATGCACCCACTTCGTGTCCTCTCTGGACACGATAATCTCATCGACAGGGAGCCTTTTACCGACGATCTCCTCCCCATTGGGCAGATCATTCTCCACGGCACGCTTGTCAGCCTCGGCCTCATCGGCGGCGATGCCGGCCTTGACGTGGCGGGCGACGAGGCGGCGGCGGGCGACGGCAAAGTCGACGTCGACGAACCACACCTCGTCCATGAGGCGGGCGGCCGACGACCACGGCTCCTTGTCCAGCGCGACGTAGTTGCCCTCGAAGACGACGATGCGGTGCGAGGGGAGGACCGCGATGTCGGCCTCCTTGGGGTCCTTGACGGCGTGGTCGAACGACGGCGCAAACACCGTTCCCCGTGGGTAGTCCTCCGGCCGCCCCGGGGTCTCCAGCGGCGCGGGCGGTGGCGGCACGGGGAGGGGCTCGCGCAGGGCCTGAATAAGCTTGTGGAAGGAGGTGCCGTCGAAGGTGAACTCGGCGCCGCGCCGGGCGTGGGCGGTCACCGGGTCGGGCATGGCGGACAGCTGGGCCCGCGTCAGGTGGAAGCCGTCCATGGGCACGAAGGCGGCTATCGGGTCCGGGGAGTAGGAGGCGTGGGAGGGCTCCAGCCTTGCGCCTTTCGCCTTGAGGGCCGTGGCCACGATCTGGGAGAGGGTCGTCTTGCCTGGGTGTCTGGTGTGAGCTTGCTGGACAGGACATCACCGGATGTGTAGGTGCTCAGAACCGCCCCGGGGGCACCGCCTTTGGAAAGCTCTTGACTGACCTGAGCCTGGGATTCCGCCGATGCCAACCACTGCAGTTCACCATGTTAGTCGTACATGTTCTGTTCATATATATATATATATATATATATATGCATGTATATCTGCAAGCCTGAACTGTGTCTCATTCCCTGGAAGCTCGCTTGAGCCGTGCCCCTAACATCTCACGAGTTGTTACAACCTGCAACGTTCGTGAACTGTAAACACCTCTGCGGTGTCCTCTCATTTTATTTGGTCTCTCGTTCGTCAAATCGACCGAATCAAATCACAACAGTCACTCACTGAATCGCCGTTCTGGGGGCGTGGCCAGGAACTTGTCCCAGACCTTTTCCACGAGTCGTTCAACTTGGCTATCCATGTCCGCTTATTACTCAACTTGAGTTGGTGTGATGCGGTCTATGAATTCGAATATACCGACGGCAAATGTTTGCAAGGGGAGTTGGTGAAGATGACTGTAGAAGATAAAGCCAGAAGAGGAGGGGAGGTGGGCTCCGAGCCATTGCAGTGGACGTCTTTCCCACCGGCTTGCATCACCACCAACACACCAACAGCCCCACCTAAAATAGGAACCCTCTTGGGACCCAACCTTGCAATTCAACGCCCATCCATCCACTTCCTGGGGCCAGCCAGCCTGCACACTGATGTCAACGCCTGCAGCCCTACCGAGGGTGGACTGACATGATCCAATATCCAACTTTCCAGGCTCGTCTGCATTGTTTCCACTAAATTACAGCCACCTCCTTGACTACCGGATTTTTTTGATTTTTTTTTCTCCAAGTCATAGTCACCTACCTTCTCACTGTCTTTCTATCCCCGGCGGGCCGACTGTACGAGGGGCGCCCGGGAAGAGGGAGAAGGGACAAATGGCCCAAGATGGGATAGACGACGACTCGGGCGGGCTATTCAACATCTCCATCTCCGACTCCGAAGGGGAAGACGGCGGCATCGACACGAGCCACGGCATCGCGAGCTCCTCCAAGAAAGAGCACCGCACCGGGCAGTCCGAGGAGGCGTTCCGGGCCGTCAAGAGCGGATACCGGGCCAAGGTCGAGAACGGCGAGGTGAGTCAGCAGGCAAGTAGCAGTGATATCAGATGCGGCGCTTTTGGTTTTTGCTATTTTGATATGCGAACGTCCTGGCAACAGAACCTCACACACGCACTTTTACAGATATGGAAGTCGGTGGATGTCCCGCCCGGCCGTCGCAGGGTGCTGAAGCACGAGGCCCAGGAGCTGCTGCACGCTGTGGAGGAGCTGTATTTCTTCCGGAGGTTCGAGGAGGCTGTCTCGCTCGTCGGCAGGATCTTTGAGGGCGAGGGCGGTGGGGATGGGCTTGATGGTGACGTCCGGGGTTTGCTAAGAACCTACGAGAACAAGTGCAATGAGAAGCTGGGCCGGTAGCGAACTTGGCACGGCGTAGAGCATTCTCGAGAGTCTTGTCAGGTAAACCATGAAGTCGTGCCCCCAACGAAATGCCATGGGCCGGCAGTCTTGGCAGCACTGGATCTGCATATACAGTTCTGTTGATTTGAGAGTAGGAGTCATTTCTTGTAATTATGACTATGTGTCTATCATGTCTATTGTGAGATCAAGCCCTAGGGCGATCTTGAGCGGAAATCAAACCCGCTCAAAACGAAGTATCCGAAACGCCACGTTCTAAAACAACCAAGTACTCCTTTTACCGAGCTCTAACCCACCCTCGCCTTTTGTTTGTGTGTCAAAAGCCAACGCTATGCTGAGTGTATCAAGGTCGTGTGTTGCATGTGCAGGTCGTAGCACCGTGGTGGTGGTGCTCGAGTGTTCGTGTATGTGTTGGTCGGTCATGACCAGAAGTAGAGGGGAAGACGGCGGCAATCTATGCAGCCATGGCCATCTTCATCTTCTCCCTCTCCTTCTCCTCGGCAAAGACCCTCCTGCTCATGGCCAGCACGGCCTCGAAACCCTCCTTGCCCTTGATTGCGTTGTCCCTGAAGCGGTTGACGGAGAAGTCCTCGATCTTGTTCCTGATGCGCTGCCAGCCGCCGCAGAGCGCGGTGATCTGGGCCTCCTGGGCGAACTGGGTCTGGTGGTCGCCCATGGGCTTGTAGACGACTGTCTCCTGGCAGTTGATGAAATTGGACCAGGTGAGGTTCCAGGACACCATGGTGACCGTCTTCTTGGCCGGGTCGACGTAAGAGGTCTCAAACACCTGGCTGACATCCCCAGCGCCGATGATGGACTTCATCCATTCTGGTGCGGATTGCTTGCAGGTTATGAGACGTTCGGTGCGGAGGATGCCTGTTGAAGGCTCGACGGAGCGGGCGAGGGTGTCAACTGCGACGACGTGGGTGGATTGCTCATTCCAGGGGCAGTACTTGCGCCAGTTGGCGGTTGTCACCTCCTCCCACGAGTAGTTGAAGGTGTGTGAGCTGGAGAAGACCTTCATTTTTGGGATCGGAAGCCTTGGAAGTCTTGGAAAGTTTGCGTTGCAGTGATGGTGGTCGAGAAATAAATCTCTAGTAACTTCTGTTGGCGACACCGGATGTGTTCGGTATTTGCTTGTGATGACTCTCGGCGGGCCTCGGGTTTTGGTGGATCTGCTCGTGTCTCGACTCTCTGGTGTGTTGTCTAGGTCGACTCTTTGTAGGAAATCAACGTCTATGCAAACGACTCGACAGGTGAAAGGTTGAAAAGGAAAGTGTCGGCAGTCCAAGCCTTGTTGTGAATGTGTGACTTGAGAGATGGAGGATTTTCACAAGTCGGCAAAAGATAGCGGAGAGCGAGCAGGGTGCGCGTTTTTAATGGGGCTGCTGATTAGAGTTTCGAAAATTCTGGCGGCGGCGAAAGGGCGACGAAAGTAGATCGGAACCCAGAGTTTTATCGAGCCAACCAGAAGGCGCCCTTTTGCCCCCAAGAAGCTGGGGTCAACAAAGGCTGCAAGGGGGGTGGACGAACCGACGGCGGAGCGGAGACGGCGGGAATCCGGTCTGTGACAAACAACGCACTAACATGCTAGCGCCTCGTATTGGTGGCGATCTGCTAGCAGCGCAATAGAGAAGATCCCTTTGTTTTTGCGGGTCATACCGGCTCCGCGAACCATGCATTTGATGCGCCTTGAGCGAATGACGAGCGCGATCGGCCGGCCGGAACGTCACGAACGGGGGGCTCACGACAACAATATTGACTTCGATTCGAGACGGTTCCATTTGGGTTTACGGATGTATGCTCCGGTATGCGAGAGTGTCTACCGTTTGCATCCCTCGCACACACTTGTTGCTCGCCTTGTCGTGTACAAAGCATGACGTTTGTTGGTGGAATATATATGTGGTTACCCAGTCGTAAAGACCCACATTTGCGGTTGTTGCGTGCCAGCCAGACAGCAGGGCCAGCTAACAGTACCTGCTCCTGCTCAATATCAAGATAGCTGGGCGAGTTAGTGCCCCAGGGTTGCACGTGCAGCAAGACAGTCTGATCACGGCTCCATCCAAGGGGCTTTACTGTGGTTCTTTCAATGACCCTGTCGGGTTGACCGAGCAGAGGAGATTGTCATTCATATCATTCCACGAAGGGGCACGGGGAAGTACGAAGCAGCCAACGCACAAAACACCTTCGGATTGCTGTCACAACATTGATTCATCACGGATACAGGGCTACCCTATCTAGGTAGCCCAGGTTGGCGATTCCGCCGCAGGGCAACTTAATAATCGTCCCCTCGGCTGATGATCTCCTTGCAGCTTGGCTTGATCAAGATGGTCTAATCGAAGGTTAGCATTCAGCACAATAGTGTCATCACAGTTCAGACTTTGAAAGACTCACGTGTTCGAACTGCGCCGTGTAGGACCCCTTCTTGTCAACCAGCGGAGGGTAGTCCTGCACGATGCCCGTGTTGACAAGGTTGTTGAGCCCCAGCAGGTACTTGTCGCAGCCGATACGATCCAGGTACCGCCTGCAGAACGGCAGAGTGCCGAAGTTCTTCTTGATGGTGTTGAGCAGTGACCTGGCCGACGACAGCCTCAGGTCTACCTTGGGCGCGTCCGCCATCAGCGCGTAGTGCGACACCTCGCCCTGGTCCCTCACGTAGCCGTTGCCCGTGCTGCCGAACGTCTCGATGGCGAACACGTCGCCCTCCTCCATCTTGGTCTGGTCCTCGGTCTTGACAATGGGCACACTCTTGTCGCCGTGGATGCTGTAGTGGTGGATCGTGTGCCCGTTCAGGTTGCGGATCGACTTGATAGGATATGTCTTGCCGTCCAGCTCGATCTCGTAGCTCTCCATGGTCTCCTGGATGGCACCGCCGATCTCGCCGAGCCGGGCGTCGATGCCCGCCTCCTTCACGCCCGTGTTGGTGGCTGCCTTGACGGCCTCCAGGAGGTTATCGTACTTGTGGTCAAACGCCATGGTGAAGGCGCTGTCCACGATGCGGCCGTTGACGTGCACGCCGATGTCGATCTTCATGACGTCGTCCTGCCCAAATACCTTGTTGTTGATCGCATTGGGCGAGTAGTGCGCCGCGACGTCGTTCAGGTTCAGGCCGGTCGGGAAGCCCATGCCCGCCACGATCGCATCGCCCTCCTCCAGCCCCGAGTGGCCCACAAGCGCCCGTACGCTGTCCTCGATGCCGTTGGCGATCTCTGTGAGCCCCATACCCGGCTGGATCCACTTCTGTGCCCACTGCCGCACCTGCCGGTGCGTCTCGGCGCCATGTCTGTAGTCCCGCAGGAAGTCATCGTTCATGAGCAGCCGCTCGCGCTCCCGTACCTCCGCGTCAGTCGTGCGTTTGAGGTTCCCCTCCCCGGTGTACTCGACCTCCTCGCCCTTGGGATAGCTGTCGTTGGGGAATAGCTGCGACAGGAGGACTCGTGGAGGGTCGGACTGGGTGGTTGCCTTCTTCTTCTTCTTTTTCTTCTTGTTCTTCTTCTTCTTCTTCTTGGCTGCGCCCTCGCCCTCTACTTGGGCATCAGCAGCACCTTCGTCTGCCTCGTCATCCGAACCGTCACTGTCCTGGTCGGCAGCATCACCCTGCGTTGCGGCTTTGGTGGTAGCCTTGCCATTTGTGCCGGCGGCGTCCTTGACTGTATTTTTCGTCAGACCACCTGGAAAATGCGACCAGTCTGCCTTGCCTCGGGGGAATTTACCTGTGAGCTTATCCAGCTCTTCTGTAGGAGCCTGAGCCGCCATATTGATTCTGCCTTTCTGGAGAAAAGCAGGAAGGGAGATCAAGCTACCTCGGACTTGGATGTGAGAAAAACCGACCCCACTGAGTCGAGAAATGTTTATATGGAATGGCGCGGCGCTTGAGCCGCGAGTGTGCGTATTTTACCGTAGCTTTGCACAAAGCACCGCAGCTAAGCGGGGCCAATGCTATACCATGTCGCTACTCCGATGTCGTCACTACGTTATCACAACTTCTGGACGGAGGCGCTCTTTGGACCACCCATATTTCACCCTAGCACTTCATATCTCACCCTTCCCCGAGACGCCAATTTTTCAATGGGCTCACCCTGAGCTCTCCCGAACATCCAGACATTGGCTTTAGCTAGCCAGCGAGGTCGGGATGAGGAATGCCACTTCGCATCGCCCCGTTCCGTGCAGCAGCGCACCTCGTAGCCGCAGCAGACTGCCGCACGCGACCAACAGGGAGCACCTTCTCCTCCTTCTTCCACAGCAGCCCGGTCCTGCGCCGCGATGAAATCGACAGCAAGAACCACTACGAGACCCTCGGGGTCCAGACCAGCGCGTCCCCCAAGGATATCAAGCGCTCCTTCTACCATCTCTCCAAGACGCACCACCCGGACCACAACCGAGACGACCCGCTAGCCCCCAAGCGCTTCATGCGCATCAGCGAGGCATACAGCGTGCTCTCCCACACCGACCGCCGCGCAAAGTACGACCGCGACGTCCTGCGGCTGCATGACCAGCGCGCGGCCGCCGCCGGAGGACCGCAACACCGCGGCGGCGGCAGCTACAGCAGCACCGGCCCGGCGGGCGGCAGGCCCGCCTCGGGATTGTCAAGGAGGCGAGGCACCTTCCGCGGCCCGCCGCCCAGCTTCTACCGCAGCGGCGGGTGGGGCGCCCACGGCGCCAAGAGAAGCCAGGCGCACGAGGACTCGATGAGCGGCGCCGGCGGCGCCGGCCAGCATGATGCCCACCACCACGGCCATCATCATCACCACCACCACCACCATCACCAACAGCAGCAGTCAGCATCGGGTGCGCACGGGTTCGGCAGCGGCGCCGCGGCCCCCGGCCAGGAGTCCTTCGGTAGCAGCGGTGAAATGCCGCACTTCGACCGGACTGCCAAGGCGGCGCACACGCGGACGCAGGGCAGGGTCGACGAGATCCGGGCGCGCAACGCGGCCAAGAAGCCCCGGTTCCCGTCCGCGTCGGGCGACTACGGAGAGGTTGGGAGCTTCTTCGCAGTGCTAGCTGTGCTGGGCGTCGCGGTCGGGCTGCCATACCTGGTCATGAGGGGCTGGAACCGGCCGGAGAAGAAGCAGAAGACCCAGGGGTGAGGGGCGGGTCAAGAAGAGGAGGCAAGGAAGGTACATAGATTGATACCCGGGCCTTTGAGCCCGCGTCACCTAACTGTGGATGCTAGATGCCGTGTCTGTTAGACGAGGGAAGACCTCATCTTTTGGGTCCTATCAAGACAAATACGAAGTTCCGGTGTCATGGGTCTTGCGTGAGTGTATTATGAATGGTTCCGGGCGCGTGTGCTCATCTAATCTACACTTCCGAGATGACATTTGCACCCGGACGCGGATTGTCTAAGCTGCGAAATTGGTATACATGTGGCATACAAAGTCTAGAAGAGTATGCCATCCATCCAAAACTCTTCAAAGAATCGTACTCGGGTGGGTCCCAGGCTCAAGACCTGCCTGCTTCCAGATGTCGCATTTAGCCCTCGAAGGTGAAGCTAGCACCGACCTGCGCAATTGCAATTAGTACGAGCGGAGATCGCCAGTTTTCATGCTCCGAGAAGGGAATACGCACCTTGTGGGTGGCCTGGTCAAGCTTCTGGGTATCGAAAGAGGCGCCAATGCCGAGAGTGACACCAGGGCGGAGCAGGACGTTGTAGGCGATAGCGGTGACACCGCGGTCGTTGATCTTGCCCTGTAATCATGGTCATCAACATCAAAGTCCTGGACAGCGTGGGCTCCGGCCGCAACAAACCTTGACGAAAGAGACGGGGTCAATGCGGTACTTGGTGGCGACCTCAAGACCGACGGCGCTACCAGGAGTCTTGGAGTCCCACTGAGCCTTAGCACCGGCCTCAACCAGGGGGTTGACCTTGTGGTAGTAGGAAGCGGCGAAGACGCTGCACTTGTCGGAGGCGGTGATGGCGGCGGTGTAGGTGGGGTGGGCGAAACCGACGGCGGCGGCGAAGGTGGTGATGTTGGCGTTCTGGACGTCAAAGCCGGCAGAGGCACCAGCCAGGAAGCCCTCGTGGCCGACGACGGCGTCAACGTTGGCGGTGGGGCCCTTGAGCAGGTCGAAGAAGCCGCGGAAGTGGAACTTGGGCTGCTTGAAGTACAGGTTGAACTTGGCGCCCTTCTTCTGCGACTGAGGCAGGAAGGAGAAGGCACCCTCGAGCTTCAGGCCCTTTGCGAGGTTGTCGGCGGCCTCAACCTTGGTGTCGAGGGCGTTCAGGGTGTTCCACGTCTGGGTGAGGGTGATGCCTGGTCGTGGCGCAATCTTGATCAGCAAAAGTTGGAAACCAGGGACAAGCACGGTGCCGAAGTGGACCGGGCACTGATTCTATCGGTACACGGAGCCGAACAGCTCGAGGTGGCCCGAGAGAGGTGGCCCGGCACGACGGATGGCGCGCTGATGTTGCGGGAGGTTGGATGTACCGTTTGCCTTGTCAGAGTACTTTCCCTCGATCTGTTGGTCCCGCGGAGAGGGTCAAGTCAGCCACCAGGTTACGTTACATTTGTGTCTCCAACGCAACTGGTTCTGTCGCATGTTCTTGACGAAGCTGATGGGACCGGAGGCTAATCGTACCGCGCCAGAGGTGGCCTTGTCGTGGCTGCTCTTGCCTGTCACCTTGAAGGCAACATTGTTGGGGGTGTTGCTCTTGACCTCGACGGTACCGGCGGACAGGTGGTAGAAGTCCTTGTTGAGCAACTAGAAGGGGCGCATCGAGGTTAGCAGGACTGTCTTGGGCGAATTGGCCCTCCGCAGCTCATGCCCTCGTCGAGGCGAGTGGGCGAAAGCTGGGGAAAGGCTGCGGTGGAGCAAGCCAAACTCACGTCGTTGGCCGACTTGGAGATATCGGAGAAGGCTGGGATAGACATCTTGCTCGAAGGGGGCGGGCCTTGGATCTGAAAGACTAAAAACTGGGTAGAGCAGCTGAACAGTTGCTTGCAAGAATGTTAAAAGAGTTGCGAACGGTGAAGGGGACTAGGCTTTGTTTGTTGGGCTGACTGAAGCTCGGTAGCTGCGACTGACAACCGCGAAATTTGATTCCCGCCCCAGAGCCATTGGGCAAGAGTGGCTTGTCGGCACAAACCGGCCCCATACGAATGAGACAGGGGTGCCCGGCGGTCCAGACTACTGCTGTAACAGTATGGAAAAGTCGCAGACTGAGGAGCAGCAAAGCAACCTTGCCCCCCCCCTCCTCTGCATTGACACAACCTCAACCACGTGCTGCACCGGTGCTTTTGAATGGATCCCCATGCATAGACGATGGCTCCGATTCATGCAATTGCCTACAAATTTGGTAAACTCTTGTTCTTGAACATTCCGTACTGACTCAAGCTGTAGGTTCAGTACCATGAGTTCAGTGACGGTAACCAGCACTATGTGCCACCAGTTGGTTGGTCTAGTTGTGTGTTTGGATGGTATTTGAAGTCTATTCGTGGGAAATAAGAAGGCCATCAGCCACTTCTATGGTGTCCCACACGAGGTCATTCGTGATATCAGATTACCTAGTAGTCTATCTTCTATTCCATCCCAAGACCAGTTTACCTTCCAACATTTCACCACAGCACGTCTCCAGTTTCGTCTTGCCGCGCATCCGACTACTCAACATGTTTGTACTTCTGCTGGTGAGAAGCGATCGCACTATTTCAACACATTAGCAACAGAGACATACATCACAGGCCAAGGTAGTACTCACCGTCCACTGGGGTCAGTCTGCTTCACCCACTTCGGCACCCACCGCATCACAGTCGAAGCACAGCTCGGGGGGAAGTGCTCGTCGAACATGCAGCGGTACCAGTAGGCCTCCTTCGTGTCTGGGATGTCGCTGCCCCACTCAGGCTTGGGGTTCTTCATCATCTCGTCCGTGACATGCAGCTCGGCGTTGTCCTTGAGCGCGTCGATCCAACCGTAGCCAACACCGTCGGAGAACTGCTCCTTCTGTCGCCAGAGGATCTCGTCGGGGAGGTATGGCTGGTTGTCGGGCTCGTCAGAAGTGTCGAAAGCCTTGCGCAGGATGTGCTTCTCCATGCGCCCCTTGGTGATCATCTTGTCGGCGGGATCAACGGCCATGGCGGTCTCGAGGAACTTTGAAGGTGGTCAGTGTGCATCGATGGATATTGCGCCCGCGTTATTCACATACCTCCTTGTCCAGGAACGGAACTCGCGCCTCAAGACCCCACGCCGAGGTGGACTTGTTAGCACGGAGACAGTCGGCCAGATGCAGAGCCTTGACACGGCGGACACACTCGTCGTGGAAGGACTCCTTGTCGGGGGCGTGTCCGAAATACAGGTAACCACCAAAGATCTCATCACTGCCCTCGCCACTGAGCACCATCTTGATACCCATAGCCTTGATCTTGCGGGACAAGAGGTACATGGGTGTTGAGGCGCGGATGGTTGTCACATCATAAGTCTCGAGGTGGTAGATGACGTCCGACAGGGCGTTGAGACCATCCTCAATGGTGAACGTCATGACGTGATGTTTTGTTCCGAGGAACTTGGCCACCTTGAGCGCCGCCTCGTTGTCGGGCGAGCCTGGCAGACCGATGGAGAAAGAGTTGAGCTGAGGCAGGTATGTGACGGTCGACAGCTTGTTTTCATCGTCGATACCCACGAGGCCCTCACCCTTGTCCTCGTCCCCAGGCTGGGGCTCTGCGCCGCCGTTGGCCTCCAGAGCAGCCTTCTTGAGGCGAATCGTCTCGCGCTGTGCAATTGATGCCACAAGACTCGAGTCCAGACCTCCTGACAGCAGAACACCGTATGGGACCTCAGCCATCAATCGCTTCCGCACCGACTTCTCCAGGCTCTCTCGCAGAAGCTTGAGGTCGACAGGCTGCTGCGGCACCTTCGAGCCGTCCCACCATTTTGGCTCGAAATATCTTGTCGTCTGGCCGGTCTGGCTGTCGTAGATGTGCCCCGGGGGGAAGGCCTCGACCTTGTCACATACTGGGTGCAGGCACTTGAGCTCGGAGCCGAAGTAGACCGTGCCGGGCTCCTTGGATGACCAGCCCATGTACAGTGTGGTAATACCGATAGGGTCACGGGCGGCTATCGTGCGGTCGAGCTCCTTGTCATAGAGCACGAACGAGAACATGCCGTCGAGGTGCTTGGGGGCGTCGAGGCCATATTCCATGTACTGTGGATTAATCAGCCTCTGCATCTCCCACCTGACCAGATTGGGTGTGTACCAACCAGAGGAATGACGACCTCGCAGTCTGAATGCGTCTTGAAGTGGTACGGCGTCTTGAGACTCTTTCGGATTAACCTGTGGTTGTAGATCTCGCCGTTGACGGCGAGAATGATGCTGTCATCGGCGTTGGTCAGGGGCTGGGCACCGCTCTCTGGCCATGTGTCAGTTCATATGCTTTCGCGGGCGGTGGGAGCGCAACGCACCGACGCCCACGATGCTCAGACGCTCATGGCACAAGACTGTCGCAAGATGTCAGTAAGGCTTGCGCTACTCGTCATACTGCATACTTATATCGGGTATCCATACTTGTGTCCTTGCAGATGATGCTTCCGCCTGTGGAGCCCCAAATGTCAGCTTGCTGCGTCGCGCAAAGGAAGTCCGTGTGACTCAGTTCTTACTCCAATCGGGTCCTCTGTGCCGGATTCTGCAGCGATTAAGTCAATTGATCTGCCCCTCAACCAGGAGTGGGAGTACACACGCTTTTGAGAGTTTCAACGCAGTCGGCTTGAACTTTTGCACCTCGGGATGTCTGCGCGCGCAGGTTGTCAGTCGAGCTCAGCCCGCGATAAATCATCGCGATGGTGGGGCACAAAGCTGCCCCTCCAAGGGAGATCGCCCCAAGCCATTGACTCGGGAAGGGTGGAGATTCGTACCTATGACACGCGAATATACCACACATTGTGACTGAGAATTGTGCTGGCTCTGGGTATGTGGAAGAGAAGAGTAAGGCGAAGGGGAACGACGGTCAAGATGTGTCCAGCTATGCGCTCGGTGGGAGAAATGTTGAAGAGTGTGGGAGGGAAGAATAATCAGCCAGCAAACCAGGTCGAGCAGCGGGTCTATCTATCCAGTAGCAGAGACGTCAGTTGAGTCAGAGGTCAGCCAGATTCGATTTGATTAAATGTCCTGATACAGAGCCCACCTCGAGGCCCCATGCGAAACGTAACGCCCGTGATTTAATTTTGGTCAGAGCTTGGGCGAGCTGGTTCCGATCTCGGGCAGGGTCTGAAAGAGTCACCTACTGGTCCAACGCCAGAACGCTTATCTATCCGGGCCCCTGAGACGGCGCCGCGCTCCCTGATTTACACCCTTTCCGTGTGCGTTCAAACGATACCGGTGGGATTTCCAAACCACCTACTGGCCGGCACCACGGATAATCGCTTACTTGGCTAGACCAGACATAAACGTCGTGTGGGCGGTCTGACGAGACGGCGCGCTCTGCACTCTGCACGCTAAGAATTTGCATGCGTGTACATTCGGTTCGTGGCGAAATGCAGGTCCACGTTCGCATAACTAAGGCTCAAGACTGAATGACTGCACACTACGCAGAAGGCACTGCTTTAAAGTTCCAACGATTCATCTGATGAAAACACAAGGTGTATTGTGAGTGGTGGCTGCACTTCACCCTTACTGCGAAGAAAGACGTAGCCGAAGCTAGGTTCGGATGAACAGCCCTCTGGGCGGCACGTTGAGATCAGATACGAGGATGTAATCAGCGGAGGAGCTTCTTGACAGCCTCCAACCATGCCTACAGCCATGCTCATCTTTCCCTCACGCAATTCAATAAAGGTGATCTCATGCTGCTGATCGCATGATCATCGTCTCTCCGTTGATTTTACTCAGCCCTCCCCCTGGCAAAAATGCCGCGCAGTTGCGCAGTGACATCAAATCTCCAAACTCCTTGTAAATGAATCACCTGGGCCGATCCTGCCTGGTATCCGCCCTGCCTAGAACTCCGAAAAATCCTGCCAAAGCGCACAACTGAGTGGGGGAAGTCCAAGCAGCACGATCAAACCATCGCTCCTCAAGGTGCTGGATTGTCGCGCACCACGCGCTTGACCCGGCGCTCGTACTCTGCCCGGTCCTTCTTGAATAGGTTGTAGGCGTCTGCCTGTGCGGGCGACTCGGGGTTGGGGTCGTTGAGGAGGTCCTGGACGCCGATAAGAATCTGCTTGACAGTAATAGCTGGCTTCCAAGCCTCCTCCTCGTTCAGTATGGACAGGCAGACGGTGCCACTCGGGTAGACGTTCGGGTGGAACAGGGGCGGAACAAATTTGCCTGTCCGTCTTGTCAGTTTCTCGTATCCTCCTCGGAGTCGTGCTTGGGTGATGTTCGGCTTACACTTTGGAGGCTTTGTTGGGTACTCTGGGTAGGCAAACAAGTTGCGCGTCAGCACTCTGCCCTTCTAGCATCTTGGGCCGGGCAAGTTACCGTCAGGGAATTGCACAGTCATTTTGAACTGGCCACCCTCCCAAATGGTCTTCTCCTTGCCGGGTATACCGCACTCCCAGTTCTTGAGGTCCAGGATGCCCTCGCTGTTGCGCGTGGGTCGCGCATAGAATCCAAAAGGGTGATCGCGCCGCCAGAGCTTTCTGTTCAGCCATCTCGTCAGCGAATTTGCTAATGCACATTGCGTTCGGAAGCTGTTCGCAGTACGTACCGCTCCTCTTGGAGGCGATTCATACACAGAGACATGTCTGCAACAAGGTGATGGCTCGCGCGATAATTTGGCAAATGTGTCGTCGGACGAGCTCAACGAGAGGGGTTTCCGAAAGTCGCCGAATTCACACCGTTGGGTGGCGCCGGTTGGTTGAGCGAGGCTGTCACCCCAGAAATTCCGAAGCGGGATGGAAGGGGCGATTTATCAAGATGGTCAGGAGAAAGGAAGGGCTGATAGTCTAGCACCTTGAAATGCTTTCTGAATGAGACAAAGGGCCTGGAGAGAGCAGGAAGCCTGATGGGAGAGCGCGGGAGTGTGCAGTGTGATCCAGAAGTGAGGCTCGGATGGTTGGTCCCTCGACCTCGAAGATGTTCAACCCGCAGCACCCACTCTGGACAAGGATTAGGCAGAAAATGGCACCCGGAAGGTTGCAGTACACCCCTGAAAGAGAAGGCGGAAGGCACTGGGTATGGGTGATCTTTAGCTTGTACTGGCTCCTGGAACCCTTGACTTTTTGCCCCACTGTGCCACTGGACCGATTGCGGGGATTGGCCTAGGTCTGACTGGAACCCT
The DNA here is from genome assembly GCA_021399435.1 of Diaporthe sp. PMI_573. Lineage (NCBI taxonomy): Eukaryota > Fungi > Ascomycota > Sordariomycetes > Diaporthales > Diaporthaceae > Diaporthe > Diaporthe sp. PMI_573. Next base: position 1,918,772 of record JAJTUP010000002.1, on the reverse strand, counting down.
GCCACTGCCGCTTGTGGGAGACCCATTGGAGCAGGACTGAGTGAACTTCCTCGGCATTGATCGACCGCCTTCAGACACCTGCTAGTAGCCTAGGTATTCGGGTATTTTCTTTGGCATCTTCTCATTTTACACTTTGGATTGCTTCATGCCAAATTATTCACTACCTGCCCTTAACCTGCAGCTTTCACATCCGCGTTGAAAGGAGAGCCGCATCCAAGGAAGCACCAGAGTTGGGACAAGAGCTTGAATCAGTTGCCTGCCCCTCAGTCACTACTTCTATTGATCGAACCCCCCCCCCCAAAACGAAAGCCTCCGATTTGGGCTTGGCGGCACGAGAGAAGATGGCAACTAAGCCTGGCGATACAGAGGCCTCAAAAGAGGTCTCCAAGGCAGCACAGGATACCAACTTGGAGGATGTGGGCGACGTGCCGGATCCCGATGAGGACGATCTGGACGACCTCGATGGCATGTGATAATGAGCCCTCTGGCAGGATCTCGACGTGTCTGACCTTTAAAAAAACAGATATGCTGGATGACTTCTCTTCGGTAAAAATTGGGTCCAAGGAGCCCGTAGTCACTGCCGCTGGGCCGGGCAGGCCTTCGACAACAACAGCTCCAGCTTCAAAAGAGAAAACCGCAACCGCCGAGGATGATGTCCTCTCGGATGACGACTTTGCGAAGCAACTTCAGGCTGGCATGGCCGAGTTAATGGGGGAGATGGAGAACTCGGTACAGTGAACCCAGTCACGCAGTACAGAACTTGCATGTACTGACACTGCGAAGCCGGAGATGCAAGCCCAGTTCGAGAGCATATTCAAGGAACTCGGCGCCGCAGCAGCAGCCACCACAGGCGGGTCGTCGTCAGGCGGCGCAGCGCCAGGCTCAGGGTCTGCCGAGCAACCTCAGGCATCGCCATCCAGCAGCGCCGATGCCTCGTTTCAGGACACGATCCGCCGCACGATGGAGCGCATGCAGACCTCAGGCGACCAAGCCACTGCCGCTGCTCAGAGTGAAGGCTCGGACGACTTCATGGCAGAGCTGCTGAAGCAGATGCAGGCGGGCGGCCTGGGAGAGGGTGGTGTCGAGGGAGGCGAAGAGGAGTTTTCCAAAATGCTACTTGGCATGATGGAGCAGTTGACCAACAAGGACATCCTGTATGAGCCCATGAAGGAGCTCAACGACAAATTCCCTGGGTGGATGGAGAAGCATAAGGACACCATTTCGGAGGAGGACAGGAAGCGCTATGAGCTGCAGCAGGGATTTGTCAAGGAAATAGTCGCCAAGTTCGAGGAGAGCACATACTCCGATTCCAACGCGGCAGATCGGGAGTATATTGTGGATAGGATGCAAAAGGTAAGCCACCTCTGTCAAGATGTGGGCAACTTCGCTCTTGCTAACACGAAATTCCCTCTCTAGATGCAGGCTGCCGGGTCCCCACCCCCGGACCTAGTCGGCGACATGCCCTCCGCACAAGACGCCTTAAATGCTCCAGACGCAGAATCATGTAACCCTCAATGAGCTGGGCATCTTTGTAGGAGGTACTGTCATCTGTAAATACAAGCCTGTGCCGTATAATGATCCCCTGACCTCGAAACGCCATCTCTGGAATAAACTCAGAACGCCAGCCTGTTTTTATCCCAGCACAATACAATAGAGATCAATGTTGCCTCAACCCAGCCGTGGGCTGCAAGAGCAGCTGCCAGAGCCGAATGAGAGCAATTACTCGAACGACACATTGTCATGACAGATCCATCTCGCCCGAACAAGCAGGCGCCTGTCCGGGGCTCTGGTGCTCCTGAGATAGGTAGTCCGTAAACAGTGCGTCGTAGTCGTCGTCATCGTCAGACAGGTGGGGCGAATCCGGCGGCTTTTGTTCATGCTGCTGGCCCGATTGTTGTCCGCCAGAAGCGCCGTTCTGTATTGACGCCATCATGGCCTCGTACTCCTCGACCTCGGCTTGCTGCTCTCGTTCCAGAGTGTCCGCCATCATCTCATCCACATCAGGACCGCTCGTCCAAGCTTGTCCCCATGGCGCGGCCGCTGATGAGCCGGCAGCGGCGGCGGCTTCCTCCTCGCGCAGTCGCGCGGCCTCCTCGATGTCCGACTCGAACACCAGCCCGTCGAGGTCGGCGTTCTTTGCCTGACGCAGGTCCTGGTTCAGGGAGAACCACTCCAGCTTGAGCAACTATACCCAGAAGTCAGCACCCCTCCGCGTTCGAGCTTTGATGCCACCCCAGCCCCCAGCCCCACCCCCCAAAAAAAAGAAATTGGGGATCGTAAGGACAAAGAGAAAAAGAGACTACATACCTCCTGCTCGCCGCCCCTCCTCTCCCACCTGCTGTCCTCCGCCCTCTGCCTCACGTTCTTGAGGAAGAGCTTGCGCCTGCTCTCCTGGGCCGCCTCGCGCTTCTGGCCGACCACGGGGTTCGGCCGCGATGGGCGCGCCGCAAACCTGCCGACGGGCTTAGCGGGGCCCGACGACGATGACCACGACGCGGCTATAGGCGACGACTGAACTTCCCTCCGCGCGTTGGCGTCGCGTGCAGACAGCGGTGGTGGTGGTGATGGTGTTGTCGCGCGGATGGGGCTGGACGACAAGGGCGAGGAGATGGCGGGTCGGTGGGCTGAAGGGGTGGATAGGCTGGGAGGCGCGTGGCTGGCGAAGTCGGGGAAGATTGGAGGGAGGCCCATTGTGGTGAACATGGCTCACGGGGAATTTGGAGCACTGAGGCGATGGGTGTGGTTCAAGATGGAAGGTGCATCTGGCTCAGATCATGTCGTGCAGTCTTTGCTGATGGCTTGCACGTTTAAGTGTTGATGGCCAAGCCGACGCGGTCCGAGTTTAATGGGCCAGTCCAGAGCGCGTCATCAGGGGTCCTTGCCGTGAGGTAGTGGGGCCGGCCGCAAGGGGAGCTTCCCGCTATCTGCGATGAGGTAAGCCTCTAACTCAGTCGCCCGTCATCACCGAGCATTGTTCGCCGGCCATGCCACAGTCGCATCAGGCACAGATGATATCTGACAGCGGGCCTCCGGGATGGTCAGATCTCGACCAGGTTTCTGACCCTACTGATGCCGCTGGGTGGTATACTATTCCGCCATTCTCAACTGCGAGGTCAACTGGGGGCCTGCAGAGCTGAACTCGTCCCAGTGTCAGGTGAAAATGTTATCACGATGCGTACCCTCATCTGCATGACCTTAGGGTCCTTATGAACTGCGATGGAGTTTGGTCGTGTCACATTCACATTCACTTCTCGTCTTCGGCAAGTAAAGACTTACAAGCTCGATGCGCGCATTGCCAATAACCGCAGAAGGTAGCGTGCATTCCTGTATTTCATTGAGAGCTGCACCTGAGGAGGCTCGACTGCCGAGCTTCATGTTTTGTAACCCCCTTACTACCTAGGTACTTTTCCGTTTGTCGGTCCTCGTCCTACCCGCCGCCCAGGGCGGAACGTCTGAGTCCGAAATATATACAAAAGAAAAGTACCAAATTGTTCTACACAAGTCGATTCTGATCAGAGATCCCCTGGAAGAGAGCTCTCCCCTGAGCGTGCTTAGGAGAAGTTCGACGCCGCGGTAACCTTCGAATCCGACGCAACCGAGACCTTGCTCACTTTGATAGTACCACCAGACGCGCTGGTCACACGAACATCCACGGTGCTCGTGCCGAACCCGCTCGACTTCTCAAAGAAGTTATAGTCCGTTCGAGTGGTGGCCTGCCAAGTCTTCCCGTCGTCGGTACTGACTTCGAGCTTGGACACGGCCCTGTTGGAGTTCACGACCTGCATGGAGAACCAGTATGCGCTGGTGCCAGACTTGTTGTGTAGGACAATGGGCGAAGAGATTCCGCAAGGCACCTCTGTATACTGCAACAACCCGAGTCAATCATGCGGTTCTGTGTGCGGCAAAATACAAGGCAACGATACTGCCTGAAGCTCTCCAGACCTTCAAGAAATGGAAGGTCTTGAAGTCCATTTCGAAACGAACAGAGGCGCTTGAAACAGCACGAGATGTACAACAAGGAAATGATGGCTGCTTACGGATGTAGCGATCTGGCCCGCGGAAATGGAGCCGATCTTTGCGAAACCATCCTGGAAGAGATCCAGGTGACCTTGGTCACACTCTGGGCACTTGTCGACAACCTAATAAGACCAAGTGAGCTTGTGGCCAAGTATGGGGTTTGTGAGCGGAGGGCGGCCTACCATGACTTTGATCTTGCCGTTGGGCCCGGTCACCTCAAGACAAGAACCACACTTGGCGGCATTGTTCCAAACGGAACCAGAATACGCCGTGCCGTACAGCCCAGATGGGATACCGGACATGGTGGTGAAGGAGCACGTACCCCCGTTGAGGTTTCCCCCATAGAAGGTGGACGTGCCGGATACGGCTGCAGCGCTCCGGACATTGGCCGAGCTACTGGATGACGATGTGTCCGAGTCCACAGAGGACGGAGCTGCTGCTGCCACGGCGACTGGAGCCTGGGACTCCAATACTGCGGCTGGGGCAGTGGATGACGCCGCCGAAGACGAAGGCTTTGGGCCCTTTCCCGCGGGACGAGCCGCGGAAACACAGACGGCCGAGATGGCGAAGAGCACGGCTTGGAGCTTCATACTGTCCAAGAGAACGTGTGTGCAACGAAGTATGCTCGAATATTCGATATAAAGAGGAGGCGAGGAGTCTATCCGCTAACGAAAGTAAGGAACGCAGGGCTCGGATGGAGATCTCTTGGTCAAAAGAGTGACAACACCGGGACGGACTGAGGACACAAAATGGACGAACAACTCAGGGTGGATGGAGGCAGACAAGACGGCCGTATGATATACTCGATGCCCCGGATTCAGGAATATCCCCAAGGGGATCCATCCAGGGGCCGGGTGGCGCCGTCGACATATTAAACGAACAACAAGCTTATTTACTCTAGACTGCAGAATGAGGAGGATCGAAAAGTGGCTGGCAGGTGGTCAGAGGGCAATCTCCTCCCAAGGACCGACAAACAATTGTGGTATGGCAAGGGGTTCACAGCCGTGCCGCCGGCCGGACCCGGGTGGATATCATGCACACTCATGACTCTTGGCTCTGGTCAAGGGCGTCCCGCCCACGGAGAATTCAGGTACTGGGAATGATGCTGTATGTCAGGCCGAAGATGTTTGGGTTCGCCCGGTAGCTGGGTGGCCAAGCGTTGCTTCTGCTGAGGACGCGCCGTTTCGTCTTGATAGCGGGGTGCGCAATTGGCTTACGGGAGTGAGTGGGGTGCGAAGGGGGTTGCGATGTGATGTGGCTTAGAGCGTGAAAGAGGCGGGTGTGCGCAGATTCCTCCCAGGTTATCCATATGATGTAGGGGCAGGACATGACCAGGCGGCCATTTGTGATGTGGGCTTGCTCCATGGTCTCTTCATTTGCTGCACCACGACCGGATCATCATGGGCAGATTCCTCTGGGCACGGGTGCTGTAGCGAGAAGTGTCAGAATCGGGAAATATCGAGTGGGATCCACTGCACCACCTATACCCGTTTCTAAAGGACCCACCTGCTGTACAAACAATGAGACTGCACAAGCACTCTGCTGTACTCGGCATGCACTGCCTTTTCGAGACTTAGTCGTCTGTTCAGCTTTTGTGGGGCCTGGGGGCAGGTAGATTGCCGCACATCAGTCCAACGTCCGAGGGTAAAACACCCTCATCACTGCCCGTCAGCTATGTCACTGAGCTGCGAGGGAGAATTATCAGCCAAGCACTCCAATGCTCCATTCAACAAGCTCAGCCCCGAATTCATCGGCAAGGACAAAAGCACCACGCGTTTCAATTCGTGCCCAGAACTTGGGTTCAACGTTCCTCTTGATCCGTTTCGACTGTTCCGGATGCATTTGAACGCGCCATATACCATCATGGGAGACCTGTTGCTTGAGATGCTAGCCATTTACGATTTCTCTCGTCATGTCATTGGCGAGTCAGCGGGAGGCTGTGTCTGTGTTGGTAGCATTGTGAAAGTGTGCCGGTACTTCTTCGACTCCAACAGGAATTGTAGCCCATTACGGAGCGTGCCCCGTAGCCGGAATCTCCAATCGTATATAAATGTGAGTCCGAGTACCTATATACGGGGTCGTTGTTAACAGCCAGTCAGGGCTGAGCTGACATGATATATCCGGTTCATTGGCTCTATAGGGCGGGTGGGTTGTTCATGGGAGTTTGGCCGTGCTCCAGTCCTGCCATGGTCGACAAGAAAGAACCAGGCACGATTGTTGTGTGTCCGGAAGTGAGACCATGGTAGATCCCAGGAAAGAAAGGCGGGGGAGGAAAAAAAAGCTGGCATGTCAGATCTAGCATGCATAGAAGCTTGTCACCGTGGTCCTCGCATAGCCGACGCATCTTCGTTAAGCGACTGCATAGTCCAAAGTCGAGTGGTGTAGGTGAGACGAGGATGTCAGGGGAGTACGTATCTCATTGCTGCATCAGTGGGCCCCTCGGTGCAGATCTATGCTGTAAGCAGCGGCATACGTCTCCGAAGTTTACTCTGTACAGGGCAGCGAGGCCAAAATGCTGCGAGATCAGCAATACATGCGCCTGCCCGCCTACCTTTTGGCACAGCTCGGGACCGGAACCGAGAGCTTGGGAAATCAGGAGCGAGGCAGGCAAGAGGGTAGCAACTCGCCCTGCCCAGCTGGTTGGGTCGACATGCCTGCCAGAGGCGAGATCAAACATCAGACGCCGCAAGTGATGCCCAGCAACGATGATGCATGGTCTTCAGACGTCATGCGTGCCGCCCCGGCTGTCGAAGCGGCGCTCTTAATGGCCAGCGCATCCGCGCTGTGTCTGATGTGTTGTTTCTCATCGACTGGCCCAGCCGATCGTGCGCATTAGGACGACCTCGTCTGCCATTGATTGGCACCTCCCTCACTACCTACACTTTCCCTCCTCTCACACAAGCACACACCGTCAAGATGGCCTCAGTCCCAGCCCCAGCCCCAGCCCCAGCCGACAATTCACTGCTTACCCTTCCTGTCGATGTGCTCAAGGGCATAACTAACAGCCTCGATGGCTCTGATGAGAAGTCGCTTAAACTCACCTGCCGCCGTATGAGTCTCCTTCTTGCGCCACCGCCAGCTGCACACGTTAGAGGTGGAAACAACCCCGCTAGGGACGGGAGGTCAACCCCGCTGCCCCAGAGCCCACTCCCAGAGAAAGCAACAATCACCCTGCGGCAGCTGGAGCAAGAGAACCACGAAGTCGAGCAGCGCGATGCGCAGAGGGGAATGGAGCTCTCCGACACGGAGGACGGTTTCGAGGACGACAGGTCAGACATTGGCTCGAAGCCGACAAAGTATAAGGGCAGCAAGATCCTGAACTGGACAGCACAGCTCGACTCTGCGCCCTCGAGCCCGAGACTGCGGAGTCCTGCGTCGTTTCTGCATAGCCCCAGGCCAGAATCACCACGGCCGACAGAGGTCGAGCAGCCGACAAAGCAGTAGCTTGGTTGTCTGTCAGGCCGCAGGCCGCAGGGCTGCTACAAGCAAATCATATCATCGTCACACGTGGCCGCAGACTGATTCTTAGGGATCCTTCCCATTGCTCAGAGTCTCTGTTCAGCTACCTCGCTTTCAATGCGAAGTTGAGAAGCAATTCCGATCTCCGATCTACGACGAAATTCCTTGGTGGCACTGTAGAGATTTCGGGGGTGAGAGCCGTTTAGCGAAAAGCTCACAAGCATGTTGGACATGGACTTGATGGGAAAAAGGGATTTGCCCGGGTTTGCTTATAAAATCTTGAAACTGAGCGACGTAGAAACAAACCATCAATTAGTCAAGGAAGACAATTATACACGATTGCAAATGGTTTCGTCTTTTGGTATAGGTTTCTTGCGGTGCAGTTCAACGCAAATTGGGAGACAAACGGCCAGTTATTAGGAGTCGATGAACAAGCCTCGGCCGGGACGAGAAATCGGAGCCGCCGATGCGACGGCCCCCGATGAAGATTGTTGGGGAACAGGAGAATGATCGGCCATTCGCGGCTGCTGCTGGCAAAAACCCGCATGTGCAAGACGTCAACTTTGTCCGAAATCTGGCTAGTTTCGACATTTCGTTTTTTTTTTTTCTTCTTCCGACCAAACTCCCTCGCGCTATTTTCCTTCCCCTTGTTTTAATGATGACGAGCTGAAGTTATGTTTAATGCAGTCTAGCCTTGCTTCGACAAACATGCAGCGCTCCGGATGACCGTTCCACCTCTTGAGCATGAACACCTCAATATCGTCGACGTTCCTCCGGCGCGTCTCGACCAGCCCGGCGCATTGGACATGCACATCATGTCGTGGTTTGCTGGTCAAGACGGCCCCCAACCAGACGGCCATACGTCTACAACTCGGCTCTGGGAAGAGATTCCAATCCGGCAGCTCAACGAGACGGGGCACGAAGCCAAGAAGGAAGCTTGTCTTATACGCCGGAGGGGCCGCTGGAATAGGTCTCTTGACAGTGGCAGATGACATCAAGGGCACATACGAAGGCGCAGAAAGGGCAGGGAGGGTGGCTTCCGCCCTATTCATCTGTATCAACGAGTGCGTCGCTCTCGTCGCTCCTTGTACCGCACGTCCCCCTCGAAGCTGACCTGGTCTTGCCCAGCTACCGAACAACGTTGAACCAGAGGGACCAGGTCCACGATGAAGAGGAGAAGAGCTCGATGCTAAGGAGCTGCCACAAGAGAAGTGCCGAGAGGACACTGAGGGTTCTTGAGAAGAATGGCGGAATATTCATCAAGCTGGGACAGCACCTCGTACGCTCTACACCATCTACCCAGGGTTATAACGAAGCGAAGCCGCTGACCTGCTTGCAGAGTGCCATGAACTACCTCCTACCGACCGAGTGGACGACGACATTCATTCCCTTACAGGACAAGTGCCCAGTCTCCTCGATGGAGTCGATCGAAGAAATGTTCAGGAGAGACACAGGGGAGGACCTGTCCGACTACTTTTCCGAATTCTCCCGCGAGCCGATCGGTGCAGCTTCACTAGCCCAGGTGCACTTGGCCACAATCAAGGAGACGGGTCAGAAGGTCGCGGTCAAAGTGCAACATCCAACACTGGCGAGTTGGGCCCCCCTCGATTTGGCCCTGACGAGGTTTACGTTCTCAACATTGAAGAGGTTCTTCCCGGAATACGATCTAGAATGGCTGTCCAAGGAGATGGATGCATCACTGCCCCAGGAACTCAACTTTCAATGCGAGGCCGAGAACGCGATGCGCACGAAGGCGTACTTCGCCAAGTACCCGAAAATACCGCTTGTCATCCCCTCGGTCATCTGGGCGAAGAAGCGGATCCTCGTAATGGCCTGCGAATCTGGCCACCGGCTGGACGACCTGGAATATCTCGACTCTCAAGGCATAGACCGCGACGAGGTGTCAGCCACTTTGGCCCACATATTCAATGAGATGATCTTCGGCGACGGCGCACCACTCCACTGTGACCCACACGGCGGCAACATCTCCATCCGCAAGAACGACTCGCGGCGGTACGGCGCCAACTTCGATGTGATCCTATACGACCATGGACTCTATCGCGATATAGAGACCAGCATGCGCCGCTCATACGCGAAGATGTGGCTGGCGCTTTTGGACGGCGATTTGGAGCGCATGAAGGAGCACACCAAGGACGTGGCCGGCATCACGGACGAGCAGTTCCCACTGTTCGCATCCGCCATTACTGGCCGCGACTTCACGGTGGTCCAGTCGTCCATCATGAAGCCCAAGTCGCCGGATGAGCAGAAGACAATGTCCGGCGCCCTTCAGGAGGGCCTGCTTGAGGACTTGATCCAGCTACTGGGCCAGGTGCCGAGGATAATCCTCCTGATCCTCAAGACCAACGACCTCACCCGTAGCCTCGATGAGAGCCTGCACACGCGGCAGGGGCCGATCAGGAACTTTCTCATCCTGGCGAGGTACTGCATGAGGACGGTGTTCAACGAGCAGCTCGAGCAGATCAAACAACATGGGTCGTACCTGTGGCCGCCCAACACGCTGAGGCTGATCGCCGCGTCGCTGGGCTTTCTTCGGGTGGAGGTCAAGCTGAAGGCGTTTGAGCTCTGGCTCATGGTCAAGAGAATGGCAGGCTTCAACACGACGAACATGATGGGGCTGTGACCATCGGGCATCGCGGGACTGGTGGTGCAGTGTCCGGCTTCGATATGAAATAGACTTACGATACCTACTTTTCTGCATGGGAGTCTGGTAGATGGCAAGGTTGCATCCAATGTATAGACAAAATACAACTGTTTCCCAGCGAGCAACACCCGGAGCCTCCGCTGCGTGATCTTTGGGCTGGTCTAGCCATGGTATCATAGGGCAGATGACAGGGGTTCCTTTGGAACGGTGTCAGACGATTGGCCGCGATCAGGACGAGGCATGGGGTTCCGCAGATAGTGAGCAGGCAGCCCACTCCCACCTCAATATCTCTCTCGGTCGTTCTCTTCTTTCTCCCTTACCGGCGCGGGTCAACATTGTGACGGGACTTACACGCCCCGTTTCCCCTGCTCGTCCATGGTATAAAAGCCGTGCATGTTTATCATCCTCTATTTTCATCCCTCATGTCTGGCCCGTGAACACACACTGTGTTCCTCCTCGTTTTCATTTTCCAATTCCCCCCCCCCGGGTCCCCTTCGCAGCTGCGCGAGTTATCCGCCTCCAAATTTATTCGTGTTTCTCCTGAGACGTTTTACCTTCCCAGGCATGTCTTCCCCTGATACCACTTTGCCACGAGGTTTTCTGCCACCAGGCCTTCGGGCGAGGCTGAATGGTTATATCGGTATCCGTACCCGATTCCAGAGTGCAGCCTGGTGTAAGTCGAGTTTCTTCTCTCATCTCCATTGGCCCCAAGGGCGATTCGCATTTTCGTCACAGTCATACTCAGGAGACGCCTCATTTCTGTTCCTCGCTTACTCGTTGATAGTTTACCTCAAAGATATTTGGGCCCGCCTGCGCCGAGGTCAGCTCGGCGTGCTCTTCAGAAACAAGGATGTTCGTGATCACGCCTTCGCCGAATTCTACAAGGCACAACGTGGGTCGAGCGCTTTTCCATCCTCCGCACCGTTGTCACTGCACCTGTATTCGGCATCAACATGGAGTCCTCATTCGGGCAACCAAACAGAAGCAACACCCCTGGACGCCCCGCCACTCCCGCACTTAGCACAAGATCAAGGCCCGCCCCAATTTACAGATGCCTGAGCCCTCGCACCCTGTACCGCAGACCACCGGCTTCCCGCAGATAAAACGCCGTTATTTTCACTGACAGTCCGTCCCCCAGGCCACAATTTCATAGCCTTCGAGTCCACCACCCCCGTTCCCTCCCTCGTCGCAGCGGCTCACGGCATAGTCCTGGACCTCGGGCCCGGGGCAGGCACCCAGCTGGATCGTTTCAACGCCGCGCGCGTCGCCCACGCCTACGGCGTGGAGCCCAACACGGCCTTCGCCCCGGCCTTCAACGACCGCCTGCGGGAGACGGCGCTGGGCCTGGACGGCAAGTACACGCTCGTGCCCTGCAGCGTCGAGGACGGCGAGGCGCTGGCGCGGTTTGGCGTCGTCGAGGGGAGCATCGACTGTGTTGTCTGCATGCAGGTGCTGGTGAGTCTTTCTGCCCCTCTGCTCCCACTTTCTGTCGCAAGCGAGCTAGACCGAATTGGATGGCTTTTGGTAATGTGAGGTGATCCGGCAGTGCTCTGTCCCGCACCCGGAGGAGCAGGCTCGGCATCTGTACCGGCTGCTGAAGCCCGGCGGCGAGCTCCTTTTCTGGGAGCATTGTCGGAATACGGATGTGGTGACGAGGGCTGTACAGTGTGAGTCACTCTTATCTTCAAGCCAGCGCAAGCATCATCTACCGCCAAACATGGAACAAACTGACCATTGGCTTCGCCTCCTTCCAGGGCTTTGGGGCTTAGTCTGGCCGAGTGTGTTCGGTGGGTGTCGGCTCGACCGGGTCACCAAGGAGGCGTTGGTCGGGGCTGGTGTCTGGCAAAGTGTCGAGATCGAGACGAGCATGGAGCCGCATGATTTGATGCCGCGTATCTGGGGGAGGCTGGTCAAGCCCGCGGCAGCTTGACGACTGGGTACCCTGTCTGCGCTGGATCAGTCTTGAGGGGCGCTGGAGTGAAAGAGAAACCGCAAATCCATTTTGACCTTACGCCTTCCTAGTGCTCTATATATGTCAGATTGGTATAAATGCATCCCGACAGTTTCAAATCCTCAAATAAAGACGTGGGATAGCTCTGTTCCGTCTAAACCTAATCACGATAAGCATCCTTCTCACTGACACCAATCATGCCGGTGTGCCTCCTGCGCCTCCTGCCCCATGCCTCCTTTGCCCACTCCGAGAGCGTGAAGCCCCAGTGGCCGGCGACGAGCGCACCACTGAGGATGTTGATGACCTTGACGAGGAACACCAGGAAGCTATCCCTCGACTCCTCGATCTGCAGGAGAATGGGCTCGATGTCGTACTTGACGAAGATGCCCGGGATGACGCGCTCGTTGACCTCGGCGCTCTGCTCGGTGACGGCGTACTGGTTCGTGAACAAGGTGTTGTCGTTGTACGGGCTAGCCGGCCCGACACTGTAGACAGTTGGCACTATGGACACGAAGTACTGGAACTTATGGAAGGTGCTCGTGGCCACGTTGACGGTCCGGTCGAGGGGGTTCTCAAGCGATGGGAAGAAGCCGCCGAACGAGAGCTCGTTGACGATGTGCGAGAAGTTGAAGGCTGTATGTGCGAGGGCCAGTCAGAAGTAGAGCTCAAGAGTATGGTATAGGACATTGTCAGTCGCATCGCAGTAGGGCTTACAGTTATGGTCCAAGTGTTCCCCGAACTCCATGTACCCGTGGCCCCTGGCAGTGATGTGGAAATCGCCCTGGACCCTATTCAGGTCCAGGCTCCCAAAGATGCGACAGCTATCGCTGGGGCCGCGCAGCTTCGGCGTCTTGGCCCATTTGGCCCTCTTTCCACCCAGCCGCACAATGTCATGGATGTGCTCCTCTCCGAAGCCTTCCTCGTGACCCTCGCCCGTGACAATCTTGCCGTGCTGGTCTCTGTTGAGCCTGTGGTTGCCCTTGATGTCGACCCACTGGGACCACGTGGTGGGGTCGCGCTTGAATTTGGAGGCGGCTAGGATGCGGTCGCCGGCGGCGTCCTGGACGTTGATGTGCAGGTCGGAGCACTTCATCCTCACGACTGTGTCCAGGTTGATCTGCATATCGTGGCCCACACCCTTCTCGACGGCGAACGTGTGTTGCTCGGTGCCGCGCCACCACCGCGACAGCTCGGACCAGACGAGGATGAGGGTGACGAAGATCATTGCGACGGTCCATTTTCCGCCGCCCGCGGTCCTGGTGACATACTGAGGTTTCGATTTGGCTGCGAGGAGACGAGAAAATTGTCAGTTTCTAGGACCCCAGAAGTATTCTGTTTTGCCTGGGGACAAGGGTAGAGCATACGGAAGGCGTCAAATGCGCTGACGATGTTGCCAGGTACTGGGCCAAAGGAATCCTCGTCCAGGTTCTGGTCCTTGAAGCCGTTCATGGGATTGTGAGGGCCCGCGTTCGGATAGGGACTGTCATATGGACTTTGCCAAGCCATGGCTGGCCGAGGGAGAGACCTCTTTCAGGTCGGAAGGATATCGTGTTGGGTCGCGCCTCTGTGGTTGGATTGGGTCTTTGTGCTCAGTTCGGTGGTCGAAGGTGTCGGTCGAGAGAGTTGCGCCGCGAGATTTTGGCAGCCGACCCACGGTATGCGCAACTCCAGAAAAAGTCGCAATCTGTCACCTCGTCCCCATATATGCCTGCTCAGAGATCTGGGTCATGCAATTGGGCCCTTTGTGGAGGAATGGGCGTGGTTTGTTGGCGTCGTCAGCTTGTGGAAACTGGAGCTCTTGGGACGGATCTGTCAATCAAAGGACAGGTCGCCAAATTGTAACTCCAGGGACAGGGTCTCTCGGCTTGGGGCGTCGCGGGAAGTGGCGTGCGGAACTGGAGCTGTGCAGCGTGGTGCGGTACCTGACTGCGGGGGGCTCCACTGATTGCTGCAGGGGGGTGACTTACACCCAGTAGCTTTCCTCATAGGATTGAGACCAGTGACATCTGAATTGGATATTTAGCCGGGCAGGTAGACTTGGATAAAATCACCTGTTTTGCCAACTCGGCAATGGTCGATTCATAGGGACGCGCCAGACGGGTTCGAGGGAGACGTGGAACTCACACATTGTCTTGGGCATAGGTCTTAAAACAAAGCCTCAATTTGTCTTGTGCGGAATCAAGCCAGATATTGATGCCACGAGGACACTCAGACATTCAAGTCCCAATGCCAGTGCGATATGTGATAAGCCCGATCAATACTATTCTCCAACGTATATACATACGACTCTAACTAGTCTCCATTGATGCAGAACGTGTCCAAGTGCACCAATGCCAGACATCAGCCCACTCTATTATGAGAGCTTTGTTTCGAGAGGACCCGGTTGAAGAAGATGATCCAGAAGACGAGTATGGTCATCAACGCTCACCATTAGGGCAGAGTTTCCCCTGGCACTTCGTTAACGGCCCTCTGGTCGGACAGCCTCCTGCTCCTCCCACGCTGGCAGAAAGACAAGCCAGGATGGAGAACAGAGACCTCCCACGCTTCCTCTTCCGATGCTTCACTGACAAGTCTGGTGGCGCCACGCTCCGTCGTTTCAACAAGAGACTGAACATGGAGGATCGCATCATACCCCACTACTTCCTAGACCACTCGAGTTCGTACCATTCTTCTCCTTTCATAGATTCCCGTCTTTCAGTTTTTGGAATGTCCCAGAACGCATCACTTTAGGATCCGTAGCAGGTGACTAACTCGTACTAGATGGCTTACCGAGAAGGCCGCTCGCTGAATACCTGCGGCGGAACCCGGACCACATGCAGAAGCATCTCGTCGGGGCAATAGATATCCTGTCACCATTCAGCTCGTGGACTCCCTCCCTCATGGCGGCTTACCTCTTTGCTGGGTCTGCTAACGATGACACTGGACGGATTGCTGTTTTCGACACAACATTGATCCAAAACGAGCTATACTGTGTAGATCACTACAGCTTGCGAGGACCCCCGGCCAAAAGGGTTCACAATCGGTTAGCACAAGTACTTTCCTTTTACGGTTCTCAATCTGTTATGATTTCCAATATTCCAAGATACATCACTTTAGGCGCTGAAGAAGGTGATTGACACATGCCAGTGATCTTCCCTGGGAATACCACGTATATGGTCCAATTAGTAAGTAGCTTCCGGACTGGAATTTGACAAATTCGATCACAATTATTTTCTATTCATGGTCTGTGACCCAGTGCTTCGGTAGCTGACTCTGGACGGTGCAGTGGGCCCAGGTCTCTTTACCGTGCCCACAGCGGCTATTGCCGAATTGTGGAAAGTGCCACCGCGAATGAGATCTGCACCGCTCGAGGACGAGGATATCTTGAATGCAAAGCGCATCGCTGAACTGTTTGTGTCTGATAATTGGGACGCTGAGGCAGCGGACGTGGGAGTGCAGCTCACGACAAATTGGATTGCCGGTTGGTGATGGACGCGTTCTCGTGATGTAGCTGGGCCAGACAAGGACGGCCTTTCAGCGGACGAGATTGAGAGAGTACTTGAATCTCTGCGTCCCCAACTGCAGGATAGAGGCCAGAGGGAGACGGTCCCGTTGCTACCTGGGGATATCCAGTGGAGTGTGTATGGCTTTGAGTGGATCCATTGGAGTTTTGTGCTGCTCAGACTAATGGACAGAATCACCGAGTGATGGAACCAGTAGATTATACGGGAGGAAGTCCAGTCAGAACTGTTGGAATAAGGTTGATTCGGAGTCAAAGTTATCAGTATTATGCTGGAAGTTGTCAATTGGTCCCACGATGCTTTGCCAATTTCCGTTGACTGGTAGTTCTTTTTCTGCTTGCAGCCAGAACGGGTTATAGCAGCGCAGCAGATGTACATGTGCTTCAAGTTCTGAATCAGAAGTATGAGGTCTACGAACGGATATGAATCGCTTCATGGCTTACCCTCAATGCCCTCTACTTTGAACGGTCATGAGATGTTGACTCCTATGAGCTATAAAGTGCACATTTCGGCTGTGCGTCCAGTGCTGCTGAATAGTCACAATAGTATCCTTTTTCACAGTGAAAGCCAAACTTGAGAGAAGAGCAGGTCTTGCTTTTAAGGCCCACTACAACAGTTTCATTAGCTAGCAGGTGCACGTGGGTTTTTGGCTTTGTCTGAACATCTGCCGGCAAGTACCGCAACGATCTCGGACCAATTGACGTCTTCCCCGCTACAGCTCCAGACCAACTATGACGCCGAGCATAGACTTTGATTCTATGGCCGAACATAACTGAAGCCAGACAAATCAGAAAGCCGTAACCACGCAACGAGAATATACCACAAAAAACACCCCTGCTTGGTCTCACTCTCCTATTAAACATGTACAATTCACAAATATCCTTCACCCTAGATACCATCTGCCCCTGGACATACCTCGCCAAAAAGCGCCTCGACCTGGCCCTCGCCCAGCTCCCACCCGAGGTCTCCTCCAAGGTCTCATTCAAAGTCCAGTTCCTGCCGTACCAGCTATATCCTTCTTTCGGTCCCACGCAGGAGAAATACGCTTGGCAACGAGACCGCAAGTACGATGGCTCAAAGGAGAAGATGGACATGTACGTCGAGTACATGGGCACGCTCGGTAAGGCCAGCGGCATCAGGTTCAGCTTCGGCGGCGACATCGCCGACACGCTACAGGCCCACCGCGTCATCCAGTACTTCCAGGAGGAAGCGGGTGCGGAGACGGCGAACAGGCTTGTGAATGCGCTGTATAGGATGTACTTCGAGGAGGAGCAGAGCCCCAGTTCCCGTGAGACCTTGGTGGCAGCGTGCCTGGAGGCCGGCATCGACGCCGGGAAAGCAAAGGCTGTGGTGGAGGACGAGAGCGAGGGTGCGATGGAGGTGAAGGCGGCGCTGAGGGAGTCTGTGACAAACGCCATTGATTCGGTGCCGCATATTACGGTTGAGGGAAGGAGGAGGGATCTCACGCTTGTAGGGGCGAAGGAGGTCCATGAGTACATAAAGGCGATGGACACCATTGCCAAGGAGTGTTCATAGATCCGAGACTGATGGACCGACGAAGGTCGAGAGCACCTCTCTTCTACTAGACGCCTTTACGCCACAAATGTTCTTGCTGCCCAATGCTGTACTGTGGGATGAGCCATTGACAGGAACAAGTTGCGTGATGCATGATACAGTAATTGATTAGAAGGACACATCTTGGTACTTTTGTAGCTCCCGGCAGCGTTTCGGCCATTTGCATCTAGTACCGCGCAATCAGAAATCGCCGCCTCTCCTCATCCTCCATCGACTCCAGG
This sequence comes from Diaporthe sp. PMI_573, assembly GCA_021399435.1. Classification (NCBI taxonomy): domain Eukaryota; kingdom Fungi; phylum Ascomycota; class Sordariomycetes; order Diaporthales; family Diaporthaceae; genus Diaporthe; species Diaporthe sp. PMI_573. The sequence continues at coordinate 1,901,387 of JAJTUP010000002.1, read as the reverse complement.
AACTTGAGCTCGAATTGCTTGACTGAAGTGTACTTTTCCGCCAGCTCCGTGCCTAGCAATTCCGTCAATTCTTCATCTTTCTCAAGAGCCTCCAATGCCTGCTCAACGCTCGCCGGCAACATCTCCGAGACATTAAGCTCCTTGCGATCGTTCTCCGTCAGGCTCGCCGGATCGACCTCGCAGTCTTGCCAGACTAGTTTCTCCTTGACTGTGAAACCACTGACTCCGGCGAAAAGAATCGATGCCAGCGCTAGGTATGGGTTGGCGAGTCCGTCCAGGCATTTGAACTCCCAGTGGCTGCCCTCGATCTTGCGTAGGGGTGTCTCGCGGTTTTGTGTGCCCCATGTAACCCATCTGTCCCGATTACTTAGCACCGCTAGGTATCACTATGCCCCGGGGCGGTTCTGATAGAAGAAGAAACAAACTCACCTCCCTCCTGCCCACGTTCCATCGGCCACTCTTTCGTAGCTCGCTGGGTTGCTGTACGCAAACGCCGTGATAGCGCGCAAATGTTTCAAGATTCCTGCATAAAAGGGCTCATACGTCTCCTTCTTGTCACCCCCAGTCGAGGAGATGGAGATGTGCGCATGCGCCGCAGTTCCACAAGTCTCAGGGAAAGGCTTGGGGTACAGCGTAAACTTGAAGCCCGCCGCCGTCGCCATGGCAGCAATCACCTCTCTGGCGTGCAGAAGGGTGTCGACGGCCTGGACGGGAGGCAACGGCGGGAGGACGAGCTCGAACTGGCCCGGTGCGCTCTCGGCATGAACCTGCTCGACGAAGATTCCCATCGACTCCAACGCCCTGGTAATGTCCGCGAGAAGCTTGGGGATCCTTTGGTCCGAGAAGAAGCGAGACACGGACCAGGAGTGTCCGTTGTTGACCAGCGGTTCAAATTTGCCGGATTCGCTGCGCTCGAGGAGCAAGAACTCAATCTCAAACCCCACCAGGAAGGCCAGGCCTTGTCTCGCCCCATACTCTTGAGCCCTCGTTAGTTGCGTTCTGGGGCAGATTGGGACCTGTGATCATGAATTAGACCTTTCGTTTGGTTGAAAACAGCATCATGTCATCGTTAGCAATCTCTCTTCTAGACACTTACTATAGACCCATCCTTCTCGCGGAATTCACCATACATGCTGAAATGTCCTGGTATGGGTCCACTCTTTAGGGACGAGAAGTCAGGGTGCAGTCTGTACTCCCCGCTGGCGCTGGTTCCGGGCGACATCCAGTCATGCTGCAACAGACCGAGGCAGGCTTTCGTAATGCCGATATCTACAGGCTTTCCCTCTTCCAGTGACGTGATGAGCTTTCTGAAAGGGATCATTCTCATCCGGGGCATCGCTGTCAAGTCTGTCCAACAGATGCGGATAAAGTCCGGGGTCGACTTGCCGCGAATGACGTGTGTGAAGATCTCAAGGTCTGTCGCTTCCTCTTCCATTGCGTCGCCGCCTTCGTAGTCCGTCTCCCACTCGGAGAACGAGAGACCGAGGTGATACAGCTTGTTGGAGTTCTTGTATAGGATATCCCGGACGAGTTCGATAGCGGCTTTCCAGCTCATGGCCCCTTTGCGGACATAGTCGCACAAAACCTGGGGTCCAGTTAGTGAGTCTGATCGCTCAATGATTGACTTTGGACCAAACTAACTGATTCCAACACTTCCCTAATCTGAATTATGGCGAGTGCGTACGTCTCAGGGAACCAGTGGCCATCGGTGGACCAGATTATCTTGGACCACGGGCAGAGCTCAAGAATCTGGCGTACTGCAATTGCCTGACCATCCTGGCTGACGAAAGGGAAGATTTCGCCAATGTCCTGCCCGGTGTTTATAGTCAGTGGAATTCGAACCAGAGAATTATTTCGCGATTAGAAATGTGTGAGCTCGGGGATCATGGTAAATGTGATCCTCCGTATAGGGTCAAAGACAAGAGAACGGTGGCACGCACAGCGTACACATTCGCATACACCGTCGCCAGATAGCCCAATTCTCGTGTAAAAGGGTAGCCCGCATGCAGCAGTACGATCGGGACCTTTGGATACGTTCGGATGAACTCTTGTAGGTGCGCCGGGGACGACTTGGTGAGCGTGAGATCGTTATCTCCCAGCCCAGTATGGAATTGCAGCGGCTTCCTCTCTCGCCCTGGCATCTCGCTGATCAGCGCAGCTGCTCGGTGCACCAGTAGGTCGTTAAGGCCAGGGTGCTGTATCCTCGCAAGCTCGGCCGGCCCAGCATAGTCCGTCACAATCTCATCGAAGGACGTTTTCGCAACCGTCAGATCGACCACGGCCGGTATATCCAGACCGGTGCGGTAGCAAATCACGCTTTTGAAACCTACCACCTCCGGATCCTCGAGGGCGCTTCGGATCTCGATATCGAACTCCTCAATTGCTCGGTCGAACAAATCCTCGGAACTGTCACCCTCCTTGAAGTCGGCAGCATGCTTCTGGAAGATTTTACCCGCCACAGTCTCGATCCGGACGATGCGCTTGCATCCGCTCCGTGTGAACGAGTTGTGCCAATCGTAGTCGTACGCATCATCCAGGGCATCCAATCCATCATCCACAAGGATGGTCTCGATTCCATCCAGACACTCACTGATCCAGTCATCGTAGTCTTCCAGCCGCCGCTGCTCAATGGCAGCCACAACGGCCTCCCATGTCTGCGCGCAGTCGAGTACGTGAGCCAGCTGCTTCACACCGCGGAGGTGTGACAGGCTCGTGAATGCCGCGTGGATGGCGTCTCCCGATGCCTCGGTCGTGATGGAGATCAGTGGATACTTGGCGAGGGCGTCCGGCTTGAGCAGCGGATGGGCGTGATTATCAATGATGGGGCATTTGTGGATGGCCCGGATGACTTCGTTTAGCTGGGCCCTGGAGACGCCCGCGGCGGGGGCTGAGGTGGCCCAGGTCATTGCGTTTACATGGGCCTGAGAGGCACGCGTAGATGATCGAGATCCTTGATAGCAGAGAGCTCCCTGCCGTTGGTGGGACGCTGTTGAGCTTGGTCTCCTAGAGGTGAGCAGGGTGGGCTGAGGTTGTAAGTGTGAAGTGGTCGCCTCCCCGCTTCGCCCGGCTAGGATCGCTCAAGCCCCCTGATATGCACCGTGCATCATCCGTCCTACCAAGGCATCATCCAAGGTATGTACAAGTCCCCAGTGCGACTACAATCAACAGCCACAAAAATTGCTGGATAGTTATGTGCTCGCCTGTCACAGTTTTGGATCGTTCATATTGGAAGCGCTTGCCACCGGGATAGACGGGGATGACGGAATGATGCCGTCTCTGTACCTCCTCAAGTTGAACCTCGAAACTAAGTCTCGAATTCAATTTGTGCTTTAAGTCGGGCATGTTCTTACTTTTTTTTTCCTGCATGCGGGTCTCCAAAATCATCTTTCCATCCTTGACCGACTCGGGCAAGCTGCTCCTAGAGCCCAGTGGGTAATGACTTACTGTAGAACACTAGAGTAGTCACGAACCTGAGATTCCAGTGAGACTTGATGTGTTTTCGCAGATTGCTCTATGAACTTCGAAATGCTCAATCTTGCGGAGTCATATGACGTTGTTCCATCAACTTGCCGGAGTCTAATTTCAGTATTGTTGGAGCTCTCTTATACCGTCTGAATCATCTTGCACACCAACATGTGCAAGTGCCCGGGAGCACATGCTAGTATGTGGGATGATTGTCTGTGTAAATAAGCGCTAGTGAGATTTAGGTCGTATACCCTCTTTGTGACGTCGGTAGCCCTGGAGATGTGTCTTGGTCATGCTTTTCACGTCATCTAGGCCCAACCGCTCAGATTATATTTTTAAGTATCAGGTACGGATAATAATACTGGTCGTAAGACACAGCGGAAAGTGAATACGTCTCTATAGGTAGCAGGTCTAAAAACGGTGTAGGGGACAATCAATAGTGGCATCGCATTCACTGACGCTTCTCAACACTGCCCACTCTGTAGAGTATTGAGCCCGTAGATAGCCGCTATTGTGGACCATCCAAGCATTGCGGTTACTGCAATTAGAGAGGGAACAAAAGTGCTGAAATGGCTGCTACCTACCGGCTATAATTTTTTTATCGATACTCTGACCTTGAGCCACCGGCTAGTTGCTGACCCTCAGAAGACAATTGGTGAGCTTGTCGGCGCTGTGCTGCAACGTAGCCAATAGAGCCCAGTTTGTAGAGTTTGAGTGACCGCGGCAGAGCACCATTTTGCCATTTTGCCATTTTGCCTACAACATAGCCACTGCTTGCTTGAAATGGACACCATCATGTCTGCCAAGACACTAGTCTGCCTCTGGGTATTGTAGGATCGTTCGGCCGTTGTGATCTGGGAAAGATCGTCGCATGATCTCCGTCGACACCTTCTGGAGACTCGTTTCTTGCAGGCTGTGGGCTAAGCATCGCCACGGAGGCGAGAGGACTGTAACTGTGTCCAACATATAGGAGATGCAGCAAGAGGCACCCCAAAGAACTGAGGTTTGAATTTGAGATCCTGATCTACGCTTTCTCCCCTACGATACACCTCGAGCAGAGCACGAACCCTCACACAACACCCGCAATTTCAAAACAGACTGATAGGAGCGTACAGGAGACGACGGCAGAGAATTATAACAAGAACTTTTGGCGATTCATCGAATCCGAGAACTGGTGAGATCGACCCGAGTTGGCCCGGCCGGATGGAACCAAATTGCGTGCTGAAGGGTGGTGAGTCACAATAGGCTGCATGTGTAGTCGTCAGTGGGCGCACATGCCATTTCATGACTTCTCAGGGATTGGATCTTAAATCTACGGTATTTGCCTGCCTGCTTGGGACATGTTCAGGGTGGGTTGTTTTGATGTGAATGCAGACCGGGCAGTGATGTATTTCCTGAGCATTGGGGCTGGACTCTCGTTGGCCATCGTCTTACTTTGGCGAGTGGCGGCGAGGCGGGATGTTTGGGTTTGGACCCCAAGCAATTGTGAGGCTGTCATCGGATATGGGCCGGGCCATACGTGCACTGCAGCCAAGCAGGCATGCGCAAGTGCGCAAGTGCGCAAGCTATAAACCACAACTCAAGGCTGGTTGAGATGATTGGGTTGGATGCCTGTTCATGCTGGGTGTGAAAACGTGGTTGAAATTGCAAATGCCAAAGTGCGCATCTGTGGCTCGACTTATTATTAGACGGAGTCACACATTGAGGCGGGCGTTTCGGTTGTTTTTTGGGAGCGTGAAGGAGGATGCAGGATCGCATGTACACTTTTGCGGGGCGACACAGATGCTGCTCTTGTCGAGAGTGAGGGGCGAGGAGGGTTGGCACTCAGGTGTACCTGGCTGGCTGCACATTTACACGAACCTGACACGGAGGGCGTGTCGGGCCAATAGGATTGAGCCCCGACGCGTGTCTGCCCTGGTAGTGAGTGATTTGAGAGGGAGGGAGAGCGGCAGTGAGTGGGAGTGTTGTCGGTGGGGCACTTTCGGTCAGGGCAATGCAGGGAGTCGTCGTTGAACGCACTAATAATCATGTGAGGGGTGGTGGATGTGTTATGCGTGGCCGGAGGAGCAAGTAAGTGAGTGAGTGAGTGTGTTCTGCTGGCGTTGTACCGGGACAGCTATCCACCATCCACCCACGACTCGGAGGGATGGAGCAGCTCGATCCGTTGCGCACTTCCAAGGTTGGTTGTGCTACCCCCCCACCCCCCTCCACCTCCACTCGTCCACCCCCGTTCCACATCCCCATCCCCCATCCCAGCGATCTCACGCCTCACCTTCTCCTCTTGAGCGAACAATCCCAACCTGCCATCGCATGCGCCATCCTCTGCCTCGTTTCCAAAACCCGTCAGCGCATCACCGCGTATAAATATCTGGCGTCGCCGTATCTCACCGCACCATTTCCCACGCTCGACCCTCTCAATGTGTCAGTATCTGCCTCGGGATTTCTTCGGCCGCCGCATGGGCCGGGCTGCGCTACTAGGGCTTGGGTTGCGACCGCGGGACTGACATTTGCTGCAGCATAGACATCACCGACTGCCCTCTTGGGTCTACCAGTCCGCTCGCTGCCGCCTAGCCTATTGTCGCTCCAATCGCCCGTACCTACCTCGAGACGCCCAACCCGCTCCCGCGAGCGTCGAGTCCTCGACGCCCCATCGTCGACGCACCGCTATTCTCCATCCCGGCGCCTACGCATAGCTATTCGCACGTCGTCGGCGCTTCCAATGTTACTTGATCCCCCAGATCGCTGTACAAAGACATGAGCTCTTCCGTGCTCAATGGCCGCTACTCCGTTCCCTCCACACCTGGATGGCAGCTTCTCCCATTTTAACATTTTCAACGACGGCGGCGCTCCGAGGAACACACCCCCTCCTGCAAATCCTGCCCTGCCTGGAGGTCCGTGTAACTTTGTCGACCTAAGTCATGGTCCCAACGGCCCGAAATGCGGCTGCCGCCGTTTCTGGGGCCGCCAGGTCGCCGGCGCAGGAGCCAATGCTGCGGACCAGGCCGGCTGGTGCATGTGCTCGCACCACGCCTGCTTCCATGACGATGGACACAACACCCAGGTCACAGCAGCCCCCGCTGCGCCAGTAACGGACAACATGCCAGGGCAAGAGAATGAGAAGCCAAGGTCAAACAGGGCTCCCCTGAGTCCCGTCCAGGATTTTGCTTCTTTTCAGATGCCCTCCAGCCTTGCGGGAGCTGCCATGGACTTCGCTGGGCTCAATTTTGATTCCTTTGCATCCAACATGGGGCTTTGCGCACCCCCTCCGCCGGCCAAGCCACAACCGCCCGCACAGGATAATGATTCCATGCCGGATACCCTGAGCTGGAGGAACGTGCCTTCCACCCAAGGATGCCCAACACCGCTCCCGCCAATCCCGTCGCAGTGTCTGATCCCAGACTCGCAGTCGGCTTCTACCACGGCGTCCAGCCAGATGAGATATTTACGGCCGTTCCACGGGGTGGGCCTTAACACACTAAGTAGTGTGACGCCAGCCAGGGAAGGCGCCCATGCCGGCAAAAGCACCGGTGTCTCGCCTGAAGTCAACCTAGATGGCCAAAATTGTGACGACACCGTCACTGTCCCGTCTGGGGCCGCGACTCCAGTACCAGGACCCTCGGAGATCAAAACGACAACCTCTGGGGCCTCAATTTCATATCCTGACCACAAGAACGATGCTTTACGAAACCTAAGTGAAGCTTTTGAGGACCACAGTCAACGACTTGACAAACTGGAATCTGGGTCGATTTACTTCACCGCTCATGAAGAGTGCTCGGACAAACATGACATGACTGACCTTCGAGTAACAGAGCTCGAGACACGCATGGATGATGCCGAGAGGAGACTGAACGACGATACCGTCAGCCTTGCCAGCACACATCGCAACACCCAACGTGACGACGACGCTACTGTCAGCGATGTGTCTTTATCATCCAATGTCATAGTGCGGGCTGCTGAGCGGGCTGCGCTGGCCAGCCAGCTCGAGGTATTACAGGCTCGGGTCAATCAACTCGAGGCATCTGCGCTGCCGTGTTATACGTCTCCATGGGAATTGGAGGTGGTGTTTCTGCCATTCCCCCTGAAGGGAATATGGTTAGAGGCACAGGATTTCAAGACCCCTCGCTTATCTGGCGGACGGGACGAGTGGACACCAGGGCCAAACTCAAACAGCAGGGCGACCCCAGAGCCCCAAGGGCTGGCTTCATACGACGAATGGGTTGGGCAGGGCACGGGATGGCTGCTGCCTAGAGCTTGTGCTCCAGGCAGGCTAATCGATCAGCGCCTCAAGAGCCGCGGGCTGATTAAGAAGGTCCAAGTACGGGGTGCTGATGCTCGCAGCGTGCAGATTGCCATTGGGAACGCCTTCCAGGACATTCTGCGGCTGAGTCCCAATCCTGCAAGCCCAAACTCCCCTTGCCGCTCAGACACCAGAGTGCACAGGTTCTTTGGGCTGCAGCAATCATGGGTCCCTCTGCGCAAAGTACACAAGGATTCTCGCCTTCGATTCCTGTCGCCTCCGGAGCTGCTGACCCCTACTTTATGGACCGCGATGTTCTTAATGGACAATGTAGTCATGAAGGCTACGGGAGTGCATCGACTTTACATAACGCAACCCGAAGCGTATCTGCAGGACAATCATTCATTGAATTTCCTTGGTGCAAGCCCGGGCTGGACATGGCAGAAGCTTCGGGAACTCGACCGCGTCTATTCAGACTCACAGACAACCAATGGCAGTTTCGAGGTCCCCGAGGCCGATGCACTGGAGGAGTACTGGACATTTAATGCGCGCCTTGACGATCGTCCCAGCCCTCGACAGTCTGTCATAAGCCTTCAGCAGTCGCACGAGAAGGCCGCCAACATGTCGCGGACGACAGACGGGTCGACGGAACAGTATTTTACTGTTCCTTCACATCCAAGCACGTCAATAACGAGCCCTATGATGGCTCGAGGGCAATCGCCATTTACTCAGAGAGAGCGTCAACGTTCCAGGCCACCCTTTGTTCGAACTGGTTCTATGCCGCCTGTCAGCGCTCCAACGGTGCACTCTCCCGCACGCAGCAACCGTCGGATGTCCTCCTTCGCCATCATGCCCTCCGTGGCCGGACCTAGCTACCAACGGCACCCATCGCCTCTTGTTACCGGCCGTCCTAGCCCTCGCCTGTCTCTGGTCTCCAACTCACCAGCAGCGGCCATGGTCACCAAATACAGACATCGGAATACTCGTTCGCCGTCACTCCGACTGCACAACACACCGCGTTGGAGTAACCGGTCCTACAGCCGCAGTCCAAGCGTGAATCCCATGCCGTTCCAGCACATACACCCCGAGCAGCCAATCCGAGGAGATCGCCGCCCAACGCCGATGGCCTACATGACTCCCTATAGCAATGCACCGCCAGAATACACACCTCAAGGGCTCCACCCTAGCCGTAGTTATCATGTGCACGGGGACGATGAGCTTATGGATTTCGACGACGACCGAGGCAGCTCCACCGATCCATACGGCGAGGAAAGTGACGGCGATGTGCCAGACGATGACGACCCTGACGTTGACGTTTACGAAGATGAGGCAGACATGCTTGATGATTTAGAAAGTGGCTCAGATGGGCAACACCACCCTGCCGGTCATGCACAACAATACCGGGCACACAACCAATCTTCGCAGCCCCAAGGGCCAGAAGATATCCCTTGGCGAGGCATTGAAGACAACATGTCAGATGGGGAGAACTTGGACCCGCTTGACGTCGACGGCGATGGCGACCACGCTGACGACAAAAGTGATATGTCTTCACAGCCGTCGGAGTACCCCAGCACTCAAAGGGCGTGGCGGGCACCCGCGGGGGCTGATGGCAGAGAGACGACTCACGCACTCGAAGATGATGATGGGCCTGGAGGGGTAGCTTTTACCATACATGAGGATCCGGACGGGGAGGAGTCGGGGCCCGAGGCGCAAAATATATGGTGAAAAGATGGCAGCGGGATTTTGATTTACACGTTTTTGGATATATCGGGGCACCGTGTGGCACATACAGCCGGGACTCTGTTGAAGCATTGGTGTTTGGCGTTTGCTATGTACCTCAATTGTCGGGGCGGTGTCGAAAGTGAGACATCTAAGGCGCTATTTGGGACTGTATCATTCAAAGCGAGGGATATTTCATCTCCATTATTACCTAGTATATCAATCTACCAAACTCAATATTTACTCTTTGTACGCTTATTTGGAGGAAACACACCGCATGGGCAAGTATCACGAATTCGTCGCTTGGCTCAACTGGCAGGTAGCTGATGACTTTCACCTGTCGTTTCCGTGCAATCCACAACCGTCTTCACGGATATCGCACCCACTGGGACCTCATCAAGCGCCACGCTTTGACTTCTGCTCACCTGGGCCTGATGCCCAATACTAGGGTCGACATGCCAGGACCACACGCGGCCATTAGTCTCCGGGACCAGGCGCCCGGCCTCGACGTCCTCGACCCCAAGATACTCCAACGACTCGAACGACGACAGAGTGTTTTTGGTAATGCCACTTCCCTGGCTCTTCTCCCTGGCATGGTGGCTCTGGCCCCGACCCGCGCGCCCGCCAGGCGCCGTCGACCCGCCGATGGTGTTGAGCGCAGCGTGCTTCCTGTGCCTGTCGCTGCCGCTGCCGCTGCCGCTGCCGCTGCCGCTGCCGGTCCCCGCACCTTCGCTAGATATGCTGCTCCTGCTCCTGCCGACGGTGAGGTGCGATGCGATGCTGCGGTACACCGACGACGCCAGGACCATCGTGATCAGTGGCCGCAAGACAGGCAGGCAGGCGCAGATGATGGCCATGTCGGGCTCGAGCGTCAGCCACAGCTGCGGGTGGAAGAGGCCCACTGTTGTTTGATTGTATAAAAAGTCAGTCATTCTAGTATGAATGAGCGGCTGATGCAGCTGCGCCCGTTCCTAATGAGGGAGTGGGCATCAGGGAGTCTCTTACGTGTGAAATCAAAGTTCCCCTCCCCGGCGGTCACCAGCTGGAGGTGGTAGTGTAGTCTGATCCCGCTCGCGGAGGTTACTGCCGCGCCCAGGAGGAAGACGCAAGCTAGGGCGAACCTCTGGCTCCGCGGGAGGTGCTGTAGTATTTGGATTAGTTATTCGAAGGGTCGAGATCATAAGAAATGGTAGGATACGACATCTCCTCAACGCAACCAGTCTCACCAGCTGTCATTGAGAAAATTGGAAGGCTCTTGCCACCAGCAGGGAGAGGCATGAACGACAGTTATAATTACTTTGAAACCTGAGAATGAATGCAAGTGTCTTGGAATCTACTTACCAGCTTGGAAACCTCGAACGTCGGCAGGCACAATATGACCATATCCATCAAAATGTTGGGAATAATCACTGCGTCATTCATTGTCAGCTACCAAAGTCCTAAGATGGTTCATACGGGTAAAGGGAAGAGCAAGCCACGGATGGTAGAAGTGTCTTGAGGGGGTTAACATGTATTTGGAATCTGCTTACTGCCCATGCAAAATGCATCCTGGTCGATACATCCATCAGGCGTCATGGCCGGGTTAAAGGCCTTACTGACGGGGGAACATTGGAAGATATCCACCAGCACACCAGCGGTCCACCACATGACTGTAAGCATGGCTAGGATAATGCATCCTCGCCTCATGAACACAGTAGGGAAGAGCCGCCAGTAGAGCGAGAGGATGCTGAGCTTGGCTGTCATGATCGCTGTTGGGTAGACCATCTGACTAGCGTAGAGGAGCTGCGGCGTTGTCAATTACCCACAGGCCTGCTTCAGTAATAGGAGACGCTCAAGGGCTTACTTCGAGCGTGTTCCGTAGCCAACCCATGGAAGGATCTGCGGTCATGTTTTCCTTGAATGGCGTCCCGAGACCTCCTGTTTCAACCATGAGTACCGAGATGCCGTACATGCCCCAGGCGAGGACCATCGATACCAGTATGAGCCAGTCGTCCAGCCAGAGGCCCGCATGCCGGGAGAGACGCAGCGAGATTCGCACACCGACAACCGCTGTGACGAGAACAGCAACCGGTGTCAGGGTCTGGATCATCGATCGGTCCCCTTGGACTCCCGAGTCCGTTGCCATCGTGTGGGTTCGGGTCAAATCCGACCGTGCCAGTGGTTGATAGGAAGCGTGTCGTACAGGAAAGGACGCGGAAAGAGAGACCAGGCCATGGTTCAAGCGATGCGCACATGCATACCGGCTGCTCCTTCATATATACTATGTGACAAGCAAATCCGCATGAACAAAGAAAATACCTTAGTCATGTATAGATGATCGCATCTAGCGTCGAGTATCACTTGGGCCTCGTCCCTGTTGAATACCGGTCCGCTAGCGCGCCGTGAAACGGCCCTACGAGGTGCGCTCGGCCACACACCCGGGTCGGTTGCAACTCGACGCGGTATTGCGTAGAAAATTAAGTTAGCGGCTAGACTAACAATGCCGATCTGGATGGTCAGGTCGCGACCGATGATCAGCGTCAGTGCGCCTCGCGGGAACCAGGACAAAGTGCCCCGGCGCGGGGAAGCTCGACAGAGATCCCCGTCCATAGATAATTATAAGGTTCGCGCGATTTGCTCGTTATGTGACCAGTACCTGACGAATTTGGCAAGGGACCTCGCCTCGTGATCTTGGGGACAGGGATAAATCTCAGAAAACGGCTATGCACTTTATCTACATTCACAAAGAGGCGCGATTCAAAATATCTTCTCAAATAATCAGCCCACGTATATGCTTTCGGACGGCGTGGCTACTTGGTTGAAAACCCCGCAAGGTGTGTCTAACAACGACAGTGTCTCTTTGAAAACTACCAGGATTATATTCCGTCAAGATGTTTACAGCCTCATCTTCTTTAATGAGAGTAGCATTACAAGGCAACAGAAGATAGAGTAAGGGATTGTACCATCTGTATTTTGCTTAACTGTGTTGGGAGGCCCCATGCTCCGAGCCCAAAAATTCCAGCCAGTTCCTCCATTGTATTCTTTGCTAAACCGCGAATGAAGTTTTAGCGACAAATTTAAACGCGCATGAGGCTTTTTTTTAGACGACTAGTCTCTTCTCCGAATGGTGGATAATCGGTCTGCGCGCTGACTTGACTCGTTGATGGCGCGGGTCTTGTTCCGAAGGATTTTCAATAATTCCAGCTGTTGAATACTTGATGAGACTTGCTCATCGGGTCGCCAAGATCGACTTCGGTTCAAACAAGACGTTTACGTTGGTGGTGGCAGGGTGAGGCGATGTCTTCCTCATTAATGGCTTAAATCGTCGCGAAGACATATTGGTCTCGCTCAGTTCGAACCTCCTCTTAAGCTCTCTTTTGCGTAAGAAGAAATAGAGGCGGAGACGTTCTGATAACGCCAGAAGCGAGGTAGAAGCCGCCTTTGGAGCAAAGACTTCGAGGAACTGCTCGTGCTCCTGGTGCCTCTGGAAGGTTTTCACCCTCTCCTTCTCCTTCCCAGCCTGTCCTCTTGCATTAAATGATGACGACCAAGTGATGATTATAATATCATAGTCGTTAGCGAGACCGCCACTGGCAAGCGCGTGCTACTCGAGGTAAATGAGAGAATAGATGTGCTCTCCCTTGGCGAAGATAGGAAATTCGCATTGGGCAGGCTGGCTTTCGCGTTGGCACAGAGTATCCCCCCCCCCCCGGGTTACGGTCCTGCTTAGTTCTACGGCCGTGTACAACGATTGTTTCATGAGAACCTTCACAACACTAGGCATGGAGCTGGAGAAGCTCCCCTGGTGATCAAAACTTGAATCCCCCGCGACGATAGCAAGATTTTCTCCCGAATTGCCCAGGGCCTCCAGCTAGGACACTGGCCGCAATCACCGCTATATTGAATCCATGCTTTATAGGATCCGACGAAATGAAAATAACTCTTCCAGAAGTTGGTGTGCTACAATTTTGTCGGCCAAAGTTTGGGAGAAAATATTTTGGGTCGAATAGACTTACAGAGGACAAAGGCATAGTATGCGGCAGACCCGCCACGCCGTCAGATCCACTCACTCTTGGATACCTTCCTCGGTTTTCTCACTCAGGAAGGCAATTTTACCAACAATGTTGTCTAAGGTCTTAACAACACCATAATTACGCACCGCCAGATGACTATCCTGCTCACGGTTCCTAAGGAGCACAGTAGCACGCTGGGGATAACAGACCTTCCCTGGTGCGGATATCCGGCCTCTCAAGATAGTCACGATCGATATATCTCATCCCGATCAGACTCAGAAGGAGGTTCACCAGGTTATAGACACCCTTCTGGACTAGTCGTATCAGGTGAGTCGGGTTTAGGGCATGCTCCAGCGGCAGGAGAGGCTTGATAAAATCATTCGGATCAACACGGGCAGCATCCAGGAGCGCAATGACAAGTTTTGGGCCACGTAGACAGAGAGTATCTTCGAAGACAGCTGAGCCGCTATGAGTCTTTTGAAATCCCTAATATCTTACCTATTAGGCCTAGAGCCTCCTAATATAAGGAGATGCTTCATAGCTTAGTCTCAAGAATGGTTATAGAAGGTTGTTGTATAGTTAGCATAGGGGGAAATTATAGTTTAGAGAAGTTAGTAGTCAGCTACATAGGTGAATAAGCAAGCTCTTACTATTCCGGATACACTCCTTGGCTGACTTCCGCTACTCCTTATCAAAGCAGTCTACCCAATTGTTGGCCTTGACATTATCCCTCTTGCTGGTGATGCCCAGCGTGTGCCAAGTCTTCACACTGGCGTGGGTCCTTTCGAGGTCGTCCACCTAATGAGATCCTCGTGTGGGCTATGCTGTTCGGAGGTGTACAGATATGTTGCTAGCGAGGACTTCAATCTTCCCAAGTTGCGGTGGAAGAGCAAAGTGTTATCGCTGAGCAGTAGACCATCGGGGAGACTGACAGCATATGGGTTGATAACATAGTTTCTATCTCTTTCACCACATGCTAGTCGACTCCTTGGCGCCCACTAGACTAGATCTAGTGATGCATGGTTGTCTGTTGGAGAGAAGTCCAGCAGTAAGAAGCTCTGAGGGTGCTTGACGCCTGTCTCTCTAAGACGTGCTATGGCATGCAACAAGACGCTGAAGAGGCCGCCATTTCTCTGGTAGCCCTGGATATCACACCGGCCGTCCATCTGAAACAGGTAGGCGGTGAACTGAGATTCTCACGAAGGCCGGACAAGACGTGGTACAGGCCGTGCGGTCTGAGTGTTCTCGGCCGCGGTAGTCGGCATCGCGGTGGCCAGAGCACCAAAATTACTACCCGCCAGCCTATGCCCTTCTTGAAGGCTGAAGTTCTGGCACTGGCTAATCACCACCACGGAGGATGATAAGAAGAGGGATAGAAGAAGGGAAGTCAGGAGCTGAGACTGTTCTCATGTGTGCCCTGGAAATTGAGGCCGAATCTGGTGCGGACTACCACTATCAGAAGGGCCTCTTGCGCGTCAGACAATCTCGGCATATTACTCGGGTGGTGCCATCGTCGCGCAAGAGAAGGGGGAAAGCCTAGTCTGATATTGTAATTGCAGAGGTCACATCCGGCTACCCGTACCGGCCATTCGATGGATTTGACAGGAAGCCCGGTAAGTGACGATGCTGCCGCTCCTGCTAGCAACAAGGACAATGGATGCCGGCCGTCCAGCAGCGATGGCAGCGCGTCTCACAGCCTGCGACATGGGGAAGGATCCCGCCAGGTTGATGACCACCAGGCTAGGTTGCTCACGAGCATCAGTGTTCCTTGCCAAATTTCCGCACTGGTTTTGGCGGCGCTTTGTGACGCAATAGGGAGGGAATAACGAATCGGTGGCGCAGAGATCCCGTCAGATTCCCCATGACATAAATTTTACGCATATCGACATGAAGATTCGCGCCAGTCGTCACCGGGTCCTCATATCCCTGGGCAGTCTCTGCGCACGATTCTGGCGGCACCATCCACGTATGAGGAGGATGGAAGTATGGCGTTATGGTGGTGTCTCCGAATTACCGACATTGCCAGAACCATCACGGAGGCTCAAACGTGTCAGGCCAGGCAGGCGGACGTTTTCGTCGAAAAGAACCTCTTCCAGGGAGTCGATGAGCGTGTACGCTCCAACCTTCGGGTCCGCCATCTTGAAGCACAGGCTGATACCTGAAAGATCTCGAACCCTAGATTACACTCGCCCAGGATGCTCGAGCAGGTTATGAGGTGTCCCCAGTGCCTGCTATTCCAGGGAGCAGGGATGTTCGCTCGAAAGATACACTAGGGCAAGTATTGACCAAGAGCTCGGCACCAGCGTGGACGGTGCTGTTGTCAAATGGGGTTCCCCTCTTTCTGCCAACTGCAGACTGTGATCTTGACATCGAGATCCAAGCTGGGCAAGCACAGTGTTGTTCCCGTGTGAACAGTGTGAGCCGCTCTCTTTTGCAAGAGTGTTTATTGGATGGCAGATTCCCTAGGGTGTGAGGAGTGTTTTCAGGGGAATTTGAATAGCCTGGGACGAAACCGAGAGGCAAGGTCTGGTAACGGCTATCTTTAAGGGAGCTCTGTAGTGCGACTATCAGAACTGGTCTGACTGGTCCGGGGTATGGCGTCGCCGGTCGTCGAGGCTGATGATGCTCCAAGTTATCCAACTCAAACTCCTTAGTATTGGGCAAGTAAACTAGGAGACTAGGCAGAAGACTGCCTTCTGATGGTCGGAAAGTGTAAAGCCGGCTAGCGAACTCATGGCCAATGTATAGTCCAGCGGAAGCTTCGAGGTCGTCTTGGGATTCGGGCTAGGGCGAGGACATCTGGTGAGCCGTACAGAGCATGGCCCAGTCCAGCTCTGCTGAACGCGAAAACGGCTATGCTGATACCCCTACGGGGTAGGATAAGGTGGGCGGTTGTTGAGGCTGTCTCTCCAGATCATCCAGCTTGAACTCCTTAGGATCGGTCAGGTGACTGTCTCTTTAGAAATGGCTGGTGAAGTTTTTGCAGGCGAATGGTCCATGCAAAAGATATGAGAAATGGCCTTCCGGAGCGAAGAGCCAGTAGTACAGGGTCAACAAACATGCACTTGGGCTCCGGAGGGCTGGAGCGAGGCAGGATTGGGGCGGTCTGATTGTTCTCCGCCGGAGTAGTCGGCATCGCGGTATCATCAAATGCTCGAGGCCTTGTCGTGACTCGAGTGAGGTCTTTAGGCGATCCTTAGAGAATAAGTGGCCAAGTCCAGCTAAGCTGAACACAAGAACCGCGATACTCACAAGCAACCACGCTGAGTAGCCGGCCGACGCTGGTTTGCCGATCTGGTTTAGTACTGTCATTACTGCACCCGTTGCAGGACAGAAGACTGAGTGTGATCAAAGGACTTGGGGTGATTCATAGAGAATATGGCCAAGTCCAGCTGTGCTGAACACGAGAACCGCTTTGCTGATGCCATTATGGGGACCAGAGTTTGCGCTCCGAAAGGATGCTGGCGTAATTATTACCAGCGACTAGCCGTGGAGAATGGACCAAAGAGTCGTCGTGGCCGCAGATTAGGCTCAAATTGTGGCTGAGAGACGCGAAATCTCCCAGCTGTCCTGTAGATAGGTACAGAGAGTAGCTGCCCAATAGTTTGAGAAGACTGATAGCGAATATTGTCACCAAGTGCCCGATGTCTCTCAAATTGGCGGCTGTTCCGCCGACTTTGACGAGGTGATGCACCACCACGGATTGGGAGAGGTGAAATTCATGTCTTCCACGAGGCCACCAGCAAGGTGCTGAGCATCGGTCTCGTTCTGGTTCTCGTCCCTTGGGGGAGCTCGGTGGTCCTGGTCCGGGTTCTGGTACGTGCCGAGCTTCTGGTCAGCAATCTCTTCCTTCAGAACATTCGTGAGCCGTGCGCGGTTGCGTGCCTGTTTGTCTCCGGGTTGGCTCTGGTACCCTAGTGTAACTCCCGTTCGCTTCGAGACTTTTTGTTTCTTTTTAGGACAGGCAAAAGCGTTTTCGTATTATCGGAGAGTCTCATATCGGGACTCCTTGTTGATCCAGAATGTGACTGGCAGCTGGGCGGTGCTTGTAGTTGTTGTTGTCACTCGACCCGGTCAAGTCCGGCCTTCCGGTAAAGGTTCTATCCTGTCGAACCAAAAGAGGCGAACTCCCTTGAAGGATCAGATATTCTCCGGTGGCATTTCGAAGATTGACGCGCTTTGCGCCGATGATTCGCGCTTGAAGATACCGCTGCCCATGGGAGGTAAGGACGTCACCTCCAGCAATTGGTGAACTTCAGGCGCCAGCTAGGCCGTGCCTGGAATTGGCGACGCCGAGGATTGACTGGTCGCCGGGTGAAAGTTCCCGCCCTTCGGTGTTTCTCTGGTCCGTGGCACTGGAGGTAGGCAGATTTTCTGAGGAATAGCCTTGGCGCAAAGTTTGTTTCGGCCAAAGATGTGAGAAATGGCATTGCGGAGTAAAAAGCTAGTAGTGCAAGGGTCAATAAACATGCACATGGGCTCCGGAGGGATGGAGAGAGTCTCGTGTGTATAGCGAGTGTCTTCCAGATTCCCGTACTCTAGAGCAACGAAGCCGAGGTTTTCTCGAATTCCGTTTTGCTTGGGGGCAGAACCGAGTGCCGAAGTATCTGGCCGATGCTAAAACCATAAGACAGAACTTGGACTTGACACCTAAATAGTATCAAGTGCCATTGAGCTGGTAGATCGACGAGTTTTCGCATTGTGGGTTCTTGAGTACCGGGTGCGTGTCTTGTATTTCTTCCAGACGTAGCCTTCTCCGACCCACTGGGCAGTGCCGCGCCTCCTGGCTTGTGCCCTGTGGTTTGGCCCCCTCCTTTGCTCCAAAGGAAGGTCGGTTCCATGCCGAAGCTGAAGTCGGACGAAGGTTGACAATTGTGCGCAGGGGCTGACTGAGCGAGGAGCAAACTGGAATGATATTCTGCTCATGCGACTGGCTGTGCTTCTCATGCGATTGACTCTACCGGAAGGCGGGACTGGGAAACCAAGAGGCAGGGTCTGCTCTTGGGGACAAGCCTTGCTTTGGTCGCTTGGTTCCTCAAGATGGTTGCTCTGGTGCGCAGACAGTCCCCTGTTACCATCACAAGAAACCGCTACCAGTATCCAAAGGCTGGTTCTGGTCAATAGGCGACAGGTGTGTGTAGATGTATGTGTCTACTATTTGCGCGCGGGATTGTCGAATAGTCGACTTGTCGCCAATGGACTTGTACTTGTATCCCAAGCCTTCCATGGTGTTGATTTGAAATCTTCGGCGCAAGGCTCATCAAGATCGCCCACATGACTGGCAGTGCTTTCGTCTCAAAGGCTGGAAGCTCCCTTCTCAGGGCATCACTGTTGCCATTGAGTCGTAGGAGCGGATGTTGTTCCAGATGCGAGGCACGTACTCGTTGTGCTCTTCGGCGCCGAACTTTTATATCCTCGTGGCCCTTGGGCAGGAGGGCATAAGACTGACCATCGCTGCCGTTGATGTTCTACTTCCGCGGACGTTGCTTGCTGCTAATAACGCTGAATGTCAGACATGCTCTTTTAATGATAGATTCTTGAGCGCATGGTGACAACAAGGAGGCTGAGGAGAGTGGAGAAACCGTTTTTGTCCGGAGTCATAGGTACACTGACGTAGCGTTGAGGTACAGGCGCCGGCAGGATGGCATTGCTGCTGTAAGGCTGGGGATCCCAGAAGTCAAGGTCGGCTTGATACTCCTGGCTGCGGGCAACGTAGGTCTGTGCCAGGGAGAGATAGTGGCCTGGAGGGACGGTTCGGCTAGCCACGAAGGGCTGGTAGTCCATCGGAATGTTCTAGTCGATGCCGCCAAGTCTGTAAGAAGCAGGCCCGTAGCCGGATTGCTGCGGAGGGAAACCTGTGCCCATTGGGTGTGTTTTGATGAATGGATCGGTCATTTGAATGGGAAGAGGCATCGCACCAGGTGGCGGGTATGGTGTCACTGTCGTGGACATGTCAAACGGTTGTGCGCCGCCGTGCCGAGGAGCCCGTTGTCCGTCCTGAACAACCTCCGCGATGGCCGCAAAACCGTTGTTCATCTGGTATGGGCAGCCCAGTGCTGGTTCATGCCACCGAGGGAGCGGTGGGTCAGGTTGTGGATAGGCATCTGATAACTGCTGGCGCCTGTGCGAAAGCGCTTGTTGTCCTGACCGAAGGACATACCAGGGCGGCCGTTGTAGCTGCTCATGGAGGGGGGGGGGGCCTCGGTAGACCTCAGACTTGGATCTGGTAAGTGCTGGCGCCTGGTGGAGGACCATCCTGAGTTCACTTGACTCGGAATACCGAGAGGCACCTCACTGTGACGGTTTATCGTGGGTAGAAGTGCAGTCTGGGACCCTTTGTGACTAGCATCCGCTGTTAGTTTGAGATAGAGTATACCGTGTATTTGAACCCACCTTGAGAGTTTCTGGCGGTCGGATTCCTCCCTCCGCAAACATCAAGGGCAACATGGCGCCCTGAAGATGAGTGTCGCTTATGCTGGAAAAGTACCATGGTGAATCCACATTGCTGAAATAAGCTTTAGCTCAAGAATCGTGAAGGTATGGCGAAGGTCTGTGGATAGAAGTTGTAGCGGTTTTATGCTTGGTGTGAGCGTATTTGCAGTCAAACGTGTCGTTATGTATGCACTTCGAAAAGTTGTCCGTTTGCCAGGGGAAAGAGGAGAGTGATGTAGGAAAGAAAAAGCAGTAGTCGATTGAGTTGGAGGTGCTGGCTCATCTCATACTGAAGAAGTTGTGTGAGCTGAAGGCAGGAGATGATAAGAATGGAGGAAAGAGTTGGTGGAACTTCTGGGGGTGGGACGGGTTATTTATATTCTCAGGGCATGAAACGTTCGTCTGCACACAACCATCATGGAAGGTTCCGCCTCATTCCCTTCCCTCGGAAGCTTCGAAGACAAAGATCATACCGCGACCACGTTCTGTTTTCCCCATTGGACAGGAGTATGAGACCGCGGAAGGGCTATTATACGAGGCGTCTCATTTGGCCATGGCAGGGAGAGTGCAGAAATGGCACACGTGCGCGATCGCGATCCCATATTGCAGTTGGGACAGCGGAAAGCCGGCCTATTGTAGCCTTTAGTGAAAATGGATTTGGAGGTCTCATGTATTCTGCTGGTAGTTGACTGGCCCATTGCGGTAGTAAAATCACCTAAATGTGTCACTTGCTTCTGTTTGCCTGTGGTGATGTGGGTCATCGATCCCATCATACCAGGCTTCTGAAGCTTGGAGGACGATTCATTGATTCCAAGGATTCATGACTGCACGTTGGAGCACCTGTGTCTATGGGGGCAGTCTGTGATGGTGCCAGACTTTGAAGCAGTCACGGGGCATGAGACGAAGGTGCTGTCTGGGTGCCTGATGCTCCACTTGTCATTGTGTGCGCCTTGTAAGTTGAGTTGGGTAGAGTCAAAGCCGAGAAGCTTTTGTGCTGGACGACCCGGGCAGCTCAACCAAGATATGCCCACTGTTGTCTGGGGATTGCATGACCACCTCCTCGCAGTCCTCAATGCCAACACCGTTAGCAAACTGGGTGACGACGTAGTCGACTGTTGATCCCTCCGGCCCGAGTGCCACCATGGGCGCATGCCACACACCGGCACCGTAGGTTACGGCCTGATCGGTCGTTGCAATAAAAGCCTTGAGCCGCTGCAGATCTGGCTGGCTCTGGGCCTGGCTGTCGTAGTGGATTCCGCGGTCTGTCTGGCTGGGTGTCCGGCCGGTAGAAGAGCCCGAGGGGGTCTGGAGGCTAGGGGCCACAACAACGAGATAACCGTGCTCGCCCAGCGGGCTGGCAGGGCCGGATGTGCTGAGCGGAGTAAAGGTCTGTGTGGTATAGGGATGGCGCTCGAGTATCCCCACCTCGAAGACGCGGGAGGACGGTGTGGAGCCGTGAGATGTGCTGCTCTTGTGCGTCCCCAGCTTCCGCGCCGCGCAGACGAACATGTTCATGACGGCGACGCCAGGCGTGCCGCTCGGGGCCTGGTCGTAGTTGTTCAGCATGTGGGTGACATGCTGATACTTGATGGCAGAGCCCTGGTTGGCCGACACAGCAGCCAAGGGCAGCGGTCCGGCGGCGGCGAAATTGGAGGGGTGAAGGGCAGGCCTGGGGTTCTGAATAACCTCGCCAAACGGCGCAAAGGCGTTGGCTTCCAGCGGCTGGGTCTTGGCTACCACGTCTACCCCGCGGATGGATATTTTGAGCGGCGCCATCATCACAATTGCCGTAATAAAAAAAAAGAAAAAAAGGGTGCCGCGATGTCACGATGTCACGGTGCCACGATTGCCTCCTCGCCAGGTTCTAGGCCGGCGGTGAGTGGCAGAGGTCACCAGCTGGTTTGTGGTCTCGGTGCGGGTGCGCTCCACTGGGGACGGTCAAATTGGGCCTTGAGGGCATGCTAGCACCTGTTAGCCAAGACTGCCTCCTGTGGTGTCATCCCACAGCTAAACTGCCTGTGGCTAATAACAGGACACTGCGCCCCTGCCACCAAACACGAGAAACGCTGAATTCCCACTCGGAGGATCCGAGTCCATGGCCCAATTTCGCTGCACCTCTCGTCAAACATCGACTGCCAAATTGATCCTGCCCCTGGGTTCGACTCCTTTTTAAATATAGCGTCCATGGGCAAACAGCCAGAAATGGTCAATCTCGCATGCACTACGATGTGGGTCAGCAGAGTTGAGATATATCAACCAGCTCGAGGGCGTCTCTTCAAGTGAAGCACGCACTCTGCGCTTCTCGTCCACGTCTCCGGTATTTGATTGATCCCTCGCACTGAAGTCGTAAGGCCACGAGAATATTCCTCCAAGTTCCTGGAAGATAAATCCTTCCTGCCTGTCTCTGCTGGACTACGCGGTCCCCCTCCAGAATTCGCCAATACACAGGGCACTTAACTGTATCTCAAGCTCTGCACCTTGCGGGCATACGAGCTCTCTTTTAATTTGCATTTTTCCTCTCTCTCTCATCAATTTGCACACGACCACAACACCAGAGCCTCAGGAATAATGGGCAACGCTCACGACGGTGCCGCCTTGATCCAGTCCAGCACGGCCTGGATCATAGGCGCATTTCTCGTCCTCATCCTCATCGTCGTATTATTAAGTATTGCTCTGCGAATCCTGTACGTTCGCAAATGGAAGCCACGGTACGAGAAGGTGCACGATCCGGTCAGAGACGTGGAAGCAGCAGGAGGCGCGCAAACCCGGCAACGGACCCTCTCGGAGATCGACACAAGTTATGCACCAGCTCATCCGGCGCCGGCAACTATGGCAATGAGGGCGAGTGTGGACGAGGGAGAGATTGCTCGAAGCGAGGCCCTTCACGGCTACTACCAGGCGCCCGCCGAGGTCAGGTACAACTCGGGTCCTGATAGTGGCGAGGATAGGAAGACTATGTTTACATGATCTTCTTGAGGGGGGAACTGCGGATGGGGATCTTCCACGGCCTGAGGACGCCGGCAAGGCCAAATTGGATGCGCTGGGACTTGGCAGCGCTTCTCAATAGCTTCCCGGCTTCGAGAAGGGGTACAATGGCCGACACAGCTACCGACAAAGGGCAGGTCACCAGGGATTGGCGAGTCGAGGTGGTTCGCAATGGCTGTCGAACCAGCATCGCAACGTACGTCAACTCTTGCGGAGTGTCTGAGCTCCCCCATTCTCGTGGTCAGAGAAGCCAAGCCCCCAGCAAGTCGGTCACGGAGGCGGCGAGCGACCCACAAGGCGCATTGTCTGCTTTGGACGGCCAATCGCACAGGGCCCATCCGCTTGTCCTCATCAGTCAAAATTCAGAGCGATAGAACGGCCCGAGCAGAGCAGGCAGAATACACCAGAGGTCTACACAGGTGTTCGGTCTGACTTCCCACCTTGGATGGAGTGCGATCGCTCTACGTGACCAGCGCGTTTGATCCACAAATCGAGGACGCTCAAGGGCAGTCGACCGTGCTGTCTCAGGCTGGTATGCACACGATCACCAGCCGACTCGAAGCCCAGCGTCGCTCTCTTCAATGGCTACAGCGAAACATATGCGCTTGGCAAAGGCGGTGTTCATTCTGTCCTCGATCTGCAAAGGAACGATTCTTCAGAAAAAGTCAAGGCAAATTGATGTGTTTTCATCACGTGTAACCACCTGGGAACAGCTTAAGGTCGCCCCATGCAGCCAATTGAATATCCGATTCCAAGCTCACCCACGTGGGAACTCTTAACAATATTTATCAGTGACCGAAGTTATCTTCCCTCACAAGTGCATAGGGCCAAGAGAACAATTTCACAACAAGACAAAAGATCGAACTTCTTCAATCGCGCTGCTCAGTGTACTCTATACATGCAACTGTAACTTCCAAACATTCGACTGCAAGTAGTCATTGTAGACAGTCGCATGAGTGCAGTTGACGGATACAATGCCAATATGACTTGCTACTCCTCAATCAGATGTGTTGGCCATGCGTATACCAGGTGAAAATCGCCTTCGGGGGACCTGAGAGGGGTTATTCGTCAAGGCCTTGTACTCATGCAAGTTCCTCTTGATATCTATAATGTGATAAGAAGTTGGGGCCGTCGCCAGAGGCGCTTCGTGTCCTTCGCGTTGTATCGCATGCGAACCGCCTCGGGCTCATTCACAATGTGAGGATTTCATCTAATTAGCTGCCCAGTTTCAAGAAGAGGCGCCGCACATGCCCCGGCCACGGTTCCTCTCAGAGACTCTTCTTGACGAATAGTATAGCACAATAGGTATTTTCTTTCCCTCTGGCTGCAGATCAACATCTCAAGCAAGTTGTGGTTTCTGAGGGCCCGACCTGCTTACTGAGTGCTATGCATCATGTCGTACTCATCGTGAGTCTTGCGACATCTCGCCATCAGTTCATTGCGCGGCTGACCACCTTACTTTCTCCATGTCATCGCGAGATGATCATATCGCTTCGATCACAATTATTCATCGCGAGTATCATACCACTACGAAACAGGAACCTCATAGCAAACCGTACTCAACATCTGCCATGCATGACTTCTGTTACTATTGAGCCAGATCAACACCCTAGGCCAGGAACAATGCGATCAACGTTCTTCAATTTTGATTGAGCACAACCCAAGGACGGCAGGTACTAAGCGCTTACCTGGTCAATGACTTGTGGGATGAAGTGCACTTAATCACACTTTGTGCAGTAGTTTCATATCCCGTTGTGACGCTTGGGCTTACTGATGCCACCACCTCAAGGGGTATTTGATAGGCTGCAAGTGATTACTGGTCCCGGGGGATGCTGCACCATGAGGAATATTCATCGTAAGCGAGCCTAGGACAGTTGCCCAAATCTGCGGTGTAACACACAAGCTGCGAAAACATGGAGAACTCAAGGGGTTCCCGCAGCGTGAAAGGGAATACTAGTCGTGCAAGAAAGAGCTGAGCATGCTAGTTCAAAAAGATGGTGGTGTTATACAAGTACCTACAATCTATAGGAGAGATTATGGCGGCTGTGGTTTGCCCAGGTACAGTCCAGATACCATGTATTTAATGTCCAAAGTCAAATGCCCCAGGTCCATCATCCCTCGGTTTATCCGTGTCCTCTCGGCGACAGTTTCCACTGATACTTGAACCAAGTCAGAAACCATGGCGCTGATTTACTATGCTCTTGTAGCCATTGCACTCATCGCGATCACCAGCATTCGAAGACAATCACCTTCCCAGAAAGCTCCGTTCCCAGAGGGCCCGAAGCCCATCCCTTACTTAGGAAACATCCACCAAATACCTCTTACCAAAGCCTTTCTCACCTTCACATCCTGGTCCCGCTCCCCCTCGACCTCCACCCGAGACGGCATCGTGGGCTTGCGCCTCGGCCCCAAGTCCCGCGTCGTTATTCTTAACAAGTGGACGCAGGTGCGCGATCTATTTGACTCCCGCGGGAAAGGCGCAATATACTCTGACAGGCCACGAATCCCCATCGGTGAGTATGTGATACCCAACCAGCCAGGGACAGACCTGCATCTCGCTTTCGCGAGGTACGGCGCGAATTGGAGGCGGGCCCGGCGGACGATCGTGAAATTCCTGAGCGAGGAGGAGACGGGGGGGCTGCTGAGTATTCAGGATGCAGAAAGCACCCAGATGATGTGGGAGCTTTTGGGCCTCGATAGCGGCGGCGGCGAAGCTGCTGAGCTGACCGCATGGCGTCGATATGTGCTCCGGTATTTTGGCGCCGTGATCCTGGCCAGCGTCTTCGGTGTCAGGGGCAAGGACTCGGACGCGCAAAGTACGCTTGGGAGATTCTTTTCTATCCAAGACGACTGGGCGGGGATCCTCGATCAGGGCCAGACGCCCCCTGTCGACATCTTCCCGTGGCTGGACTACGTGCCTGATTTCCTCACGCCGTGGAAGGGCTGGCGGGAGCGAGCAGACTCCATCAAGACTAGGCAGAGAGGCTTGTACCGGGACCTCCTTGCGGAAACGGAAGTGAGGCTCGATTCCGGCAAATCGGACTACTTTATTGGTAATCTCATCATCAACCAAAAGGCTGCTGTCGAGACCGGCCGGGACAAAGACGCATATACACAGCTCGAGCTAGAATACATCGGCGGGTTTCTCATGGAGGCCGGTGCCGATACCACAGCAACGTGAGTACCTATTCCACGCCAGACTTTGCCCCGTGTCCTGTCTTTTGAAATGGCTTTGGAGTCGTGACAGGATGCTTAGGTGGAGTCGCCGGGCGAGACTCTGCCTCAACTTCCTGCTACTATGCCTTGGAGGGCATATGCAGGGAACCCCCCCCCCCTTCCCCTGGGTGGCAAACAATTGAACTAGAGGCCTCTAATTCAGCATGGACGGTTAGGAACTTCGAGACATTCTTACTCGCCATGGCTGCGCATCCCGAATTGCAGAAGCAGGCGCAAGAGGAAATTGATCAGGTATTCGGGCAAGATGAGATGCCGCATACGGCTGACGCGAAGAAACTGCCCTTCCTCAGGGCCTGCCTCCTCGAGGTTTGTGAACCCACAGATGCGGCTCTCCATGATGGTGTTTAACTTTTCCAAACAGACCTTGCGGTGGCGGCCGCTCTTCCCAATCCTCGTACCGCACGCGAACACAGCCGACGACGTCTACCAAGGTAGAACAATTCCAAAGGGGACGACTGTGATCGCAAACGCGTGGGCCATCTCTCACGACCCAGAAGAGTTCGACGAACCTGACTCATTCATGCCGTCTCGTTACCTCGCCAATCGCTTCGGTAACAAAACCAAGGAAAACGATGCCGACAGCACACGTGCAGGCCAAGAGATAGACGCCGACGCCCTCAATGCTGCTGCTGAGGTTTCCAGTTCTGGACGGAGGCAGGTATATGCGTTCGGGGCTGGTAGGAGAGTCTGTGCGGGCCAGCGCATGGCAGAGAATAGCAGCATGATGACTATGGCCAAGCTTATCTGGTCTTTTGAAGTGGTCTACGGGGGGGAGGGTAAGCCTGATGTAGACGTCCGAACCGCTTTCACGGACGGCATCCTCATCGCACCCAAGTCATTCCCGGTGAGGTTTGTCCCGAGGAGCGAGGCCAAAAGAGAAATCATCAGAAAGGAGTGGGAGAAGGCAGATCGATTTCTTAGCAAATTTGAGTGAGCATTTTATCGATCCATGCACGTATATTTTCTCCATCGTAGCTGGATCTTGCTGTCTCTCTTACAATAATATCCTACGACACCTTGCTTCAGCAACCAAATCTCACCAGAAATTCGCGATAAAAATCATTACTTCAATGCGTCCTTGTATCAATCCAACGGCACTTGCACCCATACAGCAAACCCGTTGTCAGGTTTATCCCCAAATACCGATAGGCATGTTTATTGTCAGCATGACCGTGGCGCATCTAAAAGCACACACAACCATGCCCAGAAAGCCTGACAGCATTTATGCACAGCTTTCATCGCATAACTCGTTCATGAGAAGCCTATATCGTCGTCCGCAGTGGGCCTTGTGCCATTCGGCTTGTATCAGTAGGTATCCTGGTTGCGATAACACGCGCTGTGTCCAGTCCGTACATCGATAAGAAGGAAGTGAGGATGGCCGTCAAGAACATGGCCAGCACCATGTGCTCGAGCCGGAAGCGGTGGACGTTCTGGTAATGTGTGGGTGCCAGGGGACCGACCATCTTCTTCAGGGGCTCGATGCGGTGCTCCTGTCGTGCCTTCTGCGCGACGTGGAGTGCCGGAAGGCCATCCATGCTCCATGAGTTCTTCAAAGCCCAGTAGCGAGGCATGCTTTCGTTCTCATTACCCTGATTCAACCTCTCGTCCTTCCGTTCAAAATGCTCATTGAGGGTCCTCCTGTGCTCCTTGTACTCGTAGAAGGGCACAGAGTACCCGCATGACGTGCCAACCTGGTGAACGTCCACAAGGACGATCGCCCTGGACCCGGGGATCGTCTTCACGTCATTCTTCTTGACGAACTCGTCAAAGTCACTGGTGCCGTTCTCGAGGGCGCGTCCGTGACCGAATATCCGCAGGATTCGTGCTGGTCCTTGAAATGCATTGAACATGACTGTGATACGCCCGTTACCGGGCTCGTACAAATGAGCGATCGTTTCCGACCCAGAACCAGTCAGGTCCATATACCAGAAGGTCCGCTCGTCGAGCACTCCGAAGTAGTCACCGCCTTTGGGTGAAATGTTAACGTGTCCTGACGCCGACAGGGGCGCGGTGCTGACCCAGAACATGCGCTGCTCGAGGATCCATTTGAAAAGCGACTGGGGAATTGTTTCGTAGAATACACCCATTTTGCAAGTTTTGTGCCATCTGCTGGCTGGTGGCAATGACGAGTAGGTGGGGTTTGATACCAGGACAGTCTCGGGCGGGGGTGCCGCTGGAGATAAACGGTATTAAAAGTGTCCAGATGATGACGCACCCAGCGACATCGGACAGTAGCCTTTTGCGGAAGCTCAGCGTAGGCGCTCTGTACACAATTCTCACTGCAGCTGTCCAATTTTTGATATTTTACTTGTTGACGCTCATTGGAAGGACTGTCCGGGGGATTGAGTATAAGATACTGTGGTCTTTGAAGGTCCACTGGGGTCAGTCTGGTCGTCGTCAGTGAAATATTGATGGAGGCAAAGCGGGCCTCCCGCCCCGTGCCGTTGCTGTTTTACGTGGAACCCCGCCTCAAAGTTGCATGATGAGGGGCCATCGACGTTAGCCCTGCACATTGACATCCAGCCTGCCCCATATCCAAAAATGATTGCGTGATCTCTAAAGTGTCTCTGCCTGTCTCACCTGAGTCTACTGACCCCTCTCAGGCCCGAGAAAACCAAATACGGCATTCTTGAAACCAAAAGGTTAAGCAACAATCAAGCTGCTCAAGACAGGCATACCTTCGAGTTACTTCCACAACCCAGTTTCTCGCTTCAACCACCATGTCTGTCCCCACACCTGCCCCAATCGCCATCTTTGGCGGTGGTATATTCGTTAAGGAACAACACTTGGTTTGTGCCTCTCGATCCCGCTTCCGCTTCCGCATTGGCTGAAGTTAATGCTGACCGAGTAGCCCAGCCCGCTGTACTAGCCACGCCTCTGCTTTCGCTGAAGGCCATCTATTCGCGCTCTCTCAAGTCTGCCAAGGAGACCTCAGAGCTCCTTCCAGCCTCGCACAGCGCTGTCGACCTCTATTCGGAGGATTCTGGCCCGGGCAAGTCCTTCAAGGACGTCCTCTCGCGTTCCGATATCGTCGGCGTGATTATTGCGCTCCCGATCCGAAACCAGCCCGAGTTCATTGAGGCCGCCCTTACGGCGGGCAAGCACGTGCTGGCGGAGAAGCCAGTTGGTCCTGACGTAGAGTCGGCTAAGAAGTTGATCTCGTGGTATCGAGAGATTGCCGCGGAGAAGAAGGTCACCTGGGCTGTGGCCGAGCAATTCCGATTCCTGCCCAAGTATGTCTGGGCTTCAGAGCAGGCGCGGACGCTGGGCAAGGTAATTGGGTTTAATTTCAAGGTGTTCCAGCTATGCAGTCAAGGTGCGGGCACACGAGAACCAATGCGTGGAGAGGAGACTAACGAATCACAGAAAACAAATATTTCAACACTGAGTGGCGGAAGAACCCAACACATCCTTATGGGTTCATCCTCGACGGCGGCGTCCATTCCACTGCAGCCGTTCGTAGTAAGTAGTCCCAAGTCATTGTGCTTGTCTTACTCCGCTGCGTGTGCCTGGATGGATCGCAACACCTCAAATGGCCCGTGGGCTGGTATAGGCCTTGTTTCAAGCCCCATCCGGTTTGAACTCTGGACTTAGTTCCGGCATGGCTGACATCTGAATGCTGTAGTGTTCCTCGGCCAAGATCAGGCCCAGACAGTTATTGGCTACTCGTCCCTAGCCCAGCAATATCTCGCGCCAGTGGACACGCTCTCTGCCGTCATCAAGACCAGGTCCGGTGCAGTAGGTAGTTTTACTTGTAGCTGGGGAACTACCATGAAGGCGACTGAATACACTGTGGCTTGTGAGAACGGTAGCGTCACTGTCGAGGGCGATGCGGGCTGGATCCTCCACAAGGATGGTCGAAAGGTTGAGAAAGACTTCCCGTTCATTGTTGGTTCTGGAGTAACGGAGGAGGTACAGGCTTGGGGAGCAGCGATTGCGGAAGGCAAGGAGAATCCGCTGTTGACGCCCGAGATAACCTTGGGCGATCTGGAATTGCTCGAGTATATGTTGAAAAGTGCCGAGGATAATGGTGTTCCGAGGAAGCTAGACCTCCAGTAGGCAGACTCAAGCTCGAGCTCGAGCTCAAGCTTTCATGTGTAGCCTGAAGCGTACCAGGTCTGGTCTAGATCCAGCAGCCAGACGCTAGCAATCGATACCTTCGAAGGTGCCCTTCACACTGAGAAACCACCCCTGGCGTGTTGATAAAACAAGATTCCTATCCTCAGCTCATTGTGGTCGGAATAGAGCCGGGACCATAAGACGCGTGGAGTTCGTAGACAAGTGCAGCGCGCACGAGGCGCTACATGAGCTCGGGCGGGAGGCGGATTTCAGCGTGGCGTCCATCACAGTTTGGCTCGTTGCCCTCCGACAAGGATACGTTCCAGACCTCGCTTCATCGTGCTGTCCATTCCGTTGGCGTTTGGCCGCCCTGAAGCCCGATCGACAAAGACATGGACGAACTCCCCAACGCTCTTCACTTCGTCGCAGCCCTGCTCGAACAGCGCCACCTCGTAGGTGACTGACGACTTGCCGAGCTTGTTGACGCGAAGAGCTAGCTCGGCGACAGCCGGGAAAGCGATGGAGCTGAAGTAGTCATTATGGGAGTGGACTGGTTGGGCATTAATACGCAGACGCGACTTGGCAGCTGCCGGTGTTGTAGGGGTCGGACTGCCTTACCAACCAGACCATACTGGTCCCCGTCTTTTGGGCGCAGCCCACAATGCTGGATGAGATAGGTGTTCACCACCGAGTCGTAGAGAAAATTGTAGATAGAATTGTTCATGTGTGAATATCTTGTGGAGATGAGGTTAGCCTGCTTAGTCCCGCAAGCTGCTCGTGTGGCAATGCGCAAGGGATCTCAGCCAGGATTCTGGTATTTACTGGTCATTGTCCGACCACCTCGTACGATACTCCAGAATGAAGTTATAATCGCGACGGCGGCGGGCCCGCAGCGAATCGAAGCTGGACATGGCCGATCGCGGGTCTGACTGTCGCTGGCGTTTGGGTGAGCTGGGGCCCCGCGGCTGGGTCGTCCGGGTCTCTTATATAGTCTACCTAGGCAACCACAAGTCAGGGACAGCAAGCTCGCGCTGGGAGGCTTATTCAAGCTTATTCGGTGGTTCGGCTGCTCGGCTGCCAGATCTGGTGCCCTGAGTCGCTGTCGACGAGCTGATGACCCGTTCTGGGAAGGGTGAAGGCGGGAAATAGGCCGGGGATTGTGTCTGGACAAGGCTGGCGACTCATGCCGTGGGACTTAAAAGTACGTACGTACGGATCCTCGCGCCCTCGTGGGGCTTGGGTAAGGGGACGAACAGATGTGCCGAGGCGTCGTGCATGAACGATCGAGTTTGACACTTGACTTTAATTCAGCCTTGAGAGGAGATCTCCCCCATACCCTGCAGGCCCAGATCTGACGCCAATATAGCGTATGTTGGGGTCCGACTTCATCATCAACGCGCGATGGGGAAGTCGTTGATCTCCTGGCAGTGTCCTCCCCGGCAGTCTTCTCCCGACTCTGCCAGGTCGCCCCTCTCAAAACAACCGAGGCTGAGGCTTTGTCAGCCGCCGCCTCAAGCCGAGCAATTCTGCCGCCACTCGTCACTGACCGCCCAAAAGTTGGCGAGACATCAACGTCAATACTCCTCCCACCCAGGCTGAATGACGTCCACTTCTAACACCCCCCCCTCCCTGATGCATTAAGTTGGCTTTGACCTGCTGTTTTGCGGTGTTGCCAAATCATCTCGTCCTCCCCGGTTCTCTGCGGCGCTTTGAGGCTGCCCTACAGACGACAACCGTGGCGACTCCCAACCGGCTCCTCGCGCAGTACCTTGTGCGCGTACAAAGGGCCGTGACGACTGCAATACCTGTGAACGTCATGCAGACAGACGAGACTCCCGGCGGTGGAACTATCAACCCCCAAGACGCCCTCAAAGGACCGAACAATGGAACATCTGTCGACAGCAATGAGCCAGCAGCCCAGGACTCAGCCCCAGCGGCTCCCCCGAAGAAAGGTCGGGTGAGGCAGAAGCAGAAGCACAAATCGCCTGCTGCCAGTACCACGCACGCTGACCCGTGGCCTCGACCATACTACTTCGAAGACGGCCTCCGTCGAATGAAGCCCTACCACTTCACATACTCCACCTGGTGCAAGGAGCGCTGGCGTCAGAGGGAACTCATCGAAATTTTCGAGTCCGAATTCAGGGACCGCCCGCTCGAGTACTACAGGCGGGCCATGGAGGGTGGAGAAGTGGCAGTGAACAGCAAAGCGGTGGGCCCTCATTACGTCCTCAAGAATGGGGACTGCATCACGCACACTCTTCACCGACACGAACCTCCAGTCACCGCCGACCCCATCGCAATCCTACACGAGGACGATGACATGATTGTGCTCAACAAACCTTCTGGCGTTCCTGTCCACCCCTCGGGCCGCTACAACTTCAACTCCATCACCGAGATTATGAAGTCCGAGAGGGGCCCCGACTGGCTGGCATATCCGTGCAACCGCCTGGACAGGCTGACAAGCGGCATCATGTTTGTCGCAAAGAACCCCCAGGCCGCCGTCAAGCTGGGCAACCAGATCGCGGCACGGACAGTGCGCAAGGAGTACATAGCTCGTGTGATTGGCGAATTCCCAGACGGAGAGGTCGTCTGCAATCAACCCATTCTCGCAATCTCGCCTAAGCTGGGCCTGAATCGTGTCAGGGCCAACGGGAAGCACGCCCGTACCGTTTTCAAACGCTTGGCGTACTATCCTCCTGGTGAGGAGGGCCCCGCCCCCATCGGGAAGGCGGCCAAGTCTGCTGGGAATGGGCAACCATCGGCAAGGAAGAAGGGTTATTCCATCGTTCGATGTATGCCAGTGACCGGCCGCACCCACCAGATCCGGGTTCACTTGCAGTTCCTGGGCTATCCCATCGAGAACGACCCAATTTATGCGAACCAGAAGGTCTGGGGTTTCGACCTTGGCTGCAACGATTTCGATGCCAGCCTCAATAGCGACGAAGACATCGTCAGCCGGCTATCTCGGATGGGTAAGGAGGATGTGGCAGAAGCTGTCGCATACTACGATGAGATGATCGACGACTATGAAAAGCGCAGGGCGGAGAAGATGTCTGGAGAGATCTGCGACGTCTGCCAGACACCCCTCTACACGGACCCGGGCCTCCACGAGCTCACGCTGTGGCTGCACAGCCTGCGATACGAAGATAAGGACGGCGCCTGGAAGTACGTGAGTCCCCTGCCTCCCTGGGCACTTCCTCCAGAGGGATACAGTGGGCCAACAGAAGTCGGAGGTATGGAGGCCCTTGTCAAAGCAGTCAAGGACATGAACCCGGAGATAGTTGGGGAAGCAGACACCGAGACCCCGTGAACGTCGACACCTCGATCTCATTGTGTCCATGCAATGCCACGAGACTCATCCGGCGTGTGGGCGGGTTTTCCGGGGAACGCGGTCCCTCGAGACCAATATTGCGGGCCGCTACTGAATAGGGGTTTGGTGTTGACCAAGAGAGACGCGGCGCTAAGCAGACGCCATTGAGCCCTACGCAAAGACCAATTTGAGGTCCAGGGCCGCGCGCGCGTCTCCAGCGGAGCTGAGCAGTGCCATGGCCATCAGCTTCCGACGGGTCTCCGCCTCGTCGTATCCATGGCAATAATACTTATTGCACAGTACGAACTGTTGCCCGCCCAGGTCTATGCAGGAGAACCAGAATAAAGTTTCGTCAAGCTGCAATTCCAAGCGCATCTTGTTTCATAACGCGCGCATTACCTCACACTGCGTGTCAATGGGACCAGCCCTGTAATAAGCTCATATCAGCCCTCCTCAGCTCGACTCCTGCGATCTCGGTATGCAGCGTTCAAGGTCCACGTGCCAGCTCCCACACCTCTGGGCGGCTGAAACCTCCTCATGGGTCCCGACAAGCGACAGGAAATGAATGATCATCTGGAGACGTTAATAGCAACTCCGTTCCACAAAAATCTGGACAAGCAGTAATGTCACCCCGAGCCGCCGAGTATTCGAACGAAACTTGCCAGCTGCGGTTCGAATGTTCGTCTGCTCCGGAACGGTCCCAGGTGACCAGGCCACCTGAGGCGTATGCCTGCCGGGCTTAGATCGTTACATCGCCCTAGCGAAGCAGACGGATTGGGAAATCTCAAACTGCTTCGTTGAAGAGTTCATTTGAGGGATGGCGGAGGTGATAATTTGCCTGCCCGATCGATGGGAACGGTGATCCTTTGGCACCGGCGGCTTGGTTGCCGGAGACAGACATTGTTGGAGTCGAGCCGATCTCGCCTCTGCGCTACTGTGACTAGGAGTACTCGCCGCCTTTTCGGCCTACATACCGAGCGCCACTTCAGCACTTCCACCAGACTCCCCCAAGCAACCATGCCATCAAGACGACGGAACAGTGACGGAACTATCACACTGTTCAAGCCTATTTCGGTGCATTGACATCGTTCTGGGGCGCGGCAAACTAACCAGAAGATGTGATGGTTGGCATCTTCTAAAGACAGAAACAGTGGCAGTGTCCAGCAGCCCCTCAATGTGGGTTTTTCAGTCCCATTTCGAGACGCGCAAGAAGCAGGGCCCAGGGGACACCAGGGGGCAACGGCCAGCCCGTTGCGTTAGGACTGGACGAAGACACCCGTACTGTCTGTTTCCGAAGACATGAGCTCGAAAAGGCTTGTACAGCGGATCCGCTTCGTCACAGCTGGGACGTGTCTCCCTCTTGCCCCTGCTTCCCTCCCCACTCCCACCTGCGGGAATCTTTGACGAGAGCGACTGTCACAGGGCACTGACCAGCCGTACTGTGGTCCTCCCTGGCACTGGAGCCCGCAGGGTAATCAAGAAGTCGGGTCGGGTCTAGCATGAATTTGGAATAGCCCGAAAGTTTAATTTGCCCAGGGCCCGGAGACTGCCAAGCTGATCCCTTCACCATTGGGTGTCTTCACGCCCTCGCTGGGTCTCCCCAACCCTCATGGGGCCACCTCCCATTCCGTCACCAGCCGGGATCCGCTGCACTGGCAGCTTGCGAGTGAAGTCTCGAGAGGCTTGCGCAGATGCCCGAGAGAAATACGACGAGGCGTGGGGAATGCCAGAAGTCTCAGCGTGCCAGAGGCTCAGAGCCACAGAGAGCTCCTGCTGCTCCCCGGACCTCTGCCCCTCTAGCCTCTGCCCACCTCCTCTAGCGGTCACGGCCCACGACCATGGTCTTCTGGACACACCCCTCCCTGGCTCTCCACGCCCCGTCCCTCTGGGACAGAAGGGATCTGTATGTTGTTCTCGATCCGTCCTAGCTCGAACGCTGCCTTTCTGGCCGTGCTCCCAACTTGCTGGGCCTGTCTTGTAATCCCTGGCTCCAAGGAGCATGTCATTGCTCCCTTGTACCCTGCCAAATACTGTGGTACATTGATGCCATGTTCCTTTGCCGGCCGGGGGGGCGGTCTACCACTTCGAAGGGCACTCGTGCAAATCATAGTAAGGTAATATAAGGCCCAAGGGGTCCCGTAAACGGGGCCTTGTGGACCTCGACGAGATATAGCTTAGGTCGAATCATCCTCTTTGTGCATTCTTCTGTCCTTCTACTCTACAGCACCAATGGCTTACGCAACGACATCTCACGTCCGAAGCTCAGCACCAGTCCCAGCGCCCATCAACACCAACATGACCATGAAGGAAGACGCGCCGCGACAGACATCCGCGGAGCCGCCCAAGACCACCAAGCGGAAGGGTAAGGCTGGACCCATACGTACCTGACGAGTGAAGCGGAGAGAGTGGACTGACTGACTCAACGGCACCACCAGGAACACGAAGCGTCTCTACCTTGACACCCTCACAGCTTGCTCGAAAGAGAGCGAATGACCGTGAGGCGCAGCGCGCCATCAGGGCGAGGACAAAGGAGCACATTGAGCGCCTCGAGCGGGAGCTAGAGGATCTCAAGGGCAAGCACAACAGAGACGACACCGTGCAGGACTTGATCAAGAGGAACAAGGCCCTCGAGACCGAGCTCAAGCGACTTAGGGAGAGCATGGGAATTCCACACACTGACCCGTACCCAAATTCTGGTGAGAGACGCAAATAGCCCTTACAATGGTCTTGCGAGACCAAATCCAGTAAAGTGCGCTGCTAACCGCAACTCTAGTCTATGAGCAAGGGCTTCCGTCAATGCCCAGCTCTGGCATCCCAAGCCGTTCGTCGTCTTATGGTCACTCGATCAGGGCGTCACCAGATGGATATGGCTATTCTCACATTCCAACGCCTGAGCCGACCGAGCCCTGGGCAGCTTCTATTCCAGTCACTGTGCCTTCAACCGTTTCGAGCCCCTCGTCATCGGGACCCATTGAGGATTATGGGTACATGCCCACGAGCGTGCCGGCTCCCCTGATGGATGGAGTTCCCGTGGCTCCCACGAGCGCGCCGTACCACAACGATGTGGAGTACGAGGATGGTGTCGACTCAGGTAAGAACGACTCAATCACACAGCCCTATAATTTTGCCCGCCCCCCTGTCACAACAAACTGCGGGTCCCGTCCTGACACGTTATACAGATCACGGTTTCCACAGACCGGCTTCAAACCACGTTTCGTTGCCCCAGTCTTACCCGATGCACCATCACCAACACCAGCAATGGAACAACATGTACGGCGTTTACTACCCACAATCGCCTTCGCTGTGAGGGGTATCAAGGAGTGACATCTGAACGCATGCGACAGCCACGAAATCACGAGCACCAACGGGAACGCCTTCTAGAAGCCTGCCATGTCGATCACACCGCTGGCATGCAGGACACTGACAAGTAACGAGGGTGCGTTCTGATGGCGATTTGGAGACTCGGCGCTCTCGGGGAGAAGGCCGCATGTGAGGAGATGCACTTTTCGGGAAACCAACACACCCCTTGTCAAACCTTAATTGGCCTCTCGACTGTGGCGACCAGCCCGGATGGCAAACCTCGGAGGGGGGGGGGGACGCAGCAGAGCAAAGGCACTTCAGCAGCAGAAAGTTCTCCCCAGCCCCGCCTGCGAGCCTGCTCTTGCCTGCGGGCATCTTTCGACGTCAAACCTGACAGATACCAACAAACTCTATTCCATCTGACTTCTACGTCACTTTGTCAATCGAGAACCTGACCACCAGCCTCCTCGACGACATCTCTTCCCTGTCTCTCTGCCGCTCGGATACCTTTCCCCCCTCCTTCCCTTCACCTCCAAGCTACCCCTCGTCAACACATGCAACCTCACCTCTCCTTCTCGCCTCCCCGAGCGATCACCGACTCGGGCTCCCTCAGCACCTCGAGTCAGGAACATGCCGTCGCCAGGTGGCCATGTTACCCTGGCCCGCATGGAAGCCTGCACAGAATATTCGAAGAAACTTCTTCGAACATTCCGTAGCACGAGGCGACAGCTTCCTAGTCCAGAAGAGGAAGGCTTCACGAACAGTGCTCGATTCAGGGCAGAGCCGGTCTCGAACATGAGGACTGGGTCGAGACCTCTCAGCAGCATTCAATTCCTCCCGGGAGCGGTGTCCGAGCTTCCTTCCAGTCGCTCTCCCCTCCCTCGGTGGTCGTCGCCCGACCCACGGGGCGTCCCACCACGGGCCCGTTTCAAACTAAGCAGCAAGCAGTGTTATTCTTGGGCTAGCGTGCTGCCTCGGCGGCAGCGGGCAGGGGTCACACACTTCACACACAG
Organism: Diaporthe sp. PMI_573; assembly: GCA_021399435.1. NCBI lineage: Eukaryota > Fungi > Ascomycota > Sordariomycetes > Diaporthales > Diaporthaceae > Diaporthe > Diaporthe sp. PMI_573. Next base: position 1,863,638 of record JAJTUP010000002.1, on the reverse strand, counting down.
ACGTTACCACCTCGCAATCATCTCTATCTCACGCACTCGCGCAAGTATACGCACGCACACACCTCCACACCGCATTCAGACACACAACAAGCATGGGCCACTGGGAAATCTCACACCTTGGCGTGCCGGAGCAAGCATAAAATGGGCCGGCAATTTGGAACAAACTGGCAATGCACAAACGGATAGGAAGTAAAGATACCAAGGCAGGTGGAATTATGCTAGGGCTGGACACTTTTATTTCTCTTCCTTCGTCTTTCTCGCGTTCTATTCTTTCATTTCTTTTCATGCGGAGGAGTTCTGGGACAGGGGGTTTGATGTGGGGCGCCTTCAACAACAACAGACAACATTCATCTTATCTTCCAAAATCGCTTTTATGCGGTTCAGCATTGCAAAAGGGCAGGAGGGGGAAGGTGCACTAGGGCATTCTTGGTTTACGATTCTTGCTTGTTGTACGAGTGAATGGTTTAGGGCGAGGGCGGTCTAAATTGGGAACGTTTCGCGCATTATCTTTGTTTTGAACCAATTTTTTATATAAACCACACCAAAGTTGGCACAGCATCTTAGATACCTTGCGCACGGCGTTGGGGAGCGGGATTGTCCTATAGCTCCCCTAGCTGCCTTCAGTTACTGTCTATATTTGAATCTCTAGCGGAAATTACAAATTATTGCAATACACGTATGCGCACACCACAGGTTCATCCCACTAAGACATTTCTCAAACGTCGGCCATTGGTAACTCCGCTACTCCGCTGGAGTGCTTCATGGAAGATCAAAGAACCGGAGATGAGGCTAACGAAGGGGGAAAACCGCGGGACACGAGGAAAACCAATGTTGCCATTATTACAGGAGAGGAAAGAAATCGGAGGAGGGGCTGGCTGCCCAATCCATGGAGACGGATTTCACAACAGGAGCGCTTGGCGGCAGGCACTCAAGCAAGGAGCGTTGTACCGGGCCGCATTGCTCATCAACCGCAACTGTTAGAAACAAACCTCTGCACCGCCCGCCACCCCTCCCAACCCCGAGAGGGCCGGCATCGTGACATTGGCAGTGGGAACAGCTGGGCCCTTCTGGCGCGCTGAGATCGCAGCTCTGCCCGCCCTCGTCGTCACATGGGATGCGCTCCGGTGGGGGCGGGAAATGCGCAGATAGCCAACAAAGCATGGGGGCAATTCAAACATTACCATACAAATTATTACACTGGGCTACGGACACGACTTAAGACAAGAGACGCAGACAGGCCAGGGCAGGGCAGAAGGCTGGGCAGCAAGGGCATGAGCAGCAGCAGCGGCGCAGTTCAGACGATTTGAGTTTGTCAAAATTACATGGGGGGCGGGGTTAAGGTAGGTAGGCCGAGTGGGATGGGGCCAGCCAGCAGGGCAAGGCAGAGAAGACACACGGCTCACGACACAGCAAAGAACAACAAAAGCTGGGCACGTATGGTTCGCGGCTTGCCTGCCACGGAAAGAGGGACCAGACAGACACAGATGCAGGTCGTTACGACCCTACAGACTGCTGTAGACTCACCATGTCCCTTCACCTTAGCTGCCCACCTAATACCATCATTCGAGATCTGGGGAGGGGGTGTTCCGAGGGGTGCTGCCACATTCCTCGCCTCACCGTGGGGTGGGGGCAGCGACGCAGGCGAGAGGTAGGCCAAGCGGGTGTGTGTGCTGCGTGTGCTGCTTCTCTACAACCACACACATACTCCCGGCGAGCATGGCGACCTTGGATCACCCTTGGGCGCCGCGCCGCACAGGTGTGGGCTGGGCTTGCCTGCCGCGCGCGGGGCGACAAGGAAAAAGGCAAAAGATGAAACCCGTCCTGCCATCGTCACATCGTCGACTTTTTTGGCCTCCCATAATTCAGCTCCGGGTGGTTCGTTTGCCCTTAGGATCATGGAATGCTACTCGGCCGGGAAAGGCCAAGGTTCGGATAGATCAGGTGGCGAGATGCAGGCCCTTTCCTTTCTTTTCCTTCTTGTTTTGCTCATGAGAATTCTTAGACTTCTTCATGTTTGGCCACATTGTAAACTTTTCCGCGTTCCGCACTTTCAAAGGCTCTCACAGTCGTGTGTGTGTGTGTGTGTGCCAGGCAATCGCCGCTGGCGTGCCCCGAAGCTTCTCTCCCGAATCTCCATGGCAGCGTCATAGCAAAGTTTAAACAATGGCCCAGGGGGGACCACTCCACCACACCATATCCACAGACAAGGCAGACAAGATGGGGCAGATGCAGAGCACAAAGAAATCAAAGTTTTGCTTATATTGCGGCCCGCATCAGAACGCTGTCCGAGAGCGTAAAGAATGGAGGCAAGCCAGGTCGGTCAAGACAAGGCAGGACAAGCCAGAGAGGGTCACCCAAGGAGGGGTTTGATGAACACACGTTCGATGTACCCGTTCGCGGGCCTACCAGCCAACTGGAAGCAACGCAGATTTAGAGTTCGAGAACCTTGTTGATAGCAGCGGGAAGTGTCGTCACAAACAGGTCATGCGTGATAATTGCAACGAGAACATCATACTGCAGATGCTGAACGACTGTATCAGGTGCTGGAATCGTATGAGCCCACAGCGCAACACTCGGATGAAGGATTGAATTTCCCTCTGTTCCCATGGTTGAGCGCGAAACAGAGCAAAGACGCCATCTGAACAACGGTCTCGAGATTACTAACTCCATGGGTGCTACCCTGCGGACGGCAGAGCTTCGGTTAGGGGTGCTGCAGCTCTGGGGCAAAAGAGGCACAATAGTGCTCACAGCCAGCTGGGGGCGGTGACCCCTCCTCGCTGTCCCTTCGTCATCGTGCTTGGGAGCTTGGGAACAAGGTTCGAGCAGCTGCACACCACCTCCCACTGGGTCCCGGTCCCGGTCCCTGAGCTGGATTTTGGAGCTCTCTCAGTGGCTCTCAGCCGCTACGTCGAGCATCCCGTCTGCATGGTGACAGGCATTCGAGGGGCCCCACCGGAACCAGGCCGGCTTCCGTATCAGGACCTGCATTTGGATATGAAGGTGGCGTGAGATTATTATCGAAATCCGGACAAGCCAAACCTTGCCAGCTTCTGATTTCTAGAAACCTGCAAAGAAGGTACCCCGAGCAGTAGCACAGAGTTTCCCGTGTCGCTGGGCTCCTGGTCGCAGCGATCATGCCTCGACGGGCTGAGCAGGCCCCCATGGCGTGCGTCTGCCCTGCGTGTGGTGCGGTGGTGGTCTGCTTTGACGCCGCTCCTCGAAAAAGGCAGATCGAGGTTTCGGCATGTGGGACTCGAAACCCAGTCTTGGGCCTTTGCGGGCCAGCGTAGTGTCGGGATTTCCTAATTGAAAAGTGGTGCCGCGCCGCCATGGTAACAAGTGATACATAATATCAAATTCGTGAGCAGGGGGGCTGGTCGCCTGGCTGGGTTCTAACCGCCTTAGGCGCGGTGGGTTTTTCTATTTTCACCACGCGCGTCCGGTCCTCGGGCCACCGTTGCAGGACATGGCCTATGAAGGCGCAGCGTGTTCTGCGGGGTCCAAAATGTTTTGCCAAAACTTGCGCAAAGCGAGACTGGCCCGTTGCGACAGTGAGAGGATCGGGTCGCTCAGACAGTGTGGGCTTTCAGCTGTTTGTGATGGAGACCCATAGGTACCACGGGTGACCGTGCAGACACTGTCCCCTTCTTTCCTCTCTTTACACGCCTCACCCCATGCGGCGGGCCTGTGGGGTAGAACCGTAACGTGCACCGTTGAGCTGGGCTCCTGTCCTAGCCCCATCTGTACTGTTAGTAGACTCTCCATGAGGCTTCCAGAATGCTCCGGATCCGCAATCACGCAGCGAGCCTGATGTTAGCATCGCAACACTGGACGTGCAGGCTCGCATTCGCACCACGATGACAATATCCCTGAGCGTGGGATCCCGGCCACACCGCAGCTGTCCGGGGCTTTTCGTGGGCGCAGGGACTGGCTATGGGAGGTGGTTGGCGTGAGCACGGCGATCAACCACGAGATTGAGGCGGGGTGGGTAGGAGCCTGGCCCCTGTCCAATGTCCCATCCGTGCCAGTTCTTCAGAAGCTGTGTTGCTATGTGTTACCACGATACTGCGCGCAATTCACACGCCCAGAGGCCAACTGGCCAGGAGTGTGGGGCTCAAGTGCCGCGTTGAGGCCTGCTCCACCCCAGTGCCTGCAGAAAGCATGCATGGGTAGCCCCTGACAGACTGTCTCCCTGTCTCTGAGATCCTTGGCTTGAAGATGTCAGGACGGGCCCGGCGCAAACTAACCAAAAGGCGGAAGTTTCCGAGGTCGGGCCCAGACGAGCGGCGGTCGCAGAGAGCGGTGCCACGCGCCCAGTATCCATCAGGCTTACTGCGCGGTGCTGTGCAGTGCTCCATCGATCGTCCCCTTGTGGCGTGTGTGCCATCCCCCCTAGTGTCCCGTGACATAGCTCCGAGATTTCGGCGAACGCGGCTCCGGGCGGCGAGATTATCCCAATGGGCCACGTTGATCAGGCGGACGGCAGAGTGGGCACAGTGGGCTAGGGTCCTGGGGGCCTGGGGGCCTGGCGGGCCCTGGGCGACCCGGGTGGGAGGTAGATTAGGTTGGACGGCCGACAAACGTCGTCCAGGGCTGCCAGGTCTCCTTGTCTGTGCATTGCCTGCCCAATGTCGTTAGCCTCACGCTCTTCGAGCCAAAATCTGCCTGCCGCTCTCGAGCAGAATAAGAATAATAAGGTTTACTCGCATTACTTGGCGGTCGCCGATCGTCGAACGTAAATAGCTCTCGACGATCTCAACGTTCATGGCGTGCCCTCTCCCCAGCGATAGGGCACTTGCGGAGTTTCTCCAGGAAGAGGAAACTCCGTCCCATTTGTGTTGCAATGCTACTCTGGCCGCGGCCTGCCACCCGATGTCGACGCTTCTGCATCCGTGTTGATCAAGACAGACGGAAATGCTCGTCCGTGGCCGAGGGGTGTTCCGAAATGCCGTTTCCGACGAAAATGAGCATTGACTGTACGTCACACCGTGCTGCCGGCAGGCCTGCACCTTGCGACCACCTTGGAGCCGGCGTCCTTCACCAGCAGGAATAGAGTTCGTCTAGCCTGCTTCACTGTCTTCCATGGCACTGTCTACGCGCACGCAATCTCCACACGCCTGCAGATCTGGTGACACTATCGTCGGTCGATGAACTGTAAAGTCTGGATCAACCTTGCGCCAGGCTTTCTAGAAGGCTTCCATGGCCCGTGACAGCTCGATCGCCAATACCGTTGCAATGCAGGTTGACGTTGAAGTCGACTAGCAACCAACACCGCCAGGAAGCAGTCGTGGAGAGGGTGCCACAAGAAATTCAGTGGGTGCTGAATCTCCCTCCCAATTTTTAAGGTTACTGCCGTTGAACTTGGGGTCCAGCTGCAGCGCTCAAGGGGGTGCGGGTCGCAACCAAGACCCAGCCTCATTGGACCGTGTTCGAAAGACGGGCCTTGATGGGGCCAAATTCGACCCTCAGAGCTCGTCGAGAAGACCGGCGGTGAATAACAATTCATGTTTCATGTCGCAAGGACGTGGGGGAGTGCAGCGACGGGTGACACAAGCTTCATGCAAGGCGAACGAAGAGGGCCATGTCGTCGGGACTCCGGACTTTGACAGAGCTGGGATATCGCAACCAGACGCTTGCCAACATCTACACTGTACTGCATGCTCTGTAGCCACCACTCTAGACCACATTGGGCTCTTCCAACCTCGATGGACCATGCAAGCTTGATTGGAAAGGGAATGGTGCCGAGTGCCTGAGCACTACTGTGCGTAGCGGGCAGACCTGCTATCATGCAAGATGTTTCCGCTGCAGGAAAGAGACAGTCCCGGAGACAATGCCCCTTGGCCTTCAGGTTGGGCAGCCTGAAGCCCGGTCGAGAGCCGATTCGACAGCCCAGCCAGAGGAGGTCTTGGGAACGAATCGCATTGCGCGCCGAAAGCTCATGGACAGCTGGGCGACCAAAAATAACGAGTCGTGGTTCGGTCAAGGCATGAATGTGATGGCAGACGAACAGACAGTCGTCTGAAGACCACATAGGACGTGCGCTGGTGATTCAGGGTCCTCGCGGTCCAAACACAGCATACTTGGACGGGCGTAGTGGCACGAAATAAACAAAGCAGGGCAGCCTTGCGGCGGATTGTGCGTTGTTCATTGGGCACGCTTCGTGAGGCTGCAGCGCAGCGGCTAGTCATTCACACTGTCACGTCGTCTTGGTCTAGACTTCCATTCGTGGACGAGGCGGCGAGGCAAACGGAAGCAGCCATCGCATTGGACGCGACAGGGCACGGACGGCGTAGTGGTCATCGTGATGATATGGTGATGGTGTTGTTGATGGGCCAGAACGGTGGGCAGGGGTAATCAGTCTTATGCCGTCGGAATCAGAGGCAGGCGCGGGCGGATGATAGGGCTGGTGAAGGTTAAATATCGGAAATGGGGCATCTGGAACGGCGCCGCCGTCGGCCGGGCATTCAGGACGTCAGCGACTGAGACTAGTGTCTGCTCTAGCCTAGCCTCCTGGAAACATGGTCCAGAGTTGGGATGATGCCCTACTGTTAGGCGATGGTAGACAAGGCGAGGCAGTTCCTCAGACAAGGGGGTTCGGGCGACGGGAGCGTGGTAGCGTCTTCCCCGTGCAAATCGAAGCTGAAGGGCAGGGTTGGCATCGAAGTTGCTCTGGCCGAGCGAAAGTGCCGTCCGTTCCTTACGCCTGTTCCCTTCTCGCCTGGTCTCCCTCCTGGCCTGGGTGCACACATACATCTTGGTTTGGGTTGGTGGTTTTTTTTTTTAACTTTGGCCGAACCAGGCACTTGAACCCCAAACGGGAGCTTGTGGCCCGGTGTCGCCAGCCATCAACGTCGAAGAGCCTGAGGAGGAGGAGGCTGGCGAGGCTTGTGCTCTGGCAGGGCGCGGTGGCAGGGTGCGGTGGCAGGGTGCGGTGACAGGGCGGCAGGCGGGCGCACATGGCAACGCGGTATTTCTCCGCCCCTTGCTGGCCAAAGGGGAAGGCGCAAGCGTAGGGTAGTGACACCGCCATCTCGTGCGTCTCGATCGGTTGGAAGCGGGTGACAGGCTGGCAGCACCCTCTGTTTCGTTTTGGGCGCAATGCAGAGCAGGCTGGCAGAGCAAGAGTGACGATCACTCACCCCTTCCGCGCGTCGCGCCACAAGCAGCTGCCCAGACACAACCTTGGCCGTCTGAACCAAAGGTGCAGGAGCAGGAATGCTGCTGCGCCGGGCGTGCATAGGTAGGTGTGTGTGGGCTCCGGGTAAAGATTCTAACTCGAGCCTAGCCTCCCACTTGCCGTGGACGGATAGACGGGTCAAAAGAGAGGGAGAGAGCGCGTATAATACGAGAGAGGACGGAGGTGATTGGGTGATTGGAAGATTGAGCGCTTGGCCCCAGGAAAATACAAAGCGGTGGGATCTGGCAGGTCCGACTGCTACACACGAGCCCTGGCCTCTGCCCTGGCCTCTGCCCTGGCCTACCCCAGGGGGAGGGCAGCTGTCAAGGATGGGTTTCCAAGGCAGGTGTCCCTTCCGAAACCCCCAACCCTGTAGCCTGGGGGGGCATGGAGTACTGTGTGCCCAAGTACCTTCTCCACGAGACGGGGCCAGGTCGAGTGCGGTCTTGCTGATTCGGATCCGACCCTGTGCAGCCTTCCTGTGCAGCCTTCCTGTGCAGCCTTCCTGTCCCCCTCGGCTCGATCTGGGTGCGATCCGGGTCAGTCGCCTCCTCTGGTCAGTCGCGTCGGCCGCCTGATGGAGGCCCCGTTCTCGAGAGAGCTTCATGCCCTCCCCGTTGATGACCCCTATCACGCCGTCGCTGCTCAGCATGCGGGACGGCCCAACGTCGCAGGCATGATCAAAAGAGTAAGGTCGCATTGTCGACACCTCTGAGTGCCGGGCCAATGAGCTGCCAAAGCCGCGCCATCACGGGCCTGATGGGCGCAGCGGGGGTCGTTGCACAGTCGCAGGACCTCGGGACGCCGTGGACGCTTTGCTCCAATCCAAGCGCTCAGCAGGCCTCGGGCGGCCGGTTTCCTCGACGCCCGCCAGGCAATCACGTTGCCACGCCCGGATTTATGAGGCCTCTACGGGCCTATGGTCGCGCCAATGGTCCCAATGGTGCCCCTTTTCGCGACCTGCGCGTGCGCCCTTGGAATGTGACGGCCTCCTGCGCGTGGTTCTGCCTCGCGAGGGGTCAAAAGGAGATGCACTACAAATGACCCTAGCTGACACACTAGATAGATAGGTAGGCAGGCAGGCAGGCGGGCGGGCATGTATATTGGGATGCAATATCAATCAGCGAGCGGGGCGCATCTTGTGAATGAAGCCTTTTCCACGCCTCTCTGCCTTCGCCTGCCCCTCCCCGAATTGGGCATGATCAAGACGACCGAGACGCGCAAGTGAAGTGTCAACGCCACGATAGCGCCAGTCCAAGCACCCGTCGTTTCACCGCCGCTCCCTAAGGTTCGCGACGAGCCAGCCCGCCGAAAATGCCCTCGCTCCTTTCCCTTGGTGCGGCGTGGCTCGGCCTAGCGACAACAGGCGTCCTAGCCGCCTGCAACGGGCAGGACGCCCTCTGCAGCCGGCCCTACAGCAACGTGACGTTTGTGGGCTCTCACAATAGCGCCTTCGTTGGGCTGCTGCCCAGCCAGAACCAGCTGCTCTCGGTCCAGCACCAGCTCGGCTTGGGCGTGCGCTTCCTGCAGGCGCAGACCCACGATCTAGATGGCACCATCGAGATGTGCCATACCAGTTGCGTCGAGCTGGATCAGGGCTCGCTGACAGACTACCTCAAGCCCATCAAGACCTTCATGGATGCAAACCCTGACGAGGTCGTCACCCTGCTCCTGTGAGTAATGGCGTAGTGCATTGGGGCCTGAAGATATTAGAGTTCCGCGCCGACTGACTGCTGGGCCAGCACCAACGGCGACGATATCCCTGTGTCCAAGTTCGCCGATGTCTTCTCCGCCGTAGGGCTGGAGCAGTATGCCTTCACCCCGAGCGGTGCGTTATCGCTCGGCCAGTGGCCAACGCTGCAGACCATGATCAACGATGGGACGCGACTAGTGATCTGGATGGGTAGGTTTGCTCAAGCACACATGCTTCGGGCCATGCCCGGCCGGCTCGTCTAGTCTGATGAGATGACGCGGGAGGCTTGCGGGCTATGAGAAGTTGGGAATAGGTCGCTGACGACGTCTTCAGATTACAACTCGGACACCGCAACTACCCCTTACATCCTGGACGAGTTTGCATACTGTATGTGTACTTGCCGCGTTCTTTGCGCTACCACCTTTAGGCCCCATTTCGGCTTCACTAAATTCCGTGGTAGATTTCGAGACTTCGTACGAGGTCACAGACGATACCTTTCCTTCTTGCGCCATCGACCGGCCGTCTGGGGCAAATGCCGACGGTCGCATGGGCCTTGTTAACCACATGCTCCATATAGACATCTTCGGCATTCAGATTCCGGACCTCATCAACGCTAACAAGACTAACTCGTTGAACTCGATCGATGCGCAGGCTGGTGTTTGCGAGGGCCTCTATGGGCGGACGCCCAATGTCATACTGCTTGACTACGTGAACTTGGGGGACGCTATGGGTGCTCAGGCAGCGCTCAATGGTCTGTAGATACGCGACCGAGCCGATTTCTTCTCCAATGATAGTTGCAATGAGACTTCTAATACCCAAGAACAGTGTGGATTTATGAGACACCATGACTGTAGGATCCGGGTGTGAGGATCGCCATTGGTGCATGACTCTAGTCGTTCTCAATTTGAGGTCAGGGAGACAGTAACCAACCATGAGAGCTTGATCCGGCCGCGATGGGCCCAATGTCGAAGCGCCTGGTGGGAACGGTGAGAGTATATGTGCAGGAACAGGTGCGAGGACAACTGCCCGGAGTCAACACCAGAGTCCTTCCTGACGGCCCCATGACCAATTGTCAGATAGCAGTAACCGACTAGTATAGTCCGACAGTTTCTAATAGGCCAGCGTGTTTGACCACATGCGTTGGCCGTTGAGTTGATGAGTGGTCTCACAAGATGCTTTGTGATTGGGCTTCACTTCTGTCAGGATAGCTGTCGTGTTACAACTACTTACTGATGCCAGTGAGGCCGGATAGTTGCTCTTCACAAACCAAGAGACTTGCTGCTTTTATTTCGGCTGTCATCTTTCGGTATCACGATATAAGAGCAATGACAGAGCCTCAAACCTCAGCTCGTTGCTGATTCACCAGCGGGTTGGGGGATCGTTCGATTCGGCAAGCCTCTATAGTCTTCGTATGTACAGCTTTATACACGGTCAAGAGTCGACGGCTTGACCTCCATTTCGCGTGATGCCTTTCATGCTTTGGCATCCATAATTCGAATGGTGTTCGTGCTTTCTGCAGACTTGGCGCGGAGGTGAATCTGAATTCCTAAAGACGAAGACGTCTGCCTGCTTGTGCTTTGCGCGGTGCGCCTACCAGCTCGGGCACCTCTGCTTTCGATTTCCGCGTGGCAAAGGCTTTCTGGATCGTCGAAATACCATCCACCAAGGTCCCCTCTTCCTGCTTTATCTTGTCCGCGAGTGCCGCCTGTCGACGGTGTTTCGCCAATTGCGCAACCCTCTCCTCTGATAGTCGCCATTCCTTGGGGAACTTCGGCTTGACCTTGAACGTGTGATGTCTCAGATCGAGGGGAATGTCCTCAAATGTGTCTTTCGGGTCCTATTTGTTCATCGCGGATTAGCGATCCATATGCCTGCGCACATTGCATTGACCACAATGACAAATCCAAGCATCCGTGCTTCGGCCACAGTCATCAGGAGTTCCATCGTCTGAGCAAGCATAATACAGACTTCCGCACTTGAAGCGCGGCTGGAGTTGCTCAACCAATGTCAAACAAGTTGACCCGCTCATCCACTGGGTAGAGCTGAAATCACAGGCCCAGGTTGCCCTGGCTCAACGTAGGGTAATTGCCGAGGGGTATGTGAATGGTCAGCCACTAGGCGGATATTCACCAACTGAAGTCGAGGTGCAGCGAATATATAGCAGCTGGCGCAGTCCTCATATCATCCGGCTCATTGTAAGAGTAGACACATACCTTTGCTTCCGTGAGCAGCTTCTCGACCAGCTCTGCCAAGTAGCGCTTGTTTTGAGCCTGGTGCTCAAACGACTCGCAGCTCATCTTGATGGTCTCCTTCTCCGGGTTGTACCGCGGACCGGCCAACTTCCTGAGCTTCATCTTTTGGACCTCAGTGAACCCAAAGTCCTCCGGGCTGAACTCGACCACCACCTTCTTCTCTGCAGGGTGGTATTCACCCATATATGATGTGTACCGGAATCGTAGCGGCTGGTCCTTGGTTGGTAGCTCGAACGGTTTGGCGAACTCTGTGATAGGCGGTCAGATCCCAACTGCGCCCCATGTTATGAATCGACCATCTTTGCTCCGTCCACTGTCGCCTCTCCAGCGCTCGTCGACGAACCCTCGTCCCACATCCCGGGAGCTTTCATTCCTCGAAAGCTGGTTATAGTCACTTACGGGACAACAAGGGCATCTCCCAAATCGCCAGGCGTGCATACGCTCTCTGCTCCCTGTGCTCCTCCAACTTTGCATGGGCGATGTCCGTCATGTCGTTCTCGTCGAACTCGTCACTGTCGTCGTTGCTTATGAGGTCCTTGTCGTCCTCGTCCTCGTCCCAGAACGTGTCTCGCCTGGGCTTGACCGTATTCGCCCTCAATGGTCTCGATATTTCTCGCGCGGCGTCTTGTCCCTTGCGCAAATCGGTGTCGGCGACGCTAGCCAGTTCGGAGGTGAGCTCTCCAAACAGGTCGCGCTCTTCGTCGCTGAAGATGTCCTTTGCGATGTCGCTGGGCTTCATGTTTCGGTACTTCTGGTCCACCTCGGTGTCTTCTTGCCCCCAGTGGTCGAAGGGGGAAGGTTTCTGGCCATCGGTGCTGCTTTCCTTGATCTCCTTGATGGCGCCGCCGCCCACCGACTTCCACGCGACAAAGACCTTTGGGCCAATGTTTCGGACAGGCCTTTGACTCCTGCAGCTTTGGCATACCAGCCGCAGCGATCGGGCTGCTGAAGCCATGGCGATTGGTATGTTGGTGATGAGGCGTGCACTCTACGGATTGGTGGAGGTCAAGCTCCAATGCATCCAGAACTTTTGAGAGTGCACTGGCCACCTGCAGCACTAGTGCCAGAGTCACTCACACGCGACACCAGTTTGCCGCCGTGTTTAGCCGCATGAACCGCTTCAGCCGCCTCTAAGCGCCCACCAGTCAGACTAAGACACACTGACGCACCACCCCTCGTGTTCCTAAGAGAAAGGAGAGTCAAAGATGCCTAAGAAACTCATGGGAAAGAAGCTCACCGGTGTCAAAAGACCAATTCGACTCAAAGATATCAAGAAAGCAACACATGAGGCAGCCAAGGTAGCTGCCCCACCCGACGATCTTCACTACGACGCAGACGGTGAGACCTCGGACGGTGAGAGCGTCGACCCTCATGAGCGTGAGCGCTTCAAGCGCGTGATCCGCCTCCCCCTCCGCAACGACTACGAGACGATGGGCCGCTGCCTACTAGTCACCGGAGGCGCCACCGTGCCCTTCGTGGGTCTCCTCGAGGAGGCGACCGACGTGGACTTTCTGCAGACGCTCCGTGCCAACGGGTTCACACACCTCTATTTGCAGTGCGGTAGCGCCCACGACCAGATCGAGGCGCGCCTCAGGGGTGACGGCCGTGGCTCCGGCCTGCAGATTGAGACCTTTGCCTTCTGCCGCGACCTCAAATCGCTCTTTAAGGAGCACTGCCGCGGCGAGAAGGGCGTCCGGCCTGCTGGTGTGGTCATAGGTCATGCGGGTTAGTTCACGTTTGCTTAAATCGAGGAGAATAATAATAATCCCAGACTGACCGTTTATTCAGGCACTGGGACTATCGGCGACGCGTTGGAGGTCGACTGCGCGCTGGTGATTGTCGCGAACACGACTCTGATGGATGACCACCAATCCGCCTTCGCGGCCGAGATGTCCGCCGAGCACCCGACTATCATCCAGGCACAGCTCGGGTGAGTTACAGCCTTGTTCTCTTGCGTATCCTCGTAAACTTTGCTAAAAGAAAGTGATTCCTCAAGACATCTCGCCACGTCCATCCCTGAGGCCATGGAGGTCATCCAGGAAAACGAGTTGGACGAGTTGGAGCCCTACGAGGAGCTAAGCCTCCCCCAAGAGCCGCCACTCACTTTCATCGACGAGGTCATCGCCGGTGCCACTCGTCATCAATCATATTACGGCATTCGCCCACTTCGCCGTTGCATCGTCCAGTAAACTGAGGTGGGCGTGTTCAAGGTTCCATATTGGTATCTAGGATGGCGTTTGAGATTGGTCTTGCTTCAGTAGTGGTTCAAAGATACCCGGAATGGCGTTCTCGGAATAGGATGGCATACAGTCGTCACAGGAATATGAAGATCCAACGTGGAAGATGTCGAACACAATCGATTGCTCTTCTAATACAAGCAAGGCTCTACCCGACTCTCTTCGATGACTCTGCATGAAAACCGCTCCAAAACAATCAGTTCTCGTCTCCTATGCTTTTCATTGCAGCCCAGAGACATTCCAGATCTTGACCGCTGCATCACCTCCTGTGCTAGCGACCTTAGACGAGCCCTCGATCCAGCTGACGCCATTCACTCCATCCTTGTGGGCGTTCAACGCCTTCACCCGACTCGCAGGCTTCGCCAGGCTCCACACGTAGACGTGTGTATCCAAGGCACCACTGGCGGCATGGGTGCCTGCGGCGTTCCAAGCTATGCTCATGACACGCGCCGTGTGTGCTGACCATCGGTCCGTTGCCACGCTCCAGTCCCCAGCCTTGAATGCGAAGATCTTGCCTTGGGAGTTGCCCACAGCGAGGTGGCTGCCGTCCTTGGAAAACGCCAGGGCAGTGACCTGGGCCGCAGACTTCTTCAGAACTTGGAGCTCAGAGATTTTGTCGCTTGAATCGAGCTGGTATATCCGGACATCGTTGCCATCCCCAACTGCTACAGTGGATCCTGATGCAGCCAGTGATGTGGGCGAATAGCTGGTGCTGAGCTCTCCAACCTGTTGGCCTTGGGAGTAAACGGCGATTCCCGAGGCTGTGGCGACAACGACACGACCTTCTGTCACACTCACACCTTTGGGTTGCGCATCCAGCTTTGTAGATGAGCCAGTAAAAGTGTTGGCACCCTCGTCGAGAGTCCTCAGCGTGTCATCCCAGCCAACACTGAAGGCTTGTCCTGAGGTAGCTGCAATTTGTGTGACCTGGTTCGTGTGTGCCTGCCCATCAATCACGGCGCCAACACCACTCTCGACATTCCAATGGCATACACGGCCGTCAAAACTGCCCGTGTAGACGTCCTTACCACTGCCATCCGAGCCTGTGGTCATCGCTGTGATGCCCTTGTTGTGACCCTGGACAGTCTTGGTCGGTGCCTCACTGCCCTCTGACAGGTAGTTCAGGTCACCATCCAAGCTCAAAGCGATGATCAAGTCATCACGAGGCCAAGCTACGCCGACCTGCTGGTCTCCGACGTTCACAGCGCCCTCCTGGCCCAGCTTCCATGTCTTGACATTCTCGCCCGACTCGACATCCCACACCCTCACAGACTGGTCCGCGCTGGCGGTTACAATCCGCCTCGAGTCCTTCGCCCAGCTTACAGCAAAGATACTGCCCGTGTGCACGCCCTCGCCGATCTGCTTCGTCGGCTCGCCCGTCTTGCCGTCGTACAGCTGAATCCTGCGATCCGCGCCCACTGTGACCAGCACATTTCCGTCCGGGCTGAAAGCTGTACCGTATACGAAGCCCTTGTGCAGGTCATTGGACTTCCCCGCGAACTTGAACGGCGCGCCGTGGAGGAAACACATGCTGCCATCGTCCGAGACCGTGGCGGCGCGCAGCGGCCGCTGCTGTCTCATAGCCACGGCGTTGACGACCTTGCTGTGGCCGGAGACCTCACCGACCGAGTTCCCACTGTCGGCCGTGATGCAAGCGCCGAAGCGCTCGCGGCCATCTCCCACGGCAATGATCCGCTGCGAGTCACCGTCCCAGCCGATGTCGTTGATACGCCCGCTGATTATGTGGTACTCTCCCTTCGTGTTGACAGCCTCGACGGCATCCCACACGCGCACGGAGCCGGACACGTCACCGGATGCGACGTAGAAGCCAGAGGGCGAGAAGCGAGCCACGGAGGTCTGGGCGGTGTGGCCGTTGTACTGCTTGCATTGGGAGGGGTCGTCGATGGAGCGGAGGAAGATGGATTTGCCAGACTGCTCCCACGGTAGTGATCAGCCAGCTGCCCGAACCATCGAAACATGTGCACTTCTCATGACAGCAGGGAGGCAATTGGACTTACAGCATAAGCTATGCGCTCCCCTTTCGCATCGCACGAGAGCTGGGTGGGCTGGCCCCTCGTGGTGACGGGGGCGGCAGCTAGGATCTTGTCGATGGTAAGGGACATTGCTCACGCTTCTGTTCGGCGGTCTGATTGTGTGAATGAATATCAAAGGAGCAGAACAAGTGACGAGGAGGGAATGGCAAGGAAAACCAAGTGGCCGTGGCCCACGCAGCTCGTTTGCACGGAGCTGGTCCCCCCTTTTCTATACGTGTAGGACTGCCCTGCCACCTGCCAGCTGGGCCGTGTTGGAGGGGTTGGATGCCCCTGCGTGACGCACTGCGGGGCAACCGACCACTGACGTAGCACCCTGGGTGAGACGCCGTAAGAATAAGCAACACCGAACGAAGCAATCTCATTCCATCTCTTTCTCACCCCAACTCGAATCAAACACATGCCATCCCGTTGTACTTACATCTCAAGAATAGGCTAACGACGGCCTCTGTTACGCATTTGTCAGTGGCTTGTGACAGGCGTTCTACAGAATTGACGACCCTACTTTGCTAAATACAATTTATCAAGGTATGCACCAGTCTTCACGAGGCCATGTGAGTAGCAATCACTTCATCGTCATCAGGCAGAAGAATTGGGAGCCGCGTGTCGACGAGCCAATTGGAAGCTGGAGAATTCAGGCAGCAACGTATCGTCTTCAAACGAGGGCATATTCTACAAGTTACTCATTCTCAGACTAATTTCGGAAAAGAAGAGATATTTGCTGCCTGAGAGGGTGGGAAAATAGTTCATTCCACAGCCTCAACGACTGCACTCCACAATGACTGAATAAGATGATCTCCAGGGATACGACCGAATGACAGGATGTTGCTGCATACGGGAGCCTCTTGATTAGCTCAAACAGCATTGACTCGGGAGCAACTTGTCAGGGCATGTCAAGTCCTTGCCCGTGACTTTCTGGCCAACACAAGGCCAAGCATGCCATTCCAAGCCCGGGTGCCTGGGCCATTTAGCTAGGTATAGTGAATAAGAGAATCAAGGTCTACAACCATGTGCCTCTTCAGCTTCGATGAACAGGGGTAAGAAAGTAGACAGATTAGAATATCATTCTCTGAGTTAGCCTCAAGGCCCGCATACTTGAATTGATGCATATGTATCGTAACCTACAATATCAATCCTGGAGGAAGCTTCCTTCATCGATTATCATGTTGCAAAGCGCAGCAATGATTCTGAGTAGCCATATATAACAAGAAGTGTCATGATACCAGGACGAAGAGGCCTCAGACCAAGAACGACCTTTGACTGTTAAATCAATACCAGACTTTCAGCAATCGGCTTCGGAGTCATTTCCTGTAGTGGGTACACTTGTAAATGCATGTGCCAATGAGTCCCACAGAACGCTATGATCATGGATTTTGGAGGAGAACAATGGCTTTTCCCAGGAGCATATAGCAGATGAGCATGTGGGAAAATCGCTCCAAGACTTCATGCGTAAATAGGAGCGACCCAGTCTCCACCACAACAAGAATCGACTCGTACACAGAGCACGGTATTAGATGCTTCAGTTCTAAATAGCTAATTTGTGGCTGAACTCATGTTCGCCTGTCCTATCCGCTGTCCTGAAGCTTGCATGACTGCCGAAATGAAAGCAGCAAGTTGCCCAGAACAGATGGTGGTTCAGAATAAGCATGTACGTAAGCGTCTCAGCCACATCGAAAGGCTTTGATTCTACCCTGTAACAGGAACATAACTTTTGTGCGCGAGCTAGAGACGAGAACCGCCGTCACAGTGACTACGGTTGGGCCTGGCTGAGTTGAATCCACTTTGAAATGGCTCAGTCACTCAACCAATCTTTGCTCGATTTGTGACGGTCAGTGAGTTCAATACAGTCACAATTAGCTTGGTAGTCACGGCACTCGCCTCGGATCCGAGTTATAAAGGGCGAGGGGGAAGAAAGTTCAATTCAAATACTCGACCTCGAAAAGATTATCCAAACCAGCAACAGTATTCAACTAAGAAGGAATAACGTGGATCATGTCTTTTATATTTGAATTACCATATAGTGAATGGTCGTTTTCAATCCCTCATTTACCTCAGATAGATACCTCGATGGGCACACATATCAACCCGACGCGAGGAGTCGATGGGACCAATCTCGCCTCTTTGCAACGATTGACAAGTCATGAGAATAATTCCGGTAGAACACGCGGTCATTTCCTCCAGTCACCCCTCACTCGAACCACAACGGGCGACGCCCTGGCCTGCGATAGGGTGATTGCGCCAGCATTCTTGGTAGGGAAAGTAAATTTTCTCCCCTGGCCCAATCCATATGACTTCGTCATATTCGATTTGAGCAGGTCTTTTGGATCGCTAGATTTGGACAGCCGACAGCTTTGCGATAGCGACGAGTCCGCCGAGCGGCGCAAACGCGGAGAGCGTAATTCGTATCGTACAGATGACATAAATAATAGCACAAACTATCCTCGCAATCGTGACTTACCACCCAGTGCGAACACTAGATCTCGCCATCGACAAGGTTCGGACAGCGGAGGATCTCCACCACGAGAGAAGCAGGCGGAGAGCCGCTCATTCGACCCATATGGACCGCCCAAGTCGATCTTGGAGATCAACAACGCCATCAAAGACATCCTCCTCCGCCGCCAGGCGGACGCAGATGAGGGCTTCGTATACGGATTCCAGCATCCAGAAGACATCGCCCTTGACCCATCTCTACCGGGAGCTCACGAATGGAGTCCACACCTCATCAAGATCGGCCGCTCGAAGAATCACCGGGTGCGGATGAGGCAGATCAGCAAGAAGTGCGGGTACACACCGCACACCGTCTTCGCCCACTTCATGCCCCGGCACGGCATGGTCGAGCGAGTTGTCCACACGCAGATGCACAATTCACGGCTGAGGGATGTCGGCTGCACCGGCTGCGGGACCAGGCACGAGGAGTGGTTCCGGGTGGATGTCAGGCATGCCGAGCACATCGTGGAGCTGTGGAAGGCTTTCGTAGGGTGCCGCCCGTACGGTGAGCAGGGGGCGATGCTGCCCGCGTGGCGCGAGAGGCTTGAGCAGTCTGATCTGAGCGATGCGGACTGCTGGGAGCGCTTCGTCTACGGAGCCTCCTTGGCTCGGTCGGCGGCGGGTTCGCCACAGGAGCTGGAGGCTGAGACTGCTTACGGCGGGCTGGTCGCAGGTCCCACCGTCCCATCAAGTGATGAGGATTCTGGAAGGGATGGGCGGCAAGAGGAGTGGGAACTAGTCTGATGAGTGTCCCGCGACGATGTTGCAGAAGTCTAGGACACAGTGCCTCAACAGCTTTCGGTAGAAGTAGGTAGAAAATGTACATAAAGTCCTTGCACATGACTCTGTAAAGCGATCTCTTCGGTCGGTGAAATACATGAAAGTCTCTCCCGCCCAGGGGTCACCCATCAAGTCTCTCCTCTCATTACCACGTCAAGCAGCCACGATCTTCTCAACAGCCGCCAGCAACTCCGCCGGCACACTTAAGTAGGGGCAGTGGTTAGCCTTGATGAGGATCCTGGGCGCCTCGGGGTCGAGCTGGGCCGCCATCTGCTGCTGCAGCGCGTAAGGGAGGGCACCGTCATCCTCGGTGAAGATGTAGGCGCAAGGGACCCCGTCCTTCCAGGGCTCGTACTCGTTGGTGCCGGCGAAGAGGGCAGCGGATGTGTGCGTCATCTCCTTGCACCACCTCTGCCGCTCCTCGGGCGGGAGGTCGCTGAAGCCGAGCTTTGGTACCACGTCCGGATCACCCGTGACACGATCGCCCTGCGTCCTTGGTCAGTACACCAGTCTCGTGTCATGGCACCGAGTACCCAGGTGATATCTCCCTCGTTCATGCGCCGCTTGCAATACTCACCTCGACGACCATCCAAGGCGCCGGCTTCCCACCCAGCATCTGCAGCAGGCTGCTTCCCTTGGGCACCATGAACGCAGCCATATAAATCACTCTGACCACGCCCCCGGGCAGGCCGGCCTCCTTACGGGTCCTCGCGTCCAGGCCCTTCACCGCGCCCCCGCCGCTGACGCCGCCGGCCGAGTGGGTGAGCAGCAGGACCTCCCTTCCGGCTTCGACCAGCGGCTGGACCACCGTTCGCACGGCCTCAATGTCTTCGGCAAGGCCTGTGAGCGGCAGCTGCGTCCCTCCGACGCTGGGCATATCGACAACCTCAGTGTCGAACCCCTTGCTCTTGAGCAGGCCCGCAAAGGGGGCGAAGCAGCTGATGAGCTGCCATGCGCCGGGGACGATGACGATGACGACGGTTGGTTTGCTGGGTGACATCGTGGGCTGTAGTGCGGAGCGGATTGACTGACGCTGCGGGTGTTTTCTCTCAATTGTGCAGTCTCTTCGGTGTTCAACCGTGATACAGTGTATTGTGCCTCTGGTGGAGCCGGGCAGCACGAATCTTGAGCCACTCGAGGCTCGTCGTGTCCTGTTCCCGCTGTGCATGTGGGCCCCTTCCCGATGCTCCCGATGCTCCCGATGCTCTCTTGAGCTCCTCACTGGCTTCCTGGGCCTGCGGTGATATCGCGGCTAGGATCATCTCCCGCGATCTTCTTCCGTCCCCCGGCAGCAAACCCCGGTGCGGTAGCCGATGGTGATTCGCGCTTCCCGAAAGTCTAAATCAGCGAGCCGGCTTCGAGATTGACCACAACTCAGGCGAATGCTTTTGAGCAGGTTACAAGTGCAGTTGCGTATCCCCCTCCCAGCGCCACCAAACATCAATCCCACAGGGTGACAGTAGCCACATCGCCTCGCAGTACGGAGCATCCTCAGCGTAGGGCTCCACATTTCCAAGGTAGGGATGAGCTGGCTCTCCTGTGAAATACACTGACACAAACGGGTGGGGATGGACGAGGGGCGGAAACTGCAAGTGCCGTGACTTCAACCGTCTCGTCTCGGTTCGACTCGAGCAACACGTATCTGACTGCGAAATGGCTTCATTTCGATGAAGAGCTTCAAAGAGGAACCCTGACACGTGGGCGCTCGCTTGGGGCCTTACCTCGCGTTGAGGGGTTTCCCCTCTTGAGGTAAGGGCGAGGGGCCAGGAAATGAGGCTGTCACGGTGTCACTTGACATCCCGGTAGGAGGTATATAATAGCGAACCACCAAGAGCAGCCGCGACATCATTAGCCTCGAACAACCTGGCAGGCTTAATACCTAATCTCCAGAATAGATGGATAGGAGATTTTCCAACCGATGTTGGCAGCCACCGCGGTTGGCACACGGATGGGGCCGTCAGCAAGGGTCGACGCCACTTCAATATCCAACGGTTTGCCGATCCAAAAAGATCGACGCCGGCCGCCTCAACTTTCGGCCGAGTTTCGTCCGCTGCACCTAACCACCTGCTTAAGATGGAACCCGCGCCCCCATATGGATAAAAATCTCCGACGCGGTATTTGGAGCCAGCTGATCACTCTATCTATCCATGTATTCTCCGACTGTCACCGCTGCCCACTGTCGCGTGGCCGGACACACGTCGATGTTTCCCCGTGAGAGGAGACTCTCAACGGGGTCCGAGGAAGCCTTGCCCCTTGTAAAACGTGGGCGCTGGCGAGCGCCGGCGATTGCATCATCCTGTCTCCCGTGTCAGACCGTGTCTCGGCGCGGCGTGCCCCAAGTAATCAACCTGGGAAGGTTTTATTCCCGGTGTGGGACCGCCCCAGGTGTATCGTCTCGAATCGCGAGTGCAATGATGATGACGATTTCCAGTGGTGTTGTGGCGTAGACATACTGCTCTCACAAGAGAGAGGTACCTAGGTATACGGCATCACCATGAACTCAATTTCTTTGCGAGTGCGCTTGCGGGCAAAATCCCCATTTAGCAACGGCTCTGCCGTAGCAGACCGTTGGTTGGCCGAAGCCCCGGCGTATGCGAGGCCGCCACACACGCACGTCTGCATTGCAGGTCCCAGCCATACGGGTCAGTGCTACAGTGCCTATTTGCTGCCCTCCTCGTTCTTGTGCGACGCCTCCAGCCGCAGGTAGGCAAGCTCGCGGCTCGGGGAGGGCAACCCGGGACGGGGTGGCTTGCATTCGTTTGTCACAGTAGTCACGGAGTCTCACCAGCCCGGGAGGAGCACGTCAATGGGGACGTCATCAGCCGTTGAGGACCAGAGTCAGGACGAGGCTTCTCCGATCAAAGCTGTAACGGCGTCCAGGACGTGGGGTCGAGGTGATTTCATCAACACCCCCCCCCCCACGAGGGCATTCAAGTCGAAGCCGGGCAACCGCACAACGTTGACATGTCAGTTTCGCCACGGTATCAAGGCTCGTCATCGTGGTTCGATAAGGGTCTTCTGGAAACGGCTACGAGGCGAGCGAACATAAACTGCCGGCAGTCAACGAGGGGGCCGCGGCGATGCAGCAGGGGGAGTGCGGTCGAGGCTGGGCGAGGGTCCAGAATGTTTGGTTTGGTTTGGTTTGGACGTCCTGCAGCAGACAGCCACTCCGCTTGCCCGGCCGGATAGAGAGCACAGGGGTGGGGGTGCTGGGGGTACATTCCAAAGCTGAGACGAAAGCCCCCTCTCATGCAGGCAGGGCAAGGAATGTACATGTAAGATAAGACAGACCCTTTCACTTCCTCTTGAGTGACTAGTAGTACATGGGGCGGCGATGCAATTCCTCTTTGAGCACCAAAGGTCCGCAGCGCAAATTTCGCCGCTATAGTTGAGTACAGTGCACGCAATTCAAGCAGTATTGAATTATTGTCACCCACGCACATTGGTAAATCTCCGTCCAAGCTTTTGAAAATTCACAATTGACTCTTGACTGGATGGGGATGGGGCGGCGGGCCTTGATGGGGCCTGTCGCTAAAGGAGAACAGTGGAGACAAGAGAATGTGGATCGCATGGGTTGAGGTTCGATATAGGTGGGGTAGCAAGGTTGAGTAAGAAGGTCTATCATTGAGAAATATTGCGACAAAATTGTGGGTGCAACCGGAAATCACGATACACAGTAGTAGGACAGGCAGTACTTGACAACAAGTGGATATCATTCAGGTCATTCCTAGGCGTAGCTAAGATGGGTATTTGTCTCTAACTCGCGACCACACGCGTGTTGTACATAGTGTTGTTTTGGCAGGTTGCGGATCAATTCATGAATCGCACAATTTTGGCCCCGGTTCCTTTGGATGCCCCTCTCACCCCCCCCCCGCGACAGTTTCTTCCACCTTTTGAAACGTCTTGTTCCGCCCTTGTCAGATTGTGAAAGAAGAAAGAGGATAAGAAAGCGAGAAGAAAGAAGAAAAATCCACCGTCCTAGGGTTTTAGAGCTTTTCCGGTTTCATTCTTAGTTATGAGAAAAAATTGCAACAACTCCCTTGAATGCCCCCAACTGCAATTACATAAAACGGGAAAGGGGGACTATATTACACTGTGAAAAGAGAAGTCGGCACAGGGCCGACAAAAATTGGTGAAGACAGGTAGATAGCGAGATTGAAAGAAACAATAGTAAAGAGCCAAGGCTATAGCTTGTGCATATGCGAACTTTCTATAATGAGGGTCGAGAAGGGTATCAAGTTGAAAAGAAAATAGCAGATGATGCGGTGGATATTTTGAAAGACTGATTGATGCAGTGCGGCCGTGGTGGTCATGAGTGGAAACGGCCGTAAAGGTCATGAAGACGGATGTATGATGAGAATATAAGAGACTCCCCCGTGAGGGGCAAATTAGAAAGCGGAGTAGGTGGTTAGTCCTTCACTCCTCGTTTTGGTATTGGAAGTTTAAGGCTTGAAGACGGCGTTGGTGAGGAATAGTTCACCAGCCGGCGGCTCCTTGGTTTCGGTGACAGTGGGCGTTGCAGTGCGGGGTGTAGAGTTTGGCGACGACGATTTGCTCGTGGTCGTGCCAGTGATGGTGTCGAGAGTGGAGCTTGAGGAAGATGTGGTGGGAGTGCCTTGCAGCTTCTCGTGACTATGTTGGCGGTGAATTTGTTTGCGCTCCTCCTCGCTCATGTTGGAGTTGAGCTCGGGCAATTCGGGCACGCAGGTGTCCTTTGCTCTGAGGGCAGCAGCATCATCGGCAGCTCTGCTCATTCGGTCCATTTGAGATTCGACGTCAGCAAGTAGGGCCGCAACCTCATCTCCGGCGTAGATTCGAATAGACTCGACATCAGCACGCCTGATGCCAGAAATAGGATGCTGGGTGTTGTCCTTCTTGACCTGGGTTTGCTTCTCTCCGGTTTGGTTGATGCCGAGGCCAACAGGGACAGCATTCTCCACAACAGGCTGCTCGATGATGGTCGAAGGCACCTGAGCAACGACGCGCTGGGGCGAGGGCGAGGATGACTCGATGCGAGGGGTAAACGAGCTCTTGACTGGGGACCGTGGGGGCGTGGAGAGGTTAGCAGGCGCAGTTGGGGGAGCCGCACCGACACCCAAGGCAAGCTGGAGGCTTTCGCTGACGACGACAGCCCCGGAGACGGGAAGGGTCACGGCAGCAGCAACATGTTCCAGGAGCTTCTGCCGGATTCGAGTACGGCGATTCTCAGCCTGCTCGAGCTTGTTGACCCAGTCGTCGATGGAGGAGTCGAGTTCGGCCAGTGCCTCCTCTTGTTTGAGCATAGAGTCGTGGCTGAACTTTGCCATGCGAGGAGACCTCAGGTATTGGCAGATGCGAGAGTGAAGGTTCCGACGTCCAGCCCTCAGTGAGTGATACGTGCGGCGCAAGTATTCCGTGCGCTCATCCAAGTTCCTCAGTTCCTGTGCATCTATGATCAGCGAGATGTTTGAACCATTGTTTGGGCATAGAACTTACCCTGGAGAGACTGTCCACATCTTCCTTCCTCATCACCTCAAACCTAGCGGCCTGTTGCATGGCCTGCTTGTGGAGTGCGACCCTCTCAGCCTGCTCGAGCATCTGTGCCGCATCGGTAACCTTCCAGCCCTTGGGCAAAGTCTCGAAGGCACGACGTTCAGCACTCTTGCTCGCCTTGGATGCTGACCTTTTGATTCCGTCACTCCTCTTCCTGGGGCGTCCACGGTCCATGATGCTCGTGGCGATACTAGCACTCTCAGACACATTCCTCCGATGAGAGAAGCTGGAGGCAGATCGTGGCTCCACTGCCGACCTTGGTGTGGCCATGCTCTGTACAAACTCGGTGCCTTGGTCTTTTGGTGTTTCGAGCCCGGCCGGGTTGGCTTCTCCTTTCCACGGTTTGGGGGAAGCTCGGGGCTCGGTAGTGCCTGACACTGGTGTTGGCAGACTAGAGTTGGAAAAGGTCGACGAAGGCGCCGAGGACATAGGTGTGTTGGCCGTGAGGGAGGCGGAGTGTGGTGTGTAAGGAGACCTCGTTCGTGGAGACTCGTCTGTTCGTGCAGGTCGGATGCCGGATTCGGCGCTGCCTGTACTGCCCGACCGAAGACGGTTCAGAGAGAGTTGCCTTGTGAGTCTGGGGAGGGAGGAGGTCTGGACAGGAATCACGAGGGGCGGGAGATTCTTGGGCGACTGAGGCTGTGGGATGGCTATGGTTGATATATCGGAAGCAGAATCCCCCAGAGGGGACAGGTGGGTTTCGTTTCTGTATGCGAGATGATGCACCTTCCATCCGTTGCCAGGGGCACTGATAGACCGCTCGTGACAGGCTGGGCGGCCGGGTATTGTTGCTGGAAGGAGGTCAGCCTTGTCTCCACCATCCGGCGAAAGCAATAGTTTGGTTGACTTACGAGAGTCCATAGCGGCCTCGTGAACGGTGGTCATAGGGCCCAACTCTGGTACGCTGACTTTCCGCCGGCGGATAAGGTTGTGCTCCTTGATCCTCAGGCGCAGGCCGCCCGCACAAGGTTTGTCTGCCTTGTCACCGTTCTGTGCCATGGCCAAGGCGAAGGCTTGCTCTGGGTCCAGCCCCTTGCCCTGAGGGCCAGCGGCCTGCTTCTCCCTGGGAAAGAGCTGGTACTTCCTCGTCTCAGACTGGGACATCATCCTCCAAACCCAAGGCTTCGAGGCTTGCTGCTCTACCTGTGGAACACGGTGATGGTGAGCTTCAAGGTTGGTCCAGCCACACGTTCAGGATGAAGCGGAGGTAGGAGGGAGGGTGCATGTAGGAGGACGCAAGTATGCACTTGGTCATGAAGGGGGACAAGATGTTTCAATATATGGAAACGCACTTACCTCTTCCACGACGGGCAGAGGTGAGACGGACCTTGCTATATAGCTTCCAATGCTCAGGCGATCGACGTCCACATCTGACATGCAGCTGGCTATGTGAGCCATGTCTGAGCAGGGACCTCTCGAGTCGAGAACGGGGGACCCGTAAATTGGGACTAGTGGCGATCCAGATTCTGATGCAGTGGCTGCCCAGGAGTTCTGCGACACGGATAGTCCCCTGCTCGAATACTGTAGTAGACCCTTGCGGAGTGAGCCGGCCGGTAGCAGGAGTAGTAAGGAAAAGGCGAGACAAGTGCCCGCTGGAGCAACAGAGGAAGAGAGGGAGGAGGTAAAGACTGTCCAATACAGAGACTCAGAGATGCATGGATCCCCCCGCGGTACACCCCAAACAGTAGGAACAGGGTGAGCTTCGTTAATTGTCGGGTTCTGCTGTGTATAACTGGGGACAGGACGGGCGCGCGAAGGGAGGCAGAAACATCCAAAGGAAATGAAATAGTCCCTAGACAGACATGCGCGGCCCACAGCAAGTCTACCGGGCTGTCATGTCCTTATCTTCTTTTTCGAGCTGTGCCAGGAAACAGACAATGCGGGTCCCCCTCGTGCGCCCCTCTCCTCGACGAAGCAAGCCCTTATTATGACCGCCCGACAGATTGCAACGGTTGGCAGGGGACCGGAGCAGCCACACTAGGCTCTTCCTGATCCTGACGAAGAAAATCTGCACTCGCCAGGAAGATGAGCAGCGATCCTTCGCCGTGCGTCGGTAGTAGTAGTGAGAAATGAGTACGCGATGTACTGTGCTGTACTGTGGGCTGTGGGCTGTGGGCTGTGGTGGTCTGGGCTGGGCCCGCATGCGTCTCCGTCGTATCCATCGTCCCCATCGTCCCCGGTCGGAGAGAAACTCTGCAGTGCCTAAATTAACAGCGCAGGGGCAGAGTTCTGAGACGTGCAATAGATGCAGTTCCCACGAGGATGGCATTGGCTTACCATGCCAGCCATGATGCGCCGGGTACGAGCTGCTCACGCGGGTGTGCGGCCGGCTGGTCATGTACTGTTCTGTTTCCCAGCACCCCGTCTCCAGCCTCCAGGGGACGGAGGTGATAGCAGAATGCGGGTTAGCGAGGCAGACGAGCTACAATGATGGCAACCCACCGCCATGCAGTCGAGTCGGTTACCTAGGTCATAGTACTGTGTAGAACCCGGACCCAGCACCCCGCCGAGAGGGAGGAATCGGGTAGCAACACAGCAGATGGGAGAGAGAGTGTGTGTGCCCTGGCAGCCCATCCTGACGTCCTGGTAACGATTGGGACCGGATGGGGGAGGGTGCTTTGGCATGTCCAGAGTGCATGGCAGACGGGAGTCGTTTGTCGCTCGTCGAGGCAAAGTGACAAGGTGAAACCGCTTCCCTGCACGTTGACGGAGGTGTTCCACGCCACGGCCGCTTGGAGACAAAACCCCACCAAATTGGCAGGGATCACCTTCCAAACTGGGATCCCTGTCGATAACGTGCGTCCCCCTGTCATCTCCATAACGATAATTCGAAGTGGCCTGGGCCATGTACCTGCGTACCGACAAGCTTCCTTCCCCCCCAACCCCTCCACCCCTCCACCCCCCCTCCTGCCCTCGACTAATCGATTCAGTAGGCCAATCCATTTTGCTATCACCAGCATATCCTTCCGGTGCGGACGCTCTTCAATGTTTCTTCCAGTCCAGTGCGGTCCAGGCCCAGCCCAAGGTCCAAGGCCAATCTCCAACCGGCAATGCACAATGCCCATTTATACACTGCAGTACGCGCGCGTGTGTGTGTGTGTGGGTGTGTGTGTGTGTGTGGGTGTGAAATGCTATCCGAAATCATGAGACGACGACCGAGACGATCAGCTCTTTGCCGGCTCGATCGCACAACTGCGACGTCCGTTGACGTCCATTGACGTCCGGCCTCTGGGCCTCGGGCCCTGCGTCCAGAGCGATGACAGTGACGACTGTTGCAGTAGCTTGGGGTGACGAGCTAGGACGAACTTGCATGGCCGTCTCCGCAGCCAGATGGATACCATGCACAAGTCAGTTGCGGTGGCATGCGTGCAGCGCAGCTCGTGTGCATGTGGTCTATGTCTGCGACATGTCAACCTTGGGGGAGCCCACAGAAACCTGCACCTGCACCGCAACTGCACCTCTGCACCTCTGCACCTGCATACTACGTGTACAACAGAGAAAATACCGGCACCAGCTCCCCACTCCTCAGCCCGCAGCGACTCAGTGTCTCCAGCAGCATGACACCGGGTAGGAGGGCCCGTGCCAGGAGGGCGCGCCTCGACAGGAGGCTCAAAGTGCCGGACGGAGAACGGAGAAGTGGGCCGGCTCCAGTAATCTCTTGTGAAGGTCCAGGTGCAGCACCACCCAGGGCCCACATCCGTGGTCTACCCGGCCGGCCGCCCATGCTGCCCGTGCCTCTACTCTGCCCTCTCTCTCAGCACCTCTGCGCCTTGAATCAGGGCCCCCTTACTCGCTACCTGTTAAGCTTTCAGATGACATCTATGGCCCTGCCCTGTCTCGAAGCTCCTCCGGCGTTTATTTGGGGAAATAAAATAAAAAAAACATGCTTCTTCTTCCCGCTGCGGAGACCTAGGCACCAGCTGCCACCTGCCTCGGAGGCTCCACACCAGCACCACCACCACCAACAAAGGGTCCAAACCCAAAACCCTGTTCTGCACCGCCCTATCCGCATTCACCTTCACAGAGTGGCCAGAGAACCTACTCAAAATCCTATCGGGCTTTTTCAAGTAGTGATCCAGTGCATTCTTTCCGATCTGTCACCCGCATATACACACTCTCTCACGCACACACGCAAACCTTTACTTTTCCCGGTGGTCTATTTTCCTTTTCTTTCCCACTTATCAGGTCTTTGATGTGATCGTATAGTCCCCACTGAAACACAGTCATTATGCCTTACGATGTTTCGGCAGGCCCGGTGGTGAAGCCGGCGTGACGGTGGCCACCGTCGCACAGACAGTCGACTTCAGTCGATACGGGGTGACCGACCAATCGCAGTGCAGTTGGCTGGCAGCTACCTCCTCAGACAGAGAGGGCATTGATATATGGGGTGGGGGGAGAGGGTTGCAAGGCACCAGGGCTAACGGGTTTTAGCAAAGACATTCATTCCAGAAGATCTCCGGTGGTCACTTGGTTACCAGTCAAGCGACAAAGCGCATTTTAGTGAATCCTAGCCTCGCCTGAGTATCTCGTCATGGTCCTGTCACGGCTTCCCGTCTTCGAGCCCCTGTCCTCCCTGACACTTGGGCAATGAGCGTTCTTCCAAGAGTCTTATCACCCGTGCCGGCTTCACATTGAGGCTGACGAGCAAGTGTTGCCGAGGGGGTCAAGACGGCCTTGCTTTGCTGGGTCTTGCCTGCGAGGAGCTGACGAGCTTGCTTCTGTCTCCCAGGACGGCCGCCGCCGCCCTTGGAAAGAGGCGAGAAGCAGACGTTGGCAAGTTGTCAATCATTCCGGTACAGACACTGTGAAGGATTTCCGCAGGGATGTCAACAGGGCGGCAGCATAATGATCGGTCCCATGGTCCAGATAAGTGGCAAGGCTTCCTTCCCACTCTTGAACATGGGACCATGGTACAGACGTGTCGTCTCGTCGGCGATGTCCTACATGTCGAGTTTGGCGCCCGAAAATTCTTGGTCGCCGCCAGGTGTTGGCGAGACATATTGTAGCAGGTTGAGTAGAACATTCATGAAGTTATCCGGTCTTATGTCGGTGCATCAGGGAGCTCTGCATTCTGCTTCCAATGGTTGCCAGGCAGACCGTCGTAGAATATGGTACGCTACTTATTAAGGAGGCGAACGACAGCCTCAGCAGAGTCATTCAAGTACAGGAAAATTCCGGTGCAGCTGCCATATGTCAGGCCAGCGGGTAGACGAACTGAACAGGGATGCAGCGTCTGGGGATGCCAGGTTTCGTCCAGTGGCGACTTACGGCCCAGGCAAACAGGCTCACGGGTGCCAGTCTTCGGCACGACCGCCGCCTCCCGGAATAGCCCATACCACTGCCATGCTTCATGGTTCTGATGGGGGATCACTGATCCACGATCCGGATCGAGCGCCAATGACCACGCAGATCCTCGTCAGAATCTTGGTATAGCTTACCATCTCTTATTGCAATGTTCGTGCGGCTTGGGGGCAGCGTTCGTACGGCGATGGCGACATTACGAGTCAAGCGGCGTTGTCGATGGCAGTCCCTGCCTTTTCGCCTTTCCCCTCCCCCCCTGTCACCGAGTGAGCCAGCCGCCTTTGCATGATGACTGCGTGGCGACTGACGTCCCAGGCTGCCAGGGAGGATCTGTGCGCTCATGGATGAGGCGGCCTACTTCTGCTTTGGTAACTGCATCGCCGCTCAGCAGCGAGCAAGCAAGCATCAGCTTCACCTCCGGGAAGCGCAGCAGCAGGACTCTCGGTTGACCGGGAGGCTAAGGTGCAACGGGCTAGTCAAGTCTGGCCGGTAGAGCCGTCCTCGGCTCGCCATGATGTAGACTGTTCGAGATTGATGCGAGGTGAAAGCTTTCAACCCAGCGACATGGTGCCTCCTGCAGACGCCAAGATGCAGATTCCAAGTTGCCAGATGCGCTTCAGCGCAGGTTGGCCAGGGCATTTCTGACGAGCGGTGGGTCCGATCTTAGACATTTGGGCGCCGGATAAAATCGAAGTTGGGACTGGGGGTTTCAGCAGTGCTTCTGCCAGATTGACGACGGCAATAGGGTGTGGTGGATGGTTTTCGGTCCAAGTTGTTTCGAGGTTGTTGATCTGCTCAATTGAGGCTGAAAAATGAACCACCCCAGGACCAGAAAAAAGGAATGACGAGCAGAACTTTGGGACTGTGCGACGTGTTGGGAAAAAACAACCCGAGATCGGCAGGATAAAGTTAGCACTGCAACGCGATGGCGCTACGAGCGACTAACAGAAGAGCCGAGGAACCTGACAAGGAGCAAGTAGTAGGTCTGTAGTTTCGTCGTCCCATAGAATGCACCTCTTCGGCACCGCTGCCGACACGCCAAAGCAGCCCAACTGCAAACTGCCATCAAGCGACTGGCTCACCTCTGGTCCTGGTCGACACTAATGGAATTCACCACTGGGGGAATGTGTGCATCCATCAATTGCGGGGAGAAGTGATCACCAGGCACAGGCACGCAGACTGCAGTTCCACTCATGACGCCCACGACCACAGAAAGAGAGCACCTCGCCAACTCGTCACCAGCATTTCGATCGCATCGGGAGTGATAATGCAGGTCTGGCAGCACCCATGCCCGATCCCAACGCAGGAAAAAGGGATTTGGATCTCACCGCCGCGAGGGCCAGCCACACACCCAGACACCCAGGCAGGATGAATGAAGAGGTTGGTCGCACGACCCCGTCGCCAGTCCCAATACGCGGTATCGAGCCGCGGCTAGCTAGCCATCGTCTGCCCATCGCTACCGCACTTTGCGCACGCCGGCACGGCTGGCGAGGTCACATCGCTGCCCCTCCACCACCTTCGTGTTGTCCCTGCCGTCACAGTGCAGCGCAGAGCGCAGCGCAGCGCAGCGCAGTGCAGTGCAGTGCAGTGCAGTGCTGATCTTGCTGTCGCCGTCGCATTTCGTCCCATCCCTCAGCAACCGACCGCTCCCCACCCCCTTCCTCCCGCCATCGCCGTCCCATCGGCTGATCAAGAGTTCCTGGGCCCCTCGTCCGGCAATTAACTCGGTGTCCGGGTGCCCTGTGCGTGGCCACTCGCCCACGAACCTGTTCACCCTGTGCGCTCCTGTGGCAGAGAAACTCACTCGGCAAGCATATATTGCACCACATCAACCTCTGATCCCGCTATAGCCCTCGCTTGCGGCATATACTCTTGTTAAGCTTCTGCCATAAACTCGACAGACGTTTGGAACCGAACCTCTGAGATGCCGTTGCTTAACATCTGATGGTTCACTGTTTCAAGCCCTCAGATGTGCCGGGCTACGGCTTGGCGCTGGCCATGTGCGGAGTCTACTTTAGAAAGCACACGCTTATGATTAAGATACAGATCTCCAGGGATCAGATTGTTAGATCCGGCTCAGAAATACGCCGCCAGAATCTTTAGTCCCTGATTCTGCGGGTCGAGATTCACGGCAGACTGAGCGGTGGGCCACCTTTCAGCAGGTTTGTTGTCAGACGAGGGTGCAGAAATGCCAGAGGCATATCGATAAACCCCTCATCAGGTTGTGCCCGTGCAATAATAATGTGCTCTCTTACACCCTTACGACAGGTATTATAGTGATATAGCCGGGGCTATATCATAGCTATATCACAACTAGAGCTTAAACTGACGACTGCAGGGACGGGAGATACACGTATCTTAGTGTCCTTGGCTCCTTGTCCAAATGGCGAAACAAATGCGCCTGCAAATTGATGGATATCCACAAGGGAAACATACCCTCGATGGCGGTGATCGGATGAAACGCCCGTGTGCATATGCTGTTTGCCGTTGTCTCTCACGGGGGTGGGGGCCTTATTGCTGGGATATCTGACAGCTGGTTCAGACAGGCAGGACAGGGCGGTCCGCACGGAAGCACCTTGCTTGTCACCAGCACCAACAGCAGTTGATTTTCAGAGCCGAAAATCGGGCTGGCTGATGAGCGACTGAGCAGCCGCCCATGCGGACGGTGCGCACAGTCGGAAACCGGTACGGCAGTAACTCTGGTTTGTTACGACGCACCTAGAATGCGACTCCAGTGCTCATCCACTCATCCGGCGCCGCTGCGCTGATCAGACTGCCTGGAACGGGACGGCTGCAGTGTCTCGGCACCATGAACGCCGTCAATTGGAGAGAAGAAAAGCAGAAAAGTGAAAACAAAATGCAGACCAGGCTGTCACCGTAGTGGACGACCACCTCTGCCTCGACCTCGCCTCGCCGCAGAATTGTTCAAAAGCGAGGCTTGGTGAAAATCTTGCTTCCTGGCCTCTATGTTCACAGAGACAACACGGGAGGGGGGGTTCAAATCGGCGCCATCCCCGGAGGTGCCAGACCTGCGCCGCTAATAAGCCCTCCCAAGCCGGAGCCGATTGTCTCGGATTGGCCGGGATGCACCTCGTCAATCTCACGCCCACCGATCACCCAGCGCTGCGAGACAGCACATAGTACAAGAATATCTACTGAGATCCCAACGACGTTGTCCCCCCAGGGGTAACGCAGCCTGCGCGTTCCCGCCCGTCTGGCATCGGTTGATCGGTTGATGAGCTGCTTAAGGGGTCCCACCCGAGACATACAGCTGTCGTCTGTCACTCCCCTGGCCCAAAAGAGCCGCGGGAGGAGCCCTTCCTGCCTCCTTCTACGATGTTCCACGTCATGTCGGACAAAAAGACTGGTCCAGACTTGTCATCGTATTTACATCGTGGCGCACTAGTTTCGGTAGCAGGCTGCTTAGTTCCTTTTAGACGTCAAGAGCCGAGCTCCCACCAGCCGGAGCGCGGTTTCTGATAGAGGGCGGCCTAGCCCCAGGCACACCAAGAATAAGGTTTCGGTTGTGCTGGCGAGACCCGCAGCTTATCGATTCCTGGGACCCTTCCGAACCCAAGGTTCGACTTGGTGGCCGCCAGAAGTGAACGGCGTCATCAGGCCTGGGCTGGGGGCGCAAAATCCGCCCGCCCGAAATGTTCGTTTTGGCGGTTTTGCCATTAGTGAGCGCTCTGTAAGCATTCTTGATACGTCGTCTGAGCAAAAGGGAATGGAATCCAGGCTAGAACAAGAATCCTCCCCGCTAGGCCCAGCTCCGACAGCCCGGCGCCAATCTCCGGCGCGGCGCAGCCTAGCCAGCAGCTTGGGATTTTTCTTCCTTTGGACGGGCACGCTTGCTCTCCTGGGCAAGGTGCGGGGTGAGGAAGAATAATTGTTTCAGCGCCTTACCTGGCCCATTTCGTGTTCTTGTTTCCTGTCATCCAGCCCCCAATGCTCTCTTGTGTACACAGTGGATTCATACTGAGCCGCTGGAGACGCCTGGGGATGCCCTGAGCAGACGCTCCATGCCGATCAGCCACTGGCATCAGTGCACTCGGGTCCGGGAGACCGTGTGGTACGACTTCAGATTGAATTTGCTGGGGCGAGCAATGACAGCTAACCGTGTGCTCTTCGTTTTGGCTTACGAGGTGAGCGTACCTCAGTGCTACTTCAAGCACGCAAAAAAGGTCAAAGATTCCCTGACCGGGAAGCCTAACCGTGAGCCACAGCAGCTCAACAATTCCCATGCCTAACGCCTCATCTGCATTCGCCTACGTTGTGTACATATGCAGCCTGCAAAGAAAACCTGCCGACGAACCGCATGCCATGGGTTTCATTCCTCTTTGACCCCTTCCCTCCGCTTCCCCCTCCCCCTCCCCCAGTCCCTACAGGGGGGCTAAGGACCCTGCAGCCTGATGCTGTCGCCAGTGAGCTTCTCATAGGCCGAACAACTCGGACGATTTCCTGTCCTGTCCAGCACGATAGAGCTCGCCTGCAAGATCAAGGAGCACACGTCTTGTGGAGAGGATCCGGACGAGTCGAGCACCTCTCCACGAGGACAGGGAATTCCCAGCGAAGTGGGAGGGATCTACGCAGCTCCAACCCCAGCCGAAGATCTCATGCCCCTGCCGGCCTGGCTTGTCGGAATAGAGTTTGCCTGGGGACCCTAGCCCTTCCCCAATGCCGTGTGGTTTTGGCTTTAACACAGGATCGTGGAGACTGCCCGTCAGTGTCAAACCGACCCTTGACCCGGGGGCCTTTATATCTCTAACGTCCTGCACGCTCCAAACAGCCTGCTCTGCATGCAGGCCTCCCTCGTGTGCCCTGCAGGCCCCCCAGTCTCCAGCATCTGGAACAGAGCTAAGAAGCGTGGAAATATCCCGAGGAACCACGAGGGGTAGCTTATGAAGCTCCCCCTTAGAGTGCTGGCCCGTCTCTCAGAGCTCACCCGGGCAACCAGGGAGCTCCCCCCATGTGCGATAGACTAAGTGGCGTTCCATTTTAGCGTCCTGCAGACACGGAGGCAACCACGTTTCAACGGACAAAGTCAAGCCCTCGCTGGTAGTAGAATTATCCTCCATGGGTGCCGGGGCACTAACTCGGTCAGTCGGAGGCAGGGCGGCCTGGCTTCCGCCGTGCGGGTCGGTCTGCCCCAACATAGTCTTGGTGCCGCAGTGATAATGAATCCCATCGCAACCGGGTTCTGCACGCAGATCACAGCCAAAGCCTGCCCCCCCTTCGTCCCAGGTGACCACTCACTACGAGTCGTGATAGTGGCTTGGGTGGGTGTCCACGCTCAGCATTTTCCATCAAAGCG
This sequence comes from Diaporthe sp. PMI_573, assembly GCA_021399435.1. Classification (NCBI taxonomy): domain Eukaryota; kingdom Fungi; phylum Ascomycota; class Sordariomycetes; order Diaporthales; family Diaporthaceae; genus Diaporthe; species Diaporthe sp. PMI_573. The sequence continues at coordinate 1,828,814 of JAJTUP010000002.1, read as the reverse complement.
CCCCAAGCGAGCACTGAGGCGCCGCATTGGAGGCTGTGCCGGGAGATTGCTACTGCCCTATATGCTCCTGCCAGGCCCCATCGACAGATCGCTCCCGGTGCCTGGGCCGGCGAGAAAAGCTTGACGCCCAAGCCAAGGCCCAAGACTCCTGAATGCCAAGGGTCCTGCGACAAGCTGTTATAGGGGCCGAAGTGCACTCTGCCAGCCCTTGAGCTGTTGAGAATCTTGGAACATGTCTTCTAGAAGCTGTCAACGTTTAGATGGTGATGACCATCCAACAGAAAAGTCCAACCTCCAGAAGAATCTTCGTTTCTCCGTGAGAAATACACGGTCTATGCCTTTGAGTCAGTGATTTGCAAACCCGTTGCAGTGCGTGACAGTGCTGGGCTGGGTTGGCCCACTAGCACCCTAAGATCGACGCGGATGAGTTCGACGTCGAGAGCACGGACCGTCCGTAGGAAGGGCTTCCAGTGATGTGGAGATTTGCTGGATGATCGGGAAGACGATCCTCTCTGGTTTCTGAAGTAGGTCGAGACTTCCGACTATAGGCCGGGTCCGGTGATATCTCCTACGGTGTGCGAGTCAAACGCCGCGAGCTGTCGACAGACACCCGCTCCATCTGCTCAGTATGTACAATTTTTGGACCACAGTGTAGCCGTTGGCAGTGTCTCCGATGAAACTCACTGCACGACAGGGGAAGGGATCGACTCTGTTCATTCATCTCATACTAGGCGGGGTAAGCTCGTGCCTCTGGTTGTTTGATATCTTCGTCAGCCAAGTCGAGCTTCTCAGGGCCTGCTTGCACACAAGTGTCGAATTCTTGGTGGTTACCGAGAAGTCCATCAAGTTCGAGTCGACAATACAAGCAGTATTCTATGCCGCAACTCCAAATAAGCTTCATGCCGGCGTCCGCGACAGTAGCTTGCATCTTGTCGCCATTGCTTTTCGCTGTGTCATTCCCATGGAGGACGTGCCTCATGCAGGCATGGAGGTGATTAGCATGCAGTCCGCAGGTGACCCATCGCCCAGGTGCCCAGGGGTTGCTGCAGCATGGTATCCGCCCGGCACGAAGCCGTGGTTGCCGCAATCATGTCAAGCGAAGTCGTGATGGCAACCGCACAGTCCTTCAGACGGACGCCACATGCAAGGCACCCGGCCCCAAGGTCGACGGCTCTGGGACGAAGCGGGGCAAAAATAGCATACGATGGCATCCGAGCGCTCATCTCCTCTCGGTCACTTGACCCAGCCCTCATAATGCAGAGATAAGAAACGCGAGCCATCGTAGATCGTAGAGAACATGACCACTTGAGATGAGGGACTGGATGCAATGCCGTACGTGAAGCTTCGAGGACGTCTGACACAGGCACTAGGCGTCCTGGCTGCCGGTGGCTGCTAGGGAGGCCCTGCGGGCCCGTCATCTCAAACCGCCAGTCGGCATGAAGTTTCGTGTTGCAAGCATGGGGGCAGTTGCCCTCTCTCTCTCTCGCTGTCAAGTCAGCAGCTGGCTCGGGAGGTTTTCATCCCAAGTGCATCATGCCCCAGTCTGCCCCCTCCCATTGGAACGGCTTGGCAGCTCACATCACCTCGAAACGAAATCTTCGGGCTGGCCGTTTCCCATCCCGCAATGCGTCTAGGAAGGACGGCTGTTTCAATGCTCAGTCGAAAGAGAGCAAAGAAGGAGTGACGAAGACGGGATGCTGCAGGCACCGGCCTCTCGTGTTGGTGACGAGCGAGAGTTAGTCGAAACATGTTTCGGCCCACGCCGGCTCGGACTCATTGTCTGCTTGATTTCTCTCAGTAGCATTGCAATCACATCCACGACTCAGACGCATAGCACTCTGGGTGCGACAGGTCCATGGATCAAGACAATGTGCTGGAGGGGGCATCAATGAAAGTGGGCTGTTGACGGTGAGGCTCAGAGTCTGGTGGAGAGCAGACGGTGGAGAGCAGACAGAGGCTCTGCAGGAAGGCGGTGGTGTTACGTAAGCAAGAAAGCGGGGAGGCTCGCTGCTGTCTTGCTGAAGCCGGCGATAGCCTTGCTGCTGGGCCAACAGAGGCGACAGGCGTCGTCGTGCCACAATCGTCGCCTGTGTGAAAGATTCTCTATGCTGCTGCGGGGAACCTCTCTGTTCCGGGGAGTCAATATCAGCCCTCGCATCTTCTCAGCCGCCTCCGCTCGTGCTTGCCGTCCAGCCCAGGCTCCGTTTTGTCTGCCCGTGATCGCCAAAGCCTCAGTCCAGGTCCGCTTCTTCTACAAGCCCAACATGGCTGTCAGGGACCCCAGTACCGTGTCCAACTACGATGCATGGCGGACAAAGCATACCGCGGCCAACCTCAAACTCGACTTCAAGGAGAAAGTCCTGCGCGGGGTGGTCACGCTTGAGCTCGAGTCGCAGACGGACAAGGGTTCGAGGGAGATCATCCTTGACTCCAGCCATCTCTCGGTATCCTCCATCAAGGTCAACTCAAATGAGTCCGAGTGGCAGGTCAAGGACCGGGCGGAACCACTGGGCTCACCGGTCCACATCTCCGTGCCCCATGGCGCGGCAAAGTCGGAGGTGGTCAAGGTCGACATCGAGCTGGCCACGACGGACAAGTGCACCGCACTGCAATGGCTGACGGCCGCGCAAACCTCAAACAAGAAAGCCCCCTTTATGTTCTCGCAATGCCAGGCCATCCATGCGCGCTCTCTGTTCCCCTGTCAGGACACTCCCGATGTGAAGTCCACCTACTCGTTCAGCATCACCTCGCCTCACGTGGTCGTGGCCAGCGGCGTCGCCTCCGGTGAGCCTGAGGCCCAGAGCGGTGGTGACAAGCTCTACAGCTTTGAGCAAAGGGTCCCCATTCCCTCATACCTTTTCGCCCTGGCCTCGGGAGACATTGCCACTGCTTCGATTGGCCCTCGGTCCTCCGTGGCCACAAGCCCTGACAAGCTGGAGGGCGCCAAATGGGAGTTTGAGCATGACATGGAGACGTTCATGGAGGCAGCAGAGAAGCTGGTGTTCCCATACCAATGGGGCCAATACAACGTCCTCGTCCTGCCGCCATCCTTCCCCTACGGAGGCATGGAAAATCCCATCTACACCTTCGCTACCCCTACCGTCGTTTCCGGCGACCGCCAGAATGTGGACGTCATTGCTCATGAATTGAGCCACAGCTGGAGTGGAAACCTGGTAACAAGCTGTAGCTGGGAGCATTTGTAAGTCTCTCTTGAACGATGTATTAAAGTCTTGTCACTGACACGGTCAAGCTGGCTGAACGAAGGCTGGACAATGTACTTGGAGCGTCGCATCAACGCGTCAATTCATGGTCCCGCCCACTTTGACTTCTCTGCTGTGATCGGATGGAAGCATCTTGGTTGGTTTACCATGAACAGGTTCAAGGACGCAATGGACTGCTAATATGATATGCAGAGGACGCAATCCAGGAGTATGGCAAAGACCACGAGTACACACAGCTGTCCATACCTCACAAGGGCATCGACCCCGACGATGCGTTCAGCACTGTGCCTTATGAGAAGGGATTCCACATGATATACTACCTCGAACGACTTGTTGGCAGAGCAAACTTTGATAAATTCATCCCCTACTACTTTGAGAAGTGGTCCAGGAAGTCTCTGGACTCGTACGACTTCAAGGCTACCTTCCTCGAGTTCTTTGGCGCGCCAGAATACTCTGACCTCAAGGACAAGATAGCCAACATCGACTGGGAGACGCGTTTCTACAGCCGTGGGCTGCCACCAAAGCCCAAGTTTGACACTGCTCTCATTGACGTCTGTTACAAACTAGCAGACCAATGGAAGGACAAGGTAATTGCACCATTTCACGTATTCCATTCGTGACACTGACATGAGATCTCAGGACTTCAAACCGTCTGCCAAAGACGTGGAAGGCCTTGCCGCCAACCAGAAGCTCGTCTTCCTCGGAAAAGTCCAGGACTTCGGCGAGCCCCTGAGCGCTGCGCAGGCGGAGAAGATGGGAGACGAATACGGCTTCCTCGGCAGCCAGAACGTTGAGCTCAAGGCCGCCTACTTTCATATCGCCCTGCAGTCCAAGGTCACAAGCACGTACCCTCTTGTCGCCGAGCTTCTGGGCGAGGTTGGACGAATGAAGTTTGTGCGCCCACTCTTCAGGTCCCTCAACAAGGTCGACAGGGAACTTGCTCTGAAGACCTTTGAGAAGAACAAGGATTTCTATCACCCCATTTGCAGGGCTATGGTGGAGAAGGATTTGAGTGTTGCCGCTGAGGCCAAGTAGTGATAACGGTCGAATGTGCCTCCAGGAGAACCTTGACCAGGTAGATAATTACACAAAAGAATCCACCACACTCGTCATTGAAATGTTCAGATGATCGATTACTATTTTCTTTGAGTCTTGTGCCAATCTCCGTCCGGGGCTTACGTCTCTCTCGAGTGTTCATGACACGAGCTGGACCATCGCTGGAAATCTAGCTACATCAGCCATTGGACCAGTGATAATCAATCGCCAGTCAAGGAATCCAGTGGCATAGCCGTGCCATCACAACTTCTAGCTAGATATATGAGATGAGTTGAAGCGTAAAGAGCATCATATGCCGATGCATTCAAGATCCTAGACGTTCAGGAGTTCCGGCCAACTTGCATAGCTTAGACACAAAAGTTTTCAAAGGCACATTAGGGAGAAATTTTGACTGAAACATTGCAATGAAAGGCAGGTCAGGCTGGCATATTACTAGGTCAGTCTTGCCGCTTGATCGTCTGCTCAAGATCTGCAGACTTTGTGATCCAGTGTATTCAGCTTTTCTACAGGCAGTCCAATAGAAGGGCGGAAAGTACAAATACCAGATGTGATGGCATGGCTCTTATACGCTGCTAGGAACCAGTTCGAGGGATTGGTTGTTGTGGTCTTCTCATTAGGCCCGCACACATGTGGTTGATTGGTTATCAGTGTCAAACCTCTGTCACCAGAGCCCCAGAAAGGCACTAAAGTACCAGATGATATCTTTCTCCTTCCCCTCCTTGGTCTAAGGTTAAAAGACCTATCATTGTGTTTTCCAACTGGTTTTATTTAACTGTATGTACTCTGCTACCACGTATATTTAGAAGCCACTGCACTAGTCTTTAGTTAACTTGACAGATCTTATTAAGCCATCTGCTTATATTATTTTACTCCTTTTTCTTTATTAGCTTTTGTTATTAATCCTTAATTTAATAGCCAGAAGCTTCTTAATCTATTTAGAATAGATCTTATAGGTTCTTAGTATACTGATAAATATATTTATTTTTATTAATATTATTAATTAGTATTTATAATTATAATAGGCTAAATAATTATTTTTAAATAATCTTAAAAGATAAGTTCATAAATTAATTTAAATCTTTAGTTTAAGATAAAACAGCTTTTATAATTTATTTAAAATAATATAAAGATTTAAATTATATAATAAAAGTATTTTAATAATACTTAACGACATTAAACTAGCTTATATTTCATAATAGCTTTAACTTTAATAAATTAAGAAAATATTTTAGCTAATAGCTAAGTTAGAGCTTATTAATAGCGCCAGCACAAGTAGGCACAGCTTAACACTAAAACTTATAGTATAAAATAGTAATATCTAACAAAGCATTGGTTTATAGAAGTAGATTGGAAAGTTACTGTTTAAAGCCTTATATAGCGAATCTTACTGTTATCGTCGATAAGACATATTGCTCCTTGTCCTTATAGGACACTTATTGTCGTTCCAGCTTAGTAGAGGAACTCAAAGAATACAAATAGTCCATATCTTTCTCCTTCAACTTGGTAGTAAGTATACTACTTCTACCCTTCACCAATCAAAATCTCCTTCTAGACTCCCCTGATTCTTCCATACTTCTTTCTCCTCGTCTTGTGTTTTCTTCGGCTCTCGTACCAGTAGATTTAATTGTGAGTCATCCCAGGCCCTCACACAACGCCAAAGAGGATGAACGGCTTATTCCCTTTGGTATAGATCTGCAAAAAGTCCACATTATGCATTATGTATACAAGCACATACGTAGTGCAGGGGACATCGTGCGTAGGCCGATTCCAAAATCCAGTAACATGTGGGAGCACTGCTGAAGGAGTAAACAGTTTCACAGCCATGAAATCGTACCATTCGGTCTTCTTGTTGTTGTTGGGGGGGGGGGGGATTTAGGAACACTCGCTAGATGGAACGGATCTTACTTTGGGTACCTATACACAATACCATACTTGTGAGTTCGCGCGAATTAATAACAGAGTGGGCGACTTGGAATTTCTGCTTGTGAATGGGCTTGGTAGGTGCCACTCCTCATTTGGAAATCAAATAGTTCTCTCAATCCAGCTCAGCATTATGCCTGGCTTCCCCGTGTGCGTGATATACACACGTACATGAAGCAAAGGTTGGAGAAAAGAGTGTTATATTGTGGGGAGTAGATAAGCACAAGGCTGTTTGTAGAATCTGAGGCAGAATCTTCAAGTTGTGTTGAGGAGAAGTCTTCCCTAAGAATCTCCGGTGCGAAGCCCTCTGTGAACGAGTCTGCCTTATAAAGTCGACAGATGACCCACCACTTACCTCTCTCTCCAGCTTTTGATGTCAACAAGTCAGCACGAACTGAGTACTATTTTAAAGCAGCCAAAACTTGAAGAGTGCACTGCTGCCCAATTCTTACGGCAAACTTGCCTGTTCGCTATTTATTGCAGGGCTGGACCTCCTTACCTCCCTCAACCCCAACAAACATGTTCTGTGCGCAGCAGAGTAGTTATATAGCATTATCTGGCAAAGCTTTGATGGCAGTATTCGGGCAACACCCCAAGACAAATTGCAAGCAAGCATAGCTCTTGAGCTTACACAAAAGTTCAGTGCAAGACACGACCTTGCCTCAGATGCAATGGCCAATAATACTCAACAGATGAGCGGCAAACGCCCGATTCGGAAGAACTAGACCTCGCCATGTGCAAGAAAAGTACTATGCAACTCGAGGGACACGCAGATGAAGATGTTTACCACTTCAATAACGACTTCTGTTGGCATGGTAATAAGAGTCTGTCCTTGTGCCTTTATCTGTCTCCAGCCAGCAGGATAGATGGAGAAGTGATCGAATTTCTCAGATCAACAAGCCAAAACTTGGAGGATACACGCCCGAGAACTGCGTGGAGATTGGCAAAGTATACATACGAGGTCTTGTGGACCCCAGAAACCAGGTTTACAAGGCAGGTGTCAGCCGCAACTTGTCTGGCATGTCAAAATGGAGCGAGTCGCAGATTGGGAAGCGGGGTGAACTCCGAGGTCCCCAAGTGCAAGAGGACTTTGGTAATCGCATTTGAGGTCCCTGAAGATCCGGGTCCACTGCGCCGGACGGAAATGCCCTTTCTTTCCCCGTGGGGTAGGCAGCCTCGGGGGTAGGTCACCTTCGGCGAGCGCCGAGACCTTCCCGCGGCAGAAATATCCCTTCCGGGCGCTGCCCAGTCGCAACCATCGTCATACCAGCGACCGATTGAGGCGCATTTCGACACTCGTGCTTCGGAGGAAGATGCCATCAGTATGAGGGCCTGGGGGAGGTGGAGTGCGTACTCACAGGCGGTCAAGAGCTACAAAAGTGCAGCGAGTCCAGTTCTCACAAGATTGCTGCAGCCCGTAGATTGATTGCATGAACCCTTGAATCGACCAAAGTAGGTGCCGTGAGTGATTGCGCAAAGCAGATACACATACAACTTGTCTTTGCTTGAGCATCTTACAAACGCGGAGTCTTCTCTGCAAGAAACCTCCAAGATTGGACCACTACGACGTCGCCAGCGCTCCTTTCGCAGGAAGTTCTCGTGCTTTTGCAGTCGTTCCGACGACGAGTCTCCCGTGGGCCCTCCTACGAGAAAGCGCACCACGGACATCTTACCCACCTCGGCAGGGCCTCGAAGTGCTTCATCGGAGACACAGTGCAAAGAGCCCACGCCTCGTAATCCCACTCAGCACCAAAAGGTCCCACAGGACTCGAACAGTACAGAGCTCGCGATGGCTGCCCCCGATGCCACCCAAGTGATGACGCACATTGTGCTCTTCAAGTACAAGCCCAGCATATCATGGGAAGCGTTCGAGCAGCACTTCGAGGCGTTCAAGGCGCTGCAGCACCGATGCCTCCACCCGGTCACCCAGAGGCCATACATGCTGTCGATGCGCATGGGCAAGAACCGGAGCTGGGAGCCCTTCTCCAAGGGCATGACGCACGCCTTCGTGCTCGAGTTCGCCTCGCAGGACGACCTGGACTACTACCTGACCAGGGACCCCGTGCACCTCGAATTCAGCCGGAAGGCGCACCCCCTGATCGAGGACAGCCTGGTGGTCGACATAAGGGACGGGGTGCTGTTCGGCCCGGGGGCAAAAAGGCCGCCTGGCGTGACGTTCCCGGGCGATGACGGGAGGACGTGGAAGGGGGCGTGCCACTGTGGGGGCTGCGAGTGGGAGGTCAGGACTGACGGCGAGGACCTGAAGCACGTCCTCTGTCACTGTGACACCTGCAAGAAGCTTGGGGGTGGGCCGTACTCGTGCAACTATATCGTGCCCAAAGAGGACCTGAAGGTGAAAAAGGGGCTGCCGAGTGTCTACACGTACAAGGGCGCGAGTGGTAAGATCTGAAGTCTCGTTCCGCGGCGCACTCTTCCTGGATGACTGTGGGGTTGTGGAAGTCGAGGCTGATGTCATGAGAACACAGGCAAGGACGTAAGATGCTTCTTCTGCCCTACATGCACCTCACATATCTACCACCACCAAGATGCCATGGTCGATAAGGTCATTGTTCGGACGCTGCTGCTCGAGGGTGGAAATGATTTCGAGGCCGGCGGCGAGATCTTTCCTGAAGGCAAGCTGAGTTGGGTGCGGCACCTCCAGGATAGCTTGCAGCCTGTCCCGACCAAGAAGGCTGTGAACCGAGTTGATGGGGCCAATGGGCTATGAAATCAACACCCTATGGGCCAAGTTCAGTGGTAAAGTCTTTTCTTGAGTAGCTGTGGGTCATTCAGAATGGCAGCAGACGTGCTTACCTAGGTACCTAGGTAGTTAGCAGACGTGCTGAAGAGAGCCCCCACTTGTGGGGTCATGCTGCCCCTCGGACGCGTGCACTCAGTAGAGCTTCCATGCACTTGACGCGCGCGTCGCATGTGAATCCCGTTTCTTTCAACGCCGTTTTACTTGTTCTCATAACAAACCACAAAGACTACGGCACGCCTGCTCTCCGTGCTCTCCCCTAAAAATGTGCTCTGGGTCTTGCTTGGCCTTGAAAATGCCGACAAAACCAACCCAAAGCCGGCCCATCACAACAGACGCGCTCGCTGTCTGAGCTCTCATGAGCGCTGCCAACTATCATGGCACCCCGACGACAGTCAACAACACCCATGGAGCTCTCAGACGATGATGCAACGGCCTCTACTGCCGGAGACAGTCGGTCGGTCTCGCCGAGCCTTGGCAACCCAAAGTTCCAAGACCCAGGCGACATCTTTGCCGACGATCCTGACAATTTCTATGAGGAGTATATGCAGAGCAAGAAACGGAAACGAGCCACAGGCAGGGTCTCCAAAGCCAAGAAGGGCGTCAACGCGAAACAGTCAAAGGGCAAGGGCAAAGCCAAGAGGGAGAGCCTCTCTGACAGACTGCAGGGCGAAGACGACGCCGACTTCCTGGACGGAGATGGTCTTGTTCACGCACTGGTGCCCGACCACATTCGCGACCGTCGCAGGCTCTTCGACGAGAACAGGGATGAACTCTCCGAGGCTGGCCTCAAGCTGCCACCCGACTATGCAGATATCGATTTCTCCGACGACGAAAGGGATCCACGACAGTTGGAGAGGCGGCCCAAATTCGACGACATCGAGCCATGTAGGCCGTGCGAAGAAATCATCCTGGATCTTTCCGGGGGTGTGATCCCGGCGTGCATTGCACAGTATCTTCGAGACTACCAGGTTGAAGGTGTCCAGTTTCTACATCGCCACTTCGTGTACCAGACTGGATGCATCTTAGGAGACGACATGGGCCTTGGGAAAACTGTCCAGGTTGCTGCCTTCCTCGTTGCTGCCTTCGGCAAGACCGGAGACGAGAGGGATGCAAAGAGGCTTCGGAAGATGTCTCGCCACGGCAGGGGAAAGTGGTACCCTCGCATCCTCATCATCTGCCCTGGATCGCTGATCGAAAACTGGAGAAATGAGCTCAATCGCTGGGGCTGGTGGAAGACCACGCTGTACCACGGCTCTGGAAAGCAGGACGCCTTGAAGTCAGCCCAGAACAGTGCCCTCGAGGTCATGATCACGACCTACGAAACATACAGACACGACGAGGAGAAGGTCAACCTGATACCATGGGACGCCGTCATTGCTGACGAGTGCCATAAGCTCAAGGACTCCCGCACACAGATCGCAATAGCGATGAACAAGGCCAACGCCCTCTGTCGCATTGGTTTAACCGGGACGGCGATACAGAACAAGTACGAAGAACTTTGGACCCTTCTGAACTGGACCAATCCTGCTCATTTTGGATCCAGTTTTGAATGGGATCACAGGATCACCAAGCCCTTGACCCTGGGCCAGTCTCACGACGCTACCTTTCAACAGCTGAGCCGTGCAAGAAGGGTGGCCAACGACCTTGTCCAGAAGGTCTTGCCCGAGTTCTTTCTCCGAAGAATGAAGTCACTGATAGCTCATCAGCTGCCCAAGAAAGCTGACAGGGTTGTCTTTTGCCCGCTGACAGACTATCAGAGTCTGGCGTATGAGAATTACCTGGAAAGCGAAGAAGTCCAAATTATTCGAAATAGTGCTGAACCCTGCGAGTGTGGCGCAGTCGGCGTAAGTGGCAAGCCGAAAAAGCAAGGCTGGTGCTGCTCCGAGACGTTGCCAGATGGACGGCGCTGGCAGACGCTCGTCTTTCCGGCAATTATGACCATGCAAAAGATCTCAAACCACATAAGCCTTCTCTTGCCAAAGGACGAGGAGTCTCGGGAAAGAAAGGACGCTGCTTTGGTTAGGCTCTCGAGCTGCGTCCCAGACTGGAAGACCCTTTACAAGAGTCGAAACTCGCTCCAGCTACTCGCCGATTCAAAATTCTGTGGCAAGTGGAGAGTTCTGAAGAAGCTTCTCAGCTTCTGGTATGAGAATTCGGACAAGGTCCTGATATTCTCCCACAGTGTTCGTCTTCTCAGGATCCTTCACCATTTGTTCACGAGCACTACGACGTACACCATGAGTTTTCTTGATGGAAGCCTATCCTATTCGGACCGGCAGAAAGAGGTGGACAATTTCAATTCGGATCCGGATCGGTTCGTGTTTCTCATCTCGACCAAAGCAGGAGGCGTCGGTCTAAATATAACATCGGCGAACAAAGTTGTTGTCTTTGACCCACACTGGAATCCAGCTTACGATCTCCAGGCTCAGGATCGAGCATACCGCATCGGTCAGGTCCGCGACGTCGAGGTTTTTCGCCTCGTCTCCGCTGGCACGATAGAGGAGATCGTGTATGCCAGGCAAATCTACAAGCAACAACAGGCCAACATCGGCTATAACGCATCAAGCGAGCGTCGGTATTTCAAGGGCGTGCAGGAGGACCCATCAAGAAAGGGCGAGCTCTTTGGCCTGGCGAATCTTTTCACGTTTCAGGCCGACAAAGTGGTACTGAAGGACATTGTCAACGCAACCAACATCGCTGAAGCGAGAGCCGGTGTGCACCTCTTCGATGTTGACATGGCCAAGGTTGAGCAGGACAATGAGTTCAGTCAAATCAAGAAAGAGACATCTGGCGATGACGACGAGGACAACGGCATCAGCCAGCTGGCCGCCCTAGTCAAGTCAGAGGACTCGGAAGGTGTCGCCAAGCAGGCCAGCGGATCCAAAAAGGACGCAATCCAGGCGATCCTCGCCTCAGCAGGCGTCGAGTACACTCACGAGAACTCCGAAGTCATTGGGTCCAGCAAAGTCGAGGCCCAACTGTCGAGGCGCGCTGCATTCGCAGAGAAAATGGATCTTGATGAACCCGAAGGTCAAAGCCTATTGTTCGCAGATAAGCTAGTCAATGAGGCCTTCGAAGATGGGCCCGGCTACGCCTACACGTTCAACCCACCAGAGGATGTCATGCGTAGACAATTCTGCACCATGGCCCGGCAATTCGGCTATGCCAGCGCTACGGAATTCGCTGTCGTCGTGCAAGGCTGGACGCAGGAGCAGCGGCGAGACTGCCTCGACACCTTTTATAGGACGCGCATGGAGAAGGTACTTGGGAGTTTCAAACAAGAGCCTACGGAGGATGCGAAGAGAGTCAAGGCGGAGCCTGATATCTCGGAGAACACCGACATGGACTTGCGAATTGCAAATGGCGGAGTTGGCAACCAAGGCGAGCGCGATGAGGTCAAGATCGAGGAGGATGACTCGGTGCCCTTCGGTGGGCTGACAACAAGGCCAAAAAATGAGACAGAGCAGGAAGTGGCTATCAAGAAGGAGGATAAAGACGCTACAGCAAAGAGGATGACCTCGTCCATCTTCCTCTATGATGACGACTCCGATGTGCTTTGAAGGCAGGAGTGTTTTTGGTTTTACGGAGTCTCCGGTAGATACCCCAATCCTTTGGAATAATGGCGCCTGAGATGTTTTCCCTTCAAAACAAAGTCTTGCCTAAGCTCCCAGCTTTTCGCTGTTTCTGTACTTGACGATCCGTGGAGTGTTGTTTCCAGATCAACCGCATTTTCACAGCACCCAGCGATGACTGCCAACATGCTCATGATACGTTCAGGGTGACAATTCACCGAAAGACTTTACTCTCGTAGACTCCACGACTGTTCCTCGACGTACCATCCGTCTATCAACATGCGTGGACAGGATGGTTCTCTCGACGCTGCGATTGATCTCGTTCCACGACTCTGTCGTCCGTCATACATGATAGGTACCTGGCAAAGAACAAATTCAAACACACAAAAGCAGTCAGCCAACGGTTCTGCCACCTTTCGGACAGTATCTACCGATTCCCTCTCAGAATCCGCGGCACGACACACAGCTGCGCCCCAGCCCGCCGGTTTGTCCGCCTCCCATGTCTACACCGACAAAATCTCACGGTGTTTGAACCTACCCTTGCGCTTTCAATTACCAACTACTCAACCTTGTACGCCTTCAGTCGTCACACACCCGGATACCTGCATGCGAGCTCGGTAACGTCGCGAGCTGAGGTGGGCGCCACCGATCTGACAACAGCCTGCCGTCATGCTCTGCCCTCGCAGGGACGTACTCGCAGACCTGATTGCTTGCTTGACCAAGAAGAACCCACGTGGCCCTTCGACCTCGTTGACACTTGCCGGCGGTCAAGTTCTCGCGCCCTTGTGCGGCTAAGCACATTGTGTTTGCGATTCGTCGGGCACGGCACAGTAATTGAGCTCGCCTGTTCTCGAGAGCAGGCAGACAGAGGGAGGTAATGGAAGGTGAGAGCGTGACTACTCCAAAGTGATACCCTGCAGCCACTTTCAGCTCCGTGTGACAATACCTATCTGCATCCTCGCGTGGCCTACTTGGGTAATCGAACCGTCACCCCATGCTGCCATGCGGCGGCCCGAGTGACGCTCCTCCCGTCGTGGCCCATCTCTATAGCCTCCGCCATCTGACGCACGTAGCCGTCCGCTCCCTCGCTTGATCTGCCATCAGAATCGAGGGCCGGGCAATTGGAGCCGGGCAGGACAAACACCCAGACCAAACCCCCATGTACCCACCCTCCATCGTGCCGCGTTCCTCCCGGGAAGATCATTCCCCCTCCCCGACCCTCGCGACGGCTACCCGCGGTGAGCTCTGAACCGTGTCAGTCCCTGCTCGCAGGAGCAACCAGCCAATATATCTACACCGATCGACACCGGTCACTCGTTCGCGCGCCCATAACCTGAACATTCGTGCGACCCCCAAATAAAAAACAGCCCTCGCCTGTGTCACGGCTACACAGCAGCAGCGTGACCACCACCCACCACCACCACCGGCGGTATCTGTCTGGCCATGTGATACCAGGCTATCAGCGGTACCGAGATGTCGATCACGCCAAGCAAAATGCTGCTGTCCTACATCAGAGGTAAATCTGGGCGGCTGTCACCAGGGGAGGGAACAAATCCCCCGATAGGCCACACCACCCACTCAGCGATCCCCCGCCTGTCCCCCGGTTACCCCGATAGTTCTCCTTCAATCCCACGAAAGTCCCGCGTCAGCCTTCCCGCGGTCGCTCTCACCACGGTGAGATGACGCGGCCGCCCGGCGGGTCGGGCCACCGTCGATACCCGTCTCTCACCTCCCACCGTGTGAGGATGCGTGGCGCATCGATGGGTTTCATGTCTGTCCTCCCATCGAGTGAGTAGGCACTACGTCCTCGTGAGAGACACTGCTGAGCCAGCATGGCTGTATTCGCCTTGCTTGGGGGTTGAGCACGAGCCCTGGCGCCGGGCTTCTGAGCTAGCAAACCGCTCCCCCCCCCCCAGCGCAGGGGATCGATAGAGGAATAAGAGAGGTTATTGGCTTAAGGCCTATCAAACACGCGGGTGAATCACCGATGCGCGCAACAATTACGTGAGGGAGGGAGATAGTGTGTGGGTGTCTGTGTGTGTGCATACACCTTCCCGTGTATGTGGCTTGAAGACTCCCGTCACACAGTCTCACACATGCATGTATGAATGAATATATAGCCGGCGTGAAGATCCCGGTGGCATGGGAGGCTATTTGGTAACACAGAATGGGGCGTGCTTACGTCCTAGCCCTGCAGAGCGCTTTCAACGCTTGTCTGACGACAGAAGAGTCCCTGAAGGATTGCACATGTTGCCCCTGCAACGACATCCAGCGGATTTGGGCCCATCCAAGTCGGATGATGGTGGTGGGTCAGCGGGAGGCTTCGTGATAATATTGTCTTTGCGGTATAACATTCATTTGCCACTGTGTGTACTTCAAGCTCGGGTGCTCTAGGCCGAGCAGATTTACACGCAAAGGTGGAATGCTCACCGATCTGATTATTGAATCACCAAAGTTGACCCATCTCTATTCAAAATTGTACCAATTGGTCCCTTAGAACTTAATCTGTCCTGGTCGTAGGTAATATCAAGTGTGTCCCGTAAGAGCCCAAGTCCCGCATAGTACACACAAAAAGGCTATGCAGTCATCATCAGCCCTGTTGCAGAGTTCATCCCACCCGTTCGATGGCGAAGTGTTCTCCCACCCACATACGTGATGGGCGCGCCCGACCTCAGAGCCCGCACTAGCGTCGCCCTGCCGCGCACCTACAGTTCGTTGTGACACTCCTGGGGACTGCGTTCTTCCAGTAGGAATCGAGAGTCATTGCAATGTAGTACTGGCAAGAGACCAGACCCCACTCGAGGTCTGGTCGCCGTCGTTTAACGGGCACTTGTGCTCATGGGTGAAGGTTTGACAGTGGCGATGGTTGTGGGTCAGGGAGGGGGGGAGACTTCTTCCCCTATGAGACGAGGATCAGTCCGCGAGACGACATAAGTGCGATAGCTTCTTCCGATGATTACCGTCTGAAGATGGGCACAGGGACCGCGCCAGACCATAGAGCAACCGACCACCGAACCCGGTCACTGGAGTAACCAAGGCTGCAGTTTGACCATATAATTCGCTGGCATGGAAGCTGCATATCGGGCCAAATTCTGCTGAAGGCCAGACCGAGGTGACTTCCCGCTGCATCCCTCAACTCTTGTCGTCCAAAGACGGGACTAAGTGAGGGAGGCGCCAAGTTGTTGGGAGACGATCGGGGTACCCTTCCTCTCGACTCTCCTGACTCACCGGCTGATGACAACAAAAATCGACACAAACTTTCTGAGGGTCAGCTGCGATGTCAAAGTCCCGAGTACCAAGTTTGTTTGCCTGGCCTCATTGTGATCCGTGCTGGTCACTATTCGCCCCCGAGCGATATCTGCTGTCCTCGTCCGAGGACATGCATCTCGATTTCAGCTCCCGCCCACCGCTTGCACCCAATCCGTTAGAACGATGCGAGGCGGAGCCGTTGTTTGTTTCAAGGGAGCTCTTGGTTTCAAGTCCCTCTGCTCGCGAATGTCACCTTATGCGCGGTGAGCATGACATGCCGTCAGAGAGGTCCTCACCTCACGGCAGTTTGTTTAGTTTGAGCTCAAGACAGGAAACGGGACTAAGTTTGCTGATCGTTTCGATCTGCGTTGCAAGCCGTTAGCGACTCCATTGCCGTGGTTGGACATCGCGACATCTTCACCAGCCAGTAAAAGCATGGCCCTAGAGAGGCAAAGGGGGAACCAAATGGTACAAGGCGGTACCACCGCCGGCAGTCGCCCCCGGACGCCTTCCACACCAGTAGAAAGCATGCCTAAGCTTCGCAACCATCACAAGGAGCGACCGAGTCCCTGCGCGTCAGCGCTCGACAACCCGGGATGGCCGGAAGGTTGCTGCAAGGCAACGTGCTAGGGCTTCCGACGAGTCTCACTTGCTTTCGTGAGCCGACTCAGGGGTCGTGAGGAGGAGTGTGAGACAGAGTGTGTGCTGGAACGCTCGAACCGTCCTGGGTAGGCAGTCCAGTCAGCGTCATCCCTTCCTTGGACGACGATGACAAGGAGGCCAAGATGTCCCTTTGCCCCCTACCCGCGCCGTCCCCCCTCCTGATGGCCTCCTGGTGGGAGGCCGCTGCAGCCCAGCGGATAGTGCTTCCGACCTAGGACGAACGCCGTTCAGATCGAGGTGGGTGGCCCCCCAGGCCAGTGCCTGCCTCCTCAAGTGTGGCGAAGGGACCAGACCTTGCCCTCTCGTCGCAAGTCCGCCTCCAGGCCGGTCACCGGTCGCAGCGGCCTGCGTGGCAAGGTAGTACAAGCAGACCCACCCTCGCGCACTCGCAAGAACATGGGCAAACAGCTCATAGTGCCTCGATTGTCCCCAGAGAAAAGCCGTCTCGGCAACTGGGAGCTTGGACACACGAGGTATGGGACCAAACATTGGATGTCGTGAGAACTGGGGCACGTGCTTCTAGTCCAAACAATCGGCAAATTAGCTCTTCAGAAGCCGAAAGTGATTTTGACGTCTTGACGAGACTATGGATCAATGTTTGGTTTCAGCCACTGACTTGCAGGAGAAACAGAAAGGCTCGCGAACAGTTCGGATGTCGGATAGGTTGGACATCTCTGACAGTCTTGGAAGTGATTTGAGATGCGCACCAGGGAGAGCATGGACGGGAGGGCGCCCACTTGGACCACCGGCGAAACAACAGCCGGGAGGCTCTTGTCAGGCTTGGCATCCAGTCGTGGAGGTTGTCATCGTGTCTTCAAGAACGGTGCATCCCAAGTGAGAGCGTCACCGAGGTGAAGAGAGACTGGATGTTGAGAGCGGAACTGTAGCACATCTCGTTAGCCAATCGTAACCTGTGTATGATTGCGACCAAAGTGGGACTGGCCCATAGTTTGGACGGCTGGGAGCGTCTGAAGCTAGCAGGAAGCTGATTCATGAGGGATGAAACCTATAGGGCGGGACCGTTTAGCTGGCTCGATGGATAAGATGTTGGTCGAGTGATGAGCCCGTGTGTGCGACCCCGAGTTTTGAATCGAGGGTCACTCGTCTGGTAAGAACCACCCTTGCTGTTACATCGACAAAGGTGGCGCAGCCTTCATCCTTAAAATCGATGTTTGTCCCCAAGTGCGGGCTGGCAGGCTCAAATATGGGGGAGGGCGGAGGAGTTCACTCGGGGGCGTGCATGACAGAAACAGCGGCATAGGGGACGTCAATCAAACAGAAGGGCGATCTGCTGGCGCCACGAAGTTCTTCGAGATAGGCACAAACGCGACTGGTTCGCCAAGTGGGGGGGCCAGGGTGAGGAAGGAGGACTAGTACGCAGTAGGCGTGTTGATGTGAGGTGAGGATGCGGCGGAA
Source organism: Diaporthe sp. PMI_573 (assembly GCA_021399435.1). NCBI lineage: Eukaryota > Fungi > Ascomycota > Sordariomycetes > Diaporthales > Diaporthaceae > Diaporthe > Diaporthe sp. PMI_573. The sequence continues at coordinate 1,810,956 of JAJTUP010000002.1, read as the reverse complement.
AGACGGACAACGCGCTGGGACTCGGCCGACGGAGCGCCATGGCGCGGGCGTGACTGTAGGGAGTGTAGGGGCAGGCATGCATGTAGGATTCGGTAGAGTGCCGAGCCTGTCTGTCCAGGACGTCAGCTGCCAGTCGCGGCTCGTCTTCCTCTCCCCAGGGTTTCACAAAATCCCACTTAAGCACCAGGTCGAGGGAGCTGCCGCCGCATGACAGAACGCTAACCGGGGTTGTTGACCAGAAAACCTCGTGGATCGTGGACGATCATTGTTTGGGACCCGCGAACACGGGTTAGAATACCACGCCGTGGTTCAGCGGTAATGGGGGCATGTTTGGGGGGGGGGAGCTGGCAGGTTGAGCAAAAGGGCACGAGGACGCGATTGGTTGCTCATTGCAGCTTCACCTGGGAGCTGCCGGTCGATCATCCGTTTCCATCGCGCGGGCCACTGGGGAGAGCTTCGGTGAGCTGTGGAGAGCCGGACAGGCCTTGCAGGTGTAGGGCTGCTGGATGGACTGTGGGGTCCGAGTTCATCGCATGGGTTTGTACTTTGGGTAGCGTTTGGGCCTGGATGGGATGGGCAGGGGTCGGGGACGCCCGACCTAGGCTGGGGAAATTGGGGTGGAGGGGTGGAGGGGCAGTTGGCAGAGCAGGCGAGGAGGAGGAGGAGGAGGGGAGGAGGAGAGTTCGCAGTCGCGTCTTGTTAGGTAAGCATGAGACGACCAGTCATAGGGATGAAAGGGCCGGACGGCACAGGCTGTAGACTCGAGACCAAAAGACTAAAGAGGAGGGAGGTGAAGATGGCACAGACTTGGCTTACCCAAAAGAGCATTTGGGTTGACCCCGGCCTGACCCTCGAGCCTCAGGAGACATCAGATGAAACCAGGCTGGCGGCGGCTTCTGCAGGTCGACCCTTCTTGTTCTTCCCTTCCTTGGTCTTGGTCTGAGGAATGGCAAGAGATGTGGGAGGAGGGTTGAAGGGCAGCAAAGGTCGGCCTTGCTGCATCTCATCTGCCGAACTTCAAGCACCCAAAAGACCAGACCGGACCTCCGGGCCAGTCATGGTCGCTCGCTAGACTGTACATACTATACTGCCCAGGAGTACTGTGACAGTGGTATCTGGACCCACGATGTCTGCATTTGGTGAGGGCGAGACCGAGGGGCGGCTTCAAGGCACGACGTTCGGACAAGGGTCAACAAACCACGCAGCAGCCGGATGAGTCGCACCCAAATCGGATGCGACCAGAGCGAACCTTGGCCGAAAGGATCGTTGACAGGTAGGCAGGCTATCTGCAGGGCTGTTACTGCACCAAGTGGATCTAGCTCAATCTGAATCCGAAGCAGCGTTAGAACCTGGACGAAGCTCACCAACCGGATCAAGCTTGTCGATGGTGATGTGTGGAGGTTTGTCCGTGGTACGGAGTATTGCACGTCTCTGCGGTCGCATGCCGTGTTCGGCACCTGCCCCGTTCAGGCCCGCACGAAGCTGCTCGACAGGAAGGAGCCGGACACTACTCTGCACTGCACTGCGCTGCACTGTACTGTGCCTGTCGCACTTGGGACTCGCACTTGATCGGCCAACTCTATCGCTGCCTACTACCTGCTTAGTAGCTATTACTGGATATCTATTGTTAACAAAAGTTGGCGCACAGCATGGGTACCATGGTACTGCGAAAGGGGACGTCAACGTCTTTCCTGTCTCTAATTTTAGGAACCGCCCGCGCGTCATTCCCACCTTCAGCCGGGTTGACAAGCCCTACGAGTAATCTATCACCGACAGAGGCCCGCAATCGGGATGTTTTTTTTTCTGGATGATGCTGTGCACAGCGCCCGTACCACAGCCCAGCCAGCCAGCCCGGCATGTCACACCCCAGCACACGCGAATCTATACGCCAGTTGCAACTGCCCGCCGTGCCAAAGCGGGCGACGGCAAGGACCAGGCCCCGTCCGTTCCCTTGTCCAAGTCCCTGTCCAAGGGCTCCATTCTCCGCGGTCATGCTGCTCATCGACGATATTGACAGCCGGCGCTTTATTATGACGATTGTTATTATTATCTTTATCTTTATATCATCAAACTTTCGACGCTCGTCCATCTTGCGCCGGAACATGGTACGACTTGGACTGATGGCTGACAGGCCACGAACCGTGGAAATCATCGCATGCCTATCTGGGCATGTGCAAGGGCTATCCGTGACACTGCAACGTCAATTGACATAGTGGGAATGGGACACCTCTCAACCCGAGCATTGGACGATCCACAATGCCCGACCTGCCAGACCACCAGCGTGCCAGAGGGGACGGGCGACGACGCATGAATTTGATGACACCTGATCCCTGGCGCCGACGAGTTTCTTCAGACTTCGGCTGAAACACAGGCTGAGCACTCCACCTCTGCAGTGTCCACCACACCCGAGCCCTCCTCCCACACCACCACCTGCCCTACTGCTACCCTGCGACGTGAGGATACCATGGCCATGGTGGCCCAGAGAGACGACGCGCAGCAGGGCCAGACGGGGCAGACAGTCGGTCACACAGGCAAACCGCAAGCTGCGGGCTGCACACTGCGCCTGCGACACAACGTCAACCCATCAGTTCAGTCCCATGCCTGCATCTTTGCACCCATGTCATCAAGGGCCCCGGGAATCTGACAGTCGCCGTTGGCCCCGCATCTGCTCAGTGCTGCTCAGTGCTGCTCAGCGCTGCTCTGCATACTTGCGACCCTAGGCCAAACCTTGCCACGCTGCTAGTCACCCACTCACAGTCCTTCGCACGTCCGACCTTTCTGAGGTCCCACACACACTCTCTCTCATATTTGGTACCGATGGTGAGCACTGACTGTGCAGCAGCGCCGCACCACCCTTGCCCGGTCCCTGGCCCGTCATCTCTGCCTCCCACCCCCGGCTCCAGTCGCATGCACCGTCGCCCGCCTTCCAGCTGCCTCAGGTTCTTCTGAAACATCCAGCAAATCCCACGGACCAATCGCGATAGGACCCAGTTCACCACCCATCGACGACATCCCATGTGTGCTGCGCTGCCGCTGGCCCATCCGACGCCGAGCCTAGCTGGCGAATCTCCTGTCAAGTTGTCTGACAGCTATCACGGCACTTTCTGAGATCTATGCTGCCATCTCGGAATACAGATGATGGGAAATGCCAGCGGAAACGTGCACAAGCATTTGGCAGGCTCATATACACGATCAGGCAGTTCACACCGAGACACCTGTCAGTGATGGTACTTGGCCGTTGTTGTTCTAGGCTGGCCCGGCAAATCAACGAGAGTTTTTCCCGCTCAAAGCGCATCAAGGGACGCGTGCTGTTAACCTTCAGCCGCCGCCCGTTTCCCCCATTGATCGACGCAACGGTATTTGATGCAGATCTCTGACTATGCCTAAGGCTTTCGGTGCCCTCTATTGACCAAGAGGGTTTCACAGCTTCAGCGCCCATGTGCAAAGTCAGCTCACATGTGAACCCCCACCTTCCTTCTTCACCAACTGGGGCAGGCCCTTACTCGCTGCAATATAGGTGCTTAGACTAGCGATTCACTCACACAAAGTAGGGCCCATACTGGACAGTAAACTAACAGGTTCCGAGCGCAACGAACCGCTTTCCGGGGTTCGCTTCCACCAGGCCGCGGCCGCCAAAAAAAAATAAAAGTTGACACGTTGGGTTGGTAGTCATGGTCCCGCTGTGTTCTTCGCCCCCGTTCGGGGGTTTTCTTTGCACCTCGTGCGGCTTCACCCGCGCTGACCTGCACCGACTCTGGTGCTCTCGGTACATCCGCGCAACTGTTCAGATTCCTCGGCCCCGGCAACAGCACACCAAGTCGCGTCTAGAACATGGTGCTTCCGGCCGTCGCAGTGCTGCCAAAGGCAGCTCGGCACACGATCCCAGGTTCTCCCAGATCTGCCTCATCTCTCCTGGTAGTTACCAGAGTTTGTCGTCCTTGCGGGAGACAATGCGACCAGGAACTAGATGGTGATTAGCAAGTCGCTGAGCTCCTCCCACAAAGTGCTTCGTGCTATCAGACGAGTCTGCCCACATGAATGGTTTCAAGCCCCATCCCGGGTCTCAGTTTGCAGATCTCCCCTGCTGCTGCGCCTCGAGACCGAGTACGTACCCGACCACGCTGCCCTCGCATGGCTTCCACAAAGGGAGCAAGGACTGTCCGCGGCCTGCACAGCTAGTGGTCGGCCGTGGATTTCCCTGTGATGATCGCTCTTCGGATCAGACGAGCATCTGACGCCATGATCAACCGGAGCCAATCTGATACAAGGATATTATTTTCAAACGGCGCCGGCAAGTGGATGCACTACCCTCAGGGCGGGCCTCGGCGAGCACGTATCACCTACACCCACACCAGAGATCCATACCCATGGTCGAGACAGGGACCACCACGCTGGGCAGGTGCACCACTCGGGAGGCTCAAGAGCCCCGGCCAAAACCTACCTGTGGGGACTGCTCAAGATTCTCTGAAGGCTTTACCTCAATGCGTGAGGCGCCCTGCTTTACCTTGCCGCAACTGGAAACTCTTTGCTGCACTTGACCTCCCTCTCCCCTTTCGTACCTTATTGCTTGCTACCGCCGGAGAGCTGGCCTCCCTTCCAAATACACCCTCGACGCATTGATTCCCGACAGGGGTGAGTCGCCTCCAGCGCTGTGTGGCCCGTTGTTGTCTCTTGGAACGTGGACTGAACCCTCCCCTCCTCCCCAGGATGCCAGGCTTGCTCTTCTCGGATCGCCAAACAGATCTCCTTTTCAGCCACCTCTGCACGCTTTATGCGTTGTCGGCACTGCCTTGTTTCTATTCCCCTGGCGCCATTGCTAGTTCGTGCCTGGTGGTCCTGGCTCCCTCCTGTTGAGTGACTTTTCGTCGTCGTCGTCTGCCCGAGAATCGTCACCGCCGACTAGTCTTACTACACCTTCGTACTTTTTCTATTCACCTGGTGTCAACCCCATCTTCAGTGTTGCCAGGCGACTATAGGATCATTTCACAGTTGGGACCGGATTCTTTACCACATCTGTTCAACGCATCTCTTCACCCGATCCTGATCTTGATCTCATCGACGGTGGCTTGTTCTGGGCGACTTCATCGGGCGTCACTGGCTGGCCCACACTCGACTCCAAAGTCATCGTCCCAGCGTGTCTCATCCGTCTCAAGGGCATCCGTTCAGCTAGCCTGGACAGCTGCTTGTTGCTTGTTTCGTTCGGCTTCTTCGGTTTCCGATTCGATTGGGGGGGTTCAAGCCATATCTCCTTCTGCCATCTTTCGGATGGCCATTGCTCGACCTCTCCGGCTCCTGGGATTTGGTGTTTCAAGTGTTTGAATCTACTTCGGAACTGTCAGTGCCACTCAAACGTTGATCCCGTCCTGGAGTTCGACAACCTTATTCCTCTTTGCTATCCCTGCCACGGATCGCAATACAAAGAACTAAGATATCCCATCCCGTCCACGTCCAACCTACATCGTGACACTTGACAACAGCTCCACCTGCTTCATCAGACAAACTTACAACATTTAATACCGGACACCCTCCACTGAGGCTTTCTTCATTTCCTACAGTCCTCGCCTCCTGTACCACTCACCAGGAAACCACGACCTTGAATTGTTACTGCCAGATCAAACATCACCGGCCGGGTTTCCAAGAGGTCACCGTCATCTCGTGTCACGTAACTGAGCCGACAAACATCTCATCGTCTTTTGTGGCCCTCGATGGGTGCTTAGTGCTTGCCTAACACATCAACGACAACGACGTCTCCCCCCGGACCTTTACGTGTGAGCCTCACATAACAACGGCCTGCCGAGGGATTTGTACGACATCCCGGGACAATCAGTGTTTGTCCAGTGAACCAGCGGAGTACTGCGAAGATCACCCAGCTCAGTCCTGACGCTACGAGGAGTTGTTTGCCATTTTCCTTCATAAGACAGCTGGCTGCCCAAGAAGGTTGGAAGTGGCTCATACGGTTTTTCAAAAACGAAGAGGTGGTAAATATAAGTACGGAAGGATTGGACTGTCTGTCCTCGCCGATCAGGCTATCACACCCTGGCACATTTCAACAGCAGAGGTTAGTTGTCCATGTGTACCCTTACGTATGGCGTCGTGATCTGCGACGCCAACCATCTCTTGAGTTCTCCGTCGTATTGTCAGTGGGGTGACTCGAGGCTTACGTGTTGACAGGTATTGCCTCTACCAAAAGTGACTCAATGAACGTCACGTCACTACTAAATACGTCGGGAGCGGCCCAGGCCGCGGGTGCAAGGCGCGCTTCAGGCCCGGTTACCTTGGGTGGCTATGAAGCAGGAGACAGGATGGTGCCGGTGCGGACCTCAAGCGAATCGAGGTTGCCCGGACGAAGCAGGACACCTTGGGATGCCGGCGGATACTCTCTGCCGCTGACTCTGAATGTCAAGAACATGCAACACTCACAGGCAGCCAAGCCGTCCTACACAGAGGCAACACCAGTTGACAGCGTCGGCTCGACCAGCCCGAAGTCACCAAAGCACAAGTTCTCCGACAGCCGCAGCAGCCTTTCCTCATACACAACGATGTCGTCAAATACCTCGAGTCACTCTCGATCGCACTCGAGAATCTCGTCACTGTCCACGGTGAGCGAGTATCAGCCGATGAACTCGTTCATGTCTGATTCCACCCCAACGGAAAGGAGGTTGTCTGATCCCGACTCTGGTATGACATGCCCAACTGTTGTTGAGATTCAGCCTCCATCGCCATCTAGGAGAGGTTTCGACGACGTCTCCCCCGATGCCTCAGACAATGATAGTCCAATGCATTCAGACCGACCTCGATCACCCTCAGACGCGATCTTGGTTCGAAACCGAGCGTTTGCTGGAAGCGCCAGGTACGTTGGAATGGATTCACAATACCCGTCATTTAGTTTCGTCCCATGTGCGCAGGCCCCTCTATTGTTCAGCTGTGAATGGCTTCGAGATTGTGGGGGACCCACCCAACCCAGTCACTCTCATGGCTTGTAGATTGTTCACCCCATTGTGAACCATTCACTCTGTTATTGTTGGTGATGGATTGTTCATTGGTATTCTTTTCGTTTGCTTCGCGCTCAGAACATATTTAAGACAGCGGACTTGATCTCCTGCCTCTCTCTCTTTCATCACCCAACTTTGACGCGACAACCAGATGTGCTGACTTTGACAACTGCAGTCCAAGCGATTCTAAGATCATCAACTCCTTCCTGCGGCCTGATTCACCCTCGGCCTCAATTTCCAGGGCGCACAAGAGAACAGTATCAGCTCCTGATTTCCCATCCCTTCAGCAACGGTCCCAACACTATCCTTCATTCGGGCCAATGGCTGAGCCGACACCTCCCAAGTCACCGCAGGCTGACGAGCAGCAATCTGTTGGCTCTGACACCGCGATGCCCACCACCCCAGCTGAGAACACTCAGACCGCCCCGGTCCTGCCTCGCTCCACCCCTCCTGAGCCGAAGTGCATGTTTGTTGACCCCTGCACTACTGGGTCTTCGCTGAGGAAGGCCATTTCTCATATCTTTGGTCGAAACAAGCTTTGCACCAAGGCCATCCCTCATGGGATTTGGGTCCACTATTGTCGCAAGCACTACCAGCGGTCCCGGTACCGCAACGCTACCGACTACGCCATCCGACAAGTCGAGCTTGTCCTGATCCAGATCGAGAAGGTCAACGGTTGGAGCGAGGAGAACATCAAGACTGGTCGGCGAGGAGAAGGCGTGCTCAAGCACTGGACTCTACAGGCTCGTAAGCGTGAGGCCAAGCGTCTTCAAGAGTCCGACTCCCGAAAGCGTCGTTTCAACGACGAAGACGACGACGACCAGGAGTTCAGCAGTGGAACGGCGATTCCCGGCTGGCTGCAAGACAAGCTGAACAAGGATTACGGAACGGAAGAGATGCTTGCCATCATCAAGGATGTCAAGGCGCGAATGGACTCTGGGGAGATCCAACAGATTCCCGACATCGAGATTCTCCCCGAGATCATCACCGATGGCAACGAGTCCAGGCCCAAGGCAACTGTGCGTCGCACCGGCAGCAACAGCAGCGGCCACCGCCACACCAAGTCTGAGGTCTACCGAGCCCCTCCTTCCATGAGCAGCTACAATGGCCGCCCTGGTATGTCCTTTGGTCAGGACAACAAGCGCTTCCGTACAGGCGCCAGCACTTATCAGATGCCTATCCACAATCTGACGCACCGCGGCCTCGGTGGCATGAACCAGGGCTACCCATACCAGATGGGCAACGGTTTTGCGGCCATCGCAGAGAATCAAGCAGACCCTAACTTCTGGAACCCCCAGCCTTACAGCAGCAACACCGTCTTGCCCGCGCCCGTCCCCCAGCGCCACGTCAGTGTACCTATGACTCCGGACACCAACGCCGTTCAGTCTTACGCACCTCAGAGCCGTCCTATGCACGTTAGAAGCGTGTCAGAGAACCCTGTGCTGCACAACTCCGGACATGGCCCCCCTGGATTCCGCCCTTACCCCTCGCAGCCCAACCAGGGCTTCCAGCAGCAGGAGATGTTTGCCAACTACCAGCCTCCTCAGGGCTACGGCGGACCTCCGACTTACCAGGGACAGGGTTATGACCCCAACATGGGCTCCAACGACCCTAACGCCCGATTCTTCGGCCCAATGGACGGAGCCTTCGATGGTTCAGCCGACTGGGACAGCCCGCGCAACGGCCACGCTCGCGTCCAGAGCACCTCTTCCATGCATATGCAGCGACACCTGTCTATGTCCGGCGGCCCTCCGTCGATGAGCTCCCTCCCGTCGATGAACGGCATGGGTAACAACGGCATGCCCACGTATGGCTACGGAGAGTACCAGCAGCACCAGCAGCAGCACCGCTACTAAACTGTCGCGCATCCCAGTATTGCTCAAGTTTTCAGAGGTCGAATTCTTCAAAAGATTCAATTTCAAGATTCAATTCTCGAAGATCAAAGTCTGGATGTTCAAATCCCGGATGCTCAACTCATGGACTCTCGTCGATGCGATTTGGTATTATTTTCGGCGTCAGGACATGCTGCGTTTTTGGTACGGTCGGTGGTGGAACGGCGAAACTGGCAAAAAAGGGGGGAAGGTTCGGCCTGGTCAGGCCATCATTCGAGATACCACGTGTTGCGCTTCCTTTTCTTTTATCATATGATCCTTCCTAATATCCAATGTCGTCAATGCTCCTCCTGCATCAGCATGGGGGTGTGAGGGCGGATTCCTTCAAGTTCTCATTCCACAAAAACAAGGCGAAACGGTTGTCGGCGTTGGGGCCCTCACGACGAAATGATTCGAAGACACAGTCGCCATTTGAGGTCTTTCATTACATTCCTTAAATTAATAAGCTATTCCTTCCTGTCTGCGCAGTCAAGCGGTGGAATCTTCGGCGGAAGAGCAACAGCAGGAGGATGGTGGATAGGATCGGGCTTGTAAAGCCTGCCTGTGGAGGGAAAAGAAGAGCCTGTCAGTTGCGTTGGTCAATGCTATGCAATCGCGTTGCCCTGATGAACATTATTTCTAGACAAAGGACTCAAATCATGATTATGTGAAAAACACTTTGCTGCTTCGTTTGTGAATCTGTTGATTCGTCTTATCCTTGGGTCTCATCCGACAAACCGACAGCACAATGACCATTCACTTTCCCTCGGGTTGTCAGCCTCGTCCCTACCCAGCTCCACCAAATTTGCACTGGTGTCTTTGCAAGCTCACCTGAAGAAGCCTTGCAAGTACCTGTCAAACATTCGCTTGTCCGAAGTGATGAGGACACCCATATCTGATCCAGTTCACAGCCGCGCCCAAAAGTCTTCCAAGGACATCCCCCCTGCCCCAAGAGGAAAAAAGATCATGGAAAGATCATGATGGATAGCCATCTATTGAAATTCCCCGCTTATACTCCCTTGTCGGGGCTTAAGCCTTTCCCTTAACTTTGTTGCCCTGATTCTCTACTAGAGCTACTTTAATACGGTCCTGACACGTTTGTAACCCATCAACATTTACAAGGTCCAGCCCGTACAAGGACCTTTCTATTCCTCAGCGATGGTAGATTGATTTTGAAAGGGGCAGTTCCCGCATCCTCCGAAGAAACAAGCTAAGAAGCAGAGCATTCACCTCCGTACACAGATCTCACCGATTCGGAGTCTTCTTGCATCCATAAGCATTTGCTGATCTCCTGGAGATGAACAGAGGAGACGGTCTCGACTTTAGGTCCTATAACGTGCTGTAGATCACCAAGGACAGCAAGTTGAGTTCCGAGATCCCCAATCACACGGCAGGAGGCCCCCAAACCGTCGACGAGACAAGAGGCAAGGGGGGACTGGAAGGACGCAGTCGGGGACATAGCCGGGACATTTACCACCAGCAAGACGGGGAATTGAGAGGGTACATTTGCTGACACGAGACAAGTAGCGGTATCCCAAGTACGAGAGCGCTGGGTTCTGGAGGGCAGAGGAAAAGCCGAGCAGCCAAGAGCCGCCCGCTACGCATGGCCCGACACCTGGCACGGTGCTATGTGAAGGGCGGAGCTGGGGTTGCTTCGGGTCAGCAGCGTACAAGCAGCACCTGTGACAAGCGATCCGAGCCGAAAGAGAGGCACGCGCAATGGGCAATGCGACTCGCTGAAACTCGGACGGAGAATCAGGCCGCCGGGTTACAAGTGAAAGATTGGGCTGGATGGAGATCGGGACAGAGCGGTGGGACAGATCGGATGGTCCTAATGCCCCGAGTCGTTTCCTCAAAACTATGGGATGACGACCGCACGCGGGAGGAAGAAAATAGGGGGGGGGAGTTATCGTTATCGATATTGTCGGCAGCAGCAGCAACACGACTGCGTTTATGGGAGCATACATGCACGAGACAATTATCATAGGATGAAGGAACGACGGCCATGGATCCAGTAGAGGATTGCAGGCGCTCTTGATCTCACACAACACGGTATGATGTGATATAATTAAATAACTACTTATAGTCTCTGACAAGACGAGAGCACGAGGGATGGACCAGGGGACACGAGTCCCGCTCGGCGGCAGTCGCATATATACTGTGCTCCAAGGCTCGAGCAGAGACAATGATAAACAATGGAAATCATGAAAAAATACACCTGTGCACGGCAAGGGGTATCTCAAAGGTCAAAAGTGCAAATTAGCCGAGTTCTGCAGCAAGAACTCGAACTGCTGCTGGCGGAAGTCGTCGGGTATCAGGCTCGCCTTGTCGGCGTCGAACTGGATCAGCTGGTTGCTGGACGCCCAGTCGGGCCAGTTGATGAGCTGCTCGCCGTCGGTGGCCCTGGTGCCGCCGGACGCGTCGTTGGGGTCGAGGTTGTAGGCGAAGTTGAGGAAGTAGTTGACGATGGCGGAGGCGGCGAAGTTGTCCTTGATGCCGTAGAAGACCTGGATCAGGTCGCTGCCGTGGAAGGTTCCCAGCACGGGGGTCCCCTGGTCGTACTGGCTCAGGTACGACCATCGCTTGACGCCCGGCTGGATCCCCGTCGTGATGTTGAGCACTGCCCGCCGGGACATGGTGAAGACGGCGTCGCCGAGGAGTGCGGCCACGCGCTTGAACTGCGGGTAGATGTTGTTGTCGTCGCCTGTGTCGAAGGGGGAGCCCTGGGCCGGGTCCTCGGGGTAGATATCAACGAATTGGTCAACAATCTGCGGGTCCGTGTTGGTGAAGTACAGCGTCTTGAGGTAGTCTTTGAAGTCATCTGTAGTGGTGAGGTTGCTGGTGAAGAGTCCGAAGAGGGTGCCCTCATCCTTCTGGTCGCCGAGGATAAAGGGGACCTGTGGGAGGTTGCCAGAAGTCGCGATAGCCTCGGGTGACGCCACCAGGAATTTCCCGTCTGGCCGAGGCAGGTAGGATAGGGCAAGGGCATTGAATGAGAGAATTCCCGGTACCGAGTTCATGGACTTGAGGAGTTCCTGAGGGTAGGTCGTGTCAGTGACGCCACGAGAACGATTGAGTTCCGGATTGCAAAAGACAAAAACAGCAGCCATGTACAGTACCACGTGCTTACCTGGTACTCGGCCTGGCGAAGGCAGTTCAACGTGTCTGCCTCTCCCGCACATCCAACTCCCTGGACCACGGCGTCATAGACCTGCTGTGCCTTCGCGCTATCAACTGGATCGGTCGGTACAGCCGAGCCAGAATTCATAATTGCCCCCCTGAAGAGAGGCTTTCCCTTGTACGTGATGTCGCCTGAGAACCACGATTAGCCTGCCGAATTCTACCTTGTGGAAGCACGAGTGACCTTACCATTGTTGGCGACCAACTGATCAAAGATGGAGATTGCGCCAGCACTCTCGCCCCACAGAGTGACCTTTTCAGGAGCACCTCCGAAACTGGCGATGTTATCAGCCACCCATTGCATGCCCAAGCGCTGGTCCAGAAGGCCAAGGTTGGCGCTACCCTCAGCCAGGACTTCTTTGCCTCCCAGGAACCCAAACCCACCCACTCGATAATTCACCGCAGCAAACACGACGGGCTTGCCAAGCTCGACAGACCGCGCGACGACGTTGGACCCGTCGTACATCGCAGTGCTGCCGAGCTCAAAGCCGCCCCCGAAGATCCACAGCATCACGGGCAGGTTGTCCCCTGCCTTGGTGCCCGCCGGCCGCTGGACGTTGACCGTCAGGCAGTCCTCCTGGCCCCCGATGATGTTGTTCTTGAGCAGCGGCGAGTCGACAACCGTCTCGAGGACATCGGCCGCGACGCCCGGGACGTTTGGGATCTGTATGTCCTCCCCGAGCAAGAACTGCGGACACTGCTTCGGCAGCAAGGTCGTGGCATCCACATTCCCCAGGGAACGGTTCGGGTCTAACGGCACGGGAGGTCTGAGACGGTTGTTTCCCACGGGAGGCTGGGCGAACGGGATGCCCTTGAAGTTCTCGACGAAGCCGCCAGCAGAGCCGATGAAGGGGAGCACACTCCCCTCGATGGTGGCCTCGGGCGTCGTGGTCTTCACGGTGGGCCCGAACAGCCGCTTCTCTTTGGCAGACTTTATTCTTGGGGCTGCCTGGACCCCTGCGCAGAGAAGCAGGACGTAAACGAATGATGAGATCATCCTGAGCGTCTTGAGAGACAAACAGGGATTCAGCTGAACGCAAGGGGGGCCGAGTTGGCTGGACAGGAGTGACTGTATACAAGCACGACGAGTGGTTGGCGTAATCACCTCCTTCTTCGGGAACACTCAAGAACATCGTGGGCGTGATGGGGTCTTTTTATTATCCCATCCACAACCCCCGCCGACATATTCGATATTTCGGCATTACATCATGTTGGAGATCATGCACACGTATGATGAACACGGAGACGACATTGGGGCCATAGGAAAAGCTCCCGAGGCTTCTAGAGAGCGATTCTGCCTGACAGCTGACTCCAGGGCTGGGAGTCCTGCTTAATGGGAGAGCTATCAATGCCGTTGTCTGAGGGGTTTCGAATGGGATTTCCTATTTGGGACAATCTTGAACCACCACCCCTGAGAAGCGCGCCGACGGAGCGACCATGGGAGGCAGGCAAGCAAGCAATGGGCGAGATCCCCAGGCGCCTTGTGATCGCCTTTATGCGTGGCCTTCGTTAATGTACGATCATGCCCTAGGTTAGCACAAGGCACACACCGAAGTCAGATGCAGTGAGGGGAATGTGGCTTCGGCACCACCAACACCACCACCACCACCACCACCACCACGACGATTGGACTTGGGGATTGGCCATCTGTTCCTCGCGGGGTGAGGAAGTTGGCGGGTGGCGTGCGGAGGCCATATGCGATGAAGATCGCCCCCCGCAGGCCCAATGAGAAGCGTTTAGCCGGGTGGAGGAACACTCACTCCCCTGTCTGGATCTGTAAAGTCGAGGCGATCGCCAGGTGACTGGACGACAAAATCGACAAAAAGGGCAGTCTTCAGCGTCGGCCATGCCTCTCGTATTCGCTTTGAGGTCTTGGTGCCTGTGGTGTATTGCCCAGAAAGGTTGAGCATGATTTACTTGAGACTCCGGCAGGGCAGCCCGACGAGAACATGAACTGGCATGACGGGAAGAGGAGACGAACGACGTGGCAGAGGAGGGGTCGTCTGCAGGCAAGCTAAGGCAGGCCTTGGCGAACACCAGCGCTTCGAAGCAGCAGATCGCCAGGAGCGGCGCATGTGAAATTCCGGGGAAGGCGCCCATCCATGATTCGGGGAGAGAAGCTTGTCCACCGTGGTGGTGGGATGATGGAGAGCGCTGTTCCCTGCCTCGGCGGGCGCTGCGAATCACGAACGGGAGTTATTCTGCCCGGCTCAAGGCGCAGCGGCATTGGACGAGTTCGCGCGGCCGCGGGAGATGCAAGGCAGACACGGCATGACGAAATGTGTCGACAGAACGGATGAAGACGGGTTTGGTTGCAGCTGACTTCGATGGACCAGGTGCATGTTCGATTCGACGTGCCTCTTCGGTAGGACGTTGGAATAACCTTTGAAAGGATTGCTTTTGCATGTGGCTACGACTTGGACGGTACCGGCTACGCTAATATCAGCACGCATCATTTTCAGTAGATCCTAGATAGCGGGTCATGTACCCCTTGACACGTCCTCAGGTCCGGACAATACGGTGCCCAACTTGCAGTAGGCCCGTAGGTTGCCCAGGCCGGGGTCTCAAATAAGACCTGACTGTACTACTGTATTCTCACGTTGGATTGATGCTTGATCTTCAGGGACAGTTCCAAGGGGCTTCCGAATCAGGCAATGCTTGCATAATGATAAGTTCTCAACGCGTGCGATCGAGCAGGGAGCTTGAACGGCCCACGCATATGCCAGAACTAGCCGCATCGTCCAAGATGGCCTTCAACGGATAGGCGCTTCTCCATTCTCGGACTACGCATTCGGCGATGCATTCCATCTTCTTGGCGGGCCTGCACCTGGGCCGTCTCGGGGATGAAACACTATCGGTGCCACCCGTGGGTCTCCAGGGACCTGTGCGCTAGAGACGTCAATGACGACCCCTTCCCATGGGATGGCATTTTTCTGGACACGACAACGTCCTGCACCGATAGAGTGCTGGTTTTCACATGCGATACCTGCCAACATTGTTTCGCCTAAACTTCTTTTTTCCTTCTAGCGCAGAGCGGTCATCAGTCAAGGGCAGTCTTGCTCGAGCGTGTGATCCCCAGCATTAAGCCCTGCCACGGATTCTGGTCTGCTGTGAACGTCTCTCTCGGTCTGCATCAGGCCTCTTCTCCAGACTGGCACGGCGATTGGCACGCCCTGACGAGCTCAGCATGCTGTCTGCAATGTATGCCCTGGCCGGGGCGGTCTTAGCATATGGTGCCTTGTCTTACTTCAATGGCCTGCGCTATCACATCGCTGCTGCCAGGCGGTCAGGACTGCCATATGTGGTCGCCCGTAAGTCTCCTTCACTTTCCTGCGGTCTAAGCAAGCCGGACCAGTTACTGACTCTTGTATAAGCTATATCGCCCTTGGGCCATTTATGGCTGTTGACGTTCAAGTTATGGACGCCCATCATCAAAGCCCTACCCAAGTCATGGTGGGAGAGCTGGATAGAGTAAGCATCAAGTGTGACAGTTGGTTGGTGTAAGCACGCAACCCTTACAACGCAGCACAACTGACCGTACCATTTAATAGTATCATGCAACCTGACTGGTCATATCGCCTCCTCCGTGAGCCATGGGACCGACTCGGTGATTGCTTCCTGGTGGTCTCGCCGTTCAAGACCATCATGTGGACATCGAGCGCAGAAGCCATTCACCAGATAACGTCTCGGCGCGAGGCCTTCCCCAAGGAAACCTCGGCCTACGAGATCTTGGCCATCTTTGGGCGGAACATGCTCACTACCGAGGGTGCTGAGTGGAAAATGCACCGCAAGGGAGTGTCGCCCAGCTTCAACGAGCGAAATGCCGCTTATATCTTTGGCGAGTCAATCCATCAGACACGGGGGATGATTTCGCAATGGATGGGAGATGATGTACAAGACAGGCAGAGGAGCAGCAGTGCGACCATCAACACTATTGAGCACGACACCATGACGCTTGCCCTGAACATCATAGCCCATGTCGGGTTCGGGCTGAGGTTCTTCTGGCCGGGCCAGAAGTTGCCGGATGACCTGAGCGCCCAGAACAAGAAGTATGCCAGTTTTGAGCCTCCAAAGGGTCACTCTTTGACCTTTGCGGACTCGTTGGCAACGGTCCTCGAGAGGATTCTTGTACTCCTGCTCGTGCCCCAGTGGCTTCTGAAATATCTTCCTTTCAAGGCGACCAAAGAGGCGCTGGTCGCTTACAAAAATTACGACAAGTACATGCAAGAGTTCCTTGAGGACAAGATCGAGGAAGCTCACAGGGGCGCTAGCAGTGACGGTATGGACATTATGGGCCAGCTGGCGCGAGCTACTTACGGCAACAATGGCAGGGGCGAGAAGAAGGCGGACGAGCCACTCAGGATGACCGAAGAGATGATCAAGGGTAACGCCTTCATAATCATCGTCGCCGGCCATGAGACTACAGCTAATACTCTGCACTTCACCCTCTGTGAGCTCGCCAACAACCCAGCTGCGCAGCGCGCGCTCCAGGCGGATGTGGACCGCCTCTTCGGGCGCGACAGCGACCCTTTGACGTGGAACTACGAGAAAAACATCAACGCCCTGTGCGCCTCGAACGTCGCAGCGTGCATGAACGAGGCATTAAGGCTCATCCCGTCGGTTGTGGATATCCCGAAGCACGTCACGCCCGGTCAGGACCAGGCGATCACACTGAACGGGGACAAGCACGTGCTGCCAGAGAAAACCATGATCATACTCAACACGGTAGGCGTGCACCGGAACCCGAAGTACTGGCCGGCGAAGCAGAAGAGTGGGCCGCCCGGAGAATCGAATGACCTGGACGACTTCCTTCCCGAGCGTTGGTACCGCCCCTCACTGACCAAGGCGGCCGAGGCGCAGGAAGACGAGGAGACGGAGGACTTTGGCGGGTTCAAGGGGCGCGACACCAGCGAACAGCTATACAGGCCGGTGCGGGGCTCATTTATACCATTCAGCGACGGTGCTCGCTCCTGTCTTGGCCGACGAATCGCGCAGGTCGAGATGCTGGCTGCGCTCGCCGTGCTGTTCCAGAAGTATAGCATCGAGCTGGCGGTTGACGAGTGGGCGTCGGACGAGGAGGTCGCCGGCATGACGCTGGAAGAGAGAAAAGAAGTGTACGAGAAGGCGAGGACCAAGTCCAGGGAGACTATCAGGCAGGCGACGTCGATATTGACGCTGAAGTTGCATGGGAAACTTAAGGTCCCTGTCCGGTTGGTGAAGAGAGGGGAGGAGAGGTTTGTGAATGCGGTGGACGTCTAAATCTAAGACGGCTTGATGCGCGTGAACAGGGCGCGAACTGGGCACGAATTGTGCGCCAAGTCTAGGAGTTCTGTAGGAGCTGTAGGATACACGGAGTCTAACATCTTGGTAACAAACTCACACAGGTATACATAATACCATGCCGTGTTGTTGGCCCGACTGTCGAACGGAAGGCGTTCAAAAAGTATGCGATTTGGATCCATCTAACAAATGGTTCCACCCGCATTCTACGAAATGATGCCATCGAAATGACACGTAACTGTGAGATGGGATGGTATGGGATCAGCAATGACTTGCCAGCCAGTGAACGGGCAAATTACCCAGAATGGCCTCATATTGGTAGACAAAGAAACCCCCCTTGGGCTACCACTTCCAGCCCCCCCGATTTCCAAAAATGTACAAGGTGTGGCCCAAGCTCCAAGCTGGAGAAGCTAGCTCTGTCCCCGACGGTCCGCGCTTTCCCTTTCCCATCCCCCTCTCGCTCACAGGTCCCCAGTACCCAGCCAACTGGCACCCCCCCTGCCCCCCAGGGTCACCTGCCAAAACACGCAGACACCCCCCCCCAAACATTGAGATCAACAACACAACCCGCCCGTACCACTCGTCTCAGCTACAAACACACCCAGTCCAACATCTTTGTGTGTTGTTGATGCCCATATACAGTAGATACTCCCGCCTCAGAACATCTGCCTATCGCAAACAGCTCACAAGCATCACAATCTCATCGCATCCTCCACGCCACCACAAACACCCCGGCAACGGCACTGACATCATGTCGAGCTCATCGAATAGCTTCCTGCGCGGCCAGCGCAAGTCTGACTTGCTCGAGTTGGCCGAGACTGTTGGTCTGGAAAAGTACGTCCAGGATTCATTTCTTCTCAAGCTTTCGTGTCCCGTTGGAAACTTCTTTGCGACACGCCGACTTGCATCATGACCAGCCCATCGCTTCATGGCCGAGCCCTGATGTTGGAGCTGTCGCATCGCGCCCGTCTCGCACGGCTGCGTTGCGCCTCAGCACCGACGCGCGTTGTCGCCATATGCCCGGCCCCAAGATGCACACTGTCTGTCCCTTGCAAGGGGAGCCGTCCGGTGACTAACACGCCCTACTGATTGCAGCACCGACGGCTTGAAGAAGAGTGATCTCGAGGTCGCGCTTGACGACTTCCTCGCTGAGAACTCGAACCAGTTCGGCAAGAACCCCGCGACTCTGCCTTACTACCAGGCACGCGCTCGTGCAATAGGGTCACCAGTGAAGAAGGAAGCGCCACCACCTGCTGAGGCCCCCAAGACCACGAAGCGAAGGGCCGCAAAGGCAGCCGAACAGAACATCGCCGCCACTGCCGGGTGAGTTGCGCCGTACTGCCCCTCCCCCGGCGCGTCTTGTGGCACGCCCAGGGGACGGGCTGCGTAAACAAGGGGCGAACATACTAACGAGGTGCTACCAGAGATGACTCTGAACTTGCCCTGACCTCCGCGACTCCGGGCCCTGCCCTGTCCCTTGCTCGGCGCATTCCGCTCCCCGCCTCGCCGGCTGACGTTGCCCGGGTCGTCGACGAGCGCACCGTCGCGCTCCGCGAGCGTGTCGTGACTCTGTACGAAGACTCGGGTGTCAAGGAGGTCGCATACAACGCGCGCGACTCGCTGTCCACCGTCACCTCGATCCTGTTCTGCATCAACGCGTTCGAGCTGTACCACCTGCGGAAAGAGATCCTCTCGGACCGCTACGCCTTCACCATCCCGGCCATCGCAGCATTAGGGACGTCTGACTACCCCGTCGAGGTGCCCGACATGTTCCTGTTGCTGACGAGCTCGTTCTGGAACCCGGCGCTGCTCTGGGCTTTCACTAGCGTGGTCGTGCCTTCGTTCTTCGGGTTCTACTTCAACCTCTCGGCTGCGCACTCGCAGCCTGGTCGCGGGAGGAGGAGTGCGCAGCCCGAGACCGTCGTTGATCCTCTGACCTTCAGCATCGCCAAGGCGGTCATCACGTACGTGGTCTACCAGCAGGGCGTCACCTTTGGCGGCTGGGCTGACCAGACGTCCGTGGCACGCATTAATTCGGCCATCTACGGAGGCTGGAAGGGCGTCATCGTTGGAGCCGCGATCACCGGCATCGCAAGCTTCTACGACGCTGTCCTGCGGAAGTAGAGCCCTCGCTAGATGTATGCGGTGAGTGGCCATGGGGCTCTCGCCACCATTGCATACTAGCCGCTCCTCTACTACATATTGAACTATGCGAGGCATGCGGTGCAGTCTCGGGGCGTGGTGGGTCCTACCCTTCAGAGAAGGGTGTTACAAGGCGTTTACGGCGTTGTGGCGTCGCAGGGCCTACGGCTCCCTTTTTGACCAGATACCTCCCTTTGATTCTTTCTTCAGCTATGGCCTCTCAAGAGGGCAAGACATGGCACATTTGTGACCGTAGGAGCCTGTTTTACGCGGCGACGCCTTGTGGTTGAAGATGGTTGGCGGACGTTGGGCAAACACCAAGCTGTTGGATCCAGCGGTGGCCTTTTTGCGCACGTTTGAGTGCTTCTTATTCTCGGATCGAACGTACTGGAATTGTTTTTCGTCGGCGTGCCTTGAGTTGTTGGTCGGACGGTCCAGCGATGGGAGCGGTGTGCGCACTCTGGTGGTCTTTTCGCTCGCCCAAATTGCTGGTTAGAAATACGTAACAGCATGGGTCGAGTCTGTCTAAGCGGGGATATATTGTGTGGATTTTATGTGGCACGGTACGGCTAGTTGAAAGTTTCGAATCATTATTGATATCCTTCCCGAGGAGATTGCCATCAGTGTCCGGAGTGAGACTCGGGTCCGCGCTGTTCGTCCTCAGTTCTCCAGTGAGGCGGAGCATGCATCGACGAACGTCGGACGGATGGATGGCAGATCTGTTGGCGTTCAATGGGCACACTACCGACAGCGCGGCCCGGACGACGAGCGCATGAAGTGAGCTCAAACCCCTTCCTCGTCGGAGTTTCCACATTGTAGGTGGTGACGCACGCTCGGGAATTTCAAAAGGCAAAAAGGCGAAGACTTCACGCCCGATACTCATCTAAGGCGCGGCGTGGGGGACGAGCGGTAATGTTTTCAATGCATGTACGGGCCACGCCGGTTGCCATCTTTCGGCCCACACGAAGGACAGAAAGGAACATGCATCTTGCATAGATGCGTCCTTGCCCGAGGAAAATACCCGGATGGTGGCTTACTTGGTCGAACGGATGTGCCTTGACGCTCGGCGGGCTTGGTAATAAAGCCGCGTGGCCGGCCGGTGTCTCATCCCATTGGCATCGGGAGAAGGGGACAGGTAGATGAACAGGGCTTCCAGAAGATGAGGTTGCGGAAAAACGATAGTGTGCTTTCGGGGGTCTGCGTCCACAGAGGTGGGATTATGACCGCCTGGAAAGTGGAGGGGTTTAATGCGCCAGGAAGCCGAGTGAGACTGAATCGGTCCTTTACTATCACCGTCGCCGACCCCTCGGTTGAATCAAACTGACAGTGGATACACAGTAGGTGTTGGTCCCAGGCAGTGACGACATCAGGGTCCCTGGTTCTTTTTTTCTTGTGTTGTCTACTACTCTCTTTCCGATCTGTTGGAAAGACCCATGAAGATCTCAAGGCAGAAGCAAGATCCTGGCACCCGAATAGACCTTTTGCGAGCCCCTGAGAGCTGAGTGCCCAGATGCCCCTCTCTGGGGGCTAGACGAGGCAGGCATTGCGTGCCTGACCAGGCGCCATCTAGTGTAGGTGCCCGGTGTGATGCCCAATATCCACATGCTCAGCTACGACGCTGAGTGGGACACTGGTCACCAGCTGCACGAGTGAGGGCTCGCGGGCGCTCTTGGCTTCAGTCAGCGATAGACATCGTGGTCTACCCGTATAGTGTGTGATGGAAGTCCCTCCATCAAACACTCAGTAGGCTAGTTAAGACTTAAGACCTGGGGACTGTCTATATCGCCGGCAGAGGTACGTGCTGCGCCATGCTGTGATGTGAGGGCAAGGATCTATTTTTGCCGTTCAAGAAACAAGATACCGGCCATAGGAAAAAAGAAAGAAAAAGTGACGTGCCCCGGGGCCGGCGGCCATGTCCACATTTGGGAATAAACACCTCCTGAAATTCATGCAGAGACCGTTCAGCCCTTTGGGGGCATTGAAGCGTGTGGCAGGCGCCTCAGCCCCGGAGGTCCCAAATATCATGCGGCAGGGGGCACAAAGCTGGTTTTGGCGCGGCCACTGGCGAGACGACGATGCAAACCCAACATGGGGCCTAGCATGGGGGTGCAATCAAGGCAAGGCGAAGCAGGGCGGAGGGAGGTGTGTGTGTGGCGGGTCGGTGTCAGGTTCGGTTCGGTGTCGAAGGGAGGAGACAGCAACACAGCGACCGACGGAGCGACGTTGAGGAGCCCCGGGGAAGAAGAAAGAGAGAGGAAGATGCAGGAAACAAATGTTTTGTCAATAAGCTTTCGGCAAGGTGCCAAGCAACGTTCTCGAGCAGCCCATGGCTGAGCTATGATGGTAATACTCGTGCTCATAATCGTGGGCGAGATGCCATTCAGTGCCATTATACGAGCTTTCGCAGGTGACTGCGGTGAGTCGGGACCGAATTGACCAGCCAGCGAGTCGGGTCGGGCGGGCTTCAGGCTCTAGGCAGCCCCCTCGCATGTTCGTTCCTGGCTTGCAGGCCTTGGATGGAGCTGGAGGATGAGGTGCATGTGCCCCGTGGGAGATTGGAGATTACGTAGGGGGTCAGCTGTGCAGAGCGGCAATGCCCCCTCAACTCCCGCAAAACTCTATTTTATATGTGTGCACTGTTATTCTCGGAGACTGGCCGGTCGGCTGTTGTTGGTCGGGTGGCACCGAAGAAACATGCCGCGGACTTTTCATAAACGGGCAGCCATGTGAGTTGCATGTAGTGACTACCAAGGTACCTAGGTACTGTAGGTAGGTACTTTGTTGTGGTGGATAGGTGATAGATAGATGGCACGTACCCCGTGGGGACTGGGCGGCCGTGCCTGTTCTCCCTAGTCCAATCCACTATTGCTGCCTGTCAGGCTGTGGGAAAACCAGTACTCTAGGTACACTGTTGTGATACGTAGGGCTTAGAGACGAGAAACAAAGTAGTGGGCCCTGTATCCGTACTGCTCGTCATCTTGATCGTTGATCGTTTCCCCGAGACCACCTGTTCTGCCTTTGTGCAGCCAGCCCCCGCCTGCCCAACCAACTTTCTGGGTAGGTGTCTACCTGGGTAGGTACGTACCGTTGATCTGCCAGGGCCCCCGTCTCCTGCCCACGGCCCCTCCCTGTTGCCCGTGCCAAGCCCCAAGTTACCCAAACCTATCGAAGCTTTCCATCAGGTCGAGCTTGCACTCTCGGTCCTCTCTTAGTCTTTCTTTCTATCCACCCGCCGGGCCCCCGAGAGGCGCTTTCATCAGATATCTCTCGACGCCGTTCCCATGATATATCCCACCATCTGACACCCGCCCATCTCTGGCTACTCGCGCCTTCGTCCCGTCCTGGCACACCTGTCCATCCTTGCTCGCACTTGACCTGCAAGACATCTAACTAACCTACATACATGGTCTACTGCAGGGTCGCACATTCAACGTCCCCGACATATCTTTACCAGCATATTTGAGCCGAGAGAAAGAGCAGGACAGGTCTAGGCCCGCCTGAATTCCAAAACCTGGCCGCTTGCTCTCTGCCGGGCGAAAAGCAACGGTGACGACGACGCCGACCACGATTAACGACAACGGTCAGTGCGACCCCGAATGCACACCCAACAAACGCGCCCGACCCGCCCGCAATCAACGACTGTGCTCTTTCCTGAGCCTGAGCCTGGTCTAGATCACTGAGCCTGCAGCAAGACTTCCTTGTCTCTCCCTCCTGCAGCTTCTCGGCGGACCCACTGCGAGTTGTCGTTTAGTGGCTTCCAGACCCGTCCTGCATCCATCTCGAGAGCCCGGAACCCACAGCACACCCTGCACTCCCCGGGTCTTGTCTTGTTCAGTTGACTGGGACAGCAACGTGTGTCCTTGCTTGGAGGTGCGTAAGTCACATCGAATCGAATCGCTTCCTTCCCACTGCCTTGTTCCTTCTTGCAGCGGTGGGGAGCGACCGCATCTGGGCGGCAGAAGGCCCCAGTGCGCCCCGGAGGAGCAGCCTGCGAGCGGCAGGATTGGTCACGATCTCTTTCTATCTTGGGATGCTTCCAGGCCGGCGAGCCGCCCACTGGGACCTTTCGACCTTTTTTTCAGGTCACACGCCGCCGCAGGTGCTTGTTGGCGATAGTCTCCTACCCACATCACCGTTCATTCCCCCTCCTTGCTTGCTCTCTTTCCCTTCGCTTATCTCTCCACTCTCTCGCCCCGTCCCAATCAGCACCCGCCATTGTGACACCACCCGTCCGCCCTCAGGAGACACTGTTTGTTGACATATACCGTTTGCTTCCTGCAGATTTTCCCGCAGATCCGGCATACTGCAAGCTTCCAACACTCAACCTGAGACTGAGACACTTTCCCGCGCCGACCACTCTCTCGGATACCTCCCCGCAACGGTATCCTCCTGCTCTGCCCTGCAAGACCGCAGCTTGAACCTAGTCCCCTGCACCTACGATGAGTCTCGCCAGCACCGCGCCGCTGCAGGGCGGCTCGTCGAGTCAACCCGCCCCGGCGCTAGCTGAGCCGTTCGAGCCGAAGTCGCAGAAGGCTGAGAAGGTACGGACCGAGGCAACTACGGGGGCTGCTGTGGAGGGTGCTAATGAGCATGAAAAGAAAAACAAGATGCGAGGGCTGTTCGGGCTCGGCAAGAAGAAGACGGACGAGCCCGTCAAGACACCATCAAGATCAGATCCCGCCGCCAATGCTGCTAGTGGCACGAGCAAACAGACCAGGAACCCTCCGACACGACAATCTACAACCTCGCCTATCCAGACGCCATCCTCCCCAGGTCGCGGGGCTTCTTCGTCTCCGAGGCTTGCGTCACCGGCCGGCAGCCAGATATTCGAGCGCGATGTCCAGGAGGCCGCACATGTCCCTAACTCGCCTGCGATCCCTAGTCATATCATAACCGAGAACCACGTGCCGTCTGTCCTTGACGATGCCTCCAAGGCCATCACCGATGACCATCTCGACCCCGATTCCGTTGAGATTATTACCCACTCGAGCCATCAACCTGCCGCTGTCGCGGTCACTGGCGTCCCAGACCACCTCTCCAATAGCTGGCAGGACGACCTGGCCTCCAGCCTGGCCGCCTCAGACTTCAGGCCAGTGCACGATCACACCGACTCCGGCAGCAACTACGGCAGCCTCGACAACGTCGACGTCCGTCGGCTGAGCTTCATCAGCTTTGCGGATGTGGTCCAGGCCGAGCACCAGGGCCATGCCGGGCTGGGCGGGTCGCGGGAATCTATCCACCTCGCCGGTCTCACCAGCCTTTCCTCTGTGGGTGGTGGTGTCAATCGATCACCGTCACCTATCCGCTCGCCCGTCTCTTCGGCCGGTGGAGCCTCACCACCACGTAGCAAAACGGGGTCATTGAGAGGCATGGAAACATCACCCAGCCGGAAACCCCTGGCCAGTCCGGTGTCGACGAACCTGTCCATGTCGCCATCCATACCGGCAATTGGCCTTCCTGGAGAGATCAATGTCGAAACGATGAGTCAGGCACTCGGAAGAACGGGCTCTGACCTCAACGGGATTAGGAGCATCCCAATCAGCCCCGTGGAGGGGGCGCCGTCGCGCTAGCTGCGCGTGGTGAGAGCCTGCGAGGTTCGCAGTTGTCCTTGTCATCATTGGCAGGCAGCTGAAAGGATCGGGAGGTTCATGGGACCGGCCTCGAAGCCACCGCAGGTGTGAGAGCGGGCAACGCCCAGGGAACCGCCCATTCAGTAAGCGTTTGTCCCCGAGCGGGGAGGGGGACGATTTTTTGAAGAGTCTCTGGTCACATTTGGCAGGGTCAACCAGATGAAGACTCGGAGGGGTGGGGGGGGAAGCGCTATTTCGATTCTTACGGACTTTTGACAATTCAAAACAAAATCCGCCTGCTTACGACACCTCAATACATCCAAGAGGAATTTCCGAATTCGCGACAGCATACCCATTTACGAACGATTACCCATTTGATTTCGCGCAGTCGTTACTTCTATTGCACAAGAGGGAAGTGGGAGGAAGTGTTGTCTTACGGTCGGCGAGGCACTCCTGGCATCAGGTCTTGTTTTCGAGTATCTGGCTTCGCGAGGGAGATCGGAGCTGGTGGGAAGTGACAACATCGATGGGCTCTTGATTGCTATCCTTTGCTGCCGCCTTTTTCCTGGTTTTGAGTAACTGGCCATACCTTTTTGTTTTGCTAAGAGGGAGAAGACAGGGGGGCTTAGGCGGCTGCTTTTGCTTTAACTCATGTTGTTTCTGGAGAACAGCTGATTGATAGGTTACCTAGAAGATACCTGCAAATATGAGAGGAACTGCGAGGGCAAATCGAACATTGATTTCCCCCGCGAGCCCGGCTTCGGCTTCTGTCCTTTATTTTGATGTCGAACCTCGTCGAGTCGGTGAGAATGGGATCTTACGAACTGGTGTCGAAGGCCAGCCGTGCCTTTGCCTGACCGCCTCTCCGGATGCTCTCGACCTATGCATGCCAGTGATTTGCCGCTACCAAGCATTTGCGGAAGTGCGTGGGGACCGGCTAGCTCCGCAGTACACGTGTGAGCATATATGGTGGACCACGCACGGCCTGCACAGTAGTCTGGCCCGGCCTGGCCGCGGTGTTGGCATTGTTCGGGGGTGGGTGATGAAGGTCGGAGAAAAGGGGGGCCCGAAAAACACTGCCGGGGCGTCCACCTGCCGCCGACCTGCTATAGCTCGGCACCGTGATCCGAGGCGCCGGACTGAGCGAGAAAGAGGAACAAGAGTTATAGACGGGAGAGATGGCGGCGTCCTGACGCCTGAGTAGCCGCAGTCGGTGTAGGGGGGGGATGCTCGGTTCCCTTTCGGGGCTTGTTGGAGGCGATACTAGGCACGGCTTTTCAGGGCTGTTTGTGGGAAAGGTATACATGTATATGTATATAGATGGAAGGCAGACAGGCGTGTCTGGGCTCCTTTACAGTTCCGAGGCATGTGTGGCTGCGATGAGGCTGCTTGAGGCTGAAAGATGGATGCTCTTGTCTCGTTTCGTGTGACTTCGTCTGGAGAATACTTCCACCTGGGTCTGGCACGCACGCTCTTTTCTTTTCCCGCGAGTTCCACAGAGTTCGGTCCGGGTTTATAAGACATGTTGCCCAAGGTCAAGAATAAGTTTATTTGCCGTGTGTATGAATGATGTGAGCAGGCCGGGCGGGACAGGTGGACGGGCTGGATTAGCAGCTCTGCTTGGCATATCGTGGCGGGTGAGTCGTGACATCTAGATTGCCGTATCGAAGGTAAGCATGTCTTTCTCAAGGCCACCGGTCTCTTGATCCACTGGGTAGGAGTTGAGCCGTCCTGCGTGGTGTCTGGTTCGTGCTGGTCAACATGCCGTGGTTTGTGGTTTCAAGGGATGTGACACGGTCGTGCTGGCTCGACCCGTCAAAACGTTGTGGGATTGTGCTACTCGGCTGAGAGTCCGGATGCCGACATAACTGATGACTTGAATGAGCCACGACAGGATCCATCCGCCTCGTGGGAGTGCTTTGCACTGTTTCCCGTACACAAGAGGCACACGGCCGCCTTTTTGCCGGCTGTGCCAACTCCCTGTTAGTGACCATGGATCTCTGAATCATTCGGCTTTGTGCCGTCCTGACAGCATCGACCCGGCCCAGCAACACGCACACTACGATGATCCGGCCATCGAAAGGTGCTCCTTAAGACTGGCGCGCCCTTTTGGTAATTCCCAAAGCGCCCTGATGCGATCCAAGGAGGAAAACGCCGAATGTCAGCGTGACTCGGAGCCGCAATCGGACAGTCGAGGCCGGAAGTCGGGAGAGCAGCCGGACAACTTCCATTGGCCCTTTCCCCTGTACGTCGTCGTCTGTTTTCCGTGCCCTCTTCTCCAGCCCATCGCCATTTGTTTGATGTTGAGTCTTGGGTGGCTTCACAACCTGACAACTTGCTCGCCTGGTCACTTGCAAAACGGGCACATCAGCCCCAGGAGGGTCAGTGGCTGCGGGATCTGTCCTGTACGACCACCGATCGAGCAGGCCGCCCAGCCATCTCATGGAAACCAACAGCCGCCACCCGTCAAACTGCCGTCCCACCCGTGGGGCCGTTAGACTACACCATGTCGAGAGAGGTATGGTGAACTGGGCCCTATTAGGCTATCTGCTGCGCGGCTATGTCACGGCAATAGGCCGCGGATAACGGCTACCATGACACCAGGAACAGGCTGGATTTGTGTCTACGGCGACCACCCCCGGCATGGTGCAGATCCTGCTATTTTTTTTTGCCCTTCCTACAGCGCTCTCATGCCGCTAACTCGTGTTAGTCAACGGCCGCCCAGTCATGGCTTGCAACCTCTGATCCCGGGACGTAACCGGTCCCTGTCTGGCTACGTGCTGGCCTTGGTCTTCGAGCCGGACCTGGTGGCCAACTTCTGCTTGCCGCTTGTCCACCGATACTCGGACCGCAACCGTCATTCAAGTCGGTGTCATTGTGTCAGTCAATCAACCTGTCTGTCTGGGGGCAAGGAAAAGGTAGACTTTTCCGGGCATCGGCCTATCTTTGGGTCGAAACAGGAATCTATCCACGATTCACGGCGGATCTATCGCTGCCGGGCAGCTGATGACTCTTTATGGGTCTGGGGGACCCGCCCTCCTGGACACAAAATGCCACCTCGCGCGCGCACACATACACACACACATGCACAGGAGCGAATACAGTCTAGTAGTCTAGATAAGGCGAGTGCCTTGCTGTCACCATACAGACGGTGGATCCCCCCTGGCTAGCCATTCCTTCTCTTCTCCACCCTTGGCCGTCTCGGTCCAGCCCTGCACTACCGCTGCGATATCGTCTCCCCATCGGTGGGAACCTCCCCCAGACTACATCGTCTTGGCTCCATTCCGTCCGGCTTTGGCCCGAGAGACGGGATTTTCCCGACTATATTGTCGTTCTTGCCCACCTTATATGTACCACCTTATATGTACCATCTTCTCAGTTTCGGAAGATCTGTTGACGTTTCTTAGGCAAACGAGAAGTCTCGCCTGCGATGATACCCTTGCTGTTTCCCCCTTGTTCTAAAAAAGAAGCTTCTCCAAGTACCCATCTCATGAAACGTCATGATGGCCAGGACCGAGAAACCACCCCATTTACCTGCCGTGGGAGAGCAGCACAGTCGGCAACACCACGACGGGTACGAACATGACCTAGAAGCCGGACGAATCGAGAAGGAAGGGGACCGCCACTCGACAACCCTCTCGGCCTCGGAACACTCAGGGGACAACTCGTCCTCGTCATCGTCGTCTACCCCCTCTTCCTCCCGCCGGCACAGCACCGCAAGCTCGAGGGCTGGTGGCTCCCTGGCCCGGCGGGCGCAGAGCCCCGGCGGCAGCCCCGTGGCGCGCGTCTCGACCAACGTCTCGCTCGGGCCGGACAACCCCGTCGAGCACTACACGTCCTTCGTCGAGGTCCCGGACTCGGTTTACGACCGGATCCCGCAGCACCGAAAGCTGGTCATCGTCGCCCTGCTGTCGTACTGTGCCTTCCTCGCGCCCATCTCGTCCACCACTGTGCTGTCGGCCGTCCCTGAGGTCGCCGCCACGTTTAAGACCAACGGATCCATCATCGGCCTGTCCAATGCCCTTTATATGCTCTTTATGGGTCTCTCGCCCATCGTCTGGGGTCCTTTTAGTGAAGTCTGGGGGAGGAAGAGCGTGAGTCTCTTTTCTCTTCCCCTTTTTTGGATTTTCAGAGAGAGTTACGCTTCTTAGCGTCAAGCGTGGGTCTGTGTTTGCGCGCGTGGGTTGTCGCTGTGAAAGGACTCGGCCGGCCGAGAAAGGGACACTGTGGTGGCTGACCTCTCTTTGTGGCGAACGTATAGATCACCTGTACAACGGCGGTTCTCTTCCTCGGATGTAGCATCGGGACAGCACTGGCGCCCAACTTGGCTGCCTTCTTCATCTTCCGCATCTTGACGGCTTTTGAGGGCACTGCGTTTCTCCTCGTTGGATCTGCATGTCTACAGTATGTGTGCCCAACAATATCATGTCCTGCGTTTCCGTCGTTCTTCGGGGGAAAGAAAATAAGAGAGAAGAGCATTCCTCTGATTTCGGCTGACACCTGGCCCAAGAGACATATTCCGGCCCACGGAACGAGCCACCGCAATGGGGTGGTTCCTCAGCGGGACTCTGGTCGGGCCGGCCATCGGCCCATTCATAGGGGGCATCATCGTCACCTATACCGACTGGACCGTCATTTTCTGGCTGCAGGCCGCTCTCGCGGGCGTGGCGGCGTTGGGGACTTTCTTTCTGCTGCCCGAGACAATACACCACAAGAAGTATGACGATCTCGAGGGCTTGAGTACGAAGAGAAAGGCGCAGGTGCTTGCGAACATGGTCAACCCCTGGAGGGTGCTTAAGCTTTTCCTGTTGTACCCGAATTTGTAAGTCGGAAACCTTTCACCACGTCGTATCATTTCACCCTGCTTGATATGTGTAGAGGCAGGGCAGCTGGGGCCGTCATGAGCTGCCTCTCATGGTTCTGCTTGTTTCCCTCACCTCAAGCAAACTCGAAATACTGACCGGAGTCGCTAGGATCCTGACCGGAGTGGCCTCTTCATCCCTCGTCTGGAACATGTACTCACTACTCACACCCATCCGCGTAAGCAGATTTCGAACAATCTTTTTTCACACACTGAAAGGATGTGGAATTACCACGCCGACGAGTTGTCTCAGTACCTACGTGAACCCCCCTTGTTAGATTCTAGCCTCGGAGACTAGCTATTGGTGGAAAGCGATCCTAACACAGCTGCTGACTCTGGATTACCTTAGTACGTCCTCAACCCACGCTTCGGCCTGACGACACCCATGCAGTCCGGCCTATTCTACCTAGCCCCGGGGGCGGGCTACCTGCTGGGGACCTTTGTCGGAGGGCGGTATGCCGACTACGTGGTGAAGAAATACATCAGGAAGACGGGGGGTAAACGGGTGCCCGAGGACAGGATGCGCTCGGCACTTCCGTTCATGGGCCTGGTGATCCCGGGCTGCGTGCTGATCTACGGGTGGAGCGTGGAAAAGAACGTCGGCGGGATCCCGCTGGCTGTCATCGTGCTGTTCCTGCAGGGCGTGGCGCAGCTGTTCTGTTTCCCCAGCCTCAACACGTACTGCCTAGACGTCATGCCGGGCCAGGGCAGCGACGTCATCTCGGGCAACTACGTCGTGCGCTACCTGTTCGGGTGCTTGGGCACCGGCGTCGTGCTGCCCGCAGTGGAGAGCATCGGCGTCGGCTGGTTCAGCACCATCAGTGCCGCGTTTCTCATGTGCAGCGCTGGAGGACTATGGGCCACCATCACATGGGGCGCCGGGTGGAGGGAGTCGGCGGACCGGAGGAGAAGGGCTAAAAAGTTTGCGCGGGCGGAGAAGGAGAGGGCGAGGGAGCCGAGGCATACGGATGATCGTGCCAGGCCCGCGTCAGGCCTTGAGGGGCAGGGTCACGACCGTGCGAGGGAGCAAGTGGACACTGAGAAGGAGCGCGCACCAACGTCGACAGAGTTGGGCGCCTCGACACCGAGCGACGACAACAGAGCACGCACGTCATGAGAGGCAAACTATGGTGTGCAAGCTCTGGAGTTTACACGGGACTACCATCCTCTGGCCATGGCGAGCGAGTCGGTTCAGAGCCGCCTGCAGGCAGATCGTGATGAAATCAGTGATGCCATGACAGTAGTCCATGGCCATTTGCTCATCTGGTGACGAAACATCCGAGAGGCCATGCTGCCGTGAAAGTTTGAAAAAGTAACTGAGGCTCGGGACACTCAAGATGAGATGATACTCGGACCAAGTACCTGCTCAGACAGATTCCAACTCCCTAGAGTTATGAACCAATTCCGATGACCCAAGACCCAAAGCAAGGGTGGAATTTTGAAGATTCGAGCAAGCGTAAGTGGGGACGACTGAGACGAGACATCTCTGTCTAAGGCTTCAGTGGCAGAGGTTGCTGAAGTGGGCACACCAGGCCGAGAGCATAACGAGTAACGAAACAATAATTACGCTTGTCCTTTGCAACAAAAGCCTGCTGATCGTTGCGCGCAGTGCATCAACCCATCTTGCGAAGCCCGCCGACGGGTAGCAGACTGCCCGGCTACGCTGAGTGTCGTATGTCGTGTGTGATGGAATGTGAACCGCGACCACGTCTACCGACGCCCTTTGGCACCCAAGGCGGAGATTGTGGTGGCCCGTGGGCCTTGATCCGTTCGGATTGTTTTCCCGCCTTTTGACATGGCAGGCAGTTTCACGCAGACCTGACTGCCGTGCTGATTGTGATTTTATCCTATTGCCGTACGAATTGAGAAGACCATCACACGTAGTGTTCTGTGTTGTGCCTTCGGACCGGACCTCGCGTCAACATCGCTGATTGGGAAACCAGGTGTGCAACTGGCTGTCTGTCCGTCTGTCTGTCTGAAGAGGCTGGCTTGATACCAAGTTGGGGTTCCCGCAACATTGGGACTGGGTGCTCGACCTGTGAGAGGAATTCAGATGAAAGATGGATTCGTCTAATCAGAGCACATGACAACGCGGGACATTTGCAGAGCATGGCCGTCGGCAGCTCGGTTGGGAGAGTATCCGGATGAATCGAGTGCCTGTGAAATCAGAAGCGGTCCACGGTCTGTGACAGATGGCTCAGCTAACAGCAGCCCAAGGCGGTGCAAAGGAATATTGCAATCTTGTTCTCGAGATTTGCGCAACGTGCTGCCAAATAAGAAAGATAGCAATATCCGTCGCCCGACAGGATGCTGGTGTGCACAGGGTCACAACGTACTGGCCGGATTGTGAGGGGCCGAGTAGTACAGACCGAGTGGCACATAGATGCTGCGGTGTGCCACTCTCATCCTGCCTACGTGTGTAATTGCCATCCGATGAGAACATGTTGCTTCGACCGGGAAACAACAAGTGGTGTTCTCATCTTCAACTCGCTGACTCGTTCGCCGGCTGTACGG
Source organism: Diaporthe sp. PMI_573 (assembly GCA_021399435.1). NCBI lineage: Eukaryota > Fungi > Ascomycota > Sordariomycetes > Diaporthales > Diaporthaceae > Diaporthe > Diaporthe sp. PMI_573. The sequence goes on along the minus strand of JAJTUP010000002.1, from coordinate 1,778,546 downwards.
GAGGGAGTGCAGCCCTGTGTCAGAAGCCGGCTAAGAGTAAAGTTGCTCTGGAACCTCCCTGGCCTGCCTGGTTGACGTCACGAGCCGGCGGCTGGTCTGAAGATGCACATGGAATTTGTCAGTGCAGGGGAAGTGTGCATGGACCGGTATCCACCCCAAGTGTAAACAACTGCAAAAGAAGGGACGATTGCATGGCTTGGCAGTCGAAACTGGGATCTTCAAGCACTGCGACAGGTGGCGACGATATTAATAGACAAGACAGACTGGCAAACAGAGCCGCGGACATGTGTGGGTGGGTAGTGGTCGGTTCTCTTGCTCGAGCCTAAGTTTGAAACAAAATCTGCGGCACGAGCCCGAGTCTCGGCAGGTTAACGCATGTTTCACAACCCTTGGGAGTCGTGCAGTGGCGTGTGCCCTTCCCTCCCCTCCGCCCCCGCCGCCGATCAAGGTGCTGCCGACGAGCGGCCGAGCATGCAAGCCAATCTGCAATCTGGGCCTCGAGAGCGGCTGCAGGGCGGATCTTGTAGGTGAGGGCGACAAGGGCAGGCGCGCATCAGAACTCTATCGCAACGGACCGTGACAGGCTTTCTAGAAGGGTGATGCTCCAACCCTGACAAGAATTAGTCTACCCCATCGGTTGTTTCGGAATGGCCAATGTCAAGTCATGTCAGGCACAGGCAGATCCAGTAACAGATCTAAGCTCATGTCTCGCCTATTTAACATAGTGGGGCTGCCGGGGTCTGTTAGCGCTAATGTACCTCTCCCCCCCCCCCCAGCTTTGCTGCAGGGGCGTGCCAGCCCAGCGCGCGCCCCGATCGGCATTAGTGGCTTGGCACCAAGAGCCTCCTCGCCTTGGGAACGACGACAGTTGGACCCCTTGGACCCTCTGGACCCTCTGGGACCCCCGGGTTCCCTGCTTTGCTCTCGTCTTTCCGCCTGTTGCAGTGTGGTTGGCCGTCACTTGCCTAAGTTACAAGAGATAGTTGCATGTCTCCTCAGCCCGCAGGACCTGGATCCACAATGCGGCTATACTTGACTTGTTAAAGTTTGTTGACTACCAAGGCATTGCCCTCATGCCGTGTCGCCGCCCTGCACGACCTTGAAAGCACACAAGTACACACAAATCTCGCCTGCATGGGCACAAGCAATCTCGTGCCCGCCTGGCGTCCCTCGTGAGATTTTGGTATCTTGGTCGGACCAATACTCGCAAGTCGTACTCGAGCTCGGGCTCGGGCTCGTACTCGTCGCCCACGGCTGCTGCTAACGCAGGGACACGGTGATCGAGCTGCTTGGTATGCTCCTTGGCCAATGGGACGGTGGGCGAGGTGCTTGTAGCAGACACGTGGGGCCAGGCGAACCTGGCCGGGATTGAAAACAATCCCCACCCAGTCGGTCATGTATGGGACACCAGGTCCGCGTATTAGGAAGCGTGGGTGCTGGTGCTGGTGCTGGTGCTGGTGCTGGTGGAGGGGGGGAGTGCCGGCATAAGAGCCAAGGCTGAAGCATCTTCATGTCGCGGGGGCGGAGCTGCCTTGATGATCGGCATGTCCTGGCGAGGGTCCCATGCGGCCGAGCTCTCCCATTGTCGGGACTTGGCCACCAGCACGATGCGCGATGCACGATCGGGAGCTACCTTCCCTAGGCCCGGTACGTGCGACTCGAGCCAACCCGGCGGGAGATCAATGCGCTTCTGGGCTGCTCTGGCTGTCAGGCTGTCTGGTAGGCTACCTAGGTAGGTAAACGGGCTGCTACTGACGGACCAGGTTCTACACTGACAACTACTGCTTTCCGTCCATGTCCGTACCGTTCGGATCCACCGTTACAGCCAGCCCAAGGGCATTGGCGTACGGCAGATTCTCCCAGCCTCTCGTCGTTGCACGGTTGCATTAGAGTTTCCCCCTTGGCAGTTCCGTACCATCTCATCGGAGCGCACGACTTCGAGCTCCGTCTTGATGTCTGGTCCGCTGTGATACTGTACTGCATTTCATACTTTGGTTTTTAATCCCTGTGGGAAGCAAGACCCGCCAGTACTTTACCTACCTTCCGCTGCCTTGAACGTCTACTTGCGGCAGGGCGTCACAGCATCGTCCCATCCCATCCCGTCCCATCCACCTGGACTGCACCTGCCACAACCGACGTCTCTGTCTTGCCTCTGCCTGTGCTTTCCCTTTTCACCTCGTCGCCCCGCCTGCCCTCCTGCCCACTCTTTTCTGATCAGACCGGATCAAAGCAAGTCGGCCCAAATCAGCGACTTCACCCTCTCTCTCCGCCATCTCGAATATCCAACCGATTCTTTTCTTCTCTTTCCACTCCTGCCTTTGTCTTGGCACAACCCGACCTCCTTCTACCTCTAGTCACCTCACACGGCACACGGGTATACGGCTTGCCTCGAGGCGCGTCCCCCCAATCACCAATCAGCATTCCGCTGCTCCGGTTGATCAAACATTTGAGCATCTCGAGCTTGTGCCTGGCTGCACTCAACCTGCATAGGCATCATTACATCAATCTCGACATATACGGGGCCCTGTCATTCATGTCAAGTCACGCTCGATTTTCCTGAAGCTGCTCGCCACCTCCGCCACCTCACGCCCTGAGCAGCTTCACATCACCCAGTCACCCACTCCTTGTTGGCTACTACTATGGAGAGGACGTCGTGCTTGCCAGTCTCAAAACCAAGCTCGAGAACGTCCTCGCCGGCCTCGCGGAAATCCGAATTCATGTTACCCTTACCAGTCCAAGCGTCCCCGAGGTTTCCCATGCGGGCCCTGCTCAGTCACTGCCTGTACCGACGGGTCATGATATGGGCCGTCACCGTCACAGTACTCTTGTGCTTGGTGCTGTTCTCAAGTGGTGTGCAGACCCGACATGGACGGATCTTGGATTTGGTAGACTTCAGGAAAGGCAGCCATTCTGAGACCCCAAAGACCGGCCTCGGCACAGGAGCTGCCACCATCGAGCAACAACTCTCCATCGAGAAGCCAAAAGAGGAAGGCAAGAAAGGTGAGAGCAAAGAAGATGAGGGCAAAAAAGATGAGGGCAAAAAGGACGATGGCAACGGCCGAGACCCTCTTCACTGGCTCGAGTACAAGCAGTAAGTCCCATAGAGAGCTGGGTACTTTGAATTATCAGACATCTAACCTGCTCTGCAGCATGGACGGCTACTTCAATGGCATCAAGAGCCTCGTGCCTCTGAAGGACTACGTCCCTGAGTTCCCGGCCAAGGCGGACACCCCGCCTGTTATCACTGTTTCCCTCAGCACCGCCCTACCGACGCCCACCCTCTACGCACCACAGCCCGACTACCAGTCAACCGAATATAAGGAGAAGCACTATCCTGTGCAGACATGCTACCTTGACGAGGAACAGACTATTCCACCCCCAGACCTGTACGTGTATGACGGACTTCCCCAGGGCGTCGCTAGGCCTGCACTGGGGTCATACGAGCTTCTCGGGATCCGAGATGACATCTGCTATGATCGATTTGGACGATATGGTCCCTACGGTTTAGGATACAGCCTTAAGGAGGGCGGTGTCGGAGAGGGCCTGGATACCGAGAGCGAAGGAAGCGAGCACGTGTGGAACAAGACTGGAAAGATCGACTACCACAACATGAACTGGGGGAAACTCCAGAAGCGTTGTGTCGAGAAGAACCGCGCGAGATTTGTCGAACCCGAGGACAGGGAAGTCGAAGAAAATTCTGAGAGCGGGAAGGATGCTCAGTCACGTCTCGGCAACGAGTCAAAGCAAAAGATCGGGCGTATCGCGATCGTCATTCGAACATATGTTGGGTTCCAGTGGACACACCTGGCCATTCTAAACTTCCGCGCCATGATCTCCGAGTTATCCCTGCGTTCTGGCGGGGAGTACGACGTGCACTTCCTACTCCATGTCAAAGACAAAGACCAACCGATCTGGGCGGATGCGGAAACCGTCCAGAAGATACTCGACTCAAATATGCCACCCGAGTTCCAGTCCATCACTTCTTTGTGGTCTGAGCCGCAGATGAAGTTGCTGTATCCCGGTCACTTTGGAGACGCGTTCGAGAACCCATCGAACGGAGATGTCCACGGTGTTTATCGTTCTGCACACATGCCACTGCAGCATTTCGCAATGATGCACCCCGAGTACGAACACTTCTGGAACTGGGAGATGGATATGCGCTATGTCGGGAACTACTACGAACTGTTCGACCGGCTTGGATCTTGGGCCAAGAAGCAAAGCCGTGTCGAACTCTGGGAGCGCTCACAAAAGTACTACATTCCCGAGTACCACGGCAGCTGGTCCAACTTCACAGAAGTCGTTCACCAGGATACCGAGGCTTCTGGCCGCCAAACAATCTTCGGGCCCGTCATTTTCCCCGGCCGCCAGTCTCTCCGTGCCCAGGAGCGTGGTTTCAGTTTCATGCCAGACACATGCGCCAAAGGGGGGAACATCACCGAATGTGGGATGGGCGAGGAGGCGGACTTGATCACCCTGAACCCTATCTTCGATGCAGACGAGTCCGGCTGGGTCTTTGCTAAAGACGTGTCTGGATACGACCGCAGTATGCACGTCCCACCTCGTCGCTGTGCAATTGTCACAGCCTCCCGGTTGTCCAGACGCCTTCTTCAGGTCATGCACGAAGAGACATGGCGTCTGCACCACAGCATGTTTTCCGAGATGTTCCCTGCCTCGATGGCATTGCACCACGGAATGAAAGCTGTGTACGCACCGCACCCTGTTCTCATTGATAGGAAGTGGGATATTGAGAGAGTCGACTGGGCCTTCAACGGAGGCCGAGACCACAGCACGAGCGGGCGCGGTTCTCCGTACGACCTTGATAACGAACACAACCACGCAGGCACTAGTTGGTACTACAACAGCGAGTTCGCAGGTCTCTTGTGGCGTCGCTGGTTAGGCTATGCCCAATACGACGGACGCGGTGAGAATGGTGGACGAGCTGGGGAGGGGACGTTGCGTGGAGGCAAGGCAGAGGAGAGTCGCGCAGACAGCACAGGCCGGCTGTGCCTGAGGAGCATGCTCGTGCATCCTATCAAATGGGAAAACCCATCGGAGAAAACCTAAGATTACATCACCTGCCATCAAACAGGGATGAGTGTAGCGGGGCGACTGCATTTTGAAAGCACAGCGAGGTCGTGGCGACCTGACCAACTGGATCACCTGTCGCAAGGTGGACTTCTCAGCATCATGTCGGAACAGCTCGAGGAGTGAGCATTGCCAAGTTTTGATCCGAAGCCCGGACTGTTTCTCGGCAAGCTTTTGGACCTTTGGGGGAAATGCATTTCAGGCGAACGGCGCAACCAGTACATTCCGAGTACTGTATGAACATGGTGTACATATGGATGAGCACTGGGAGATAGATTTTTTCGAGATACACACATTACGACAAACTGCCAAAGGCTTATTTTCACGAGAGGAAAGTCAACAGGTGCCTCAATCTGTTTGTCTGGCGTTGAGTGGATGCAAGGGTAATAACTCTCTGGATGATTGGAAGGGACAAGAGTCTCATAGAGTCAAGAGCTGCTACGGAACAAAATTCAAGAAATTCTCAAAGAGCTGTGGCACAATCCCAGTGATATCAATTTTCCTGTGCACCCTTGTGAAAACATCAGTTTAAGAGACAGAATGGAGCGATAGGTGGAGCAAAGTCCCCTTTACACTCAAAGTGTTTTCATCAGAGAAACGGAAGAGTGGGACTTGATTAGCTTGTGTTCTAATGAAGCCCGATTGCGTGGGCTCAACGAATCCGAGAGCCACGAAATTACCACAAGGTAAGAAATCGCTGCAGGTGCGAGTATGGAACGATGATCCGATGAAGCTCTTTTTCCCAATGTCCCTCAACACGATGCCACCGCCGAACGCCGATCCCCATAGACTGAAAGGGCCAAAACACTCACACAACGTTGACCTTGAAAACGCTTGACATGTAGGCTGTAAATACACAAAGGCACAAGAACAAGAAGAGAAGAGGCTTGCATAAACAATGCCGGATATACCAAATTTCCATGCCGCGGTTCGCCCCTCCTTGCCCGAGAACGGAGCACATCAGAGTCAGACTTCTATAGCTCCGCCATGCTGAGCGACCTGCTCCACATCAACGAGGGTCGTATTAAAGAGTCTTCCCAGTGCATGTTGCCATGTTTACCCGTTTTCAATTGACCCAGCCCAGGAACCGCTGCGCGAGGTCACTGACGTAGGCCGGGTTGCCGACCCCGTTTGGGGCGGTGCTGAGATCCGAAGCGATCACGCTGCCCGAGTTGAACTCGCGCAGGGCGGGATAGATGGACTGCTCTGAGTTCTGGTTGCCCCAGTCGGCAAGGTTCTTCTTGTAGTGCTGGGTGCCGCAGTCGATCATGTAGGTGATGTCGGCCTGTGATCAGTTACATGTTTGTCAGCAAAGTGAGTCCTGAGTTTATTACCAGTACGGGATTGCCGAAAAGAGACGAGGGAAAGAGGAGGCGGGGAAGAGGGATTATGTTGTTGTTGCTTACCTGGGCGAGGTTGTTCTGGCCGTCGTAGCCGTGGCAGCCGCTTGTCTGCATCAAGCCTCCGGTGGGCACACCATCTGCGTTTGTGGTGGTGACAACACCGACGCCACCGTGGCTCTCCTCCATCACTATCCCGAGCAGCACGCGGGCATCGATGCTGTAGGATCCGGCGACGCTGGTGACGGCAATGCGGATGCCGTCCACTGGGACATGTCGTGTCAGCTATTTTCGTTTCAAGTCTTGAACTTGAAGGGAAGCCAAGATGAGTTACTTCAGGGCCCAATAAGTCTCTCAGAGGATCAAAGACTACCAGATTGCCGTTTGAAATCCCACTCATGCAGACTGGCGATCTACGGGGGATGCGCTAGGATGCCCAGGTGGGCCAGGGGTGACAATAAGATTTTACTCACCATCCTGCTGGGTGCTTCCAGCTACAATCATCGACTGCTGGTTGGCGTTGAACTGTTTTTTCAGACAAGATGAGTCTTGAATCCCAGCTAGATGTCAAGGGGAAGCTTGACAAGCTTCAAATGTTCTCGTCCAGGCAGGGCAACAAGCTGGCCCAAAGAACGGTCGTTTGTCTGGAGGCACTCACCATGTTGTCAAAGCTGGTCCACTTGCTCATCGCGGGGAAGTTTGACCAAGGACCAGAGTACACCTTGCTAGCAGCGGGAAACTCGTTTGTCAGGTTCTTTGAGGGAGCGAAGTTGGTGCCATCTGCTTGTGGTATCGCAAGAGGAGCCGCAAGGGCAACAAGAGGGCTATAAGCCAGGAGGGTTAGGATGATCTGAATGATGAACATCTTGATGATAGGTGAGCTTTATATGAGTAGATGAAGAATAGCTTTAGTCCGTGACCAGTCTTGAGGACACTTGCTTGGTGTTTTGTTGGCAAAGGCTGCTAGAATGGGTGGTGGGCGCCAATGGTCTCAGGAAATTGCGTGTTGCTTGGTCCCTTGTCTATGGAGTCCTCTATTCACTATTGACTGCTCGAGACATCTCACAGGTTACTTGTGGAGTTGGTCATTAACAAGCTAGTGGGATCATACAGGAGTTTATTCGACTTCGCAGTGGCTTCACCCAGGTTCCACTGGTGGTGATGAAATGCTCAGCAATTGAGCCCATCTTGCAGGATTGGAACTGCACCAGATCTCATTTCAAGATCCTTCATTACCTTCCATGTCGCCATATGGAAGTAAGATTCCTGTTATGGAGTGCAAGTACGTGTTCCAGTAATGCATGTGAAGTGTTTGCAGTCATAGTGCCCGATGTATGTAAGCAACCATCTCAGTTTGGCACTGTCTTCTCGACCAACGTGCTTGAAGTACTGTATGTATTTGGAGAAGTACAATCTCTCGGAGTGTCCGGGGTTTTTTGCTCGATTATATCTGTTCGCCTAGGAAACCTTGTAGAGCTCACTGTCAGTACTGAAAGAAAGTCTTAAGAATCAGTGCTAAGTGAATCTGCAGTCAAGCTCACACCTGACAGTGGTGGCGGCTCGAGAGAGTCTGATTCTGCCTCGACGTGTAGCTAGGAGCTTGAAGTTTAGTGCCATCTACTATCCTCACTATTCAAGTGTTCACTTGAAGCACTAGAGCTCCCAAAGGTAGGTATGCTGTCAATCTTCAGTGCTGGCATGGTATCAAATGTGTTAATCGCAGTTGGAATACCCGAAATCTTCAGATTGATAATACTGAGAAGTCATGCACACAAAATCGAGTTAGACTTTGAACATGCTTGGGACTCTCTTTATCACCCTCTATCTCGGTGTGAATTTCTGGGGCTCAGACTTGTGTGAGTACAATTGTGTCAGAAAACAAGGGATGTTTGTGTTGGCAAACGACACAACAACATGATTACAATAGCAGTTGACTCAGATGTATTGCATGTGCAGGCTCATGCTGTTGTCGTCCTGACCTCTGTTACTGATTGCATCTGTACGGACTGAAGATCAACATTGCCTTGCGGTGCAAGAGTTTGGTTCATTTTGCTTGAAGCCCTTGGCTTCTGCTTGACTTGAATAGTCCACAAGTTTGATACTGGCAAGACTCCAAGGAACAACATTTGAATGCATGGATGCAAAGCCACCCTGAAATTCAAGGAAGCTGAGTTGTTGGAAAGTGTCTCACCATGTTGTGACTCAGAAGTTGAATATGGCAATGTTTACTTCATGCTGATGATCCCAACGTCGGATACGGGGCATATCAACCAACCAATGATCATCTTGCCAAGGCGGGCGTGCCCGTCATGGGTGCCGATCCGTAGCCCGCCATGAGTGCCGCTGAAGGCATGCAGGGGAAGCAGGTTTTCAGCGTATGGATATCCCGAACGGGAAATGATATGCAGCAGCTACAGTAGCCTTACCGCTTGTCGGTCACCCAACACGCCAGCACGCCAGCAGCGACACCGCTGAGGCCTCCTGGGTCATGAGACTGCCGGAGATCGGCCTGGTTGCTGGGTTCGCGCTGTCCTGACGTGTGAGGTGATCGGGGCAGGCTGGGCATTGGCTGGATGTGCAGAGATGGTGCTGTCGTGACGAGAGATCATCAATCCCGGTGTCTGCCCATCGCATGGATGGGCTCAGGCGTTTTTGATTAATGGCGAATAACAGGAAGTGCGCAGAACAGTCTGCAGTAGTGCAAAATTCGAGGGGATAAAATGTCCGCGAAGTCCACGAAGTAACGTCTGTATTTCGGCAGGCCATGCTTATTCGTCGCGGGTTAGAGGACGGTTGCAATGTCAAATGTTGTCTCACATGTCGTTGAAGGAAGTTCATGGCTGGTGCAGGCGGCTTGCAGTGGAGAGGACCCGCAGAAAGCCGAGAGTGGATGCGGTTTCAGGAGTGGCCTATCAATCAGATCGCCCTGAAGGCCCACCGGTTTGTTCTGGGCTGGTGTGGGTGTGGGGATCTGCGACATGGCGCCACACATCTATCTGGTCTGGGCGGGCGCGTCGCAACCCAAGCTCCCAAGCTATGATCTCACTGGCGAGCAACAAGGTCGGGCCCAGGTTGAGCTTTGGGGCTGGAAGCAGAGAGGGTTGACAGGGGTGGCAGGGCGACAGGGTGAGAAATAGTGTATCTGCTGCGTCGACTAGGGCGCTCGGAAATCGCTGCCCTGGCCGGTGATTTGAAGATGGGCTGATGACGAGCTGCCACGAGGACACGGCAGATCTGGGAGAAGGACCCAATTGTGGCTCCTGGACCAAGTGACCCGACCGGGGTGCGGCCCATGACGTACCACAGGGGCAGAATCTTGGAACTGGACGCAGGTCTCACAACGTCAAACAGCGGGCATGGCGAGATGATAGGTAACCGGTACTCATCCGAATAGCTTCGTACCTGGGTACCTGGGACCCATCTCCCCAGCTCCCATACCTATCCCTGGCAAACAAGGGGCTGGCGCACACGTCTGGGCTATGGATGTGACAGTGACTGGTCGAGACTGGCTCGCGGCCTGTTGAGGTGCAGAGCGTGCGACTCAGCGTGACTTTCGTGTGGCACCGCTGGCTGGCATGTGGAATAATAAATAGCTACTCTGCGGTACCTTCTATGCCGCCCTACCCCTCGTCGGCTCTCCCAACTTCCACAGCGACGAGACTGCTAAACAGTCTTGAATCGATTTATACGCGTCTCTCAACTTCGACCCAAGTCGACTGCCGACAAGCGTATCACCATGATCTTGACCGATCTTGTCTCCGTGATATTCCGCCTAGCGGAGGTACGCCTTCACCTGGATATCACCCAAGCCACACTCGGACATACCTGCTGACTCTTTCCGTAGCTGGCCTTTGCTGCCATCGTTGCTGGTATAACCGGGAACCATCTGCACGCGAGCCGGGGGCAGTCGTCCTGGACGCTGGGCCGGTTTATTTACACCGAGGTGGTGGCAGGGCTTTCCATTCTGCTGGCCCTCCTCTGGCTGCTCCCCTTCTCCGGCAGCTTCATCCACTGGCCCGTCGACCTCGTCATCTCGTTCTGCTGGTTCGCCGCCTTTGGCCTGCTGGTGGACTGGATCGGCGGCAGCTGTGGCGACACCTTCGACTGGAGCGGGCTCGGCTTCCGCGGCAACAACTGCGGCTCGTGGAAGGCCGACGAGGCCTTCGCCTTCCTGTCGGCCATCTGCTGGCTTGTCTCAGCCCTGATCGGCATCTACTGGGTGCGCCGCCATACTGCGAGCGGGACGGAGCCCACCCGGAGGAGGCGTTGGTACCGCCGTTCGCGCGTTTAAGCTGGAAGCCAGACGGGGTTGACATGTGATGTGGTTGGCGGCAACTCATCTGTCTTACTGGCGCCTTCCTAAATCTGTACACCGATGTGAATGGCTTCCGACCGCGATCTGTGGCTGACTTGGACTTTCTCTGCCGTCAAAGGAAGACTGTTGGCCACACACCCTTAATTGGGCTGCAACAAAGCAGTTTCCTGAGCCTGGTGTTCTCTTTCATGTCTTTAGATTACGTTGCAAAGGTCTCGCTGGTTGTTCTGGAGTGAGTTTCGACACAACTTTTTTTTTTGGTGGGGGGAAGGGGATGATACCACATGTGCAGGTGTAAAGATTGATACCCTTACTTGATACCACTTGAATAATAGCAAAGCACTTATCTGAGAGTGAAATCATTGGTGAAAATTTTGGATTTGAAATGCCAGGCTTGTTTCCTTAGGCTTTTCCCCTGCAAAGAATGACAGTTTGAACAGCCGAAGATAACCAATCAACTTGGGTGCTGCCTGGCTCCTTGGAGACACTTGCAACTACCCAGAGTGGAATCAGGGACTTTGCACTCTCGAAGGAGCACAGTCACTTGGGTATGGGAGCTCTTCCGTTACTGGACGTTGTCAATCGTTATCGTCTGAGAGCCATTTGAAGCAACAACATCCACTGACCCACGAACCGCCACAATGTCTTTTCTCTCCTTGCTGGGCTCCCTGTTGCCGACACGCTTTGTCGCCAACAACATCGACGAGCCTGAGGACGTCGCCATCATGGAAGAGTCCGACAAATTCCCTCAGTTTCCCAGGCTGCCCGCTGAGCTGCGCCACATGGTCATCACACAGGCGCTCTACGAGCACGAGGAAGCGATCCATCGCGTCGTCCTTCTCGACCCGTCCGCCTACCGCATCTTTCCAACCAAGGAACTCGCGACCATGCCCTCCCCTCTCCTCCTTGTCAACACCGAGTTCCGCAGCCTCGCGCTTAAAGTCTACACAAAAGTCGACGTCATTGACCTCGGCGCCCCCAAGGACGACCAGTATGGAGATGAACATGACTGGTACATCGTGCCAGATCGCCGCGAATACTTGATGCACAACTGTGACATCTTCGAACAGACTCATGACGAGGTGGATGATCACGGCGTGGACAAGGTGAGACCATTCCTCAGGGGTGGCTACTTCTCATCGTCTCAACCCAGACTCTGACCGGCTGCGCATAGGGTTGCCTGTACATCAATCCAGAAAAGGACACCTTCGTGACCGGTATCATCCCACGTCAGGTTGCACTTACAACCTTGTGCCGCTCTCTACCCGATGAACCCAATCCACCTTGGAAGATACCCCGGGACTTCGTCACGGACCAGCTCCAGGAAGACGACTCTGCCAAGATTACCACGATGCGGGAGCTCGAGTGGGACCTCGATGCGAGGTGCCTCTCCTGCGGTACGTGCTTGCTCTGCGGCCGCAGTCGCCGCCCGTGCTGCGCAGAGGATTTCTTCGATGAAAGGGGAGCAGAGTGGGATCCATACTATAGAGAAGATGTCTTCACCGGCGTCAAGAACTTCGGCTACTACCGATTGATCTCCCCTGACGACATGCAGGAATTTCTTTCAGCCTTCGTCCTCATGGGCGGGAAGCAATGCTTGGAAGAATGGCAGGAGAGATATCTAGAGTTTGATCTGACACGACTTCAGGAGTGATGGATTTGCGGCACTTGCACCGACCTGGGCCATTCGACCAAGGATCAAGGCGGAGGTCATTGTCGCTAATTCGGATTGTCGAGACCATAGTCGGCGTAGTTACCAATCAAGTATCGCCTCGTTGCTTCGTCACCGCAAGCCTCACCACAGAAGATCAATTCCAGCTTCAGGCCACCGTGTGACGTGCTGAAGGAATGTGAGAAGTCAGTGTTCATTTCCAGCCTCGAAAATTCTCAGCCGGACCAGAAGTCGATTCAAATTGGTCCACGTGTTACGGAGGGTCCAATTACGGCATTGCCTAGGCAGAAAGTTGCTGGTGATCATCACTTTGACGGAGGTTAGGCATCCTTGTTTTCGTTAAGCCATCCACCGCATGAGGGTGACAGCCGCGTGCAAGGAGTAGCCGGCCGCCCGGACAACTATACAAGCTAAAGAGGCAGCGAATCGAGCCGATGCGATACAGGCATTTGATTCCTGGCTTTTATTACTAGCCTTCGCAATAGGATGGGGCCAAGTAATGGCATGTTTGAATACAGATCGCATCTGATGACCAGATTAATAGGGTCTACCGAATTCAGGTCCTTCCAGAAATCCGATCATTCTGGGCGTTTGTGGAATGTATTTTGATGTTGGACATTCAACACAGCCCTCAATGCCGAAAAGAGGCCGGTGGTTCTTTATTCAATAGCAATGGGCACGGGGAATGTCCATAGAGAGCCCGGGGAGGCGACACGAGAAGTATTCGCCATTTCGTCTGGCTCTTCCGTCGAGGCAGCTGTTCATATATATATATGTACGGATTAGACGGTTCCCCATTCACACCGGCAAAAGCCACATACAAAGCGAATCCCGAGACTTTTTAGGGATCAGGGCATTACGAGAGAAGCAGGAATTGTCGTGCTCAACGAGTCAGGATTCGGAAGCGGAAACGCGCATGAACGAGCCTGTGTGCTCTAGAAAGCCAGGCAGAACGTGCATCTTGTCAGACGTCTGTCACACTAGATCAACGGGCCAACCTACCTTAACTTCCCGCGTGCTGAGTCGAGTATTCCCGGGGGATCTTGCGACTTGTCTGCTTCCAAGATGGGCATTTTGAAAAGTCCCGGTACATTGGGAGCCTTTTGTCGGGCGATGTTGATCATCTCGATTGACGCCGGCTGATGACGTGAGTGTGGCGAAGTCGGGAATTCTTGGGCTACGTAGCTACTGAAATCAATGCTGGATGCTGGGGGAAATTGCAGCTCACGCCACAGGTACCCCTCGGGAGTGGCTGTGCTGCGCCACGGAGGGTGATCGACGTTCCCGAAGGTTTGTTGTCGGTTGGGTTGCATTGCAGGCCGGGTTGGTCTGGGTCCTCCCAGCCAGTCAATACAGATTGTGGGCCCCTCCTTCGTTCATACTGACGACGTCCGTCTTGTCAAAGCCCAGAAGCTGCCGACCTCTGATTATCGTCAGTCAAAACCTCGCCCCAAAGTCTCAATGAGATGGCCTGTTTCGCTTATGGGGGTCTAGCGGCTGATCGCTTCCCCTAGAGCTCCCGGGCTAACCTCAGGCGACGTGCAAACTCCGTCATGGCCTTTCCTTTCCTTTCCTTTCCTTTCCGCGCCGCCTTTTGTCTCAGGCGGGAGCCCTACGGACCAAGTCTAGCCGGGCAGCCAGGCTGGCAACGGTGCACATCAGATTAGCTCGTGGAGTTGCATCTGCCCCATCGATCACTTACCCCTTGCCACCTTGTCGCAGGACGCGAGGCGTCTTTGTGGCGCCTCATGATCTCTTCTCGTTGCGGGTCTCTGCCTGCCTTGGTGTCTCCAAGCGGTAGTCCGTTTACATGCCCGCTCCCCTGCCTCGCCTCCTTCCTGGCCAGGGTTCCGAAGGGGGCTCCGGGTGACTAGCCCATCGAGATGACGGAGTGTCTGTCCCGGTGTACAACACCCCCCCGCGAAGGTACGTCCTCATGGGTGCTTGGGCCAGCCATTTACAGGTACCCCGGTACTCACATACTCATGGTATAATGACGACTGCGGGGTGGGAAGTATCTCATGTCCGGCCCAAGAGGCTAGCAGTCTTGACAATGCAGGTAAACATGTATGAGACTGCTTGCCTTGAGAAGACAAGCAAACATGTCGTTTGTTGGCCTCCAGTTTGAGCTCAGTATGATGCAATGGGAATCAGTCACCCATGCCAAAAGCAAGCCGGTGGTAACCTCCTACCATCCTGAAGCCAAACGCTCCATGTGTATATAATTGGCCATCCCCCCCCCCTCCGACTGCCACGAAAACATCATAACCATCCATCACACAACCTCAATCACAACTCACTTTTGATACCCCAATCTACCTTAAGCAATCTCACATCAACACAAACAACTACCACCATGTCTGGAATCATCAACAAGGTCAAGGACGCCCTCCACTCCGACAAGGCTCACGAGCAGCCCGAGGGAACACACGGTCCTCACTCCAGCCGCGCCGCCAACGCTGCCGACCCCCGTATCGACTCTGACCGTGACGGACGTGCCAAGTAAGCCTCCTTCCCTTCCGTCGAATTAAAAACTCAGCTAACACCCTTCAGCCCAGCCACAACCAGCACCCACGCCGGGACGTCTGGCCTCGGCAGCACCAGCCATGGCACCAGCAATGTGACGGGCTATGACGATCCCACCGGTAAGCACCATTTTTCGACCGTTCCACAACACTTTATGCTCCGTAGCAGGCGACTAACATATTTATAAGGCACCCACGGACCCCACGGCCGCGTTGGCAATGCAGTGGACCCTCGTGTCGACTCTGATGCGGACCACCGTGCCGCAGGCCACTCCGGTGGTCTAGGCTCGACGGGCACGCATGCCGGAGGCCTAGGCTCTACGGGCGCTCATTCTGGGGGCATCGGCTCGACGGGCACGCATGCCGGAGGCATTGGTTCGGCGGGAACGCACTCTAGTGGGCTCGGCTCGACGGGCACGCATGCCGGGACGACCGGACTCAGTAACATTGACCCAGCCGGTACCCGTAAGTATCATTCTCTTCCTTTTTTAATGGTCCCTCGTCTCTATGTCTTGCAACGCTCCGAAATGCAACACTTCAGGCATTATAGCAGACAACTAATAAGCTAGCAGATGGACCTCACGGCCGTGTTGGCTCTACGGGGACTCATCATGCTGGGGGTGTTGGCTCTACTGGCACACACATCGGCACGCCTGGTCCTGCGCCAACCACGGCCGGGCCTCACAAGGCAGATTTGCTCAATAAAGCCGACCCTCGCGTCGACTCTGATCTGGATGGATCCAAGACCGTCGGCGGCAACAAGACCTACCAGCAGTAAGTTCTTGTGTGAGTTCACTCTATTATTTATTTATGCACCCAATATTCCTGACCGGGTGACAACGATCCTGTAGCTAACCATACATATAGAACTGGCAACTCCTCACTCGCGCACAAGGACCCTACAGATGCTGCCCAAGTCCCTCCATCTGTGCTTCGCGAACATGTCGGTGACCCCGACATTGTCCACAACGACCCTCACCACGGTCATGATCAGAGGCATGGATCTGTGTCTCACCAGGAGGCACACGTTGTGGGAAAGACGGTTTAACGGATAGCGATTTGATTTGGGGATGGATGCTATTGCACCACTAGTGATCACGACTCCTAATTAGTCTCTAATACCAATACCCATACTTTTACCCTGACTAAACAACAAATTGTCCATGTCATGATACGAGTGAAATGATTTTGCCCCATCACCACATATATGACTAATTTTGTCTCGGCGGCAGCCATGTCAGCCATGTCAAAACAGCTAGCTGCCTTGACACAACTGTCTCGCATTCAAGGCCGGCTGAGAGCATAGGCAGGTGAGTTGTAATCCGTTGCGCAAAATAAGGTGGATGGGTTGGGGAGGCAGTTATCATGTCCATCCTCAGTTATACCCCTTCTCACTATTATATCTATCAGCCTTCGAGGTTTCTCATCCACTCGTCTCGTTGAAAACTAGGGAGAAGGTGTAGCAGATCTGCTGAGGCTGAAGCCTACTGTATGTCACAGGACATCCCACGGCAGATTAGCACGTGGGACGTTATCCTACGTGATCACTGTAGAAGCATTTTGCAAAAGGTCACCCCGAAGGATTGTCCGCTAGCTATGTGTGTATAAACTAGACGCCTTGCACACTGATAAATTGAGTACTTTGGAGACTTCACATAACCTGAGTTCTTGGTCCCCATGGCTCAGGCAGGATGGGTAAATCCATCCTGCCTGAAACACTCTTCGAAGGAATCAAGGAAGAAAATAGGGAAACTCGATATGGTTATGGTATCATTTGTGTTTGGCTGGCTATCACGTACGCGTACGGTATGTTTAGTGGGTAGTAGATTCGGTGTATGTAGGACGAGCCTTACTCGGGTATCCACTGCGCGGCCACAGCATCTATAGCAGACCACCTGGGTAGTGCTTACTGCCCAACCTGTTGTAGGATAAACCACCTACTGAACAATCTTCTGTAGGATGACCTCATATGGGATAGCCTCCTGTGGGATACTCTCTTATAGGATACCTTCCTGCCCTACCATAGGATACCCTCCCATAGGATACCCTCGTACATGATACCCTCGTACAGGATACCCTCCCGTGGAATAACCTCCTATGGGATAACGCATAATATCTAGGTAACCGGGAAGAAGGCAAGTAAGCCACAGGGGCTCCACAATCATGGTTGAAAACTTTCTAGTATGTGGCTGTATTACTGTACTGTAGTAATGTTTGTGAATGAAGGTGTGGCCGAATGGCTGCAACCTATGCCCTCGGCTATATGCCTATCTATGGTGGTTACGTGGGAACACATTCCAAAAATATAAAAATATATACCCCTGATGATTCAACTCGTCACTCACAAAGCCTGCCTTGAGCCAGTGATATAACTTCAGGGGCCCGCCCCAGGCCAACTATGCCGACAGATTCCCCTCCTGCAACACCACCTAGCCGGACCCTCATGTCCCTCAGCAGTTTCGCTCTTGTGTTGGCATCAAGTGTGCTTCCCGGGTTCGGAAGGCTCAGGGCACCGGTGTTGTATGACAAGCCCATCAAGGGATCAAATACATCCGGACCTCTCGTCCGCAGGCCCATGATCATCCCTACCAACCCGGTGATGGTTAACACGAGGGACGATATTACTAATACCGTTACATAGGCATAGTCGGCTTTGTAGATGGCATTCTTTTGTGTGACTAACGCCTCGGTAGAGGCACCGACGAACGGGGCACCACTATCAACAAGATTGGTGACATATTCGCCGCCCCCGAAGTCCGGGTTTGTCGAAACATTGTATTCCGCCGCTGCCGCAAATAGACCATTTGCGGGAGAGTGAGGTGGTCCGTAATCCATAGATTCAACGCTGGGCAAGGAACCGGCGAACCCATAGAACGAGTAGAGAAGGTGTATCGCTGAGTTTAGGAGCAGAGTAATCCTTGCTGACAATATATCCAGTCCTATATTTGCGAGGTTGGGCCAGTCGGCTTCCGTAATATTGTACATGGCATTGGCGCGGCTCACAGGAATTGTGGATGTGTCGCTCAAGAAGAGTTCTAACAATGTAGGGCTCCCCATTCTTTTTCCGTTCGCCTCTTTTAACGTGTCCAGTGCAAGTTCTCCCCAGAGATCAAAGACCGTTATGTTTACTGGACGGTGATCAGTTGTTGACGGCCGGGTTTTGATGGCTCTGCAAAGCCCTTCCTCGCACACAATATGCGTCTCGGTAAGCACCAGTGTGACCACCGACGACACAGTCGTCCCTCTTCTTGGCTGTTTGAATCGTACGATTTTGGCTCCACTGAGTGAATCCCGAGAGAGTTGCGACGCGTTGGGTTAGGTCCAAGGCGGTCCCAGGAGGCGATTTGCCCTGATCGGTTTTATTTCATCGTAGGGATCGAGATAAATGGGACACGCGCATGTAGCCTCGATAGTTGAAGTAGCCGATGAATTTTCATTCACCCGCTCAACAGCCACAGTGCCGAATTCCACATAGGCGGACTCAATTCCAAATTCCACCGTCCCATGATCTGGAATACCCAAAAGAGGCAAGCCAAACAACGAACTGAATGATTCCACCGTAGGGGATTGAGAAACTTGGATCCACCCGTTATCATCGGCGCTTGATCAATTCAATGTATTGAGCCGTGAGATTTTGGGATTATCCCACAAAATCCCTAGGACCAGATTTCGTCTCGACATTTTGCATAAGTGCGGCAGTGAGAGAATTCGTCATTGAGAATGGGAAATCCTCTTTGTTTAGCCCGGGAATGATATCGTAGCCTTCGACTAGTGTCCTGTAGGTGAATGACAACCCAAGAGGCTCGGTATCCATATAACGTATGGTGGTAGAACTGAGGGAGGTCTTATTTGTATGATACAATACCCTGAGGGAAGCCTGGCCTCCAGCTGGAGACATAGCCCAGAGAATGCCCATGAGAATTGTTGGTAGTGAGAAGGCACCGACTGACCACTGAAGGAGGAAAGCGTCGAACACTGTCTTGGTGGACAAGAAGGCCCGGAGCGTCTATTAGGGAAACATGTGAGCATAACCGAGCTACAAATTGTTGCGTTAGGAGGCGTGGTAGTAATTGTTCGACCTACCGACACTTTTATCCCTTTCTCGCTTTTAAATCTGCCAATAGTCTTGAGGGCTCGGCCAACCAGTGCCGCAAATACAATAGGAAATACAGTCGGTCCCAGTCTTGCTGCTTGTTCGATCAGCCTTCCACTCTTCTCGCCAACACCCTTGCCGTTCACTGCAAGAGCTCCTATTGCGAGAGCCAGAAATAAGAGGGCAAAGAAGAGTAGAGCAATATCAAGAGCAATTGAGACGAATCTTGCCGTCCATGTTTGTGTGAGTGGTAGTGGGTGGTCTGGCCATTCGGGAATCTTGAATACTGCGGATGACTGATAACTGAGGGCGAGATCTTGGTGAGAAGCCACAGCGTCCACATGTTGCCACTGTGTCGATCCCGAAACCCTGGTTGCTACCTGTGAGCGAACAGGGTGACCTTGCCCGTCTGTCTGTTCAGGTAATAGCTGTTCGCGTAGCTCACGCGATGTGTCGGTCATCTTCACTCGTACAGTTCACAATCACGGTCGAGGAGCTTCAGGATGGGAACAGCTGCAATCTGGTGATGGAGTGATCTGCAGTGGAAAAAGAAATGGCAGTGTCGGTTAGTCTTGACTTCGAAGATTCCTAGATGTGCGAGATGCCGCAGAGAGGCACTCCAGGGCTGCTGCTGTATTTACTAAGAATGATCGAAATGAATCGGACGAATGATTAAGGTAGTTGGCTGCTTTGAGCCACCAGAGGACTGATAAATGACCGATAGCACATCCCATCAGGCTGTAGCATAGCCTCAAAACCCGGACTGTATATGTCACGCAAACTCAGCCGCTGTGAATCGTAGGACATATACAAAGACTACTGTACATGCTACTGGATCGTCGGTTGCTTGTGAACCCACCAACCAATTACTTCCACAGCACGAGCTTAGTTGATCCGAACGGCTATGGCAGTGCAATAGTGTTGATTTAGGCAAGCGCAGATCGAAAATCGTGGCCCCCAATTAACGGCCGTAGCACATGCACTGAAATTTTGTGTAATACTCATCCAGGCGGTGCAGACAAAGCTGCACTTTGAGCACATACAAGTATTCTGATCTGGCCGAGGATGGGGACCTTTGAAATGCCAAGTAACTATATTTATGAAAAAATATGCACTATATGAAGATGCCATGGGAAGGCGCGGCATATTTGTACTGGCTCGACATCCCACCAACTTCTGTGGTTGGTCGACCTTCGGGGAGCGTTCGTGATCATGCATACATGCAACCTTTTTTTATTCGATTTTCTTTTGGGAGGCCACCTGGCGAAGACGACTGATATTAACACCACCGTGACCTTTTCAGAGGTTCATTGAACAATTGCAAACGGTTCGCCAAGCTGGCATGGTAGGTTCTGGACCCGAATTGTCCTTCAGAAGAGGAATCTGACTTTGCTGTGAGTGAACCGCACGATCGCAATTTGAGAAGAAACTGCGCTAGGCCTAGAATCAGGAGCACGCTGCAGCTCCTCTTACGTGGCGCGACGCTTTACAACATATCAAGGATGTACAGCGTGGTTGTTTTCACCAGCCACGAAATCTATAGCTAAAGTTCACGCGCAATACAAACGGCGCTCTCACGAAGAGGATCAAGTTGGAGAGAAAACGAATCTTCTGGCGCTTGAACTCATCGGCACGCGATTTTTCATCCAGTTTCAACGCCTTGATGGTATGATTTTCCCTATATGTGCACGTACACAAAGACCAAGTGCATCGGGAGAAAAGCCACACATCTACATTCATCCGTGCTCTATTTCGAATGACGACGAAAGGCCAATAAAATCAATTCTCTGAGTATGGCTGCTCAAACCCATCAATCTTAACCATTAACTGCCCAAATCATTCCTGGACTGTATTCTCACATACCGGGGAACGCTTTGTGGTGGCGCAGCACACCTATGGACCCAAAGCCATTCCAACCCCCCAATACTAGCCATCTATGAGCAGTACACGCAGCAAAGACTTCATCGT
Organism: Diaporthe sp. PMI_573; assembly: GCA_021399435.1. Classification (NCBI taxonomy): domain Eukaryota; kingdom Fungi; phylum Ascomycota; class Sordariomycetes; order Diaporthales; family Diaporthaceae; genus Diaporthe; species Diaporthe sp. PMI_573. The sequence continues at coordinate 1,757,548 of JAJTUP010000002.1, read as the reverse complement.
AATGCACAATGTCGGTACAGCCGAATTCACCTATAGTAGTATCCTCAACACTGGAAGAGATGGATGAATACTCTTCAATTCGGTGTACTATCAGAATGGGCTCTGATTGTTCAAGTCACTGTTTACATCGACTCAATGCTAAAATTGTCACTTTGGGAAACCTACCAGCATAAGTGCGCGTTTTCGTAGAATTGGAAGTCGTGCTAGGTTCCCACCTTCCGTCAACAACGCACCAAGCCACCTGGCGTCGAATGCATAGTGAGTCCCGAGTACCGCCAGGAGAGCAGGACGTCTCGATGACGAGCCTACAGCACGTAACGGGGCATGTTGCCTGGCTTAGTGCCACTGTTCGCACTCCACAACAAAGACACTGTCAAGCATGCGATTAACCAGTAGCAAAGGGCATACTGTGTACACAATGAGACCCACTGGATTAGACTTCGCATCAAGAGCGAGTTAGAGACCAATACAGCACATACCGACATGGACAGCTCGAAACGGTCGGTCGCGTGCAAGCTTCCGTGGGGTGGCAACCCTCGCCTATTTGCCTTGGGAAAATAAGGTTCAGTAGGCCAGGCACCCCCGAGCCCGCGGAGGGTGTCGATCCCTCCCTATCCTGAATGCCCCTGCGCACGCGGCGGAAGGGGCGGGAGCGTAGAAATGAGAAATGAGAAGAAGAAGAAAACTCACTCGCTCTTGGCTCGTGCGGGCGGACATGGGCTGGCCTGTTGACGGTGGCTGGACAGGACAGGCAGGTCAGCGCTGTGTTCGGTAATTGCGTAGGCGCGCGTGTGTGTGTGTGCACGGGGCGGGGTGGATTGGATTCCCACCGGCAGAGGTTGCATGTCTTGTAACACGAGGGAGCGGAGATTAAACTTTGTCGTCCCTCGGGGAGGATGAATGGTACCAATTGCCTTTTTTTTTCCCCTTCTCTCTCCCTTACTCTTATTGCATTGACTCGGGAATTGGCATTGGAGGGATATCTCGCGCGCGCATGCGCACGCGCAACCTTAGCAGTCGTGGCAACCGTCGACGGTGAAGCTTCGAGGCTAGAGCTGCGTGGTTGCAGTGACGACGGGACGCGACGGGATCCTCGGCTGGGGGATCCCCAGGGTTGTGGGCTGTACTGTACATGCTGTACAAGTCGATTTGATGTCGTCCGATTGTGAGCAGGCAAAGGTCTCGAAGCGTGGCTGAAGAGTACTGTGCGTGACATGGTTTTGACGTGCTACACAAATAGCAGCATCCCAGACGTAGATCATACCCTCGCTTATCTCGCGTCACGCAGAGGACGGGCGGACTGGCGAACGACAGCAGCACCTGGCTGTGGATGGCATGTGCACGGAGACGCCTCAGGCCGCACCTGTTACAAAGCACAACAAACGGGCGCTATAAATCCCGCGTATCAGATCCTCAGACAAGATTTGTTGGGGGGCCACTTGGTGCACACTGTGAGCGGAGGGGTTGGTGTTTCCCGCCCCGGCCCAGAGGTCCGTTACGAGGCAGTTGCTCCGCGCTTGGACTGACAACTGTCATGGAAACCCAATTGAGGGACGGCGTCGTAGTCTTTCCCGAGCATCTCTAAAGCTTCCTCTGGGCGCTCGGGACTGTTTCGACTTTTCTTCGGGGCTATGGGCAGAGCAGGGCAGGGCAGCAGGTCGAATTGCCCGAGTGGCTCTTCAGCTTCGGCATTGGGAAGACAAAGTGGTTGCCGGGCTGGGCGTTGACAGGCACCCCCGTGAAGACGACTGGCTGCTGGCAATGTCGCGAGGCCGCCTCGTTTCTGCTCCCTGTTTCCCGACTAGAAACCCCCCCACAGCCACGTGGTCTTGGCAGCCAACTTCCTGGGTGGGTGTAACCCTTTCTGCTTTGAGCCCACACTTGCTCGAGCGTGTACATAACGGTATGTGCACTCTGAAAAACCGGCATGTGTTGGTGGGGGCTGGCGTTGCAACGTGACGCATGCCGCGAGGATTGCAAGTTGAAAACGGAGGTGACCGAGGTGGTAGCGGTGGACTTGATTTTGAGGAAGCATCTAAGCATCGATGCATCCAAGCATCGAGGCAGGGCGGCTGAGGCCATCGACCGTTTACGCTAGACGGGCCAAGACGGGGGAGTGACGGAGCGAAGGGTCCCTTATCGGTTATCGCTGGCGCGACCTCACGCACGAGTTGCTCCCTGCTGCACTCTCCGCTCCGTCCTGCTCGGCTCACCGTCTGCAAGCAACATGTCACCTGTCAACATCCGCCCTCCCGAGATCACATGCAGCCCTGCCGCCCGAGCCTGACTTCACTTGCATAGCTCGCACGTCACGTCACGTCACGTCACGTCACGCCGCGCCGCGCCGCGCCAGAGACCGCTGTTGCTTGCCCTGCAGCCTTGGTCGACTCCGAGCCTGCGAAGGACCGATGCGTCGTCAGTGACCCTCGACGCTACACGCACGCCTGGACACGCAGTACGACAGTCCGACAGTCCGACAGTACGACTATAGGCATGGCCAGGCCTCGAGCGCTGCTCATCTCGAAATAGAACCTTACGCAGTCCCCAATCGGCTTGCTCTGTCCTCTGCTCCCCTTTATACCGTCACAGTGTGCTGTCGGGCAGCTGGCAGCCTGGCCATTCGGAAGTCTTCACGCTCCATCGCCACCTGCCCCCTGTCTCCTGTTTGGCCTTCCCGACCACTCACCCTCTTCATTGTCCTGCTGCCCACGCGCCTCCATAGCCAAAGCATCAAGCTGGCCGCCCCCCCCGGCCCAGCACCACTGATGGCCTCATCACCCTCTCCGTTGTCGCCTGTTCCCGGCGAGCAATCAGCCGAGGCGCATACGGCTGCGGGCATCCCGCAGGCCCTCTGGAACTTGCGCGTGCCCCTGTACATCACCCGCAAGGCCGCTCCTAGCACCCCCTTCATCGCCTCTGTCCCGCGCTTCAGCTACCTCGCCCAGCTCCTACCGAGATTGTCGTCCTTTTTTGGCGCCCCCTGCAGCAGTTTCCACCATGAGGAGGTCCAGATGCGGAACCTGACCGTCGGTCTGCTCGTCGATCTCTACCAGCCGAACCTGCCGTGGAAGCTGCACGTCGGCGATGGGGACGAATGGGACATTGGGGACACCTTTCTCAACGGCGTCAAGGAGGTGAGTGCACGTCTCGCCGCCGCGCCCGTCCCTGGGACCAGGGGACGGGCCACGCATCATGGCCAGACCGGGCATTTCCCGGCCAGGTCAAGGTCCTGCTCAGGGGGGGTCGACAATCTTGGGACGGCCGAGGCTGACCACGCGACTTGGGCTGCTTTCCCAAATAGGCAGACTTCGTGCGCAACGGCAACGCAAAGCAGATCATGAGCCTCTCAAAGGACCACACCACCGCCCTGTGGAACGCGGTCCAGGACAGTACGTGTCATGCTCTCTTATCTCCCCACCCTGTCTCATTTCATCCACCCTCTTTCCTCCAAGAGCCGCGTCTCCACACAGCTGCAGCGCTCTTGTCGCTTTTCGTCCATCTGCTCCGGCGCTCAGATCTCCCCTTACCCACTCCGCCTCGCTTGGACAGGTCCAGCATCATAGCATCATGCACGTCACCGCGTCAAGCTGACTGACAGGCGGCCTGCCTGCTCCTTTCATCTCTGACACGGTGGGGGGTTGCGGGGGCCCCGTCACGGCTATCAAGTCCTGCACGCCATCGAGGATCCGCAGCCATCCACGGCAGAGTGCAAACTGCTGGGCTTTGACCTTGCTAATTGCTCGCTTAGACGACTACGCCTCCTTCTCCAAGGTCAACTCGCAGCTCTTGAACCCGCCGACACCGCTCAAACACGTCCCAATTCGCATATACATCCCTTCCTCACCGCCAGACCCCTCCACCACCACCGGGGCGGCGTCCGCGGCGCCTGGCAGCTTCAGGGTGTTGCAGTCGCTCGTGCCCCCTCGGTCGGCAAATCGTGAGTGACAACTGTCGCGCGCCCATCATCTGGGACCCCCCATCCACCTCTCCCCCCTGCCCTGCCCTGCCCTGCCATGTCTTCCTCCCCCCAATATCCTGTTTCGTTTCACGCTTGACAACTCACCACCCTGGCCCCCACCCCTCCAGGTAGCCCACAGACCCTCGGCCCCGTGCTGCGCGGCCTGCTGCCGTCCCTGTTCCCGAGCAGCCGCGACCCCGTGCTGGCCAACGTCGTCCTGCACGGCGCGCCGGTCCCCTTCTCCGCGCCCCTGGAGGAGCTGATGCGCGAGGCGGCCTACCCAGACGGGTGGATTTGTCTGATCATCACGTTGCTGTGAGCAAAATTCTTTTCGGTGACATCTAATCCGTTCGCCCTGTCCGTCCGCGGAGGAGCTGGGCCATGTGCTGGTTTTCGGCGTTTGAGGTATGATCGGGCTGGTTTCAGAGAACTTTATCCATAGATAGAAAGATAGGCAGGAGTTAGCTACCCACCACGGGGCATTTTATGTCAAGCCTCGGGGGGGGGGTTGGGATTTGATCAATACGAACAGGGAGAGGCCAAAGGAGCCTTTTCCCTTGTCTACACAGACGTCCATCGTGCGGCAGCAAACAAAAAGGACAGGGAGGACCTAGGGGGGGGGGGAGGGCATATGATTATCCAATTACGGACCGCGAGTTCTAAATCTGTGTCTGTATGTGTGCGCGTCAAGATACTCCGGCGCGCCACCCAGCCACTCACTCACTGCCCCCGTTGGCTCTGACTGATTCGCGAGATCTCTGTTGTTTTCCCAAACTTCTAGGTCTCCTATCAACAGGGCCCCATTTGGCACATACTGCTATATCAACACACATGCGCACGGCAACTCCTTGCCCTCCCTCTCCCCACTTGTTAAAAAAAAGGAACACAAGCGATCCAAGGCTAGATGATGCGGGAGAGAGCGAGCGCGCAAACAATGACATGTAGAGGTTAAAAACCCCAAGTAACCAACAGGAAACGTGTCCGGACATGAGTGGTATCTCCTCCCATCCCACCCTCTCTTTTTGAATGATGATGATGGAACAGGGAACGTGATGCAATCCAAAAAGGAAGAAAACAAAGTGGAAAAAAAAGTGAAAATGTCCAAAATCCGTACAGACCAGACCATACCAGAGTGCCCGCCATATGTTTTGTTTTCGCTATGCAACCGTGCCAGTTTCCTCCTCTCCCACCATGTAGAACCCCCCGTAGTACCAATTGTTGATTCCCGTCTCCTCCTCCATTTGTCCCACTGGGTATTATTAAGTGAAGCCAGAGAACCCCTTATGACTGTTGTGCGAGTGACGATGTTGCTGCTCAGACTGGTTGCTTCATCCCCTGGGCGCGAACCCTGAAAGACTTTTGACGATGCTCTACCTTGTCATTCCACCCTTTACATTTCCTATGCTATCCCTGGTGACACCCACTCTTTCTCCATCTCCTTTAAGCCGTTCAATTTCTGTCGATAAGGAATGTGTCATCGTAATGATAGTACTTGTTCAATAAGCACCATGCACACGGCTTATTGGATCAACCTCGGCACACAGGGCTGTTGGGTTGCGGATCTTCAATGCACCTCGGTCGGGTCGCGTTTGTCGCCCTCTCCTTCCTGTTTCGCCGAAAGTTCCAGCCCAATATAGTCGAAATGCCGTATTGGCTCTGCCTTCGAACATAACGTGCTATACGTAAAACAAAGAGAATTCAGGTGTCGAGTGGTGACATCTTTCCTCAGATCAAACACAATTCCCATGCCTAGTACTCCATTGGAGTAGGGTGGCTTTGTGTCAGATCAACTGGTGTGATCGGGCTAGGGCCGGATCCCGAGTGAGGTGTTGGTCCGTTGGATGCGTACGACGGCATAGTGAGGTTGTCGTAGGGTCCTGGCGGCACAAGGGTCGGTATCATGCGAGCCAACTGCTCCTTAGTGGGCAATCCCTCCTCCAACCCTTGGAGGACGCGAAGGTCAACAGCCAGACTGCTAGAGTCTTGGGCCACAATCTCGAACCAATCGATCGTTTTCCTCAAGAGCTCTCGTAGCTGGCCTTCGTTGACGTAAATCCCCAGGACCGGATCGTGGTAAGCAGCAGTGAGCGTGATAAGGTTGCCCCATTGCCTTTGGTGAAGTCAGCATATCACGATCAGTTGACGGGAGTAGGGGAAGTTGGACACATACGCGTGCGCTGTTCCAAAAACATTGGTGATAATGAAGCGTCTGTCCTCCAGACCGTGGAAAGCCATAGTACTCTTGATGACAGCATCGATGCCCTTTCTTGCGTTTTCGAAAACGACCTGGTCAATGTCACTTGGACTTCTCGCGTCGCTTCTCACCGTGGCCCAGCCGCCCGCGTCTTCGTGCGGAATAGCTCGCTCCGACTCTTCCGAAAAGTCATTCTGGCGCTTATGCCCAAAGTCCAGCACCGTCTTGATCGATGGACGGTAGGTGATGACGTTGGCACCCCAGAATTTGGCCCTGATGCGTGCCGACAGGATGTCTCTCGCTGGTGGGTCGTCCCTGTCAAATTTGTACTCTCCCAGCCACAACGTGCTGTTTTCTCCTAGGTCATTTTCGATCTCGGCCAGGATTTCCTTCTGCGTTTCAGCGTTAGGCTTGTTGTTGGGATCATAGAGAGAGCCGGAGATTCTGTTGAGCCGTTTCCGCAAGTAGAGCTGGGCAGCGTAGCTGTACGCAACTTCATCTGCGAAGCCCAGCGCTTCTTGCATCACAATGAGATCCGGGTACGGCAGAATGTCTTCATACTGGAGAATTCCAGAAGGAACGAGGTTCAACTCGGCGAGAATGTCACTGCGGCAAGTCAGACAAGTGGCCTAGCACACCAGAGATCAGGGCAGATCACTTACCTCTCTAGTTGACAACAAGTCCAGAAGGCGACGAGAAGCTTAGTGTCTATAACAGCAGTCTTCTCTGACTCGAGATCCCTGTACGGCCCGGGGTGTCTTAACGCTTCGGCTGCCCGTGCAACCTTCTTGCTTAATCGGTCCATGGATCTGCGGGTGTCAGCAGGCATTCTCCGCGGCAGGAAATCTTTCGTTCACTTACGGTTGAAGTTTGTCAATGATTGCCGAGCATGCAAACCTAATGTGACGAAAGCTCGGGATCACGCGTCCGAGCTGCCCGTAATAGAGACAGGCAAGAATGTGGGCCTGGATGTAGTTCAGCTTGTAACTGCCCAAGTGGTTGCCCAAGATATCAGTCGCATAGGCGAAGTACTCGAGACCAGGTATGATTTCGTAGTTCTTCTTTGGTGGTGCAGGAGAAGCGGCACTTGTTGGTGCTTGCACTCCAGAAGCCTGCACCGAAGAGCGTCGACTGGCACCCGGGCGTTCCTGGTCTTTTGGTGAAGGCAATCCAGCCTGCCCAGGAGACTGAGAGAGAGCGCTGGACGGGGGAGAGCCATGGTTTGGTGAGGTGATGTGGCCATTTCGGACAAGTGGTGACCCCGAATTCGGTGCCTCTTTCTCTGGCGGGTCTGGCAGCTTTCGGTCCCTCCACAGGCAGATTTTGCCCAGAGCAAGAACAAGCAGGACCAACGCGTGCTGGACAGAGCGTTGGGGCTTCGTTCTCTTCGGCGCCGGTCCAGATTCCACGCCGTTGGGGACGGGCGAACGTTTGCGCTTCTTTTCGTGCTCAAATGATGGCTGAGTCGGCCGGTCTTGGTAGTTAGTGAATGCGGCAACCTGCCTATGTTTCCTGGTACCACCCGGGTTACTTGAGACTTCGTCCAAGAATGTATAAATGATGGCGTCGAGGTCTCCTGGAGGAATCAAGGGGTGCATGTTCTGTATGTATTTCTTGTAGGCGTCAACGTAAGTATGGACCTTTACTTGATCAAAGTCCAATACGCCCTCGGCACGACTTTGGGCTCGCAAGTCGGCCGGGTAGCCACCGGGTGGAGACAGACCCCCAATCGGACCCCAGTCGGTACCACCAGACGGGGATGGGTGATCGCCAACCGAGGCATCGTCTGGTATGTCCATATGCTCGTACGTAGAATCGCGTTCTGCTGCACGCGAGGTCGACCCTTCACCGCGCCCGAAAAGAGGTAATTCGCCGCGGTCTTCTTCGTATCGCTGAGGGTAGGACTCGATGTATTTGATGTGCTCGCGATCCAGCAGCGGCTTCACAAGCTTCCTAACAGCAGGCCACATCAGAAGTCGCCCCGCCGGAGTCGTGTGGTTGTGAGGGAATGGCGCTGGCAGCGGCTGAACTGGACTTCCGGGTGGTTCCTCGTTCTCCTCCTCGTTCTCCAACGCCCGCATCCGTCTGGCTGCGACATGTGGGTCCGGCGCGCCGTTCACTACAGCGTCTCCTGGCGAGGAAGAAGGAGTTTCGTCGACCTCCGCAAGCGGTTGTGGAGTCACTGCTCTCGGCTCCTCTTTGACGTACTCGTCTAGTTCTGTCGGCCCCTGCATGCTATGGGAAGACCCGGTTCGAATCACGCCCTTGAGCTCCCGGATTTCGGATCTCACTTCGCCCAGACCGGCAGTAAACTTCTCGTCATACGACTGCAGCATGCTCTTCATGGCATCCAGTATGTCTTGCGTTGCCTTGTCTTGCCTATAGGGTCGTGGGTTAGAGAACACCGGGAATCATCCCACAGAGGTAGACTGCACTCACTGCTTGGGGGCTGGATCGCGATATTGACAGTTGATGTTTTTGTCAGTACAGTTTTTGCAGGGCTTGTTCTCGTCGCATTTCGCCTTGAGCTGTCGACAGCTCTCACATGCCTAGGGTTCTGTAAGCGGGACCGTTCAACTCGACCAAGTATGGCAGATTTCGAGGACGTACCTGCGATGCCCTCTGAGATTTTCTTTTGCTCGCGGAAGTGTACGTGGTGATGGGATAGGGGCCTTCTGGCCCCATCGGCGGGGCGTACATTGGACTCTGGTCATACGGGGTAGGTGGTGGCTGAGGATGAGGCGGCAACGGCGTGGGAGGCGGAGGAGGGTAGTTCTGATGCCGGTACATCTGCCCCGGACCGTTGTCGTAACTCATGTGCCTCCTCTCCTCCATATGGCCCGGAGGATGGGGGCCAACATGCGGAGGGGGAGGCGGGAGAGGCTGCTCGGGGCCGTTGCCGGTGGAGTTGGGCCTGCGTAGCTGGGGCAGCGTGACGTCGTCGGATTCTCTCTTCACCATAGACTCTCGGTTCGCAGGTTGATATCCAGGAGGCGGGTACTGTTGATGCGCTGGGGAGGGAGGGGGCTGGTGATGGGTGTCCTGGATGTGAGAGTACCTCTCAGGCTCATGTTGTCGGCGGTCATCAAAGTGCTGCGGTGGCGGCGGCTGATGAGGCGCGTGTAGTTCTTGAGGACGGTGAGGAAAGTTATGGGGTGGGTGAGAGAGATGCGGTGAGGGCGAGTACTGAGAAGAGGTAGGAGGAGGAAGAGATGGTGTGTGCGGATGGTGGGCAGCAGATAAAGGTGGTCCGGGATGCGGCAGCGAGACACCATGACCATGATGTGATGGCCCCGCTGGCCACGAGGGAGGACCAGTCGAGAGGCGCGGCCGCTTGCTTTCATGCCCTTGGTCCATGCTTCAAGGAGGTAAGGTATATGTGAAGCAGGTACATGAATACCTGGACCCCGGAAAAGAGATGAAATTTGAGAACGAGTTAGGGCACCGTGTCTGGGGGGAGGGGGGGTAGAGCAGCTCAGCACAGAGCAAGCCTCAGAGCAAGAGGAGCACAGCCAACAGCAACGGCGCAAAGTCAGGCAGCAAGCGCAGCCGCGGAGGCCATGGGGTGGATGCCCGTGTGCGACTCTACGGGCAGATCGCCCAGGACTCTTCTTTTGGCAGCACTGGGAGGTACAAGGAGTGAGGGCGGAGAGGGCAAGTCTCGAAGGGTGAACGACAAGGAAATCTGGGCCTGAGACCTGAGACTTAGAAGCCGGGGCCGGGACCGGGAGCTGGGAGGAGCTGCTGGGAGGTGGAAGCTGAGGAGCTGGTGGACGTGCTGCGCCTGAGAGCGAGAGCCAGAGCAAGAGCGAGAGCTTGGTGATGAGCCGGGATCAGACTGGACAAGGGTAGGCAGAGAGATTCGAGAAGGCCAAGGTCCTGGTCGGTAAGAGGTACGTATCCGAGGCGGGCGCGGCAATACGTAGTACTGTGAGAGAAACCGGCCGTGGACCGTACGGGTTGGCGATGGAGGAATGTGCGCAAGGCCTCGGGGGCGTCGAGCGATCAAGGCACAATTACTGTGTGATCGATCGAGTCCGGGGTTGGGATGGATCGTGGAGCTTGCAGTCTTATTGGCCTGGACAAAGCGATATTTGACCAGCAGATGCCGAGATGTGGTCGTGCTTGCGCTTTGCTGTTGCTTGTTACGGCAGCAGACTGGGTAGAAACGGCCCAGGCAGGGCGAGGCAGGCCTGAGTGTGGGCTTCCGGGAGGTATGGATGGTGCAGGCCAGGTCAGGGAGCAAATAAGCGCACTGCGGATGGAGTGCGAGCTTGCGAGGCCTGAGGGTGACTCCGTATGGTACGGGGACAGGATCAGGATCTCGTCAAAACGTGGTCGGTGGCGCGTGTGCGAAAAGCCCGGCAGCTTGTAGTGATTGTGCGTCAGAGGTCCAGGCCGGCACAAGGTTTAGGTTTGAAGGAGGCAGACAGTTGAGTGTGGTATGTAGTAGTGTAGCTGGACTGGGCATAGGCTTGAGCCTGCATGCGTGCAAGGTAAGGTAAGGTAGCAGTCAGGCAAGGTAAGGCAAGGTAAGCTTGAGGCGTTGAGGTAGCGCTGCGTATCGAACCGTAGCGTCGTCCAGAGTCGTCGCGCGCGGGGGGACAGGATAAGCACGAGACTGATCGACGGTTGGGCAGCGATGAGCCAGAGACAGGAACAGTCCCAGATCCTGCTTGGTTCAACAGGGTACGAGGCAGTGGCTTTGCTGCGTCTGCTCGCTGGCTGACTGATGCAAGAAGCAGCAGCAGCAGTGGGAGGTGGGCAGGTGGGCAGGTGGGCAGCAGGTGGCAGCAGCAGCGAGCGGGTGCAGGGACGGCGACGCTGCGGGTGACGGCGACGGTGGCACTTTTGGACAGACCACTCTCCCGGCGCCCAGGAACTGGAACTGGAACAGGAACAGGAACAGAAACTGGAAACCAAAATAACTGGACTGGACCTGGACCTGGGCTGGGCTGGACGGGACAGCACAGGAGAGGGACAAGCCACAGCACGCGCCAGGTTTTGACCGGTCAAGTACGCACTGGCCGAGGAACAAACGAGCTAGGGTTTTGGCACGTCTGTGGATTTTGAGAGCGGTGGATCCTGGCGAGATGGAGGAAGGAAATGCCGAAATCGAGGGCCAAGCGAAAACTCAGAAAAAGAGTCGAGCGTCTGGGTGGGGAGAGGGGGACGACGACAACGAGCTCTGTCTGCATGTGTATGTCTCCGTCTCTGTCTTGTCTATCTGCCTGCCTGCCTGCCTGCCTGCCTGCCTGCCAATAGACTCGACTGGACGGGCGACTGGACGGGACGAGAGGTGAGCGAGAGAGGTGGGATGGAAGGGTGGGAAAAAAAAATGCCAGGTGCATCAACGTTTCGCGACGCGACCGGGCAGTGCGATGCGATACGATACAGTACGATGCAATGCAATGCGATTTGATGGCAGAGGACCGGAGAATTGACTCGGCTCGACTCGACTCGAAGCCAGGGAGAGAGAAAGAGTCCCTCAATCAGTCAATCATCAATCATCAATCATCAAACCGTTACCAGCCTCTGCACAGTACCTACACTAGGAGCTCCAGTTGCAAAAAGCATAGACGTACGGTACTTGCTTGGCGCGTGATACTGTGCTGTGCAATGCGGTACTATGACGGTACTGGACTGAAGACGAAGAGTACGTACCTGCCTGGCTGCCCCAGCTCTCGACCGTCTGAGTGCGGCACATGACATGAGAAAGTGAGGCACAGGCACAGGCACAGGCACGGACAGTCAGACAGACAGCCAGAGAGTCAGAGAGTTGAGGAGAGGCAGGAAGGCGCGCAGCTAGCCCACCACGGGAGGAAAGCGAGGGCCCCTCACTGTGACAAAATTTGCACTAGCAATGCGCGCAGCCCGCCAGGTACCTCCAACAAGGTTGGAGCACGGGCAGGGGGCCCACGGGCCCAGCGAGCAGGGGCTGGCCTGCCGGAACGGAGTCAAAACGGTGGAAGCTTGTGGAGGCCACCATGAAGAAGCACGAAAAGGCCAGCCAACCACCACTCGATCACTCGACAGCCACTGCCTGCTTGCTCTCCCTGATGAGCGAGAAAAGAGGTTGCTTCCTGGTCGCGCTTGGTCCATCACACTCCCGCCACCCGCCCACCCCTGCCCCCTATGATGAGATTGGGAGGCACTACGGTGTGCATGGGCATGGCAGAATTTGCAGCATTGATTCCGACTGTGGGGATGATACGCGCCCTCTGTCTTGTCTTGAGATTGCCCCGGCAGCTGGAGAGGGCCCAGGCAGCCAGGTTCTGGGCTGCAGTACCTTGATCGGATGCTTCTCCTTGGACGGCTGATGTCCTCCTGCACGGCATAGGTAGTCCACCTTTCCCTGCGCTGCGGTGCCATGCGACACGGCAGCATGGCTCAGAATAACTGCGCATCAAGCTCCGTGCAGATAGGCAGATAGAACGGGATGGGATAGTCAGTAGGCTGACTGGTCCTTTGCGGGGTCGTGGGACAGGGCGGTGAAAGGCAATGGTGCGCTCCGGCTGCGCAGCATGCATGTGCGTGCAGCAGCGCGGTGCAGGTGTGTGGTGCATGCTGCTTGGATTGGGTTGTCTTGTCCCACTTTGTCTGTCTCGCCCACGGAGCCGTCACCCACACCACACACCATACACCACACACCACCAATACACCTTGCACATGTATCGCCTTATTGCATAAAACAAACTTCAACGGCCTCATCCCTGGCCTGGGCGCTCTTGTGGTGGCTCCGTGGATGCGAGGGATGTTGTCCACGCAATTACTACCCAGCCAGCCGCTGCGACACCAGATGGCCGAGAAGGGGAGCTCATTTCCATTCTCAAGAAACTTTCTCCAGCCAACAGCATTGGCGAAGAGTTTTGAAGGGGTATCGGCCCGTGTCGTGTTCTCACGCTTGACACGCCACGGCCGCTCTGCTGTTCTAAGAAAAGACGAAACAGATCTAGCGCACCCAGCCCGTCTGAGTTTTTTTTTTACAAGTGACAGGCGGGACAGCATGAGGCAAAAACGTGGCCGACGCTGCGGGAAATGCAAGTCGATAGTGGCATTTCCCAGCGGACAGACCCCGTCCCAGTGCTGTGTATGGGCAGGCCGGTGGGCGCCTCCTTTTTTCCTTTTTTCCTTTCTTCCTTTTTTTTTTTTTTTTTTTTGCTGCCTACTCACCCTACCCAGTGTGAAGTGCTGGGACGGATCGTGCGGAGCTTGGCTGCTGGAAGGAAGAGCCTTGAACGTTATTAAAGCTCATCTGTGTGACGTCTCCATAGAAGGATGATCCTGACCAAAGAACGGGTCAAGAGCGTCAGGGCTGCCCGGCCGGTGGCACCGAGGTATCCAGAGAGGCTGTGAGGCTGTGAATAAACAAGGGAGGAGAGGGGAAAAAACACTCCTGCGTCGTCCAGCATTGCCGCAGGACGTGGTGGGCCTCGTGGCGTGGAAGGGGTGCTGTTCTCGCTCATTACTCCGTACGCGGCACAGAATGCAGGCATGGGCATGGTGACAGCACAGGCCTCATCTGGCCGGGGTAGTCAACACACATTCCCACTTGCCATGGACCACGGCCTAGCCTATACCGTCCTGTCCTGCGACAGTAGGGTAGGGGAGAGGGGGGATTGTGCCGTAGTCGAGCAGCTGTCACTTCTCACCCCGGGTCGATCTTGACGTATCAGATCACATCTCCGATTGAGGCCGGCTGGCTGGACTGCTGACGGGCGCCCGTTGAAACGCAGAATTTGGGGCTGGCGAAGCGCACAGAGCGAGCCAGACTCGCTCGACGTGTCCGTCTCTTTTTTCTCCACGCAAATCTCAAACAGAGACTGGACAGCCCTGGAGCGGGCACTGACGGCCCAGAAGGGGAAGGTGAACCACGTCCTCATGTCCTGCTAGTCCGCTTGGTGTCCATTCCCGACAGGCGTCCTGGACAATGAGCTGATTTTGACCTCATCGCAACGGAGGCGGCGGCGGCCCTAGCCAACCTTGCCGGTGAACCTTGCAGATGACCGCAACGGTGAGGTGTCACTGATCGCTTTGGTCGCCTGGCATGTCAGATCCGGGCAGGGGTATACTGAGGCGCTGACACCTTCAGCTGAGATGTCAAGGGATGCGGTGGATTCTGCGCCTGTCTAGCACGCCTCGTGTGTGCGCGCGCCTACGTGTGATGAGGCTGTCGGCGCGGTCGCGTGGTGGCATTATGACCTAGGTAGCACTGCGCCCACATAGCCATCACAGCTGGTGGCCTAGCCTAGACCGGGCCTCGCATATGTGAGTGAGATTCCGTGCCTGGTTGCCCCAATTACACTACACTGCAGGACGACGCCCAGGGCTGCCAGGTCGGCATGGGTCTGGCGAGACGAGGCGCGGCCCGCTGTCCGAACATGCAATGCATGCACAAGGACAACAAGGACAAAAGTCGACGTCAGGAACCTTCCGGAAAACACCTGGCCACGATGTAGTTTCCCAGGAATGTATATGTAGGCAGGCAGGTAGGCTAGCAGGTGGCAGGTATTGCGTGGTGAGCCCGGTGCGCCAGGCAGTTTCTGTTCTAGACCACTCGTAGGCTGTTTCAATTGGCAAATCGCTCATGTTTCTCAGCCCTTCATTGACGGCCACTCTCGCCTGGTTCGACAAGGGCTCGCCCTGGAAGTGGGGGATGGCGTTGAAAATCTCGTCACAGTGCAGACGTCAAGATCACGGCTTTCTCATTCCGCTCGCTGCAACCTCGCCCAGTCTTGCTGTCTTGCCAGCGCTCTCCAAAACATGCCCCGGTGGGCTGCCATCCGTATGTGTCATCGACCACCCACCGACCGCAGCAGCAGCAGCAGCCAGCAGCACTGTTGGATCGAGACGACGAACGATCTGATGCTGGCGTTCCAGCGGCACGGCGGGCCCCCGTGACCACGGCTTCATGCTCGTCAACGCAGCACTGACCGCCACTTACCCTTGCCCTCGGTCAAACCTTCGAACCTGATTCTCTTCCTGGCCTGGCGAAGATCGGGGTGGCCTGCGCATAGTGCCCTGCGCGCGAGCCCGTCAAGTGGGCCGATCATGACCTCGAAGCGAAATCACGGTTTGGCTTTTGGCGAGGGCGGGGGCCTGGGCACCGCTTGTTCGTCGCGAGAGTGAAGAATAAATCCCGAAGTCTTCGAGAAAGAGCGGTCCGAACGCCTGGCCGTCACTTTTGTTTTCCTCCCCCATCCCCTCTTCTCGTCATGCCCTTGCAACTCCCCACGCCGGAGCAAGCGAGCAGTGGAAAGCGGGTAAGGGGTTACTCAAGCACAGAGATCACAATAATAACCGACGGCATGTCGATCGCTCAGCAAGCCAGTCCGCTTTCTTCCCACCCTACAAGCACGAGACAAATCACAGGAAGACACATCTTGGGTAATTGACTGACAAGCGGGCACTTTGCCTTTCTCGGCAGTCCATTGTCAAGGACAGACCGCTATTCAGGTCCCGACAATTGTTCCAGGGAACACCGTACGGCGCCAATACCCACCGGCGGACCGCGTCCTTCTGTGGACTTGCATCTTTATTTGCTGCGTCAGGAACCACCATGCAAGGCCGCCAGGGTCCGCAAGTCAGTAACGGCTTTGAGGTTAGCTAAACTCGCTTGCGTATGGTGGCCCGGCAAGGCTTGCTTCTGCCGTGGTCCTCGCCACTCGAGGACCTCGCTCTCTGTCAGAGGCTACATTTATTATGGGCTTTATTGATTTACTTTTCTGGTTGATGTGGTCTGCCTCGTGGCCAGGCTAACTAGTCCGGCAAGGTACATGCAGCGATAGTACCTCAAGAGAGGCCTCGGGAATGACCTTGCTTCTCATGCTTCGAACGGTGGGAATACGGTACGGCATGGTTTGCACCATTGATGTCTGTGGGGCCCCCTCCCTCGTGATGGATTGATTGACGCAAAGTCCCCACCTTTGGAAGCATCATGTTTCTTTTCTGGAAGCTTGCGAAACATCAAAGCCAAATTCGGCCGTGGGGCCAGCCAGCCAGGCCGCCCGCGAGTCCGTTCGCTCATCGCGATGGCTTTTGGTGATGACGACCATGCTGGCGCAGAAGACAAAAAAAGTTTTCTCAGCAGAAGCATCCTGAGTCGCTCCATTCTCACTCCGAGGTGCGGAGACCTTATTCACGAGCGAGAAGGCCTCACGAACCACGGCTACACCGGCACAACCGGGCGGATGGAATTCAAGGTGGGGCTTCCAGACCTGGCCTCACCGACCCCGTGTGCCTCACCTGACAGCCCTGAAAAGAGCTGTGGCATCACCGTCTGTGTGACTGGTCAGCTTTCTGTCCCGGCGGTAGCCTCGGTCCCTCGGCGTTCCTAGATTTATTAAACTTTTTGACGCAAGAGCATGACCAACAGTTCAAGTTGCGACGTTGGCCGTGTTTGGTCACAGATCCCTGACTGCCACATCAAAGCTGGTAGCCTACTTCTGTAGGTGGTTGGCGTTGATTGCTCTGTCTGTGTGCGCCTGCAACACGGAGGCATTCCAGCCATTTTAGAGTCTGGTCTAGCAATAGGAAGACCAACCACAAGTTGAGCTCGGCCGAGTACGGAAGGCGGGAGAGGCATTGAAAAGTGGGGGTGGGGTGGGTGGCTTGGAGAGTTTGATGTATTGTATTGGCGATGTAGTGACTGAAGTGATTGCCTGTCGTACTGCAGATCCTTGATTACACTCCAATTAACTATATGCAATGCGTAACCCAAGCCGCATTATCTGTATATTCCGTATCTGCGCATCCAGGAGGATGAATGGAATAGCATGGTAGTGTGAGTAATGGCCCGTCCAGATATTTGCATTGACAGTTAGGTACTCAGCTTCATGGTTCTTGGCATTCGCCATGTGTCTCGAGCCATCCAAGACCAGAAGGTGTTGGAGAGCCCCCAGTGTTGAAGACGGGCTGCGGGTGTTGGATGCACTGCGCGCGATCTTGCTTGTCATCTGCAGCTGAGGTTCGATTCATCGACTTGTCAATTCTTCATGCGCCTTGAATAATCCGATGACCGTGTCTCTCGCATCTGCCAGGAATTACTCAACTCCCCACTTTTGTGACATGTCAAATGCAGCCTCACATCTTATTCTTTTCGCAGCATTCACCGTGATAGGCAGGCTTTCGCCGCTTATCTTGCTCAGAAATGAGTCTCCCGTCTCGCGCGCGCGATGGTATGCTGGGTCCATGTGCCCAGGTATGCGAACCTAGGTACTTGAGAGCCGTGAGATGAACCGAGGGTGGACTGATTCACCCACGCACTTGGGGCGGTGGGTGCACATTCCTAATCTGTATCCGCCTGTGACACTGATGACATGCATAGGCATGGTCACAAAACTAGAGGCACGCACCGCAACGGCGGGGTGCGGGAGCGGAGAAAGCTCCTATAATCCAGTCCTTTTCCGGCACTGGTCACCGCAGCTGCATATGCAGTACCACTCGAGGTACCGTTGTAGTCCGCTGGTTGAAGGTCGTTCCTGTCGAGTGTTGTGGTAGGATTGTAGCACACGCAAGACGACAGGAAGCCAGCCGCCTGGGCATGCAATCTCAAGACACGGAGTGTGTGGCCTGACTTCAGATATCCCACGACGGCTGTCAGGATCCCACGCTGCTGAAGCTTCCAGTCATGCTTCCAGTCTGGGCCTCGCTAATTGTGTACACTAGCCATCGGCTCCGACATCGCCCCATCTAATCTAGCTCCAGTTCTACCCCAGCTTTGGTTGTGCGGCTCTCACAAAGCTGGCGGGCATGTTTCAGCTCGCGCCATCAACAAGTGCGGGCTGGCGCCGTGGGATTTAGCACGCCCAAAAACAAGCCGGAAGGCCACGAGGTGCCTGGGGGCTCGAGCTTGCGGCGCGGCCCTCCCAATCGGCGACCGTTATGCAGTTTAGGACCATTGATTAGCAGGCGCTATTGCTGGACCAAAACGTCTTTGACCAAACAGCTGGGCCACACGAGGAGCCGCTGTTTAAGCCACGGCTGACCGCGGTACCCTGGCGTACCGTGAAGCTGGTACTAGTCGCTGAGTGGTTTGATCTGGATGGATGTCTGCTGTATCCTTTTTCTTTTCATACCGTCTTGAAACTATCCATCAATGTCCTCAATCTCGGTAAGGGATCAGATCCTGCACCTCTTTGCGACTCGCAGGGCGTCATTGGACCCTTTCGGACCCCTATTCGTTGGGCATCAACACGGTTCCTGGGGCCCCGACTCGAAGGCTATTCCGGGATTTTATGCGCCTTGATGCCCAGCGAGATTCTAGAACGAAGATCTCCTCCACAAGGCTGCGTCTGGCTCTTGACAGATCCATCGATAGACAGGTGAGATGTGCTCGATAACCTGCTGAATGCGAGCTCTGTTCACCTGGTGACGCGTTCTAAAGCAGCTATTGGTCGTCGCATGGCTTAAAGGGGAATTAGTTGAGAAGGGCGGCACTATCTGCGATACCCTAGTCGCCCCCCTAGAGGTGCCAGCGGAAATAGAGTTCACGCTATATCGTGATAGACTGAAACTGATCGACCGCGGCAGCCGGCATCATACCTCCAACCTTGCGGTGGGACAGGGTAAAGGCAGGCCTCACCTTGCCTCTTCCCGGCTGACTCGTCGCCGAGTACTCTCTCCTCGGTCGTGTTCGGATGCTCTATCCAAGTCTTGATCGGAGAGACTCGGATCGACTCCTCAGTGCATAGAGCCTTTGCAGCCGGTCATTTCCGGCCGTCATTTATCGAGGAGAGGCAATACCGATGTCACGTCCTGGAGGGGCTGCCGCCTCTACTGCAGAACTGACGTCGGAGCCAGCTCGAATTCTCATCACCGCCTCTTTTGCAGCCAACCCCGACGACGAATTGAATGTGGACAACTCAGACCGCTCAACACTTAATGCGAGTCGTTGTTCACCTCGAAAAATATGGGGGGCGGGACCCGTTGCGCAATTGGCCCAGGTGCCCGATCTTATGCCGGCGAGTGGCGTTGGTCCAAACTCTATGGTATAGCACGTTCTGCTTGACCGCCGGGTGAAGTCGTTGGCGGTTGACTTGATACTTGTTGCGCACGATAGCTGCACAGCCGAGCTCGGCAGTCAGATTTGGGCTGTACTGCAGTTGATCGCGTCAACAGGCAGTGAGCTACCGTGGCTGGGGAATGTAGCTGAAACGGGCGAGGACGAAGAGCAGACCACTCGTCGCCGTCGCCTCAGCTTCAGCAGAGGTTTCGCACGTGCATCGCATCGGACATCATCATGGGGGTGGATGAGATGATGGCCCATCTCCGCGGGCGATGGCACTCCAGCCCCAAGGTGCTTTTTCTGCGGCCTGCGTATGGCATTAAACACTGGGGACCGCAACCTCAAGATTTGCGTTTCACAGGGCACGCAGCGTTGTACCGAAACACCGTGATCACGGATGACTGCAAGCCATCGTCCATCACCGCTTTAGATCTTCGTTCGTCGCGTCCGCAGATGCGACCTCACAGACCGGCCCACGTGACGGCAAGCATCAAGTGTCTCTCTGGGGGCGGGCGAGGATATCCTGGTCGCGCCCCCGCGCGTCGAAATCTGTTCGGCGTGCCCTCGCCGCCCTCAAAAAGGGGGCCTCTGAGCGATGTCCAAGATAATTGCAGCACTCTGACTTGCGCAGCGTCCCAACGCTGCCGATCTTCCTGCCCAACCTTCCAGTGTCAACCGGTACGTCTCCACTGCAACCTCATCTCGTGGTTCAATCTCCGAGCCAGACTTGCGACACACTGCCTGTTGGAGCTTCACCAATGGTCGGAATACTGCGGCCGAGGGTTGGTTAGAGGGGCGTTCGCAATCATCGCGTCGTTTCTCATTAGGCTTCCTTCAGAGGAGGTCGGTAGTGGCACTCCCTCTACCGTTGGACAGGGACGGCTGGTCGACTTTCCGATCCGGGGAATTCGGCATACTTCCAATGCAAAGCAAAGGAACACATTCCTCGTCTAGCTTGAACGTTGTGAGTGCGCTTGGCGCTCACTGAAAGTCTTCTTCAGACGGCGGGAAGACGAATTCCCTCAACTTCAAACATCTCCGCACGTGGCATGCGTGATGGTGGCACAGTGCCATGGTATAAGATTTTCACTGTCTTGGTCTCTCGATAATTGCATATAGCCGTAACGCGGTCATAAACGGGTTAGTTGTGTTTGCTTTCCCAATATCCAGGAGCAATCACCAGGCGCAGGCAAACATTCTAGCCGCTGAAGTACTGCGATGAGGACTTGTGATGGTGGACAATCACGAAACTATTGCCTCGGCAGGACCTGCCGACTCTATTCGGAATTGACATGTCAGTTGGTTTGGGAGCATTTTCAGCAAACAAGTGGGAAGCACTTTGCAAGGACACCTGGGGTGACACCGCAAGAGGCGGCTGACCCGTATTTGCTTTTCTTTTATCCCCTCGCCATCTTCTTTCGGGATCGATACCAGCCTCGATCACTGCGAGTCCCCTCAGCAAGATGTGTTGTTGAAGGATCGCCGCTCCTGCCGAGTGGCGTTGAGGCGTTTCGTCGTTGTGCCTGGGAAGGAAGCAGATGGAGGTGAGCATACCGACATGTTGGGTAGGCATGGGCAAGACAGGAGCCCAATGAAGCAAGGGAGAGATCCTATGCCCCGAGATCTCGGTTTCTGGGTTACCAGGAACGCGGCTCGCTAAGGCAAGAGGCGGCAGGCTCGCCCGTTCCCTTGGCTCTTGTGAGTTGTCATTTGTCCGCTGCGCAGACCGAATCAAAGCTGGGCGTCATCTGAGCCGGTGGCCGCCAGCTGTCACATTCCAAATGCGCGCGATGTCGACTGGAGCGAGGGATTGGTACGGATCGCGGCAGGCTGACTGGGTGAGCCGAAAGCCCCCTCCATGGGAAGCCTCGTGACAGGTGGCTTTAGGCAAGCTCTCTGCAGATCAAGGGTGATTGAGGCAGCGCCTGGCCCGATTCGAAGAAGCAGTCACGGCTTTGCTGCTATTCTTTGGCCTCCGTTCTTTTTCCGTTTCGAGCCCTTTCCTGGGCATCAGTCCATCAGATGCCTGTTTACGGGAAGATACACGGATATTACTGCATGTTGTCCTGCTTGTTGGACCGCAAGCCACAGCACGAGATTCGGCATGAGATGAGGCGATTCAGCCTCAAGTTGCCCGATACACAGCCGATTGCAACCTCGAGCACACGACTCCAAGACAGGTAGCAAACAATCCTGCCACGAGTGTGCTACACGCTGCCTTGCCAATTCCCGCCCGGCCATTCTCTCTACACGAAAAATGGACCGCAGGATACGGCGCTGATGAGCAAGTGTCTGTCTGGACTCTGAAGTCTGGCCCTCGGAAAAGTACCGTGCAGTCCAAGTTTGGCGAGTGCAGGAAGAAAGGGCAATAGCGCCGCAGTGGGCATCGATGCGGCATGCTTTACAGGCGATGCAGCCTGGCCGCCGAACGTTTTGTCTTATCTGATACCCCAACCAGTGTAACCACGACCACAAGCATTGCCATTTGCCATTTGCCATTTGCCATTTGCCATTTGCCAATGATGGCGGAGAGCAACGGCTTGCGAGATGTGACAGCTGAGAGGTGAGTTCCCCATCCGAGCGATCCTACATGGGAGGAGACACGGCTGGCCATCGAGAAGGGTCTCGGCCAAGCGGTCAGGAGGTAGCAAGGACAAACAAAGCCAATGCGAGAGGGCATGGCTTGCATGGCGACCGCGATGGTGGAGAGGTGGCAAGCCGGAAGAGGCGTTGGATCGTGGAGGGGTAATCCGTCTCAAGTCGGACTCGCTTATCTCGCCAGATGGCAATCCAAGATGCATGATGTCCTCTGTATGGAGATCTCCGGTAGTCTAATAAATCTACCTAGTTACTGAACCCGGATATGTGCCAATAGTGTACTGTCGGCGCGCATCAGGGGGATGCGTGGCATCGCGAGGGCCTTGCTTCTTGCTTGGATGTGGCTGGGTGGGGCGTGAGTTATTGATGAGCAGGCCACGAGTTCGTCTTGTCCCACAAGTCATATAACGATATATGATATGGGAACAGCTCTGGGTTTGCTTTTTTGGCTCATGAAATTGGTCCCGACGTTGCAGACGGGCCCTGCCTCTCTTCCCGAAGCTAGCAAGCTTCCTGCATCCATGTATACCATCGTGCTGGAGCCTGCGAGACACCCTTGCTCCGTCCCTTTTGGAATGCCACACCTGCAACGACAGGGTGGCCACAGGACAGCAAACGGTTTAGTTGGCCTGAAAGGGCGTCGATTTCAACCTGCGGAGGAAACAGGGCAGTGTTACGAGCTTGCGTATCAAAGGCGGCTACCGCGCAACATGGCAGTGGAGCTGAAGCGGTGGCCGATTGACCATGGCTGCGTCAGCACACCGAAGACGAGGATGCGTGCACTCACGGACAAGAGTTAGAACACGGCTCCCCCCCCCTTCAACGAGGTTGAACTATACCATTCGATTGTTTGGACCATGGACATACTGTGCTGAAAACATCCGTGCTTTTCAAAAGATCATGGTAGTGAAGGTGTGTGATATTTGGTGGTTTGTGAGCACGCGTTTTTTCATTTCGGCTGACGGCGACAGGTAGCAACTTGGGCCTGGATCTAATCCAACACCGTCGAGCAATCTCCTTTTGCAGCTTTCGGCGATCTCCAGGGCAGATGTTGAGGTAGCTCGGTTTCCAGTGCCGGCAAGCAGCAATGTTCTAATCTCTCTCGTCCTCAACCTTCCTCCTCTTCGAATAGGGTCTCTTCCAGAAAGTTTCCTCGCCCTCGAATCCAACATGAGTCTGCTTTCTCTGAGAGCTGGTCGCTTTCTGGTTTCCTCGGTCATCCTTGCCATCCTCGCCGTCCTGGAGGCCCTCGGTGAACACCAAGTCACCGTACTTGCCCAGTGAATGCCGAGCAGCCTCCTCGAGAAGGATGCCAAACGCGAGGAGCGCCGTTTCATCCATGCTTCGCTCGTTGACGCGCCCTATAGTACCGCGTGGCTCCCCTGCACACCGGCGACCTAGTGCCTCATAGAAATGACTCGCGTAGAAATGTGTGGCCTTGACCATGTCGCTATCGGGTAGGATGTCGCGACCGGCGTCGGGCAGGGACTTATTTGCAAAATATATGTCCTTCTCGACATATCGCTGCGGGGCGCGCTTGCGTGAGAAGAGGACCTCTTCGGGGGCTAAAACAGGGTCGCCGAGGTGATGTTGCCCTGAGGCGGTTTTGCGGCTGCCACTGGCATGGTCTTTTGAGAACTTTTGTGACACCCGACCTGGGATTGAGCACCTGTCAGCGAACTGTGGCGTGCAATGAGCGACTGTCACGGTAAGCAGCAGCACAAGTTGTCCATACCTGCGACTGCATCATACACGGTGGCATGCCTCTGCCTTGCCGCCTCGTGGTCTGTGGACAAGGCCTCCGAGCTGTTCTCGCCATAGACGTAGGATCCTCGCTGACGGTTCCGAGAGGCCATGTTATTGTGCGGTGGTGAGGAGAGGAAATGGAGAGGAAATTCAGATACCAAGCAGCTGACCTCAACGCTCCAATTGAAGTGAAGTCGGCGCTACCTTCTATCTAAGAAGAGTGGTGGGCGTTAGCGCTGCAGTGGAATGCTGTTATTGAATACTGCAACGTAATCACGCGAAGGCACCTTCATTTTGTCCGGTTGCAGCGCAGTTTGAGAGAGCGTGGAGTGTCCAACCCTGTTGTGCAGTCGAACGCCGTCAAGTGCGCAGTGGGGAGAGTTTGAGCATGCTCTGCTGAATGGCATGCGCCGAGACCCCCTCACACAGCCAACCAGCCAACAGGAACCGAAAAGTGGTCTGGGGGAAGACCCAGGCGTGCCACGCAGAGACGGTGCGGGGTTTGCCTGGAGAAAAGTGCCTTCGCTTTCCTAGGCTGGCATTCCTAGACTTGTCTCACCTGACTGAGGAATCATCACTCTTTGACGTCAAATCTGCCTGTGCATCAAGCATGATTGACTTCTAGTGCAGATGCATGAATCAGCTCTTGTTTGAACGAGCCACGGGCGGCCTTGGTCCCAACGCTTTTGCGAAACTCGAGACGGCGCGGCTGTTGCGATCATTCCGACCAGCACCTCAGTTTCGATTCGATGGCGGCGAGAAGGGCGCGGCTGTCGACAATGGCGAGGGCAGTTCCGACCCTGCAATTCCCAATACACACCACAAGAAAGACATATGGGCCCACCAGGCTGGTGTAAATGCGCTCGCACTCGAACGCTTTGATGGCAGAATGTTTGTACAGCTGCTCTGACCCGTCCCTCCTGGTTCCAGGCGTGGACGTCTTCCGGGCTTTGACTAAGATCTTCTCACAGATTGGTCTCCGGAGGCTCAGATGCGACTATAAGGCTCTGGGATATCGAGCAATGCGGCAATCCAAACAGTCCACATGTCTATAAGCCCTCGGCGCGGATCGCGCGTTCCGACGACAAGACAAAGTCCCATCGATTCGGCATTACGCATCTGTCCTTCTATCCCTTCGACCCGGCCGCCTTTCTCTCGAGCTCCTATGACCAGACCTTGAAGTTGTGGGCGACGGACAGTGTTCAGCTGTCAGGTTCGTGGGACCTCGAGTCCAAGCTATACACGCATGCTATCTCACCAATTGCCGACCATCTGTTGGTGGCTTGCGGGACGGCTCACCCAGCTGTTCGGCTCGTTGATCTCCGCTCTGGCGCAGCTGTGCAGTCTCTCGTTGCGCCGGGGCAATTAGGTGCTGGAGGTGGTGCGGTCCTGTCTCTCGCGTGGTCACCGCGACACGAGCATGTTCTCGCAAGCGGGACTCTAGACGGAGCAGTTCGCATATGGGACGTTCGTCGTGCGAGCAGTCTCATAGGCCTCCTGGACCAAGAAGATAGTATGGGTATCCTACGAAGACGGGGAGACGTCAATGGGAATCACATCTCGGACCGAGGGGTTCGATCATCAGCAAAGGCACATTCCGGCCCCGTGAATGGGCTAACTTGGACAGACGATGGCGCGTATATTATCTCAGCTGGCCACGATAGACGAATACGTGTGTGGGACACCGCTACAGGCGCGAACACCCTTGCATCGTTTGGGCCGAGTATCAAGAATGGCCAACTGGCTAATACTCCCATGTTCACAACCCCTGTTGGTTTGACGCCGCCCGGGAAGGAGCTGCTCTTCTGGCCAAATGAAACTGAAATATTGGTCTTGGACCTTCATGAGGGTACTACTGCATCCCGTCTGCGGGGCGTTGGCGCCAATATCTCGGGCGTGAGGGCACAGCGTGGGGGCGAGAGAACAGTAAAGAATCGGGTTACAAGCATCGTGTGGAGAGGAGCTGGAGGCTCCGGTGGTTCGAGTGGAATTGTGCCTGGAGCGTCTAATGCATCCGGACAAGTCTTTAGCGGGCACACTGATGGCCAAATTCGTTGCTGGGTGCCACAGGTGCGAGGGCTGGACGCAGAGGATGAAGATGACACTTCCGAAGTGGCTCAGCAGGAGAGGGTCCAGAAACGGAAGGCTCTTGACGATGCCTTCAAGAGTCTCATGGGTCAAAAGATCACTTTCACCTGAGAGTTCGGACGTCATGAAAGAACCGCGATTTGCAATTGCTGTTGTTAGCATCAGTAGACCACTTTTCCGAAGCGGCAAATACGAGGATCCTTGCAGACCACGCAAGAGTTCGGATGAAAGCCCAATTGGGTTCAAACCCCTGGGGCACATTTCTCCCACACGTTCTCGCTTGATTGGTTGACGCCTTCGGATTGGCACTCAAGGTGGATTCAGCACCACGGGGACTCCAAAATCGATATTTTGATAGCACCAAGCATTCAAGTGGGAGGGGGATCTTTGACGAGCCAGTGTCTGGCGAATACCATTCCACATGCGACGGCCCATGTGCCTTTGCCGGTTAATATGCCAAGGCGCGACCCCAAGAAACGCGGGCGCCACGATGGACGGTGTCAGGATGTCAAAATGATGGCGATGATCAGAGGAGAATACAACCCCATTTAATGAACTCACTCGTCGACTGTTTTCTCGAGTGCTTTGTCTATCCTATGTTCTCAATCTGCTACACTTGTCATCATGGTTGCCCTCGCCTCCTCACTTCTCCTAGCCCTGGTCTCAACCTCAGTGGCCTGGAAGACCGGAGCACAGAAGTGTGTCCCCTACAGTCACTTCACCAACTACACGACGATCCCAGGATTCTTCTTGCAAGATGAGACTAGCACAGACCCTTCAACCTTTGACTACGTAGGTCCATGCCATTCAACAGAACGAGCCTAGCTATGCGCTGACGATTATATAGACGACGGTCAACTTTGGTCTCATCAATAGGACTTATCCCACAGACGCATCCTCGGGAGACAAACTCCAGAACCAGACCCAATGGCAGCGTTTTTCAACTTACGTTGACGCCTTGAACTCAAACTCCAGTGAGGACGTCGCGTACAAGGTCTTGTTTCTGGCAAGGCACGGTGAGGGGTACCATAACGCAGCTGAGTCCTTCTATGGTACTCCAGCGTGGAACTGTTACTGGGCTGAAGAGGAGGGCAATGCCACTGTCGCCTGGAGAGATGCCCTCTTGACATCAGACGGTATTGCACAGGCTCAGAAGGCGAACACATTCTGGGAGACCAAAATAGCATCGGCTGGACTCCCCGCGCCCGAGTCTTATTACACATCACCAATGCGGCGGTGCCTCTATACCGCCAACATCACCTTCGGCGGACTCGATCTCCCTGCAAGTAGGCCGTTCACACCGACTATAAAAGAGTTCTTTAGGGAGGGCATCAGCATCCACACATGCGACAGTCGCTCCAACCGCACGCACATCTCCAGCCTCTTCCCCACGTGGGAGTTCGAGCCGGGCTTCCCGGAACAGGACCCACTCTGGAACGGCATTACGGGCGAGGACTCGTCCAGCCAAGCCGCCCGCACCAAGATCGTGCTGGACCAGGTCTTCAGCGAGGACGACGCGACCTGGGTGTCTGTGACGAGCCACTCCGGCGAGATCTCGACCATCCTGTCCGTGCTTGGGCACCGGGCCTTCCGCCTCGCGACAGGCCAGGCGATACCGGTGCTTGTGAAGGCGGAGAGGCAGTACCAGGCGTACCCGTCTGCGACTATTCCTGGCTGGACATCCCGGGCAACCTGTACTGCCCCGCCGGTCACAAGCCTTGCAACGGGCGGGTGCGTTTGTTCTAGTGCCACTGCGACGGCAACTGCGGCGGCGACAGGGGCTGCACGGCGAGGGTAGCTTGATCATGGCATGGCATTTGACGGGCCAGTCGATTGAACTGCCACTGTATATAAATGCATTTCTGTCTTGCACAAAAAACAATACTCAGTAGACCTTACGAGACTTGCACGAGTTTCAGTGACCCATAGAGCAAGAGCAATCCCGAATGCCCGGGGCGGCCCGGTGTTTGGCTAATCAGGCTCAACACCTGTGTTACCTTGAAAGGTCGGACAACGGAACCACGGGACATCGACCTTTGGATAGTAGCGCAGTCTCAATACAGTCTAGACACCTCAAATTTACCTTGTTCGTCTCCGTTGCCCTCTGAACAGGCCTCCCACGGGTAGAATTATCGGGTTCAACTGCTCACAGAATTAATTCCTGGAGAGGACTGATGTATGTGGTTGAGTTTCCTTGCCGAATTCCCAAAGCTTTGCAATCTTTGGGAAACCTTGCAAGCTGTACATGATTACATGATGCAGACAGAGGCATGCGAGTCTTTCTCGGCGTGCGAGCCGTCAAAGCTTTGGATGTCACGCTTCAGAGCCAGGAGCCTACAGAAATAACCCGCGGGTAGTCTACCAAACTTGAACGGATGGCAAGGTCATCATGCAATGCAATAATACGAGTCCAAGCCAAATTTTCGACCTCCTCGATAGAACGAATCATGGATATATGCCAAGAGATGCAGGAACCGGAACACTGTGCTGGAGCTAGAGCCATCAAGGCAACCTTCGATGAAAAAACCTGGGGCGGAACGGCTTAAACGAAATGCGTGGCTTGCTTGACATCGTTTCGGCTTGAATCCAGTACCCCTCTCTCCGAAGAGCGCCAACGTTCCTGAATCTTCAAACAGAACCACGACCTCCACCGTGCCGGGCAGGGCACCCCCCGGCATCCGAGTGGCAAGGATTGGGCATCAACGATGAACAATCGCCGGGACGCCCGGGACGCCTACGAGGGAGGAAAGGTGGGGGAACCCGTGATCGTGAGCTCAAGCAGGTCGAGGCAGTGGGAATGCAACGCTGCTGGCCCCCGGGGGCGCCGTCTCACTCTAAACCCTGCTAGCCCAGGCCGTCTCATCTGTTCAGCCTCACATCAGTGTTGAACCTGCCTGACTTGCCATGGCAGGGCGGCAGGGGAGTCAACTAGGCAGCTGGGTGGACACCCTTCAGCCTTGTGGAAAGAGTGACAATCTCCGGGGGGGAGGGGCGGGCGTTGGATCGCTCAGCCGGTTCCCTCGTGCGAACCATGCTCGTTCGTGCCTGGCCAGGCCTGGACGGAACGCCGTCGCCGCGAGGCAACTCAGCAGCGAGCGCTACCATGGTACTCGATGTTGTTCTGTCGCCCAAAACAATCCCTCAACGGGCGGTCGGCCTTCCTGGTGAGGTCTTGGCATCCTATCGTATGACCTCGAATGACCGAAAGCTAGAGTGTGACGGCGATGCTACTCACGGTGACCATGGCACATCCGATGACGGACGATTGATTGTGCCCGGGTCCAGACACCCGAGAAAATATGTCGTGCCACTCAGGTTCCGGGGACACGACGCAAATCTCCCTTGCCCGTCACAACTCCGTTTTCCCACCCTCGCGTCCTGGCCTTGCTGTTCGTGTTCCTCTGTCCTGCCGAGCCGACCGAAAAACGGTGGCCAGCGTTGCATTCGCAAGCCTGCTGCCGCGCGACATTGCTGCCCAATGTCGGCAACACCCAGTATCCAGTATCAAATGTCCGATGTGCAGGCAAGACATGAGCCCCTTTCCGGACTGCATATACATGTCTCGTTCACACCGTTGCGGGTCAGGGGGGCGCGCGGAAGCGGGCAATAGCAACAAGATTCTTTAGAGGGAAACTTTGGGCATCTTTGGTCGGTCACATGAACAGTGATGCATGCGCATCATTTGATCCACTCACACGACCTCACCCATGTCGTCGGTGAAGGTTCGGGCACTGTTTGTCTTTGTGGTGATCCGCCGTGACAAATCGCCAACTGTATTTTCCGCATTACCACAGCTTGGCCATGTTTACCGAAAGGCTATTTTTTAAAGGAACAAAGGCGCGGATCCAAGGGACGGATCCGCAGGTGACAGTTTTCAAGCACATCGTAGCGAGCTCACACTCGGCCTCCCGGCACCTGGGAAACAGTTCATGTCGGGTCTTCTCAATCCGCAGATAAATGAGTGGCTCATACGGCATATGCCGATTGGGCTTGAGTTGTGGAAAATCTTTGTGCCCAAACCTTGTGTTTGGAAGGCAGGAGATTGCAAAGCGTGTGGTCATGATGACACCGAGATTGTTCAGACATGTGCGAAGAGGACCAACATGGGATCACGGTGCCTTCAATTCTGTAAAAATGGAGCATGAAACAGAACACCAAAGACTCAATGTATGTCAACAAATGCCGCATGTGGCCAATGACGGCCTGTGTATTGAAGAGCTCTATAAGACGTGTGAGGCCACAGGTCCTGGGTCAAACTACTATCCCACGTGTTCTTAGTCTGCTGACTGCATTGCCGAATGTACATTAACCGAGGCAGAGATACTGCGTGACATTTAATACTGGATTGCCACCTCTCTAGATAGAGGGGAAGAGAAAATCACGGCATGTAAGGGCATGCTGGATGACAGAGCTCTCCTGTCTACCTGTGATGTCCCCCCAATTTCGTGAGTGCTCTGAATTGGTCAAAGACTGTGAATTAAAGTGCTGGAAATAAAGATCACACATTCCATGCTGAACAAATTCAGATGTCTGCAACCTGGGAAAAGAGCACACACCTGCTGGCGCTCTTCATGGCGCCATCCTGCCTGATAAGAGGCATTGGATCTGGATCGATTGAGATCTGACCCCTGCTGTACAGCTGCAGCTAAGTGTAGCTTGCCTGCAGCTGCAGCCTCAGAGAGAGCCCCGCGTGCTCCACTGCCAGAGAGCCTAGGTTGGGCCAGTCTGTTGCCTGCCTGGTCTGCGTTACCTGGCCAGCTCCCTCGGCTCCGGCTGTCCAAACACCACAGCTCCGGTCATCAACGTCAACCCGTTCAACATCTCTCGTCGGCAAAGTGCGCATCATTGTGCCCCGTACCCACCGAACCCTCGAAATCACCAGTTCTGGCCATTGACAGAAATGGCAGTGAGAGGCCCTCACTGACCGCCTAGGCATCTTAAGCTCGACCCGACCTGCCGAGAGCGTCCCTCGAACCCGCCCAACCCTCCTCCGGAACGCCGCATCTGGAAAGGCCACCACGATGGCTACTCCGCAATCCATGAAGCCCGCGCCTTCGCAGCAGGGCAAGACGCCCCAGCAATCGCACCATGGCGCGACTGGCACCCCAGGCGCGTCGGCCTCGACCCCGTACTCAAACCTACATGCCTTCTCCCCTCATGGTCCGAGATCGTCTCCGCAGCAGATTAAGAAGTCGCCTGCCACTTCTGGGACCCTGATGGGGAGCAATAGCCAGCCTGGCGCCGCGCCTATGAACTTTGACAGTCCATCTGCCGCAGCCTTCATGGCTAGCTTCGATGCATCTTTGGTGGACAATATGGGCATCACATCGATGGGCATGCCGCGACCCAGTGGAGACGAAGAGAGGCAAAATAGGCTGGATGACGTGATACAGATGCTGAGGGTATGACTTTGCACAATACAACCTTGACGTGGGCTGAGAATGCGCTAACGATCTTGCAGCAAAAGAAGGGTATCGTTAGTAACGAGGGCCTGGAACGACTGACGAAGAGGGTCGGCCTCGAGTGCTTGTGGGAAGACGTCAATCCACACATCAAGACTTTCGTCGTTGCGGGTGCTACTTTCGCCCTGGAAATTGGCATGAAAGACCATGTTGTGCAGACGGTTGGTCTCGACTTCACAGTATCGAAGGATTCTGTGACGAAATACGCAAGCAAGGCTGAAGCGATCCTCCTCGATGACCTAAAATTGGCACCCGGTCAACATCCATGGACAAAGTCTCTCGACAGGTTCGCCGCGAACCTGGAACGTCTCGCAGCCTTGGACAAGCTGAGCGTCTTGGACAAGGAGGGGAAGCCACACCTTGCAACCCACGATGCTGTGGCCGGACTTTATGAGAGCCTGGAAAAGCTGCACGAATGGGACGTCAAGCGACTTCACGAAAATTCAGAGCTTAGTACGAAGGGTGACGAGCACATCAGAGTTGTCGCGATGTGTGAACGGAACGGCCGCCCTGTCATGCACGAGAGAGGACATATGGGAATGTGTCTAGACTACTGGCGCGAGCGCAGACTATACATCCCACATAGCGAGCGGACGAAAGAGAAGTGCAAGAGCGCCAAGACCTGGGGGATTCTGATCGGTTGCGCACCAAGAGACCCTCTCTATCCTGCACCTGTCAGAGTGTCCAGTGAGTGGCTGGGGGATGGCATCCAATTGCCACCCACAGACGAACTGCAAGAGCCCATGCTGGATTGGCAACAGCCACCAGACTGCATATTACCTGGAGATGATGGCTCGCAACCTCACGCCGGACTGATGGCGCTGGCGGGCCCGAAGCTACCCGATGTCATGTTCATGGCCGCATTCGATCCGCCTGTCATTCTCCCGTATAGCGTGTGGATAGAGATGCGCCATGTAACAGGAGCACCCGTTGGTGACCCGCCACCATACATGCCGACATTTGACAGCCTCATCTTCCCTCCCGGTCCTGACTACAACGCAGCCGAGCCGCGGGTGATCGCAGCGACGAAATTGGTCAAGGCTTTTAACAAGGACAAGAAGCAGGCCCCAAAGACATGTGAGAACCGCCTGTTCATACACAAGCCTGTGTATGGGCAAGCCTTAACCGAGCTACCATTCTCACACCCGTCACAACTGGTTGCAATGCTTCCGACCCTGCGCCAGTACGTTTTCCTTCAGATCCTCCTCGACAGAGCATTCGGCAACGGAGAGGAGAGGCCAATCGCGTCTACGAAGACCAAGGCAGATGAACCAGCCAAGGTGGTCACCGCCAAGGCAGACGAGTTCGATTCCTGGATGAGCGAGGGCAGCAAGGACACAAAGGCACAGCAGAGCGAGCAGATCGCCACCGACGCGTCCTCGGATGAAGGACAAGTCAAGATCGACATCACGCTGAACGCCCACCCCCAACCAAACCCCAAACTACAAATCATGTTCCCCTATCAGGGCCGGCCGGCCCAGATCACGGTCGACATCGAGCGCGACGGCGTGGTCCAGGTCGAGTCGTGCAACATCGTCGATGACGAGGGCCGGGCAGTCGACGAGACGGGCAGCCCGGTCGAGGGCGCCGCGCCGAACCCGGCGTGGAGCAAGGAGCGCTTGAGCCGGCTGCTGATGTTCTTTGAAGACCTCGGGCTCTGGTGCGAATGGATACGGGTCAACGTTGCGCCCTAGCCGATGGGCCGGGAACGCGTCTGCCTCTACAACAGTGAAAGCGAAGTATCTGAAAAGAATGCTCTCATCCGATACAACCAATGAGGAGGCAATGCTTGATCTGAAATGATACACAGAGCCACGTGAAGCACGTCACTGCATTTCAGCCGTCCGGCTTTAGCTTTCTGGTGTATATTGCGACGGGACGAGAGCAAGCAAATACCGGGCGCCGGGATATGAGGGCCTCATCAACATGAGGGCATTGACCTGGTGCCTGACAGCTCAAGATGACTTGCCATGGCTGAGACTTATTCAGACAAACAACTGGGAAATGAAGGGGCCAATTTCAGTAGCAGTTGACGAAATGATACCCCCTTTTTGTATTCTACGTGAAGCCACGGAGTGTAAACAAAGTGCGCAGTGGCTCTGCAGGCGAGAGTCTGTTCACCTTATAATGGAACGTAATTTTAAACGTGTAGACGAGGTGGTCAGTGCAGCCAGCGCTCGTGTCCGAGACGTGCATATTTCGCCCGAACTCGTGCGTCGTCCTCGGAGCCGCTGGAGCTGAATTGGTTGGAAAAGGGGCCCGGGCCGCTGGACCCCTGGCTGTTGAAGAAAGAAGATTGGGGGTGGCCGAGTGCCTCTGGGATTCTTGCTTTATCGATTTGCATGGGACCCACTGCGGCAGGAGAGGACCCTTTCCGTCTGGGGGAGGGGAAGGTGGAAGGGGTTCGCCGAGGTGCTGACCGAGAAGGGGAGTGTTGACAGACAGACAGACAGACAGACAGACAGGAACAAAACGTGGCATGAATGTGGCGAAATTGCAATGTGATGCCAATGCAATGCGTATGCGCGAATTTGGGTCGATGGCCGGAAGGCCGGACAGAGAGCGAAGCTGAGGAAGTGGAAAGGCGATGATGTATTGTTTGTTTTGATCGACGTCGTGTGGAAATCCATATTTGTCCGGCTAACAACAAGCGACAAAAGGGGGCAAGGCACGGAGAACTGTCTCCGCAGTCCTGAGTTCCGAGAAGGCATCCGGACTAGCTGGGCTGACGATGTATTGAACCTAATTTTGGGCTTAGGGAAATATTCTCGTCGCCTCTCTGTGGGCGTGAGAGGCTGCGCCGGCGCGTCTGGCAGTCAGGGACAGCCAGGATAGACCGTCAGCAACGCGGCCTCGTGTCGCTCATTAGCACAGAGTTTCAAGAAATCCTAAGAAGAAGCCATAAATGGATACCGGCCGATGGTCAAGCCACCCTCGATGTCCGAGGGTCTCGATGATGTCGCATTGTAAATAAAGGGTCCTCAGGGTA
The DNA here is from genome assembly GCA_021399435.1 of Diaporthe sp. PMI_573. Classification (NCBI taxonomy): domain Eukaryota; kingdom Fungi; phylum Ascomycota; class Sordariomycetes; order Diaporthales; family Diaporthaceae; genus Diaporthe; species Diaporthe sp. PMI_573. The sequence continues at coordinate 1,723,507 of JAJTUP010000002.1, read as the reverse complement.
CACGTCACAGTCAGAAGACCCTGAAGTCCCCTACTTGGTCAGGTCAGGAGCGCTTCTGCGTCGCGTCTCCCGAGGAACCGTTGATGATCATTTTTAAGCTTCACGGCTTTGCGTCATTGCATACAGATGCCGTGGCGAGGAAGCTCGGTGACAATTCAGCAAGCGTGTTCTGGCGGCTTCTGGGGCATCCTGTGCTTCGGAATTGCGGATGGTGGTTGCAGACAAGTGTCGTGCTGGCGCCACTTCTCATCCACACAATCCAACCTTGCCACTTCCAGGGCGCTTGATTGATTGGGCAGGGAGGCGTGCCTGATGGCTCCACAGGCGGGTTCAACCCAGGCCCATGGGCCCCAGTATTTCCAAGTCCGTCTTGCTCCTTGTCGGCCTGACAGCCTGACAGCCTGAACGGAGTAGACCCTCAGGACCCTGAGAGGGCCCCCAAAGGAGGGGCCCAGGAGCCTCGGACGGCTGCATAGGGTCCTGAGGATGCGGAATTGCCGCCACCCCAGAAAAGGAGGGGGTTGGTGTTGTTATTGTTATTGTTGTTGTTGTTGTTGGATGGTCTCACTCTCTTACACCAGGCCGAGACCCCCCGTTGTTCGAAACAATGGGGAGGCCTGGCTGTTTTTAGAAACTGCTTGGCCGAGGACAGTCTATGTTTATCCATCTACACTACAGACAAGAGAACTCTGTGATTGAAGGAAAAGGGAAAAGGGAAAAGGGAAAAGGGAGCATTTGTTGGGTGGCATCTGACGGTGACAAGGGGCCAAGGAATAGTACAAAGACTACTGCTGTATATGCATGATACCAAACTGCTGACTGCTGGAGAATTTCATCAGGTAGCAGAAGCAGGGGGGCTGTACTAGTCATCTGGTGATGAAAGGCTCTTCAGATAACAGTAAACAAGCTGCCGGGATGTCAAGGGTTGATGGGGAAATCGAATCTTGGGAGGGATATGCCATCTCATGCAGGCAAAGCCACATGCCAAAGGGGGAAGTGACAGGGGTTGTGCGCCCACCGCCTTGCAACTGCCCCCACAAAAACGCGTCTTGCGACCGCGAATGTTGCTTCCAAATCAGGAAAGGGGTAAACAAGAACGCGACTTCGTCTGCTTGCACGCCGCATGAGTGAGCAGGAGTGCGAGGCAGAGCCACACAACCAGGAGGCCAGACACACTGACAAGGAAGCTGCCACTTTTTAGCCTGCTCTGCCACCACTCCCACCTGTTCCTGCACCTCCTGCGCCTGCACCACACTTGGATCCGTCCGTCCATCCATCCATCCATCCATCCATACACCCATCACTCCCCCTACCTGCGCACCACACCTCCAACCCATCTCATCTCGATCGCGATCACGGACGCTCCTCCTGCGGCACAGACACCTGTGACGTGCTTTTTCCATCTCCTACCGCCAAGGCCTTACTTGGACTGACGCGAGAAGTGGAAAAGAAACCTCTTGTCGTGACTCGCCACTGCTCCAACAGACACCAGCAGTGTTGCCATCCTTACACCCTACCACAACATCCCTTGAAGTCGCATCTCGGCGCGTCCAACACCACCCCCATTTGGACCCTGAGCCAGGCTGTGATCCTGATCGCAAGCAGCCAGGCTAAAACGGAATCTCATTATTTTCTGTCTTGACTGCCGCCTCCACCATCTGTGTCGAATCACGCCGAACCTGCCTCCTCGTCATCCGTTTACGGCACGCAGAGTGCTTTACTTTGTCAGCAGTCATCGAAATATCGCCACCGGGGTCAGGAGTTGTTGAGCATCTTCGAAATGGTCCGAGTCCGACTGGCCTCATCGTTCTGACCCTCCCTTCACCATACTGGCCGACTTGCTGCCTTCTTGTCCTGTTCATGCTGTTGCCTGAGCTTTTGGTTTCTGCCTGTCCCATCACTGCCGCCTAGAGATCAACCACCACAGACCGGAAGTGCGTGCTCTTTACGGCGCGTTACTGATACTCCCTGCTGCGACCAAGCCTAGAAACTCCATCTTTGACATCCACATCGAAAGTCATGTCGTATTCCAACGGCAGCGGCGGCACTCTTACACTCCCTTCGCCAAACAGTGTCCATCACGTCGATGTCACTGCTGCGGTGCGCTCGTTGAGACGCTCCATCTCCCGCTCACCTTCAAAATTCAATCTTGTGAGGGCAGCATCTCAGAGCTCCGACGGCTCCCTCTCATCTCCGAATTCACCATCTCCTTGTCGCGTGATTCAACGACCTATGCCACCAGCGTCTGCTCCTCACCTGTCGCATCAATACTCGCAGTCCAACCTTGCAACCCCTTTTCGAGCTGGTGTAAAGCTCTCCCTGCGCTCTGGCAAACCGAAGGCCGCATCAGCCAAACCCATCTCCCGAGCTCATCGCGTTTCCCCCAAGAGCCCGATCAAGCGAGCCTTGAGCAACACGACAGATTCTGGAAACTCAACCCTCTCGTCTTCACCGCCCGCCGCGGACCCTTTGACGGGCCAGGAAAACGACCTCTTTGGCAACCTCCCGATGACACTGAGCCCCACTTCGCGCAAGAGCTCTGAGAAGCACCACTCGCGCCACTCCATGCATCTCGACGTGTCTGGCGCGTCCAAGAACACCTTCCCGCGCCTGTTCGATTTCAAGACCGACACAATACCCTCGAACTCAATCAGTCCATTGAAGCGCAGCGATGCGGTTATGAATCCCGATCAGGCACATGTTGACAATCCGGTTGCGAAGCGTCGCAGTCTGCACGGAATTTCAAACTTTCCCACAGAGGGTTCAGACATATTCGACGCTTCCTCGCCCACGCCTCAGTGTTTCGAGATCCACGAAGATCGAAACAAGGAATACGAGTTGGGCAACGGAACCTCGATATTTCGCGACAATTTGGCCTCGCCGACGCCAGCCGCGATGCCTCGCCGTTCCGACTCGTTGCGCAAGTCAACTCTTCAGCAAAGGCAAGATGATAGATCGTCCTGGGGGCGACGTCAGGGCGAAAAGCACCTGGCGCAAATTGGCGCTGAAACGTCAACTCCAAACGCCCGGAACAGACCGCGCGTGTCCCTCGATCAATTTGTACAACCAGCCTTGTCCCGCGACAGCCCGTTTTCCACGCAGCCACCCTTGCCGAACCCGTCACTGCACATGCTAGACCGAAGCAATGCTCCGCCCCAGCCGCACCCCTTGTCGCGATCACTCACAACCTCTTCTTCGAACTCGAGTATTGCAGACGACTCTCCCACTCATGTTCCCGTTCAGTTCGACAAGCCGAGAGCCCACCCGTTCGCGAAGTCCCTCCCCCTCGGGGCGCGGCCCGCACACGATGGTGGTAACAGGAATACAGCGACGCCAGCCTACAAGTCGGCGAGACCGCTCCAGGATGCTTTCAAGTCGACGGGTTTGATCTCAAAGGTGAATCGCAATCCAGAAAAGGAGCCTTCATTTGGTGGATCGAAAGCAGTCATGCCCGACACCCCATGCAAAAAGCCGATCTACCCTTCAAATACATATCCACCTTCGTCTGGCGGCGGCAAGGGACGCCATCGTCACTCTTTCGGATCGCCCTCCAGTCCTTTCGCCCCGGGCCGTAAAGATAACAACTTCGTTCTCGGCGAACCTGATAAGGTGGCCAGTCTGTTCAGGCCTCTCCAATCAGGCCATACTCGCAAGGGCAGCATCTTTAACTTCGACTCGGACATCGATCCCCAGAGCTTTGCTGATATTGAGTTCCCTCCTACGCCAACAAAGTCGGTCCTGTTTAGGAGCCTGGGAAATTCCAGGTCAGTCGGTGCAGTTGGCGAGACCCCTTTTGCGAGGACAATGCCAGCTCCAGTTTCTGCCGTTGGCTTCCGTGATCGTCGCCCAACGCCCGACCCAATGTGTAAGTTGGCACCTTTCAAGAAGAGCGCAACAGCTCCGGGTAATGCCGATCGAAAGTCCTGCAGGCCAGCCAATACCACTGCTGCGCCTGAAGGCGATCTGTCTTCGCCATTCTCAGAATCCTTTCTCTCTTTCGGGGATTCTCGAGCACGGCGAGGCTCCCATCCAACCCCCAAGCCGCTCAAGCTTCGTTCTACCACCCCGAATCTCTCAAGTCAGAAGAAAGTTGAGTTTGCTGAAACAACCTACGTGATTACAGCAAGCCCATTGGGGCCCCTGGATAGCCTCAGAGCCAGTTCTCCCAAGACTCCGTGCAGCAACAGCAACCTCGTGCCTCCGGACCCCAGCTCTCTCTCCATATCTAACCATGAAGCACCGGGTAATACGACCTTTGGATCATTCCCACCAGCAACTCCGACCTCAAGACAGGTCGATCACTTCGGCTTCGCTGACCGTCGGATGAGCATTACACCTATCAACGGCCAAGGCCCAAGTGATGTTGACATGGTTCTCAACTCTCTTTTTGACCACGTTGAACTCATTGGAAAGGGCGAGTTTTCCCAGGTCTTCAAGGCCACAGAGACCAGTGAACAGAAGACTTTGGGTTCCGTAAGCGGCACACCTGGTACACCCCCAACGCCGTCGCAGGCACGCGTGTTCGCTGTGAAGAAAACCCGCCTTCCTTTCTTCGGTGCAAAAGATCGCGAGTCTAAGCTCAGGGAAGTGAACATACTGAAGTCACTTCGAGGCTATCCCCATGTGCTGCAGTACGTCGAAAGCTGGGAGAAGCAATTCCATCTTTACATCCAAACAGAATATTGCGAGGAAGGTAGCCTTTCTGAGTTTCTAGGCAACGTCGGCTCTGCAGGCCGCCTGGATGACTTCAGAATCTGGAAGATCTTGGTCGAGGCCAGCATGGTGAGTAGTTTGAAGCGTCCGAGTCCAGGGTGTACTAGCCACTGACAAAATGCACAGGGTCTTCAAAGCATCCACGAAGCTGGTCTCATTCACCTCGATATCAAGCCGGCAAACATTTTAATCAACTACGAAGGTAGCCTCAAAATTGGGGACTTTGGCTTGGCGACTACCTGGCCAGCAGCTCGTGGCATTGAAGGTGAAGGGGATCGACGCTACATCGCCCCGGAGATCCTGCAGGGCAAATACGACAAGCCTGCCGACGTTTTCGCGCTTGGCTTGATCATGTTTGAGATCGCCAGCAACGTTTGGCTTCCCGACAATGGGCCTCACTGGCTAGCATTGCGCGAAGGCAACTTCTCTGCTGTCCCAACGGGTCCTCTGACTGGGAGCGAAGCCGATGCTCTAGTCCGAGATGCGACAGGAATGCCCATCGTTGGGGACCTTGACACCACGACTGGAGTCTCTCCGCTCCCTCAAGATGAACACACTACCGGCGAGGCACGCTCGCAAAATTTCCCTTTTGACTTCACGACCTCATCTACCCATGACGCCAGCAATCTGTTTGGCACTCCAAGGCGTGTCGAGCTTGAGCACCCTCCCCATTTCATGGTCGACTCGGGACATGTTGACTCGCTCGATAACATCGTCCAGTGGATGCTCGCCCCAGAGCCCTCCCAACGCCCTTCTATTCACCAGGTGCTGGACGTGGAGTCTGTCAGATGGGTCACTACTCACCGCCGTGCTGGTGCTACCGTCTTTGAGGGCAACTGGGGTCCTCAAGAGGATGATGAGGATGACAACCAGAGTGACACGGTGATGACGGATGCCTAAACATACATCACCATTTGGGGAATACTCGCTTCCAACGCCACATATCGTGGAAACATTTTGATCGACCTATCTGGATAGGGCCTCTCGGTGAGGCATAAACGATCTGGACACGGACCGCTGAGTCTTTGTCCCTTGAATTCTATAGGCGTTCTGGCTGGATATTCACCTGCTGGGGCTGGGAATCATTTTGCCATGGCGCAGCTCGAAGGAATACTAGGAACGCGGGAGCACAGCACGCATTCCCACATCTTCGGCATTATCGACCGAATTTTTTACGACCCATGAGATGATGATATCATGTCACGACATTCCTTTCAACCAACTCAATGACCGAAACGTGCTTTCCCTTTGTTCTAAGCATTTGTCAAGCACGTTCGCTATTCGAATACAGTACTCGATATCCTCGTCATATTGCACAAATCGCACAGTCTAGTGTGTGTTGGTCTGCGTTGATCAGAGTGCGCTACAGAATTTCACGCGTCTCGCGTGCTTCGAGAGGTTTTCGGGATTTGGAATGATTATTGGCTCTGTGGGGCGCCCAGGTGTCATCATCTGGCCAGATGAGACATCACGTACGGTCTGAGGTTAAAGGGGCATCACTATGGCAGCGGGGCACATGGCAATACGGCCAAGCACTTGTGGGACTAGAAAACTTTCCTGGGGCTATCTTGCTATTGAAGGTCATCGGTGCGTGTAGGGACATGGCATGTACATAGTTATTGTCAGCAGGCTCGAAGAGACAGCCGCTGTAGTCCATAATTGAGATCTAGACAGCTCCCTGAAGGGGTTTGCAGATACATAAACCCTTTTCCCGGTGAAGGTACAAATGTTGCAGCTCACATTGCCGGCCTTTTGGTGATATGTAGGGGCCGTCAGGCAAAAAGCGCGCATATATCACTCCTATCCACACGTTTTAGAACGAACTCCCGCTGTGCCTGTAGACCTCCAGCATTGAAACATATTATGATTGTTTCGGATGTATGCCACCGTCGATTAGAGGAACACTGTGCCTCGGCCGGGCGGGCAAGCGCAACTAGGCAATGGCGGAAGAAGGAATTCAAACGGCCAGTGATGGCGAGGCCAAACGCTCTCCGCCCTGCATGCAGTATCTGTGGTACTTACCACGGCGTTACAACCTGACCCTGTTGTGTCTACTGTGCGTGTGGGTTACAAACACCGGATCATGTCCACCACTGCCCTGGTGCTGGCCCTCTTTGCGTCTTCCCAGGAGACGGTGACTCGCATGGCGGAGAGCCCGTGACTGGCTGACTGACTGCCTGCTTGCGATGCACCAACGGCATCGCAACCAGCAGTTGCCTGACGATATGCTGACTTGACCTAGAAGGTCTGTTCCGGCGAGGGGTAGCAAATTATGAACCCAGTGGTAAGGTGGATAAGTTAATGGAGCTTACTCACCCCGTCGCTTCCCAACAACACAGCTCGGCAGAACCGGTCAAGAGCCCGAGGAATGAGTAGTAAGGCCAATCATAGGTTGGGAGGCGCAGTCGCGCGGTACATGTATCACCATCAGCAGAGCTCCAGCCTCTTCGCCTGACTTTCTGGCTTCCAGCTGAATAAGGTGATATCGGTAGGTTCTGCCAATTCGAAAAGACGCACGATGATGTCCCTGATTAGAACACCAGAACAGGCTGCGTTTTGCACCAGGCTATTAACGGCCATATGAAGAGGTCCACGTTTGCTCTGCGCCTTGCGTATCTCCGGTGTCTTTTGAGAGGCGCGCAAGCAGTACCGATAACTGCTCTTGCGTGCCTTGTGCCGCAGCCCTTGCCGTTGCGCCCATGCCCGAAGCGCAGGATTCAGCTGCCTGTCAAGTCCCAGCACCACGTGAGCTGAGCCGCTGATCCCCTCGACTTTTTGTGCTCTGAAAGACACCGGTTCCCCGTCAAATCAAACGGCTCGGGGGGGAAAAAACATGCCGTGAGTTTTGCTTTCTCGCAGGCCGGTCAAAGCCAGCCACATGCGGCGCGGCAAGTAGGCGGCCAGCTCTCACCCTGCTGCGGGTGGACAGCACGTCACGGGAACACAAGGCAGCCAGGCTGCCTGCGTTGCCAGACCGCAGCACCAACAGGCGGTAGAACGCGAGCATAGGAGACGGGGCGAGGAAAAGTGGGCTAACGTCCACTCGGACCCAGAGATCCTATTCAATCCTTTTTCCTTTGGGGGCCTTTTGTGCAGCAGACGGACCGATATGCGGTGAGGATTCCTTAAATAGTGAAATGACATGTGAGCAATATACGCGTATGGATTATATTTTGACTGTATGACAGAGTTCAGCCCTCAGTTCTGACGAGAGGTGAGATAGTTTGATGATGGACTGCAACACCTAGAATGACCGATACCGATTCACGCAGTACTGAGCCGCGCCTTGAAAGCGCAGTGAACACTCTCAAGATTTTTTTTCGCGGATATCCCGCCATTTGGCAGACAACGCCCGCCCGTTTCTTGCGTAACCAGGCCGGCACTTGTCGGCTGCAGTGCTGTCGGTCTCGCCTTGCTCAGAGACAGACAGTTCGGAATATTTGACGCAGCCACCAGGAGCGCAAAACAAGGGGCAGTCAAGGTCGCCGGTCCAAACACATCCAGGCCGAATGTGACCTTGAGATACCGGTTGAGTAGTGCTCCACGCAACGTCTCCAATGGGCGGATGCCGTTGACCCGTGCGGCTTACCCGGAAATCGCACCTGAGACAAGAACAGTAGCGGCACAGGTGTTTTCGCCTGCCCCAGGCTCCTCCGATACTGATGCTGATACTGATGCTGTTTACTAGATTCCGAGCAAAAGCGAGGCACAGGCAATCGAAGATACGTTTCCCGTCTTGGTGGCAATTTCCCATTGTATGCGTGCCGGAAGACGGCTGCAGTAGTGCCAAGGTGCTAGTGACCGAAGCGGGTGTGGGTCCCAGGACTTAGAAGAGGGACTCAGTGACAAGGCTGACGATCCTGCCGTCAGCAGGCTAACGGAATTTCCCAGGCTGCGTCCGACGATCTGCAACAAAGGCGGGAGCTGTTCTTAATTGCTAAGTGGGAGCTGTGATTTTTGTCCTGTGTCGCAGATCGAAAGCGCATCCCTCCGTAAGCCCTGCAAGCCTTGAGATGGATTGTGGGTGGCAAGTGGCCAATCGGTGACAAGATGCGGCTTTCTGTACCAGTATAGTCGCTATATGCCGAAGGAATATAGGTTCTTCGCCTGCGATCTTGCGTCGTGAGCCTGTCGCGAATAAACGGGTTCACTCGAGGTTGCATCTGGGACCGGTCTTCTGTGAGGTTCAGTTGACAGTACTTTTAAGGTTCGCTCGTGTCCATTGCTCATTTGTCAAACCTAGTGGCAAATAGCTTTCCAGCCTGTTGGGTTCGGTTTGCACACGACCCAAGCGCAAGCAGACTGGTCAAAGTGGCAGACTAGTCTTCACCCTCCCAACCAAGTTGCGACATTAGGAAGGAAGCTAAGCGGTTCTGAGGTCTCGTCTCCAAGAAGATCCGCATCCGTCCATCTCCTGTGTGTGTACCAAGGGCCGACTTGGCCCTTGCAATAAAAGTCTCGAGACCGGTGTGCGTCGTCCAAGTTCAGTGCGTCGATTCAAGCAAGGTTGTGCCTATGGCCCTGTCATTTGGCGACCCAGTCCTCGGCCATGAAATGCTGCACTGCGAAATCCGACCACGACATTTGGCGAACGCAGATCGCCAAGGGTACTGTTCGAAGGGACGTGCGACGTTGCGTTGACCTGCTGGAAGCAGCAGGCAGGTGCTTTGACCACTCGCAAGCCTCTGCGCCCGGTCAATTCATCTCGTCATAAATGATGACTCGCAGCGACTATCACCTACAAGTCGTATTCACATGCCAAGCCTGTAAATACATTTCCCAGGTGCAGTGCAGCTCACCATTTGGCGCCTGCGAGGTTACGGAGCAGCCGCCCACCGTGTATTGCTGAGAAAAAAACCCCATCGCACGAGCCTTTCGAAGGTGAGGTGCAGCCCCAATCAGGTGGCGCGCAGCGTCTGTGCCAAAATGATCGGGACTGCACAGGCAGTAGATCTCTTGGGAGGTCCTGCGGCAGAAGATCCGAAGATCCCCAACATCAGACTCGTCAATGTGTGCGGTCCTCACCCGCCGACAGGGTGTTTCCGTGAGGCAAGAAATTGCAATGAGACCTGAGCTGCACATAGTATTGGTGCGGACAAGAGGTTGTTGCTGTTGATGCTCTGATGTCTGCTGGCCCAGCCCCGCCACCGGCAGAGTCGAGCACGGTCGAGAATAAGACTAGGCTCACTCGTGCTTTGGAATTATTGGGGAACTACCCGTTTTGCTCCGGTACCTTGCAGCAGACCCGTCGCTGGATCGCATGCCGGGACGGTACCCATGGGGCCGCTGGCCGCTAAATATGCAGGCTTTGGCACCGGTCATGACAATGGCGGCGGGCCCCTTTTCCCAAGGCCTGATTGCACCCCAGTTGGGTTGGCTGGAGGGAGCTGTGTTGTCTGAAGCCGCTTTGAGCCGGCATGCTTTGAAGTCTGTACCTGGCTGTTGGAACCATCGTCACAGGTCGACTCGCCTTGTCTGTCACCTTTGCGTCGCATAGCACGGCTCGATCGTAGTCGGGTAGGGCAGCAGTTCCGGGATCTGAGATGGCCAAAAACACATCCACACATGTTACGACACAGCCGGGGACGGGGACAACGGCAACGCGGGTCTGCCTGGTTGTCTGGTTGTCTGCGCGCCTGCCCAGGCCGAGAGGGCATTAGCCCCAGGTGGAGAGTACTTGGACCAGTAGTGGTAGTGCCCAGGAGCTGCTTTGGGTCAAGCGGTCCACCTCTGTAGCATGTCTCAGTTGAGGATGGGTCCGGCCCACAGGCGTCAACAGGGAGGCCCCCGGTCTGGCCGGGCAATTCCCCTTTTCCTGGGTGCAGAAACGAAGTCCGAAGTGTTGAAATCCAAAATAGAGGCGTGTGCTAGTCAAGGTCGAAAAGCGTGGTTGACAGCAACAGCGTGGTTAGTTTGGGTGATTTGTTATCTTTTTTTTTTTGGCGAGAAACTGAGCAGGCGGCACGGGGACCAGGTGCAAGTGCCGTTTCTAGGGTGCTTGTCAGGTTCCTTTTGCTGCTTGGCCTCGCCGGCTGAAGAAGATGTTGGTTGAGGTTGCTACATAGCAGTGCCGCAGCCGGGCTGGTGATGATGATGGGATGCAGGTGCAGCTTGCAGGACCAGCTGCAGGAGTATCTGCAGGTCAGGTGATTGGCAGCATGGCAGCAGGGCAGCATGGGCGATGATGAGGACGAGTTGCAGGGTCGCATTGGAAGGGGAGAGGCAAGATTGAAAGGAGATGTGGAGGATTGGACAGGCCCACAGGCCCGCTCCTATGCTGTGGGAGTGGTATTGCACAGGCCCCACTTGCACATCTGCCACGTTCATGGTAGATTGCTACTGTGTACACTAACTCCGGAGATGGTATCAGAGCGAGGCCACCTGCCCCAGAACCACGCGAGTCCAGTGTGTGTGTGTGTGTGTGTGTGTGTGTTGATCAATGGAGGTCCTGGCCCAAGTTCTATGGGCCAGTACCGTTATGATCTAGTTACCTAGGTAGGTAGTTAGGACCAAGCAGGGTAGGATAAGGAAACAGATGCCCAGGTGGGGTGGGAGGTGGTCTCCATCCGAATCGTCTCTGATCAATACCCTTGACTGCTCCACAGAGGCAAGTTGGTCGTCAGTCAGTCAGGCAGTCAGTCAGCTAGTCAATACCTAGGTAGTCGATCGGTCCTTCATTCAGTCAATCACTTTGATTCTGTTCAATCCAATCCTGTCCTGACCACACAACACCAACACGGTGCAACACCGCATGTTTCTCCCTCGCCGTCTGTTGGGCCGTCACAACCTTCTTCTTGTCACGGGTTTGAGAAAGAAGGCGCATACGTGACCGTCACATTTTCTTTCTTTCTTCCTCTCGGTCGCCTTGGCAGTCTGGTCCCTTTCTGCTTCCTGTGGGCACGCCGCCACACCTCCATCCGACCCTGACGGCCGCCCATCCTTCCTTCTACCGTGCCCTTTCTGGTTTCCTCCAGCACTCATCCAATATCTACAACGACCTTGGAGCCGCTTGGTCTCGCCTCCTTGAACTCTATATCCTACAGCAAGAAACCTGGATTATTGTTAAGCTCAAGCTCTGTTCGGGTGCCGCACGACACGATCCTGGGCTCCCTCCTGAACAGGTAAGCATCCAGTGCTTGGGTTCTGTCCCCCGTCCGATGTCACGTCGTGATGCCTGCCTCCTCGTCCACACAAACTTCCCTTCCCTTCCCGGGCGGAATGCCGCTGTTGCACACTTGAAGCCTCCTGGAGGCAGTTCGATGGGTTATGGTCGGGGATTTCAGTTCGTCTTGGACTCAGAAGCGACACTCCAAAGGGCCTTGCTCGCCATGTGCCCAGCCGCGGTCCGGCGCTCGCTGCTTTCGGTGGATATGGATAAGGAGAGCAGACGGTACCTCGTCCTTGGCGCAGCTCCAAACTCTCCGTGTCAGCATCCAACGAGGCAGGTCACGCCCCATCAGTTCAAAGCCCGGGTCAGAGTCGACAGTCGAGGCTGATGGAAGAAATCCCCCGAATCGGCCTCAACCCGGCTCGACTCGACCCGACCCAAAGCCAGCAACCGACCCCGAACAGTGTCCCCGGGGTGCCGAGCAGCCCATCCAACAGGAGGGAGTCGAGTCCGACTGGGTGCCCCGTTCCTGAACGGCATCCTGCTTGCGACGGAAGAAAACCATCGCTGCAACCGTCCTTGTGCCTTGCTCTGCTCTCATTCGCCGCTGCTACTTGCTGCCTCCCTCTCCCTCTCTCTCTCGCCCTAATCCATCGTCTCCTGCGCTCCTCCTGCACATGCACCTGCCGCTCCTCCGCGCCGCTCGTCAGCGTGCAATCCTGCCTCATCCTCCGCCACCACCCACCCTGCCACCCCGCCCCACCCCCCCTCTACCATTGCGGCACACCCTGCCCACCCACATACACCAACACATCTGCATACAAACATACACACATACAAGCAGGAACTTCCCGCCCCCATCTGTTCCTAATTATGGAAATCCAGATTCTGCCTCTGCCGTCATATCACCTCTCCCACAGTATCCTTTCATCCCTTCGGGCGCAGCACACAGCCGGTACAGCTCTACAAGACGCGAGGACGAGAACCACTAGGCAGAGGCTTCTGCAGTGCAACCCTTCTCTGCATGAAGACCAGGACGACCAGGACAACCCCAAATCCCAGTTTCGTTGCTGATCACACACAAGCCCCGATTCTCGCTGCCCAGCCATTCCCTGCTCCTATTTGTTTCAGTACGCCGGCTCACCTTGCACAGCACTAATATTCCCAGGCAGCTTGCCGTGTGCCCGTCGCATTCTTTTAACACCCACATTTGCGCCGACCAGCTTATCCGGTCACCCTCCGCCTACAAACGCCCTTCAATCGCCCCAGACGCCCGCACCGACCGCTTCGTTCACCCATTGGCCATCAATCACTTCCGTTTGCATTGTTCGCCATCCTTGGCGGCCCCGCGACTACGGTGCGCTGCCGAGCCGTCAAGTACAGCCTTGTGGGACGTTAGACCCGGCTGTTAATGGTCAGCCCCATACCTTCTCGCCCGAGCATGCCCTTTGCGCTCTCGCTTGAGCAATAGTATCCAACATGGCCTCCCCATTTGAGACTGGCATGTCCCGATCCTCACCCGAGATGACCTCCACCTTCCAGAGACCTGGCTCTTCCAGGTCAAGAACACATAGCATCTCGAGCGACAGGCCCTCGACCGCCGCCATGAGCGTCATGTCGCCCCCCTTGTCCGCGTCGCCAGAGGCTGCCTTCATTGCTGCCTCCGCCGCCTCCCAGATCGTCACCAACGACCATGACAGCCACGCCGACACCTGGTACGACCAGCATGGCTTCCAGCCCTCCGGAGAGACCGTCCTGGTCTCCCTCGCCGCCCTGCGTCTAGTCAATGGCTTCCTCGACCATCTCCTCTTCAACTTCCTCTCCAGGTCTGGCTCGACGACCCTGGCAGCCCTCCGGCCCGCCGTCACTGAGGTCCTCAAGCCGAAGCTCGCCAAGGATGCCATCAACAACGCGGATGAGGAGCTACGGGAGTACCTGGGTGGAGGCGATGACGACGAATTCCTGCACTCACAATCCTCGCCCTCGCCCAGAGACTGGGACCTGGAGCTCGTCTGGAAACGAACCAGGTTGAGGTGCATGGTGTATTCGTCCTTGGGCGACATGGAAGAGGAGGACGAGGATCATCACATGGAAGAAGGCCTACTTAGCGACGACGACGAGAACCTCAGCGGGGCCGTGTCCCCCGCGGTCGCCATCTTTCTCACCTCGATTCTCGAGTTCTTGGGAGAGCAGGCGCTCATTTCAGCCGGGCAGGCAGCCTGGCATCGGATGCGCGTCAACTACGAGAGAGATCAGAATGATGGTATCAAGGGCCGTTCGGATGTTGTTGACAGGATTGTCGTTGAGGAAGTCGACATGGAAAGGGTGGCCTTGGACCGAACGTTGGGCAGACTGTGGAGAGCCTGGAAGAAACGGATACGGTATCCTGTGTACAGTTCAGCTGAGATGTCGCCGCAGTCTCTGTCGCGAGAGAGGATACTTTATTTCCGACAGAGCAGCGTGTCTGCCGAGAGCGCTGTGCCCCCTGCGGTACAAGAGTCTGCTCCTGAGTCCCCTGCCGGAGAGGCCCAAGAACCATTGGCAGACAAGGCCGTCGCAGAGGAGGGTGACATGCAGCCTGCAGCTGTTCCACTCCCAATGAGTGAGAGGGACATCGACGAAATCGAGGTGCCCGGCCTCGTTCATTACAGCGACGAGGAAACAGAAGAAGACGAGCCAGAGGAGTTGGACACCGTCACACGACCAAAGAGCATGATGATATTCCCGCTTGCAGCCAAGGCTGAGCCTCCGACACCTACGTCCGACAAACCACACACTCCGACACGAGCGACAAGAAAGCGCGCGAACTCTCTTCCGACGCCGGCGGCCTCGCCTAAGCAGCGCAGGAAGGCCGCAGCCCAGGCGACTGGTACCCCCGAGGTACAGGAAACAGCAGGTCAGGTTGATGTGAACGAGGCCCCAACCGAGCAAGTCGACGACGGCATCGAGCACAGCACCTCCACTTTGGAGAAAACCGACGTCCACAGTGCGGAAGCCGCCGACGACGACCACTTCAAAACTCCTGAGGAGCACCTTGTCGATGGAGACGAAGCAGGTCCTCAAACCACAGGACTCATCCCCAAGATTGTTGCTGGTGTCGCCGCGGCCGCGGCCGCTGTGGGAGCTGGTACAGGGGCTGCGGTTGCGAATCGGAGTGAGCATGCCGGGAACAAAGACGATGCGGATGATTCCGACTTCGAGGTTGAGGAGGCCCAAATTCTTACCTCTTCGAGGATTTCAATCGGGACCAACATCTCGAACCGGAGCAATTCTCCTGCTGATTCTGACAGAAGCTCTCGACCACCATTGTCCGTTCAGACCCTCCCGGTCAGGTCGGGATCTCTGAGGCTAGTGAATGTTGCTAGTCCACGGACCCCTTCAATCAGGTCCCAGATGAGCTCGGGCCAGGAGCAAAGCAACAGCTCCTACTCGCGCTCTGGGGATGTCTCGAGGGCTAGCAGCATCCAGACACAGTCCAATTTGGAGGAGTCGCGGCCTGCCGAAGACGGCCGTGGTGCCCAAATCCCTGTCACAGGCTCCTCGGCCATGCCGCGGACCAAGGTTGGACAGTCGATTTCTGAGGCCGAGGAAAGCACGGAACCTGCTGCGCGGAAGCTCCCACCGATCTCTGCGCCGGCCGCTGTGGTAGCACCTCGAAAGGAGACAGCAGCTGACCGTCAGGCATCAGAAGCACAGCCTAGTGTCAACGAAGAGCACCTGAGACAGCAGAAGCTGGCTCAATCGCAAGGGACGCAGCCTCTCTTTGGCACAGTGAGGCGTCAGACGACGCAGACACCGTCAGCCACCAGCCCTGACCAGTCGCAGCAGCAGCAGCAATTTGTGGAACAGCAGAAGTCGGCTGCTATAAGTACTCCTCCCGATTCTGGGACGTTTTTCGAGAATGATGTGGTGCTGCCACCACCGAGGCACCCCAGGCGATCTCCAAGGTCATTTGGCCCTCAAGCCAACAGCCCGGCCAGCACTCCAATTCCGGAGGAGAGCATTAGCACTAACCAGCATCGCCACGGGCACTCGCCGGGCGACGCATCCCAGCATGGCACCATCGGTGTCGTCTCCGTGGACCGCCCTGATTTGCATCGTGAATATGGAGATGGACCACGGCCGTCGCAAGACCAGAGCACAATCCGTCAGCTACACACCTCCGGATCGTCGTCCACGTCCTCCCACAAGGTGCGAGCCGCGCGAGGTTCTCAGGACAGCACAGCCACCCGCCCAGAGGACGTTGCGCGAAACTTTGAGGAGCTCATTCATAGCAACGAGACCATCCAGTACACGTTGACGCCGGAGAACATGCGCGAGATAGAGGTAATGTGCCGCTCATTATATAAATCTTTGTTGAACACGTGCTAATGTGCAGCAGGGCTCACCGAGGACTATGCAATCCGGCGTATCTGGCAAGGCAAGAAAGAGCGAGGATGCGCGCCAGTCAAACAGGGACCGAGCTGCTTCTGCTGCTACGACCAAGTCAGGCGAGGTGAAGAGATCAGGGTCTGTCACACGCCTGTCGCCATTGAGTTCGCATCCTGTCGATGTGCCCGAGAGCGAGACAACAGCCGGGCCCCCGCTAAGAGCTCCACCTATCTCGATGGCAAACAGGGCTCGCGGGGCTGCGCCTCAAGCCAGAGATGCGAGGGTTCCCCGTGAATCACTGGTCGAGTTCGCTGATTTCATCCGTGCCACTGGCCCTTCTGGCGCTGATGCAAATCCGGCGCCGCTCAAGCGAAACCAGAGTGTCATGAACAGCAGGACCACTCCCCGCCAGAAGCCGAGCGCCAACATGAGCCTCGACTACGGACGTCCTTCAATGGGCGGGAGTGTCAGCAGGGCTCGTCTGCAGGCTAGGGGCGCTACAGTCGACAATGACAGCGACAACTCCGACCTGATTGATTTCATCCGCCGTGGCCCACCCAGCACTGGTAACAACCCTCGCATTCCTCGGACCGTGGCGCCTTTCCGTACGACCATGGACTCGGACCTGTTGAAGTCAGCTGTCGGCGGCAAGGCCATGGATGCCACGCTGCCTGACATACACGACACGCGCTACAGCCAGGCCTCAACAAATGTGACGGAAATGTCCGCGCCGTCTGTCCAGTCGTCTATCAATTCTCAGAGCGCTCTTCTTGGAAGAAAACAGCCGCCGGGACAGACCGGCAACCCATTCGACGAACCAGACATGATGCCGCAGCGCAAGCAACACCGGGTGCGGGATCCTTATGCCATTGATTTGAGCGACGAGGACGAAGAGGACGACGATTTTGATCCTCAGCCGCGGAGGGGGGGGAAGCAGCCGAAGGAGGAAAGCTTGATGGACTTCCTCAACAGCGCACCACCCCCACCCGAGTCGACCCCAGTTCCCTTCAATCTCCCTCGGACACAGACCATGCCCGCACAACCTACACAGGCACCCAAGAAAAAGGCCAGCGCGCCCAGTTTGATGTCGAGATTCCGACAGAATAGCAGCAACAACAGCAGTGGTGCAGCTTCGGGAAACTCGAACGGGTTCAAGAGCCCCACAAAGTCGCAGAAAAACCAGAAGGGTGGCGCGCCGGCAGCGAGCAAGGGCTACATTCCTATCCAGGTCAACATCCCTACTGGCGGTGACCTGTTCCCCAACTACGGCTCGAGCAGCGCGGCCACAGCCGTGCCCAGCATGCCATCCAGCACGTCCTCCCGACCCAGTGGCCGCGTGCCAATGAAGAGATTTGAGCCTCGCGACGCTGTCTCCGTGCCATCGCGTGGCACCTCCGACCTGGCCGATTTCCTCCGGAGCTCTGGGCCTCCCCCGGCGATGAACCCACCACCTTACGCTGCTGAACAACCCGAGAACAACCCGGGGTCTAGGTTGTTTGGCCGCAGGAAGAAGTCGATGGGTTTCGCATGAGACATTTCATCCATTATCCTTGACGGAGGCAACACGAGGACACCGGGCTTTGAAGCCCACCATGACACAAATGTTGGGCAGCCATCAGCAAGGGGCACGCCATTTCCCTGAAGCTGAACGGGGACTTCTGAGATCTGTACATACCTCGATGGTCGGTAGAAGATCTACCTTCCCCTACCTCTCGCACACATTTACTTTTCGCCTCACTCCTTGAGCGGTTCGGCCTCTTTGAGCATTTTACCCTTGATACCACTTTGTAGGACAGGTCTTTTTCTTTCCATGTTGACATTTTCTCCCAAAAAGACATGCTTGTGTGGGCTTGCAATTTGAGAAGAAACAATGGTGTTTTGTGGTTTGGTTTCGTTTGATTTATGATAGGGAGTTGAGGGCTGTGAGATTTGAGACGGCCCAAGTAGCCGGGCACTGAACGAAGGGTTTCTGCGGGAGCATTGGCTTATTGTCTAGGGCTCCCGAGCTTGTTCGGAATGTGTGTCGTACATACTGTTTTGTATATGTATCTGGACCCGGCAATATGTGAAGTGTCACAGGCAGTAGAGACTTGGTATCTGATCACTCTTGAATATCATCACGCATGACCATGGCTCAAGTCCTCGCGAGCTTCTGCCTCCGTTGAAGCGCATGGCCTACCATTGATGTGACTTGGCACATTCAAATAGCCGGACGTTTGAGTGTTCCGTGGCGTATCTACAGTTCGTGGATGAATATGATGAGCATATTCGCATGGCTCGAGTCAACTAAATTTGTGGACCTTCGCATGACGAGATCCGTTGAGACCGATCCGGCTCCTTGACTCGTACTCTGTGTATGCTCGAGACCGAGTTGCGCTGTACATGGTGGCAGCGACACTGGCCAGCCAGCGCTATCATGATGAGCCTTCTCCGCCGATGATGGCGGTAAGCCTTTTTCTACCGCCCCGCAATTCCCGCCCGGCGCCCCTAGCACCCTGCAGCGGCGGGAAGGTTTCTCGACAACAACCACCGTCCCACTCGGCCTCTTGACACATTTCGTGAGCACAGTAGATGTGGAAATCCTCTCTGACACCTCAACCCGTCTCACTCTGCGCTCTGGGTTGATAACTACCCACCGGGTCTCTCACGTGAAAGCACAGTCCTACCAATTTTTTTTTTTTTTTGGAATCGCCCACAAGATCACGGAGATAAAAAGGGGAGAACGAAAAGGATGGTCTGTTCGGCCCATGCCCAGGGTGATGATAGAAGCACCCTCGCTGACGCGACCGATCAACCCAGGTGCACGCCGACGCTTCGACCTTCGCCGAGGGCGTCTCCAAGGAAGCGGCCCTACAGCAGGTGCTTGACCAGGCCGCGGCGCTCTTTGACGGCCAGACAAACTGGGTATGTCCTGTCCCCCCTCTCCGTTTCCTCCGGCCACGCACCACTCACCTGTGGATGGCCGGCACAGGCTCAAGCGAGCTACTGTCATCCCTCGGGATGCCCGGTCTTGAAGATGAAGAAGAAGACGAGGTTCTGACGTTGCAAGCAGGTTGCGTAAGTTTTGGACAAGCCGCTGTGAGCACTGCGACTCACCCCCTCGGTTCCTCTGATGTGACGGCCGTCTTGGCCGTGACAGAGAGAGGGAGGGAGAGAGTGCGTGTCTATGAATCAGGAGGAGAGTCGTTGACCTGGGACGTTGTCTTCCGCCCTCGCAGGAATTTGGCAAACACCGCCTCGTTACTGTGGCACGCTTACAAGAGCCTCCCGCCCCCGAGCAAGGAGGTGAACTGGGCCGGTATGTTCAACGCGTCACTCAGCTCTTCCCCCCGCCTCTAGGGGTGTCACTAATGCTCGATGAACGTCTGCTCATCATATGCTCGCCTTCTCCCTGTCCACAGGTTTCTACGTCCTCGACCCGACCTCGCACGGCAAGAGCCTCATCCTGGGGCCCTTCATGGGCCAGGTGGCGTGCCAGACCATCGACTTTGGCCGCGGCGTGTGCGGCACGGCGGCGGCGACGAAGCAGACGCAGCTCGTCCCGGACGTCGACGCTTTCCCGGGCCACATCGCATGCGACGGCGCCTCGAGGAGTGAGATCGTCGTGCCCGTCACCGTGGACGTGGTCAGCCCCGAGGAGGGCGGGCATGTGGAGAAGAAGGTGGTTGGGATCAGTGAGTTGCCACCGTCCTTCGCACCCTCATCTCTTTCTCGTGTGTTCCCACTCGCGCTGTCCGTTGCACGTTCTCCCTTTGGCTTGCGATGGGCCCTTGCGGCAGCTGAACTGCTGTCCCTGTTGACTGGGAAGGGCCATGGCGGTTCATGGCGAGATCACGGGGCTGCCAGCCAAGAACACGAGGAGCATAAGGAGCAATTGCTTTCAAGTCCCAAGGCTACCTCGAAGCCGCACATGGAACGAGCGGCGTGGCGGCGTGCAGGAACACGGGCTCTGCAGGGCTGGCTGTGCCAGGGTGGCATACTAGAACGGAGTAAATCGGCTAACTTGTGCCTCCCAAGTCGATATCGATTGTGCCGAGAAGAACGGGTTCAATGAGACGGACAAGAAATATCTGGAGGAGTTGGCTGGTTTGTTGGGTAAGGCGTGTGACTGGTGAGTGCTCGAGGTGGCATCGCCGACGTCCCTTGCCCAAGTTGGACTCAAGGCTGCCCGGGCGGACTCCTAAAGAGTGTCCCATAAGGCCACGGGCAGCGAGCAGCCACTACAGGTACAGGATCACAAGGCCCTCGCTGCGTCGCAAGCCTAGCATGTGGGCAGGGTGCTTGGGAGGACAGACCGGCTTCGACAGCGAGCTGGCCGGCTAGACTGCTAAGCTGCCGGCACTGGCGGTTTGAATGAACATGGTCACCTATTCCACAATTCTCGACTCTGCTGCCTTCGACCCACCGCGAACTCGCATACGGCTCTCGCGACGGCTCTCGATATAGCCCATGCAGGTCTGTCATATTCATTGTCAACTTCTTTATGGCTAGCAGGTAGGTGGCTTCACGCGATACATCGTCACTAGCATCTTGTCTCACCGCCTATCCATCCCTATAATCCCTATAATGGCCGCAGTATCCGTCTCTCTCGGGCTATCATTGACTCTACTTCACATCACTGTGAAGCACGGTCTGGAAACAACAATGCCGAAGAACTTCACCTAGCAGCGAAGATCGCAATTATAGCAGGCACTATTAAGCAGCATCACGAAACTTTCCGGCAACGGCAATATCAAATCACAACAGGCTCGGACCGGCTCCTACGCTGCCCGCCCAACAAACCCCGTCAGACGAGCCCTATATGAGCTGTCATAAGGCGGACCCCCCCCCCTCTTCCCTCTCTATCCGACGCCTATCTGTCTGTGTCCCCGGACGCCATGGTCCCACCCCCACCCAGATGCCTGCGCTTTGGTTCCAGGCCCTCCCCCCAAAGGTGTGATCGGCCCGGAGACGACGACCGCATCCGGGGGGTGCGGAGCGTGTCCCCATCACGAACCCTAAACCGCATGGGCCTGCCCTATTTGGGGGGGGGCCCTCGCTTTTCAGCTCAACGGTTGACATTTCTGCCACGGCTGTCACGGCTGTCACGGCTGTCACCGGCTGCTGCCAGAACCGTAAAAAGTTGCGCCAAACCATGCGACACACGTCAATTCACACGGGCCGCCCATGATATTTCGTACTTGACACCTGGCTTGGGGGTCCGGGAGCACTGGGCTGATGCGCGATCTTCTCCTTTTCTTCAGATGGAGTAGCCTGTGGACAACAGGCACGACGGGACTGCCGCCTTATGAGGAAAGCCAACTGCCGTTTGATCTTGGGATGGGCAGATGGCACGGTGCAATTGGGAAACCCGGGCTGGGCGGACCAGCACCCGCACGTGAAAGCGCGGGCGAGGTATCGCGGGACGCATGAGTACCTCGCGGGAACTCATGGGATACATGGTCTCTGTCTTGAGACAATGTCTGTTCTCGTCCCATCCTCGATATTGTGGCAGCATCAGCAACTCGGACTTATTCAAGGTAATAATAATGGTGGCGCGGTGCGTCAGGGGCTACGCAGGTGAATGGGCCGGAAACAGCCACGTTTAACCGCCCCCTTCTTGATACCAGCGACCACCTCCCCCCCCCCCTTCTCCCAAGAATACTACCACAGTTGCTTGTGTGTCCTCCCGTGACTGAGGATTACATGAGCGATCTGCCTGCAGGACAATAGCTCGCAGTGAGCCGCCCCAATGGCAGCGCAAGTGCCCGTCAGCTTACGGCAGACAACAGGCGAGAGAGGAGGCAGGGGGAGGAGGACAAGGAATGAAGTCCACTGGTGGCGGGCATGGGGCTGTCCAAAAGCAGTAGGGACGGGGCGGTGACACCATCCACCCAGGCGCGGCCCCAAGAGTGCGTGCATGTACATCGCATGACGTCCAAGCTTGGGTTCCCAATCATTGGCCGCGATCGTCTCGCATGCAAGATGGGATCGAGAAGAAAAAGAAGGGGGTAGGGGGGGCGGCAGGCGCGTGGAGTTGCAGGCCTGGGTGCTGCTGGTGTGGGTTTGGGAAAAAGGAAAAGGGTGGGCCTGTTTGGAAACAAAACAAAACCACCACATAAAATACACACACACCCACCCACATAAATACGTGCATGCATATACGCATGGCCTACATAAACTATATACCACGTACATGCGTAAGCCGCATCCCGCACGGCCGAGAGACAGACACAACAAAAAGTCACCAGGGCAGGGCAGGGCAGGGCAGGGCAGGGTGTTCGATGCCGAGCAAACAATTCGGAAACATCGATCACCCGTGTCGGGTCGGCGGCTTCCAATGCCTATCTTGCATGAGCCCGCCCACACGATCCTGTCTCAGTCGTCCGGCCTCTGGGACACTCTGACGCAGCTGATTGGGTTCGCAGGTAGATTGGGTTTTGGGCGGGAGGAGGGAGTGAGGGCTGTTGCAGCGTCGCACAGAGTCATTGTTTCCCGCCTCTTGTGCCTGTGCCTGTGCTATTATTGTGTGTGCGCGGTCTTGGGGTCTTTTGTCTGTTGTTCCTGACGCTGCTTTGTTCACCACGCGAGACGGAGTGTCTTCCCTGCCCCCCGCAGTGCGTGGTGTCTCTGACTGTCCATCGACTTGTCTATCAAGACTCTGTGGTTTCCTCTGTGCGCGAGCGGGGTGTGTGTGTGTGTGTGTGTGTGCTTTTGCCCCCTTCGGCGGCCCACTTCTCGTGTCTCCCGGCGGTAGGCGCACCGACGATGCAAGATCAAAGACGATCGGGTGCCACTATGCGAAGCCGAGGGATGACTGACGGTAGGGGAGCTCCTGATCCTCCTCGTCCCCATGCTAGCCCTTCCTGTGGCTCGTCAGTCTCCCCACCGCCACTGTCATGTCAGACCTTTGGTGAAATGGTGCGAGTCCCCCAATCCCATCCTTTGGCCAGCGTGGGCCTTAGATTGGGTGTCAAGACCAGTCGTGGCACCTTTTGATGGGCTCAGGCTTTCAGGCACACAAGACACATATAGACACAGGCACACACGCACATACACACGTTCGCCCCCAGACCCGTCGGTCCCGAGCTTCAATTCCTTCTAGAAAAGTGTCGAGCGGCAGAGAAGGGCGGAATACATCCCACCGTTGGCGTGGCACAAGAGAGATATACCTGTCTCACAGAGGTGAAGGGGGTGTGGGCGCTACTGCTCACTCATTCGTCCTCAGCGTCAGCTGCTGAGGCATCTGCGACCTCGTGCCACCCATGACTTCTCTGCCTCTCTTCTCTTTTCCTCTTTCTGATTCTGGCCCTTTTTGGTTTTCGTCTAATGGCCCTCTAGGCCCCTGAAACGAGGCCTCAAATCCGTCGACACAACTACCGAAGCGCGTTTCGGTGGGCAAAGAAGGATTGTCGTCAATGGTGTGGCCCCGTACTGTATAGCACGTGGTCGATAACGGGCTGACGGCACCAAATACTACCGTAAGCGGAAGTGAGCTCGACAGGGGATGGATGCCCAACGCATTTCCTGGGTTTGGCGTGCGTCCTGTCAATGTACAGTACATGGCATGGGCCTTTGGGGTGGGCGAGATCCCGTACCGTGCGAGAAACACAAAACATCCGACGACGTCTGTCAGGCGAGGCAAGGCAGAGGGGTCTTCCCTGCTTGCCTTGCGGCTAGATCCTTCTCACTGGCCGTCGATCGTACCTCAGCGCCGGGGTTTACCTCCTTGTTCGGGTGTCGATCCCCGGTCCTGTGAGAGCAAGGGGAAGTATGGGGGCCTTGGAGGTTGGGGGGAGGGGGCTTCCTCCTCACGCGTGGCTCTTTCCGAGCAGGTTGAACATTCGAGTCTTTCCGTGGTACACTAGGCTGCGGCTGACATGATGCCTAAACCTTGTTCGCGGTGTCTGTCTGGTGGGAAAGCTCAGGTCCAAAGAAGAGGGCTGGCTCATCACCACGCCAATCCATAGTTTACCCGGGCACGCACGCAACGCTAACTTTAGCCCCAAGCAACGGCCTTCGTGGTGGTCAGAGGCGGGTCGCTATATTAGACTGGCTGACAGGCCTTGGCGGGACCCGAACACCAGAATCTTGGGAGGGATGGCCACACACCCGGACACCTCACCACGCAGGAGACCGGTGTGAGATCTGGGTGAGAGATAGAGTTCCAATAGTTCCCGGCGACAGGACCATGGTTGTTTTTTTTTGGGGGGGGGGGGAGTGGCAGGAGGGGCACGCGCACGAGGCCAAGGAATCTATTAGCCGACGCATGAATTGTCATCGACAAGCCCTTCCTCCAGATTTCCTCCGAGATGAGATGAGATGCGATTTCGATGAGATGAGATGGATGGACGGGCGGATGGATACCTACCGCGAGATCCCAGATCCGAAGCCATGGTTATGTGTCGGATCAGATACATCGGCAGTACATGTTTCCCGGTTGGTGGGTAGTCGGCATTGTTCTGCAGGTGGCCAGGTAGCTGGGCGGTGGGAGCGGGCAAGAAAACGCCAGTCCCAGACGATTGGATCTACTGTGTAGCATTCGCATTTGCTCAACAGACAGCTTTGGGTGGGCCTCCCGAGGAAGGTAGAATTGATTTCCTCAGGCTGCTTGCCGTTGCCCACCAACCCAATGCGGTAGCATCAATCTCCGCATGTGGCTGATGTGATGGTGTTGTCGATCGGCTGTTTGGGAAGCATGAAAGGGCGTCATATCCCTTCTGGTTTGGGCAATGTGCCCGGTGAGAGAGGGACAGGAACGCCATCGTTCCCTTCCCGAGGACCAGACTTGTTTGCATGTACCTGTATAGCTCAGAGCGCAGCAGACTGCAGACCATATCAGCCAAGGTTCTGGGGTCGTCAGCATGCTGGAATGTAGGCGTGTGTGTCGCGCGGAAAACCCCGTGTTGAAACGGCCATCCAATGGGGCCCCCGAGATGAGAGCTGACAGGGTCGAAAGGGCTTGCCTGTCACCCTGTCACCCTGTCAAGATCTGCTGGCCTTTGCAGCACCTGTTGCCAGGCACGATGTCACTCGGGCGCGGCGGCGAGAGGTGGCGCCGGTGTTTCTAGAAGCGAGTGCGAACAATGTGGGACTCGTGGGCACAGGTGGGGAGGTGGGGAGGTGGGGAGGAAACTTGTGTAGGTACCTAGTGCGTCAGGCCCTGATGCCTACCGGCGGCCAGAGCTACGCCCGACACACGGCCACAGGCATCAGCACATCTCAGCCACCACCTCGGCAAGCTTCTGGAAGACAGCGCCCAATGGCGGTGGACGAGGCAGGATCGCAGAGGAGGGATACAACAGAGTGCAGTGCTAAGCTCTGATAGACGGCCAGATTGGACCTGTCTCGGATGCCGTGTAAAACTCCTCTGTCTGGTCCCGGTGAAGCTGAACCGTGCCTGTCAGCTCGCTAGCCATCTGACCGACGTAGGGGGCCCTTTCTCCCGCTGTGGTGGCTGCCAGGAGAGGAGGGTGGGAGGGCAGCAAGACGGAGCGAGCAGGCCTCAAATCCGTTCGAATTCGTTAGTCGGGGAGATCGACAGCGGATAAAGAGCAAGCCGAGGCGGGCCTGCGGGTGCGTCTTCTGCTGAAGCAAAGCTGCCGTATGCAGGCTGCACAGTATTTCTTGATCGCCTTCTTCCTCCCGCCCCAGTCGAAACATCCCATCGAGGGCTGTATGCGTCATCGGGGCCAACACGGACACAACGGCGGCTCCCGTCAAAACACACAAACGTGGGAGTGCCAAAGCTGCCTAGGTGCCTTGAGCCTTTTGTCTGCTTATTAGTAACAGTCAGTAGTAGAGCCCACAGAGGGTGGTGATCAGAGGGTCCTGCCCGATGGACGCGCGCGCGCGGTGCATTCTCGATTGGGAAAGGCTGGGCCGAGACGCTCGGCCGGCAGGTAGCGCACATGTACCTCCCTAGAGGGTGACTTGCGGGCGACTCCAGCTACTCGGACCCTGGCGTTGCCTGGATGACAGCAGCTTGCGTGCCCACCACAACGCTACCGCAAATGGTTCGAGTCGTCGAGGTCTGACGGGGGTGACCGTTGAGAGGGGGGCCACCGCAAGGATGGGTGGGATTGCTTCTTTGAAACTCCACGAACGGTGGCCGGGCCCTGCACACAATCTGGATCGTACGATGCGAAGTATATCACGGGCATGCTATAGCCAGGTATAACCGTGTAGCGTACCCATGCCACCTACTGTGCTGTGCTGTGCTGTGTACACTGCAACGCACTACGCTACGATTCGAAGTGGGGACTCGGAGATCCAAATCTAGATCCGGATCTGGTCTCAAGCTAGCCACCCCAGCCTGGCCTCAACTGCCCGCCCAGTCGCATTCTGCCATTGCTTGTCTCCATCACGCCCAATCCTTGCCTGGCCGCCCGCCAGCACGCCTCTACTGTGGTAGTTCCATGATCGAACATGTAGTCAAAACATGGTCCAGTACCGTACAGAAAACCCACCAGCGGGCGGTGTGACGGGGCTGGGCCAGCGCCCGGTAGCTAAAACACCATCCAGCCCACATCCCAACGTCACTTAAGGCCTGGTTTTTTTTTTGTTCCTGTTTTTTTTGGGGGGTTTTTTTTTTAAAAAAAAACAAAAAAATTAATCTCGGGGCTACTGAGAATCTGGGATGGCGTCAAGCCGGCTCGTGTCAATCGCGTGGCCTCCTCCCCACCCTGCCCCTGGCACCCGGGTTTCAAGGTCAGGCTACCCAAGCTCACCCAGGTGGGCTTGCCGTCAGTCATCACAGCCCGTCGTGATGAGGCCATTTCCAGGGGAGGGACCAACCACTTTGAACTCTTGGCCCCACGCCCGCCGCCCAGGGCAGGGGTGCGGTTGTTGGTAAGCGGCATGGCGAAGCTGAGTCAAGCGGCAAACCATACGGTGAACAGCGAGGGCCGTCGACCTGGGATGGCCGTCGTTGCGGATATCTCCTAAGAGCCCGACATTGAGGCCACGCACCTGGCGGGGTCCAGATCACCAGATCTTCCTCTCCACAGCAGAGAAACAGCGAGATTGCAGTGCCTCCCTGGAGCTTAAAAAATGGACCGCCCTGGGGTGGTTCGAAGCCGTGTTTGCTGGCCGAACACGCCAGCGCGAGTCGTGATGCTTTGCTGCCGAGGGTCCACGGCTCGGAGAAAGTGTTCCGTTCACTGTGCTAGTACAGCACCCGCCTGTGTACAATGCTGTACCGCACGGGTCACGCTCTGGGAGGTGTTTTCCTGGTCCCCAGGCCCTGGTGCCCCCCGAGGAACAGGAAGGGCCGTCAGGATCTGGGATGATGGCCCAGACTAGAAAACGTGGGATGGGGCCGTCCGGCTGGGCCCCCAGAGACGGACCCACGCTGTCGGAACCGCAACCAGCAGCAGGCGGGACCCAGCCGGGCTTTGATCTCCTCCGCAACTAGGGCCTCCACGCCGGCCGGCCGGGCAAATGAGAGGCGCCCCCTCGCGGTCCCGACGGATGCAAGGAGGGCCCTGAATGGCGAACAAAAAAGAATAGAGCAGACAAGGAACATCGAAACGAGGAGAAACCACACAGTAAGCAAAAGGCAGCCTTCCGAGTCAAAAGAATACCCAAGGGGAGCAGCCCAGCAATCTCGAAACAAGCAACAGCTATGTGTCTCGTTTTTGCTTGCCAGATCGAGCAAAGGGGCCAGAGGCACAGAGTCTCTCTCCCTAATCCTAACAAGACCTGCCGTGGCGCGCTAAGAGAGGGCAAGAAAGTGGGATAGAATAGGCGCAAAGAAAAAAAAAAAGGATGCCACGTTGTGATAACTCAGCAACCTTTTGCTTCTCTCGGCCAGGAAGAAAAAAAAAGGCAGGGAATTTCACAGTCAAAATGACGACATTTCCTTGACCGGTCCGCAGTCACGTCGAGTCCAGACCGAGCTAAAATATTGGAAATTGAACGTCAAGTGATCTGCCTGTTGATCCCCGGGCCTGGATTGGCTGGTGCCATCTGGGTGCACAAACAAGATCGCGCCTTTGCCGAGCAAATGCAATATGCCACTTTGCCTCTCGTATGCTTCCCACATGGCTAGGTGGGCTGCGAGACCACCCGGAAAATACAAGGGCTTTCGTCATGATCGTCTTCTTCTGCCCTTGCTGAACAAGTGGCCCGAGCATGGTAATTCACAATCCCGTTCTAAGACTCCAAACGCTCATGGGCTAGTTTCTTTCGACGCCTCTGGATCGACTGGCATTCAGCCACGCCACGACAGACAATGGGGTGATGCGCGGGTTGAGGGCAGCCCTGGCCTGGAGGGGACTGGGCAGCGCGGTTAAAAAAAAAGCCCCAAGTCTTGGTCCCGAAGATGTGGGTGAGGTGTCATATTATAATCTCGAAAAGCAAACCCCGGCCCACGCCTGGTTCTTTTTTGGGCGGAAGGGAGGGAGGGGCCAAAGGAAGCTGTACCCGACCCTCCTCCATGCGCAGAGAAAAAAAGGATCATACGATCGGCCACCATCAGCAAGCTGCATATTCTTGCTGTGGTCTCGCTTTCTTTTCTCTTCAAGGGGAGTGGGTGGGTTTCACGACGTGCTGCAATAGTCCACAAGGAGGGGGGCAGACTTAGTTTTGGGTGATCTCTAATCGCTGTACCTTTTGCTCTTAGAGCCTGTGTTCTTTAGGGTTACTCAAATGCAAGCCTGTTTCCTTGTATAAGTGGCTATGTCACGGGAGTTTCTAGACATCATCAGTACTATGCAATGTGTAATGATGCAAGAAACCGTCTGACTGGAGCGGCCAAGACGGTGGGTGTAACACTCCTCCGCTACAATGGACGCAGCTTCGGGATTGCTTCGCAGGGGTCTTCACGAGCGACTGACTGCCCATGCTCTTGTCACTTGTCAGGCTTCCAGCACACACACAAGCACACGCAATAACGCATCGACGCGCGCGCACGCGCGCACACACACACACACACACACCACACACTGATATGAGCACATCGTATCTGCAAGCAAGAAAGAACCAAGCAAGACGGCCAAGCACGACATTTGTACGTACAGAGGGAGCTTGGAAGCCGGTCTCCCTTACCAGGTGACCCTCCCGCCTGCTGTGCCACTGTCTGACAACAGAGCGAGATGGAGAGGGAGGGAAGGGAAGGAAACGAAAGGATAGGGGAAAGGAAGTGTCTCTACCGTACAACTACTAACGCGTGACGAGATCTCATATACTGTACGGGTGCGCCTACCTGCATCTCAGGTCTCTGATTCTGACTCTCACTTGTGACACCGTTCGACTCCACCCAACCATCTCTGGCCCCACATCCCCTCTGTCCTCACAACCAACTGCCCAAAAGGACCGTGGATTCAAGGACGTACGGGATCTAAAATAGACATCAAGCCGTGCCATGTCGTCCGATCGCCTTCCTGTCAGGATGATGATATGTGAAGTTGCCAAGGTCGCACTCCCCGATCTTCCCGTGCGGCCGCAACCAGGGAAGCATCTCGAAAAGAGAAAGAAGCAAAAGGAAGCAAAAAAGAGGCTGATGTGTAATACTGAAGATAGGCACAAGGCGTCTAGCTGCCCTGTCTCTGTGCTACCCCTGGTCTTAGAACCAGAAACGAGAGGTCGGCGACCAGTGCCGCGTCATGGCATGTCTCTCAGCGTCGATTCGGCGCCATTGGCAATCGAACGTGGCCGAGCTCTGTCCAACTCCTCGGCCGTCCCCCGTCCCCCCCCCCGGCCATGTATGGTGGATAATAGATTTATCGACATGCTGAGCGGCAGAAACCCCGATAACGTTGTTTCAACCTGCGCACAGCGTCATGCAGGCAGGCATGTTGGGAGGTTGACCAGGGGCTTTGTGAGAAAAAGGTGGTGGGTGGCCCAGCCCAAGGCGACCTAGCCCTGCAGATACTGTACAGACTCTACACCATCCGAAAGTCGTTCATGCAGGGTCGGCATGTGGGCCACGGGATCATCTCGACAGGAGACTTGGGGCTGGCAGGGTCATTACATTGTTTGACAGGAGCAGCGAGCAAGGGGCAGATACTCCGAGCTCCTGCTCTAGTAGGTCAGATAGATCGGAGCCAAACATCTCACGAGGAATATCCGAATGCCTCTGCCTGGCGCTAAACGACAGACGCTTGCGAGGGGCTCTTTGTGGGATTGAATAGGAACACTACCGGGCTTTGCTGGTCCCGAGCCCAGCCCAAAGGGCCTCGGCCACACGGCATACGGTCGTATGATCCCCGCAAGCCTCTGCAAGCCGCCATCTCCCACGATATACGCGTAGTGGCGGCAGCTCGGCGATCCTGTGGGCGGGAGAGGGTCGCACCAGCCGGTGGCTTGACCCTGTGAGCGCCCGTCGATCGGTCGGCGCGTCTGGCAAGAGAAGGCGAGGACTGCGGTACCCAAAGGGCGCATAGAATTATTGCTTGGGTGATCATACATTCCCAGGAGGTTCTATTCAGAAGTGACTTGGGCCTCGCAAGAGCCTTCCACTTTCCGGCCTGGAGCATGGGGGTAGCCTCAGCCTGAACATGCCAATGAGGCCGAGAAACGGCATCAAACGATGGCAGCCTTTCGTCCCACTGCGCCTTCGGACGATGGCTTTGAAAATTTAATGCTCCCGATCCTAACAGGAATCCTTAGAGCGGAGCCGGAACCATCGCCGTATGGGCTATGTCATGCGGTATGATGCGATAGGAAAGGAAAGCAAGACACCACTTGACCTGCTAGCGCTCGAGGGTGTCTGTAAAGTTTTGAGCTGTGACGAAGCCTCTCTGGATGGTGATGGCCGTCACAATGCTGTCTTGAGCCGCAGGGGTGGAGGTGGCGTTCTGCATCAACCTGTCCCTCTTCTGTGTCAGCTTCGCCCTGCGGCATGGCAGTCCACGGCACGAAGCAGCACGGCGCAGCTCAGCCTAGCCCTTTTGCAACTGTGTGGCGACGATCCGGCATATTATAACCATATCTTGAAATTGGTCGGGGGACTCGCAGACAGCTGCCATGAACTGATGTAATTGTCAAAGGGCAGATCGCTGCCCTGCCCTGACCGGTCAGGAAATTGCGCAGCAGGAAGCAGCGGCGGCCGGCGTGAAGAGGAGCGGAAAGCGGCCGTGCTCTTGGAATCGCCTGCTGCAGGCCATGTGCCGGTCTGTCCAAGCCAGACGATTCCCAGGTAGAGTTTCGTTTCGGAGATTGACAAAGATCGCCGCAGATGAACATCTATATTTCATGCACCACGGCATCCTGCACTCGACACCTTCTACCCGTCCGAACCCCATCCCGTTCATGCGGGTGCCCACCGGCGCGCCGGTGGAGTCGTTCGTCTGGGGAAAGGCAGGGAGGGAGACTCGGCGCGCTGCTGGGGGTCCAAGGCTCGGCCCTCTGGGCGTGTCGTGTCTTGCATTGCTTCTGTGTCGTGATCTGGTGATGCGATGCGATGCGATGCGATGCGAGGCGATGCGATGCGAGCTCGTTCCCGCGCGAAACGCTGGCTCGCAAGAATTCCCGAGCTGATGGCCTGGCTACACAAGCAGGCAGCAGGGCAGCAGAGCTGGACATGGACTGCTTCAGCTCCTCGCAAGCGCGATGGGGAACTTGCTGCAGGCCAAACCCCAGATCTCGCCCTGTTGGTACGCATGCGCCACATGTACATGCACACAGTGCCGCTCAGCTCCAAGATCAGCACAGTCTAGTGCCAATGTGAAGTGATGGGTTCATCACCTTGGAAGCATTAAGACAATCTCAGGAGTCCATAACGAGTCTGACGGGCCAGGTCTTACAAGCACAACACCGACCCTGGCGGTAGGCTGCGACAGTTTCAACTGATGCTCTCTGTCGCCGGGGCTAGATCCGCCTCCAGATAGCCGTCGAACAGTCCTCTCGGCAGGCGACGGTTGGTGATCCGGGATGTGCACCTACTGTTACATGTTACGGGCATCCATCCATTCAGTCAGGCAAGCAACCAAGCAAGCATGAACGAGGGAGAGGCGCCAAACCAGCAGACCAGATGGCGCAGCCAGGCATCAGGCATGTAATCTCCATTTCGTTAGCGAAGCGATGGCTCCGGGGCCAGGGAAGATAGAGTTGCGATAGAGTTTGAGATTGGGAGTTGGATGATGGGTTGATAGGTCCCAAGGCGATTGGATGTTTGCAGCGAGCGCGAAGGGTTTCTCCTGGTCCCGCAGCGCAGCCAGACAGCCACACAGCTGAGTACACAGTAGGGTCAGGCGCTCGACGCAACGTAGATGTCCACTCTTGGCGGGCCGAGCCCTCCGCCAGAAGGGGCGACCACCCTCGGACCCACCGCGGCTGCAACCCGGCCCCCAGCAATCTGGGGAACAAGACGGCACTTGGGCGATGAAGCCTTCTTCACATCCGCTCCCACAATCCGCGCTCTTGGCCCTTATTAGATTCTGGATGAAACCCACACGAACGCCCGTCCTCATGCCCTCGACTCACTCTCATCCTTGGCCAGTGTAAGCTCAGCATGTCACGTCATGCTTGCATGAAGCAAAAGGAGACGGTGAAAAGCCTCATCAGAGTTCACCTCACCTCCCTCGGCAGCTCGTCAGGTCAGCCCAGGCTGGCTCTGCAGCACTCGCTGCACCCCCTCAAGGTCGCCCAGCCGGGAATTGGATTTTGCCCCATGACTCGCTGCCTGAATGCGAGATAGACTTTCTCGTCGACGATGCAGCATCCGAGCAAGAACGGCAGCCACTCAGTACTAGTAGCACGTCACACCGCAACCCAACTCAAAAATCTATCCGACCCGGCCCATCCCAGCCCACCACGACCTCCTGGCAGAGATCTAAAGACATGTCCAGGCGGCCCTGTCAGATGCGTGCCTAGCGGCGATGCACACGCCAACAGATACGAGGAGCACATGTCCGATATGCCGACAGCAGCGCTCCGGGTCACTCACTCCTACCGTCCCTCTCGCACACACGGCGCAGATAGGGCTGAAGAAAAGTGTCGCGAAGAACATATGACTCGCGGATCGGAACGCCGATGTAGGGCAGAAAAACCACCGAGGGGCCAGTAGAAACCCAACACCCTGCCCTGAGCCAGGAAAAAAAGAAATATCGGCCGAGTTTAATCTGCAGAGTGCGGGAGCGCTTATCGAGATTGTGATCTCGATATTACACTCCGCTCTTGGGCCCTACCCATGTTTCACGCCCAAAGTATAATACTCAATTGGGTGTTGAAAAGCTTAGGCCCCCTCCCTCATTTGACAACCCCTCGAAATTTGTCTGCCGGCCACACATCCATCACTAGTGGATGAATCACTAGACTGGATGCCAGGCCGGTATGTGATGGATCCACCAAGTCCCACGGGATCCCACGGGCTGGCCTCGTCCCATCCGCAAGCTGTTCTCGAGATGATGCGGCGCGTCCGTGTCCATCGCGCTCTCTCCCTCGCTCTCTTGCTCTTAGTCGTCGCGTCTTTCGCCCATATCGTAGGCAAAACGTTACATGGGCCAGGGCTGTGGGGCTCGTTAGTCCCGAGATGGGTTACACACTTTAGGTTGCACGGACAAGTCTGCCGACAGATGGGGCCCAATCTCGAATCTCGCAGCTGCCACGGCCCTTCCTGCGCTGCGTATAGAAACGAGGCGATCCCGGCTGGGCCGTTTGATCTGAATGGGCTCATCTTACGATTTTCCTCCTCTCCCAGCGCGGCAAACAGGGGAACTCCAGGGGGAAGGGAGAAATTTTTACCAGAGAATTCTACAAGTCCCGAGAGGGCGTGACGTGGGATGGGCAGGCTAGCCGGAGAGCTAAGGCACGGGCGGAAGTCAGCTGCTGGATATCTCACACTATATGTGCGCTGCTGGCACGTCTGACGTTGGGGCTGTCGGAGATGGGCCACATGGAAAGCTGAAAGGGGATGGAGGTTGCCAGCACCCCGTATTATGCAACCTCGACTTTTGTGTCTCATCCAGTAGCCTTGGTACTTGGTCTGCCTCGTCCGCATATGTCTTCTTCCCAGGTACCCAAGGCGTGGGCGTGCCGCTTGTCACAATCTCGTTCCCGCAAGGAGCTGTGCGATAGGGGTGAGAAGATTCAGGGAAGGATTTCGCGGGTCATCATCGAATTATTGATTTATATTCCCCGGTTCTGACCGTTTTTCTTTTCGTATTGGGTAAGCAGTGGACGCGGGCACACATGTACACAAGCACAAGCAGTTACGGTGTCACGCCAAAACAGATCTCTCGGTCTTCCATCTCGTGCGGTTGAACGCTAGGGGCGGATTGGTGCGCGACCACCCTTCCTAGCGTACCAGAAAGAGAAACACAAGAGCGAAGAAGAAAAATAGAGGACTGATACCCGACTACCAAACTAGCCCCCGGCCATCGCGTCGTCTGACAGCCCATTAGCTCGGCCCCGGGAAGTCGATCTGGTTCCGTCCCGTCTATAGCGTGTCTGTGTGCACTTGTAATGTGTGTGTGAATCAGGCAAACGATGCGGGCGTGTTTGCCCTGATGATGGCTGAGATGAGATCGGTGCCATCCCAGCGTTCGGCAGATGGACCAGATCTCTTGGCCGCCCACCATTGGGCAGTTCCGTCCCGTGTCGTGCTTTTCTTCTTGTCGATGGGGCTGCGAGGGCGGTTTCACCACGGCTCAGACAACGGCGACCAAAGTGTGGGATCTTGACCCTTGCCTTCTTTTTTGGCCATTCGATGATTCCTTCGATATTGCCTTATCCACGCACGGGTAGAGAGAGGACGCCTTGCCCGGTTAATTTATATCGCTCTAGCAAAACCCTGGTGATGATGACGATGACGATGGCGATGACGGTAGCTACATGCCTCTTCCAAGTCGGGGCACAGCGCATGAAAATAGCAAAAGAGACTCCCCGCAACAAAGAAAACAAAAGGCTTCATGACGTCTGAACATCACATTGAGCAGCTCTCACAAAACGCCTCTCTCATGCCAGTTATATACCAACCCCCGCCCCCAAATAAATTAACCCCCGCGGTCGATCCGGTTCCCAGAGCTGACAGACTCCGTTGATGTATTTACAAGATCCTCCCCGGTGTTGTCGTGGGAAATAAAATGTACTGATCGGATCTTGTTGCATATCCTTCGTGTCCGACCTGATATATTTGGGTATAAAATGAGTCACTGCGTGATGATGTAGGCGTTTTCCACCCAGACCTTGCCCCCCAATTTGCAAAATGTGACCCGTGCCTTTTCCTTTTTCTTTCTCGATGCCTCCGGTCCTGGTAGTGACCGTGGCCGGCGTTGGTTCGCCGGCAAATGCTGTGCTTTTCGGCGACTTTTTGAAACCGCGACGACAAAAGATGTTGGCGCATACGTGATGCGTGGATCCTTGGTGATGCGTCGTCTCCAGCAGGGCCGCTACTTTTCCTGGCCTAGTGTCTTATCAGGGCTGTCCCTGGCAGCTAAGAGCCCGCCTCGCTTGGGCTAGCCTCTTTCAACCGACGGCCTGGGGCGGATGTTCTTGGCGTCGATTTGTTTCTTTCGCTCCAGTTTAGCGTAGTGTAGACCGCACGCGTTGCAGAGCGTTCTCGCGCCATCGGGTCCACGGCGCCACTCCGGCGTGTCGATTCTGTTGCAGCTGTGACATCGACCAGGAGGAGCAGCACGCTGTCGCATTATTAGTTCATGTTCCTGCTCGGGTCAGGGGCCCGCGTTCGCTTACTCCTCTCCGCTTCTTGACACCGGCCATCTCGTAAGCAGACTTCATGCCATCGCCGTACATGGCCATGTCCTCGTCCTCGTAGGGTCCCTTGCCCCGGCTAGCCTCGCGTGCCCGGTCGTTCATCACAACGCTTTGCTGAACCATCGTCCGAAGGTTGTCCAACATACCGCGCATCCACTCTGCCATATTTAACATGTCTCCAATCTCACGTTCTGAGGGTAGCCGTGTGGGCATAGGATGGGAGCCAGGGCCTTGCTCTTCCGCGGCACAGCGGCCGTAGGCATCTGCAAAATTGAAAATTGTCCGTGACCCGGACGCAATCTGGTTAAATGTTAGCATTCGGTGCTGTGTGGAGACCCAGGTGTTATGCTCCGTACCTTGGCAAGCGACTCCTGGTATTGCCATGCTTCGAAGTGTCTGCTCAGCGTCTGCTCGTACTTGTTCTCCCTCCTCAGGTATTCAGAGTCTTCATGCATCGACGAACGTGAACCATCAAAAGGCGAGGGGAGTGAGTGCCCCGGATACCGTGGAGACATGGGATGTGCCGAAAGGGGTAATTGCCCGGGAGGCAGCTGGCCCTGCTGTGCGTAAGAGATGTTTTGTTGTTCTGCGGCTGTTGGTGGAAAGGAGCCATTTAATCTGTGTGATTCCGCTTGCCTTTCCGCTGGGTGAGGCTCATTCTTCAATGGAGGGGGAGAGTGACGTGCTCCAGGGTGAAAAGTGTTGACTGGTGCGAGCGCCGGCGGCCTGCTGGACAGTGGAGCCCTGGAAGGGTCAGAAAATGGAGGCATCGGTTCGCTCCTTGCGGGGAAGGACGCCGGGTTGTGTAACGATCTCGGCGAAGGATGTTTGTCCTGTGGTGACAGGTCGGCGTATGGCCGAGACGACGTCGAGGATGCGAAAGGTGATGGCAGGCTCGGTGCGCCTTGAACCGATGTTGACAGTGATGGTGGAAATGCAGACGTCGGCGGCTTCGTGCCTGATATCACCTCTTGTATCGATGGCAACGACTGCCGCTGCGGCTCACTTTCTTCCGGCCTCCTCCTGGGCTCCACGGGGGAGACGATGCCCGGCATATTTGAGCCAGCAGTGGAGCGAGAATAGTTGGATGGGTACGAGGGTTGTTGGGTTTGGTAGTGAGGTGCAGGATTGAGCAAGGTTGCGGTCGCCATAGCCGGACCTTCCCCGTATGATCTATCCCACGAGCCTTTGGATCGGTGGTGGTAAGGGTCAGAGTGGTTGGCAGAAGTGTGAGAGCTGCGATTCCAGTGTTAGACAGCGGATCGGGAAATATATGAGTAGAGTTTCCACACCTTTGCCTGCCAGCAGTGTTGCCCAATTCCATAACGGGACAGGATCAAGACAGTCGTGTCAACACCCCGGCGCTTCAATGCGATGTGCCCAGCCTAATTCATCTGACGGCACAACGATCCACGCTGCAGGAGTATGCAAAGCTTGCAATGACTAAGGGGGGTCACTGTTTGATCTCGCAACTCGATCCGACTCGATCAAGATAGATGCCTAGCCTCCGATTGCCGTGGGGTCGGTTGGTTAGCTCCTGTCAGAGTTCAACCCGAGCGAGGTTGACCAGGCGAGAAAATCACGACCGAAATTATCGCAAAGCCGGCAGCGCGTTGCAAGAGGGCTTAATGATAGGCGGCGGGCAACTTCACACGCACAAACGCACACACTCTCTGGTCAAACACGCAGGGTTTTGGTTCCAGGGGTGTGCTGAGCTTGCAAGAACAGGAGGTTACAAGCCCGGAAAGCTTCCCTAGGACGCCTGTCCGAATGAGGCTCAAGAGCGAGTTTAGTGGCGAGTGAAGTCGAAAACTCCAACACTGTTCGACGCGAGTAGTGGGTCAGAGCTTGGACCACAGATTAGCTTTTTGATGAAGCCAGCGGAAGATCGTTGCTTAAACCAAGGTGAGTCAGTCGAGCCGACAGGCGGTGGGCAGTCGGGTGGTGGGTGTGAAAGATCACAGGGCAGATGCCGTTAGCCTTTCAGGGAAGCACGGTTGCGATCCGAGTTGGGGGGGGGTCCCAGTGCCAGCGGGGTGAGAAACAGGAGGTGCGGTCACCAGGATGTGATAGGGAACGGGGAGGTGGTGATTGTGTGTCCTGGCTCCGCAGATATGCGCCGGTGTGGCTGTGGCAGGTCGGGAGCAAAACAGTGTTTGAATGAAGCGTCGTGTGCGCGGCGGCGGCAGCTCCTTTCGAAGGTTTCAGGCGAACCACCACGGATCGTGCGGGTGGGAAGGTTCGGCCAAGTGACAAAGTCAAAATAGGATCTACTGCCCGTCGGTGGTGATTGAGAATGCAGCCCGACTCGTATGCGGGGGAGGGCCGGAGTGCTCTTTCCAAGGTTGCGATGGTGCAGAGGGCAATTGCAACTCTTGACGTAGCCGAGTCACCGCAACTGCAACTGCTCAAAGGCGCCTGGAGCCGGGTTATGGTGCGGACGAGTATGAAGAAGGGCCGTTGCCGATGTGGGTTCGCCACGTGTGGGAGAGGCGCCAGATCTGATTTCAGATCCAGATCCAGATCCAGCCAGATCGAAGGGGTTTGGACGTGTGGTTTGGTGGACGTAGGCGTAGAGTGGGCGGCGTGTGGGCGAGGCACGCACGCACACTGGCAAGCAAGCAACGCAGGAAGGTGGCAGGTCAGAGAAGTCAGAGGTCAGAGGTCAGGCCAGAGGTGCGGACGGGGCGGGATCGCATCGATAATAATAACAATTACCATTAAACTGGCTGCAGAGAGGGAGGGGAAAGAAGGCACTTGTCCAGGTTGCCGACGAAAAGGATACAAGGCTAAGATTTAATAAACAAGAGGGAAGGCAGGCCTGGGATGAGAAACTCGAGGTGCGATTTGTCTGGTTTTGGGGGGCGCTGGGGCAAGGCGCAAGGCCGTTCACGTCCAGCAAGGAATAGATAAAGTCCACAGTACCGTACGGTCCAGTGCAAGTGCAGTCCACCCCATCTGGGCAGTTTTGCGGTCCCCATGCTCAGTTGGTGCTGGATAGGTAATAAGTAGACCGAGTATGTATCTGCGCGGCAGGGGTCCTCTGGAGGTACGTACCGTGTACAGGCGTACCCGTACAAGTACAGGCCAGAAAAGATACATGGTCAATACTCTCCCCTGCCGACCTGCGCCAGAGGCACGCACCACGACACCGCGCAGGGGTGGGCCCCAGGCGCCTCACCGATGTCCAGGAGCCCTGTTCCCTGCTCATGCACATGAGATGTCGATGGGTGGAAAACCGGGGCAATCTGGGAGGAGCAGAAACGAGAATCCCTGCACTGAGCTAGTGCCACGACAGGACAGATTGGCGTGAGGTGGGGGAGAAGGTTCTCCCAGGGGGGAGGGGGGAGGGGGGTGATCGCGCTGTTGGCCTCAGCAGTGAGCTGTGTTCCTGTTCCTGGTATCTATCCGCAATCCGTACAGTACATGTTCATGCACTTATAGCACAGGGCTGATGTTATGGGGCAGGGTCAGGCTTGTTGGACGAGAGCAGCCCTGGTCATGGATCAGGACGCCCTGGATACTTCATCCTCCTCTTCTGTCGGCTCTGTCAGTCTGCCCGCTGTTGTATGCCTCTGCCTGCCCATCTATCTACTTGTATCTGCCTGTCTGTTTGTCTGCATTCGTGTCACTGTGAGGTTGTCATCCTTGAGAAACCCAAGGAGCACGGCACCACTTGTCCCAACGGCCCCCGCGGCCTGCCAGTCGCAAGGCGCAAGCGGGTCTGGGCCTCCAGGCGCAGAAAAGGAGATCCCGATCTGCCACGGGGGGTCTGGCGCAGCAGTGGAAGGTCACAGTCGCCGCTGCAAGTCAGGCAAAGAGTGGTAAGTAAATGTCTGGTACGGTACGGCACGGTGCGGCCTGGCCCTCATCCCTTAGAAGTGGCCCTGAGTAGGATTGAAGGCATCTCGTGACAGGGAGAAACATCACGGCGAGAGGCCGGTTGCTGCCAGCCAGGCGTAGCCACTAGCAAGCGTTGAGCCGGCGCGCAGGGTCGCAAGGTATATATATATCTTGAGCAGATGGAACGTGGTTGAGTTTGGCAAGGTCGCAGCCAATCCATCCCCTTTGGCCCCTACCCTGCCGTGCTCTGCTGCGCTCTGCTGCTGCGCTCTGCTGCTGCGCTGCGACAGGTAGACTTGTCGCGTTGAGATCCCGGGGAGATCGCAAACTTTTCTGCGCCCGAGCTCGAGGCAACATGGCTGTCTGGGCTCGGCCGGAGACGGCTTGCCCGCGCGAGTAAGGCCCGGAGGCAGAGCTCTCTGTCAGCCTGTGTCGCTCCCGTCCCCACGCCGTCTCACCTGTCGTCTCCCTGATGTGCGTGATCTGGCGCGGAGGTTGGGGCGGGCAGATGGACGAGATGGGCCCGGGTGGGGGAGGGTGACAACGCAGGACACGCTCGCCCGCACGCGGCGGGGGGTGACGACGACAGGACAGAGATGGACGTCCCCAGCCGATGTTTCGAGACGTTGGATAACAAGGACAGGACAGAGGCAGATCACCCACAGCACCGTGTCGCAGCACATGCCGTGAGACTGTCCGCCCACTAATAGCCAACCACGAGGTGGCGACCCGCGGCCGAGTGGCAGACGAGGCGGCTCGTGTCGAATGGACAAGATGGGAACTATGGCCGAACAGCGTGCCATCGGGCCCAGGGCCCAATCTGGGAGCCGGGACAGTGAGCAGGAGAGATCGCTGTACTGTCGATAGTATCTCGATTGCCTAGCATGATAGCAGGGGCCAACATGCAGGAGCGGTAATCTCTCATCTCTCTTGACATGAAAGTGGTGCCATTTTTTGTGGGTGACACTGGCATTGGCACTGGATCGGCCACGCACAGGGCGGGCTTCAGGGGACAGGGGCCAGCAAGCGACGTGGTAATTGGACCCGACCCGATGCACGCCTTTCTGACAGCTGGATCGAAGGTGTGCCTGCCTGCATTTCGATTGAGGTGGTGGTGGTGGTTATGATGGTGTCGTCAGAATGGTGGGCGGCTTGCATTGCATTGCTGCCATGTAGGAAGGTCTACATCTGGACTCGACTCTTTGCTCTGCTCCGCTCTGCGCAGGATGCACTGCTTCACTGCCCATCTAGTCCCAAGGCTACTACTCGTCAAGACTTGCCATATCCGCAAGTCCTGTGCCGCGACCACGAGGCCTGGCCTTTTAGCGCAGCGCGACTAGCCACAAGTTCCTCGACCCGGTGAGCAACAAGCGAGGCGGAATGGTTTGAAAGAATTATTCCTAGCATCTGCCGTGGTTGCGATGATGGAGAGCATACCATGGCGTCTGTCCATCCATCCGGCAGGTGGAACGGGTGTTCGTGGCGCAGACCTGGTGGGCGAAAGGGGCAGTGAATACACAGTACTGCTCTGTACATTTGCGAGGCCTGGGGCCGATCTAGGCAGTGTTGGCCCCATCTGCAGGCCCGATCCGGCTAGCATCTTGGATCTCACAGCCAAGCGACCATGACCATGCCCCGTGCTGGGTACACAGTACACGGTTGACCACTGTAAGGACAGAGGCGCTCCGACACGCCCTTGGGACGTCGATTTCTCCGGCTGTTCTAGCGCCGTTCCATCTTCGCTTGCGAACCTTGGAACTGCTCGCGCCTGACGTCAAATCAAGACGTTGCGAAAGGAGCGTGGAATGATCAACGGTGTGCATTGTGCAGTGGCCGAACCAACAGTTGCATGTCCCGGAAGCGTGCCGGTGGAAGCTCGAACATCCCCCTCGGGAGCGGGAGCCGGTCAGCGCAGGTCCGACATGGCATCCGTGGCCGACGTTGCGCTTGCTGCGTATCCAACATGTCCGTCTCGCGATCCGCCACGCCGCAGGACTGCGGTGAGCTGATGGGAGTGGCTGTCGAGGCGACCGCCAGGCCACGGCCCTATGAGATGGCATGGTCTGAAGCACGCCTCCCTCTCGGATTCCGTTCTCAAACGACGACACTTTCCACGTCCGGGGTCACGGCAGTTTTCTTCATCTTCCCGAATGGGGAAGCAGGAGCATATATGAACAAGTTGCCATCGCCATTGCAACTGGCTGGCTCTCTTTCCTTCCCAGGCGCCCGAGATTCCGCCCATGTACTACCAGCAAGCACATGATTCCGCTTCTTGACAATTGGCTTGCTGTGCCGTCTGTACTTGCCAGTCGCTACATACGTATACGCTATCGTGGTCACACACACCACAAGGCATCTGTTCCCGTCCAACATCGGGCCTTTTGGGCTCCTCACACCCTCAACTATCAGCTGCCAACATTTGGCATGCGCGCAAGTTCAATGCTGCACCTGGACGGGCTGGGAAGTCTGAGGCCCGGAGCTGAGACTTCAAAATGTCCCCACCGAGAAGGTGACCTCTCGATGTCAGCTTTGAAAGCATAAAGCCTAGCCGTCCGTCACCGAGGACGAGTCCCCGGGCATTCACAGTCACCTCGATTCGAGTTTGAGCTTTTGGGGACAGCCAAGCTTCAGTTCGCGGTTGGCGGCGAGGCTAACACGGGGCAGGCCCACTCGGGTTCAGGGCACCTACCTGCAGCACCTGGCACCAAACTCAGCCCGCGAGAACCGCTGACAACGACAACAGACTCTTGAGAGCTGCACGCGTCAAATCAAACCGTGCCCATGAGACGGCCCTTGGAGCATATTTCTGCAGGGCCGTGAGCGGCTGGATGGGCCGAATCGACCCAAGATGCTGACCAGATCTGGCAGCCTCAAACTTTCTCTCAGATCTGCGGTAACGTGTTTCAACCCAACAACAGGCCACCTGCGGCAGCCTATCGGGCAAAAACCTCAGGGCCGGCACTGAGCAGGCGATCCTGAAGTCTGTTGTCGCGCGGCATTTTGAGTTCCCCGCAAGATCCTTTTGCAAACCTTGGTCCATGGGTCCGAACGCCGTCGCGGAACGAGAGCAATACACGTCGCATCCATCTGCTCAGTTTTGCGACAGGACTTGCGCAAGCTCCAGCTAAATCATGCTGGGGGGAAGCTTGTCTGGGGCCCGGCGCTCTTCAACGGCGCTCTTGTCAAGCTGTGTCGCGCAGTCCCGCGGAAAGCCTATCCAGGCACTTTTAGACGCACTGAGAAAACGACAGCGGATAAATTAGACCCCCACTGGTGTAATCCCGAACATGACTTACGTACATTCACACACTCCAGTCACGCCTCGGGTATATGCTTGCAATTGTGTCCGAATGATTCTGCTACAAAAATAGCCAGAGCCAGAGCCAGAGCCAGAGCATGGGTCCGCGACTCGAAGCGACTGGCTCCTATCGCATCAAGATTACGAGCGGGAGTATCTCGAGTGTAAGAACCGTATGCTTGTCGAAACATATACCTTGGGACGAACCAAGATCTTGAAGGTCATGAGACCCGAGTTCCGGCAACAAACCATGACCACTCTTGCTCAATCGAGCATCCTGGGCGTCACAGCGAGAGTAAAAGGTGACATGCAAGATGGTTGGTGGCTGACCCGATGCAGTCCTCCTGCAGAAATCGTGTTCGTGCCTGACCCCGGGGGACACATCTGTCAACAAGGATAATCCTATCACGAGTGCGGCTATCTACGACAGCAAGATTCCAACCGTTTTTGACACACATATCGCCCAGCGGGCACTATTTTTCTCCATCCCAATGATCAGGCCACTTCCGGGACGAAGGATGGTTAGCCACGGACATTCTCGTTTGGATTTCCATTATGCGCTACGCTGTGTTGTGCAACAGTCTTGTGCCGAGCACCAAATGCAAGAAACAATCTGGAGTGCGCGTTCGGGCGATTGGTGGCTCTTTGTTTCGCCTGAAGGAGCACGCTGCATCGCCGTTGCAGAGGACCCCGTTGCACCCCCGATGACACGATACTACGGGATCGCCACATGACGGTTGGGATGAAAATACTCCTTGATTGATGTGATCTACGACCCTTCCCCTCTTGCGGCTCGGGCCCTCGAATGGCGGTAGCTGCTGTGAGCACGGAAACCTGGTTGCCGGAACACTGTGTGCTTTCTTCACTGAGCCAAATCCCTTCCGTGTCATGAGCCCTGGCAGAAACAGTGACTCCGCCGTAGATGCTGAGGGCAGGTGGTATTGGGGTTTGCTGCCGCCTACTTGGAGTTTAACCGCTTTGACGCCGGCAAGCTGGGATCTCCAGGATGGTCTCAAAATAGCTGTGAGCCGGCCTACAACGACGGGCGTAGAGTTGCCAAAGCTGGTATAAAGCTCCGCGATAGTGTTGGATGTGTCAGCGATCGAGTTGAGCAACAGAGCGCTTATGGGGGGTTCGGACAACCACCAAGCTGCAATCGGCAACGATTCGCCTCACCACTGGACCCAGTAACACATTGGTACTCGGCAATATCCATACGAAACTCATCCCAGCAAAGCGATCTGACGGGGTCCATCTGGCATCACGGAGATTTTGCGACTCGCGTCGTACAGTGCAACGCAGCTCAATGCACGCCTGTCGAAACACAGATCCACTACCACCGCACCAGGAATCCAGGTCTTTACAACCGCCGCTATAGAAGGAAGATACTGCAAGACCGCGCCCCATGCCAGCTCTCTCGGACCTCGTGTGAATAGCCCATCACGGAATTGCGAGATTGGTGAGAAACCTACCAGCTCTCAAGGGTCGCCTGCCTCCCACGCAAGTTGCTCGGATCAATTTCCCAGCACCAAAATGACCATCTTGTTCAGTTCAGCTGTAAAATTATTATCCACGCAAAAAAGAAGCGACGAAAGTAACCAGGTCGGTGCAGAGACGCCAATGCTGTGATGGAAGCTCAATGTCAGTGTAGGCTCCACACGGCTCCGGGGAGCGCTTGGAAGCCTGGTCA
Source organism: Diaporthe sp. PMI_573 (assembly GCA_021399435.1). Taxonomy (NCBI): domain Eukaryota; kingdom Fungi; phylum Ascomycota; class Sordariomycetes; order Diaporthales; family Diaporthaceae; genus Diaporthe; species Diaporthe sp. PMI_573. The sequence goes on along the minus strand of JAJTUP010000002.1, from coordinate 1,678,846 downwards.
CCCACGGTTACCTCCGCCCACTTCGCACTACATTTCAGCAAATCGCGATTGGTTTGTTGAGGTTCGGGGGAGCACCGACGTCCGTGGCCTCTGCTAGTACAGCTGTTCCAGACACAGGGCGGCTGCGCCTCCTGGGCGGAGGCAGAATGACACGAAGACATTGGATTTTTGATTCAAGCCGACGAGAACATGGACCTCCGGCCACAATCTAGATTGGGCTCGTCTGGACCCTGCCACTGCGTCCTGTCACAATCTGCGGGTCTAAATCCCGATCTCGATTACCTCGTACGCAGCATCTGACGTTTACTTCTCTGAAGAACCTTGGAAAATTCATAGCGGATCTTGTTATGCAATACTCAGCTCATCTTGTTCTCGATGCAGATGCCTACAAACACAGTGAGGCTCTACAGTACAAAGGGGGGAAATTGTCTTGGACGGGAGCCCATCCGGCAGTCCGGAACCCCACGGCAGTAACACGACGTGGCAGGGCGGACCTCGTCAGATCCTGACCTGCCACTTTGTCGTCACCGCTCACCCGCGGGCAAGGTGTGGGGCCCTTGTTTGACAGCTGTTTGCACCCGCGTTAAGGTTCGCGATGCCCCTGTTGCTGTTGGATCTGTGGCATCCACTTTGGGATCGCAGCTTTTGCCCCTGATACTGCAACGACTCGGCCCCTTGGATCCATCCAACAGGCTCCTCCCTTCAAGCTTCGAGAAGATTTCAGGAAAGGCTGTGCCCCACGTCTTCTTTCCGGACTGTGTGGGCCCTTTCCGATCGCGTCGGACAAAAGGGAGTACGGATTATGAATGTACTGTACAACCAGTGAAAGCACCACAGGGTTGTCGGTGAAGCCCCCGCCGCCGGTGCCTCCGCGTCGCTGTCTGATGCGGAGGGCAATGATGGTAAGCTTTCTGTCTGGCCACCTCGTCCATCGTCTCGGACGGCAACCTTTGATCTGCTTCATCGCGTTTCTGAAAGTGACGACAATGCTGAACTTAAATGCAGGTACACTGAAAACGGTCACAATTGCCCCTCCCCCCGGGGGGGGGGAATCACCCAGCGTCGTGCGCTTGACTCCAGCTCACTGTCCTCCCCGATGATCACATTCTATCTCGACGCCTGAGAGACGATCACGGGCTGTGGGAGCTTCTTGGCGAGAACTCCAGTCCCCACACAAGGCATGGAGACTTTGATGACAACGGTGTGGAATTGTCACATCCTGAATCTGAATCCAAATCCTGACCGCTCAGGATGGGGTTTGTGTGAACTGTATCGACACGATGGGGCCACCCGCGGGTGACCTTGTGATCTCGAATCATTCGACCTGGTAGACCTAATCCGGCTCGAGTGCCCACCCCTCCCCCCTCCCGGTGCCCCTGCACACGATCCTCGATGACAATGCTTACAGGGTAAAAGTCCCAAGGCGGCCGGGAACAGCTGCCGATCTGGGAAAGATGTCCATCGAGAGCTGTCAAATCACGGCACCGATCACTACGGGGCTTGATCTGCAGACACTGGGTCCCGCGAGAGATAGCCGTGTTTCCACTCAGATCCGGTCATGACCGCATAAAATCAAATCTCTTCGCTACCGCGACCTTTCCTCCGGCTCGCCTCCCACTTGCAGAATCACAAGCGAGATATGTACAACGATGCGTGCTCTCCTTCTCGACTCGGCTGTGCCCCCCGCAGAGGCTGCTCGCCACGAGCTCCACGCGCTTGAGCATCCCGTGATGAAGCAAATCTAGTGCAGCGTTCTGCGGCCAACATCCACAGATACGTCAGATTTCCCAGAGCCTTACCAGCCTGTCTTTGGTCGCTTGGGTCTTCGCCTGGATCAAGTTCAATGGTCCTAGCAACCGCCAGAAACATGACACCTGCTTTTGTCTGACTGGTACTACTGTATGGAGAAACGACTGGACGGTGTTTTCAGAGCATCCATGGATAGTTGCCCGCCCCGTCAATGTATTTAGGTCATTGCATTGCAGCCTGCATGTTCTTGGGGGCCACGGAATCTGGGGAGGGGGCACAAGCAGCTGTCAACCGTCAACCTTGCATGGTTTAAGGCTCGGCGGCAAGCCCTTCGTTGCTTAAAGAAGCAGAGGCTTTCCACCTGTCACATTGGAAGAAGCAACAAGCGTTGCAAGGCCAGACTTCCTCGTTCGAAATAAGGAGATGGGCACTGCCTTTGATTCATCGCATTACCGCCTGATGCTAAACTACACTCTCAGCAAAGTGCGACCAAAGAGCTGGAAAGCATCTACCATGGAACCGGAGGACAGCCCCGTCGCTGAAGCGGACGTGAGAAGCCATGGTGGATTTTATAAGTAATTCCCTCGTCTCGCTGTGAGCGCGGTCCGTAGGACTGTCACCGGATCTGCGTCGACCGAGCGAGAGACGAGGCCTGCTGCCACTGAGTGTTCACGGGAAGTTTCTGTCAGACACATCAATATGGAACTCCGTCAGCATGCATCCGTGGTGCTCGTGTGGAGCGGCAGTAGCCAACCCATGGTTTTGCAGACCGGTAGCTACCGGTGAAGTTGGCCGAATCCTTTTGTTGTCGTCAGTGTTGGCTTCACGCCTAATGAAAACATTGTCCCGATGAGAACAGCACTTCGCAACTTCCCGTCAATTGCCCTTTCCAAGACAGCCACCTCGTGCTTGTGAGATGTTGGAAGCAGCGGACAAGCTCGAAAACTCTCCGAGTGTCACAAGCGCACGACTTCATGACACAGCACGATTCGACGTTGACGTGACGGCATCCACAGTCTGTGCACCTGCTGCACCCTGCTGTACCAGTACGCAACGAGCAACGAGCAACGAACACCACTACCTTGGTGGCACCTCAAAGGCACAAACTTGCACCACAATCTCGCGAGGCACTTTGTCCGATTCAAACCCATGCAAGCCAGGGCTACAAAGGAACACGTATCTCGTATATGAACCTCTCAAGACACCCTGCAAGGACAGCGGAATGCAGCATCTTGCCTCTGTGCGATACACATCTTGTGCCGCCTCCATTATGCTGCAGGACAAGGCATCTTGTGCTCTGGCGGCAATGACATCCCAGTCGGAACTACTTACTTGCCTTGCCGCCTTGCACTGCCCGACAAAAGGATGTCCGTAAAGATTTCTGAAAACCTTGGAATGCACCAGGGGCGAGTGTTTGAAAGCAATCCGCCGGCTGCTTCAAAAGGCTAGGGCAGAGAATCAACGGGGCAAGCCTGCTGTACCCGCCTTGCTGCATCTCAACTGCCAACGGCAGGAGTCCCCGTACAAGCCCAGACCTGGGTATCCGTACGAACCCTTGGCCTCCCCGATCATCTCATCGGGCGTATCTAGATCACTCCAGACTGGCGGTAATTCTGTCAGAATCCTGGACTTTGATTCACGACAAAAAGCAAATGAGAGATTACTTCTGACGCGAGACTTGACAGAAGCCCAGGGCAATGCAGGCTACTTTACCTGGCACTTCCCGTCGCTCAAGTCTTGTTTTGTTCCGTGCAGTGTAACATACATCCGAGAGACCTTCACAGCGACGCACAGCATGGCAAGGAGAGGAGGGGGTGGGGGATTTCGTCGACATCTCGTCACATCATAGATACCAACACCGGGATCTCATGGTACCTGCAACTTAGTCGCAAATCTCTAGAGTTCTAGGGGCTTGTCGTGAGTCCAGAGACAATGACGCATACGGAATTTCCAACACTCGCTTGCACATTGATGATTTGTCTCCTACATGCCTGTGGTTGGGCGCCGCGTTCATGCCCTCAAAGACGTTCGCCCCCCCCCCCCAAAATCTTTCGCCCAATAAGCGATAGGGTGTGTGCACTTCTCAAGACACAGTATACGACCATGAGGTGTTCTATTTCCCGGTGGCAATGTCGCTTATTAGCAGGAAGCCGTATTGTACACGAGGCAGCGTAAGGCTGCCACGTACAAGATGAGGAGCATGAATTTCACCACTGGGTGCTCATTCCAGAACCGCGCACCATCACGTCACCCGCAATGGCAGGATCGAGGCGCCGTCATTACTTAGGCAGCAAGGAGTTTCGGAAAGAGCAGGCAATTGTGCGACGCCGTGATCACGGCTGTGCAAACCCGAGGCACGCACAAGTGCTCGATGTAGATGCAGCCAGCGTGGCTTGCCAGCCCACAGGGACGTTTGGGTCCCCTGATTCGTGCCAACTGCTGCTGAAAAATAACAGTCAAGGACGTTGGTCCGGCGCGCGGGCAGCAGACAGGACGCCAAAGGCGATGACAGGCGGCACCGGGCGCAACAGACCAAGCCATCGTCCCGACCACCGTGCAAGTACCACCTAGACGCCTTCGTCGGAGCCGCGGCCCAGCAACTACTCTACTTCGGTCACGTCTGCCACCAACGGGTTTCCCGCTGCGTCCCCAAGAGGTACACTACAAGCGAAGTGACCATTGAGGCTGTATCTTTGTGAGTTCATGCAGCCTCCTGCGGCTTGAAGCGGTTACACAGGTCTTCTCGAGCGAGCGGCCGCTGCTTCCTGCCAATACATGTCCCGAGAGATGCTCGGATGTTGACCAAGCCGTCGGGATGCCGACATTGTGAGAGCTCAAGCCGCGCCTGCTAGCTACCCACGGCGGCACGGCAGAGTCATTGCTTGACACTGCTTCTGAGGTGTGGACAAATCTGACTGTGATGTCGACTTGCTGGACGCACTGCCGCATGCCGATGGCCTATCGCATTTTGGAGAACCTTGGGTCAGGTGAGACAGAAGATGCGATAATGTTCCCTTTATGTACAGGATCTGACGATGCCAAACCGACAAAAGAACATGTGAGTAAGCACCGCCCGCTGTCAGCCTCCGAGAAAAGGCAAGAGGACCGACTCTGCGCTGCCGACATTGGGCCTCTTGAAGGAAAGATCGGCTCAAGATCTGACTGGTCGCATTTTGGGTGGCCATCCCGATCACCTTCTTCTATTCGGAATGTAACCGACTGTGGGCGACCAACCTTTGTGACCTGTCACATTTCACCACGAAAAAGAGGAGCAGGCCCGGCCCACACGCGCCGTTGGTCCACGATGCTTGTCCGCACTTAGTAGCGCTGACGTCTTGACAAGTACCCGAACGTACGATTTCCCACATTGAGCCACCTTTTAAGGTCACGAACCCCGTCCGGCCATATCTCGCTTGAGCAGGCGAGCCACTGTGCCCAGATGCCAGTCCCTTGTCTCGGTTGGACTTGTCCACGAAAGACGCTGACCACCCTCCCTCGAGCCCTGCCCCCACATATCATGATGAATCCCAGCCCGTTAAATCTTATCGAGATTCGACTTGATCTCGTGTCGGGCGGGGAGATCTTAGCCGCTCTCATACAGATTTCGGTGTTTGATTCCTCCTGGCCACCTGGGCGGCAGACACCACTGGTCGATGGCGCCTGAGGGCTGAAACTCCACCAAGAGTCATGGCTTTTTGATGACCGACCGGGGCTCCCATAGATGACACAGGGCGGGCCATCGTTCTTCGTGTCTTGAGCTCTGGGTGTTTATTGCACTTGCTTGCTTCTCTTCGCCTTTTTCTCCTTCTGACCCGTAACGTGGCTGTACGCAACGGGGATCGGACGGAGAGCTGAGACATGCGTTAGGAGACGTCGTCAAGTGAGACCACACGTGATGGAACACGTTGAACTCCTTCTTCTTCTTCAACATTGCGCCGAAGGGATCCCTCCCCCGTCACCCCCGCTTGGCGCAGGATCAAGCACGGAGCGACCTCCTGACAACATCATTCGTCGAACCCATGCCAGCTCGAAATCCTGATCCAGCTCAAGGCTTGATCACAGCCGGCAAAGGCTGTCAGGCCTGCCGCTCCGGGTCCGATATTGTGATAAGACCTGCCTCGAGGCCCCTGGCAAGCTGTCAAAGTCTCGTTTATTCCTTCCCTCGGGACGCCATGTGGCGCTCCTGGGCGGCTTCTTGCCTATGGCTACTTTTTCTTATTCCCGTGCCTCTCGCCCGCCATCCTAGGAGGTGGCTGCTTTTCCCCCCTCACCGAGCCCTCCTTCTCCCCCAGAAAGGGTGCACGTGCGCGGCCCGTAGACGACTGCATCCCTCCCTCCTAGAGGTAGCGCCGCGTCGAATAGATGCAGAGACGTGCGTGCCGAAAAAGGATGGCCGGCGGTCATTGGTACCTGTACAACCCGCATCCGAGCATACCGAGGTGCTGGGTCAGATTCGTTCGAGGCCGTCCTTCGACCTGGAGATTTGCATCCTGGGCGAGGCAGCCCCCAGCCTCCCTAACTGACCTGCCTCATCGGGGAAACACGTGCGTTGCTGACAATTCTACGAGTGGGTGAACCTTGAGACCAGTATGACGTTCCTGTCGAAAGGCAGAACAGGCCAGGCGCGCCAGAACAGGACGTGGAGGGCCGGCCCCACACGGACTTTTTCCTTCGCGGGCTGGGGAAGACAAGGACTTTTATGGGGTTTCGAATGTATTTCTTGCTTTTTCTTTTCTTACTTGCGCATGTATAGACTTCTGCGTCACTCACGTAAGGACACTCTCTCCGAACCACCCCCTGTTTAGTGCTCACGCACCCGCTCACCTTTTTCAACACCACCCCGGCCAGCAGATCTGCCTCGGCTCGACTGTTTAGCTTGTGCCATCGTGCGAACAGACCGTGGAGGTTGTAAATGAAGGAGCCGTACACCCCCTGAGGGCTGTGGTCCTCGCGCGGTCAGGGGGAGGGGGGGAACGCGGTTGGCGTACCCGGGGAATCGTCTTGGAGAGTCTGACGCCCGCACCTCCCTTGGTGACCCGCGGTGCTGTGCTGTCACCTGGATCCGTCGTGGAGGCTCTTGTGGTTTCCTTGTGGGCTCTCTGTCGGTGTCCCTAGTGCCATCGGCAGTCTTGAGAGAACATGTTCGTGCTGTGCTTGTTGAGAAGGCTGCGTGAATGAAAGAATTGGAATTTAAGCAGCCCATTGACAGCCTTGAGGTTTTTGCATGTTGGTTAGTACTGCCAGATTCTGGTGGATTGGCTGAGAGACCGATATCCACCACGCCGGACAGCTCTGTGATCTTTCCTTCGGACTCAACACTAAGATCAAGAGATTATGGCTTCTGTCCGTGGCCGGTAGCTGGTAGACACCTTCTAGACCCGATGGGAAGGCAGCCTGACTTTGGCGGTACTGTCTCAGCCACACTCTAATCAGCTCGTTGGAGCCGTTGCGCCGAAACGGGGAAGGCCTTGGGCTAGAGCCCCGAACAACACTGCGTCCCCGTTAATACAGGCGGCGGGATTACCAAGAGGGTTGTCCTCTGGAGACAAGCTCATGATCTGGCTGGTCACAGCACATGCTGGTGACTTTGATTCTATGGAGCTATGAAAACCAATGCGACATATCAAACTGACGCCTTCGATGAATTTCATATTGCTGGTCTTGTGCTTTCTATCATGTCTAGGAAATTGAAACGCTGGTCACGCAAGTCAAAGGCATCATCCGGCCAGAGAACAGTGCCGGCGTGACTGATGAGCGACCTCCAGGAGCCCCGTGTTGAATACGAATGCGGACGCCACAAACCACCACCCGGGAGGGCAGCGCGACCGCATCTAAGATACACCTTGCCCAACTCAGACCAGCGGGTTGCCTCAGCTACACCCCCTACCACGTCGGAAGTTGCCCAGGAGGTTCCCCAGGCCGGGGACGTGGCTCAGGTCCCCGAACCCCTTGCCAGCACACTCGCGCTCCCCGATCTCGATGACGGCGCCGACGATGTCCTTGTTGATCTCCTCGGAGACGACGCTATCGCCCTTGTAGGCCGGGTGGCCGGCGACGAGGTGGCGGATCCACTTGGCCGCGGTCCAGAGCTCGCCGCTCGCGCGCCGGCGGATCAGGTCCAGGTAGGTGGCCAGCTCGCAGCGCGTGACGACGTCGACGTTGACGCTGTCCAGGTAGCTCTCGACGAGGGGGATCAGCCCCGGGAAGCTCTCGCCGGCGTCGAGAGCGTCGTCGCCCGCAGCGTCGCGGTCGTGGTCTCCCGCTGCGGCTGCCGTACCGTTGATGATCTCGTTGACGCTCATGAGCCGGTACTCGTCCTCGACAGGGCCCAGGGGCGTGGGCGGCCTGCTGATCCCGCCGTTTGGCGTGTTTGCGCCACTTGCGCGCGGCGAACGGGTTGTGAAGGGGTTCTTGCGGAAGTAGAACCTCTCGTTCAGGGTGGCATCGCGGCGGTGGGCCGTCTCCATGTTCTCATCCACCTTGGCGATGGGGATGTAGAAGTTGAGGTCGAAGGACAGGATGGCGCGGGTGATGAGCACGATAAAGACGGCGAAGGCGGCGTTCTCAAAGTCGGTGATCTGGATCTCCATGGGCCGGAACTCGACGCGCCATCCGATGTTGTTGTCAGCCGGCGGCGGCTTGAAGCGCATGTGCTGCCAGTTGGTCGACTGGATGTTTTCAAAGTGGTCCGTCTTGCTCATATCTAGGGTCTCGAGGTCCTCCTTGAAGATGACAATGGGGTCACGGATAAAGAGGTGCGCAAAGTGCGTTGCCAGCCGGTCGTCCATGCCGCCGTCGAGGAGCTTCTGCTTGATGGACTCGTCGATGACGAGGTCGGGGTCGAAGTACTCCGGCCGGAGACGCGAGTCGGTGGATATATATGTTGAATTAGAGGCGTAGCGGGACTTTGGGATGCGCCACCGGTCATTTTGTAGAGGCTTGGGAAGTCAGTCGGGTCCAAACCACGGCAGGAGTGCTGGAATTCAGACATACCCTCTCTCCCAGTTCTTCAGGGGTTCGATCATCGACAGCCCGGCTGATCTGGTTCCACCGGACATCCGTGTCTGCCAGAAAGCCCTTGTAGATAGGCGTAGCCGCTGTCAAGGCGAGCAGGATGGGCCCAAGTGGACTAAGCTGGTCGTACATTTTTCTCCCCTCGGTGATGTTCTTGGCCTGGAAGGTGATCTGCAAGCAACAACTGCCCATGCCAAAAGCCATGGCGTCCATGTGAATAAAGTTGTCGGGAGCGGCTCCGTTCCTTACATCATCGTCCTCTGGCCAGTTGAGAAGATCGTAGTTCACGGTGGGGTCCTTCCATGGCCAGGGAGTATTCTTGTCTTTAAAGACCGGCACATTCACCTGAACCTTCCTGCCTCGCCGCCAGCGAATGTTTGCAGCCAGGGTTGGGAAGCGGATGTGAGGATTCGCGATCTCGTCGGGCACGAACTGCGAGCGCAGCTTAGGCCCAGAAACCGGGTAGTGTGGGTCGGTGAAGACTCCGGGGCTTCCTATCCTGGGGAAAGTCGTGAGAGTGATGGGGTACTCCTCTGGCTTCATGTGGTCCTTCGCGATAGCTCGCCTGAGGATCATGTCTGGTTCCACCTTCAGGAGCTCTCTAAATTCAATGCCCCATGGCTTGCCAGGAGTCGCTTCCAGCATGAATCTTCCGAATTCTGGATGGAACACAGGAAGGGGCTCATTTGTACTGACGCCCGGGTTAGTTGGTCCTCTGAGGTTGCAAATCTGGGTTCAGTCATACCTTGCTCCGGCTACATCTTGAAGAGCTGGCACGCAACCACCCTTGGCGGCGAGAGTAGTGTCCGATGCCAGTGCCTCAAGAATATCTGCCTGCCTGAGGGATAGGAGAACGCGAGGGTCGTCTTTTGAGTGCGTCACTACAAGATACTCAACCTGGATGTAAGTTAGGTGTCAGCGAGTGCCTTGTTTCTGGTTGTATGAGACCCAGGGCGGTGATATCAGGAGTGGTACCTCGTCGCCCCAAAGCAAGGCATCTGACTCTTTCCCCTTGGCCTTGTTCCATATCTCCAGGAGTTGCTAGTTCGACAGTCAGCATGATGGTCAGGGTGATGCAAACCGTTGGCCAGGGAATCGTCCTCACCTTGATGCCCCATTCACGGACCTGGTCGGCATGTTGCTTGGCTTCTGGCCAATCCAGAGGTGTGCCGAGAGCTCTTGACAGGCCATCAGCAAGGGTGTTCAGAGACAGGTCTCTTGAGGAAGTTGGGGGCATGGACGTACAATAACCCCATTATGAGTGGGTGAGTGAGTACTGGTCGCAAGGCCGGACCGTTGGTGATGAGCGAGGCGGCAGATGCAATCTGTAGGAGCGCTTGAAGCGGCTTGGATACCGACGATATCCGAATTTGGTCCGAGTGACCTTACTGCATCATCCGTTGAAGTTTTTCGGACTATGTCGGGGTCAGGACGCAACACACTGGGTGACAGAGTGCATAGAACTGACGAGAGGGATCAACAGGCCGAGATATAGGAAGTCTCTCTCAGAAGAGACTAAGAAGGGGCCTATTGCTTGAGAGACAATCTGCAGCAGGCTTGCGGGTTCCACTGCGGCTTGTGCATCAACGTCGGTGGTGTGCCGCGCTTATTACGCCTTTCTGCAGGTGCAGGCAGGCCTAGACACCGGCAGGATGGTTGCGCAATATCCCTGGACAGCGACTGGGTGATTGTCGACCAAGCGAGGTGGGCAGCGATACTCCACGCCGCGCTCTATGTGAGTGTATACGTAATATGAAGCCGGGTATGGAATCTACCTAGCCTGGACTTAAGATGGAGGCAGGTGGGAGAGAAAAAATCCCATCGACGCGGAACGGGCCCAGAACGGGAGCGGGAAACGGGGGGGGCCGACTCGCGGGAAGCGGCCTGTACGTAGTTTGACCAGTCAGTCGGCCGCAACCGCAACCGCAGCGAGCCAGACCAGATTATTAGACCGGGCTTGGAGTAGGGCTCGTTGGATTAGGGTTTTCCTCCTCTTGATGAGTGAGTCGCGGATGATGCACAATATGCGTGCAAATAAATCATCCTGCACTAGTGGGCCCATCTGCCGACAAATGGTGCATATCGTGCATAGATAGACCACCTATTTATACAGCAGCATTTTTCATCCGCAGCAGCCAAAATGCATACGATGCTTAGAAATCCAGGCGCCTTTATCGGACAAGCAGTCTCGCCCTTACAATTCTGTTGTGTCTCCATCTCACTGCAGGCTCCGCTGCTGGATGTTACTGCTCCAAATTAGACCGTTTGGTATCTATCTACTTTCCTCGAATTGGTTTCACACGGGGTCAATGAGCCATTGTGCTTTGTTCAGTGACCAAGTTGAGCACTGTCTCCTAACCCTCGCTCGAGCGTGAATGAGGGGGGCTCCAGTGTTGGGAGGGAGGGGGGCGTAGCAGCAGCGTCAAGCAATTTTGTTTCCAGAAGATGGCATAGCCAGCATTGTTCCTCCCCGCCACAGCTAGAAAAGCAGATAACCAGAACCCCCCTAATCAATTGCCTTCACTACCCTGACCAAGCAAGTACCACATCGATACCTACCTGGGTACCTAGGTATCCAGTCCGTGTCTGCCTGCTACGGGTATCTTTCTATTTACCTTGCAAACCTCACATCACATCTCCGTCTTTAGTGGCCATTTTCTGATCAATCTTGTCTTCAGCAAAGATTTGGGTTTGGATTTACAAAAGTTTCGTTATAGTCCATTGCTGTACATACCACTTCTCATCACCGTGGCGCGAAGGGTTCCCGCCTTCGACGTGCCCGACACTCTCAGGCCTGGGAAGTGGTGGCCTGAGGCATCAGTCTTCTCCAGCCGCGAGCAGTCAAGTCAATCGCCTGGTGACGCGACGCGACCTGTGGACCCACAACACTTTACAGTGGCAGCAGTAGCGTCTGGCCGCTAAGCTAAGGCAAGCACCCGGCAGGTAGCTCTTCCCGCAAGTCTCACCTCGTCCTGGTCCTCGTCGGCCACAATCTTTCCTCGCGACGGTCTCCTTCCCAACACCCATCGCAGCACCGCCTGCTGCTCCATCCGTCTTCTGACTTCTGACACCTGCATCATCGCGGCGGCATCTGCAATCGCGCGCAGTCAAAATGTCGGAGGCCATCAAGATCGACAACAAGCTCTTCCAAGAGCGCATCTCCCACTTCGTCAATGCCTGGAAGGCCGACAAGCGATCTGGAGATGCCCTCTTCGGAGGCGCCTCATCCATCATCATCATGATGGGCAAGATGGAAGAGGCCCAGGGCTTTCAAAAGAATAATGCCATGCACGTAGGTCTTGTGCCCGCTCCCTTCCCCCAACCTCCGCCCCGTCCGCATCAGCCAAGCTAACCTTCCCATTTCTGCAGTTCTGGCTGCTGGGCTACGAGTTCCCCACCACGCTGATGTTGTTCACCCCCGAGACGCTGTACATCCTGACCACACAAAAGAAAGGTGCGCTTCCCCAACGAGACATTGCGCGAACCAAGTAACCGCCCCAGACCTGACCACAGACAATAGCCAAGTATCTCGACCAGATCAAGGGCGACAAGTTCCCCGTGGAGGTGCTCGTGAGGGGCAAGGACGCGGAAGAGAACAAGAAGCTCTTCGTCAAGGTCGCCGAGATCATCAAGAAGGCCGGCGTGAGTCACGAGCCATCTGAAATCAGGCATCTCATCTGCTGACACTAGTCTTTCTACAGAACAAGGTTGGTGTCATTTCTAAAGATGCCTCCCGAGGGCCCTTCGTCGACGAGTGGAAGGCGGTGTTTTCTGAGGACTGCAAGGGCGTGGAGGAGGTTGACATCACCTCCGCTCTGTCTACGGCGGCCTTCTCGACCAAGGATGAGATCGAGCTCCGTGCAGTCAGGAACTCGTCCAAGGCTTGCGTTGCCCTGATGCATTCCTACTTCCTGGATGAGATGTCCACGATACTCGACCAGGAGAAGAAGGTCAAACACCGTGTTTTGGCCGACAAGGTGGACAGCAAGCTCGATGACGAGAAGTTCTGGAAGGCCGTCAAGCTGCCGTCCGGCAAATTGGCGTCAGACTTCGATTCTACCCAACTGGACTGGACCATCGGCCCAGTTGTGTACAGTGGTGGAAAGTTCGATCTCAAGATGCAGGCCGAGTCCAGCGAGGAAAACCTACACCCTGGCGTCATCGTCGCCGGTATGGGCCTGAGATACAGGTCCTACTGCTCCAGCATTGCCCGGACGTATATGGTGGACCCAAACAAGACACAAGAGTCGAACTACAAATTCCTTCTCACGGTTCACAACCTGATTTTGAAAGAGATTCGGGACGGAGTCGTCGCTAAGGATGTCTATAACAAGGCTCTCGGCTTCGTCCGGAGCAAGAAGCCGGAGCTCGAGAAGCATTTTGTGAAGAACGTCGGGTACGGCATCGGCCTCGAGAACAAGGATCCGACACTGGTCTTGAACGGCAAGAATGCTCGTGCTCTGAAGGACGGGATGACACTCTGCGTCTCCACCGGCTTCCAAGATCTCGAGAATCCCCAGCCACAGGACAAGAACAGCAAGATCTACTCCTTGATTGTGACGGACACCATCCGCGTTACGGCAGAGGGTACGGTCAATTTCACCGGTGAGGCCGCTGCTGATCCCGACTCGACGTCATTCTTTTTCAAGGACGATGAGGAACAGCAGCCGGCACCGAAGAAGGAGAAGAAGGACTCGCGCGTCGGCGCCGTTGCTGCCAAGAACATCACCAGCTCCCGTCTGCGGTCAGGCCGCGGCCACGACAAAGACGAGGAGGCTGAGAACAGGCGCAAGGAGCACCAGAAGGAATTGGCAGCCAAGAAACAAAAGGAGGGCATGGCGCGCTTTGCTGAGTCCACAAGTGACCCGAACGGCGGCGAGGCCAAGAAGTTTAAGCGCTTCGAGTCGTACAAGCGTGACAACCAGTTCCCACCCAAGGTCCGCGACATGGGTATCGTTGTCGACCAGAAGAACTCCACCGTCGTCCTCCCCGTGATGGGTCGTCCGGTTCCCTTCCACATCCAGACGATCAAGAACGCGAGTAAGAGCGACGAGGGCGAGTGGTCTTTCCTCCGCATCAACTTTCTGTCTCCGGGCCAGGGAGTCGGCCGAAAAGATGACCAGCCTTTTGAGGACGCGTCCGCTCATTTCGTCCGAAGTCTTACCTTCCGTTCGACGGATGGTGACCGTTACACCGAGATAGCGAACCAGATCTCCAACATGAAGCGAGACTTGACCAAGAAGGAGCAGGAAAAGAAAGACATGGAAGACGTTGTCGAGCAGGACAAGCTCGTCGAGATTAGGAGTAGGTCCATCTTCCCGGCCAGAGCAAGTCTGTGCATGTGTACTAAATCTTTTCCCCCCCAGACCGTCGTCCGGCCGTCCTGGATAATGTCTTCTTGCGACCGGCAATGGAGGGCAAGCGTGTTCCTGGCAAGGTCGAGATACACCAGAACGGTATCCGATACCAGTCCCCGCTCAACCCCCATCACAGAGTCGACATCCTCTTCTCCAACGTCCGCCATCTATTCTTCCAGCCCTGCGAGCACGAGCTTATTGTTATTATCCATATCTATCTCAAGGACCCGATCATTGTTGGCAACAAGAAGAAGACGAGAGATGTCCAGTTCTACCGGGAGGCCACTGACATCCAGTTCGACGAGACGGGCAACCGCAAGCGCAAGTATCGATATGGTGACGAAGACGAGTTCGAGGCAGAACAGGAGGAGCGCCGGCGACGCGCGGAGCTTGACCGTCTGTTCAAGGGCTTCGCCGAGAAGATTGCGGAAGCTGGCCGAAACGAGGGTATCGAGGTCGACATGCCCATAAGGGATCTCGGTTTCCACGGTGTTCCATTCCGCAGCAACGTCTACGTCCAGCCAACCACGGAGTGTCTGATACAGCTCACGGAGCCGCCCTTCATGGTCATCACCCTGGAGGACATCGAGGTCGCACATCTTGAGAAAGTTCAATTCGGCCTAAAGAACTTTGACCTTGTCTTTGTCTTCAAGGACTTCACGAGACCGCCCTACCATATCAACACGATTCCGGTAGAGTCGCTAGAGGACGTGAAGGATTTCCTCGACTCCTCGGACATTGCATTCACGGAGGGCCCATTGAACCTGAACTGGCCGACCATCATGAAGACGGTTACTGCCGACACACACCAATTCTTTGCGGACGGTGGCTGGTCGTTCCTTGGAAATGACAGCGACGATGAAAACGGCGACGATGAGGAGGAACAGGAGAGCAACTTCGAGCTCAGTGAAAGCGAACTTGAGGACGCTTCTGAATCCAGCGAAGAGGACTCGGACTTCGATTCAAATGCCTCCGCCGAGGCCAGCGATGAGGATGCCAGCGAGGAGGACGAGGGCGAGGATTGGGATGAGTTGGAGCGCAAGGCCAAGAAGCGAGATCGCGAAAACGCTGCTGAGGAAGAAGAGTCACGTGGCAAGAAGGCGAAGAAGCAGAGACGTTAAGCCGGCAGAGCTGGTACTGATACGGCAGTGGCCCGCCATACAGTTGAAGTGGTACAGAGTGGCGTGCTCTGTCTGCTTTCTTCAGTGATTTCCCGAGGCTAATGCCGATTGTTTTTCTTAATTAAGGGAGGGTAAGAGACAGTCTCTTTGAGTGTGTGTAGGACTACGTGAAAGCTCCCCTGCAACTCGGCAGGATCCTTAAAAAAAACCTACAATTGTGCGTTGTGACCTGAGGAGAGAATCTTGGTTGAAAGCACTTTTGAAACGGGCGGGGATAAACGTTCTGGGCTTGCGGTCTGAGGAAGGAAGAAAAAAGAATCAACATGACAGTGCTCTTTAGCAGAAGGTAGTCAAATTCAGGAACGATAGCCGAGGATGACTTTGCAATGCCATGCGTCCAGTGAGGCTTCTTCGACGCCAGCCTCGTCAGGCACTTCGCTTACATGCGGTATTTGTACTGTAATCATCCAATGTCGACCATCCACTTTTCCCGAGCGGCTATCTCAGGCACCAACCAACATTCCACCCCACAATCAAGACTTGACACAGCTTCATCATACAGCTGGAGAAGTGCACTGTGCCATGCAATCACACAAAAATATCGGAATCGGACATGTCCAGCCGTTAGGCCAAGCTATTATAAATCTCCTTTGTGCACCAATTAGCGACTTTACGTATACCCAAACCATTGACGGGCAGCCTATATGGGACGTATATACGGCCGACCACCCGTTTAGAGATGGTTTAAGCATCTCACACTATGTGGAACTCTGTTCCGGTTCTATAGAGAAGGCGAGAGCGTTTTATGCAGACTTTGACGTCCTCGGCCTGAATTTTGAAACCTAGTAGTATAGTTCTTTTTAATTATGGCAAGAGCAAAGAAGAGGTAAAATCTTACCCTTTTAGTGCAAAGCTAGCACATCTACTAACTTTCTCATCTAATTAATAGTACAACGGTATATACCTATATATAGCCGTAGAGGACGCACTGGTATTATAATCGCACTATCTATATAAGAGTAATTTAAAGGGCTTGTATAGTGCCTACTATTGCCAAACCCAGGCTATATTAAATACTCTTTTCCCTTTACAATCACTCCTGACAATAGATAGCATTAGCATCCTTATAATACTAGGGTCAAGTACCATATCTTTAGACACCGGTACCAAATACAAGAAGGACTATGCCCACGCGAGAAGCATGTTGTAAATGCATACAACTGGCCGAAAAGGATCGAAGAAGTTAAAATCCGAAATGAGCTAGCCGAGAAAGACGCTAGCAAACCATTCGATCAGGACTTTTTGACTGCAGCCTTGGAGACAAAAAGGCAGATTACACCAAAATCTTTGCTCTGGGAATATCACAAGAAAGAGATCATTGAGTTGGGCCATGATGGGAAGAGGTAGGGGCGCCCACCTTACTTCTTTGACAGTGGGACATGAGGGTGATTGAAAGATCTCTCGTTTAAGTCTTCCCTAGACCACTGTCCTTATGTGGGCATTGGTGCAAAAAAAAAAAAAAAAAAAGGCCTGAAAAGTTTTTCAAAATATTACGTTACTTGCATGTGGACTGGGCCAATTCAGGACGATGAATTTGATCGCAGAGTGAGACGCTGCACATGTGATATAAGTGGCTTCGTTTTTAATCCGTGTACGTACGCTTCTTAAGCAGTATGTAGGCGGTCCCTTCACACAGTGGTAAACGCTTAAACACCCAGTCGTATAGGATAACCTCCGACAGAATAGCCTCCTATAGGAAGACCTATAGTCGGAAAGTCTTCTGTCGAACATCTTCCTAGAGAATAACTAGACCAGAGGTAGGCAAGCGACAGAGGCTCTGTAAGCCATAGGCGCTCCACAATGACGTTTTGGATTTTTTTTTTGACTGTGGCTGTGTTACCGTAATAATGTATGTGAAGGTTGACCGCATGTCCGCACGACCCGAGTGGAGGGCCGGGTGGAGTGAGGAGGCCCGGCCACGACCTCTAGCTGTGCTCGGCCCCACAGACGGGTCCTCGGAGACAAGCTCGGAGGAGGAGTGCCTGGGCGTCTCGAGTTGTCCACAACCTCGGACATCCGAACCACTTGATCGGCTGCCGAGTGACAGTGCCCCAATTGTAAGCCGTGGACGTCTTTTATATAATGCATCTGGAACTGGGGCTCTTGTTGTCGTGATTATCACTAAAGAGGGCAGAGGGAGCTTATACAGAGTATTTAAGACGTCTCACCACTCTCCCGAGCGTCGAGGCAACGTCTATCACCAAAACTTGCGACCTGGGAACAGAACAGAGATTGAACCAGAAACTTGCCTATCACTAATATCAGCCGAGCGCTTGAAAGATATAATACAGTACAAAATGCAAGAAAACGTGGCGAAGCTGTACCCAACACCGGAGACGTCGGCCAAGGTGTTGAACTGTAAGTGGCTGGCTTGACACGCATACTCGCTGTAAATCTGCCGTGCCTGCTGCTCACGGGAATCTAGACTCCATCTCAAAGTCGACCCCTCTGCCGGACTGGCTACTCAAGTACCATGAGTGGGGGTGTAACAACACAGAAATCCCCCGGTACCTGATCAGCACCTACGAGGCACAAGCACTGGTCTTACTGGCAAGGCTTGTGGGTGCAAAACGAGGTGCGTCCGACCATTGCTCTGCCATGCGTGAGACAATAGTCGACCCAATTGCACTTGACGGTTAGCTGATAACTGGGCTTGTAAAGTTCTTGAGCTGGGAGTTTACATAGGCTTCAGCGCCATGGTCTGGTCTCACGGGGTGGGCAAGGACGGCAAGGTGGTCGGGCTGGAGCTAAGCGAGGAGTACGCCCGCATCGCAGGCAAGGCCTTCAAGGACAACGGCATCGAGAACGTCGACATCAAGCTCGGCGACGCAGTCAAATCGTGCGTCCAGCCACCTGCCCCCGCCTCCAACTAACAACAGCACACGTACACGTCCCTTTTCACACAATCTTTGTGTTTGACAAGCAAGTCCCACGGCACAACAGCTAACGATCACTCAACAGCCTCGCCTCCCTAGAACCATCAGAGCCGTTCGACCTCATATTCCTGGACGCGAACAAGGACGCGTACCCAAGGTACCTGGACTTGATCCTCTCCAAATCGAGGCCAGGAAGCTCGGGCCGCCTGCTCAAGCCCGGCGGGCTCATCGTGGCGGATAACGTGCTGGGCATGGCAATCGTTGCCGACGCTACGCCGTCGAACCCGCACTATGCGGAGGCTGTGTCACGTCTCGGCGAGAAGCGCGTCCGGGACCTCAACGAGGCGCTTCACGAGTTCAATGACAAGCTCGTGGCCGAGCCGCGGCTGGAGGCGTTCTTGGTCCCGCTGTTCGACGGGCTGGGCTTGGCCAGGTTGCTTGACTGAGCGCGATGGAACCCAAGACCAGGTAGGGCAAGGCAGGCATTGAGTTGGGAAACGGGGCTGGAGGCAAAGGCTTCTCATAAGGAAGATCCGCAGCTGGTGACGGGGTCACGTCGCAGAGTAAGAGTACAATTCCGGCACGCACAGGAAACTAGTCTTTGAATTCATGCTTCTTTGATATCAGTAATTGTCAGACGCGGTGTCTGAAATCCTCAACTTAGTTCACAATTTCTTGTCCTCAACCACCGGCGCCTCAGCATCGTATTCCCACTCATCGATGAATTCTTGGAGATTCTTCTCATGATCGACAGAACTACCCTCTCCGCCGGCTTGGGGACGAGGACTTTTTGGTAAGGAATCCGTTGGCAGCTGACCGATAATAAAGTACGAAGGCTCGCCATTGAATGAGAGGGAGGGCATGGCGTTGCCTTCGGCCGAGGCCTTGAGCGGGAATACAGCCTCAAGTTTTACAAACGCGGGCGGGGATGAGGCGGCGCTGCCTAGGTCTCGGCTCGGGGCGATGGGAAGGATCCTGGCGTGCCATTTCGGAGGCGAGGGCTGATCATGTGCAATAATATCCCCTTCTCCTTCTTCCTCGCTCTTCTGAGACTTTTCCAGGGCGTTACCCGAATTCCCTTGGAACTTGGGGGTCCTGGAGCGAGCAGGCAAGCCCAGTGGTGACTCTTGGGCCGGCGTCTTACGTCTCCCCAGCGGCTCGGTACTTGACTTTTGTGTAATTTGCTGCGGCAATAGTATTCCTGTTGGCGCTTCCACTAGCAACTCCTGGCCATTGTGCACAATCGTACCGGTATTCCTTTGGAATAGAGACGGACGCTCTAGTCTTTTGATTGCGTTCTCGTTTGAAGTAGGTTGAGTCAGCCAAGTCTGGGCTGTGAGGCCATGCTGGCCCTCTTCAGTTGAAAAGAGACTGCTTCTATTGCTTGGTTGTTCAACGAAGCAGGGAGTGATAGAAGTGGCTGACGCGTTGTCAAGAACACACAAGTCTTCATCCGATGTCGTTCCCTTCTCCACAACAGCATCAAGACTGACTTGCGACAGACCCGGGCGAGAAAGGTTCCTGGACAGAGGATGCGTGGCTAGGGCTCAGGCTCGGGCTCAGACTATCCTCACTATCGTTCAAGTTCAAGGCCTTTCTCCTCTCAAGCAGGCTACGGCGGATACTTTGCCGGTGTGGTCCAGGATGATGTGCCCCAGCAGGATCGGAATTTGACCTCCTCCGCAGGATGATGCATTCGCCGGGCAGGTGACGTCCTTTGTCCTCGGTGATTTCGCCGGCAAGTGCGAGTGTCTGTCGAAGAAGCTCTCCTAGGCGTTCGTGTTTCTCGGAGACTGCATCCTCGATTTCGGGGTATACTTTGCTCATTTTGGAAGTTCTTTTAGCAAGAACGGTGGATCAAGAACTGTGAATCATGAATGGTGGATATTATGTTCTAGGTGCGTAGGTGACTTGGAATTCGGTAAAGTTTCGTGCATATGGGCAAGTGTTTATGGCTCGACCAGTTTTGGTGGCGTAATCCTGTTGACGCCCGTCGATTGTGCTCCTTTCACGACGACGAACTTGGGACGGCTGTCCACCCACAACAACCCGTGCCTTCCCTTGCTTTCCCTTGCTTGGAGTTGCCCGATCGACGGTCAAGGGCAGCAGATTCGGGCCTTCCTCACGGCTCGGAAGAGGCTTGCCAAGTCTTTGATGAAACTGGGATCAGCTCCCCATCGTCTCCCAATCACACGCCACTGCGAATCGACCTATGCCGTCTAGGGTGATATCCCACATGGGTTGAGACATCGAGACTATGCCGCCTGTCCTAACGGCGCTCCTCCCTCGGAGTTCAGTCACGCGGCCATCACCAGCAAGTATCATCTTTCCAGGTATGTCCTCATCCTCAGATCCAGTATCGAGTTGTCGAGCAGCAATAAAATGCATCCCGGGGGCGGACATGGCTTCGTTAACGACCACATCAATGCTTGACCCGGCTGGCCTGTCATACTCAGAGGCCCCCTTGACCTGAACCAGCCAGTCGCGCACTTCGGCGGCGAGGCCACGGGCTACGTACTTGGCGCCGCGGCGCTGGGGCGAGAAGGCCTCAGGCAGTGGTCGCTGCTGGACTTCTGCAGTAATTTCGGCTGCCTTGAAACGCGGTGCATTCCGGAATGTTGGATTCCGAGGAGCTTGCTCGTCTGGAGCCTGGGGCGACGGTGGCCCAGAGTCCGCTGTGAGCCCCTCAAGGTCGAAAGATGATTGGACGGCGGTCCTGTCATCAAACGTGGGCGAGCTTGCGACCTCTACCCGCTCGTCATCCCCCATCAGCACATCGAGTTGGACTTCTTCAGGGCTGGGATCTATCTCCGGGGACAGGGAGACTCGGCGGCGCTTTGCTGGCCTGGTCGTCTGGAAGTGACGGGACGGTGACCGGGAGGCCGAGGACGAGTCGAAGTCTATGGACTCATCTACTCGGGTGCGGCCCTCGTCGCCATCTTCAGGCGCATCTGGGGAGATCGGAGAGGTGTCGATCACGTCGCTCAAGGGCTCATACAGAGTGGGTCGAGGTCTGGCCGAAGGTGGCGCCGGGGTTGAGAAGGGAGGTGGCTGATGCTGAGGGACTGGCCGGGGCGTTGCGGAAGTGTTGAACCGCGGAGTCGAGGCGAATTGGCGCGGGCCATTGTGCAGAGACAGAGGTACTTGGCTCGTCGTCTGAGATGGTTGGCCCTTCTTGGGGGGTAGGAAGCGCGATTGGGCTGGTGTCTGGACTCGATTTAGCCCATGCACTGCCCGTCGTCCTGTGCACGTTTTCCCTTGTGGATCAGACTCACAGATGGTGGAGCCATGGTTGCGGAAGATGTTGTAGGTTTTCTCTCATGAAGGAAGGCGATAACCAATATCCCATTAATCCTCACTGAGCTCAAGATACAATGTGGGTCTCCTTGAAGAGTCCACCAAGTGTGGTCACGACGTCCAGGGCAGAGCTGCTGATGCGACTTGCCTGCTTGTCAAGCAACAGAGACGCGGTGGGGATTGGGCGTGGCACGGCTCGCTGCTCCTCGTTCACCTATCCCAGATGAAGAAGCATTCGGGCAACTCATATTCCTGTCACAAACGAATTGACGTGCGTCATTGACATCATGAACCACGTTCATACTGACGGGGCAGGATGGGGGGTCGCGGTATTGCGGTCACTTTCTCGACATCGACGGTTGGCTTTGCTTAAGTAATCAGCCTTCCTCCACCACCCTGACGCTGGCCACGCCCAAACCAGCCTCGAATTTTGAAGGATTTGCAATAGTCTCCGAAACTTGTAGCAGGGTTAGAGAAAATGGCTGTTCATTCAATGAATCGCTGTCTGTTATTATAATTCCTGCTGAGACTATTGCGACTAAATTGGTGACCGTAGCGATTGGATGTGAAGAAAAGTTGTGTGCCTGAGAGAGGCTGGAGTGAGAGTAGGCCACAACGGATTTGTGGGAGGAGGGACTGTTCGCCATCGGCGGGCTGGGGAGCGTGTGGTACACTGGAACTTGATGAGAAGAGGATGTGTACGCTGTTGGGAGGCTGGGAAGAGAGATTGTCGCACCCGGTTGATGTGTAGAGAGACTATGCTCGGTTGGCAGGTTGGAGGGATTATGGGCCCCGATGGATTGATGGGAAGATAAAAAAGTCTGTGCCGAAGGGACACTGGGTGGCGAGATGGTCTCGAGTGGTGCATGGTAGGAGAGACTATGTGTCGTGGGTGGGTTTGGAGGCGCTCAAGGGTGAAGGCCATACGGCCTGACCCAGACTGCCGAGTGCAGCAACGGGAAGGATGGTGGAAGATTTCATGTTGGCTAGCAGTTGCAAGTTGGAAGCGAGTGTATAAATTGTATCTTGTTATCAAAATCAGTAATGACAACTGGTGTGATGGGCGATATTCGGCGAGAGTGATGCATGAAGAGAAGGATTCTAGATTTCCACAACTGGGACAGCGAGACGATATCTTTGTTGACTCCCAAGGCGGTGGCCCATGGGACGCTCGTGCCATTCTGTTGAGATTCACCGTCAGACAGAAGCGATGCCAAAACCAAGCTCAAGCATCTCCCATCTATCGTGCCTCACGCCCATGCAATGCACGATCAAGAGAGAACAAACCTGTGTCGCTCGAGGACACTTCCAAGATTGACCAGACGGGGCTTCGATATACTCGCACGGTGGGGCGCTCTTCGAATAAGACCCCTTGCTTCGGAACCCACACGGTATTGGATGCGTCCAGCTGCTTGCACAGACTCTTGTGAGCGACCGGAAATATCCGCGGGCGCTCCTCCCTCCCAAAACCATACAACCCTTATGCAGGAACAATACACGTTCAAAGGCAAGTGCCTGGACAGATGCAAATGGTAGGCAAGGGGCGTCCTATTCGATGTCATACATTCAAGCTATTTGGTGTGGAAAGGCCTTTTCATACGCATTGTCAAGTGGATACCTACTCCAATCTGGTGGCTTGCTGGTTGGATTGATTGAGAAGAAATACTCTAGGAGACACTCGGACGATAGGACTGGACAGAATATGTGGGAGACTTCCCACAAAAAATGCCCCGACAACCAACCACTTATGTTCTTTGAAGCCTGATACCTCGAAGACGGATGTCGAGACGGTTCTGCAGGCCAGCCCTTGTGCGAAAACATTTGCCTTGCAATATATGCTCGGTTTCCTGTAAACATCAGTTCTTTTGTGCAAGACCGGCGTGTTTCACTTTTGAGGCCTCATAGACCCGTCGCTTCCCGTTTGCCCTCTACCTCAACTCCACCGAACTCCAATTTGCAAGTGCTGCAAAGCCAAACGCCTGATTTCGATAACAGAAAAGCCCTACGCTTCCTCGGGCACACCTGAAAAGAGCCCAAATCGCATTCGATGACTCTGTGTGGCGCATGTCAGTTTGATTCACCACAAGAACCATGCCCGCTCCAGGCCTGGTTGAAAGGAGGGGGGGGGTGGGCATACAAATGGTAGCTTCGGAATAACGACCGCGAGGACTGCGAGGAAGTTGATCGTGAAGTATGCCAAATCATAATGCGTGTAGTGTGTGCTCAAGAGGAACAACACGATAGGCACGCTGAGCAAGAATTTCTTGGCGGGTGTGTATTGGGCTCCGTCGTCGATTTGTTCCCACATGTTCAGGTTGTCGTATGCCCCGGCATTAAATTCAAAAGGCACCCCTCGAACGTAGTGGAACATGAGGTATGATCCAGCCATGTACGAGATGTTCGTCAACGTCCAGGATGTCTCCTGCGACACGCCCGGCATGATATCGTAGAAGATCTTGAGACACATGATGAGGATGAGGTGAATCGTCCATGCTCCTGTTCGCATGCGAATAATAAGCAGATGTCAGCCTCAGTGGCCACCAAGCTCAGGGTCCCCCGCCGTCTTCTGCATCCGGCACAGCACCCACTCACCTTTGGCGTTGACCCAGTTCGCGTTTCCATTTGGGAGTGCCGCGCGGTCGCTGAGCTGCTCGACGGTCTCAGGGGGCTCGTGGTAGACTTGGAGGATGCTACTAGACCTTCTCCTACGGGCCGTGTTTGTTTCCGCCATTTTGTACACACTCCCCCGACGCGGCGGATTGGTCCCCGTGTCGTAGGAGACGGTCCGCTGCAGGAGGATTGGGGAAGACAGCTTGCCGGTGTTGTCGGGAATTGTGGGAAGTCGCTAAGTTGTCCGGCCGAGAGGTCGGACGGGCAGTTCAGACAGCACGAGCAGTTCTGGCAGGACGTGGAGATCCAGTGGAGTGTGGACGTGTTCCCGGTGGTCGTCCGAGAGAGGGCTGTGCCTACCGCACGGGTCGAGCTGGTCGGTCTTTGTACGGAGCTTCGGTTGAGAGCGGTTTCGGGCGATGGTACACGAGTACCAATTGAGTGTCGTGGCTGCGAAATGATATCGATTTAAGAAAGATGGCTACTGAGTGGAAGCTAAGGTCAGCGGACTGCCGTCATGTTCCAGAGGCAAGCGAGCTGAACGGAGGGAACGGCTGCTGTCTCGAAGGGCTGTCTCGAATCGCTGAAGCAGAGGTCTTGCTTGGGAGTACCAAAGTCCAGCTGGACTGTGGGCTATTGGTTGCTCTGGTACCCGAGGCGTTGCCCTCGTGCGCGTCGGTGCGTGTGTTGTGTGTGGGAGCCGGGTGACAGAGCACAGCCAAAGGTCCAGGTGTCCCGTCGATGGATCGTGGCCGAGACGCCCGGTTCCACCAGACCGACCTGTGGCACAGCAGGCACAGCAGGCACAGCAGGCACAGCAGGCACAGAGAAGGGCGGGGAAGGAGGAGGACCTACACAATAGCGATGGACGAGAAGAGAAATTAGAAACCAGCCGCGGTGATGGCAAGCAGCAGCGAACAGTGTGCTGTGCAGATATGCGTATGGCTGTGGTGGTGGCGGCGGTGGTGGCGGTGGTGGTGAAAGGTATGTACTGTTCCTGGCTTGGTCTGTCCCTTGTGACGAGAAAAGCCAGAGTCGGCGGTGGGAGAGTGGGTGAAATGGAGGGATGGATTGATGATAGATATGTCCAACCTTGGAGAATGCAGGGCAAAAAGAAAAGGGTCCCTGTTGGAGTTGTCAGTTGTCTAGACCTGTCTTGCCCAGGTTATGCTGTGCTGCTGTGCTTTGCTTGTTCGGTCGGCCGGTCGGCCTGGGCAATCTGGTTCCAGTTCGGGCCAGTCCAAATCCGGGCTCGCCCCCAGTCTGCCAAATGACGGGGCCAGCACTGAGCAGCGCAGGGCCCGACACGGTGGTTGTCGCCTCCTTTTTTGCGGAGCCCGGGTTTCTATCGATGTTACGCTGCAGGTTTGACGGTACTTTTAGCGAGCCCGGTAAAGTGGTAGGAGGCCAGGTATCTTCGACCCCACCCACTAATAACCCTGACGCGACGGCCGTCCTGGAGCTTGAGCTCGCTCACTTAGGGGACTGAATTGCAGCCAAGGGGCACGAAAACGGATCTCGGCAGGCACACACACACGCCCAGCGCACACACCACTTGCTCTCTTTGACGGCAGAATTTTGACCTTGCCATCCTGGCACTTCATGTACGGCCGTTCAACTGGCAACATATCAAATCACTGCAGCAAAACCGACCCAGGTGAGATTCACTCGAGGTTCTCGTCGTCCAAGAAAACATTGGCCGGGGGACGCGACTCGTAAAGAGACACGTACCTAAAGACTTGGGACGACTTTACGGCCGAGTCGTACGTATCCCATCTCATCGCCTTACCGTCAGGGCAGTCATCGCCACACCCTTGCGCGCCCGAGCCACTCTGAGCTCAAGTCACCTTTCGACGTCAGCCCATACCTCACTCCTGTCATCCCCATCTGCCAAGCCAAAGCAGAGACCAAGCAACTACTCACCGGCATTCACTGGCAATCAACAGCAGAGAGTGCTGGGGCTCATCTAGACCGTCGGATACCCTGCAACGAAGGAAGCAAGTTGAGAATCAGCCACCCCACGCGGATGATGGTCCATTGGCGCATGACAATTTGCCTCCAGCCGGTCTAAAGTCGAACAGAGTGGACCATGGCAGACCAAACTGCAGATGATGCTGCCGTCACGGCAGCCGAGATCGAAAGCACGCCAGCCGTCGCCGCTTCATCGTTGGATGGCGCTGATGACACAACCCACAAAAGGCGAGCCGACAATAACGCCGCTGACTCTCCTCGCAAGAAGGCCAGAAACGACCAAATGGAGGCGGAGGCATCGGATGGCGTTGACGAGGGAGATGTTCATTCTGACTCGGAGTCTAAGGCAAGCGCTTCATCAAAGCACGCAAGCCAGACTTGGAACAGCGGCGTTACCACCCAGCTCCGCACCTCTTTTGGATCTTCGTCCAAGTCGTCCAAGCTGAAGGCTGCGAAACCTTCCCCCAAACTCATGAGTGCTCCTGCGGAGCTTTCTCCTTCTCCTTCTCCTGGCCAACTGGCCCCAGACGTCCGCGGCGGACTGGTCGCTGCTGTCAAAGCGGGTGAGACCACCGTCCTGCCTCCAGTCAAGGAGCACGAGCGAACTTGGGAATTGCCTCCGTTCAAAGCCGACTTTCAGGGCGAAACCTGGGACGAGATCTTCAAATCGATGTTTTCTCAGTGGTATGTTCACACAACACGCTTATTGCCAGCTCTGTTTCTCTTACTACACATGATTAACATTCTCCATAGGTCTACAGATTTTGTCTCTAGAAACCAGGGGAACGTAGACGAGGTCGGCCTTGGACACAAATTTTTGGCGAAGGTGTATCTTCAGACACTGAGAGAATCACTGCCTGGCGTCAATCCGACTCTGGGCTCAGTCTCTAATGCGCATCTGCATCGTACCTCCAAACGTAGCCTGGTGAAACAGGTTGCAAAAGGATGGATGGATTCGCCGCAAGAAGGAAAACGTGGAAAGAAAGAGGCCAAGGAACGGGCCCAGGAAATGATCGAGCAAGAAAACAACCAACCACCGGAGCAGCCGAAGCAGCCGCCCACGAGACAAACGAGAAGTTCTGCCAAGAAGGCGGAGGCACAAGACAGTGACACGGGAAAATCGGCAGGCTCTTCTGATCGGAAGTCTTCTGTAGCATCCTCCGGACCTTCTCTTCCTGGTGTTCCTCTGCCTCCACCCTCCGAGCTCGCTGCTTCTCAGCAGTCGCCCTCTATCGCTGAAGAGGATGTCCCAATCGACGAGGACGACGGCGACGATGAGATTGACAAGGATCGGGAGGCCAGTGAAATGGTTCCGGATCAAACGAAGGCCGAAAGTGAGACAGTTCCTCCGACGGAAGACGAACTTGAGCAACGCCATCGCTATTTTCCAGGTGTTCCAGATGACGCTGTCTTTTGCCTCACTTGCGCCTCTCATGGTCACAACACACCGAATTGTCCAGAGATAACCTGCAGTTTTTGCCAGCAAGGCCACTTTTCCTATTCGTGTCCGTCTCGCCAGAGATGCACAAAGTGCAAGCAGCTTGGCCATACAAAAGCCTCATGCAAAGAGAAACTTGCAATGGCTGCAGGCGAAGGCTTTATGGAATGTGCTTTTTGTCAGGCCCAAGACCACCAGGAGGAGCAATGTCCAGAGATTTGGGAAACCTATCGACCACGGATAGGCCACATTAAGCAGGTCAGGTCTGTTCCTATTTTTTGCTACTGTTGCGGGGCAGAAGGCCACTTTGGCGCGGACTGCGGTCTTGCCGATCCCAAATTGCCCCCTAGCGCGACGTGGAGCAACGCGGGAGCATCTCTGTATATCGATCCCGCGAGTTCAGAGGAAGCCATCGCGTACCAAAACTCCCTGCCAGAACCACAAACAGATTCGGCCCCTGTCATTCCTGGCCGGAGTATCAAGCCACAGTCACATATCATTTTCGAAGACAGCGGCGATGAGGAAGTCGCTGGCCAAGGATTTCTCAGAGCACCTGCTAGTGGACCCCGACGCCCAGGTCAGATTCAGATAACATCGAACATCAACTTTGGGGGGTCGACCGGCCCTTCGGCTCAGAATGGCGGTGGTGCCCAGCAGGACTCATCATATCCGAATAAGCGGCGAAAGCAACGTGGGGCAAATGTGCCAGCCTCTCTTCCTCCCAAACCCCAGGCCGCACCCCCTGCCCCTGCTCCGCAGGCTTCTAAGAAGGGCAAGAAGAACAATAAGAAGAGCGGAAAGAACTCTCAGCAGCAGCAGCCACCGCTGCCGCCTGGGCCACCGCCTGGCAACAACGGCTGGCGGCCCCCGGAGTTTCAAGCACGAGGTGCTAACAGCACACGGGGACGAGGGGGCTTCAGCAGCCTGGGTAGAAGCGGTCGGCGTGGCGGCGGACGGAACTAAATGGGTCCCAGCAGTGGGCAGTATGCACAAGCGGTGTAGCAATGTGGACCCAGTGGATGCACACTGAACGGCAACAAACAGATATCAGGAGTATGCCGTCCTACTCGTACACGAGTGCTCCTGTGATGATGCGACGTCCACCGACAATTGATGACAACTTTGGGGGTCAGCGCCCATGCCATAGAATTACTTCGATGTGAGTCGCGTCGACTGGGCTCTTTGTCGGCTTTGTGGAGGTGCCTGCGATGATCCACCTTGGTTCTGACGGATAGAGCTGGTTCAACCTTGTTGGATCTAGATCCGGCTAGATATGCGCCCGCCTGGCTTGTTGGAGGTAGTGTGTGCAAGATGGACCAATGATCCTGCTAAGATGTGGGATCAGAAAAATACATGATGCCGCCTGAATAATGCTCTATGAAATGCGGAGCGATCCGAGTGCTGCAAATTGAACCTAATTGTTCCAATCGTGCCTGGCTCTTCAGTGGACTTACCTGTGCCCTTCTTCCCTCTCAACTAAGACGGAAGATGGTGGACGGCTGGGGCTGACGGGCTAACACAAGGACCTCCACAATTCCCCCACAAGCGTGGGCCTCCAGCCGCGATCTTGAGCTTAACTCGACGACGTCCTTGAATATGCCCCCGTCCCGGTCGAAATTGGAGCGCGAAGACCCTCCACCGCGGCGCAAATCCTGCCATGCCTGTTCCAAAGCAAAACGAAGATGCGACCAGAGGCAACCGACTTGCGCACGATGCTCTCAGAGGAAAATTGCCTGCTGTTACCCCTCTCGACCAGTCCGGTCTGGGGCTGCCCCGACGAGTCCGGCGCCCGCGACACTGACGGCTCTTGGGCCAGAGTTTCTTCCGGATGATTCTGTTGTAGACGACACAGTCATAGATTTTCTCGCCCCTGGACACAATGCGGAGCCCATCGATCATCCATGGACCTCTCGGAAGTCGCCATGTTTGCACCACCCAGTGCTGCCCTGGGCCCCTGCAGAGGCGCTTGATCCGTCTACCGAGGCTGCCGACGCCGCAAGCTTGGGACTGGCCTTAGATGACCGCGATATCCTTGGGCATGGAAATATGGGCCCGGACCTTTTCTTTGACTTTACAGATAGCACACTGCTAGGAAAGGACGTTGCAGTGAGGCCACCACCGGGAGTCCCTGCTACCTCGAGACGGCTCGAACTGGCAGGTCTTCACGCCGCTCTGGAAACCAACTTTTCGTACGCTGTGGACAGGATAAGAGCAGCGCCTTCGACTATGCTTGTGAAAAGTCAGACTCCGTGGTGTCACTCACTGTTGTACAGGGACAATATGCCTCGGGAGATCCAGGGTAAGGATCACTAGTGCTTGGGGCTGCCATATGGGCAAATGCATTCCGAGTTCGAATTCCTGTCGAATTTCGGTTTAAAAATAATTAAAGAAACATGGTCTGACTAATACGACCCTCAGAAGCCGTTTCCGCGTGCGCGTTGCACGCATCTAAGAACGCAGTCAACTCACGCGTCATCATGCGCTGCATAGAAACCAAAGTGGACGACCTTCTGAACTCCGACCCACAACCTGGGCCCCTCGACGCCCTGGCACGCACCCAAGCCCTGCTCCTCTACCAGGCCATCCGCTTTTTCGACGGCGACGTGCTGGCCAGGTCATCAGCCGACGCAACCTTCTGTGAGCTGGAGTCCTCGATCCACGCCCTCCACGAGCACGTATCATGGGATGTCGCGAGCGGGTCCGACAGCAGCGGCCCGACCACTATCACGGGCGCTGCCGAAGGCTTTTCCTTGGCCATACATCCCTCGTGGCAGTTCTGGAGGGCGTGGGTGTACCAGGAGTCCGCGCGGCGCACTTTCCTCGTCGCGTCGTTCTTCGTGCACGTCTGGAAGATGCTCACGGGGCAGCCGCTGGTCCACCGCTGGGGCGACGAGGAACTTAGGCGACAGTGCTGGACGCTGTCGGCGCACCTCTGGGGGGCACGGGACGCGCTCGACTTCGCGGCTGCTTGGCGTGATAGGAAGCATCACGTCGTACGAAGGGGTACGATCCGGAGCACGATGATGGATGCTGGGCCGAGCGACGTGGAGGCGTTTGGGAAGATGATGATGACTGCCGCCTTGGGTGTTGATGAGACAGAGGCGTGGTTGGGTTCGATGGGTGCAAAGTTGTGACGGGCCCGGGTCCTATGTCGGGGTAGATGCACTGCTTGATGAAGTCGGGATACGATCCATTGCTGCAGCAGCTCAGGCGCATATCTCATGGTAAATGCGGCACTTAAATCACACAAATTTTTGTGTATTTTATCTTGGCAGACGAGGTCAAAGTCTTGAGACAACCAAAGATGTTGGTCTTGCATCAGCCTTCTTGGTTTGTTTCAGCCGTTCACCGGCTCCCCATGAAGGTCGCACCTGCTGACAGGCCAGGGCTGCATGTGTGAATACTTCAGCACCCCTTATCTCGCGATATTCACGTTCAGACGCTGGGGGAAAGATACAACCTCACTTTTTCTTGACTGTCATGCCAGTGCGTTAATTCCATCCCGCGGAAGGTTCTAGGATCTTTCGAAAAGCTCAGCAGCTGCAATAGCAGAATGCTATATAGGAAAGCCAGGTTCAACATGGCTGAAGCGGATTCGGTCGCTAGATTGCGTGGTGTGTTTGCTACGTAGTCAATGCAACCCACCCCTGGACTGAAATACGGTCCGGTCCAGATGCTGCAGCCACGGATGAGTGGTTGGGTGAAGTAGTGAAGTCGGTGGTGCTCATTCAGCCCTGCTCCAAACACGGCTATGCTTCTCTGTTTTGAACCTATGCTGTCGACCTCCGCGCGACACGATATGTCTTTGTCAATACTTCGGATGAGGGAATGCATGTGACTAGATCCTTGTGCCTTCTGCTGCTGTTCTCCAAAATTTTAGCTTTTTGGTCGGCTTTGGCACGGATGTGAGCCTCCCCTCTCGTCCACTTAAGGGTAGCATTGCAACAGGCCCCTCATGTACGCACGACTCGCGAAAGCCAACAGGCGGTGATCAAGTTACGATGGCACGCGCGGATCTCTCTCCTCTTCTTGGGCACCAGGGCTTTGCAAAACTCTGGGCTCGGGTAAATGCCCGTCAAACCCCGTGAGTTGCGCTCTGTGCTCCGTAGGGCCATTCTTTCACTTTCTGATCCCCACCCGGCCTAAATCTGTCCCCTCCCCGCAGGCTTGCTTGCCTCAACACTTCAGACACTGACAGGGCCGTGATAAACTGAGGGCGAACGGTTGCTTGGCCCACCCTATTTCCACGACACACTGAAATCGCACTTTTCGTTCTTCCTCCTGGGTCCAATCCCCCGGGCGGATCCGCGATGGCGCCGCCTTTGATCGGAGGAGGCCTTGCGTCACGCGTGGACATTGGCCTCCGCTCCGAGTCTGGCCGCGGCCTCCGTGTTGGAGAGAGTCTCCCCGGGAGCGTCGCAGGCGGTCTGACATCGCTCGTGGCTGCGAGCTTCGTATTCCATTTCCTCAGTGGGTCTAGCTGGATGATTGTGCGGCTTCAGAGGCTGTGGCTGAGACAGGATACAGTACAACGTTATCGACAAGTATCGCAATGGCGCGACCTTTCCTACATCGACTGGCGTGAGTCACTGCCCTGCGTCTGATATGCAGGCCAGCTTCTCTGCGAACTCCCAATTACTGACCATGCCACAACAGTCATCTTGGCCCTTTTTGTGGATTCGTGGCTATTTTTCGCCGGATCCTCCGTCCTCCAATTCGGTAGCTTCGACATGAATGTTGACTCTCACGCCTGTGCGGCCGGCTCTTATATCTGCGTTGTGGGCTATTTCATCAGCAAGGTATATTAGTACCCCATGATGCACGATCTTCGGAATCAGGTAGCTGACGACACTTCAAAGGTGGTACGTTGTCTCATATTCGCAAACCGCGAGAAAGTGGCCAGACCAAAGATTGACCGAGGCTAGCTAATCTACCTTCTTCTCGTCGAGCGATTTGTGAGTCCAGGCTGTCTGCCTTGTCTTGAAACCACGAGAATTTACAAACTGACTGCCATAGTATGTTATAAGGGGCAGCGGGCGTGGCCGCCTTAAATCCAAGCTCTACATTCTTAACCTCGTCGCTGTCTTACGTATGTGCATATTCCAGCCCAGATATACTGCACTATTCACGTTCTCTAATAACACCGATTTCTAGTCTGTTATGTTACTTGGATCCCGGTTTACATAGTGTTCCACATTAGCCACAACAATTCCGGCACAGTAGGTGACTTCAAGATACTTTCTGCCTTCCGGAGGACAAACCTTCGCCGTATTCCTAAGCACTCTATCTATTTTCCTCGTCCCAGTATTAGCTGACTCTGTGTCACTGAGTGTATCATTGGAGTACACCAGCGATTTCTTGCTACAGCATTTGCTTGCGACGTTGGCATCAATGTAAGCACAGCCCATATATCTCTGCTCTGGCCAGGCATCATACAACTGAATCAGGATTAACACCACATTGCTTAGCTATGGCTGACATCATGGTTCCTTTATCCATTAATAAGTGAGTCTCGGGAAAACAAATATCGTTAGTTGTCCTTTTGTAACTCATCCAAGGATTTCCAGAATTGAAACCCGAGGGGACGAACAGATTCAAAGCAATAGTGTGTCCGAGACGAGCAAGCCAGGATACGGACTCTAGTGTTGTGCGCCTCTACAATCTTGCGCGAAAAACGTTCTTCGGGTCTGTCATAACTCTGACGGCTACCTCTCTGTGAGCCAATAACCTGTCTGACACCGAGTGACGAAGTAGCAGTGCAGCTAATATGCCAAGAAACCTGGGCGTGTCAATCGCGTACGATGGACTAAGCGCTTGGCTTTGTCTCATGCTCTGCAGGATCGATGGTAAGCCACCCAAAACTCTGAAGAGCAGTCCGAAAATCACATTGCTAGAGCTGACTACTGTCCCATAGTCTTCATCTGTGCCGCTGTAATCTACTGGATCACACAAAAGGAACCTGCGCCGCCCAGTTATCAGGACAAGCCTTGGGGTGTACCAAGATATCCTGGAACCGATTGGACGACTCTGGTGGGGGATTCGTCCATTCCAGGACCGCGCCCAGTGAGAGCCCTTGGAAGCTTGGGAGGGGATGCTCATCCCGGCAGTCTCGTTCCGGGAAGTTTACATCTCGGAAGGTTCGGAAACTCGGGTGAAGACATCCAACAGTCGAATGCGTCGGTCAAGTCAACTCCAGAAACCAAAAATTACGCGACGGGCAGTGAGGGGACGTCTATACGACAGGGTCGCAGGGAGGATGAATCTGAAGACAGGCAACAAGGAGAATTGTAATGGGACTTGTGGCAGCCGTCCAATCCGCTTTGAATATGATTTCAATTTCAGGTGATTTAGAAGCCAATTGTCACCATTTTATTTTGTACATAATTTCGAATGATTCACGACGGAAAAGACTTAAGTTGGGCATCTAGCTACCGTCCTCCTTACCTGCCCAAATCATTGTGAAGCACCCGACATACCCGAAAACCATGCAAGTAACACGGGTATGTGGGAGGGGATTATGGCAGAATACATGTCTATCGTGATTGGATTGAAGAAACTCCGATGGCGACTACAACATCAATGATGAAGATTGTGGCCGCATGGCTTTATATCTCACTGCATTAGTCGATTCAACAATCTTGAAGTCGATTATTTGTGGTCTTTTCGCCGGCACGGCTAGATCTACAGTGACAGTCAAGCCTTGTGTCAGAGATCAGGTATGCATTAACAGTGATGATGGTCGAACGGTAGCATTGTGGACGATATCAATCTGAGTGTCCCGATCTGTACTTTTATTCAAAAAGAGAAATTTCAATCCGCTGAACTCCTAGAAAATCCCATAGTTACTTAAGCAGTCTGGAAGGCTGCCGATATATGAGTTGCATTCATCGCCGCTTGCTGTCCCAACGCCTGGCTCATCATGGTCCGGAGCTCAGGCTGCGCAAGAACCTTGTACCGATCCTCGGCATGAAGCCTCTGAGTGGTGATGCGGTCCGGGTAGTTCCGCATGAACATGTTGGTGAAGTGTGTCCCGTAGTGGATACCTTCTTGAGGCTTCTGGCCGTTGTTGTACCCCTCCAGGGGCTTCACGACAGCCTGGAAGCTGGGCTCGTGGAAGTAGGCGAAGGCGAAGCGGTCCCTTGTGTTAAGCCCGACTTTGTGAGGGGTGGATGGCAGGAAAGAGTCGGTCATGTATTGCATCATGTCACCTGGTGGATGTCAGAGACCAACTTCGCACACTCAAAGCTCGGTGGCCTGCGTTGCTTACCTGGGAATACCGTGAAGGTGTCAGCGACAGGAGGCACGTAGACCCAACCCTCATCATCTTCCTTCATGCCCGCAGCGCTCTTCTCCCAGTTGGCGTAAGTTTCGCCTTGGTAGGGAGGACGAATGAAGAGTCCTCCGACATCGTCTTGAGCAGCAATGACCAACAGACCGTAGTCGGTGTGACTTCCGATACCACGACCTGCCTTTCCTTTCCCGTTCGTCTTGTTTGTGGGAGGGAATCTGAGTTATGACTTAGTTACCATGCACTGAGTAGCGGCAGGAGTGACTTCAGAGCTTACCGTAGTATCCTCATGTGGTGCCAGCCGTCCTGTGTGTACTGCAGCAAAGAACCCCTGGGAACACCCAGACCCAGCTCGGTCAAAGCCAGGAGCTTCTCTCCAGAGTCGCCGAGGTAGTTCATGTAGGTCTTCATGGGGTCTCGCATTTCCGCGTCAGGCCAAGGGCACGGTCCGTGGCATGGCCACTTCTTAGCGACCCTTGGCTCCGCCAGGCCGAGATCTTTTGTGACGGTGAAGATCTCTGAGTAGTCCGCAATGCCGTCTGTGATCTCCTCCCCCGAAGCAATGTACCCAGCATAGCTCTGTGAGTCAACGCAGGCCGCCTTCTCATTGTGGGGTTTTGCGAAGAACCCCTTGCTGGCGTTCTCTGCGTACTTGTAGATCTCCCGTTGACTGCTATTCATGGAGATCTGGAAGATGCCGTCGCGTTTCCAAGCTTTGATAAGTGCTTGCCCCATCGCCTTGTCACTGAGTGACCCGGTGACACGATCGGGGAGGTCGAAGGTCTCGAGACACCCCACCTTGGCCTTGTGACCAGGAGGCATGGTGGCTCCGGCGTCCCGGGTGTGGGTATTGTGGACTGTGGCCATGGTCCTAGTGGCAAGTGATCGGCCATGGCGAGTAGCCAGATGCCTGGCAGCTTTTGAAAGGACGAGAGGCATGATGTGATGGTAGGGAAACTTGGATATGTGTCTCGGTGAACCTGCTCGAGTGCAGAGAATGTTGACCAAGCTATCCAGTGATGGTCGTCAAGAGCTCCCTTTTATAGACTTGTCCCCCCTCCCCAGAAAGTAATATCAACCGACATACTCTGTTATATGTTCGGAACTGAATACAAATCCGAACATCGACGCAAGAGAGCATGGATTAGGATGATTCAAGAGGATGGCGCCTTGCCTCGGGCGACATCCCCGCCGTAAGAAACATGGTAACCGACTTGGCGACTTGACCCATCATTGAAAGGCTGGCGATGCTCGCAAGGCTTCGGTATCCATTATCCATGGACTCGTACCTCCCGTGTAACTTTTAACCGAGACCCATTAATTGCAGGGTCAATATCGTATTAACACAATTGTCTGGGTGCTAATGTATACACCTGAGTGCTGACGGGATGTTAAGGGCTAATATTGGTCCCTTGACAGCATGCCCTCGATATAACATCGTGTACACGGCTGTGGAATCACATGATGGGCACTGGGCTCCATATTTTAAGCTCTTCCTGAGGGTCGGCGGAGCCGGTGTTGGCGCGCCCCATTTACTGTGATGGATACATATTCATTCCTGGGCGCAGTGGCACTCACGATAGTACCCGATTGTGGAGTAACACATAGTCAGCCAGCCATACTTCAGTATGTAGTGTACTAAGTACCTACTGTTCGGGATACGCGGCGAACGGCATGTGGATACGGGTCGTGAAGCGAGCCACTTAATGCTGCCTCAGCGGTGTAGTCTTGGTGACTCCGCTTAAGTGTAGGGACAACGATGGGATTACGAGTCGCGATCGAATCGTTATGCCGTCGGCTGAGACGGCGACGATTCATCAACTCTTCCGTCGTGAAACTGCTATCCTAAAACTGATTGATCTGTGCCACGTGTTTGATCGATTCTAATCCATCAGAAACACAGAAGAGAAAAGATACTCCCTGTCATGCCTGAAGGCCGTCCGCATAGGAGGCCGTATCCGTGCACTGAACCCAAGTCCGTTGCCGGGCTGAAGAGGGGAAGCACAGATTCCAATGTCCTACCTAGAGCCGAGGACTAGATCGCCGATTCTAGACTTTGCTTTGAAGGTTCTATCTACCTGGTACACGGTTGAATGTGTCTTCCAATGAGCGAGGTTTGTTCATCTAATTGTGCCACACAGGGACACAGGGGATGCTAAGTTCTCGTACCTCCACACGAGTGGAGAGTAACAGTGCGGTCCATTTTCTGCCTTCGCGGGCCGAGAGATTTTCTTCTCCATAAGCACGACTCAATGGAGCCGTCTCCAGATCGTTTGGGTGGGCTGAGTAGCAGAGTCGTTTGAGGGGTCGAGACCCTGCCAAGGTTGTCCGGGAACGGAAGACCTTACCGCAAGACCCCGAGTCGGGTAAGTCGGTGGAATCGATGATGACTCAGACGGCTTGGGTACAGGAGGGTAATTACGAGTATGGCGACAGAAAAGAAGTCAGGTTGTGAAAGACGCCTGTCTTGCCTGAGCTCACAGGAAGTTTCAACTTGCCTCTTCAGAGGCAGAGACTAGTTCCCTGCTCGGCATCATCCGACCAGGACAAGCCACAATTGGCGAGATTCGCGGACTCAGGCACCTTTGCGAAATGAACCAGGGATGTCGTCGCATGTCTGCCAAGCTTTACCAACTCCCCGTTACCGGATTTCCATATAGGGTTTCAGTTTCCGCCCAGGATAACAGGCCAAGGCGGTGCGAGTCCAATGGAATGTTCTCGGTGGAAGAGTCCATAATGAGACTTAGCCGTTACACGCCAAACCGCTTTGACTGTATTGGGCAGGCCGGTAATTTGATACATAGCATTAAGCTTTGCTAGGATCTTACATAGTCTGAACTTTCTCTAGTCGCTTCTGCAAGCAAACAGTTTGGCCCAAGATGGCGGGCTGGTCCTAAGGCTTGTAAAGTGAACAGACTGCTGTGTCAGGCGATTTAGAACTCCTTACGAAGTAGATTTCTGTATGTTAGCATCATACTCAGGTCGAATTCAAGCTCGGAACCCTAGACGAACAGTAATCGTACATCACCCCGTCCGACCACAAAACGATGAATGTTCACAAGTATTTGTAGCTAACCGGCGGGTGTAGTGGTGGGTTTTAAAGTTTACAAGCTGGCGAAGCCCTCAAACACACGCGAGGATAAGCCACCATAGGTGCCCCATCGTGCTAGAAATGAGGCTTTGGGTATTGGACCTGTTTCGAGTCTTTTCCGGCAATTTTTGCCGGGATCCGTAATCACGCGGTCAAACCCCAGAATCATCCGCGGAAGCACCATCCTCCAGGAAATGCTCAGTAATGCCCAGTGACTTCTTACCGCCTTTTTGCTCTTGAGGTTGGTCTCATCGCAGTGCCACCATTGTTTTGTACCGGGGACGATAATCGCTTCTCTCAGGCATCCTTGTATTCAGTTGGGCTGGGCCAGAGCGCGGCGCAAGCGGTTGAGCACATTACTCCTGGCCCATGGCCAGTAATCATGATTCAGGAGACTGCGTCCCGGCTCTCCCGCTCCGCAACAAGGTAGGGCTACTCACGACAGTGATTGGGCCAATTATGCTTGTGTTGTTAGGCACGATATCACTTGTAGACATGCTATCCCGTCCTACAGACATTGGCGGACAGATCCAGGTGACTCTGACAGTTTTCTAACGTGCTTCTATTCCAAACAGTCCTAGTTTTGCACTTGGGCGCAAACTACGGCGTACTGGAGAAAAATAAACTGTTTCCTCACTTGATCTATTATTCCACCCCTCAAACGAGTTTCTTCACACCTGGTGACGTCTGATTCAGATCGAGCGGCATCGTAAGGGTGCCTACAAAGCCTTGAGATCTCACGAAGTCGGAGGCCATGCCAGAGCTGTCAGTAAAGAGGGACAGATGGTCTGTTACGGACTACATTCTCGTCACCACTCACTTCATTGCTACAAATCTATCACTTGGCCCAGAGACAGCAGAGGTCGGCAGACTTGATGTGAGTAGAAGCAAGAGGTTGTGCTAGCAATGCGGCTGAATGAAGTTCTCATCGTTGTTCGGCTTTAGGTTAAAGTTCACGTAACGCTTTCTTAGTGCGCCATGCTCTCAATACTGCTCACTGCAATCAAGGGCACATGTGAGGAATGTCCCTATATCTAGTTGTACCCCAAGAGTCGCCCTTGGAAGACTTGCTAATACAGAGCAGGTAAAGCCTCGTCACATGACAGGAAGTCGTGCGGGACTGGAGAAATACCAATCATTCCCAGGTATTTGCCAGACTTTGTGTACGATCGCAATGATGGCTGTATGAAGACAGTGGAGGCAACACGCTAACGCAACGCTTACCGACGTTCTGGTTCGAACTCGTTCTAGGCCGGCTAGCGGCTTTCCGTCCGTACCTTACGGAGTACTTGCTTAAGGCTTATACCGGTAAAGGTCATGAAACCAGCTATGTGGCTCACACGCGCACTAAGCAAGGCCCTAGGAACTTATAGTCTTTGTACAGCGGAGAAACATACAGCCGTGGTGAAGCGAAGAAAAGCTAAGGAGGCATGTCTCGCGGGGAAGCTCCAACGCGGCTCGCATGCACGGGTTGTGCGGGTTGTGCGGGTTGTGGGGAAAACCTGGGGTTCCGAAGATCTGGGGATGCCACCACTCCGGGGAAACCAGCAGTGCTGGGCGAAAAGGGGAAATCAAAAGCACATTGCACCTCGGGTGTTCGGTTGGCCTGAACCTTGGTATTAGGAGGTTCGCCACTGTAGCGTTGCAGGCAATTGGGGACAGCGCTGGCGGAAATGCAACGCTAGGCTTGGCCACGTGTATGTCTGTGCAAATACCGCCGATCCGGATGTCATACTGCAGCGACCCTTTGATGACGGCGATTAGCTTGCAGGAACTCTATCTGTCAC
The DNA here is from genome assembly GCA_021399435.1 of Diaporthe sp. PMI_573. NCBI lineage: Eukaryota > Fungi > Ascomycota > Sordariomycetes > Diaporthales > Diaporthaceae > Diaporthe > Diaporthe sp. PMI_573. Next base: position 1,639,187 of record JAJTUP010000002.1, on the reverse strand, counting down.
TTGGGAGAGTGCGCCGGGCGACGGGATCACCTTCAAAAGGCCCAATTGCCGCCGCTCCATCCCGATGGGAGACCTGGCCAGCTCTCTCCGCACCTTAGGCCCAATGGTGTGGCAGGCCGTCGACATGGTTGCAAAACGATGTCCGTATGATCTGGGCCCAGGGGCGGAACGCATAAAATTGGTAGGTAGCATCGACGCCAGCTTGTCAAAGAGCTGCGGCGTGCCTCAAATAAATATCGTCCAACGTGTCCGCAACCTACGAGCCATGTTGCTTCTCGACTGTATTGCCGATCCAACCCCAAATCGGGCGTTTAATATTTTAGACGACTTCGTGGAGTCGCATTCTCGATCGCCCTACACAAGTGTCGTCGCACCTACACCAAAGCCTGGCACTCGAAGCTGACGTCCCTAAATCCCCACTTTCTCACCACTTCGGCCCCTGACGACGCTCGCCAAGAATGGACGAAAATCTGGACGAAAACACCATCCACGAGCTGGAGGAGGTCCTTCACACGAAAATCTATCCCGGGACGGAATTGATGCAAGATGTGGGAACGCACCACTTCGTCAAGGGCAACAATCGTGCCGTTCTTGTCCCTCAGCCATCCGACGACCCCCGTGACCCCTTGAACTGGTCGCCGTTCTGGAAGGGCGCGACGATATTCTGTGCCACGGCCGTCTCTTTCAGCCAGAACCTCGGGCCTCTTGCCCTTGCGCCCATGTTCGGGGACTATATCCAACTGTACAACCGCAGCCTTGCAGATGTCGTGCAATTCACCGGAGTTGCCATCCTGGTTCTTGGCTTCAGCAACTTCATCTGGGTGCCGATGAGCACCTGCTTTGGAAGACGCCCCGTCGCGATATGTTCCATGGCCATATGTGTCATCTCCTCAATCTGGAGGGCGAGAGCCAAGGATTACAACAGCTTCATGGGTGCTTCCGTCCTCAATGGTATAGGTGCGGGTCCTTGTGAAACTCTTATGCCTCAAGTCATTGCCGACGTGATCTTTTTGCACAATCGTGAGTAATATCTCTTTCGCCTGTAGTTATTTTCCCTTTCGTACCCACGACCTCTGGGATACCCGAAAGTCATTCAGACACCTGGACTGTCACAAGGAATTTTCTAATTGAGGACAAACATACAGGTGGGAAGTATCAAACACTATACTTCAGCTTATACTTTGGATCTTTGATGGTTGGACCAATCATCAGCGGTGCGATGGCCGAGCATACCGGAGTGGAAAGCTTTTGGTGGTTCAACACGGGAATGCTGCTCTTCACTCTGGTGGTCTGCATCTTCTTGTTCCCAGAGACCCGGTATCACAGGGCCTGGGAAACAGGTGACGCGCCGAAGCCACCGCCTGTCAGAGACCCGAAGGCGGTGATCGACAAGGCGGACGGCTCGCTCCACGAGAAACAAAGCGGGACTGATCAAGAGGAGGCTCTGGGAGCACAAGTCACTCAAGCAGAAACGCAACACAGTGCCGCCACTGGTGGCAAGATCGAACCTACCGAAACACACGTCGACCCTTGTCTGGGCCGAGGTAGCCCGGGCAAGAAACAATTCTTGCCCTTCCAGCCCTACCACGGAAATCTGTTCCGCGAACTATGGCTGCCGTTCTACCTACACCTCTTCCCAATAGTCGAGTACGCCGCGTTCGTTGTCTCATGGAGCGCCTCCGGCTTCCTCGTGGTCAACTTGTCTCAGTCACAAGCCTTCGCTGCTCCGCCGTACAACTTCTCGTCCCAGACTATCGGGCTGTTCAACCTCGCAGTGCTGGTCGGTGGGATGATTGGTCTTTTCACCTGTGGACCTCTCAGCGACTGGGTGGCTGCGTATTTGACCAAGAGGAACAACGGCGTCCGAGAGCCTGAGATGAGACTGGTGGCTATGGTCCCATACATCATTATCATGATTATTGGCAGCATCGTTACTAGTGTTGGCTACGACTACCACTGGAAATGGGAAGCCATTGTGATTGTGGGATATAGCTTTCTGGGATGCCAGGTCGCTGCTCTGCCAAGCATTGCCTCGACATACGCAATCGATAGTTACAAACCGGTAACGGGATCGTTGTTCGTGACCATCACGATGTGAGTATCGACCCACCTCCTTGGGCCAAATAAATATCAACTAACACTCAAAAGAAACAAGAACCTCTGGGGCTACGGAGTGTCAAAATTTTTGACGCCATGGGCAGAGGAGAAGGGCTTCATCCCGCCTATCCTGACCAACATGGCCCTCATCACTTTCTTCTCCTGTTGCGGTATAATCTTCTGGTATTTCGGCAAGAAGTTCCGAGGAATCACAGCAAACTCCTTTGTACACAAGCTTTAATAAGTGACCTGTCTGCCACGGGCCACGGTTGTGGAAAGTTGTGTTGTGTTGCGGTATACACCAACTCACCTGGGTGATGGAGTAATTACTCGGGCGTCTGTCTTGAATTCAACTACAAAGATGTTGTCAAGCCGCAGATGTACATTGAGGGACTTGACAGGTTCTCCGGAGCCCGCAGAAATTAATATAATGTAAGATTTACGGGGCTCTGGGCAAACGTTCAATTCACCACGCGCTTGTGGTGGTGGAGCCGGATGTGAGAGACTGAAGCGAAATAGTACCCAAGTCCCGTCTGATCATGGAAGTGTTTCCTCTGTGCTCCCGATCTATGCTGGACTGAGAGTGGAAGGAACAGGCAATCGAGACTGCAATATGATCGGGCGTACCTCCCTGTCCAACATCATTCCACGCACAGGCTCCTCGATGCATCAAAGACAAGGAAGGAGCTAATTTGAATGTTATCGAGGCCAAATTGGATCCTCAGGGTCAGCTTGTCTCTCCCAATGTTCATCTTCACTTGCTTCGTTCTCCCATCCCGCCTCTTGAACACAGCATCAGTCATCCAGATATCACTTTGAGCATCAGCTTCCGACCCGTCTCTTCTCATAGTCAGCGAATCTCCCGCGGAGCCGCTGGACCCAATTCCTCCGGGCAGTGCGTGTTTGTTCATTTGTGCGATCCTTCATCGGTTTTGCCACGCCACCACTTGCCATTCGCCTACTTCACCTTCGACTCCTACCTCCAGGTCAAGTCTTGAAGATGCATTCCACGGCTCTCGTCTCATTCTTGCTCGCTTTACCATGCACCCGGGCAGTCGTCTGGTCATGCCTTAACGGCGTCAATATTGAGGTTGGCGAGAAATGTTTCATGGAATCAGATCAGTACTGCGACGCCAACTGCACCCAAAGAGTAAAGTTGGGCCTTGAATACACTCTATCGAGACTGTCCCCATGTTTTGCTAACAGGCGGATTTAATCAAACATAGATCACTTGCACCAACGGTACCTACCAACTGATGGAGACCTGCAAGCCCAAAGCCTGTGAATGGTATCGGGACACCGGCACGACCGAGTGCCTTTCGGAGCCGGAAACCGCTGAACCCTTGATTCCCGGAGTGCACGACCTCGGCCTCGACTTCGACGCGGGATGTGGACCGATGATCACAATCGGTGCCCAGTGCGCCACCTACACAGAGCGCGAAGGGGAGATGAGGTGTGATACTACTTGCGGAAATATTGTACGTGACCACCAGCCACTTTGTGTGACCCTAGTCTCTTTTCAGTGGCTAATACCTTCACAATAGGGTATCTGTCACAATGGCGTCTTCCAGATGAACAGCCCCTGTGCTCCAGGTCGCTGCCAATGGAATGCAGAGACTGGGCAGCCCTTCTGTGTTTGAGCACGACATCAGGTGCATGGGCCAGAGTTGGGGGATGAGATGAGTAGCAACTGGCACAAGAGCCAACGGTATTCATGGAATTGGTGAAATTTCATCAACGATTGGAGGGACTTGGACAGATCATTGTTCTCCTGTATTAGTAAAAGTCTGGCACAACCTGCCTACCTAAGAGAGCCGTACTAAAGTCTAAGAATCAATAAACCTTGGAATCCCCATCCCATACAGCCGGATTTAATAATAAGTTCTCTTGCCCACGTTTCCATAATTGTGCTTAACTGCGACTATATAGCGTACCACCCCCGAAGGGCGACACCGCTTGTAGTATATCCGCAATGAATCATATCTCCATAAGTTGGAAACAATGTGTAGAGTACACGGAATTGCAAGGCGCCACCAGCTGCACAGTCGTCATTTTCTAATGTCAATGCGGGCTCAAGCCTGCCACGCCGAGCAAGGAAGGGAAGTCAGGCTGTATGTGATGACTGTGTCGGCTTGGCCGGCAGGATGAGAGTGTTGACAAGCTTGAATCGGTTGGTTTACGGACGACTCGTGTCCGGGAAGGCCACATCCATACGCACATGCCTTACCTCTGCTTCTTTCAAATTAAACGAATGCTTGATTCGTACGTTTACAAAGCAGTATATTCTCTGTGCCATCCTCTGATTGGAATGTGAACGGTCTTGAGCAGCATAGTGTAGAGAACACAGAGTCAAAGTCTAGAATTGATACACACTTTATCTCTTGATTTTCCAGCCCTCAACTTGTCAAGCGCCCTTTTCATGTTTCTAACCTGCTCCATGCGATTACTCGTTCTGAGGTATGCTTCTAGTCTAGTACAGCGAGGTCGAAGTATCGGCACTGAATGTGAGATTGCGCACGTCCAAGTCCAGTGGCTTTTAGCGAGCATCATGTCATTCCTCTTGATTTATCAGATCGCCTGCTGCTCGACAATGGCCAGAATTTTCAGCCGTCATCTACAAGTTCATTTGCAAAGATTAAAACAGCGGTCCAACCTTAGCCGGACACTATCAAACGGAAAGATACAAATGCAAGTGAGGGACCACCTGAGACAAGACCTCCGGCCTGGGGGGAGGGGGGAGACCAGAAACTTTTGTAAACTGCCTGACAGCCCGAACGCGGTTGAACTTTTGGACTATGGGATATGCAAGGCCTCAAGACGAGGTTTACGTGTATCTTAATTGGACGAAAGACAAATGGCGGCAGGACGTTGGAGGCCGGTCTTGATGCGGTCAGACGGCCGTCCTCCGTAGCCATCGGGACAAAGAAAGGGAGAATGACGACAGCAAGTACAGTGATCACTAGCTTGCCTATATTAGAGCGTACAGTATCGCGGACCTTCTACTAGTACTCATGGTTATGCGTGCTTGGGAACGGTTAGATTGTGCATGAGACGAAGATTAACTGCGAATAACTTTGTGGAGTTCTCGCTTTCGGGAAACACGATCATTCTCACGACTTTCCCCTCTAAATTCCTTGAGCTAGAAAGGGTATCCTGAAGCCAAAGTGAGGCCACGCCGTGGGATGGCCGTGGGTTCGTCCTGCTGGATGGATAGCTAAGAAACCCCAGAAAGTCAGCAGCGCCACGCGCGACGTAGGGTCTGGTTAACAGAGTATTCTAGAAATAACCTTGGAACACAAAGAATGGCAGAGTGATGACACAGTTGACGATAAAATAGCATTACTTACTCGTACTATGCGTCATTTCTCACCAGGTAAGCCTTTGGTGGAGCCGCAATGAGGCCATTTGCACTGTTCTAGAAGTCCATCAATCATCAGAATACTTTGCAACAGCTAGATGAAGGTAGCAAGCAAATATTCTCCCATTGATTTCTGCGAACCGTGATCCGTATCAAAAGCCGTCTAGCAGCAGACAGAGTGTTAGCAGAAGCCAGAGACGAAACAAGAATCACATTCGTGTTGTCTAAGGGGCGTAGGGGTTTCTGTACGGCGTCTTCGGTGTTGCGCGCGTTCTGCACGGCGGCTCTCAATAGTGCAAACAACATGCAGGATATAGAAACCAGGAACAAAGGTGATAAGGAGCGAGACGATAGCAACGACTGCCTCTGTGCTCAACGACATGTCGGTGTCAGTAAAACCTCGTAGTATTTAGATCGGGAAATACAGACGTGAATATGAAGGAGATGAGGTGACGGTAACCCAATATGCTAGATCAAACAAGTAGCATTGAGGAACTCAGATTATGAAAGGCAATGCAGGCCAAGTGATTCCTTTGGGGCCCAGGACCGTTTTCATAGATGAGCATGCGGTCCAATCACATGCTATTGCATGTAACGAAGGTGCTGAGGCTTCCAGGAGAGTGTATAGATGCCGTGGCACGGCCATCATGCCTCTTGATTGAAGGCTTTGCCATTCGGTGAACCTTTGCAGTGAAGGCAGGCATCATGGGTGAACCAGATTTTGGACAGTCTCGCAAGCGAAACCTGTAGCTCAGAATGAATCTCAGGACAACTATCTTCCAGTTGGCGTGAGATAACGTCGGTTCCCATATGGGCGGGATTCACTGACACAGAAATGATTTTACATACATATCAGGTTTTGGACAAAAATATACGTACATATGGACGGCGATGCCTCTGCGCCTCTAAGGTCTCGCGTCTCGTGTCCCACGGTAAGAATGGATTTTGGACAAAAAGATACATTGATACAACCCAAGATTTCCCATTGGCCTACTCTGCTCAGGGTCTTACCAAATTGTGGACCTATACCAGTAAGTGCTGGCAAATCGGGGCGAGGCAGGTGGCAGAGCGGTTGTGAGACCCGAGCTGCTGATAGTCTCGTCAGCTCTGGCAAATAGAGCAAGAGGACTGGCGCCAAGAATATGCAAGGAGATTTTGGACAGTCCAGAGCTTCTTCGCACGAGGAGCACCCTGTAACGACAGCCTGACTTGAATTGGTTCAGTCATAAATATAGCCTGCTCGCCCTCGCTTTCGGGCTACATATCATGTTCCCAACACTTTTCCCCACCAACACTAGCTAGGGGTAAAGGAATCACACATGTCCATTTTTGAAAAGACATTGTCTGGCTCGATTTGTATTGTTTCGGCTTGCTTCCAAGATGTCACCTCCCAAGCGTCCGTTTCCACAGGATCATGATGATATCTGGCAACAGCGCGAGGATGAGATCCGGGAGCTGTACCAGGTGCAGCGAAGAACACTGAAAGAGGTCAAGGGGACTATGGAAGGGTTGGGATTCCCCAAACTGCCGTATGTGCTGAGAAAGCTGTGCAGGTAGCAGACAAGTGCAAAGCCCAACTGATTTGATGAAATCAGGTTGTCTACGTGGGAAACCAAACTGCGCGATGTCCTACAAGTCCGGAAAAAGGTTAAAGGCAGCGATTGGCCCACAATATATCGACATATGCTTCCTCGTCTCGAGCGTCCGGGGAAGAAGAAAGTGAAGCGACCGACTGCCATCTACCTCAATAACACTCCAATACCATGGGAGAAAGCCTGGAAGGAGGTGAGAAGGTCTGGAGTCCTTGGCCGCTCTCCGCGTCAGGGTATGTTAGAGCAGAACAACTAGAACGATTCTTAGCCCTCTCTGGCTCTCTGGCTGCGTATATTGACCATCGGGGTACATTCTGTAGGTCCACTGAGCCCCCTTCCAACCTACATCAGCGTCCGAACTCCGTCACCACTCCAATCACCGGCTCTACCGCTTGAATATATGAGATCACCGTCGCCTTTCAAGCTTGAATCACAAGCCCACCAACTTGAGGTGACTGATTCAGTGTCGCCGCCGCAGATAGCCGGTCTCTGGCCTTCAGCGGATGATTTTGTGATCGGCTTCACACCGGATGACCGGAGCGTCGAGGTACCCATTGACTCAGAGACTAGTAGTCTGCCCCTTTTGTGCCATCTTCAAAGTTTACCCTGGCTGCAAGTGTCACGCGCACTGAGGGATTTCTTCTCCCCGGTTGTAAGCATTTTTTTCTTCAATTCTGTTGACGATATTGGTATTCCTCTATACTTGGTCCCATCGAGCCTGGCGGCCTACGCGGAACACGAGACCGGTCTTTCAATCAAGGGACTACTGCCAGTGAACGCTGCTCCCGACACAGCCATGATTCAGAGCTTTGATGTGTTTCATTACATGTCAGCCACCATATACCTCTTGTCAAACTGTCTCGTTGTCATGGAGGGGGAAGCGCTTACGTGCTTGCTCAATACTCTCTCGGGACTACATTCCTCGCATTCTCCTCTTGGAGATACTTAAGATTCCGCTGCCGGCTATGAGAGCTGCTTGGGAGTTCTTGATTCGCTCCGAAGCAACGGTGGGGTTCAAAAGCTTATTTAATCTGTTGGTTGACGTGGAGATCCAAAACGACTGGCTTAATGTCGAAAGAATGGGCCACGACTATCTTTTTTACGCCATGCGGGCCAAGTGCTTCGACACCATGAAGAAATTACGGAGTCACAACTGTCGAGATGACTTTGGCTGGCTTCACGAGAAGGACTCAGCCGTTCTGAAAGCCATTCAGGACGGCCACATCGATGCGGCGAAGCTCCTGATGCGATATTGTGACGCCAATCGGACCTTTTCGGTTTATGGAGACTCATACAATGTCGGCCGATCAACCAATTTCATGATGTTCGTGTGTATCAATACAATAAAGACGATCCCAGCCATCGGCGCGGACTTAAGTTGTTCTTCGAACACGGGGCCAAATCCGATGCTCCCTGTGTCGACTCCCCATTTCAAGCCAAGAGAAAATCCGGCCATGCTAGACTTCTATAAACTGAACAATATCTCCCTCAAATTGTGGCCGACTATTCTCGACTACTATTTTTATGCCGACCGTTCCATTTATCGCGAAATGCAGCGTTACGAAACAAGTAACACGGATACCTATGTGGACGCCTTTTACAAAAGCAACTGGAGGTCAAACATACTGCGGGCTTTGGGGAAGGATGTTATCCCGATTGTCAATCTTTTTGTTCATTCGATTGATCAAGAGATTGAACAATGTCGTCAGAAGAACTCCACGTGCATACAGCACTTTTCACGCCTGAGCCCTCGACTGTGGTGCAATGCAGGCCGCCAAGACGATTGGGAGAGGCACCCAGCCTTCGAGCTCCTCTTTATTGAGCAATTCCTCTTTGCAGGGGTCTGGTACAAGGACAAATTACAACCAAGACAAATGGACTGGGAGGTGATCGACTTACACGTGGACCTCAACATTCCATCCTTTCCAAATGCAGACATGACAGAGCTCCTGTGTGCTGCGTTGGCCCTGATCTCCCCCAAAGGTGGTATGACGCAGGGTATGGAGAGGAGCTTGCACGCATTTTGCTCGCTTCATCAAAACTCGGCCAACTGGTCCAAGGTTTTCCTGGTTGTAGTCCAAACAAACAACCCGGAGGTAGTCAGGCTTGTTTCCGAAATTGCCCCTAATCCCGGCGAGAAAGGCGAGGCCGCGCTCGCAGAAGCAGCTCGTCTTGACAATTTCCAAGCCATTGACTGGCTCCTCACCCGCAGGGTCAACATCTGGTCTCTTGCAGAAACCGAGGGTCATTCCACGCTAGTAAATGGCCTAACTGAGAGCAGAATCTCAAACCCGCACCCCAAGGTTGCCCTGAGTACCCGAATGATTGACTTTCTGAGGGGAAAAGGCTTACATCTTGAGCCCAAAGTCGAGAGATCCGACCTCTCTCAAAAGCTCGAGGATCTCTTAAAACAAGGATCCACTGAATTACCCCAGAGGGTGAAGCACTTGCTGCACAAGATGTGTTGTCTCAAAGATCAAGAGCCAGACCCGTGGAAAGAACGCCAACAACGACTGGAGGTTTTTGATTTCTGTTTCCGACCCGGCGCACAGCTTTCGACGGGGTCACCTCTGTCAGTGTTGATCTATGCAGGCGGGCGGACCAAGCTCATTCAGGAGCTGCTCGATAAAGGTGCCAAAGTCAACGCCTATTCCCATGACATGGAGTCCGAGTTCCCAAAGCTGCCAGAGCCGTGGTGCCTGAGCCCTCTCCAAGCAGCAGCACTTTGCGGGAACGAGGTAATCGTCAACGAGCTCCGAGAGAGAGGCGCTGACGTGAATGCCCCGGCGCTCGGCCGCCTTGGGAAGACGGCGCTCCAGAACATCTGCGCCTGGATCCCGAGCATGTTTGAAGAGCGAGCCCGCAAGAACAGGATTTTCCACCGCCTCCTCGAGCAAGGGGCAGACGTGAATGCCGCCCCGGCTGAGTGCTGTGGGAGGACCGCGTTGCAAGTCGCTGCAGCGGAAGGAGAGCTTGAGCTGGTCGTTCTGCTGCTCGACTGGGGCGCGGGTGTCAACGCGCCGCCATGTCCGAGGCAAGGCTGGACTGCTTTGGATGGCGCTGCTTTCAAAGACCGGCTGGATGTTGTCAAATTGTTGTTGAATGCTGGTGCGCGCAGCGCTTACGGCGGCTCAACAGGCTACGATAGCGCGGTAGAGTGTGCGAAGCACCGTGGACATTTCGCCGTTGCAGAGATAATAGGGGCACAAGCAAGGGAATTTGCTTCACCAGGCGAGCCGTAGAGGTGAGAATACGAGTGCCCACATGATGAGCAGAGAACCTTTTGGATCCATGGGGCAATACGCCTCGATTCCTCCATGATTTCCGCCCACGAGATGAGGACTTGTCCAGAGGACATATTTTTGTCTGACGTAATAAGACAAGAGAAACACCTGTAAAGAAGTGACATCAACCCTATTGCATGGCTGCAAGCTTGGGTTGAGCAGTTGTTTCAGGCAGAAGCAGCAGCTGAAAACCACCACCTTGAATTGGACTGTGGGACAAATAACCATTTCCCTGATTCGGCATTGCGCACATCACAAGGCTGAGGCTAATCTGGCTGGTTTGATAATGATATCCATCTCTTCGAACGACAAAGTGGGACTGTTCGGCAAAGGTGCGTGAAAGTGAGGCGGCTGACAGCTCAATCTTGGCTGGCTCTTCCGGGGCCTTTGAGATGCGGCCTTCACCTTGCGATACGTGGTTTATCCCACATAGATCAACGACTGCCTCCCTCGTTAGACAGACCCAGACCATCACATTTATCGTATAACGTAGCCCCCATCCACGGGCAGATTCACACCAGTAAGCCAGCTCGCATCGTCACTGGCCAGCATCACGGCGGCTTTAGCAATGTCCTCCGGGGTGCCCACACCCCCGAAAGGATGCCGTTCAGCCAGCATCTGCGGAGTCGGCCCAAAAGACGTCGTTTCCTGAAACATAGCCGTCTCCGTGAACCCTGGACAGATGGCGTTGCAGTGAATGCGGTGCTTCGCGTAGTCCAGGGCCACCTGCCTGGTCAGGCTCGAGACCGTGCCTTTGGAGGCGCAGTACGCTGCTGGACGGCATCAAGGTCAGTCAGCAGAGGCCCCTCGCTATCATGACCAGACTGGCAACTTACGGCATCCATATCCGGCTATCAAAGCCATAATGCTCGATGTGTTGATAATCCAGCCCCTACAGCAATGATGTTAGTCCTGCTACGGATCCTAAAGTGTTGAATTCTAGAACATTCCAAAACATAAAAGACGGGGGATCCGTAGAAGGAGAAGAGTGAGCTTACCGGTCCCCGCTCTCATGTGGCTCCTGGGCCAGCATCTGCCTGAGGGCGAACTTGCACCCGAGGTACACGGATTTGGCGTTTACACGCATCGTTAGGTCCCAGACGTCCTCTTGCATCTCATGCACTGGGGCCAAGGCTCTGGCCTCGGGGCTTACACCGGCGTTGTTTACCATGCTTGTGTCTGTTATCAGCGCCCCAGTGGTCTTTTGCTCGTTCTAGTGAGGCCTGCCTTCGTGGACCTACACATCTAAGCGGCCAAATGTCTTGACCGCGAACTGGACTGCATTCTCGACTGCAGCTGCTTCCCCGACGTCGGTCTGCACAAAGGCCGCGTTCTCGGGCCCGATGAGCTCATGCGTGGGCTGGCCTTCAGGCGCCGCCTGGCCAGATGGGTCCTTCAGTACAGCAACGCGCGCCGCAGGTGAGAGGTCAGCACAGACGACCCTGGCGCCTTCAGCTGCAAAGCGGAGTGCAATGGCACGTCCTATCCCGGACGAAGAGCCCGTGATGAGGGCGACCTTGTTGGTAAGGCGGGTGGCAGTTGCCATTGTCTACCCGAGCACACTGTCCTGAAGTATAAAGAACAATCTAATCAGATTTGGAAGGCAATAAGCAGTCGAGCGACCTGCAGGTGATATCTATGAGAAGATGTTTTCCTGGGATGTTGTGGGTTTTATTGACTCCCAGCTGCATGTTTCACACCCAACTTCCGGATGTGGTGGAATCGCTGGTGAGGGGAAAGCGGGCAGCGCAGCATCACTCTAGTACCGAGCATATGCGACAGCACACAACGCGGGCGAAGCTTATGAGGAGATGGCGGCCTCGGGTTTGGGGACTCGAGGGGCATGCAGTTGTTAGCAGAATGGGCATGCCTAATTGCTGACTATATGTGATCTTTGTGCCGTATGCGAATCCATCCTTTCTGTTCATGAATGACCATTTTGGGCCCCCTTGGGCAGAAAATGCTAATAGGGAATGGTTCAAGAAGTACGAGAGGCTGAATCGACGACACAGAAAGACCTGAATTGGCCTGCATATACCGGCTCATGTGGTGGAAGTCGATCTAGCGAGTTGGTGATATGTGACCAGGGTAGAGATCCCGACGTCAGTAGCAAGACAGCGTCGAATCAAACAGTCCCATGGGGTCGATCCCCAATGGGGGGCTCCTTATCTGTGCAGGCAGGCAGGCAGGCCGGTGTGGTCAGGTGGGGATGAAATGTGTGGGAGGCTCCCGCGGGTTCCAAGGATCGCTGCATCGGACCATTCCGCATCGAGGCAGACGCCAGAGCAAGAGGCTGCAGGTCGCGAGAGTGGCAACCATGTCCCCTTCCCGGCCACTAGTTCAGACAGTATGACGCTTTGCGCGAGCCGTTATTCCCCATGCCGACGGACAAAGCGAGGACTCGAGCACGACAATCGGTATAGCGACATGTTTCCACAAACGAATGTGGCACACTGCTGTAAGTCAGTGTGGGGAACGAGCGGTCAGGGCCACCCCAGCACCTGGAGCTTGGGTTATTTTGAACCTGGATGGATGCTCTGTCTGTCTGGTCTGTCAGGTCTGTCTACCTACCAAGGAAGGTCGAGGTCAGGGTTTCTGGGTGTCTGGGGTGTGCACTTGCAGCCATGAAACCTGCCACCGTTTTCCATCACACCACATCGTAATCCCGATCCTAATCTTAGTCCCAACTCTTTTTCTTTTCTCAAGACACCATTCCTCGTGCTACAAAGGACATCATCAAGAGCAGCTTCTCTCAGGTCCAAGCCCGTCCTGCACCCATTGGAACACCACCGCGACCATGACGCGATTATCAGTCTACGGCGCCTCGCTCGCCGTCTTCATTGCCGGTACGTAATCCCAAGCCTATGGACGCATTTCCCGCTCGAGCCCACCCTCTTTGCACCCGCCTCCGCCATCCAAAGAGCTTTCTCGAATCACCCACCACCCGCCGCACACCAGGACCCAGCTCCCCGGAGGACAAAACACTTGGAAATCGCACGATATCTTCAGCGCTTCTCCTCTGTGAAGCTTCATCTTCCATTCGGAGTGAATGCCCCCGCGCGAAGCTCTGCCAAAGATGCCGCGTTTCTGGACGTCGTGCCCCGCGTCTGGTGACGGCCTAGTCCTGAACTGCACGAGTCGCAGCCCGAGCAACACCGTCATATCATGGCGTCACCGGCGTCCGTCAGACGCGCGGCGGGTACAACCACACTCGACCACCTTGGCTGCTCCAATATGACCCATCTCACGCATCGCATCGCATCGCATCGCATCGCTAACATCACATTCCGCAAACAGCGTCGGCATTGACCCTCACATCAATCCTCGTCCCCCACTGGGTCAGCATGGACGTCGAATCACAAAACAGCAACACCGTCTACTCCCAACATCTCGGCCTGCACCACTACTGCAACACCGCCCTGCCCGACAAGCCCTGCCGCACTTTCCCGGACGAGGAGAAGGACTGCGACCCCAATGACAGGTACTTCTGCTCCATGTGGCGGACCTCTGGCTTTCTCATGAGCTTCGCAACCATCGCCGAGCTCGCCACCCTGGTCTGCTTCGTGGTGGCCATCGGAGGCGGCCAGGTCAAGAGGGAGTATGGCTGGAAGGTCCTGTGCGGCCTCTTGAGTGTGGTCTCTCTCGTGCAGTTCGCTGCCATGGGCCTGATTGTGAGTTCCCTCTGTGCTCCTGTCCCCGAGCACTGCCCTCCTGCGGGACCCGGAACAGCTAGCTTGACCATGCAAGAAAGGCTTTCCCGTTTGCTGACTGTGCTTTCCAAATAAGTCATTTCTCTACGATAACGACGAGTACTTCTCCGTCCCAGGCTGGAGGCTCGACACGTCCTGGATCCTTTGCACCGTCAGCGCCAGCGTGGCCGCCGTGCTGGTCGGTGCCCTGGCATCATGCGCCTACTTCCTGCCACCAGAAGACGACGGCTACAACTTCCTAGACGACCCTCTCAACGTCTAAACTCGGAGTCAGGCAGAGCGAACGGGATTCCTGGGGAATCGACTTGCAACTTTTGCTCTTCCAGTCACATTAGATATATATAAACGGGGCGTTTCGGGCATCAGGACAACGGCATTGTTCATTTTCCTTTCTTCCTTGAGGGGCTTGACGCATTTTGATACCTTGAGAGTGAGTTCTTTATTTCTGGGCAGCAGGGGGCCGGGGGCATCTGAGGTCAGCCATGGTTACCATATTTTAAATTGGATCACTCAACCGGTGTCCATTGTACGAGCTTCGACATTATTGAACATAGATATATAGTTCTCCGAGAGCGACGCTGACCCTAAACCTGATATCCAGTGTTGAGGTGCATGGCCTTGGATACGGCCTTCATGGGCGACAAGGGATTTTTGATGTCATGGTGACTCGCTCAGTATATCCAGCTGGGCGTATATGTGCAGGCTGGTGTTCTGACCGCATCATTGAATTTCAAGAGCTCCCGGGCTCGAGGGCAGCACGGCCGCCCCATATCAGGCAATTGGCTATGAATCGATTTTGGTCTACATAGTGAATGACGAGAAAGCGCCAACCGGTGTCAACAAACAAGATGTCAGTTCCGGTGCGGCCTGGAACAAATCAGAAGTTGGGGTATGTACGGCTTCTCTTGTTGCAACACGGATGGCACTGTGAATCCATTCAGACCCGACTTTCAAGATGAGAACTGAAAATGTGAATCGCAGAAGCTAAGGATCACGGTCTTGTTTTGATATGGTGAGTTTTATCATTAAATCTCATGCGCTCATGGCTAATCATCACAAGCCCGGCTGGTATCATCCGTTCCCGTTTAAACTCCGAGCCCACCAAGATGCAAACCCCTAGGATCCACCCGTGATCACAAGTAAAGTGCACAACTCTTCCTGTAGCTGCTCTTCCCTCTCTCAGAACAGAGAACCAGACCGTGCGCTGGTTAGATTTATGTTTTGGTATGTTACCCCCATAAATGACGTATCCAACACGGAGACGGGGAAGAAGTGAATATTGACAATCGAAGGGAACTGGCCCTAAAAGACAAGAAAGGAAATTCAGAAATATCATCCAAAAGCAACCAATAGATCGACACCTATGTGACGGGAGGTGCGAGAAAATCATGCGTAGCGCCTGGTGGCGTCCAGCTCGCCTAGGGGCCGGGCCGAGTACGTGGCGTGGCTGACGGTGGCCCCGGGTGTCTCAGGGACAACTCCCCAGGCGACGGGTTGCCGGTAGACGTCGGCCTCGTGGGGCACGCGGTGGCAGCGGGCGCTCACGACGGCGCTGCAGGACCCGCCCTCGAAGACGAGCGGGTTGCCGACAGTGCGGCCGTCAGCCATGGTGACGGCTGGGGCGCGGAGGAAACCGGGCCCCGCGACCGCGAGGAGCACGACTATGAGCATCGCCAGCAGGATGGCGAGGGCGACGCCGCTGAAGCCCACGCCGAGCAGGTGCTGCGGCGAGGCGTCCGGGTCGGAGGGGTCGGGCGAGCCGCTCGCCGTCAGGGAGACGACGAAGCACGCCTGGCTCATCACGAAGCCCATCGCCGCGAAGTAGACGGCCAGGGCCCAACTCACGGGCCGCGGCAGTGTCATGTACAGGCTGGTGGTCTGGTGGCCCTCCGGGTCGGATGAGACACGCAGGGACCGGCGGACGTTGTGGGCCAGGACGGCGTGGAGGCTGCTTTCGCGCGAGAGGAAGTAGGCAGTCAGGAGGGCGTTAGTAGCGAAGTACAGCCCCGCGATCAGGATCTGTGGTAGGGAGGTGACGATGGCGAGCGAGCCGGCGGGGATGGAGGATGCCGTCGGGGTCCGGAGGAGGTACGTGCTGTGGGGGCTCGCGACGCCAAAGGGTGACAGTGGGTGGGATGACGGCTGGGAGGCGACGGTGAGCGCCAGGACGCCGGCGGTGAAAATTACACATGCGAGCCACCAGAACGCTGCGCCCAGCCAGTTGGGCAGCGACGGCGACCGGAACCAGAAATGGTCGCGCTCCGGCGCCCAGTACTTGCCGTCTGTAAAGCCCCAGCCGCCCATGCCGGTGCGGAGGTTCTTCTTGGACAGGAGGCAGTTCTTGCGCGTGGACGGGTCCGGGTCCCGGAGGAAGGACGAGATGGCGTCCCCGAGCGTTACCAGTGGCTCGAAGCGGCGCAGGAGAAGGGTCGCGGCGGTGGCGATCAGGGTGACGAGGTTGAGCCCGACGACGACGACCAGGAGTATGCCATTGAGCTGCAGTGTGCATGTCTCTTGTGCTGCCTCACTCCTCTGTGCGAGGCAGAACTGGACGACGGCCCCGTCGAAGAAGATCTCAGCGTTCGAGATGGTGGTCGACATGTTGTTGCCCGTCTGAAGGTTGATGCCCGCCTGGGCGGTCTCGACGAGGGAGTTGCCCGAGTTGGGGCTGTTGACCACGAGGAGGACGTTTTGGAAGTCGGTGTTAAAGACCCCGCTGAAGAGGTCGACACACTCGCCGGAGGTAAGATTTGTGAGTTCATTCCGGCCGGCGAGGTTCTGGAGCGCGAGCAGTTCGTTACGACTGAGACCGCCAGCGTTGTTGTCGGTTCCATTGCTGAATGACGAGCCAGTGAGGAAGGATGGAGTGACGGCGATGAGGTTGTAGCTCAAGCCGGCTTGTGTGGTGAATATTACGGAATTATATCTGCAGCCGATGGTTAGCCTCGACGGAGAAGCGGGTTGGGATGAACCGTATCAAGACTTACATTACTTGGGTCAAAACAGCCACGGTCAGCAGAATGCTGGCCAGGACGACCCTCCCCTTCCCAATGTGTCTGAAGTTCCGCAGCGACGGAACGCCGATCTCCAGCCACCGCTTCCCCTCGTGCGCCCGAGCTATCTCGGACCGGGTTGGGCTGCTCAGGACCTGAAAGACGTAGTTTGCGCCAACGATCAAGATCACCACCAAAACATTAATCAGGGCATGCAGGCGCCAGTCGAGGGAGGTGACGTCTGCACACGATCCTGTGAACAAATCCATATCCCCGACCAGTATGGCGATGGTCGTGCCGGCGTATACCAGGCAGACGAAACTTACGACCAGGATCACGAAGGCTAGGAGGGCGTTGAGGACAACACCCAGCCTCCATCCGGACATCAACCTCCTCCTCTTCCTGGGCTTCTCGTTGGTCGAGGGTAGGATCATCTGCAGCTCAGTCATTGTGGAGGAGGCGGTGGTCTGGGACATGGCGTCGTGCGCCCTGCGGGCCCTGTTCTCCTGCACGCCCTCGAGTAGCACCATGTGCGACTGTTGCGGTCGGTGCTGGTGAACGATATCGATGTTGCGCGCGCCGTGGTTGCCGCCGTTGCGCTTGCGCCGCGCGACCGTCTCGGGGGTCTCACCCCGGATGTAGTTGACGACATAGTCCGGGATCAGCGTGCTGTCGCGCAGGCTGCTGCGGGAACCATTGCTGCCAATCTTGGGGACCTGCACGGTGGCCCGGCGGAACAGCTCCGGGGCGTTGGCTGTGAATATGGACATGTTGTCTGTGGCTATGCTCTGGAAGGGCCAATGTATGGTCATGCCCTTCCTGCCCCTCCGCGACGGCGGGGGGTCCAGCTGTGAGTCGTCTGCCCCATGGCTGGTTCCCTGGCCGGTTGAGCGAGAATGCAACCGTCTGGACGATGAACCGCTCGAAGAGGACGGCGGCACCCTGTTGATGGTCAGCGTATTAGTCCCAGACCCGCAGCAGTAGGATCAAGAAGCATAGTCCCCCGGGATCACTCACATCCTGATCTGTGTCACCGGGCCATCGTATTCGCCAAAAACGGATTGAGCGTCTCCATCGCGGGGCTCTGAACTGTGGTCCATCTGCCGCGCGCCTTGAGGGTTAAGAGGTGCCAGGCATTGACGACTGTGAGTTGTGTATACGGTAGGTGCTGCGAGGGAAGGAGGGCAATGGCTTGAGGGGATCACCACGGGCAGCAGTGCTCGTAGGAATATAATTATCTAGCGTGGAGTTGGGCGGAACTGGCTGGGTGGAGGACGGCACCGATAAAAGAGTGACGAGAAGGTTGGGTGTGGCGGGCAGCGTAGTCCGGTAACACATTTGGTCCTTGTGGAGTGGTGGGCAGGGGCCGTGGTTTTAGTACCGTGGTAGTATGCAGCAGTAGGACAGCCTCGCATGCAAGAGACGAGCAGGACATCGTCACCCCTGCGCGGTGATGGGTGGGAGGGGGGGCGTTCCCACCTTCCCACCGGGCTGGTGAGAGGAGTGTGGGAGCGTACCAAGGGACCTTTGAGTGGACGTGCATGGTGTTGGGTGTTGGAAAGACGGGACTGGCGTGGAGGATCCCGGACCCTGGACTTCAGCCCCCCTGCCCCCTTTTTCCCACCCCCCGAGCGAACCCTACTGCTACATGGTGTTACTGTTACTGCCACTGCCGCTGCCGCTCCAACATGCAAGTGTGTACTCGTTCTTGGCTTGGTCGACCCCGATCGAGAGTGGGCGGGGGCCTGGACTATAATTAAACTGCGCCTCAGAGGGAAATGCCCAATCAGGCACTGCAAGGCCGCCCTCGCAGGCACACCGACGGCCCAGATCCCGCCAGACACACCACAGTACGCATGTGTGATGAGATGAAGGAGGAGGACGATGCGGGGAGAAACAAAGCAGCAAGTCGAGGAGGGCTCCACCCCACAGCGACGTTGAAGGTTCGCCCGTCGGGGCCTGGTGTAGCAGCCAAGTGGTGGTCTGTACTGTTACCGAGCACGTCGACATTTGACAAGTGTTGATCCTCCCCGGCGGGGACCACTTTCAAGTGAAGTGAACTTGGCCTGAGGGTTGCGGGCGCCGTGCACCGCGATCTGCTGGACGGCACAAGGCCTGCCACGACCGGCGTCTGCCATGTTCCCGAGGCTGCTACCTCGTAGCTGCCGGCAGATGAGCTGCGGCTCGACTATAAGCCACAAGAGGTGGCATCATTATCACAATGATCGACAAGTCTCAGCGTAGGACCTCGGATGCCTTACCGAATTCGCTGGCACCGGCTGGGTGCAGTAGCTTGATAATGATGATGCCTTGTACGACTGTGGTAGACTGATGACGAAGGCAACCAGGTATCGGATGTATGTAGATCAGATTGTTGATGAGCGCGCCTCGAAACAAAAGACTGGACCGCGTCGGAGAGTTTAGCTTATTAGCCTCGCTGGGCCCGCCATCTCGTCTGGCTCGTCTTGGCCTCGTCTGGCCTGAGCCCAGACGAAAAGTTGGTTCTCTGGTCTGGGGCCTTGTGCAGGTGCCACAGCATGCGTGCGTGCGTGTGTGTGCGACATGACGAGAAGTGGGCCAACTGTCGAGTGTACCTGGTCATGAGTGGATTCCGTCTGATGGGTTCAGCGCAACAAGAGAGAAGCAACGCAAATCATTCATGCAGGAGCGAGCACCAAGACCCGCAGAGATCTCAAATCAATTCTCCTCTTTGCCCCGTCGCCCCAGGCGCCCACCCTCCCACTCATCCCGTCAACCCGCCCCCGCCAGGAGGGAAAATTCTCCTATACACATACACAGTACACAGTATGCACTATGGCTGCCTGGGCCTAGGCTGGCTCGGGAGGTGCAGCCACACTTGGGCATGTGCTGCCGGCATTCATGCATGTGCTGCGGGGATCTCCCTAGCCCCCGTGCCCCCTCCAGGTGTGTCGGGTTTCAGATTGGAAAAGCTCACCTCTCCCACGCCCATTACGGGCTCAGCAAATGGCCGGGCTGGCTGGGGAGGTAAGGGGGTCCAATTTCCTGGTCCTGCAGAGTTCTCTCCCACAATTCATGCCGCCGACCCCCAAGCCAATCTCATATCAAATGGTATACACCAGTCAATGACTTTGGTTTCCCTCACGACGGGCCAGTGGGAGCAGAATGACAAGTCTGATGAGCAGGCCAAAATCCCCCAGGCATCTCGGAGGAATCCCAGTCGCTTCGCTACTGCCTGCACCTGCATTAATGCCGGTGGTAACACCAGGGTTTGCAGCCCGTGGCCCCCCCCCCCAAATACCTACACAGTACCCACAAATTGGCCTCCGTGCGGCACTGCGGCCGCTGGAACCGAGCGAGCCCAAAGTCTGGGTGACATGTTTCGTCCCTTTCTGCCCGCAACTCAACGGCCTCGGGTCCTGTTGCCCCATCTGCAGTGTACACCTGCCTGGGTGTGTAAGTCTGGTGCTAGGTCTGGGTCTGTCTCGTCGTTGTGGCGCCCGCTAAGGATTGGCAAAACTAGCTATGCCCTCTGGCAATGGCAGACTTACACGGACCCCAACCCTGGAGACGTGGACCCTTCAGCTACCGACCAACCCCCTCCAAGCATGTGTGCTGGCACAATATCAGAATGTCAGACCGTGGCTCAACTAGAGCATGCTGTTATGTCGGGAAACATATCTAGAATTCGTCGAGATGTAGTAACTCCTTGTTAAAGGCCCTGGTTGATCACCGGCCAGGCAATGTCCAGGGCCTGATATAGACGGCCATCCTCCACATACTAATCAATATGAATTTATACATCTAGATATCCACAAGAGAAATACAGCCTATCTAGCTCCTGTCTTTGCTGCTTTCCAGGCCAGCATACCACCCTTGCTCCTCTCCAGCCACCCGCCCGCGATGGCCCCGGCAAAGAAGGCAACAACGGCAACTATCCTCCGGTCACGGTGCACATTCCCCTCCTCCGAAAGATGCCCGCATCCGCAGCCAGACCATGGAAGACGCTCGTGAGCACCACGGTGGGCACCTCGCCGATGCCGACGAGCTGCGCAGTAGCGAGCTGCCCGGCTGGCTGGAGCGCGAGCGGCGCAACGGGCACCCGCTCCAGGAACTCCTGCGAGTCGCGCCCCATCCCCGACACGCTTGTAGTGCTGGTGGTGAAGGACGGCACAACACCCGCCTGCACCAGCCCCGCTGCCACAGCCGCGAAGACCGCCCGCACGGCGAAGCTGCCCGCCAGCGTGACCCGGCGCGTGGGGCCAGCGAGGCAGCAGAGGACTATGGGTGTGTTCGCGCACGACCGGTCTACCGGGCGGGCGAGGTAGGTACTTAGCCGCTGGCCGGTGCTGTTGTTTCTGGCGTGGAGGTGGCGGCGTGGCTCCTGGAGTTATGGCATGGTGATCAGTGCGTTGGGTATGCTGGCTGTGAGGCGTCGTTGCGATTGCGGCTTGTGAGGCACTCGACGGTTTGGCTGGAGGGCGAAACATGGCGGCGGTCCTTGAGTTCGTGAAGCTCAAGGCGTGACCGTGGCGGCCGATGGAGTGTGGGATACCATGGCCATGGGATTGTTTGAGATGAGAGGCTCTAACAATTGTGCTGTGTCAGAGCGCTGCCGCCTGAGCGGTTTTCAATTGGCACATCTGCTGTCGATGGCTTGCATTAGACCGCGTGCTTGTTTGGCGTCACTGCAACCGTAACTAGGAAGTACTCATTGACACAAATAGGGCAAACATATTATCTCGCGTTTGCACACCGACGAAGAGCTTTCTCGACTTGTCACCTCGGTTCAATATGGGACTGATGTGAGCATATGCATTGTGTCATCCCAACACAGGCAAGATGTAAGCCGATTGAGTTCTCTTCCTCTTGTTAGGATGATGCTGATGTCACAGAGGGAAAAGACTAATGAGCAACCATATTCGAAGACCATTACTGTACATATTTCCAAGTGAACTAGAGGAGACGACATCCAACTGGGTTGAGTCAGATTTGAACATTCCCCGTCTCTTCGTAGACGTGTGTATTTCGCGCAACCTACTTCCCCAACTGCTACAACCTTTCAGATTGCAACACTAGAAGGTGATAAGCAGCGCTTCTCCGTCACCAACTCTAACTCTGCCCCTGCCATCGCCCAAATCCTCAATCTCTTCCACAACCTTGTCCCCGGTTAAAACACCTGAGCTGTTGTCTACGTATTGACCTGCAAATGTAACATTGCTTGCTATTTCGACCCCGGGTGCTGTAAGACGGTGGACTTTGACATTGGATGATCCAACGGAAACGTTGCCAGGGGTTGGAAGTGTAAAGTCAAAGCTCGTGTATGGGCGCGGCGTCGTGAAAGTTGAGTTGTAGATGTTGAGATTCAGAAGAACCATCGACGTCAATTTTGGTTGTGTGGCAGCGGTGCCTTGGGCGGGGTCAACGGCGGACCCGTCGCTGCCGGCATCAAACACAGCGTAAGCAGTGAGAGATGTTTCGTTCAGCAGTACTTGAACCTGCTTATTACCTCCCGATAAGGCTGAGGCGGTGAGGAGGTTGCCGTAGTAGAGAGGTTTGGCAAAGGGCGCCGTGCCGTTGACAGTGATCGGTTGCCATGGGCTGTAACGGTAGGCTGTGCCCATGTGGAAGTACAGGCGCGAGATCTGAAGGCTTGCAACATATAGCACGTAGTCGACGGCCCATAGAGCGGAGGCGAATACGTCGGAGACCAGAGGTGTTCCTTGACACTGTGGAAAGGTTAGGAGGGCAATCAGGAGGAGGAAGGCATATGCGTAGGGTGAGGAAGAGTCACGAAGACTCAACAATTCGAAGTACTTACAGAGATTGAGTTGGTCTCCCCAAGCACATACGGCACGCCTTGTGAGGCGCTGAAATTGCCGAGAGCTTCGTGATACCACATCAAGGATGTCATGCGATGATGGTTGAGAATGTTGTCTTTGATGGTCGGCACCTTGGCACCTTCACAGTTGGCCCCCATATACTAGTTTTTCAACCAACTAGTCAGCTCTGTGATCACGAAAAGGCCCGATCTCGATATCAATCCTGACTTACATCGTGATCAGCTACCGTTTTCAGCCTGCCAGACCGGGCCATCCCTAGCTCAAGCACGCTCTGGATGTTCCAGACCGAGGTGTTGCCGGGTTCGATGTCGCGTGGTGCTGTAAAGGCACAGCCTTGAAACAGAGGCTGCAGATCGGCATCGCCCTCGCCGAGTGCGTCCTCGCCGATAGCGTCTGCGTACTCGGTCCATTGGTCTACATACGACTGGGTTGTATAATTTGCTGGACGACGGCTGCCACCAGCCCAGGCTGAGATTTGTGAGCTTCCTATCTTGTTGGATCCGGGGGCGGGGGGGGGGGGGCAAGCGAATATTCAACGCTGCATACCATTGACTTCGTTGCCAATCTCGAACGCGTACAGATCCTTCCCAATACCACGGTACGCAGCACCGGCTTGGAGCACGGTCTGCTCCTTGCCCTCTTCGCCGTCATAGAAGTTGAGGCCGTAGATATACCGAGTACCTTTCGGGAACTGCTGGAAGGACTCGAACCAAGCAGGGCCGGTTGTCAGTGAAGCTGGCTGATCCGCACCTGGCGTCGAAAATCGTGCTATTAATGCCTCAGTCTGATTTGCGATATAAGTGTTGCGGTTCTGTGTTGTCCCGCCCGCGCGGATTATGGGGAAAACACCAGCAATATCGCCTAGGTTCTGTAGCATCTGGTGAGAGTACGTATTTGGATGGCTTTGTGAATTAGTACAAGCTTGTTGTCGCACCCACAATTTGGACGCTGAGTACGTACCTCGCATTACCTGCGAAATCTAGCATGTAAGAGAACTCAATAGAGTATGATTGGAAGCCGGCATCGACAATTTGACGGCCTTCGGGCACCGTGTTGGGGACTTCGAGCTGGACATTTCTGGTCTCCTCTTGTCGCCAATGCATGTCGCTCGTCAGAGCGCCGAACGCACCAGGAATCAGCGCAATAAGAATGAGCCAAGCCATGATGAAGGAGATCAATCAAAGGATAAGCGACGCTCAGGTTGCGATTGAAGAATGATTCTGAGGTATCGCTAATAGCTCAGAGAAAAGGAGATCATGTATCGAACAGTTATAGCCTCGCTCCAGACGCAGACGGTATGTTGAAATCCGAAAACGAGATGCAAACCTCGGCGAGTTCGGGTGTATCATTCCAGGCAGCATGCTCAGTGTAGATCGGAGGCTGTGAGGATCACCGCTTCTTGTACATTTCAGGAAGACATCCAGTTTAAAAGTCGAGATGTACACGTCGCAACACTGAGGTTACAGCCGGAACAGTTTTGCCTAGTGCGGCGTCCACGGGTGACAGGTGATTAGTGGGAAAAGATGATGGGGAAGGTCGTTTCTATTGCTGAAGCTAGTGCAATTGCAGGCACCGATAGATACATTAACAGCTTGAAGCAGACTATCACGTCTTCTGTGAGAGTGCGCAATTGTTGATATGCCGGGCTGGGATAGAAAAGCCAATAAAATTTTTACTATAGTCAACTGATCAATCAACGATCTTGAAAACCGGACGGCCGGCATAATTGCATTTGGACCACCAGGTTAACCAGTCGATACTCGTCCTCCTCCTCCTCGTCGACAGATGTCCCGACCTGCATGTGCTCATTGTGACCCCGCGTCGCGCGAAGGGAACTTGACTTTTTGCAAGTGCCCGAGGAGGAACACAGTTGCACATTGCACTACACAAGCCCCAAAGCCTTGCTCGCAATCTGATCCTCCGTCTCCGCAGCCAGGCCCAAAAGGTCAGAGTCGGATTCGGACCTTCGGTTCGCGACCACACAGCGAGCCTCGCCCTCATCATACAGCTGAGCGACGACCAGATCCAAGACCCACCCGCCACTGCCGTTGGCAAGCTTACTGCGACCAGTTGCCATGAGTTCCCTCGTGGTAGACTTACGTACCGTCCACGGCTCCCCCGTGACGCGTTGAAAAGCCTGCAGCAGCTTGTTCTGGCAGGTTTTGGTGGATAGAACCTTCACAAAGCGGTTCGTGGTTTCTTCTGGGTGTGTGAGGACACCAACGACACTCTGTGCAATGCCATCCAAAGTCGTGCCTGTGAACTCCTCTTCACCGTTGTCATATATGATTGCCGAATGGTCGTTGATGTTAAACCCCATGAGCGAGAACTTCTTGATCGCCTATTCGCCCGTCAGAATTGCACAAGCTCCCTTGTTTGCGCATAGCCAGGTGCAAAACCATTGCTTACCCAGTCGACAGGATTCCCTGTGCTTATTCCAGTCCATGTAAAATTAGGGTTGGTGTTGGCTCTCGCCATTGCATGATCCCACTGTGCCTTCCGCTTCGTGTGAACATCGTGGAACTCAGGTAGCCCGCGAACATTCGGTCCCCACCCGAAATCATCCACGATGAAGCGCTTGACGCCTGCTGCCTCCGCCGCATCGATCATGGCCATCTGATGGTGAACGCCCGCAGGTCCGACGACGCAGACGGCGGCATCCTGCTCGAAGAGGGCCTTGACTAAGTTCTCTGGTGTGTATGCTACCTTGATAACAGGTATGCCAGATGGAAAGGTTGCTGCTGACTCGGCCCGGGATATTATAGTCAGCTTGAAGCCGGCTTTGACGAGGGCTGCGGTAACCGGGGCACCGAAGTTGCCCGAAGCCTTGAAGTCATGTCAGCTACGCACTTTGGACATAGTTGAGACAGGCACAACCTACCCCAAACACAGCGACTTTTTGGATTGTAGTCATTGTTGAAGAGCGATGATGTTTAGTCGCTGATGACGGATGTTGAGCTTCTAAGTAGTGAACCTCAGGCTTAGGTTGGTGGAGCTTTGGTAACTAATGCACAGGAACTCGTCTGGTTGAAAGTGAGGTTGGACCTATTCAGAGCGATCAAATGTGTCGTCTAGAAGTCCAGTCTGTACCAGAAAACGGCAAATCTCTGGGAGAAAGCAGAACGAAGTTCTTAGGTACTTATAGACGTGCCAGGCTTCGCTCGTAAGCCCTGGAGCACAATGGGCGGAACTCCGCCAAAGGAATTCCGCAGCAGTGGACTTCCACCACCAGAGAAAATCCAACCACCTGGTGTATTCAGCTTAAAAGAGTTCCTTCCAAAAGGAAAAGTGAAACACTCGGGACAATCAGCCAAAATTGTATTGTCTGTTGCATGGTCATACATTCTATGACCTGTATCTCAGACCTCTCGAACTTTGAAATCGAACATCTCATTCGAGGGCCCACCGTTTCTGTCTCGCATCTTGTTTGCTATCTCTATACCTGCAACTGGCACACGGTATTCCACCTGACGCCCAGTCCCTGATTCGCTCCCCTCAGGCAGCGGATACGGGAAGGGGAGGTACTCGGGGAGCAAACCAAGCTGCCTCAACACGCTGCCCTGGTCCCACGCAATGTGCTCATGATACAATCTATCGCCACGGACATTTACCACGGCCGTGAAAGGGACTTCAACCCTCTTATTGGTGGGCGGAACGCCCGGTAAACTTTGTAGTGTCAGCCTCTGTCTTCTCAGGTGGGAGGAAAGTGGTGTTCTTACATCCAGTCAATCATTTGGTCGTGAGTAAATTTGAATATGAACTCGTCGATGACACGGTCGATGCCGACAGTTCGGCTGGTAAGCTCGAGCTCGGAGTCAGCAGAATTGTTGAAGATGAAGTTGTGCTCGTAAAAGTGAGAGAGCTTTGTACGACCAATGCCGCCAGTCATCTGCGCTCGGGTCAGCCTCACAAGACTACCATGGTAACACAAGCTGGTGATTAATAGACTGACCGTCGGAACGTGATTAACATAGGGCTCCTGCACCATTGTGCTCATTGTGTGCTCGACTGATCGATCAGCAAACTCATAGTATGTATGCTCTTCCCATATCGTCTCTAAGTCGAAGTGCGGGCCGTCCATTTCCTTCTTAAAGAGCGTGAGGTTTCGAGTATGCGAGATCGCCTCGGTATTGTAGTGGAACTTGTCCTGGAAAGGCGTCGCGAATTTGGACGAAGTGACGTTGGGATAGTAGTACTTCTTCACTTTATGTGACTTGTCTGGCTGAGTAGGCGCTCCTGCTGGTTTCCCTGCAAGGTGCTGCAACACTGGCATAGACACACCGGAAATGGAGTCTGGCGATGACTCCTTTGATGCATCTGCGTACACAGCAGCCACGACAATGGAGGGGTGGTCTGACAGCTTCGGGGCGACGATATTCCACAACTCAGAATCATATGCTGTCCAGGCTGTCAGATCGGTGACTCCTTCAGTGCCCGATGCTAGGAAGCAGACAGCACTCACCAGTCAGGGCGATCTTATCCTTGGGCTCACAAACGTCACACCCGTACAATGCTTCGATGGCACTACGGACGGGATCGCTGCCACCAGACTTCAGGGCCTCTGCCTTTATCTCGACAACCGTGTACCCTTCTTCTGCCCACTTTACGAGCGTGGATGGGACACCGTCCGTGATGGCCAGCGAGTCACCGTAATCTGCATTGAGAATGATCATGCCTGGCCCGGTCCCCCTCCGACTAAGTGGCCGAAGCAGCGACACGCCAGGCAGAACTGCCGTGAGCACCGGACTCGGTAGAGGAGGCGGGGGCTTGCTGATGTCGTTGAAGGGCATGGTTGCTCAACGAGTCCGAGCGTTGGATACTTTGAGATGGATAATTGCTGTTCCGGTGGTCAATGGTAAAAGGTTTCGGATTCGGATTCTATTTAATCACCAAATCGAGTGCTGCGATGTGTAAGGTTGAAGAAGAAAACATCAGGCAATTGAGGTGGAGCTTTAGGTTAATCGCATCGCCCAGTGATATCGATGTATAATTAGCTATGCCACCCTTGCTAGTCTAATCTTGTTGAGGCAAGTTATCCGGTGCAGGTGAGGGGCGCCGTATCCAAGCCTACTCGCTGCAACTCGGGTTGCAGGGAACTCTACACTACACGTCGCGAAGAGAAAGCCAATGTGCTTCTGACGGCCCTGCATTGTACCTCGCTACGAGCAGGTTTTGACAAGGTATTGCCCGAGTTTCAAAACTGGGCAAAAGTCGGCAGTTGGATGACAGCAGTTCAAAGTGCCAAGTTCTTGTGGAAACGCTCGAACAATTTTATTTGATACAGGTAGCTAAATATCGATTTCAACACGTAGTAATGTTAACTCAGCCGTCGACCGCGAAATCAAGCCTTTTGTGCCGCCAAACGAATGTTGTATTCCAGCTCCAGTGAGGCTTTGGGGTGGTCCTTCACTGGGACGAAATCAACCACCAGATCGTCCTTGACAGCAAAGACAGAGTCGTTGTCAAGGTACTTTGTCTTCTTGTCAAAGATCTGTGTCACCAGTGGTGCGTACACGTCGCCCTTGCCGGCCTGTGTGCGGGTTAGCAACTGGTCACGCTATGCGCATGTGCTCAGGGCCGAGGAGATCTTACCATGATGTGGATATGCGCGGGGCGGTACGGGTGGCGATCCAGGAGCTGCAATAGCTCTCCTGCCGGGCCTGCAATGTGTCAGTCATGCTGAGCTCTCTTCCGGGCCGGCCGGTGCACTCACCGTCATATGGAACCGGGTATGGTACTGGTCGGATGCAGTAGAGCCCGTAGTAGCCGTTCTTGTCCGTGGTCAACTTCCCTCGCAGGTTGAACTCGGCCTGGTCCGGGTCCTGCTGCTCATACAGCCCGTTGGTGCTGCACTGCCAGATATCCACTGTGACACCCTCGAGCGGCTTGCCCGTTGCCGCGTCCGAGACAATGCCGTGCATGTAAACAATCTCGCCATCCGAGGGCATGGTCTTGATGATGCTGGCGTCGTTCTCGGTCGGCGGCGTGTCCTTCCTGAAGAAGGGCCCCAGGATTGCGGTCTTGGTGCTCTCGTAGTCGGCACCCACCAGCAACTTGTTGGTAATCTCGTCCACCAAGCTCTCCAACCCGATGACGTCGCAGAGCAGCTGGGTCTCGTTCCGCCGATCGTTGGACATCTGTCCCGACCGGTTGAGTAGCTCGACGCCTTGCATCCACTCGGACACGGTGATGTCGTTCTCACGGGCAAAGTCGTGCACATGCCTGATGAGGGAGGACATGACCTGCCTCATACGCGGGCTGGCCTTGGGGCCGGTTGCCGCAACGACGCTGTCTGTGAAGTTGGGGTCATATTGTGGCTTGCCGTTGGTGGCCATGGTGATTGTCTGCCTAGAAAAGGATCTCGGTGAGGGACTGGGGCGAAAGCGTGGGCCAGTGATAGCTTTCCTTGAGAGAAGTTCGACTGCGTTGAACACGGATGAGAGTGAGGAAGTATTTCAAAACTGCCGACTTCTTCATGTGAGATATAAGTAGGATCGATGGTTACGGTGTAAGTTCCGCCCCTGGTCTCCCACTCATAACATACGACTCCTGACCAAGCGGGAACAGGCTCTAGCAAATCAGCAACTTGCTATTTGCTGTAGAATCTGGGGTTGACATCGGCTAAGTCCTCTTGTCCGGATGAGTTAGCGAAGCCCTGTAGATAGGGGTGCTAGCAGCAGCCGCCCAACCGCCGTGTAGCTCTGAAGGTCCGAATGCCCCGCAGAAGCCCCCGGATTTCTGGGTCCTCGACTTGCCGCACGCGTTACCACACCAAGTCAGCCACTGCAAGCGTCGAGCCAAAGACAAAGACAAGACAGACTGACGTTGACAGGTAAATCGAATGTCGGCTGAGACGAAGAGCCTGTCACTCGAACAACAGTAACGCGTGTGGAAACCGAAGCAGTATTCGCAAACAAAAAGCGCTCGTGCAGCGCAAAGCCCCACTGGGAAACATTCGGATGAGTACCCGGAAGTCCAGCAAGCTCATCGGATGTGGTCCTGCACGCGACAAACCCAAAACAAGAACGCTCCCCACCGTCGACGTGCAAAGTGGCAAAGGCAATTCCGGCTGACAACTTACTCTGTATCTCGTGAATTGAATCAACGCAGCATTTCTCGTGGGCGAAAAGGTCGTTTTCTGCATACGTTGTCATTTTCTAAATTAGAGCAGGCGATAGCTGATACTGGCGGAGCCTCGCCACACGATTTTTGTTCATCCAACGGCAGGCAGATTCAGACGCACCTGCTTCGTTGACACACGTGGATGGAACCAAGTCAATTTGGTAGAAGCTAATGTAAGAGGTTGCGTTGTAAAGAGAACTATTCATCTCTACCGAACACAGCCCGTAGCGCAAGACTCTGGAGGGCGTAAAAGCAGCAGTCCAGGTGATCAAAAAAAACTAATCAAAGCTGATGACATACCTTGCGCAGTGAGAGCGCATATATATCGGGCACTCGATATTTTCTTGAGCTCCTGTACTATTGTAGAGAGGCAGCGTTGTGTTGAACCAGGCTGTACCTCAGTGAATGCAACTTGGCTTATCTGGCTTTCTACATACTTGTCGATTGATATGTCTATGATATTGCACACCAGGTTCCAGTAGGTGGCCTAGATCCGTCTAAATAGCGAGTGGTTAGTTTGTCCCATTACAGTCTGTTGACTTATACTCGCACTTTATTATACGCGTGCTTGAGCATCTGGGCGTCGCAGGTACTCAATTCGTTCATCATATCAGATTGGACAAAACGTCTAACTTGGAGGCAGAAGTCTGGCGTTGCCTAGGTAGGCAACAATCTCTCCAACTGGATAGAAATACGTCAGGCACAGCGATATGCTTAGGTCAGAACAAATACGGAGTGGTGAGACCTTCCGTGATATTCTCATGCGGTTTGATTTTGCGCCACCGAGGGTTGTCTTGGGACGTATTCACCGAAACATGATTTACCGCCCGGCACACTCCCTACCAAAATTTCAGGCATGTACTGACTTTGTTCAACTTCCAGGAAAACCGATGCCTCAAGAGGAAGGGGACAGGCAGTACCATCATGTCAAATCAACCTTTCCATTGCCCCTGAGCTTCAAACTTCATAACCCAGAATAATCTATCATAACAAGAACATGAGCGTTCAACTCGATGGAAAGAGGCAGTCGATAGATGATCATGGTCTTATGTTGAGCCATGAAGCTCGATGTTCAAAAGCTACGGCCCGGCTCCACGAATGTTAGGGAAAAAATCAATAAAAATATTCTCGAGCACACGAGTGTGCTGTCATAGAATACTATGAACCGTGCAGGGATCGAACCTGCAATCTCCTGATTCCAAATTTCTCATGATATGATCACAAGTCGTAGTCAGACGCCTTGCCATTGGGCCAACGGTCCTTGGATGAGAATTCTGCAATTTTAGTTTGATCACAATCACAAAACAAGACGAGCTTGTGTGGTGGAGTGGGTGGGGGTCTCGCGGCTTAACTCACGCACGGACCACCCAAACCGACGCCAATTGGGAGCTCGATCAAGGTCATCGACAAACCGGCCGACCGACTCCGGGAACAGACCAAGTTCGGGCAGTTGAAGGCTCGAGTCGACCCACGATTGCACTGCCCAAAATGGCACACGACGAAGCGACTGAAATGCCGCGGCGTAAGGCTCCCACGACGTTCCAGCCCTACCGAGAGAATCCGTGCTAACATGCAACTGCGACCAGAGGCGACCCGCGAGGAAATGCGCGATGCGAAACTCCCGCTGGCATACCGAGACAGCTGCGCGAACCTCCTGATTCCCCTCAATCGATGCCGGTTCGAGACATTCTACCTGCCCTGGAAGTGTGAGGTAGGTCTACCCTCGACTGCCGTGCAGTCGTCGCTCCCGGTGCACACGGATCAATGGCAACCAGGCCGGGACCTTGCCCAAGGATCGACGGACAGACGCTGACATACAAGTTCAGCAAGAGAGGCACAGCTACGAGAAATGTCAGTATGTCGAGTTCAAGAAGCGCGTGGCCAAGATGGACGAGCTCAGAGCGGCCAAGGATGGTGCGAGGAGCAACTAGAAGGGAACCCAGACGCAGGCGAGCTGTGCGCATGTTTTAGGCCTAGAAAGGCATTCGAAGACGCAATAGACGACTTGATCACACGAAACCCATCCGAGAGCTGTGAGACCGAAACGGTTGGGTGCGGACAATGTCACTATGAGCCCATGTGCCGGCCGACAGAAAGACATCACAATCTCCCGTACAAGGAGAAGAGGAAGCCCAGTGCATTCCACCAAACTGTCCACCCCACTATGTGCTTTTCAGTCCGTCCACATACTTGACCAAGCGCTTCTTGATGACCAAACCAAGCACCCTAGCGGTATCCTCCTCGACGATGACTAGATACCGCAACCCCAGCTTGCCAAACATCTCGACAGCATACTCGACCGGGGCCGTAGACGGGATAGTCAATGGGGTGCGATTGACGAAGTCCGAGATTGGCCCTCTAATCAGGTCAACCTGATCACCATGCCCAATGCCGTCTTCATTGGCTTCTTCCGCGTGCTCCTTGAGCGTTAGAGCATATTCGAGTTCTGCCTCGGGCAAATAACCATGACAAATGCCTTGGGCGTTTACCAACACCAATCCAGCATCCATCAGCCCCCTCGCCTTCAACTGTACCAGTTTCCTGTGCAGAACTTGCCTGCTTATGATACCGTCCGGCCCTAAGTGGACTGTGATCTCCTCCATCGTGTTCTTTGGCGGTATCAAGTCCTCCACCATTCCGCCTCCTGCCTCCCGCACCTTTGCCAATGAATGCTCAGCATCCAAGAATGGATGCCCCAACAAGTGCTGGCTCAGATCATACACACTGTCCCCGCTTATTGAATCGGCAACCCACTTGCTGGTAAGAATAGCAACCATAAAAGGAGGAATGAAGTTGACTTCACCCGTAAGCTCGAACATGATGACCGCGAGACTGACTGTCATCCGAGATACACCGGCAAGAAATGCTGCTGCGCCCACCATTGCAAAAATGCCTGGAGAAATGGAGTGAAAAAGAAAGGGCGCTTGGCCCACCATCCGCCCGAATAATGCACCAGCATCGAGTGCAGGTATGATGATTCCAGAGGGAACTTTGCAGCCAAAGGTGATGATCGTGAGCAGCAGCTTGACCAGCGCACCAGTTGCCAGCCACGCGTAGTACCCATATTTGTCCTGCAGGGCCTCCATTTTGCAAACATACGACATGTCCACATCTTCCGGCTCGTTGCAGTCAACCAACAACTTGGCCATGACTACATCACCCGTCGACCTGATCAGTCTATTTGGATACTGCAGCACAGACGTCAACAGGACAACAAGAAGCACCTCAAACACTGGATGATCTTTGATGAGCGGATATTTTCTGAAAAACTTGGACCAGTGAAAGTTTGCCTGGCAGAAGACACCTCCAAAGATGCCACCACATATTCCGAGTAGGACGAAGACGAGATAGTGGACGGCGTCATAATTGACACCGTAATTTGTCTCGAAGAGAACGAGTTTGCCTGTGCCCGTCGGGTTGAGCTCCTTCAGGGTGGCCGCTGCGACCAGCGAGCAGAGGAAGGCTTTCCAAAGCACGGGACGGGGGAAATATGTGCTGATCTCCTGCAAAGGAAAAGTAAGCCACCACCATGGTGCGGCTCAAACGAGACGATGATGCTTGTGCGGCGCCGAACATACTGGCAACTTACCTCGTAACTGAAGAGTACACCACCAATCGGTGCACCAAATGCCACAGACAGACCAGCAGAACATGCAACACTGAGCATCTCTCTCATCTTCCTACCGTTTCCATCGTACTTGGGAAACCACCTGGCGACCAGATATCCGACACAGGTGGATATGTGGACAAACGGCCCCTCCTTTCCCAAGTTCATGCCCGTTCCCACGGCGAAAATAGCACCCAGGGCCTTGACGGCCAGCACTTTGAAGTCGAGGAAGTGAGGAATAACAAAGCCTGACAAGATCGTCTTGATCTCTGGAATGCCGCTTCCAGCAGCCATGTACATGGTCTTGCCAGTCGCGGTCTCGGTGAAGTGGACCTTGCTCGGGGACGGGACTCCCGGCGTCTCATCAGCATCATCGTCGACACCCTCTGCGGCTGGCAGCGTGGCCTTGGTGAGCATCGTTACACCACCAGCGATCAGCCCATATACAAGAGCGAAGCAGACATATATCCCGTATGCGCCTCCCCAGGAAGGCGTCCACGGCGTCCACGCGCCGTCACCACACCGCTCACGATTCAGCCACCAACCGCCACGGCCGGTACACCTCCCTTCCTTCCAGTCCGCGACACTCGCTACGCTGATGTCCACCAGGAACGCCACACCGGCGGTCAAGACGCCAATGATGAAAGCGGCAACCCATCCCTGGGCCGCATCCCACCACAGCTTCAGCCTGTGCACCCCGAGGCCTGGTCTGTGCAGCGCCTGGTGCCGGGCGCTGTCCTTGACGAGATCGTGAAGCCAGTCGAT
This sequence comes from Diaporthe sp. PMI_573, assembly GCA_021399435.1. Classification (NCBI taxonomy): domain Eukaryota; kingdom Fungi; phylum Ascomycota; class Sordariomycetes; order Diaporthales; family Diaporthaceae; genus Diaporthe; species Diaporthe sp. PMI_573. Next base: position 1,604,837 of record JAJTUP010000002.1, on the reverse strand, counting down.
GGTGGTGTAATCATTGTACGGCAGGCGCTCCCCGATGGCCTTGGAAGAGAGATGCAGGGCCTGTTCGTCCTTGGAGAGGGTGCTGGGGAGCTGGGATTCCACGTCTCCTCCTGAGCATGATCCTGAACTGTCACCAAGCAATGCCGAAGTCTCCGTGGGGGCGTGCCGTTTCTGGCGGTCGTCGTTCATCTTGACATTCAGGGAAGAGCTTATTTTTTTTCGTGAAGTCATATGCAGAATACATGAACTTCAGCACATCACTTGATGAGCTGTCAAGAGATCACGACCTACCACGTCGGACGAACCCTCTTATCACCACTCATTCACTTGGCAGGATACGCTCTCCTACTAGAGCTTATCAGCAACAGTCCTGCGCATTCAAGGAGTGACATCACCGGCAACTCTGGGATGGTGAAGCAGCAAGCCACAGAGATAAGGAAGGGGAGATAAGCCCGTTCAGATGTGGTCGGGACGAGGTTGAGGATTGGAGAGTCTGTCTGCACTTGGAGCAGTGGTTAATTGGAGTCGAACCCTTGGCCTGGTCAAGTCTAGTTGAGCATAGCTTATGGGGCAGAACCTCCGCCGTACTTGACTTCCAAGGATGTTTCCTGGCTCTCTTTCTCTCCGAGGGCTTTGGATCTGCATTGCAGCACCGCCACGAGCGTATTTCGGGCTCCTCAGGGGGGCTCAATGCGATCTTTCCTTGCCGTATCTTCCTCTGATAATTCCTGCGCAACAAAGCGCTGATGTCGGCACTCGGATCCCAAGGTTCGGTCACCAAACCTCGACGTCTATGCGCGCGTGAACAGCTCGTATTCTCCAGGCCTGGCCCTCCCAGCTCCCCGTACATTTTCGCACCGTGCCCGTCAATCCCTCCCAGGAACCCAGCGGCAGGCTGGTGGTACTGCAGCGTCGAGTTATGTACACTAGTAACTACGCACCTGGGCTGCGGGTCCAATGGAAGCCCCCCCTGAAATTATACTCCATACGAGGCTCTTGAAACCCTGCGGCCGGTAGGGTTGCACCGTTGGGACCGATTTCCCTTTTCTGAATCGTCAACGATGCCTCCCTCCCTACAAGCGTTGCAGGCGAAGGACCATGTCCTTCTGGCCTACTTCCCAAGCAGGCAATGCTTCTCTCCCAAAGGAGTGCCGCCCCCATATTGAAGGGGCAGAAGGGGCGATGGCCCGACACTTTGACGAGTGCCGATCCCGTTGTAAGGCCATTCTGGGATGTCCACCCCGGGCAAAGATTGGTAGAGGCCGCTTTTAGTGGCACTTGGCAACATTGGAGCCCGCTTTTCGCGCCCGGGATGGATGCCTGACCCCTGACGGAATCGCGCACGTCTGCTTGTCACTTTGCCGTGGTTAGACTGCGTAGTATGTAGAAGCCAGGGGAAACATTGAATCGAAACAGAAAACAAAAAGGACGATCATCCTCCCGGTTGAATGTCTTGTTTGCGGTCATGACTTCATACTGTCTTAGGGTCCCTTGTCACAGCTGTCCATACTCTTTCGTTCATATAAAGTATCCAGGCAGACTCGTCAATCATTTCCCCAGACTGACCACTCGCTTCTTCACACCATCTTCCCACCCAAGACCAAGCCATATCAAGATGCAGTTCTCGCTTGTCGCCGCCATCTCCCTCCTCGCTTCCGCCGAGGCCGCTCACTTGTGGACCAAGCCCGCGGCGAAGATTGTCAAGACCAAGGCGGCTGTTGCTACCAACTACACATGGTCCGTCACTGGATGGAGTGCAGGTTGTGCCCGAGCCGGCTGCTACTATGGTATGTCTTTTTTTTTTTTGTCGGCCCTCGTCTTGAGCTACTCACTGGTGAACATGTTCTGACCTCTGTCTTCAGACTTCAACATCAGCGCCCCGGCCTTCTCAGACTCAGTCCCCGCATTCAAGGCCTACTGCTCGGGCTTCGGCGAGGGCGCCCCCTACGATGAGTGTGAGATCCTCGACGACAGCGAGAATCTCCACCAGGTTGCCGCACGCCTGGAGGCTGTCAACACGACCGGAACAGGAGCTCACTTGGCCGTGAGCTATGAGTTTGTCGACCCCACTGCTGAGTAAGTGCTACCCATCCTGTTACCAGTAGAAGTGTAAGACTGACGACTCCGAAAGGAACACATACTGGAACTACACGGCCTACGCCGTCTCTTCGTACAACCAGTTTGTAGCGCCACTGCTGAACTTCACCATGCAGCCCACTGAGATCTGGGGTGTCGCGTGAGGGAATCACTTTGACGCCTTTCTTGCCGAACCACGTGATGCTCAAGTGCTGAACACCATGATAATTAGTATATATCGGGACACACAGCCCGTCTCTGTAATAATGCTTTAATGAGAGATAAAATATATGCTTAATGCACTTAAACATGATGTGCCATGTTGCTCAGACCCATCCATGGATGGTTATGCTTCCGCTCACTCTTGCACTATGCCATCTGTATTGCCTGGTCCAACATTGAATCTGGTCTGACGATTCATGAGAATGTCAGGAACGCTCCTATACGGTAGCAATGCCAGACTTGGAATTTCTACCCATATGGTCTATGGAAGGCCTACGGCAGATCAGTCAACCCGTCTAGGGCCCTTCGTCGCCAGGGCCCGGTTGTATGGCAAAGTGCATATCCTGGGTCCATCTTCGTAGTCCTTTTCCAGGCTGCTCTCGATCATCCGCACAAGCCTCTTGGCGAGCGACCTATTGCTCGTCACAACCGTTGTGCCCGAAGACCAACCATAAAGATGCGTGGTTCTGTTTCCTGGCACACTCAGCAGATGCGACTCGACGTTGATTGCTACCTCGGGAAGCCTGCCTGCCTGCACCAGGTCCGCGGCGTGCAGTTCCGCCTCCTCGGAGAGCACCTGCACCGGCAGCATGAGGTCTTCTGGAACGGGATGGATGGAAAGTTCCTGAAAGTCCTTCGGTCCGCCTGAGTAGAGAAGCCGTGCTCTTTCCAATTCCGCGGGACTTGCAATCGTGTTCGAAATCTCGCGAAAATGATCCATGGCTTCCTTTGTGCAGACCAGCCGTTTCCCTCTGAGAGGGGGAAAAGCTTGTGATGTTAGGAAATTGATGCCGTTCGCTTCATCTCGAATCTGAGCCTTGCAGTCCTGGCTATGCCATGGCTGTACGTCCACAGTGGCGTGTGAAATGTCCGATATCAGAGCAATCAGGACGCTTGTGTCTAGAAGGACGGTGGAACCGAAACGACTCATGTCTTCAATTGGTACAAGATTGGATAGCGCGGTATTCAAACCCGGCAAGGTTTGACTGGAGATCAATGGTGAGTCTGCGCATTCGACTGTGATGTTTATATCATTACCACCTGTACTGCGCATTTTTTGAATGACTCTGTCCATGTCTTTACTCTGGCCTTCGTGTATGCGGCTGAGCAAGATTCGTATCCTCGGATGGTGATAGTCATACCAATACTTGCGTGCAGTATCCACAAGTTCATTCGCAGTGCGAAGAGTAGGGATGTCTTCGAAGAGTTCGGAATCGTCTTCGTCGTCTGTGTCCCCTTCCTCGTGGTCCCAATCCCATCCCCCAGCAGCAAGCTCAAGGAGTACCCGTCTCTCATCCTTGCTGATGATGCGGAGCCACTCAGCTCCTCCATCGACCACTGCGTGAACGAAGATCATGCCTGTGCCGATGCGACTGGCCTTGGTACGGTGGACTATCAGTCCACCATTCTCCTTGACTTCCACCTTGGGGTTTTTTGGTATTGACTGTTCGATGGAGACCACATCGCGGCAACGCTTTAGAATGTCCCAGTTGCGCCCAATAGCAGGCAGGTTTGTGTAGCGCAGGCGAGACCCTGCAGGCTGGGCTTCTAGCGACTCATCGGTGGATGTCGCCGAGCCGTTTGCATTCAGGTCCAAGAAAGGTTGCGCAGCCTTTCTTTCCTGTCTTATTCCGTCCATCAGAATCGTCAGACCAGGAATGCTTAGGTGAGGGCCTCTGATAGCATGATATCTCTGCCGCAGCTGTGCCATCTCCCGCAACAGCTCATCACTTTTCGTCATGATGTCAAGGGCCAGATCGTGAGTACTGACGCCTTCCTCATCTTTGTCCATTTCCCAATAATTGCGAAGAGAGGTCTCGTAAGTGCAGTCGGAAAGGGTGAGAAGAGGTCGGGAGTGAAGTGTGAATTGTGATTGATGATTCAGAATTTCGAGAATACTGCGCAAATGAGCACACTCGGTGTGTGGGCCTCGTTGCAAAATGGGGGTTAGGGTAAGTATCATTTGCTAAACCTCTCAAGCACCTCGAGACTTGGCTAATAATTTCAATCTGGTACAAACGCCAACCAAGCAGATTGGAAATGAAATATTGCACAGCAAATTCATTACAATTTTCCATAATCCAATTCCAAATTTTACCCTAATCAGCAGGCGCCTTCGCCACAACTGCTCTCAACAGCTTCCTCGTTGATAGTTCAGCAAGTACCATTTGCACAGCAATCCGGACCGTCGCAATGACTTTCGTCGCAAAACTGAAAGTTATCACACAAGTCAGTGAAACTGCTCTAGTCACGACCCTGATTCGAACACAAAGTGTTTGTAGTCTTGGTAAACATACACATTGTCGACGCATTATGCGGTCCTCCATCATATTCCCAGGCACCGCCGCAGCGAGAGCAATGAGGCAAGCCATGACAACGGCGAAAGCACGCATTTTGAAAATTGTCCGGAATTATTTTGCTTATGAAAGGTTTGTAGTGGGTACTCGGTCAACGAGCGGAAAATAGAGGAATGTTCCGAAAACTGAGAGCACAGCTCGAGAGAGAGAGAGAACTGAAGCAAGCGGATGCTGAGTCCTGATGGCCCATACAGAGGTACAGAAAAGGGAGGCACAAACAGTCTTACTTATAATCCACTGCCTTTCTCAGGTTCAAGTTACGGGTGATGATCGTCGACAGATATGCGCGTTTCCAACATTTACACTCGACACCAACTCCCAGCTCCTCTCGGCCGGACCATGGTCGACCCTGTTGCCAAGTGTTTCTGTGAATCGTGGCCTCAGGCCCGCCATAACAGGTCAGAAATCCCGGGCCGTCATATACATAGAGCGTGCAAAACATGCGTATTACGACCCCTATTCCGGCCTTACCAGAAACCGGAGACCCAGGTCGTGAAGCGGTCGCTAGTTCCACACTGCTGCAAGGGGGCGGCACAGCAGACCTCGAGACGACACATAACGCTGTGCCACTAGGCTGAAGCATGGGCAAATTGATATGTGAAAGAATTCGAGGATATCTCTTTTGTCTGAGAGTCACTGTTTCGGACGGCCTGGACATGCGGGTCGGCTAAGGTCACCGTTTCATCCCAGAGGCGGGCCGCGCTGGTGTCGAGGCCTTGTGTGACCCATCCCATAAAGCTTGTCAAGGACGATTTCAGGTCTCAAAATTTGCAACACGTCACTTTCATCAATCAGGAAATGCAAAAAAGCTGACTTACAATTTCATTGCTGCGAACAACAACTTCCCAAGACAACAGCAATCTACATAATTCCTTGTAATTACGCATTTGACCAATCTGGTTCCAGAACGCCACTCACCAAGAACCAACAGACTCGAGTATGTTCCGCGCGAGAAGGAAGCATGGCTTTCCATTAGTTAGGTCAGGCTCAGGCTCAGGCTCAGGCTCAGGCTCAGGCTCAGGCTCAGGCTGGGGCTGGGGCTGGGGCGGGGGCTCTGGGGAAGGAGCTCTGCTTCTACGACCTCTCTCTTCCGCCTCCGATGGCATCTTTGATAGGAAGATAAAAAAATAGTGCTGCTGTTCTCTGTCTTATTTCAGTCTTCTGGTTATAGAGTTTCTGATGCAGTAGTGCAGACAACACAAAATGTTAGAAGGCATCGGATGAGAGGATTTATATACCGGGGCAGATCTAGGCCGACATTGACAAAGGATTTGTCATGAGGAGACACAGTAATATTGTACGCTCTTCACAAATGTCCAGTCATATTCCCATTATGCCTGCATCTAGTCAGAGGCTAGTGGAATAAATCTGCCTCTCCTTGTCATTATGATCATTCCGTCACATTTCTTATAATTCTCCTACCCTCCATTTTCAAAGCATTGCCTACACTACACCGTATATTGTAAAAGTTCCCGCGTGGCACAATGCCCATTGTCAAGACCACCAAAGCTACAAAAAAGTCATGATTATCTCCCCATTACAACTTTCTGGTTCCACATGCAAATTGACATAATGGGTCTAAGAGTAGTTCACACAAAGGGGTTGTCTACAATCATCATCACATGTCACAGTCGGCAAGTAATCATCATAGCTTGAGGACATAACCATTCCAGATCAAGCTGGGGATATGAGCACAGGCAAAGATTGGGCACGGGTAACCTCATTTTCCACAGAGACAAGCAGGACTACTCTGCTTCAATTGAACCCAAATTCAGTGACATTGACAAGGGGGAAATATTGCCTTCGCAGATTGACCAGGCTCTTGGTTTTGTACTGCCTGTCTTGGTGACCTTGGAATAAAACGGAGCAGCAAGCTCTACTCAGTACCGAGGGCAAGACGATAAACTTCTGTGTCCTGAAGTCATTACCAATTGTGAAGATCTGTGGATATGTAAGAGGCAAAGGCAACACCTGGTGCCAGGACACCTGCTGCCCTTCCTCAAGCCATTTCTGGCATATCGTTTGGCTGTGCTTGCAATGTCTCAACGCAATGTCGTGATTGAGAACACATGGACCGATGTGTGCAACCTGGCCCCGCAGTACTCTGCAGGTGGTCGAGTAACGTCAGAAGCTCGCCAATGGAGAGCTCCACCAGGTAAACGCCGGATGGAAAAGAAGGCCAGTGGTCCACGCCACTGCCTGAATTGTTTGAATGGAAATAGAGATGGATATACTTCGTAGAGTTTGTTCAGCAGAGGAGCCAAGGCTGCGGAGCCTCGGCTCGGAGGTGACATCTGATCAAGCTTATGCGCCTCGGCTCGGGGACGGGGCAAAATCGGCGACGGGAAGCTACAGTACGAGTGGATTATCCGCTAGTCAGTCTCATCAATTTGCAAAAGCACCCAAGCTCGACTTGTTTGCCCACCGGCGGACGGGATACGGACGAATACGACTTCCCACTCCTTGAAGTCACCCCTTCCTTCATGCCCTATCCCCACTCCTCCTCCTCGTCCTCCCTCCTCGCAAAGTGCGGCACCACCATAACCTGCGTGCTCCGCTCCGTGCCGCTCTGGGTCGTCGTCATCGTCGTGCTGCTCTTCGGCTTCGCGCGGCGCCGTGTCAGCCGGCTCGTCAGCACATATAAGCCATCTTCTCGGCCGAAGGAATAGTAATCACGGACAAGCACACGTAGACTCCTGCGTAGAAGCGCAAGATCACTGTCGAGATGGCATCGGCAAACGCGTTGGGCTTCCTCCTGCCAATCGGCGTAGGCGCCGCGGGCGTCGCGGGCGTCTCGCTGCTACACATCGACCTGAAGACGATGGCGACCAAATTCGTCACCGGCCCCGGGCGCACAAGCCGCATCCTGCTAGCGCTCTTCGTTGTCGCGAACTACAAGAACATGCCGTTCGTGTGGACCGTGAGTGCCCCGCCCCCCTTCCATTCAGAAGACACGCCCACTGACACCTCTCTACCCGGTGCGCAGTACCGAGTCTGGGCAGCCATCTTGAGGAACTACATCCCCTACCTGCAGCGCCGGGTGAAGGAGCCGCGGATGCTCTTCCACTACTCGATCACGTCCACGTACAACTCCCTCCTCGAGACCGACTACAACCTCCACAAGTCCAACAGCACCTACTTCGCGGACCTCGACATCGCGCGCACCCAGTGCGTGACGCACCTCATGCACGATGGCCTCGATGCCATCTCGCACAACGCCAAGACGAGGGCTGTCGTGACCCCGGACGGCACGGTCGCCAAGGGCGGGATGGGCATCGGGCTGGGCGGGGTCTTCTGCTCCTTCAAGAAGGAGATCGCGCTCTTCCAGGGCTACGAGACCTGGACGCGGGTCCTGGCCTGGGACCGCAAGTGGCTATATCTCGTGACGCACTTCGTGGTCAAGGGCAAGGTCAAGCCCACGGCGTGGGACAGCGGGACACAGTCGTGGTTCGGACCGTTGCGGCCAAGGCGAGCAACCGCGGCCGAGGGCGAGACGCAGGACTTCGACAAGTATGTCATCGCCACTGCGGTTAGCAAGTACGTCTTCAAGGTCGGCCGCTTCACCGTCAACCCGAGCATCCTGATGGAACATAGCGGCCTGTTGCCTGAGAGGCCCGGGGGCTGGCGGAGTGGCTCCGATGAGGTTGGCGACGAGACTCAGGACGTCGGCGAGATTGATCCCAGTGCGGATGCGCTATGGGATTGGAAGAGGGTGGAGGGTCAGAGGCGTGAGGGTATGAAGTTTGCTGAGAAGTTCGCGGCGCTAGATGGGACCAACGGGCTGTTTGATGGGGGTGAGGATGGTGCCTTGGGACGGTTCTACCCTGGTTAAGTATGGACTTTCCTATTCTTACAGATTTCTCACTTAGATTTGGGATTCTTTATAGATGGCCACCGGGACAAGAGAGAACGAGCATCACGTAGACATGTCACTTAGAAGTAGACGAATAATGTATGTAGACGCCCAAGAGGAGGATTCGTATAAATTGAACGCCAGAAGTAGACCACTACTCTTTCAACCAGAGACCTGTCCTGTAGTGCCTGACCCATTTGGTATATTGTCCGTGCAAAATCCCAAGCTCCGTCATACCCATGGTCATCAACCTGATTTCCCGAAAGGTGTACCTGCCTCCAAAATAACCGGAGGTCTTTCTTAAAGTTTTGAATAGAACATGGTTGTCTAGGAGGGCCAACTGCAACACCACATGGTTCTAGGAGTCTATTTACATAACCATGAGTCCAGCAATTCCGGCGACAGCAGCCATGCCGAGGCCGTAAAGCTCGGGACGGGAGCCGGCACTGGAGCCAGCGGCGCCGGTAGAAGAAGCCGAGGCAGACGAAGAGGAGCTGGACCCGGTAGCTGAGGCGGTGCTGCCGGAGGCTGAGGCGGAAGTGCTGCTGTTGCCACCAGTGACAGCTTCGCAGATCTGCTGAGAAATAGTTTGGGTCTCTAAGAGTGTTGTTAGTTGCTGCATGAGGGACCACGCTTGGCTGGGGTGGAACGTACTGGCAATGTCATTGGTGTTGCACGAGCTTGTCAAGCAAGAGGTGGCGTTGGCGACGATGACATCCTGCTTGCCGCACTGGCAGGAGTAGTCCACGGACTCGCAGTCAGCAGCGCTGGCTCCAGCGAGGAGACAGGTGAGACTGCAGGACGGCAGCTCGGCGACGAGAGAAGCGACGTCAGAAGACTGGGCGGCGACCAGGCCGATGACGGTAGAGAGGACGATTGCCTTGAACTGCATCTTGAAAAAATGTGGGTCGTAGAGGTAGCTACAGCTGGGATGGGTTGAAAGTTTCGAGGTTGTCTTGCAACTGAAGCTAGCTTTTGCTAGAGCTCGGAAAATAATTACGTGGTAGTATCTGAAATGTTGGGTTTGATATCGAGCGAACGTTGTGAATAAATGACAGTGAATAGCGAGATAGAACCAAGAAACCTACCTGGACAGAGGGACCCCTTTGAGTATTTATCATTGGAGTCTGGACCTCGCCTACCTAGTCAAAAAGCTAATATAAAGTGGGTGATGTGAATGGATACTCCTGATCCAAACCCATGTTCCCCCTCGGGAGTACAAACAGGATTTGCCTGTCGCTGGGAGCGTCCGTGGCAACGGGAAGCGAAGATTGAACCACAGGTCTTGGCCGCAGCACCAGCACGGACTGGACCATAAGCCACGTCAAAGCGTTCAAGCGGTTGTTGCAGCGATGTTGATGGATTTTCGCTCTCTAGCAGCTAGCTGCAATCTGTACCAGTCCCGCGAGCCGGAAGACGTTCGCGCGTCTCGATTAGCTCGCCGGGAAAGCTCATAGCGCCCGACAATCGAACAATGCTGCCATCGGGCCGTTCCAAGGGCTGACTGGGAACTGCGTCTTGTCCTCGGCCACCAGGCTTCCTTAGCCGAACTGCCTCTCGAGAGAAAAGGTCCTTCGAGACACCGGTGTGTCTCGCCCCAAGCTGGCACCTTCACTAGAGGGGCCGCAGGAAAGAAGGTTGTTGAAGAAAATTAAACGTTGAAACAGCCAATCTGCTATCCCGCCTCGGCCTGCCAATGGTGTCCAACCAATGTAACCTCCGGTCAGGGGTAAAAAAGATCCATTGCCATGGGGCCCAGCGAATGGGGTCACCCGAAGAAAGGTGTGGGTGGCGGGTTCGTCCCGCCGACCCACCTCAAAATCGACCGGCAGTTCTGAGACAGCGGTGTCTTGCAGGGCTGAGCCTAGACAAGGCTGGGGACTGAAACCTCGCCGGATGGTTCCGTACCAGGAAGCTTGCTTCCAGGCTTCTGCATCGGAGCAGACCAGTGGTCACCCGTGAGGCCCGGAGACTGAAGAGGTTGATGCTGTTCCTGTATGTCAGATATCGATCCGACAGAAGAGATATTCATACAATTAGGCTGGTAACGATCAGTGGTAGGATTCTAGTCATGGTTGGCGGGGACAAAGAAACTTGGGGTCCCGGTTGGAGTGCTTGCTGCATGCAGCATGTGTAGTATGTGAGCTCCTCGACGCAGGAGATCAACGCACGTATAAAGAAAGTCTTGTGACGTTGGGAGATTTGAGATGGGGAACCAGAATGAATCAGTCAAGGTGATGTCTCATGGGCCGATGTTAGAATACCGCACGTGTCTACTCGGCCAGCATGAAAAGACGTTCCTATGGTAGATCTTGTCCGCGAGAAGCTCGGAAGAGGTCGCTGCGTAGTACTGATGGAGTGTTGATCTTGCAACCTGGGGCCGGTACCAGGCTGTTGGATTGGCCAGGTGCGGGCTCGCCAGCAGAGAAGCGACTCAGGGTTATAATGGCCCCAGCTAATCTTGCGATCATCCTCATAAAGCTTGTCCCAGCCCCAGGGGGAATTCGATAGTCTTAATCCACGGATCAATCGTGGGTTCCTGCTCAAAACCAGCCGTCGACCGCCAGCCTCACTCACTGTTTGCCGATGACAAAAGGAAATGCCGCATCGTCAGGAGCCTGAGTTGGCTCAGGGGAGAATCTGAACCTTGACTCATTCGCGCTTGCTTCTCATTGGCTTCTCGGTGGTGGAGGTGAAGAACCCAATGTGGCTGCTCGGTCATTGAAGGATAGAGTTGCTGGCGCTCTGGGTCGAAGTAGATGGCCACGCGCAGTGATGTGGGTTGATGGAAGGAGCTGGACAGCAACAGTGTAGCTGGGCAAATTGCCTGCCCCGCTTCACTGACGCTTTTCAGGGTTGGACGCTGCTTCCGAGAGCGTCATCGCGGGGCACTTTGCTGTGCGGACAGCTCAACGGCTCGGCTTCTTTTTCTTGGGATTTCTGGACTTTCCCCGGAGCACCCGCCCGCGCTCTTTCTTGATCGACAACAAATCGCCGCAGCCTGTCGTCGATCCTCAACTTTCGAATCCGCCCTCCCTTCAACAAGTGCAAGACAACGACGCATCAAATCGACACCATGGCGCCCGAACGTCAACCCATCTCCGTCCTCTTCGTCTGCCTTGGCAACATTTGCCGGTCGACAATGGCCGAGGGAATCTTCCAGAGCCTTGCGAACAAGCCACCATACCAAGGGCGCGTCAAGAAGATTGATAGCTGCGGCACGGGTGCATACCATGTTGGGGAGGGTCCAGATGACCGGACGATGGCGACTCTGGAAGAGCACGGTATCACGGATTATGTCCACAGGGCGCGCAAGGTAAGAACAGGACGCCTGAGATCCAGCAAGCTGGATTTATGACACCGGCTAAAACTGGACCAGTTCAACGTGAAAGACCTGGACAACTTTGAATACGTTTTCGCGATGGACCGAAACAACCTCAACGACCTCCAGCGAATGCACAAGAACAAGCCCGAGGCCAGGGCCAAGATCATGTTGTTTGGCGAATACTCGGGCACCGGCAAGGCTGAAGTCGTTCAAGATCCATGGTATGGACCTCTGGATGGTTTCGAAACAACCTACAACCAGTGCTTGAGGTTCACCAAGAACTTTCTCAAAGATGTCTTCCCAGACGTTACACCACCAGAGGAGTGATCGGGGAGTGGCGCGCGCCCGTTCAGGTGGAGGAGACAACTGACACCTACTTATTTTGACTTACTACCATTGCATATTTGGAGCCCACGGCGTTGCCACTTCTGCTTGCGGTGCAATCGCGATCATACCTAGACCATCCCATGTTTGATACCACGGAAGAGAAGTTAGATCAATCCCAGAGCCTATTAGGGTTCAAGCAGCTCGATTCTCAGCGTCACGAAAACAGAGACACCATAGACTCCCAGGTGAATTATTGTCACCAGACAGACAGTACTGGGTGGGCTGCGGGTTCTCGCCAATCGGGCGATGCGAGCTGGCGACAGAAGGTTGCGGGGGATGGGGTACTCCGTCCACCACATCAGCCCTATCGTCCCGTAGTACGTTGCCTGCTTGCGTACCGCCCCCAATTGGCGTCATCTCGGTTTGGAGAGACAGGCCGGTATTCGAAGGGCCAAGGCGGTCATGCCCGGCGAAGGAAGCCACCTGCATGGCGCGAAAGATCAGACGAAGGGGGCCCTGTCTGATTATCTCGGGGGGCGCTAGAGGTGATGATTGTGTTGTCTGCATGCGAGGTAAGCCTTAAGAAGAAAGTCTCCCTGCTCGTTCCTGCCGGCTTTCGCTGAGCCCCGTTTTCCCCTGAGCAGGATGAGTGAGAATGAGGCTGTGTAGTGCGTTGAGGATTCCCATTGTCAAGTGATGCCAATTCGGCAACTCGCGCGCTCATGGAGAAGATGCTCTTATCATCGTCACCGGTAGCTGCTGCGGTGAGAATTGTGGGCATCGTGGCCGAGGCTGAGGGGACCCTCACGAGTGACGTCTGTGAGCCTGGGTAGTAACAGCAGGATATTGCGCCCATCAGACTTTGATGCCCGTCTGGTCGAAGACCGCAAGACCGCCGGACTGCGGTGCAGTGCGGTGCAGGACAAGGCTGGGTCACCGATGACACAGGAACGAAAAGAGAGAGGAAGCTGGCAGTGACGGGAAAGTTGTCGCGCGGTTACACGGTGCAGAAGTTGGAGGGAATCCGCAAATCACATCGAGGCTGGCCAGAGACTTGGGTCCAGCCTAGACCGGTCCTGGCCGTCCTAGTGCCTCTGCTGGTGGTGATCAAGGTCGCAGGCTGGCAGGCTGGCAAGGACCAGAGTTCCAAGGTCAACGGTTCTCTCTCCAAGGGTGGGGCGCGGCTTACAGTGGAGGAGGGTGGGTGTGTGTGTGGTCACAGTGGTGCGGGCTCAGCCAACGGGCCGGGGTCTCTGGCAGACCTGGCAGTCCTGGCAGGTAGGTCCTGGGCTTGGTTCCCCTCCTTCGTCGCAAGTCCCGCACCGCAACAATTGTGGACTGGGCACCGCAAATGCGCGAATCTGATCGGCCGACAGACACTCCTGCATCGCAATCTGAAAGGGATAGGCAGTCTTCATTCATGTTATATTAGAAGGGCACCTCTCTCAGCCGCTCCACCGACTCTCTCGACCCGACCGTTGGAAGCTGTCATCTCCTATCCCTTCCTCTCTGAGCACCCCAAGCTGCCCAATGTAAGCTCACCCCGCCCCTCGCCTGTGCCACCACCCAGTTGATATACCCTTGGGGGCGACGTCTCAACTTCTTCCGCGCACATGGACCGTTTTTTTTTTCTGACAAGGCTCTCGTTACAGATATCTGAATACGCACGCAGCCTTGCCCTTCCCCGATCGAACAGAAGCTCCTCCCAGCCGGGGCCCTTTGTCTGCCTAGACAGACCATCCTTTCACCACTCTCGGACTTTGTCTCCGGCGCATCTAACGACCAGAGACGAAGCTCATCGCCGAGGGACCGCACGCACCAGAATACGCCCCAAATACTAGTCAACATGGCGGATCTACAGGGTCGAAAGGTCTTCAAGGTCTTCAACCAGGACTTCATCGTGGACGAGCGCTACACCGTCACCAAGGAGCTGGGCCAGGGAGCCTACGGTATCGTGTGGTGAGTGGCTGGTGTGCCAATGCTGCTGGCGACTTGTGAATTGGCTGGATCGTCGACTAATAGCTGCTCGTGTGCTCCAACAGCGCCGCTGTCAACAACCAAAGCAACGAGGGTGTCGCCATCAAGAAGGTCACCAATGTCTTCAGCAAGAAGATCCTGGCCAAGCGCGCCCTGCGTGAGATCAAGCTCCTCCAACACTTCCGAGGCCATCGCAATGTAAGCTGCCGGCTTCCGTGTCACCGCCTTGCATAGCCCACGAACGGGCCAGCACCGCGCCGAAGAGCAACTCGACTGACGGTGCAATCTGAGTAGATCACCTGCCTGTATGACATGGACATCCCTCGACCAGACAACTTCAACGAGACTTATCTGTACGAAGGTACGCCGCCGCCCAAGGAATTTGAATTCTTCGATTGCAAGTCCGACAGAATGCTGACAGCGACGGTTCCGTCTGCGCAGAGTTGATGGAGTGCGATCTTGCTGCAATCATCCGCTCGGGCCAGCCCCTCACCGATGCTCACTTCCAGTCCTTCATCTACCAGATCCTGTGTGGCCTGAAATACATCCACTCGGCGAATGTCCTTCATCGTGACCTGAAGCCCGGGAACCTCTTGGTCAACGCAGATTGCGAGCTGAAGATTTGCGACTTTGGTCTGGCGCGTGGTTTCTCGGTCGACCCCGAAGAGAACGCCGGGTACATGACAGAATACGTCGCCACGAGATGGTACCGTGCCCCTGAGATCATGCTGAGCTTCCAGAGCTATACCAAAGCTAGTACGTCAGACCTTGTTCTTGATGGCCTCGAACTGTGTTGCTGACTGCTTCTGCGCTTTAGTTGATGTCTGGTCCGTGGGCTGCATCCTGGCCGAGCTTCTCGGCGGCCGACCATTCTTCAAGGGCAGGGACTACGTCGACCAGCTCAACCAGATTCTCCACATCCTCGGGACCCCTAACGAGGAGACACTGTCCCGCATCGGCTCCCCCCGAGCCCAGGAATACGTCCGAAACCTGCCCTTCATGCCCAAGAAGCCCTTCGCCTCTCTGTTCCCCAACGCCAACCCGGACGCCCTCGACCTGCTGGACCGCATGCTGGCTTTCGACCCATCCTCGCGCATCAGCGTCGAGCAGGCACTCGAGCACCCGTACCTGCAGATCTGGCACGACGCGTCCGACGAGCCGGACTGCCCTACGACCTTCGACTTCGACTTCGAGGTGGTCGAGGACGTGGGCGAGATGCGCAAGATGATCCTGGAGGAAGTCTACCGGTTCAGGCAGGTCGTCCGGACGGTCCCGGGCTCCGGCGGAGGCCAGCACGCCGGGCAGCAGCCCGGCGCAAGCCAGGTCCCCATGCCGAGTGGTGGTGCCACGGGCCAGTGGAGGACGGAGGACCCGCGGCCCGAGGAGTACATGGGCCAGCATCCTGGTGGGCTCGAGGCAGACCTTGCCATGGGTGCCGATGGCAGGAGGTAGAGCCACTGCTCCATGGACTCGGAGCAAGCCGACTTGTGGGCCAGGTCATGCCGATACCTGTTGTCGGAGGGCGATAGGGGTGGTGAGGGCCCTGAGAGAAGGGAGCACAGCGACATGATGGACTGCGCGGTTGAGGACCTCCGCCCAGCGCAGCAGGACGAGTACTGGCTGCGGGTGCAGAAGAGGCTGGAGACGGTCAGGCGGGTGCTGGAGAAGCAGACAGGCGTCAGGTCGCCCGATCCCGCTGTCTCTGCCTCGGGTGCTAGGCGAGGAGGCGACGACAGGTGCCTCTACGAAAAGTTCAAGGGGATATATATAGAGTAGGGTAGGGGGACCCAGTGGATAGTGTGTGGCCTGCTCAGTGAGCAGGCTCAGCGAGGAGGCGGGCAGGTCGACGTCTCCCCATCTCTCCTGGATAACAATTTTTCTCATAGCATAGTACCGTCGAAATCATTTTTTGAATGACGTTGCATGTCTGGCGCTGACTAGCAAGCTGGGCACTTCGATACCTGTGCTCAAGTGTGATGCGGGTGGGCCTTGGGGAGACCCGAGCATTTTATCTTGAAATCTTGCAGTAAATTTAGCTCACTGTGAAGGGAGCGGAGAGGAGAGGTCAGGTCCAATGCAATCAAGGCCATTTCTCTTGTCATTATTAGCACGTGTGATCGTAGAAACGGTCCCGCCTGCCAGCCCAGGAACGCGGGACCGAAGATCGTGAAACGATCTGTCGTTTTCTCCCCGGCCTCTTCCGTTTTAGGGATACACTTGTACACAGTAGCGATGAATGATGATGACATTGAAAATTTTCGTTGCTCGTTGATCGTAAGCACATCTCATTACAATTGAGTATAGATTATATGGTGGCTAGCATCACAGAGACACTTCTAACCCCTTGCTCTAGCACCATGGAGGACCTTGCGGTTCCGGCTGAGCCCAGCGCTCCTCACCAACCTTAGCCACCGGGCTTCTTGTTCCTTTACCCCTGTGGGCTTTTCAATAATACCTCTGCTCGTCGATCCACCGTCTATCGACGCGACGGGGGTATATGCGATCAAAGAAATGCAGAATATGTACGAAAAAAGACTACATCCAAACCCATCGAGCGCCCAAATCAGTCGTTAGATCCTCTAATTCAGGCACCATAGAACCAGTACTGGGCAGTGTATGGTACGCTGAAGGCCTCTCCTGCGTTGCTCGCACCGCTCACCGAGCATGCCTCCGCTACGCCGCCTGCCGTGACCACACGGTACACGTCGGCCACGTTTTTGCTCAGGCCGCGTCCGTTATCGCCCAACTGAAGCCAGTCCACTGCACCGGTGCTTAGCACACCCTTGTCCGCGTCCGTTGGGGCCTTGACACCTCCGGTCTTGGCGCCGCTGAAGAACAGGCCGGCCGGGTCCGCACCACCGACGAGGTCGAAGGTAGCGCTGGACTTGGCGTCAAAGTAGTGGATCCCAAGATACTTGGCATTGATCCCTTGGCTGTCGAGGGCGAGGTCGGGGATGGGGTTGGGGAATGGGTTGCTCGCGTCAGCCTGGTACGCTGTCTCGGCCAAGGGGTTGGTGGTGCTGGCACTGTCTGTGGGAATGCCGGCGGCTGGGTTGATGAGGTTGAGGGGGATGGCTTGCTCCCAGAGCACGGTTGAGGAGAGCTTGTTGAACACATCGGCGGTCAAGCCAGTGTTGGGCGTGCCAGGGTAGAGCGGCGTTACGTCGTAGAGTACGGCCAGAGCTCCCGTGGCCACAGGCGTAGCGTTCGCTGTTGCACAGGTATAGTTTTGGATGCCGTGGCCAACGGCAAGATATCTCAGCGTGAGGTTTGCGTCGGGAGCAGGGAGGTCAGTTGCTACAATTTGTTAGTGCCTGAAGATTGCTGGGTTATAGGATCGTTGGCCACTTACAACCTGTGCTTGGGAGAGTGATTTCAACTGCTGGGTCCCGCCTGCACCGCTTCTGGTATGGAGCAGCAACAGCTGCTGTTGCGATCGACGCAACTACAACTATGCTTTTGGAGAACAGCATTTTGACTGAGCGGCTTTCAAGAGGGTGGTAAACAAGTTGGGAAGGGTGGGAGTGGGTCCGGCTTATATTCCAGAGGACGGCGCTTAAAGACAGTAGGTATGAGGCTGGGCAAACTTCCTGAGCGCTTGGAGAAATGATGCCGTATAGCCACGAGACTGAGTGAACACTGTGCTACTGAAAGATGGGACGGAGTCTCGGACTGCAGAGTTTGATTGTGTACAGTGGGATGGTCTGTGGATTCCGAACGAGGAGGGAGGGGGATGAGGAGAGGTTTATATCAACAGGCTGTGCCGCCGGTGGAGGAAGTGATGGTGTAACTCAAAAGGCACCCGATGTGATGTAGAGCGAGATGAGGTAGCAAGATAGGAGCGAATATGCTCACGGACCCTGATCTAGGAGATACGACCGTTGTGACAATGCAAGGTAGGACTCTGACACACAAGCCAGGGCTCCGTATGCATTTTGTAGTCTCGGGGTGACTAGGTGGGCAACGAGGAAGAAGACTTCTCTGGCAGATGTGCTCTGGCACCAGGATCGGGATCCGGCACCCAACCTCTCCCAAAATGGTCAGTGGCGCACGCAGGGAAAAAAAGAACACAGTCGCTAGACCCATGTCGACTGGGGAGGAAGTACTGTAGTGTGCCGCAGGCGAAAAGAAGAAACGACCCCTGGCCTCCGAGTTCGAGATGAACATGGCTGCATGGGGCAGCAAGGTTGATACCCTTTGGTATGCAGGAAGGTTACATCCAACTCGCAGCGGGAGTGGATGTGCAGATGTGGTACAGGGGTACATCAGTACGGAAGGTCGCCGCTCGGAGGCCCGAGTCAATTTAAAAAGGTATTCTAGCTCGTGGAAGGATGGGATGCGAAAAGGGCGGCATGAGGACGCGGGCAAAGTGTCCCAACCAACTTTGGGTTGGACTCGCACAATAGACTCGGTCGGCCAGAGTAACGCAACAACCGCGCCGTGGACCAACACGCGGCGGTTGTCAGACGGCAAGGCCCAGTTTCCCGAGTCTGCGACTGGCCAGCGCCACGGCCCAAGAACGACAAGAAGGCTGTGCCCGATTTGATGGCCGGGGTGTGGAGGGTACGAAGGCGGCATCAAGGATGACACCTGCTGCGTCGGCTATTGTGCGCGGGTCGGGGAGGGGGGTCAGGTGGCCGCCTATTCGCTGTAGTAGGCGATGCCTCCGCCCGACAGTCGCAATATTGGAGGCCAGTGCTTCTCGAAGAGGCCTGGCGGGTGGACCAGGGTCAGAATATCTGGCCGGGTTGCGGTACTAATGGCCTGCGGTGCGCGGGTGTGCGGCGCGCCTCGTGGTTGTTCCCGCTGCCGATGCCAACTTTAGAAGTATTGACTGCAATCAGCGTCACCTTGCCTTCGGAACGCTGGACTGCCGAAAGCGAAGTGCTCACTCAGCCCGGGCCATGTCAATTTTAGACCTTTGAGCGAGCTGTTGGCAAGTCGAATATGGCGGAGCAATTTCCAAGTGCGCGGCCTCGTTGGACCGCCGTTGTGGGGTTATCGGAGCCGTCCAGGAGCAAGCGCGGACCAGGCGGGCGGGCGACGCTAGTTGACACAGGAGGACCCTGACCAGCCTGATGTCTCCATGATGTGTCTGATGCACCAGAAACAGCCGAGAAACCTTGAGTTTGTGCACCTTGTCAGTGCTGTGCACCCAACCATGCGGAGAGCTGGGATCATGAAGCCAGGCTCGGGGGGAAGAGAGGTCCTCTGGGTGCGCATCTCGTTTCTCGGCTGTGCACGCCGTTTACATTCCGGGAGCTGGACAGGCTCGACTCAGCGCCTCAGTTTCAGGTACAACCTGGGCCCGACAGGTGATTTTTGATGAATGATCCAATATATCCGAGGGGGGAGACACGGCTCATGGCATGCCCACCGACGGTAGGATAATTCTGTGCTCCTGTCACTCCTGTCCAACCGAGGCGAGAACCCAGGGAGAGGGAGGAACACATCCGGTTCGTGTCTGTCCAGGATCTCAATATGAGAAAACGAGCTGCAGGTCACAGCCAGTGGGAGGCTGGGAGAGACACCGAAATGGATATGGGGGAAACTCGGTTGTCGGCTATCGCTGACTTGCAGGAGACACCCTGCGCAGAGACCGCAAAGGGACATGATCATATGGCCGAGTGGGTGGCTGCATCGTCGTTGCAGCTGGGCCGGCAGACAACGGGTGCCAATGGAAGACCCGCGATCCGTAATGGGAGATGAGCAGACGGACAGATCAGATGGAGGAATGCATCCAAGGTGCAGTGCAGTCGAGCTTCCAAGCTTTGCAAAGCCGACCGACGGCAAAGTGCAGTTGCAGTCGCACTTGGAATCTTGGAAGGGGCCTTGGAAAAGAAGCAGCTGCGCGGCTAATTCCCTCTTCTCTATTTGCTGGAGCGGCTGAACAAGTGGGGCGCACGGGTGGCAGGCTTCCAGGGTTGCATCCTGGCCTTACCTGATGGGGAAAGTCGACAGGCGTTGGGGCACGGCGTGCCTGCCTGGCGCCGGCTGGGGACAATTTTAGAATGGGGAACACAACAGAATGCACTGCTACGATAACTAATCCCTTTTGCCGAATGTGGCTGGCAAAAGTCGACCTCTCATACCTCGCCGCCCTCTTGTCCACCTGGTCTCTGTGTTCACCCTTCGCGAACTGTGCCAGCGGGAGCATGCCCTGTTCCCCCCCTTGTGTGCTTATTTGCGTGCTATACCCACTTTGCCTGCCTCCTCGGAGTTGTCGTCCTAAATCATCCACCAGGGCAATGTTGAGATTTCTAGTAGCTACTGCACAGTAGGATTTACAAGCGAAAGCCAACCGACCGGCAGCCAACCCACCCAACCCAGACTGGGCAGAGCCTTCCCAAGGCACAGAGCAACAGACAACAACACAGGCAAAGTGCCTGGCCCTTGTCGTGCCCGTTCAGCACTGACTTCGTCTGAACTCGTGCCCGGGTGTTTCGCATTTCCTTGTGGGAAGAAAGCTTACAGCCCTTTCCGCATACATTCGCATACACTTGACTTGCTGCATAGCGACTGGTCCTGCGCCGTGTGGTCTATCTACAGACCACTGTGCTCTAGTACGAGGGGGTAGACTCAGGGGCCCAGCGCGCGGGGGCCACAGCACACCGTATGGTAATAACAGTGGGGGGTGGGCAACACGCCCAAGGTTACATTCAGGGCCGATTTCGGGAATGGCCCTCAGATCAAAGTTAAGCTTCAATACCGACTTGCCCACCCTTTTTGCTTTCCTCCCCTGTTTGAGATCAGAAACGTGCCCGAGCCTTCACTCTCATCCTCTATGCAGGCAAGGCAGGTAGGCTGTCCCACACATCCGCCGTTGCTATCGTCTTGACAGTGAGCACCGCCCTCCTGACCCCTCGTGCTGCGCTTGTTTGGCCCGCCGTCACTCCAGCACAGGGTTCCCCGCCGCGGTGGCTGGTGCAAGGGTAGCAGACCAGAGCAGAGAAGAACAGTCCCACTCCGGAGAAACGGTCCCCACACCTACTCGGCCGGGGCAGCTCCGTGCCTGCGTGCGTGCCGGACTAGTACACTACTGCAGCGAATTGCATCCCGTCCCACTTTCTTGCTGGTAGACATATGTGTCCAAGTCGATATATTGATTACTTACATTTTATCATCCTTGAGCACGGCATCTTCCCGAGGGGCCTCAGCCAATCGAGCCAGACTTGGCCGGTGAACAGTACACACAGCAAGCAGACGGGGACGCAGGCTCATCTGTCAGGCCTGATCCCCCAGTCTCTTCGTTACCCTCGACAGGCAGTCCTTCGATCACATCGGAATGTGCACACACCACGCAAATTCTCGTGAGCTCCCTCTGATTGCCAGTGCGTGATGGAAGGGTCGCGTGCAGATCTTGAAGCAGTCGCTGTCAGCACCGTCCCACACCCAACGCCCCTGATCTGACTATTCGTCCAGCCTGCAGTTCTTGAACCAAGATCTCAAGGCGTGAGGCTCGGCTCAGCCCAGAAGCAAGGGCCAGTCTGGGCCTAGTCTACCACCAGCTCAGAATCTCCAACGCTCTGGAAACTCGGGGCAGACTTCTGCAGTGTGGTTGCATGCTGTGCCTCCCTCCTGCTTACCTGGCTCGACGCAGACTGATTCAGACGATGCACGCAGTCCTGAGTCGAGGGATCGACAGGACCGTCTACCACTGTCTTGGGATCTTCATTCCATCAACCTGAAATTTCTCGTATTGATATCAACCTGTCATGCCCCCCAAGGATTGCGCGAATCCAGCGTGGCTCCTCCCCCTGTGTGTGTTTCGTTTCAAGTCTGTGCAGAGGTGACGATCCAAAACACCGGTGGCGCACGGGCGTGCAAGCCTCTCTTGGTCCCAAGAGCAACCAACTACCTTGCTACCCTGAGCACCTGGCAATGTGAGGTTGGTTATCTGTCACAACATAATCACCTTCCTGAAGGGGCCTCATATCCACCGCAGTCCGTTGCGAAATCCAGGATGCGGGGACCGAGTGGTCGGGTGACCCCCCTGTTATCACCGCACGTTCGGGGCCCGTCAGAAGACGCCATGTTGGTCATCACGGTTCAGGTACGATGTTTCATCAAGGAGGATTGTGCCCTTGGCTTGACCCCATGCCTGCTCGGTCTGCAAAGATGTTTGTGTGTTTAGGTCAGTATGATCTTATTGGGGGAGGCCATACGCCACCATCGTGCACGATTGACCATCGTGGTCCAGGACCATCACCGGCCCTCCATTACTTTGCCTTGGGGCAACCGTGACGTACTGGCCCCTGAGAGTCGTGACCGTCTCACTGTCCTTGGCTGGTCTCTTTCAACGGGAGAGGCACTCCGCGAGTGAGAATCTGTCGGCAAATCATGTAGTATGAATCCTCTGGGCCCATTGCGGAACGCCCACACAGAATCGCAGCCTTTATGCAGGCAGCCGGCAACAAGACCTCGCCGTGCGGAACCTTCCTGGGCGTAGATAACCCGCACACTGACAAGTCACGTATCCAACAACCCGAACTCAGCGCCGACCAACGCCTCCTGTGCGTTGGCGACGGCTCAGGCACAATGCAGCCCGCGCTTAACAGTATTTTGCACCGGCACATGTACCTCGCTTGCGGCGTCAAACGCGGCAGCGGACTTTGCATGCGCATGTCGACGACCCTCCAACAAGATATTCATAATATTATGCCCGGGATGGCGATCCTCGATCCAACAGAATTCCTGTTCGCCCAGGTGACCACGTAGGGTTTGGCCAAAGTGAAATGGCGCAAGTCCCGGCCTGATCCTTCGCGCGGAGGTTTATGCATGTTGGTGCTCGAGAACGCGCGGTTTACCATATGCTCTATATAGGTAGTGCGATGCGACGCCACGCCGCATCAAGCACCTGTTGGGCCGGTCACATCATGTCGAGCGAAGGAATCCCGTCTGAGATGCCGTGCTGAGAAAAATGTTGGTCTGGAAGCAAGTGCCCGTGAGGACCACTCTACACAGTAGCGTGAAGGAGGAAAATGGCCGGTTGCTAGCCTGAGTTGTACTCGAATCTTCACCGCTGCGTATCATTGAGGCAATTGCAACCCGACATTACTCCACTAGTAGATAACACTCAATACAACGGGCCGTGTTATACATGCTTCTATTTATACCGCTTGACCATTCTGCGCCAAAATCACTCACACTTGCCAGGTGTGCATCAAACTTTGTCGTCGTACGAGATTTGACTGCCTTGTAGGGTGTTTGAGCCAACGGTATGGCTGGTACTCGGCGGGTCCCTGTAGGAGAATCCCGATCAGTATCCGCTTGTGCCAAGTAAGGTGGCTGTCATGCTTTCTTACCTCCACTTCTCATCCCCGCCAGTAGAACTGACTACCGTGGTCAGCGTGATAGGCCCCAGCGAGTCGAAGCTGGCCATGGTGTCCAGGCGGTGGGCCAGGGTGTTGTTCTTTCCCTGGAGCCTGCGCGTGATCGGCCCGATGACACGCGTGGCGAGCGACGTCTTCTCCGAGCTCCTCATCCAGGACTGGACGCTGCCCGAGACCTTGCTGAACCCGGCGTGCAGGAACTTGCTCACGGCGGGCAGCGTGACGACGATGTTGCTGGCGGTCAGCTCGGCGCACGACCAGATGAAGGTCGGCGCGAGGGTCAGGGTTATGTCGCGGTGGTCCCTGAGGTTGGTGAGCGTCGGGGCGCGGGCGGAGGCTATGCCGATTGTGCTGGTAGATGGGGGGTTCTGAATTAGTCGTCTTTCGAAGTCTGTGGCGGTGATGGGCGAGAGGAGGCCGGATAGGGAGAGGAGAACGACCCACATGAGTCCAATGCTGAACAGGAAAATGATCCCAACCTTCTTTGACCTGCTCATCTGTAGGGAGCTGACCACAGGGATCGGGATAAAGAAGATCATCAGTTCGGCGGCGATGTTGAAAGCCGTCCCCGAGGCAGCAATATTGGTGAGGTTTAAGCACTGTTTCTGCTTGATATCTAGGTCGTACACCGCTTGAACTGGTCGGCATTGGAAGATTGTCAAGAAGGTCACGACCACTTGTGATATCACCAGGAAGGCGATGCCGCCATAGGCCAGGCCTTTCGTGAGTCTATCCGGGAAGATTCGTATGTAGAGGAACAGCATACAGAGCTTGATGAGAGTGCTGTAAACGTGGTAGATGACCTCCGCGAGATAATCTATTGACGGCGGTGTCAATGCGAAAGTTGTGATGCGCGTTCCCTGTGAAACTCACAGTATTTGAAGACGCCTGTGTACGACTGCTTAAAGTCGATATCGTATATATGTTTCCCCAGTCCGTCGATGCTAACTGTAGCAGCGTCAGTGCAAAAGCTTCGGGCACATGATGTCGACTAGATGATGATCTTACCCATGATTGCGATCGCAAGAAGAGGGATCATCACAATCTACCAAAGTGACATTCACGTAAGCGGCTGAAGTATGGTGTTTCAGTATAACGCGACTTACAGCTCCCAGGATCTGGAATAGGTCGTCGAGCCACAACTTGTTGCCAGAATAGCGACGGGCGACAAGCCTCAAGGCCAGCATGGCAAAACAAACGGATCCAGTCATGATTGAGACACCCCACACCGTAGGATTGACGGACTCGTGGGAGAGTTCACATAGCTTCGCACTGCAGTCGAGCCAGAGCTACATTGCTCAGGTATCAGCACTGCTTGGTGGAAGAAGTGAATGCGATCGGGAGCAGTGGCCACATACTGACAGAGTCCGCCATGGTGCAATTTGCTAAAACACATTCTGCTGCTGCTTTTGTGACAGCTTCGCTGCGGCATTGGCAATTGATATCGGTGAGTGGACATGGTCCAGCAGGACCGCTTTGTATCACACAGCTCAACTGGAACTTTGTTAACCACCTGTGCAGGTCTTTTCAGGACGCAGTTCAGAGGAATAAACTGACCGAGCACTCGGGTAGGCCATAAACCAATTTCAAAGCATCGGGCAGAGGGATATCCAATGCTTGCACCGCCGTGAAGGCAACCAGCGCAAAACCCAGCAGATTGGGGAGCTTCATCTTGGGATACTTCAGGGCAGTCGCTGTCTTGATCACTCGTTTGGGGTTTCCACAAACAGAATGCGGGAGCTTGTGTAGAGGCGGCCGTCGGGATAGGAACGGAGACGGCCGCCGATAAGTACTCATTCTCGCCCGAATGCCTCCGGGCTGAGCGATGGTCAGAGCCTCTCCCGGAGAAAGCTCGTGGCGATGTCTCGTCTGTGCAGACATCGGATCGTTCACGAAGCAACCTGTGTACGGGCGTTTCTGGTGTAGTCTCTTCAGACACTTGTGAACTTGGCGGCCAGCCGTGGTCCTGGATGTTCTGGTGTGACTGGCTGCCGTCGGCCAGATCCTGGAGGGGGAATATCCGCATTGACCTGAAGCCTATGGAGACTATCCCGCCCCAGAACAGGTCGTAATCCCATCAGTGCCAACGATCTTTACGGAATATGGGAGCCTCGTGGGACAAGCGTGAGTCTAAAGTCGGCTGAGGACGAACTCGGTAAAGGGGGATACACTACGGGCAACTCATTGCGGCGCAAAGAACGCGCACGGCCTCGGTGAAGAACTCCACAAGCAAGATCTAGCGAAGTCTAGATAGGAGAAAAGACCGTCGTAAACGTAGGCCGGCTTCCTTGGCTTTTCGGACTCAATCTGATCCGGGGATGTCGTGGCTCAAGACCTCGGCGTGGAGCAGAAATGCGACCGGAAAGAAGTCGGGTCATCTTGTAGCACGAGGGTATGAATATGTGATTCAAGTTTAGTATTGATGAGGCGAAGATCACGGGAGTCGATATCCCGTAATTAGTGGGTATCATACGTTCCTAAACTCCCATAATCTCAACGGCAATTCGGCACATAGTGCAGAGGGCATACATGTATGTGTGCACGGGCACCTAGATTTCCATTGATATTGCCGTCCGTGTCGAGTCGGCTAGCCCTCTCGGTCAGAACCAGTCGTCGTCGTCGTGCTGGCCGTAGCCCCGGAACGGCTCAAGCGCACCACTCTTCTTCCACCACCAGTGGTTGCCGCAGGACCGGCAGTTCATGTGAGGGCATCCGCCGTTCTTCTCGATCGCCTCGCTGCACTTTGGACACCGGCGGATATCAGCCGTCTCGAAGAGCTTGATCATGTCTGGGTCCGACACACAGTCCCCGGTGTGTTTAGGCGTCCGGCACTTTGCACAACTCCAGAGGCCACAAGAGCGGCAGAGGACACCCCCGCCGCCTCGTTTCGATGCCGCAAACCGGAGGGCCTTCTCGTCGAACCCGCCCACCAGCTTGCCGCAGTTCTTGAAGTAGCTGCAGAAGAATGGGTGGGCTGTGTCCCGGGCGAGAAGCATTTGGGTGTAGCGCTTCATGTCGTTTGGGCCGGGGTGGATGCGGGACTCGACCAGGCTCACGGGGACTCGTTCGAGGCAGCAGGTGTAGGGTTCCAGCGCGCTGAACGCAACACCCCAGCCGGCTGTGTTGATCTCATCAATCAGCCTCGAGAACTCTGAGGGGGGCACACCGGGCAGACCTGGGGTGTGCTTACCGGTAAAGCATGTCATGCAGTAATGGCATCCGCAGGGCAGTGGGGCCATTTGGAAGGCGAGGCCTTCGTCCATGCAGACTGTGCAGTCCGTCTCAGCAGCAATGTTGCTGACGTCCAAGTCATTCCAAAGCGTCCACTGGAGCTCGTCTACAAGGCCAGGCGCGACGCCACGTGTTTTGCTCGCATCCAGAATGCCGCTGTCATCCAAAAGGCTACTTCGATCTGCCACGTATTCCAAAGCCTCGTACATGCAGACATTTCCGGTCTCAAAAAGTTGATGGATGGCAACAAAGACCAAAGTGCACATGTTTCGGTCGCGTTGGGGCAGTTTGCCCCACTTGTCGACTCCCTTGAACTCGGGCCGCTGGTGAGGATATGTCGAGGGCAACACGATATTCAGGGAGACGCCATCCTCGCAGCTTGAGGGGTCTTGTACAGGTAGCCTCAGCCTTGTTCGGATCTTGGAATTGCCGTTCTCGGTGTATGTCGTTTCGATTTCCCAGGTTCCATCACCGTAGATGGAGTTGATGACGAGGATTTCTTCCTGTATCTCGTCGGATATATTCACAACCTCAAAGTCTGTAGCAAACTGCGGAACATTGATGAGTTTCAATGGTGCTTGATCAGCCATCGTGTCTTTGGTGTTTCTTTGGTGGGCTGAAATTGGCAGTTTCGGGTCTGTCTCGATTGGAGGCCAAAAAGCAACTGGGAGACGGTTGATGGGGATGAGCTTATGTAAACCGTCGTAATTTGGGGCAATCGGCAAAACGGACGATGGTGGTCTGCCTCCATGCCCGGGAGATAGATAATTCGATGTCCTAGTCAGTCCCAGGCCGCAACTTCAAATGTGAATTGCTACACAGAAGCTGAGGGCAAGGAAAAGTCCTGATGAATACAGGTCAGCAAAGAACCCCGTCATCAATGGGAACTGGATAACTAATTCGGAAGTCATGCTTGGACCAAACTTGGACCGGAGAAACTATGCTGACAATGCTGATGCCTGGAGGGCGGTTCACAAAACCAATGATAGTCAATATATCATTTGCTATACCTAGGTAAGTGCAGATTCATATATTTCTAGCTTTATCGATTCAGGGAAGTCGTTTGCACTACCTCGATCAAAAAGCTTCTGGTTTTTAATCACAACTGTGTGAAAGTCATTTTGTCCTATCATGGGTCACACGACTTTTGTCGGTCTGCATACTATAGAAATTGGCCTCAACTCATGCCGTATGACTCACTTGGCCTGGTAGTGACTATGGAGGCGGGTTTGTTGCATCGTAACAGGAAGTGCAAAAACCGAAAAAAAAAAAAAAAAAAAAAAAAAATACTTGCGCAAATAGTCATCAGTGGAAAGTTGTAATTGTGAGATACCACTTCTTGTGTGTTGGGAGCTGGGTATCTGGTGTTATTTGACTATAAACTTTGGAACAGGAACCCTCCGTCCCCATTGTACACAAAACAAAGTGTTTGGTTGCTACATAAGCTGGGAGTCCAACCAGTTATCTCCCAATGACATATGTTACATGTTTTGGCATTTATGATTAACACTACCTAGGTAGCTTTCAAGCTAGGCCCGGGCTCCGAATGGACAGCCTGTGGGCCCATGTTTTCCCTTAGTCGGGTGCCGGCTGTGATTCGAGGAAGTGAGAACAAGTCTCTGGCCGACTCCGGTCCAGGTTCAGGCACACCAGATACTATTCATTCGAATGAAGTGACAGAGGTCAGGTTCGCCGCCGTTTGGCTACCCAGACATCGACCAACACCCCCCCCCCCAAGCCCCTCTCAAGCGCCGGGTCTTGTAGCTCCACTATTGTCGCCTGCAGTCTGTTCGGTGCCTGAATTTCCTCAATTTTCTAATCAGCCAGATCATTTTATTGAGTGAGATGTCTATTATGTCTAAAGAGCGTCTAAATTATTACTGAAGTCTATAACATTCCCCGACTGTCCTCCGTCTATGAAAATCCAAAAGCTCGGCTCATCCATTGCACTTTTTTTCATTACTGTTCACAGTGCTCCCAGCGTCTTTGGCCACAGCCACATCGCATGGCTTGGCAAGAACGAGTCACAGATGTGGAGCGGCTTATGGATCGAGTTGACCATCCACGGCCCTACCTCCATCCTTCGATCACAGGATACACCCGCTTCCAACTTAGCGTCAACCAGTTCATTGGCGTCAGGAGCAAAGGCAGTCAAGAGTCTTCGGGGTTGCTCTTGGAGCTCGGCATTATGACTAGGCAACAGGTGTTTAACAGCTTGGTCGGAGGCTGGGAACAGCCCCAAAGGCGATTCCCAACGCTGATACGGAACTTCTAAGAGGAGTTCGTCTTGTGCCCTCAACAATCATTTCTAATACCGTATGTTACTGCTGTCCGCTGGTGCGCTTAGAGAATCGAAGGCACATACGTTGATCGCTTCGCACCTTTGCCAGCCACGAAGCCATTGATCAATCCCTTGTTGTACATAACCCTCTTGAGCCGCGCCTTCTGGGACCTCTACCCTTTCTTGGCTGTGCAGTCTTACCTGTCTTGTGAGTGGCTCCACAACGCGACCGCCGAGCGGCATCCGCAAGCCGCAGTATGCTCGGATGCACCACATTCCTCCTTGAACGTTCCGCAGCAACGCGTGGTCCAAAAGGTCTAGATTCGTCTTTGCGACACTTATATTTGGAATTTCACACATTATATGATGCCGCTGATTGTAGCTGAACTATATTCCAAGGTTCAGATGGGGCAAATGCTATAGACGGCCTCAATGAGGCACGTATTCATCGAAGGCACAAGGTCATTGAAGGCATAAATCATTGCAGGCACAGACTAATCGAGCGCGGTTACTCATTGAAAGCACAAACTAATTGGAGGCCTGCAGGCACAGATTGTTCTTTCGTCCCTCTCAAATTCAAGTCACATGTTCCCCGCAAATACTTAGAGGAGCTACTGAGCCTATCCATCGTAGGGCCCTCATCGCTCTCGAATCCCTAGTTTCTAGTAGGGGATGCCGAAACAATATCGAGGCAGATGACAAGAGGCGGGTCAACTAGGTACCTTCCAGTCAGGTATTGTTCACTGTCCAGTTGAATGGGTACCAAAAGTAGGGAACTGAGCGGGCACGGAGTGACATGATGAGTTTGCTGTATTTATTCTCGGGCTGCGAATAAACCCTTATGCTGATATATCTAACCTGAAGTGCCAAACTTGAAATCCAACCGGAAAATGACTTGGACCTTTCACCGGGTTACCGTGCGAGACGCATTTACTCCCACACTCATTATCTTCACCATCACGGGTTATCCAGTCTACACCGGTAAAACCTCTTCTTACAGCATCAACAGACCAGCCACAGCCGCGACCACTGCAAAGCCGAAAGCGCCAGCAGTGTTGACCGAGGCACCCGACTTGCCGAGGGTGCTGCCACTGGACGACGAGGAGCCCGAGTTGGTCGTCGACGTGCCGTTGCCCATGGTGATGCCGGCGTTGGCGGCCGAGCCGCCAGAGGCGTTGGTGCAGTTGCCCGTGGCGAAGTTGTTGGAGACGTCGTCCAGCTGCTGGGTGAACTGGCCGGTGAGCTGGGCGGCGATCTGCTGGATCTCGGCCGGGGTCTTCTGGACGGTGGCGTCGATGAGCCCCTTGGCCGCCGTGCCGATGTCCTTTGTCTGCGAGAAGACGACGTCGCACAGGCTGGCCTGCTCGACAGCCGTCTTCTTGGAGGCAAGGTCGGTGCTGAGGGTCTGGGCGGCGGTCTGGACGGGGCCGAGCGAGCCCTGCAAGCTGACTGCATCGTTGGCCGAGATTGCGGTTGTTGCTTGGATTTGTTGTGTGCCTTGTGTCAGGACGTTCTTGAGGTTTGCGGCGTCTGTGGCCAGCTGTTGGAAGTTCTTGCCGTCGAAGGCCTTGACTGTCGTGTCGAGTTGTGTCAGGGCGGTTTGGGCATTTGTGATGACGGTCTGGATGGTGGCCACATCTCGCTTCTTTGGCAGAGTCCAGTCGTCGGCGAGAACGGATGCCGCGAGGGCGAGGGTGGTGAATGTTGCAGTAGCCTTCATGGTTGCAGGTCGCCGTCAGAAATCAGTGGGCCGAAGTTGTAGATGTTCCCGATACGTGAGCACAGCTCGTTGAATGAATTGAGGAATGGGATGCGTGTACTTGTAGTGATGATCAACATGGGGATCAAGAGAAACAAACCCACCAGAGAAGGTTGGGCGTCAAGGCATATAAGTGTCCTTCGCCAAACATCCAGACATCCCGCATGCCTGCAGACGTGGGAGCTGCTCAGGGACTTGCCCAAACAGGAAACCAGAGGAGAACTCGCTGCTACGGTTTGGATCTGACACAAGTTTCGGGGGGTCGTGGTCTTGGCAAGGAGCAAAGCTGCAATGTTTCCGCGCTCAATGGTATGGCCTCAAGATCCCCAAACCTCGTCCGATCAAGGTCTCGCAGGCGCTCAATTCGCTAGGTGTTTCAACAGCACCAGAATTCGGACGGCTGCCACTTCACGACCAGAATTGGCCAGCACAGCCGTCGCCACAGCCACTCGCGGATTCAACTGATCTTGTACCGACAGAGTAGATAAAACACAGTGGCTATGTGAAGCGACCAGATGATGGCGATGGCATGCCGGAATGGGTAGGGAAATGGGGAAAGGGGCTCGACAAGCAGGCTTCAGGGAGGCAAAGTTGACAGCTTGGCTCATCGCACGTACAATCTCGTGCCAGGGGTAACGGGAAAAAGAGAAAGGGGGTATTGGGGCGGGCAGTGCGGGTAAGCCTTCACGCGCATGTTGTTATATCCAGCACTGAAGGTTTACTTTCGGTGTTCAGCCGCTCGAATGCGACTGTGTCAGTGGAGAGTTGTTGCCTGTCACCTTTATTTCGCGACTTGAATTTGTCGGCATATGTTTAAGTTGACAAGAAGCGCTTATTTAGAAGCTTATGCTGATATGGGTTACTTGACCGATCCGCGGGGGCCGTGGGAATGTTGTGCACATTTATAAACCGGAGTAGAAGATTATTCTAAATTATGTGGACCTGTCTTGCAGACTGCAAGAAATATCCCGACCGTCGACACGGTTCGGGAAGTGCCATTCCTTGCGTACACTGTCTGATCACCTAGAAGGATCTTGGCAGATCATACCTGTTTGTGTGCAGATCGATGTTCGGTGGCACACCCCCAAGACTCTCAAGTAACTAGCCCAGGTCGATGACGTTGGCACCGCGCCATCATCGCATCTCGGATCATGCCATGAACTGCCCAGGTGTCTGCAACCTTCTATCCGCAGTCCTGTCAGTCACTGTGGATGAGACATAACCGCAGTTAATCAACCCTATTACAGTAGCTTGCAACCGGTTTCCGCCATGGCACCGTCTGGCCTTGCAATAATCATAGGCGCTGGCCCGACTTCCGGAGCCGGCATAGCCCGGGTGCTTGCCGACCCGGCCCAGGGAAACCTCGCCGTCGCCGTCCTGGCCCGGAACGCCGACAACCTCGCCAAGCTCCGCGACTCGGTCCGCCAGTCGTCCAACGGCGGCGTGCTGCACTCGTTCCCCACAGACACGCAGCCGGAGAACCTCCGCCAGGCCTTTAAGGAGATAGCGTCCCACCCGGACTTCTCGGGCCTGAACCTCAGGCTGGCAATCTACCACGTCAAGCACAGCAGCAAGGGGCCCTTCCTGGACGGCACGGCCGAGGACTTCGGCGCCAGCCTGCAGACGTACACGACGGGTGCGTTCACGTTCGCGCAGGAGGCGCTGAGGATGATTTACGCGCAGCAGGGCGGGCAGACCCTCCTCGCGGACACGGGCGGCGCCAAGAAGGGCACCATCATCCTCACTGGGACACTCGGGGCCATGAGGACCAACGAGGGCTACGCGGCCTACGGGGCCGGGCGAGCCGGCGCCAGGATGATCGCGCAGGCTGTGGCGAAGGAACACTCCAAGTTCGGCGTGCAGTGTGTGCACGCCGTCGCGAACGGGGGCATCGTAGATGAGGACAATGAGGATACCAGGACGGGAAAGAAGATGAGCGCCGAGGCCGTCGGCAGGACGTACATGTGGCTGAGTGGCCAGGAGCCGGCCCTCTGGGTGCACGAGCTCGATTTGAGGCCCGCGCAGGAAAAGTTCTGACGGCGCATGTGGTTCTGCCTTGGGGGACTGCCTTGGGAGGGTGCCTTGGGCAACAAGAGGCATGCCCGAATGCTTGTGGCCTGGACTCGAAACACTCGACGAGCCGAGCGTGCAGCGAACGGTCTGTGTGCCTCGAGATCCTCACACCATCGCTGGGCTTGGGTCGATGGAAATAGCAGGCGATGGTATATTTCCCGCGGGCAACACACACCACGGCAACATGTGCCAAATCCAGCAAGTATCGCAAGCCTCGGGTCTCTGTCTTTTGCAAGGCTGTCAGGGGAGCCGCCGAGGTAGTTAGAGAAGCTGAATATGCAAAGATCGGACGGCATCTTACTCGCAAGAAGCCGAATGTCCAGAGTACCAATCATCGTATGATGCTAGCCCAGCTCGAAACTAGCTACCCGACGTGAGACGAGGAGGGCTCGTATGACCGGCCCATCGGCCAGAGCGATTCGCTTCAGTGGTGCCGCTGCGTCAACTTTTATAGGATGAACTCAAGACAATCCACGCTTTCAGTCTTCAGGGACCTGCCCCTTTAGGCAGGCCTCACGACAATAATCCATTGCCCACTGGAAATGGAAAGCCCCTCCAGAGGCATAAGGCTATCTACATGCCACTGATATTACAGAGATGCAACACAAAGACCAGGAGATGCGACATTTCTAGAATCATTGTTATGCAAAGTTGTCAATTTCTAAGCAGATGTCATTTCGATTTGCTTTGTTTTGCTTTCGGAATCCCAATGCTCATCCACAATGCTAGGTTAGGTTACTGCTCTACTGCATTGGCTCGATGGCCGCGTAGTGCAGGTAAGCGCCCAACAACTTGATGCCTTCCACATAGTTTCTCTTGTCCAACTTCTCGTTGATCGAATGAGCGCCATCGTTGGAGCTTCCCATGGGCAGAAGCAAAACATTCTTCCCTGTGGCCTGCTCGAATGTCAGGGTGACTGGGATACTGCCACCCTCGCGGGTGTAGTCAGGCTCGACACCCCACACCCTCTCGACGGCCTTTGCGGCCGCGCCAAAGTTCCAGTGCTTGGGGCTCGCGACCCACCACTTTCCGGTGTGCTGGGGGTAGACCTTCAGGGTGTTCTTGGACTTCAGCTTGGCGAACTGCTCCTGTACGTACTTCTCGACACACGCATTGGTCTTGTCAACGTCCATGTCCGGCACGGTGCGGATGCTGAACTTGCCGATGACCTTGGCGGGGATGACGGTCTTCGCGCCTGGGGAGAAGAAGGCGCCCTCGATACCGTGCAGAGACAGGGAGGGGTATCGCCACCGCGCCATCAGAGTGCTCTTCTTGTCCTCGAAGATGGTCGTCTTGCTGCCTAGCGAGTCGTGCAGTGTCTCCATGGTGAAGCTGATGTTATCGTAGAGCGTCTCCTCTTCGGCGGTGATCGGAGCTACTTGCTCCATGATGCCGGGGATCTGGATCTTTCCGTCGGTGTCGACGAGGGATGCCATGATGCGTGTCAGATCAGTCATTGGCTCCTGCGCTGTGCCGCCAAACACGCCTGAGTGCAGATCGGCGCCAGGTCCAGACACCTCGATGTTGTAGTAGTTGCAGCCACGGAGGCCGTAGGTCAGGCAGGGCTTCTCGGTGCCGAGCCAGTAGTTGTCGCTGATGCAGACGGCATCGGCGTCCTTGAAGAACTTGTCCTTCTCGGCCATGATGAAGTCGTCCAGGCCGTCCGAGCCGTACTCCTCCATGCCCTCGAAGCACATGAGCAGGTTGACGGGGAATTCAACGCCGGCCTTCTGGTGCGCCTCGATGGCGTTCAGCCAGCCCAGAACAGGGCCCTTGTCGTCTGTAGATCCGCGGCCGAG
This sequence comes from Diaporthe sp. PMI_573, assembly GCA_021399435.1. Classification (NCBI taxonomy): domain Eukaryota; kingdom Fungi; phylum Ascomycota; class Sordariomycetes; order Diaporthales; family Diaporthaceae; genus Diaporthe; species Diaporthe sp. PMI_573. The sequence continues at coordinate 1,570,225 of JAJTUP010000002.1, read as the reverse complement.
CATCTTCCCGTCCTCTGCAACCTCCAGTTCGAAGGGCTCGGTGGCCCAGCCGTCTGACTTCTCGGCGGGCTGAACATCGTAGTGTCCGTACACGAGGATGGTACGCTTGTTCTTGTCGTTGCCGTAGCGGGCCACGACAACGGGAGGAAGGTCAAGATTGTCCTTGCCATGCTGCTTGCCGAGGGGACGCAGCTCGACCTCAGCGCCGAGAGACTTGAGCTCCTCCTCGAGGAAATGGGCCATGCGAATGACGTCTGGCCGACGAGCATCTTCGGCAGAGACGGACGGGATAGCAACAGCAGCAGCAAGACGGTCGATAAACTTTGGGGTAAGGGCGTCGACCTGGCTAAAGAAGCCGTCGAGTTGAGGAGCACCAGCCATCTTGCGAGCCTGGTGTGTGCGGATAGCTTCGGTCAGGTAGCTTCGAGATTGTTGTGGGAGGAGGCGGGGTCGTGATGGACGAGAGCAAGCTCCGAAAACCAGGCCTGGGGTTGTTGTTCGTCTTATAAAGGCGGACGACAGTCGAGGGAGCACTCTTGCTGAGCAACACGGTCGAGGGAGGAGAGATGTGCGGGGCATTTGAAATGAGAAGCTCACAAGAGGAGGATACAATCGGCGTAGCTGCTTGCTGAGGGGCGAGGTGAGCCGAGGGGTGCTTGATCGACGGCTCAGTGGCCCGACAGGGGTGGGGGCCCCCTGCCACCTGCCTGTTGTGAAAGTCTTCACCCAGGCTGCCAGGCAGGCCCCACCGTGAACGACCAGGGCCGTCAAGTTCAACTTAAGACATGCACAACCTCAGCTTCCAGCCTCTTCATGGCAACACGACCATGAGTGAGTACTGGGACGCGCCCTCTCGACAGTGCTAGCAGCACTGCTGCCTGGAGAAGGCGCAGATCCTCTTGCTCAAGCCCGCATATACAAGTGTATATCTTCACGCCCAAGACGACCTGATTTTCCCTGTGCTGCCCCATCCTCCTCTTGGCTCACCCCCAATCATCATGGCCCCCAGCAAGAAGTGTCCTCATGGCAACCTCACTTTCCAAGTCTCCCCACATGCGGATGAGGCTGGTTTCCAACAAGAAGACTGGAGGCGGCGATGCGCTGCAACAATCCCTTCTGGCCGCCCTCCACCCAAGAACCGAGCAACTTCTAAGCCAAGTGGTGATAGTACTCCCCAGGGTCAAGATGCCAGCACCCTGGATGTATTGTTCCCTGCGCCGCTCGTCCTTCCTGGTGATGATCTGGCTCTAGACCCAGCATTCCCGCCTCAGAGCCTGGCATCTTGGCTGAGGGGCAAGCACCGCAACAAATTCACGCCCGATCGGAAGACGCTGTACGTAGCCAACATACCAGCCGCCTCTCAAGATGTTCGCATGGCGGAACAATGGGCACAGCCTGAACTGGCAGGTAAGAGCAAGACGCCCAAAGGAAAGGCGAACGTTCCGGACCGTCTGAAGCCGCCCAGCCCGGATGACATAAGGGAGTACCTGGAGGCATTTTATCACGAGCTTCCCGTCAAGACGTTCACGCAGACACTCGAGTTCACGGCATGGGAGTCAGGGCAAAAGCTTCGAACCAAAAAGGACGCCACGTCGTCCTTTATTGGCCTCCGCTGCGGATCTTCCTGCACACGCATCAGGACGAGGCCTTGCCCGGACGGCACATTCCCGCAGCAACTCAACCTGGATGACATCCTAGACGCCGCCATTGCAGCCCTGCCGGACGATGCCTACGCCCTACTCTTCCTCGTAAGCCATGACCTCTACGAAGACGACGATGACGACTTCTGCTGCGGCCGCGCATACGGCGGGAGTCGCGTCGCAGTCGTCTCGTCGGCGCGATACAACCCCGCACTGCTGCTTTCCAGCGAGCACGACAGCATCGATCTGGACCACACATGGCCAGCATCTCACTGCAAGTCCTACGTCGCACGGTTGTGCGGTTCGGCGCCTGGCGCCACCGCCCCGCGGGGCAAGAAGCGCCGCCTGGACGAGCACGAGGACAAGTCCGCACCCTCCCCACTCCAGGATGCCGTCCACGCAATCAAAGGCAGCAGGAGCGTCGCCGCCGCGCACGACCTCGACACCAGCGCCTCCCTCAGCGGCCTGTGGCTCTGCCTGCTCGCACGCACGGCCTCCCACGAGCTGGGACACTGCCTCGGCATCGGCCACTGCGCCTACTACGCGTGCGTGATGCAAGGAACTGCGGGAATGGCTGAGGACTGCCGTCAGCCGCCGTACCTGTGCCTGGTGTGCCTCAAGAAGCTCACGCACGCCGCGAGGGAGGCGACCGCGTCGTCTGCCGGCTTCGACGAGACGGGCTACGTGGTCGGCAACTACCAGGCCCTGGCAGCGTTCTGCGACAAGTGGAAGCAGGTCGGCATGTTCGCAGGCTACAAAGCCTGGCTTGATAACATGACTAGCCGGCTACAGGATGCTTCGTTCAAGTTATGAGCCGCCGTTGCAGTTCCGCGGTGATTTCCGTTCCAGGGTTTAACGGCAGCACAGCTCTGGTTCCACGGTCATTGGTTCCAAAAGTGGTTGGTTGTCTTTGCCATCTCGGATTCATTGTCATTCTCGTCTGACAATATATCTTTCGGTGTCGAATATGTTGGTCTCTCGTGAAAATATAGACTCTTTCTTCAAGGCGTATTACCTGAATGTACTCTATTAAGCCATATGGCGCAAAGGCGACAGTCTGGGCTTTCTCTCATGAAGATATACACAATTTGACATGCTTTGCACAACTCCTTACACGAATGACTCAAGGCAGAATTTGGAAGATAACCAGGCGATCACGCAACGAGGACAGGAAACGGCTACTACCGGCTGAACGCTCACGCAGGCAGAGGAGCAGAGCAGTGGAACTTGAACGGTCATAAAATCTATTGCGTAAAATCTGTTTACTGCTGTTTCGGGTATCACGACGCGCCTCCCGGCACCAATGTCTGTCTGTCTGTCTGTCTGTCCGACTGTCCGACTGTCTGTCCGTCCGACTGTCTGTCTGTCTGTCCGACTGTCTGTCTATCATTCCTGTATCGCCTCTAATCATGCCAGCTGCTCCTCCGGCCCTCATCTATGCTGTAAAGAATGCGGCACTTATATTTCTGGCACACCTTCTCGCGCCCCAGGTTCTTGAATTTGGGCCCCATGGGCCCCGTGACGTAGTGGTACTGCCCGAACAGCCGCCACTGCCTGTCGTCGCCCAGGCTGTACAGCTCGTCGCCCCAGGGGCCGTTGAAGTGGAACCACGAGGTCGGCGCGTCGGGATTTGACGCTGCTGGGGTCAGCGAGGTGGGTGCGGCGGCTTCGCCAACGCGCTTGCGGAGGGTTGTGTTGGCGTGGGCTTCCATGACAGCTGGGTCGACGGGGTATGGAGTTGACTCGTCAAAGCCGATTTCTCTTGCCACGACGCCTTCATCCTCCTCCGGGGGCGGTGGAGCCACAGTGTGGTTGTAGAAGTAGGCATAGTTGTTCAGCGATGGGTCCCAGAGTGGTCCGCGGTCCGTCTGGTCCTTGAGCATATTGAAGGGCAGAACGTAGGCATGGTCTCCAGGGAACGCGTACATGGCGTGGCTGCCCACAGCTGAGTATATCACTGGCCTCTCAATGATCTCGCTGGCCCCGTTCGTGGTGGTATTAAATCTCTTCTTCTCCAGTGCAGACCAAGCATATGCCTGGCCGCCTGCGTGCTCGCTCAGAAACATTGCGCGGGGCACGCCGTTCTCAAAGCGCACCATGCAGTGCTCCCAGTCGCCAACATGGTTGCCAAACCGCATCTCGAGAACGGTCTGGCCCAAGTTATAACTGTAGAAGAAGAACCAGAATGCATCGATAATGCCTGAGCCCTTGTCCACTACAACCAAAACAGCTGGCGCTGCCGAGTACCCGTTGGCATCGGGCTTGTGGCCAGGCGTATCCGGAGGCGGAGGGAATGGCTTTTGTGGGTTGCCGCCAGAGAGGAGCAAGCGACGGCGGAGCTTGGAGAGCATGCCCCTCCTCTCACGGTCTTGAGGAGCAGATATGCGGCGTAGGGGGTGGTCCTGGCTGATATCCCACCAAGTCGTATCCTCGTAACTGGAAGACTCGCTTTCTTGATCGGCACCGCGACCGTCTGCAGGGTCGACTCTCACTCCGTTGTCGTCGTCTACTGGATATGGCTTCGGCTTGCCCACGTCGTTGGACAGCCACTCTGGTCGCTGTTCGACGTCATCCTTGCTTGTGAGGAACACAAACCCCGGGACATCGTTCAAGTTGTACATGTTTGCCAATGAGACGGGCTCCGTCATGTTGATAGGGTCGTCTCCGACGAATGGTGCCATGTGGCGGACATGCTCAGCAATGTCTGACGGCCAAAAGTGTTCCCCGGAGTACAAGTGCACAAGCGGGGCATGCTTGAGGACGAACTCGGGTACCTCCTTCAGGCTCTTGGCTCCCGTGCGCAACCCATCTCTGTCGCTTTCTCTCTTGCCTATGTTTTCCCACGAAGTAGATGCCGCCCTTTCAGTTAGGGTCCTCCTTTTCAACTCTAGCTCGGTTTGGTAGTCAATCCGCGGATCCCGTGGTCTGACGGGGTCGTCCCAGCGCATGTGATGCAGACCGCAGACACCGAACCACCTGCAAACCTGGCGGTCTATCCAGTAAGGTGAGGATGACACCCATGCCTTGTCCCGCTTCTGGTCCTCGGGGCTGGGCGGGGTCGGGTTGAGTGCCCTGGGTACGAACCAGGTAACGAAGGCAAGAGCAGCCAGGAAGACGACCACAACAACGGCGCGGCGGAGGTGATACATCGCAGTTGTCCAGATCCAGGAACGAAACCTGGGCGGGAGGAGCAGCGACTCGAGAAGGATGGTATCTGGTGTCAAGGGAGTCGCTCTTTGGAGCAGTGGTCGTTCTAACGGCGGTCTAAGGGACGGCTTGTGTGGGGGAGGACCATGGCAGTGTCTCGGACAGGCCTGGAATAGGGAATGAAATCGGGGAGGATCCTGTCTGTTGAAGAATGAAATGGAGGTAAAGAAATGAATGAATGGAGGCTAGCACATTGTGCCTATCACAAGTGGAATACGTTGAAGATTTGACTCTGAAGGGAAGTGAGGGTTGCGCGGATTTGATGTTGTCGGAAGGAAGTTGGGCACAAGCATTAACGAGTGCAAGTGAGCACTGGACCCTGACGCTTGATCGGCTTCCAAGGTTGGAGGGGGTGGCAGGTGGGCTGTCTGGGCAGCCCTGAGTCGGGACGGGGCGCATGCGATGCTGCATGATCACTCAGCCGTCAGCATGGGAAAGTAAGAGTTACTGACCCTGCCATGTGGCGAATGCGGGGCGGGCGGGTACTGGAGACATCATCGGAGCTGGAAACGGGCACAGCGAAAGGCGGGGGCCCCTGGCCCCCTGACCAGACATTAGGTCGTCAGCAGCACGGTATATCCGTGCACACCAGTTAACGCCGCCACCAAGGCTCGCCAGCTTCCATCACGTTTGAAACAACAAATGTCGAGCGTGTGGTATAATATGTTGTCATCAGCCTGCTCTGGATCGAACCAGGAATGTAACGGCGGTTTTATCTCACCCAATGTCCCATGGGACGTTGTGCCGTAGCCCGGCAAACCTTACTGTGTACAGAGAAGAACCTCATCTTAACTGTGCACGGATACCGGATACCACCGACCTCCGCCTGCCAGCACATCTACCTTCCACTTTCGGCGTTCGCGATCATCCCTTTTATCATGTCTGCTGTAGTCAGTCGTGTTTCTCCCGTGATGAAGGATCCGCCCTGAGCGAATTCGTGATGGCAGTCCTGCTCGACCAGGCTTTAGGTATGCACCATGGCCCCGGGAATGCCTCCGGGAATTCTTGATATGGCATCGGCTTCCCGTGCGGCAACGAAGTTGGGATGGACTGGTCTGCTCTCAGTAACATCTGGATGCATATGTACGTCCTTCGGGAACCGTGATGCATGATTGAAATGCAGACTGGAGGCGTACCTAGGTATTGGCGACTGTCCAGGCACTGAACATGGAACTGTCCCAGACGTCCTCCATGATCGCTGCTCTGACGAGTGATTGCAGAGCTGGAAATCCCTCCTGAATGCGATGGGCAAGAGCCTTAGCAAGGATATGCAAACCCTCAGCAGCCTGCCAGGATCCGATATGATCTCTCTTGAATCGCGTCGTTTGCGCCCATTAAACCCAACGAGTGGCGGACCAAACGACATTACAGCAGTCTCAGGGGAACGCATTGCTCTATTTTTAGCCCTTCCACTTTGAGTTCCACAGTAAACACCTTGGACAAGATAGGAAGGCCAGGAGCTGTCTTTCCACATAGTTAAACCCATATCTCCGTATCTACAGGCTGCAATGGCCACCACGCACTATGTAGATATGGATAACCTTCACAAGAACAGGCCAGGGGTTGAGCGCTCGGGTCTAATTGTATTATAATCATGCTCTCCGTCGCCCCCGGCGAAACAGCCTAAAAGAGCTGAAGTCCTCAGGAGGATTCAACTAGCTAGCGGTGGTTTGAGGGCATAGGCAGGTGCACACACAATCTATGGTTGACGAACGTGTCGATCGAAGCAGCAAACGGTGCCTGCTTAAGTGCTTATGCATGTCGAGTCTGACTGGGGGCCAGAACGGTGACCAATCGCCGCCGTTGTGCGCAACACATCCAAGCACACGATGAACATATTTTCCCTGCGATCTGCAGAGGAGCGCAGAAGCTGAACTGGAGCTGGACTCGTCGCTTCTATTCTGCTGTCGCAGCCTCGGAATGATTGGGTGCCCGACCAACTCCTTAATAGCAAGCAACAAGGATCTCAATTGCGATAAATGCTTGGAAGACTAGAGATGGAGTTATGTATAAGATGCGCTTGATGTCACACATGCCTGTGGGCAGGTCTCAAGTCGACTGAGAGACTTGAGCCTTTCCATCGTGCCAGAGCCAATCTTCTACACGGCTCTATCTAGCAAAGAGGATATGGACCATCCAGCAGCGCTTGCCTGGCCCGACGGGAGTAAGGATCTTACTCTGCAATTCAAGGTTCACTTGGGTGTCTGGACCGACTGGTCTCGAGGCCGCGTGCTTGGCTCAACCTTGACTCTTACCCGCACGCAGGCGAACTTGTTGATCGCATTTACTGCTTCTTTTGTGGTCTTTGTCGGCTCTCGGTTCTGGCGCATCGCATGTCTTGCCCTCCACCAGTCCTATTCCTCCGCAGAGCCGCGAGATGCCTTGCATCACCAACGTCAAGCTGTCTTGCGGAATTCAGGGTCATCCGATTCCGGGATTGTGAGCAGAATTACTTGAGCCCAAGGTGCCTTCCAAGTTGTGCTGACCTCTGCGATACAGCTTGCGTTTCTCGCATTATTAACTGCATGGCGTACCTCGAGTGTGAAAGCGATAAGGCGAACAGCCCTGGGCTTGCTGCTAGCCATCTTTTGCACGGTTGCTTTCACACTCGCCGGAGGCTTTTCCTCCCAGGTTCAGCTTGGCAGTGACAACCTCGGTGGCGCCGTGCTCCTTAATGGCGACAATTGCGCTATCCTACCTGATATCACGAGTCTGGAACAACAAGTCTCATGGGAGAAAACCGTGGCCAAGTTCTTCTATACGGCGAGCAATTATGTCCAACAATGTTATTCTCAGAATAGCACAGGGATTACAGACTGCAATTATTTTGTTACGCAAAGGCTTCCAGGATATATCGACACAACAGCGCCATGTCCATTCAATGACTCGATATGCCGCAGCAACTCGTCCAATTTGGAATTAGATACCGGCTTCGTTGATAGTCACACTCACCTCGGAATCAACGCACCACCCAACGAGAGGATATTTTTTAGGAGAAAGTTGCAGTGTGCACCGCTTGTGACCGAGGGTTACAATTCCCCGAATGGCAACTTTACTCAGTACAACTACGGTCATCAGTGGGTTTCCACCAGCCAGCCTGGGACGGAGGACAGGCCGTATTACAACTTCACATACGAGGTCGAAAGTCTGGACAAGCAATATGAAAGGTCCACTGACAGGCAATTTCTCGAACAGCAGTACAATCTACGGTGAGCACCCTCTTTCTCTCTCCCTCTCGCTGCTTCCGTCCTTGACCTTCTGTACAGCTTCTGTCTTGTTCTCGCATGTCTAATATTGATTGGTGCAGATCCTTCTTCGCTGGCACCCAGAATCGCACCATCAGCCTCGACCCGGCGAGCAGCTTCCTGCCCAACGATGAGCTCGCGCGGACGGATGCCGACGTTTTCGTTGTGTTTCTATCCGGACACGGTGTATTCTTCACCGAGCCCTTATACGACGAGTGGTACAGAGCTACGGAGCCTTTCGCCGTGCTCGGCTTTGGCGGGCAGAATTCTTCCTTGTACCGCCCGGCCGAGTCTGCGTCTCCTTTAGGGTGCGCTACTCAGTGGCAGTTCTGCCACTCCAACACATCAAACTGTGGTCCACTGGGGAGTTATTACGATGCCAAATATGGGGCCTTGCAAGCTCTCGCGTCGGATGCGGAGGCTGTGGATCGCCTTCAGTGGCTCACGTGGTCTTTGTATATCGACGGCTCTGGAGAAGCCGCTCTGTTGCAACAGCTGCAGGGCGATGCGTTGCTGTCCAAATTGAGCCTCATCACAGGGTATCAAGGTCGACTACCGGACAACGAGTGGCAACTAGATGTCGGCAACTGGTTCGCCGTATATCTCAACATTATGCAGTCGAATATCCTGGAGACTGCGTCCGGATTTATGGTTGCAGACACAGGCATCGGCAGTGAGGAGCCAGACACAGATGCTGCCCGGAAAATATGCACAAATCAGGTCCGCACTCTATCACCTTCCGATACGTCTTTTCCAGTAAGCGCTGACTTTCAATCCTCAGAAAATCCGTACAACGCGGTATTCCTCCTTCAGCTTCTTCGCCATCATGTTCACATATCTCCTCGGAGCCCTCGTGCTCGCTGCCTCATATTCACTCGAACCGATCCTAGCCTGTCTACACCGTCATCGAAGGTACAAGCAGTACGCCTATCTGGAATGGGTGACGAATGAGACTCTCCAACTGCAACGACTCGCGCACGAAGAGGCGAATGAAGCAAGCGGAGGAGCATGGTCGCGCTGCACGAACTGGGTTCCCACGACAGCGCCTGGCGTCCCCCTATCGAGCCTGGACATCAGTGATTTGGAGCACCCAAGACTCCAACAGACCACACAGGAGAAGGCTTCTTCAGGCTTGAGCGCTCTGCACAGCTGTGTGTCTCCTAATGGCACACTGGTTCCCAAAGACTCCGAAGCGGCGCTCAGTACCTACAGCCGACAGAAGACTCTGACTTTTCACAGTATCACGAGCCTCGACGCGGGTACCTCTCCAGTCCGCCTCACTCAACTACCAACCGTGGACTGCGGCCCAGGCATTACAGGACAAAGTGGGCAGCCTTGGCTGCCATCCCCTCTGACTGAGCCCTCGTCACCACAAGATCAGAGTCAGTCCCAGCGCACACATCAGCATGGCGTGCATGCAACCCTTGGGGGACATTTCGAGAGACAAATCAGCTCGAGCGAGGTCGACAACGGCGCGACGGGCTCCATCATGCGCTGATAATTTGCAGTGTGGGGATATTCTTGTAATCTCGCTTTGATATAGGAATTTATTCCATCTTGTTCTATGCCCTCTGCTCGCCCAGCGTTCGCATCCACAACAGGACAGATGTAGGTGATACGACTCAGGAAGCTTTAGGACCAAGACCCAAGCAATCAGGAAGATCACTGCGGCCCGTGTCGGTGATCTCAGAGTGCCGTCAGAGTAGGCCACACCCGTCCACGATTAGCCGCTTATTCAAAATACGGCCAGCTGGGCTGTGATTCAGATGTAGGACAAGGAAGACAAGATTGTCCGAGTGCCGATATTGTAGTCGATAAAGAAATTTGGGTATCATTGACTGGTCACTCGTGGTTTATCATGCGGCGCCAGAGGCTACTCTGGCCTCAATCTTCCTCCATGGCTGAATTCTCCTCAGCCTCATCTCCATCGTCTCCACCGCCTCCCTCTAAATCGTCCCACACACCTGGAGTCCTAGTGGGAAACTCTCCGAACTCGTCCTCACCCTGACTCACAGGGTCCTTATCCCCAAACCTGACCGACGGCTGCTCCCTGTGTGTCCACCGATTCCCACGCGGCTTCCTCCTCGTCCTGGGCATTGCCGCCCTCTCCTCCATCAGCCTCAGCTGTCTCCTCCTATCCCTCAGCCTCTTCTTTTGCAGCGAAGCCTCCTCGGGGTCGTCCTCCGCATCCACAAAGTACCTCGTAGTGTCCCTCGTCATGGTCGTTACCTCGTCCATCTCGCCCCTCTTCCGCTTGATGGCCATGATGTTCTCTAGGAACCTTGCCTGTGGCTTTCTGAACCCGTGTTTGTCGAATGCGACAGGAATCTGGATACCCGACTCTTTCCGTAACTTTCTGTAACGGTCGGGGGCCTGCCGGCGCTGTGGCGCAGCCACGGTGGTGGGGTTCTTGGGTTTGAGGTCCGCCGGCGTGGTGAGGATGCGCGCCGACGACGCGGCCATGAGGTCCACGTCGCCGGATAGACTGCGCAGGTACGGCAGGCCGCGGTCAGCGACCTCGTCGTGCGCGCCGAAGATGAGCTCAGTGCCGATGTTGCTAGCCCAGCTACCCGAGAATATCCGCCCCTTGTAGGATATGACCGGGCTGTCCGAGTGCAGGTCAAGCACTTGGATCTCCCCAACGCTCTTCAACTTCTTGCTTGGCTGTGCCTGTGTGATCTCGGTGGCCCTTTCTGCTGGCCTCGGCGATACACGCGTGGGCGGTTGCGATGCGCCGCGTAGACGAGGATCGATCATGTCTCCGCCATTTTCGTCCACGGTCTCGTTGCCGTTTGGTTCTACAGCCTCATCTCCTCCTCTATTCCCTTTGTCGTTTTCGTTGTCGACGTCTGCGTCCTCCTCTTCCCTTGGCACGAGGTCCTCGTCATCCTTGTCCTCCTCGTCCGCAAGCAAGATCGCGTTCGTCTTAGTAGGACGGAGTCGCGTATTCTTGTTGGGGTCTGCGTAGACGGGGTTGAACCATTGCCTGTAGCCGCCTCGGTTTTGTGAATGGAATGTGTCCTTGACCTTCTCGAACATGCCCGGATGCGATAGGTCCATAGTTACATAATATGTCTGCTTGGGAGTCAGCTGTTGGCCATTGTGCCTTCAGACGGTGTTGATTCCTACCTCTTCCTCCGTGGCGGAGTATTCAAATTCCCACTCGTCCTCATCGTCGACTGGCCTGGACGACTTGGCCAGAGGAAAAGAGGCAGCGCTCTCGGGGTATGTCCCCGGCCAGTCGACCGGCTGCTTAGCAGTTGGCTCAACGACTGTGCGAACCATTGCGTATTGTAAGACTCATGCGAGGGTCAAATTGTGAATGGATATGCCCGCGGGCGCATTGGAGTCGTCGAGCGTGTTTGCGGGGGCAGGTTCGTGCGAAGCGGACGAAGAATGAATGAATAAATAAATGGTTGGATCTAGCCTCGGCCGGCTTGCGCAGCAGTGACGGAGCTTGGAGCTGGGGTCCCTCTAAACTTTGGCGGTGGTATGCGGCAGAACGCCATTGACCGCGGGGCACAGGGATTACACACCCCCTGTAACCTCCTGCCCCTGCACCACTCTACCTAGGTAGATCACCCCTCCAGTGACGATAACGGCTCAGAAATTCCACATGAAAATGGGTGGGTGACTCCCATGAGTTTGAGTCACACTCTTTCTGGCTCGGTGGCCTTTTGTTCACTTTCGGACACTCCTTTTCACATGAGGCAATTACAATCAAACAATTTGCAAAAATGCCTACCGTTCACTTGTTAGACTACGTCGCGGGGAACGTGCGCAGTCTCGTCAACGCCATCGAGAAGGTTGGTTACGAGGTCGCATGGGTCAAGACTCCCGAAGAGGTCAAGAATGCAGATGTATGTAATACCGCCCCAGCCCCGAAAACTTACAATTGACGTGCCCTTACTCATAACCCTCTTAGAAACTCATCCTCCCTGGTGTGGGCCACTTTGGTCACTGCCTCACACAGCTGTCCTCGGCCGGTTTCCTCCCCGCCATAAAAGCCCACATCGACGCCGGCAAGCCCTTCATGGGCATCTGCGTTGGCATGCAGGCCCTGTTCTCTGGATCTTCCGAAGACTCCCAGTGCCCCGGGCTCGGCTCAATCACCTCTTCGCTCTCCCGCTTCGACGACAGTGACAAGGCTGTCCCGCACATTGGCTGGAACGATGCTGTTGTGGAGGGTGGCGTGTCCCTGCACGACCTGAGGCCCGGATCCAAGTACTACTATGTCCACAGCTACCGATGCCCGTACGAGAAAGGGGACCTGGAGGGCCAGGGGTGGACAGTGGCCACGGCAGGCTATGGCAGTGAGACGTTTGTCGGTGCCGTCGCAAAAGGCAACATCCTCGCCACTCAGTTCCACCCTGAGAAGAGCGGCGTCGCAGGGCTGAGGGTTCTCAGGTCTTTCCTTAGCGGGGAGGGTGCGAAAACTCTCGGTCAGGCACCACCGCAGGCCACAGCGTCGGTCCAGTCCAACGGGGGAGCAGTTCCACAGCCAGGCCTCACCAGGCGGGTAATTGCCTGTCTCGATGTGCGGACAAACGACACGGGCGATCTCGTCGTCACAAAAGGCGACCAATACGACGTGCGCGAGAAGGACGCTGACCGCGGCGTCCGCAACCTGGGGAAACCCGTCGACATGGCCAAGAAGTACTACGAGCAGGGCGCGGACGAGGTGACCTTCCTGAACATCACGTCCTTCCGGGACCTGCCGCTCAAGGACCTGCCCATGCTGGAGATCCTGCGCCTCACGTCGCAGACCGTGTTCGTGCCGTTGACCATCGGGGGCGGCATAAGGGACACGGTCGACCCTCTGGACGGGAGGAAGGTGTCGGCGCTGGACATCGCGAGCATGTACTTCCGCAGCGGCGCCGACAAGGTGAGCATCGGGTCGGACGCCGTCACCGCCGCGGAGGAGTACTACGCCGCGGGGAACAAGCTGTCCGGGACCACTGCCATCGAGCAGATCTCGCGCGCCTACGGCAACCAGGCCGTCGTCGTCTCCATCGACCCCAAGAGGGTCTACGTGGCCTCTCCCGAGGCGGCGGGCGCCCACCACACCATCAGGACCAAGTTCCTGGGCCCAACTGCCGGGGAGGAGTACTGCTACTTCGCGTGCACCATCAAGGGCGGGCGCGAGACGCGGGACCTGGACGTCGTCCAGCTGGCGCAGGCGGTCGAGGCCATGGGCTGCGGCGAGCTGCTGCTCAACTGCATCGACCGCGACGGCACCAACAGCGGCTTCGACCTAGAGCTGATCCGCCAGGTCAAGGGCGCCGTCAAGATCCCCGTCATCGCCTCCTCGGGCGCCGGCAACCCGGCCCACTTCGAGGAGGTGTTTTCCGAGACGACGACGGACGCGGCGCTCGGGGCGGGCATGTTCCACCGCGGGGAGTACACGGTGAGGGATGTCAAGGAGTACCTGGGCAAGAAGGGCCTGGTAGCGAGGGGATTCGAAGGGGAACTGTGATGGGCTGTCGTGGACTAAGGGCATGGCAATTTATTGGCCCAAGAGAATCAGGACGGGTGCTTCATTTTCTCTTGAAGTGGACTACAAGGCTGGGTTTCGAGGGAAATTAGAATCTATAGAATTGCAACAGCATCTACCTAAACTGTTGGTTTTGCGACCGCACCGCCTTTCTTGTTGACTGAAATCTGTTGCCCCTTTCATTTTCATGTGATGGCGGAATAGGCTGGATGCTGTTTACTCCCGTGCTCCTGATGCTGTGCTTGTAGTACATGCTGTTGCCGTGATCATGACAGATTTTCCTTCCGTTTTGTTCAAAGTCCTCCATTTTCAGAAAAGCTTTTAAGAAATCCCTAGAACAGTAGCAATCGAACGATACCACAAGGCCAGGATAAGCAAGTAAATCATCGAGACCCGACACTCCAAACCAAAGATCATTTCCCAGGAATCAAACGCAGATTGCTGACTAACGAGAGACTGTTGAAAGTGGAAGAGAAAGCAAGGTGCTAGTCCATATCCTACACTTCCGTGCCCATGAACACCCACTCCTTGCTTGTCACATCGATAGCCCCCGCCCATTGGTCGAGGGTCATCAGCTCGAGGCCCGCCCACCGCAGGCCCTTTGTCAGCGTCTTGGCCTCGTCAGTCTCGATGGACCGGTCGATGCAGATGGCCAGCTGGGAGCAGCCCAGAGGCGCCTCGGCCAGCTCCATCAGTGCCACGAGAGCGTCTTTCAGATCGCGGCCGACGACACCGGCGTCGAAGAAGGTGAACAGGGTCTTCTCGCCGCGGGCGTAGTCCTCGGCCGTGAAGGCGCGGAAGCTAGCCCCGCCCTGGTAGTCCCAGATCTCCATCCACGAGGTGACCTCGATGTTGCTGCTGGCACGTCCGCCGTCGCACGCCGTCTCGGATCCATCGCACGGGGGCGTGAACTGCTGGCGCTGGTCGGGATGCCTGTTGCTGGAGTACGAGCCAAAGTATCCCGAGTCGACAGACGCAGCGCTGCTGCCGGCGGATGGGCGTCGGTGGGCGGCGTTGGTGGCGATGCTGTTGTTGTTTGCTGGATGATCGTGTTGTTGATAAACACCCGTCAGGCCGGAGACCGATGGGCGACCGTTCCTCTCACCGAAGAAAGTGGTCGCCATGGTCTCGCAAAAGAATCTCTCACATTCTTCCCTGATGCGAAGTGTTGCCCCCCCTCGTCGGCGACGAGACTCGCTGTTGGATGCCGTGGACTGACGCTTGGCAGGCTTGGGCGTCAGGGCGAGCTCGTTTGACGAGGTGATTGCGGCGAGGGGGGGACTTGACGGCGGGGAGGGTAATCCTGAGAAGGGGACCTCAGGAATACCACTCGGCCCCTGCAGCCAGGGTAGTGCAGTAGTGGAGGCCCTTGAGCGAGCCGGCGGCGTCGACGACGTAGCAGGAGGCGAGAACGTTGGCCTGGCGGGCCGTGTCCTCGCCGTAATTACTACTCGACTGATTGGAATTTAAAGTTTTCATGGGCGCCATTGTAATATGCCACCGTGGGGGATTTCGATTGGAAATGGGTTGGATTGCTGGTTGGTGGGAGTTCGAGGTTTTGATTGATTGATTGATCGATTGATCGGTCGAGTCAAGTGGAGCTGCAGGTGTTGGTTTGGATGTCGTTGACTGCTTTTGCACGAACAGGTGGAGACAGGCGAACAGTAGATGGTCCTTTCAGGGTGACGGATTGGTTGGCTGGTGGATTTGGCTGGTGGATGAGGCTGAATCGATCGAGGTCGGCGAGGGAGACGGAGAGGTTGGGGTTGATAAAGAGGAAGCGAAGGGTGACTAGGAGAAAAAAGGGCGAGGGAACCACAAATTGGGTGTGGGGGGGGTTCTTGGCTAGCGTCAGGCTTGCGTCTGGAAATTTCGAGTCATTCTGATCACCTTTTCTTTATTTGAACAGCACTGTAGCGCCACACTACCACTGTAGCTTGGCTCACTTGGGGGCGACCAGGCACCCAGTCCAGCTAGTGTGAACAGAGGAACGACCCCAAGAAGCCCCCCAAGGCAGCAAGGCCACAGGGTGGCCACGTATTGCTACGCACGTTTGACCCGCTAAAAATACCAATGGACAGCATGAAGCGGCCTGGCAGTGCATTGATTGACTTTCACGTGGCCACACCCGTGACGGATTGATTGGCTCGCAGCCAGGAGGGTCCCCAACCTCGGTCGACGTTGCAGTTTCGAATTGACTCTGCCAACTCATCTTACACAGCAGCACACTTCATTAACTGTGCACTAGATATACTACTTGTATTTGTATAATACGGTCTAGTCTCAAGTTCAATCTGCCAACATCACATCCCAACTACTACAAAATTGCGAAAGTCAATACACTCCATCCTTCAGCCACACAAGCATTGTCCAATCTAGTAGAACTCGACAGCCAACCTCTTGTTCTTCGAGTTGACGACAATCGTCCCCGAACCACCGACAATGTACGCCTTCTTCTGCCCGACGACCTTATTCTCGTAGTCAATCGCCGCCTGGTTGGGACCTCCCATCCAGTTGCCCATCGTGCTCGCAAGGCACTCCTTGCCGTCGGACCTCTTCTGCCTCGCCGCCTTGGGCGCCCCTGGCAGGATGTCGTTGGTGAACCCGATCGAGTTGTTGGTCCCGTCCGTCGACCGGATCATCGCGGGGCCGTCGTAGCCCTGCTGGAGGCTGATGTTGCCCCAGGCCTTGTGGTCGTTGCTCGCAGACAGCTGGAACTCGACCCACGTCGCCGGGATCAGCTTGCCGCGCTGGACCCGGCCTTTGAACGACTCCGGGAGCTCCACGAAGGTCGACGCACCGGGCTTCAGCTTGGTCGGCTTTTCCGGCTTGTCAAAGTTAGGACCCGCCTCTCCGTTGCCGTTCCAGTAGTTGTTGAAGAATTGATACGTCTCTTCCTTCTTGCTCTTGTTGGTCAACTGGATACCGGGCTTGGCTGGAGCTGCCACTGCCCTGGACATTATGTTCAACTGAATCTGTGGGAATGCCTCTGCTTGTGCGGGCACGGACTCGACTTCGACAGAGTCAGCTGCGGCCTGTTCGGCAGCAACGGGCTCAGCAGCAGCAGCAGGCTCCTCGGGGGCGGGCTCCTCGGTAGCAGGCTCAGAAGCTGATTCTACAGATGCCATCATGACAGAGGCCTGGTTCGCGGGTCTGTCTCGTCTCAGTAAACAAAAGTCTATTATTGATAACACCGCAAGATATAAATCGCAGGAACTACCTACTTGGCACAGTAAATCTTTCCAACAGAAGTCAGGTTCCCGTTGTTGGCCAACTTGTTCACAACTGCCACACCACCCATGCTGTTGTCGTGGGTGGCAGACCCAAACCAAGCATACTTCTCGACAAACGCCTTCCCGTCGAGGTACTTGAGAGCCTCACGCTCGAACTTCTCAACATCCTGCTGGCTCGGCACCTTGCCCCCGAATGTCGTGCAGGCGAACTCGTTCAGCCAGAGCGGCTTGTTGAACGTCTTGTGCATATCCTCGATGAACTGCTTGAGGTTGTTGACGTCCAGCCCGTACCAGTGAACCACAACGAAGTCGATCTGGGCGTCCCCACCGAGCTGCTTGAGGAAATCCTGCAGCCACTTCTTGCCGGCGGGAGAGTTGGTCATGGCTGGCGAGCCTAGCTTGAAGCCGTACTTCTTCTTGGCCGGCAGGACATGCTGCTTCCACAGCTGCACGGCCTGGCCGACAGACATGTTTGCCTGTCCGGGGTGGTCCGGCTCGTTGAAGCCGATGAAGTGGCTGACCTTTCCAAGACCGCCCAAGAACTACGAGCAGTGTTTAGCATTCATGGGTGGTAGTGAGGAAGATGAATGGATAATGTGGGATAATTACCTGGTCAATCTTGCCAGCTTCGGCAGCCGTGCGGACCTGAGGGACATAGGTAAGCCCAGCTGGAAACCCTTGGGGCTTCCACATCTCCCAGTTGAAGAGCCATGTGAGAGTGTGGTCCTTGACAGCGGCGTCGTAGGGCTTGAAAGCGCCCGCCTCATTGTCGTAAGGCCAGCCGAGACCGCGCTTGGAGGGTGCCATTGTATATTGTGAGAATAGAGAGGAGCTGTAAAGACTATGTAAGTTGCTATTGAAGTTGGTAATAGGTCCAGAGCTGTTGATTCTTATTGTGATGTCTAAATTCGCGTCTCGAGTTGTTCGGCAACCTGGGAGCAGTCTTTTATATCAATGCCTTTCGCCTCCCAACGACTACTGTCTCAACCTGGGAGCTCGTCAACTTCCCAATTCAAACACATCCAAACCATCAGCAGCATAAGCTGGCTCATGTGATAATCCTTCGAGATTGAGATGGCTGCCTTGTTGCGAAAATTATGTATTCAAGCCACCTATTCTAAGAGCAGAAGGGCTGATAGCCGATCCTTCGTACACAACGAGGCTCAGGCAAGCTTGCCTGTCATGAGGTCTCAAATTGGTTGGGTTGAGTGGCCATCTCACAGTTCCGTGGTTACAACTGGTCAGCTGGCGCAGCATAACAAGGCTGGTGTATAGGGCTGGGTCTGATGTAAGCTAGGTAGGTGGACAACATATTCTGACCCCAAAGTGACCGCTACAGACCGAATAAGCAAATGGTTGTCAGACGCTACGCCAGCCGCTTTCCGAGTTCATGCTGTCATCTGAGCCGACCCTGACCTACAGTTGCATTCTCCTAGTCAGGACAAGGGCTTATAAATATTGCTGAGTAAAATGGGGGCTGCAAGATTCGCGGTCGCTCAGCACGGGTGTATAGGCGTATTCTCTAGTTTGTGAAGCACAAAATCCCCTTTGCCACAGTCTGCGGCGAAAGGATTGGCAACGTGACTATGCTTCCCCCTCGTGATCCTTAGGCACCGAGGTAAGCTCTCTCGAATTCTATGGTCTTCAATTTAGTCTAGGGGCCGGAACAGAGGCGAGAGTGCAAGGTAGGACATATGTGTCATTTGACTTCGAAGAAAAGGTTATAAAGGACACAAGCCCCAGCAGCCTTGCTTGCATGGAATGGAAATCACTATAGATCATTCCACAGGCTTTATCACTCTCAACTGTCTGTTTCGAACTTCTACATCAATACTCACTTTGATTTCAACCGTTCCATACGCATTGCATCAAGTTCAACTTCCATTACTTTCTGCCCATCATGCCTACCATCACTGTCAAGAACAACTCTTCCCACTCCCAGACTTTCCTGGTTCATGGCTTCCAGGGCGGCAACAACCCGGGCACTATAACCGTGAATGGCAACGGTGGCACCGGGACTGTCAAGAGCCCAGACCGCAAGCAGGTCTCTGGGGCCATCATCGCCACCCACGGAGGCCACGAGGGTGAGCAGGCCGAGGTCACCTTCAACGGCTTCCCGGAGGGCAATAACCAATACTACGACATCAGTTACATTGTGGGCGGCGGCGGCAATCTGACCATCGAGCAGAAGGGGGCTCCCAACACGCGCAAGGGCGACGCCACCTTCATGCAGGACTGCAACGCGGCGTGGCAGAAGCTGCCGGCGGACAAGAAGAAGGCGCTTCAGCGCTTTGTGCACCTTGATTCCAAGGGCAAGGTCTCCCGCATCGACGCCCCCAAGAACGACCCGGGGCTCGAGGACTGGGTGAGGACCTTTGCACATGGGGTTTACGTCGGAGTTGGGGCTTGGAAGGATGACAAGGGGAACGAGGAGGACAACAAGCAAAGCAGCGCGACCCCTGGGGGTAACAAGGACTTGCTGGTTGTTTTCACTGATAACAATGACAACTGAAGTGGGTTTGTCAATGGGTATTGGTTATCCTTTACACCTTAGATGTAATTGTTCACTGGAGGAAAAGGAGTAATAGTTGATATAAGTCTGTCCTTACCAAGTATGCACTTAGTTTTGATATGATTCTAAATAGACTCGCTCCCACAGAACTTTTCTCTGTGGCTTTGATGTAAATGGACATCAACTTTAGAACAGCCCTGCCTTGAAAGGAGTTTCTTCGCCCGAAGATTTCTGTGCGAGTTGCTTGACGGGTTTGACGGGTTCCAGCAGCAAGCTCACTGCACTATGCCAGTCAGAATGGCTGAGGCAGTGCGTGGAGACGTGCCCAAGACTGTGGCTTGTGACTCATGGTCAAAGCACTCACCAGGGATTCCAATCTTCCAATAAGAAAATTATCTGATACAATAGTTGGTTTGGGTCTTTGCGGCAATGGCGACGTTGCTCAGGGGAGGGGGTGGTTGTCTCGGGAAAGAAACCCCAACCCGCTCTCACAATAGTTCCGCAGGTGCAGCGGACCTGCAGTTGGTGGAGGATCACCAAGCCTTTGACTGCAGGTGTCCTGGTTTACGTACCCACCCAAAGAGATCTCCATTCCTCATGATGTGCTCAGTTCCAACCGGCTATGTGCATAATGCACCCTGTTTGCTCGTTTGCACCTCATTCACTTAACTTCTGGACTTTCTGGGGCCTGGACTACTATCACACCTACTTCGGCACCTTCCAACACAAAAATAGACCGGGCGGACCTCAGGATGCTACAGTCGGCACGAACCCCCAGCATTCCACCATATACGACCGCTTCGAAGTGTTCTGAGCTGCCCGCTGCCTCTGTTCCGAAGTTTCCGGCTGAGCGCTGCCGGCCGAGCAGTCCTCATCAGAGCTCCTAGCTTGTCTTTGTTCTCTGCTACCTCGGTCGACCAGCCCACAGGCTTCTTGCGAGCCGGCCGAGGAACGACTCCAGCTTGGGTTGTGGTCAAGTCCACAGGATCTCATGGGGTCCTCTCCCATCACCTACTCCGACTCTTACCATCGGCATGATGTCAGGATACGCATCGGGGACCGCTTCACCTCGACATGCCTACAGAGCTCTCGACAACGTGCCGACACGGCGCGCCACGGACAGGTCGTTGGGCGGAGCGGGACTCCCAGCAATGACAGATGATTATGATGGACCGCAGGCTTCACACCAGAGGGACACATCATGCTCGCCAACTCCTTCGGAGATCGACGCTCTGGAAGAGTCGTTCTGTGACCTTGGACTAGAGCCCAGTCAAGCCGAAGTGGACTCCTCCCAGGGCAGTGCCAGTGATACACAGACTAGCACAACCATGGCATCGCTGTCCTCGAGGACCTATTCCACCGTTTCCAGCCACCTAGACTTACTGCAGCCTCTGTCAGATCTGCCATGTGACTCAAGGGGCAATAAAGTCATGCCCTTGGGTGATCGCCTCCGCCTGGTCTGGCGTAGGTGACCCATATCACTCTCCAGTCATGTCTTGTTCTGATCAACTTGGCAGCTAAGGTACCTCGCACGATGCTCAGTTCGCCATACGTCGTGATCTGGGAGGTAACTCGGGTCGCCCTGTACTGTGATGTTGATGTGGCCTCTCTCGACTTGCAATACGACCAGTGTCTAATGGATCTGGACACCCTGTGGCACACGCTCAGGAACCACCCCTCTTTCAAAGGGAAGAGCTTTCCGGCCAAATCAGACCCCATTGCTTGGCGCGACGGGCTCTACAACAACTTCGAGTGCGAGGGCGATGCTCTCGTGATGCTGACCGCGACAATGCACCTCTCAAGGTCAAGACAGGGGCCAGCGATGCAATTGGAGCTACATCCACTCAAGCGCGAGCAGGGCTCCCGGCTACTTCGTCGGTTTGGTTCAGACAGATTTTTAGAGATCCGAATACCCTCCATTGACTCGTGGCCGGCCGGCGAGGAGGGGGCAGAGGCTCTTGTTGGTCGCTGGCTTGCAAATGAGTCTCACCCATTTATGGACCGCCATTGGTCATCATTCTTTATCAGAGAAAGGAGCGAAAAGTCTGAAATGAAGGACACCAAGCATGGCCAAGATCCCAAAATCATTTTCAATGAAAGGGTTCTGTTCTTTGCAGAACGCGGACGAGGCTTGCCGACTAGACCATCAATATCATCCCGATCGAGAACCATGAGCCCCCCAGCCCGGTCGGCTTGCTCACGAAAAGACATGCTAGATTGGCTTCTGAATTTCAACGAAAATTGCGACAAGTCATACCTGAAGCTTTTCTCTCGTATTGCGCTTGGTCAGTTCTATCTGTCATTTGACCTCGAGTTTTATTAACGGCCCACCGTCAGGTTTGAGCAGAACGAATCCTACAATGGTATTGGAAAAATCCCAGATACGTGAAAGATCCAAGGATATCTCGTCTCCGGATGGTGAAGTGATGAATGATGGTGTTGGGAGGATCTCGCCGAGTCTGATGAGGAAGGTACGAGACGTTCTTGGCTTGCATGCCATCCCGTCTGCGATCCAGGGTCGTTTGGGCAGTGGAAAGGGAATGTGGATGACTGACACCACCAATCTGGAACGTGGAGACTGGATTGAGACGTTCCCGTCACAGAGGAAATGGAACTGCGACATGTCTCCAGAGGCTCACAGGACTCTGGAGATACGCTCCTATTCCATGAATCTGATTCCCGCCAGCCTCAATAAGCAATTTCTGCCAATATTGGAAGATAGAGCCAGGGATGTTACTGCGCTGCGCCAGACTTTTGTCGACAATCTGACTACGAGATCAGAGGAGGAGACGGAGTCTCTGAAAGAAGCTCTCCAACATCCTGAGCTCTTCAGAAAATGGGTTCGAGGGCTCAACCCGCGGGATTCCTTCCGGATTTCGTCACAGGGGATGCCCTTCCTGGCCGGCCTCCCCGAAAGCACAGAAGATATTATGAGCTTCCTAGTCGACGGGGGTTTCCAGCCAATGCAACTCAAGTTCCTACAGGACGTCGTCTTCCAAGCGCAAAAGCGCAGGGGCGATGATATGAAAGACGAACTTCATATCAAGATCCCCAAGTCGACATACGCCTATATGCTTGTCGATTTCCAAGGAATCTTGAAGCCAAACGAGGTTCACCTGTGCTTTTCTTCAAAATTCGACGACGGCACAGATGAGCTTTCGGACCTTGATGGCATGGATGTCCTCGTCGGTCGATGTCCGGCTCACCTTCCCAGCGACATCCAGAAAGTCAGGGCGATCTTCAAGCCAGAACTGCGACACATCCGTGATGTGATTGTATTCTCCTCCAAGGGTGACATACCTTTGGCTGCAAAGCTTTCGGGCGGTGACTATGACGGCGACAAGGCCTGGGTGTGCTGGCTTCCCGAGCTCGTGGCAAACTTCAAGAACGCGGAGGTGCCTGCAAAGCCAGATTTCTCACCGTATATAGAGAAAGACACGGGCACCCTGGGCGATTTGCGCAAGCTCCATGGGGAGCCCGGCTACATTGACGCTATGGTGACGAGAGCAATTTGCTTCAACCTCAGGCCGAAATTCCTCGGCCCTTGTACTTCCTTCAAAGAAAAGCTGTCCTATCACCTGAACAGCCTGAGCGACGAGCGTGTCATCAAGCTCAGCTGGCTTTTGAGTGAGCTCGCCGATCAGCCGAAGCAGGGCATCCTGTTCGGGCGGGACGAATGGAAGCGCTTCCGAGACGATGTCGTAGGAACGCGGCGACACTTGTCAACACCGCTCTACAAAGCCAGCAACGCCTCCAGATCCATTGGTCCCGGGGCGAATCATATTATTGACTTTCTCTCCTTCACTGCTAAGAGCGTTGTTGATGCTGTGCTGGAAGATTTGCACAAATTTATGTTGCAGAGCAACGCCAGCACCACCGATGAGGACATCGTGGGCTACTGGGACCACTTTTCAAAAATGTGCGAGCAGCAAAAGCCCAAGTGGTTTGCCGCCCTGCGCCAGAACCTGAGGTCTGACCTGGAAGCATGTCGAAGGGAATGGAGCAGGTTGGCGACCCTAAACGACTACCGCGCGTCCGTCGGGCAGGTGTATAGAGTGTGGAGCGACATTAAGCCACGGGTCCAAGCACAGGTAGCCGGAACCCCCAACGCGGCGTGCTTCCTGCTTCAAGAAGACCTCGTCCACCCAGAGCTCAGCCAGTGGGAGCTGGTCAAGGCGAGCCTCGCCTTCAAGCTGTACTCGGGCCAGGGCCGCTTCGTGTGGCAGTTGGCAGGCCGGCAGCTGCAGGCCATCAAGGCTCTCTCCACCAGGTCCAGGGGCCTTGGGAACGCACCGATCGTTGTGGTCCCGAACATGTATGCGGCGCTGAAGCCGGACAATACACATATCAAGCGGCTCATGGCTTCTGAGGAGGAGGGGGAGGACGGCGTCTGCAGCAGCGATGATGTTGCTGCGGCTTCTTCCTGCGAGAGTTCATGGGTTTCGCGGAAACAACTGGGGTTATCTACATAGAAAGCATGCAGGTTTAGTCGTTAATTCCGACACCACGCAATGGAGAACTGCGTCAGCGGCATAATGTCTCGTGGTCTGGCTCGACGAGACACGCGGTTGGGCGGAGGTCTTCGGCCGAGGTGGAGTCATGTCGGAGCTCCGGCTCCGGGTTTGTGTTATGTGCATCCCTCTGGGTTGTGGTTGGAGCCGAACTTGCATGGGCTGGCATTTATACAAGGCAGTTAGACCTGAACTGCGTAGATGTTTTACAGTTCCTTGGCCGGCTGCCCAGCGGCCCAGCCGTTGAGTCTCGTGTCCCCTTAGTCACATCAGATCAGTCGGGTTGGGTCTGGGTCAGCATGGCGCCATCTCGCCGTCACCGTCGCTCATCACATGGCACGGCGGGCGTTATCATCTTGCCGCGATAAGCAGGGGCGGGGGGGGATGGGCGGTGGGACTTGTTTGTGCTCCCCATCAAACAATAACACACGAGTGCTGGCATCCCAAACCAAACCAGACGTGCTCTGCTGTTGCATACAGTAGTTTACATGTTTGTGTCGTGATGTGATAGGCCTGCAGCGAGCTGTGGTGACGCATCAGGCGCAGAGGAGAGACAGGATGAGGGCATGGCTTGGGCAGGTCACTGTGGGGCTCTGCTAAGCTTTAGGTAGTGGTTGCATCCAGCCCCTCATTGTGCGCCCGGTCCGTGACTTCATCACCACACCCACGCTCTGCCGTGGAAGGCCTGTCCGGATGATCAGCCGCCTTACTCTGCACTGACTTCCGACCTCGCCGATGTAGTTTCCAGTCTCCAGTCTCCAGTCTCCCACCAAACCTACAAACCAGGCCTGCTCGGGTGCCTCTTGCAATGTACATGACCTGAAACTGCCTCTGATAACCCTCCATCTGCCATGAACAGACCATCGTCGGTCGACTCCTCGACTCCACACCGATCCAGTGTCCCGTATTCTGTGTCGAATCTCCTCCCTTCGGCTCTAGAATAGGCACATCCTCGGAAGAGAACCACACTTTGTGCGGTACTGTTCGATGCGGTACTGTATCACCCACTGTGAACCAGCCCACTTCGAACAAGGGACACAGCAAGCGCGCCCCCCACAATGAACGTCTTCCGCAGCAGTAACAGCAGCAGCACTCAGAGCCCAAAGGGCGATACGGGCCCTCCGTTTGCAACCTACCTCCTTCCAAGCCTCAAGATCCCCTTCTTCAGGCGCCGACAGAGCTCGGCCACCGTCTCCTCCGTGGCGGCCAGCAATGATATCCCCTCGCTGAGCAGCTCGCCCACCTCGGCCAACTCCATAGACGACCTCCCCTACTCCCCTACCACAAGTATCCCCGGCGTCGAGATCTACTCCTTCCACCTCGACGACGACAAACCATCGCCCAAAGCACCCCAGCAACTGCCGCCCCGGACCCGCCGTAACTCAGACCGCGGCCGCCTGTCCCGAACCCTCCCGGACGTCCTGCGCTGCACCACCTGCGGCACAGACGTCGCCTACGGGCTGCAGGTCGTCTCAAAGGGCTTCACGGGCCGGCACGGCCGCGCCCTGCTCGTCTCGCCGCCCCTGCCGTCCTCGACCCCGTCCTGCCCCGGGCCGCCCCTCAGCTCCCCCGCCGCAAACCCGACGTCGTCGCAGCAGCAGCAGCAGCAGCACCCCAACCCCAGCTCGTACAGCTCTCTCGCGCGGGACGGGGCGAACCTCGTCAACGTCTGCGTCGGCTCCCCCGAGAAGCGAAGCCTCGTCACGGGGATGCACGTCGTGGCCGACATCACGTGCGCGACGTGCGGCGTCAAGATCGGCTGGAAGTACGTCGACGCCAGGGAGCAGGCCCAGAAGTACAAGGTTGGCAAGTTCATCCTCGAGACCGAGAGGGTCGCGCTGCACCGCACATGGGAGGACGCCACCGAGCAGGGTGCTGCCAGGGTGGCCCCGCACTTTTACTCGTCCTCCGCGCCGGCTGAGTCCTTCGGCGGTGCTGGGGGCAGAAGGGCATCCGGGCTTGGGGGAGCCAGGCGCAAGGTGAGCTGTAGTTCTGAGGAGACTGGTGTGGCTGATGGTGGTGACCTCGATGAGGAGGTGGAAGAGGACGGCAGTGACGCGCAGAGCGACGGCGAGGTCATGTTCGACTCGGAGGATGAGGATGAGTGTGAGGACATCTTTGCTGGTACCTGGGATGCTGCCACAGTTGCGCGGCGACGGGGGTCCAGGGTCAGTGGTGGTTATACCAGCGCTACCAAGAGGGCTGGCGGCCGTCGCTAGTTGGTGGTGTGAGGTTCACTGTGTGTTGGCAGGAGAGCTACTGCGTTTTTCCCATGACGGAGGCTTGTTTACTACTAATTTTAGAAGTGGCTATGGTGGGACATCATGGGGAGTTTGGGTTTGATTTCTATACCATGATACCAGCATAATACCACAGGGAGGGAGATACGCCATTGTCCTGTCGGCTTTGCCGGACAGATAGACACCCCCAATAATGAGACTGCTTTATATGAACCTCGTATTCCCTAGCTTTTCACTTGCACTACATTGTGTTCATTATGGACTCTTTGGAGCTCAAGAGGCATTCCAAGTCTCCAAATTTGAAGTAACTCTCCTAATACCTTGGCGCTTGCGACGACTTACTCTAGTTCTAGCCGGCCTCCTTCGAACCCCATTATCCATCTGATATTGTCTCCTTGCTGGCGATTGTCTCTTTGGTAGGAACGACTCAAATGTCCATTCGAAACCAGCCAATCCACAGCCCCTACCGTTCAGCCAGTTCCTCGCAATGTTCGTGTCTAACCTGCGGTCTCGTGGTATACGTCTACTCATGCTTGTTTAAACACCCTCCTAACAGCTCCAGTGATAATTGGGCTTATCTTGGACAAAAGAGGATTCCAAGTTGCCTGGATTTGTCTCCATCGTTTCCATGGCACAAAGCGCCCCGCGGTGCCGATGGCCGTCTCATGATCGAGACCAATCTCGTCTATCCATCTCAGGATATCGCACAATGGGATACTCGCCGGCAGCGCCCCGGTCACGGTTCCCATCACCAGCCGTAAGATGTCGTATGCGCGCTCGCGCTCGCTAAGCGCGATCCGTGGCCTCTGATCCCGTTCTGCGCCGGCGGCGCGACCGGCAATCCTACATTTCTCGCCAACGCGTGGTTCCTCTGGGCCGTGCTGGATATCAGTCCTCTGGGCTGGTCTTATCGACTCAGTGTTGAGAATGACATGCGCAGTAAACAATATGGATGCATGACTATGCGAATCTTGGACTGCCCAAGTCGATAGCCTGCAATACTGAGCAACGCTCATTAAAGGCACCCGATGCTTTATGAATTATTAAACTACCTGAATGTAGTGGTATCGTCTCGCTTCAATATTTCGCTATTACCACTGCAGCGAAAAGACTGGTAGAACTGTGGGAAACGACGTCGAATCCCACTACAGCTCCTCTGCGTGTTCGCTCTCGGCCGTCTTGTCCTTTCCATTAGCGAAGGGCCGGGCGGTGTTTTCCTTGTAGGACAAGCCCTGTCTGTCACCCTCGTAGCCACTGTTTGACGGTGGAGTTAGCATGGGGCCAGGTAGAAAACGGATGGCTGACGTACAAGAGGAGATCCATCTGGTCGATGGAGACACCCTTGGTCTCAGGCAGGAAGAAGAAGGCCCAGGCCACAGCGATCAGCAACCAGGTGCCGAAGAAGAACCAGGTACCGTAGCCCATGGACGTGAAAATATAAGGTAGTGATTTCGTGATTATGAATTGAGTAAGCCTGGCCACTTTGATGTTAGACCTTTTACTTGGCGGTGCGAAGGTTGAAGCAAGATACTGACCAGTTGCAGCAAGCAGTCCAGGTTCCAGTGATAGTACGCAGCGCGCCAGGGAAGATCTCAGCCGAGACAATCCATGGAATACCATTAAGGCCGAAAGACCAGCTGTGTATATAGCTGTCAGCTTTGGACGCGTATGGTGTTTTCAAGAGCGTGAGATACGCTACTTACAATACGGAGTATATCATGATGAGTGCTGTCGCGGCTTGGCCACCGGCGGCCGTCGACGGGGACAATGCTTTTCCGGCTTTGATTATATCTGCTGGGTGACCAATCTTGACGTATGCGCCAATAAACCAGAGGCACATAGAGCAGCCGAGCGACGAGATAATCGTGGGGCCGCGGCGACCCCACAAATCAATCAGGAAGATATAAAAGATAATAGAGGCAATGGCTAGACCAGCTAATCAGTCACACAGGCCTAGAATCAAGTAGGGATGACGAGCTTCGAACCTTTTACCAGGCCGTAGATACCGGTATACAACGTGACGTCTGTGATTCCCAGGGAGCCGAACAGGGTTGGTGAATAGTAGTTGATAGCTTCACAAGACCGAACAGATTAGTCAACGGCAGCCTTGGTATCCGGGGGGGTTGAGTATTATAGCAGGTCCATACCTCCAGCTCCACCAAAGTTCTGCAGAGCAAAGCCGCAGAAGATGAGCAATACACGATTTCTCATGCCCTTCCTGCTTAGCTCGCTCAGAGCTCCGCGGAAGAATGCCCAGGCACCGTTGCCATACTTGCCGGCGACAGCGGCCTCTTCGGCAAGCCTGTCCCGCATCATTTGCACCTCTTCTTGTATGTCTGAGTAAGGTTAGCAAGCGTCCATCGCCGCTGCAGACAACAATGGCACGTACACTGGTGCTCGGGGGCGAGCTGACGGAGGTACTGCAGGTTCTTGAAGACCTGCTCCTCCTTGTCATTCCGCATGAGCCATAGGGGGCTCTCGTGAATGAACAAGCCACCGCCCAACAAGAGTCCGGCCGGTATCAGCTGAACGGCCATTGGGATCCGCCAGCTTTCTGCGGTGGAGGAGTCCATATTCTTTGTGATTCCATAGTTGATCCAGAAACCTAGGACGGAACCGACTTGGTAGACAATTTCGAACAGACCGGTGAGGATACCACGAATAGACGGGACGGACAACTCTGCGATGTAACTCGGGACTGTGGCCGTTATAATGCCGCACCCAATCCCCGTGAGAACGCGACCAGCATCTACTCTGTGTCAGCGACCGGCTCTTTGGCTGGTGTTTGGGGGCGGGGAGAAACCGCGAAGGGAGAGTACAAGATGTAGTCCACGGCAGATCAATTGAACTTTGAGCGCTGGTCACCTGTGTGATAGACAATGTAGAAGGGGTCCCAAACTCACAGATATATGAAAGCTGGCTAGTGGCAGCAGTCATTAGAACCGCGCCCACGACGAAAATAACGGAGCTAACTTCCAGCGCCCATTTTCGTCCCACGCGTTCTGTGATCAAGAAACAGAATATGGCACCAAAGAACGCTCCAGCTTGGAATGCCGAAGTGATGTTGCTAGAGATGCTGTTCGCTACCTCACCCGTGATGCCAAAGTCTCTCTTGAAGCTGTCTCTCGCGATTGTCGTTCCGATGAAGGCTGAGTCGTAGCCAAACCTGTCATGATTGACTGTGAGAAAATGCTCACAAAGGGGGGAGTGCAACTGGAGGTGACATACAGCAATGAACCAAACGAAATAACCGATGCTTCGAGATACAGCCGCCAATTGTACACCTCCTTGGGCGTTGGCCGATCCTCGACTGCGCGAAAGCCTCCCATGACTAGTTACTCGTAGGGTTGGCACTCTGGGTTTCGGGGCCTTCGCTGGGTCTCTCGATCTCCGTACGACGACAAGGGTACGGAAAGCAGGAGTGGTGAAGAGACGGCGGGCACAAACCTTTTAGTATCACCAGATCGAGGGTGCCCCACGCTCGGGTCCAGTCCCGGGAGACTGGAAGACGTTGTGGCCAGAAGCCAGGGGGTTTAGTCACGTTCAATGGACGCAACTCGTTACGAAGCCTCTGAATTCTCAGTCGAGATGCAACCCTTGACTGCAGGGTACAGATGGGCACGCGGGCCTAATTTCCATGCCCGTTCCTGATCCAGCATCCATGCAATCCCCGTTCATGCCTCGTCATGAGTTCTATTCAGCTCACTCTTAACCCGACTCCACGCTCTGTCGCAGGAAGAGGCTTCTGCCGAAGTGGATCATTGAACATTGAACTTGTACATCTCCTTGATCCTGGGGTCCGGGGGAGGATTGCCCTCAACCCATGGGGAACGCCGGACGCGACGAACCTGGGGACGCCCGGCCCACAGCTTGCTCTACCTCGCAAAAGCCGACGCGACATGCGAGCCGACGCGACCAGCACCCATGATTGGCTCAGAGCATGGACACCAGGCCCTCACTCACAAACTGTACCGCATCAATCAAGGGTTTGCCTGCCTCGGTCGAGTGACGCGCATTTCCACAGCGCATCAGCCTCTCCTGTGCTTCGAATAGGCCTTGCTCTCGGCGGCGTCAGACCCGGGATCGAGAGAGGGCTAAGGATCTAGAACGCGGCTCTGGGCTGTCAGAATGTCCTGTCCTCATCGGGCTTTCCGCCGCACCATGCGTCGTCCCGACGAGATGTGGGACTGTGGAGACGCAGGGCGAGGGTTTCCTCGACACCACATGGATCGACTGACGTTTCCGCGAGAGATTCCCGCATCTGACCCGTAAAATGCGGTTTTGTAGCACGATGTCAGTCGGATGGCGAAGTCGTGAGTCGGATGTGGACCTGACGGCAACGACTGCTACCCAGCATCTCAAGGGGAGAAGTATCAGTCTTATTCAAAACTCTCGTAGTGCGCCTACCTTCCCACGGCTTCATATCCAAACCACTTGCCTTTGTGATTGTGTCCCTGTGTCTTTGCCATCTTGTATACATCACCTTCCTCCTTAGAACATGGGATCAACAGCTACACGATCATTCCCTCCGGGGATTCATGCCCCGAGTCTGACATGGTTCAAGAATGATGCCAACCAGGAGCTCGACTGGGATTTGCAGAAGAAGCACATCGAGTTCTTGATAAGCTCTGGGCTTGATGGAGGTATGTGCCCAATATCTTAGTCTTCATTCAGCTACTGACGTGAGCTCTTCCCGTAGTCGTGATAGCAGGGACCAACGGCGAGTCCGTCGTCCTCACCCAAGAAGAGAAGGCTCGGCTCGTGAAGCTGACCCGCGAGGTGGCCACGTCCCTCGGCCGCGCAGATCTGCCCATCACCCTGGGCACGTCCGGCCAGTCGACGCGCGAGGTCATCGCCGAGACACGCCGCGCCAAGGAGGCGGGAGCGGATTTCGTCCTCGTCCTCGTGCCCAGCTATTTTCATTTCGCCATGAACGAGGAGGCGATCGTGGGCTTCTTCGAGGAGCTGGCAGATGCCAGCCCCGTGCCCGTGCTCATCTACAACTTCCCGGGCGTCGTCGCCGGCCTGGACGTGAACTCAGACATGCTCGAGCGCCTCGGCCGCCACCCCAACATCGTGGGCGTGAAGCTCACCTGCGGCGGCATCGCAAAGGTCGCCCGCGTCAGGGCAACCTACGAGCCCTCCGAGTTCTGCGCCCTTGCCGGCCAGAGCGACTGGCTGGTCCCGGCTCTGTCCGTGGGCAGCACGGGTGTGATCACGGGAGTTGCGAACCTGTACCCCAAGGTGTGCACAAATATCTACGACCTCTTCAAGGCAGGGAAGGTGAAGGAGGCGGAGGCAGCCCAAATTGAGCTGGCCAAGATGGAGTGGGGCTTTGGCAAGGGCGGCATCAACGGGACAAAGTGGGTGGTGGCCAAGATCCTGGGCTATCCAGCGGATAGCTGGCACTGCAGGAAGCCATATCCCAGGTTCGAGGATGAGAAGAAGCAGAAGTGGATATCAGGAGTGGTAGAGCCTCTTGCTCAGACAGAAAAGGCGATCAAAGTACGCAGTTTCTAGTTGGTGTTTTTAGAGCCGTCACCAGAGACAAATAAGACAATTATCTGCCACTTGATCAACAAAACCGACTTCTAAGTACCTTCAGTTTATTGAAAATTTGACATATCTGTCTTGTGTCGATTGTATTAGTTGGACAAATCCGGACTGCATTACTTCTGTACCTTTCTATTGCGATGGGTAGTTGTGGTTGAATGAAAGACATGAAATGCAGCAAAGACAGGACAGTCTCGAACACTATAATCCGGCAGACCGCCATTCCTAGGACAGCATACTCAGCAAGCTCAAAATAAAAACAAGTTCGGGCAAGGAGACACCAAAAACAAGACCATAATCATCAGACTCAAGACGTCCCAGGAATTGCCTATACAAGTCACTCAGTCTCTCTCAGTCACCAAGTATCCATGGATTGCCACCCGCATCCACCGCAACGGCAGTGAGCCACAGGAGAGAAATCGTAATGAAACGCAGGTTGTCTAGCGTTTTTCAGTTTTGGTTTTATTTTGTTAACACTAGGGCAAGTAATTAAGCAAAAGCAGATCTTTGTGACTGATGTGAGAATAAGTGATTCTTAGGACCGTCTGTCTCAGAAAAATAGGCATCACGAAAACGAGAGTCCCCTCTGATACTTGTAAAGGCCACATTGATCGGAAGGATCAACAAGCATACTGATCTTATTGAGGCCACCTTTCACTCTGTTTTCCAACTCGTCATCTCAATGTTGAATTCGTTTCAGCTTTACACCTACTGGCGCTGCCATATATAGAGAGGGTTTTGTTTCAAATTAGGGGACACAGATAGTTACTAGTCTGTTCAGGTGCTCTAGCTACATGCATTGCACCCCCCACTAGCATGTCTTTACTGTTCGTGTTTGCCAGCCACACAGCCTTGTCCTTCAATCTCAAGGTAAACACTACCGCTAGTAGCCCGTATTTCAAGCCTCACACCACCTCCGTCTCTGTCCTCACACTCTGATGACACAAAATAATGTTGTAGGGGCCGCTTGAGGAAGGAAATATTCGCATGCGCGCTGAATGTCTTCTTGATAAAGGCGTCTTGGCCGTGTGGATCGATCGTCTTGACTGCAGATGCGTTGACTAACGCCGTTTCGCCGTGCCAATTGCAGCCGGGGAATGTAATCTTAGGTACAATGATATTGAGTCACACTGCAGCATTATCTATCGCAGAAACATCGAATCAAAAGAGTCAAATTGTTACGCCCTGGTTTGGACAACCAGATTGAGGGAGGTCGCTACCTATCTTCCGCATGTGACTCCGGCTGCAACCTAGCACTGCCAATGGTCACTGCATGTACCAAAGTGGGACACACTCCGCGCTCACAGTTGACAAGTCAATCTTACCTGGATGAAGAGGGCTCTTATGCACCGTGTTCTCATCAATGCGGAGATTCTCCTCTTGAATCACCTGATTGCACATAGACAGCCTCGGCAGTTGGAAAGAGGGCCAAAGATGCAGCCATTTTCGCGGATTCTTTTCTTTTTAATCACAGTCAAAGGTCTTCCCATCGGCGCAAATTTTACGCCGGGAACCATACTCTGGTGACTTCTTCGCGTAGCTTGATCAGACGTCATGGGTGTAAACTCAGACACGCCAACTGCAAATGGCTCCGGCCTGCATCCTGACAAAATCGACGTCCAGGCACTTTCCAGCAAGTATCTAGAAGAGAAAGAGAGACGAGAGCGGGTGGATGGTCTTGCCCAGAATCAGGAGCTTGAGGAGTCTGAGTACTTTTCATCGCTTGCAGATGACCCGTTCGTTGACCACGATGCTTTGAACGCTCAGCAACAAGCGTTGGAGGATGGTCAGCAAGTGCAGGTCATCATTCTTGGTGCCGGCTTCGGCGGGATTCTCTTCGCCGCTCGTCTAGTCGAGGCAGGCGTGAAGCCCGAGGATATCCGGCTCGTCGACGTTGCCGGAGGCTTCGGGGGCACCTGGTACTGGTAGGCCTAACCTCGTCCTCTTTCCCGAGTGCAAGAGCGCTGACATGATTCTCGGTAGGAATCGGTACCCGGGAGTAATGTGCGACACCGAGGCTTCAGTTTACCTGCCTCTGCTAGAAGAAATTGGCTACATGCCGAAGCACAGGTATTCGTACGGGGAGGAGATCAGAGGTCATTGCGAGCGAATAGCGACGCACTTTAGTTTCGCCGATAAAGGAATGTTCCGAACGGCGATCACAAGAGCTGAGTGGAATGATGAGACCCGGCGCTGGTCTTTCAACATGGAGCAGAATCGCGGGCCAGGGAATGAGAAAGTCAACTTGACAGCCTCTGCTCAATTCTTCTGCCTTTGCAATGGCGTTCTCAACCACCCGAAGGTTCCAAAAGTCCCAGGTCTCGAATCTTTCAAGGGCCAAATGTTCCACGCTGCCCGTTGGAACTACAACATTACTGGAGGCTCGCCAGGCGACCAACGAATGACAGAGCTTCAGGGGAAGAAGGTCGGCATCCTGGGGACCGGCCCAACAGCAATCCAAGCTATACCAAAGCTCGCTGAAGCCTCGAAAGAGCTCTACGTTTTCCAGCGAACACCAGCTTCTGTCGGCTATCGGGGCCAACAACCAACCGACCAGGTTGAATGGAGGACACAGATCACATCCAAGCCAGGCTGGCAGGTGGAAAGGGCAACGAACTGGGAGCTGCTCTCTCAAGGAGACCCAGCCGACGAGCGATACATGACCGACGGGTGGACGAAGCTGAAAACTTTCGCAGCCTTTGTGGGCAAGTCAGACGCGCCCGTGATGACGAAAGATCGTGTTCAGACGCACATTAACGACTACATGGAGAAAGACGCGCCGTTCCAGGAGCGCATCCGCCGCCGTGTGGACGAGGTAGTGCGCGACCGCCAGACCGCGGAGGCCCTGAAACCTTGGTACCCTTCCTGGTGCAAGCGTCCTGGCTTCCACGACGATTACCTCGAGACGTTCAACCGCCCAAATGTCCACCTCGTGGACATAGCTGACACAAAGGGCATCACTGGCGCTTCCCCCACGGGCCTGATAGCAGGCGATCAAGAGGTCGAGCTCGACGTGCTGGTTTTCAGCACAGGCTTTAGGCCTATCGTCAATCTTCAAGATCCGGACCCGGGGTGGAGATCTAACACAATCATCGTCGGTATGTATGGGCAACCTCTGAGTTTGCGTGAATGTTCGCTGAATTGAGCAAATTGAAAGGCCGTGACTCAATCCCAATGGCAGATAAGTGGGCAGCCAAGGGAGCCGCTACAATGTTTGGCTCAATGACACACTCGTTTCCAAATATGTTTCTGAGTGGTATGTGCCAGCATGGTGTAAGCTCAAACAACACAGGCGGTCTTGACTCCCTCGCCCGCCATGCGGCTTACATTATCACCGAGGCTCTCAGAAGGGCTGGTGACGCCAGCCGACTGGTAGCTATTGAGCCCAGCGAGGAGGCAGAAGAGTCTTGGACAGCCGAGATTCTCAAGTACGATCTATTTGCTGCTCCTATTGCTGTATGTACACCGGGATTCTTCAATTGTGAGGGAGAGGCTCTGAAGCCTGTGTCAGAGGAAGAAGAATTGAAAAGGAGGCGGGCCGCGACCTACATGAGAGGGCTTCCCGCATTCCGGAAGGTCTTAGATGGCTGGAGATCTGAAGGGCAGATGGCAGGAATAGTTGTCAGGACCTGAAATATCTAGGTATGGTCGATGCTAGGTGATGTCTTATTGTGGATGTCTTGGAAATGGATTTCCTTGGTTTTGGTTCTCTAGTCGATGAGTTATGTGAGCTGGCGATATTTTTCATACAGCAGTACCCATCTTTTCCCTTGTGTCTGACTAAATAATTTCCATGAGTCTTAATCCCTATCTTCTGTTATGAGACGCTGAAAGGCCACCATCATTGGAACTTTCTTGTACATGGGCAACCATCAGAAGGAAGAGCCTAATCATGGAGGATGTCAGATATATGGATGCGCTAGCTCCGAAGTACAAGAAATGGTGAAGAACGATGCATATGTCGTTTCTTTGCTTTCTGACCACAGACATGTTGCAATTTTCAGCCCGACACCATTTTCTTGCCTTCCCTTCGCTCTGTTGCCCCCCTGGAATGCATGGATCTTTTTTATTCTACACCCAACTCAGGGAAAATTTTCAGGTCCTCCTTACTCCTTACTCCTGCACCATGATCTCACTCATCTCGCCCCTGGAGGTGCAAGTTTTGGAATGGTCGTAATATTCATTCAACCACACAGTCCACTCGAGGTTGACGTCGGACTCGTTTGGACCGAGGTAGGTCATGATTCCCGAGACAATGGGTAGTCTCTTCATCGCGTTGCCCTGGCCACGCAAATTATCTCTCTTTGTGATGGCCTCTAGGATGTTCTTGATATCGCTGGTTCCAATCCTAAAAATAATACGGTTCGTCAGTATTGGATTTCTCTGAGCTGGGAACCATAAGAAATCGAGACATCGATTCGAGACAGTAAAATTCAGTCCCATGATCTCTCCATCGCCATGTCCAAGACGTCTGACGGAGAAAAGCAGTCGTCCATGACTCCAGATATCGACATAGTCATTAAGATCAATAAATTTGGTGCCCCATTTGTAAACATAGAAGGTACCTTTTCTCTCTCCACATGGTTCGATTGCGGCTTCAGCCCATTGAAAGTCCCGGCCAGCCAGGGTGCATTCCTTTTGTTTAGGATATTCGTAGTAAATTTCGTCTTCGAGATCGCAAGTGTCGGTTTCTCTGGTGTCGTCGCCGTCCAGGGGGCGAAACTCTGCAAGCTTTCGCCGTCGAAGCGCCATGATATGAAGCAGGTATTTTTTGGTTGCACTGCGAGCTCCTGGACCTGTTTACCTGGATTCATTTTCAGGACTCTTTAGATATTTGTATGGTGTCAGGTTGATGCTCACCCAAATTTGGCGCTTGGAGTAAAACTAGAAGCGTTGACGTGGAAGAGACGACTGTGTCTGGCAAAATGTACGATTTTTGTTTTCAAAGTGAACTGTCGGCCAGGATCTAACTGCAGAAGAGCCAACAATTGCCCTTTTTATGTCCGTGTGAGCCGCTTATTCACTTGCGTCCCCCATTCGATGTCACGGTCGAACTCGTAGGAGTTCGTCCAGTCCTTGGCCTGGAGTCACTATGTGTTCCTGATAGTGTAGTCATAAGTAGAAAATTCATTCCGATGGGTTGACCACAACTTCAATTGAAGAATCAGGTGGAATGAAGCTGATTCATCAAGGAACTGTGCCCGCCTTGGCCCTACGACAAACGGGGCTGCGAGTATCACCGTTGTGGACAAGGTGCATCTTCCATTGATGGTGAATGCCCAGGGGGGCAGGAGAGGATGTGTGTAAGTGGAACTATTGAGAAGGATTGTGGTCCCTGTTGCCCGACAAGAAGGCATTGATATCCATTGATGGTTTGTGAAATCAGGCAGCACCACCGGGAGACACATCACATCACTGTTATGGGCAGCACCTAACATTGAGTAGAATGGATCCATGCAATGGACTGGTAATTCCGATCCATCTAAAATACGACACCCCTGCGCAAGTTCCATGGGAGAACTTCTAACATAGTACAGCTTGACCCACTAAAGGCCAGCTGCATGTTGAAACCATGGTCAACAATGTATAGCTTCATGGGCGTTGGATTCGAGTTCTTGATCTGCAACAACATAGGAGAGTCGCCTCGAACCAGGATGAGCAGAGCGGAAGGAACCAGTTCTGAAAGCCGTAAATCGTGTGATTAATATGAAGTATGAAGGCTACACATTATTAAAATTCTATCAACTCTTCCCTGGCAAGGTATCAGGGGAGTTCTCGTTCGTCACCCCACTCCACGCCGGCC
This sequence comes from Diaporthe sp. PMI_573, assembly GCA_021399435.1. Taxonomy (NCBI): domain Eukaryota; kingdom Fungi; phylum Ascomycota; class Sordariomycetes; order Diaporthales; family Diaporthaceae; genus Diaporthe; species Diaporthe sp. PMI_573. The sequence continues at coordinate 1,532,787 of JAJTUP010000002.1, read as the reverse complement.
TCGTGCGGCCGTCTGGAACAACAGGCTCTACCATCGCATCAGCCATCGCATCATCATAACTCGGCGGTGCGTCGTCATAAGCCGGCGGGGCCTCCGCGGAGGGATTTCCACCGGCGGTAGAAGCCCCGGCACCTTGTGCCTGCGTATGAGCTTGTGTGGGTGTCTGGCCAGGCCGGAGCTGCGGCGGGTAGAGCGGGTCGTGTGGCCGTTCCTGTCGCGGCGGGAGTGACGGCGCGGACTGGCTGGGCCGGGCGGGCGGTCTCTGCTGAGTTTGTTGTCTGCGGCCCTTCATGGCGGCCTCAGCTAGGCCTGGCGGTGGTTCGAGACCAGAATACACCTGGACTGAGCTGAAGTGTAGCGGCAGGAACATGGTTTGCGCGAGATTGTACGAGGCATCCTTTCCCTTGCCTTTGGACTTTCCCATTTTCATCACCGATGGCAGAGAAGAAAGCGAGGACGCCTCATCTGGGATGGCCGCCGTCGCTCCTGGTGGTCTGCCCCAGCTTATACCGAGTTTGAGTTCTAATGAGTATGTTCTCTTGAGATTGCAAGTGATAAAACCCGGCATGACGGTGTTGGGTAGGGGCGAGTTGTTCCACAAAACGTTGCTGACTTCTGTTTCAGTGCCGACAGCATCGCCGGGCCCCTTCTGGAGTGGAATTGCGAGGCCATGGCGAGTGGCGACCACCCAGCGTGTTGTCTCCGTGTTGACAAGGTCTTGACATCGGACAATGGTGGAGCCGACAAGGTCGATCTGGAATGATACCAAGTAGCATTCTGCACTGGTTTCCACGAGCTTTTTGGCGAGAAGACGGAGCGGGATGGGTTTATTACAGGTGAGAATCGCAGGATGTGGTAGTCGTGCAGAGATCTCAATTGATGGAGGCTGTTCCGGGCTGAAAGAGGACGAGCCATTTGTTCCAAGGCCATTCGAACTTTGCTTGCGGCTGAACACGGATTGCCTCTTCTGTTGTGGTTGTGACTGTGATTTGCCATTACTCCCAGGGCTCTTGGGAGTAAATGTGAATGGGCGTCGAGCATACCCCTCCTGATTCGTAGTTGGCGGGCGTGGTGGCTCGATAGGCATAAATTTGAAGCCGAGCTGGTGCCTGATGTTCTCCCGGAAAAGACCTGGCCGTTGGATTGTCACCTTGACATAATACCTGATCTCTGCCTCCCTCGGGAAGCCGGTGAAGCTCGGAGGCAGTGTCTTCGTAACGTGTGGGTAGAGCAGCTGCTTGCTTCCGTCCATTAACCTGATACCGCCCATGCCGAAGAAACTCGGGCCAGCAAACCCCCCAGCCCCAGCCAGACCGCCAATCTTGACCATTGCGTTGGGATCGCCACAGGCATTATTGAATGGGACTTTGAAACTGAATGGCCACTCATGTTGACCTGGATTGAGGACGACCGGAGTAGCATAGGCGGGAACATTGTCGCCAGGAAATACCTGCTGTACTTTGTAGAGGATCTTGTGGTTCTCATGAAGGGTCTGAGAGTTTTCCGCGACAGTAGCCCTTCGTCGACTTGGGGCCCCCAACGGGAGGTCTGTTGCATCCGGAGCACCCAGGGCTGTTTTGGACTCGCCTTCGAGTTTGACGATGACCGCGCCGATTTGCTCGGGCCGGCTGATGCCCAGAATTATCTTTCCGGAAATGGCATCAAGGTTGGTATAGAACTCGGGCGGGTTTGCCAAAGCAATACGGATCGACATGGTGACGACAAGCCGGGATACGCAGTGGTCGCAAAAGGCGGGTGCGATGTCCGGCTAGGTCGTGCATGAAAGCCTTCTTGGGGCTGTCCTTGCAGGCGTCACTCAGAACCACATTCTCCCCCGGGAAGCTCGAAGTCAGCCTCAGACTGAGTTGGGCTTCCGAATATCAGCGTCGGCTTGGTGCCTAGGCAAGGCGGCAGACAAGTCGTGCGAGTGACGGGAAACGAGTTGATTGTGTCGAAATTCAATGCAGATAGATGTGAGGATACCACGAGGCAGGATTCAGGTGCTATTTGGGGGTGAGTCGAGGCAGACCAGGCGGCGAGAGAAGCTTAAGCTTGGTGGCAAGTGGTTGGGCTGGCTAGGGCCGGGACGACGCAAGCAGGCGTGCTTCGCCTCACTGCTCCGTCTGACTGGTGACGGGTGACTGGGGATGGGCCGCGACGAAGGCCTCCAACACAAGTCCTGAACGACCCAAAACGGCTTGGCAGATCAACAGATCCTCGCACCTTGTGCAAGACTTGGTTCCGGGATGCTGCCCTTGCTAAGCCATATGCTGTAGATGTGGATGCACTGTTCAGGAACCAGGCTCTGGACGTGGTTGAGAAGGTGGGTTTCAGATTCGGGGCTCCTACAGTACAGTTCGAGGTTCTCTTCTTGATGCTGATGCATGAGACAAGGCGAGGCTGGACAGGCACTTGTCAACTGGCATTATATCAGTATAAGTATATCGTGACGCTGTCGACGTGAGGGAGCAATAGACGACCCACTTTCGGTCCCAATCGGCCGGGAGCGGAGCTATACCCGCAGTCGCGCCCGGTGGGCCCTTCAACGGCGAGGGGCCGTCCTTCCGTGTAGACTTTACTTATCGATAAGAATATTTTTTGGTCCGAGAGACCAAGACTGGAAGACAATAATCTTCATGTGCTCGCACTTATCCACACACCTGCTTGTGCACGACCTCCAACAACTGCCAGATCCAGTAATGAAAACGATTTAGTCCAATTTGCCCGCCCAACCTCCTCCCCCAGCATGGGCAAAGTATCCACCAAGCGCAATGGCGCATCGTCGTCCTCAACCCCCTACGAGCGCCCTTCCAAGAAGCCCGCCGGCGCAGCAGCCACGAGCAAGAACAATGTCTTCAAGTTCAACACAAATTTCGGCCAGCACATCTTAAAGAACCCCGGTATAGCAGACGCGATCGTCGAGAAGTCCAACCTGAAGCCCACCGACACCGTCCTCGAGATCGGCCCCGGAACGGGCAACATCAGCGTGCGCATCCTGGAGAAGGCCAAGAAGCTGTACGCCGTCGAGCTGGACCCGAGGATGGCCGCCGAGATCACCAAGCGAGTGATGGGCACGCCGTCGCAGAAGAAGCTCGAGGTCCTGCTGGGCGACGCCATCAAGCTGGACTTCCCGCCCCACGACGTCTGCATATCGAACACGCCCTACCAGATTTCTAGCCCCCTCGTCTTCAAGCTCCTCAGCATGCCGAACCCCCCGAGGTGTTGTGTCCTCATGTTCCAGGTATGGCCCTCTCCTGATTCCTCCCGCTGGTCTACACGGACACGATGTGCTGACCGGTGCCAACCACCTCACCATAGAGAGAATTCGCCCTCCGCCTGACAGCCCGCCCGGGCGACGCCCTCTACAACCGACTCTCCGTCAACGCGCAGTTCTTCTCCAAGATCACACACATCATGAAGGTCGGCAAGCAGAACTTCAAGCCCCCGCCGCAGGTGGAGTCGTCGGTGGTGCGCATCGAGCCGAAGCTGGGCAAGGACCGGCCCGCCGTCAGCTGGGCCGAGTTCGACGGCCTGCTGCGCGTCGTCTTCAGCAGGAAGAACAAGACGGTGCGCGCGAGCTTCGGCACGAAGGAGGTCCTGGCCATGGTGGAGAAGAACTACCGCACTTGGTGCGCCATGAACGACGTCCCCGTGGACGACAGCGCCGCCGAGGCCGGGGGTGCCGGCGACGGCGACGACGACGACGAGGTAATGGGTATGGAAGTGGACGACAACGGCGAAGGCGGCGGCGAGGACGAGGACGAGGACGGCGAGTGGGGCGGCATCATGGACGTTGACGGCAATGGGGACGACAACAACAACGAGGACGATGTGCCCGCCTTCTTCAAGGAGCAGGCCGCCGCGGCCGCCGCGAGGCCGGCCAAGACCCCCAGCAGGAGGAAGAAGACCAAGGTCGCGGAGCTGGTGCGGTCAAAGGTGCACCGGGTGCTCGAGACCACAGGGCTGGCAGACGAGCGCGCGGGCAAGCTGGACGAGAACGCGTTCCTGAGGCTACTTTATGCCTTCAACAAGGAGCACATCCATTTCGCATAGGCGGACAGCCCGGCCTGATCCATTTTGGCATGGCGCTCTCCAATGTTGGAAGAAGGAGTTCAATTGATTCATCGTATCGGCGTTAAGGTCTGGATAATGTGGCGCGGGAAAGAGCTTTTGCTTGGTTTTATGGTAATTTCATGATACCTAGGGGACGAAACGAGCCCTCAAACCGGATCGAGAAATCAAACAGAAGAAAGGTTAGAACATCCGTGCCTGCTACTTTCTTTCCCCTTGCTCGCTTGACACCAGTATTTAGTCTCGTCCAGCTAAATGAACAAGAGAAGCTTCATACGAACAGAGCAATGAGTCACTGGTGTTGGGATATCTCAAAGTACTCGAGCTAAATCTATGCTATTGTATGCCCCAAGATGAGGTAGGTTTATGCTGCTTTCATTTATTCCCCCCGTGTATATCCATCCATCCATCCACACCCGGCCGGCCGGCGAAACACCCGCCATCGGCCTTGTGTAGGTCAAGAAAGAACAAAAAAAGAAAAAACCAGGGGCGCCTTTCACCGAGCTATGCCGTCATTATCATCCCACCGGTAATCGTACACACTTATCTCCAAGCCGTCCTTAGTTAGACCTCTCCCCAACTCCCCATCGGCCCTGTGCTGGTGATCATGCTTCCAGTACCAATGCTGCCCGCGCCGTCACGAGCGCCAATGTCCCAGTAATGTCTGCTAGAGTGTCTCGACGAGACACTCACGCTTCCACGCCGCCCACTCCTCTTGGTACTCTGGCTGGCGCAGCTGCTGGCGTGCCTAACGAGTTGGCCTTGCGCACCTGCCGGCACGCTGACCTTGAAAGACGTTCGTCTTTGATGGGCGTGAACGCCGCGGACGAGAGGGTGATGTTGTCTGACGCGGGCTGCTGCCCTTGCTGCCGCATCTTGAGCGGAGGATGTATTGTGGGGGTGTGCTTGTGAGTGCCCGGATGGGTTCGCGGCCGCGGCGCGAGACGAGGTAAATCGGTTGCGCAGATAGCGGAAGACGAGCTTGATGTCTAGATCTTGCTCCCACTCTTGTTGGGTGAAATTACCCGTGAGCTTCTCCGATCCAGATGCCTCGCCTGGACCATCTGCAGCTTTTGTCCTGGGTATGTCCATCGGTTGTGCATGGGGGACTGCCTGCAGCGTCGGCTGGAATTTAGGCATGGAAGGCATCGCGCTCTCTTCGGCATTCGAAGACCTCCGCGAAGGAGCATGCCTCTTGGCCTCGCTCGGCTCAGTGGCCGTCGGCACGGCCTGCATGGAAGCATATTGTGCAGGCGCAGCCGCAGCTTCGGGAATGACAGGCAGTCCCGCATAAGGCAGCGGCATCTGCTGCATACGCGTATATGTCGAGAAGGCTCCTGGGTGCGGGTGAGCGGACAGCTGGTTGACTAGATCGCCAAGCTCCTGGGCCATCCTATCGAGGAGTTGAAGTTGCCAAGATGACTCGGAATCTGCCACACTGCCTCCAGGTGCAGCGGCCCGAGGCGTGGATGACAGATCGTCTGTGTCTAGATCCATATCCTCAGGGAGTGCCTCGCCGAAAAGCACGCACAGAAGCTTGTCGTCGATGCCCATCAAGTCACGAATGAAGCTTCGTGTAATACGCGTCCAATAACCCGCTTCTTCGGTCTCTCCTGCGCCGAGATCCATCTCAGATGCGTCCTGGTCGTGCCACTCCGTCCCCGCCATGGAGGCATCGGGAGTCGGGTCGCCAGCCGTGCTCAGCGCTGCATCCTCGGCCTCAGCCTCCACAAGTGCTTGGCTGCCTCTTCTGAGCCCGCCTGTCAGCGCAGACACAGTCGACTCTCTCCTGCGTCTTGTTTCCTTCTGTATCTCTTGTAGTAGTACCCGGCTCTGCTCGAGGCGCCATTCCTCGATGCGCTGCCTTCTATCGGCTTCCTGCGCCTCCTCGCTCTCCAAGGCGAGCTGTCCGAGCTCAAGGCTCTCTCGTCGTTTCTTCACCCTGCGGGGATTGTAACGCTCAAATTGATATATCGTCTCCTGCATTTCTGTAGCTAACCCTTGGGTGTTGAGTCTGAAACTGCCCAGCCCATCGTGTCCTGGGAAGATGGTGGTAGACTGTGTGTTTCCTCCTTGCTGACCCCTATGCAGGAAGTCTGGCAAGTGACTGTCTAGACTGTCGAACTCGGCATCGTCCTCGATGGCGTCGTCTTCCTCGAGAACGTCGGAGTTGGCAGGTTCGGAATAGAGGTTGTCGGAGTGTGCGATTGTTTGTAAGCTTCCAATGTCGCTTATCCTTGACCGGCCAGGTGTGGGCTGCTCATCTTGCATCGACGACAGATAGGACACAGAGGTCCCAGAGTCGGTGGCAGGGGAGAACAAAACCCATGTTTGCGATTCATCGCGCGACTGTGTAAGTGGAGGGCGAGGCGCTAGCGCCTCTAGATCCGTCGAGTTCGGGGCGACTGCATGTGAAGTGCGCCGTGCGACTTGTCTCGTAGGTTGATGGAAGGCCATTCTGTTCAATATGGTGTGTATGTGGAAATAATTAGATAGATCAGGGAGTGATATAGCAGTCGCGGGGTTGAGGAGCCCAGGGGTTTAGATAAGGAGGCGGGACGGATACGGCGATCTCGCTCTTGGTGGAGCGCGCAATACCGTGTCGCAGGGCTACCGATCGCAACAGACGCAAGTGCTTCAAGTATGTGTCGGAATCTGATGTTGAAGACAGGCAGCAAACTGCTGTGCCAAGTGAGAGAGGCGATATTTAGGAGCGAGATGGCATGATGAGTGGATCGTGCTCTACCCGTCGTCCTCCGTCCCACGGAGGCGGCTATAAGTGAGTGATGCGCACCCAAGCGACGCGGAAGGGCGACAGTGGTGTCAGAGAGCCACTTTCGCCGTCGAAGAAGGGACTGAGAGTGGAGACAGGATCGAACGGAACCGACTAAAGCACGTAGCTATGTCGGGTTTGTACGGGCGTAATTCGGGACCAGGGACCTGGTAAGGATGTCGTCAAGAGCACCAAGAATGACTAAAGGGCTCCGGTCGAAGAGCACCCTGGGAGCGCTGAAGTTTGAAGTGGATGCTGTGACAGCAACAGTAGGAGAGAGCAAAGCGGTTCGTCAAAAGGCCGAGTAGAGAAGCACGGGGTCGCGCCGTGTCTTCTACAGAGACAAGCACCACGTGTATAGTATTCTGTAGCGGGAGCGTGCCCAGGGGAAACCGGATAGACAAGAAGGAGGGGTGGTGATGAGTAAATGATGGGATGGGTGGCCCCCAACAATGCAGTGTGATGTGGTGGTGTTATGGCGCTGAGTAGGGCAAGGGAGCCCAGTCTACGAGCAGCATACAAGCCAGAGGTTTGTACAGTCTGACGGCACACCCGACGCGGGACCGGCGGATTCGGTTGTCTGTCGGTCAGAGAGGAAGGCAGTCAGGCTGGCAGGTAAGGAGACAACAAAAAGGAGGGGGGGTGGGTGGTGAGACAGCTGGACGGGTTGGGCTTGTGCTGATGTCGTTGACATGTCGCTTGCTCGTTCGGAGCGTCGACCCCCACCAGTGAGATAGCAGCGTGACTGAGATGAGGGACAGCAGATCTACCCGACTACCTACCTACCCAGCTCGTCCAGGTACCTGCAGTTGGCTACCCCTCACCGGCTCACAACCGGTAGCGCTACCTGGTGACGTTCGTTTCACAGAGATGACGAGCACCTCCCTACACACCTGGGCAGTAATAACGGTGTCCATCCAGCCCTGCCAGCTCATTGCTCTCGGGGGGGGGGGGAACAGAGGGAGCAAGATTGGATTTGCCATCCAAGCGTCTTCTGGCGAGTCGCGCAGTTAAACGAGAGCCCACGTACTAATCTTATCAAACATAAGCTCCCGCGCCTTGTACTACACACCCAGGTGATCCTTTCGTCTTGGCCCCTTTCGACCTTGGAAGGAGTCCCAGCCTCCAGCTATGGCCCCCGAAAGCCCAGACTCGATGGTTGCGACCGCATGTCGGTTGGTGTGTCATCATCAGGTAGGCCCGACTCGTGGCATGTTTGCAGCGTGTTCCCTTTGTCCCAAGCTGACAATCACCTCTTCACCTTGCCACCTCGTCCCATCACTTGCCTCCCGCACACAACTGAACACCACGAACCACCTGCCTGCGTCTCCTGGCAGGGCTGACGATTGGCCGTTCCTATATCGCAGTACGGAGAAGTGTAGTGGACTTGTGCTGCATGATGTTGGGGCGGGTCCTCGCTACCCCCGATCTCCTTATCTCAAGAGCGGGCCCTGGGTGATAAGATGGATCAGGCCCACACTTCCTGTCGTCGACACCCTTTGCAACCCTCCATGTCACCTTTGGCTCGTCGCCGTCTGCAGCCCGCGTCCTAAACTCTCACCCATCCAGCCGCTGCAGACAATCCGCTGCATCTCCGTGCGAGCGTGGAAGGTTTACGGTCGCAGTGACTCATAAAGACCCTTAAATTTGAATTGTAACCACGGAGTCCTGGGGGATCTCGGGATCTGGGAAGGCGAATAGACCTCCCCCTGATTCACAAACGCCGAAGAGCAAAAAGCTTGGGTGCCCTTCAGATCCTGCTCTCTCGCCATCCGACTTACTCGTGAACTCGCCCAAGGTGTTGCAGAATTTTGCCCTATGATGAAACCGGTGGGTAACCGCAGTAGTGCCTGAGGTTCCAGGCTCGCCGGCTCGCGAGATGGGCGTTGTCGCGGCTAGCAATGATCACACGAGCACCTATAGTCTACTCTGTGGTCTACTTTGCAGGCATTCCATGTATTGTGCAGTAACGTGCCCGGAAGAGATGACATGTACCAACCATATGGGACTGAGGATCATGCCCTTCTCGCGCTCTACTAGGTACCCCTACCTGGCAGTCAAGTGTCCTCAAAATCCGGCTGCAACCGCCCACCAGGGAACTCACGCTGGCCTCGCGGCCGGTACCGGTGTCTCGGCAGGGTCACGGGTGACTTGGTCCTCCAGTCTCTTGGAGGCTGCTCAAGCAGGTCTACTGGAGAGTCATGGGCTTTATTTGGCGAACACGCTCTCCCACTTCACTAAGAACGATTCCAACAATTTCAAGGATGCGTCCGTGTCATCGACCTGCACATTGCATTGCCGCTGTCACAGGCCTTGTCGAGTGATATGTAGTGAACCCCATGGATTAGAATCCGATTTGACTGAGTCGAAGCTACTTCTTTTCCCCCCAGCAGGGGAAAGAACATCTAGCCTGAATCAACGTAGCCCCTCGACCTTTCGCAGTAAACCCTATTTACGCCAGCCCGGATCCCAAATGCAGTACGGTGTTGACTTGTCATGCAGCACAAAAGAAGAGAAGACGCTTAGGCCTCGGAGAAGGCCTCGGGGAAGCGCTTCATGTTCTTCTCCAGGCTACCGTGGTTGGTCAGGAACTGCACGTAGGCACCGTCCACCTTGACGCGGCCAGCAGCCTTCTTCTCCAGGTACTCCTCGCGACGGAGAGGGGTGAAGCCCCAGTTCTTGGAGATGATGATCTTTTGGCGACCGGGGAACTTGTACTGGGATCGGCGGAGGGCCTCAAGGGCGGTGGCACGGTCTGGTTGTGGCATGTTAGCAAGCTTCCTCGGGCATTATTTTGGAACGTAGGAGGAGTGGTTGGGAATGATCGTGGTGGGTGGTACATACTGGAGTCACGAGTACGGACAGACATGATGATCTGACCGATGTTGACACGGGCGACAGTGCCGTTAGGCTTGCCCCAGGCACCACGCATACCAGTCTGCAGTCTATCGGCACCGGCACAAGACAACATCTTGTTGATACGGACGACGTGGAACGGGTGAGCGCGGACACGCAGGTGGAAACCTTCCTTTCCAGCGACCTTGACGAGGTACTTGTTGGCGCAGATACGGGCGGCCTCGAGGGCCTCGGAGCTCAGCTGCTCATACTCGTTGGAGACGAGGTGGATGCAGAGAGGGAAGTCATCGACGGTAGCGCGCTTGCGGCCAAGATCGTAGATGCGGATCTTGGGGTCGGGGACACCACGGTTGAACCGGGACTTGGGGTAGGGCTGAGGGTCATCAAGTTAGCGACACTGTCTGTGGTCACATCGTGCTGAGGTGCTGCTGGATGGACTCGATTGATGGAGGGCTACGGATCTTTGCGGCTTTGCAGAGGCTGGTCACTCGACGGCCTCCGCAATCTCGCAGCGTTCCGACAGAGATTCAGCTTCGAAAAAGTGTCAAGTGGTTCCTCGAGGCGTCTCCCGTCTCTTCTTGCGTTTGCAGACAGTAGAACACCCCAGGACCGTGATGCTTTCTTTTTCGATCTTCTTCCGACGCTTTGCTCGGTCTCCAGTCGAAATCATCCATCCTCCCTTCAAATCGCAGCGCTTGCAGGGTCGTCGCTCACCTTGTTCTTGCAGTAACGGTAGCAACGAGCGGGACGACGGGCCATCTTGACTGATTTCTGTCTCGTGGACGGGTATGTGTCGTGATGTAAGTGTGCTTCGTTGCGTTTGCTGGGTGTGGTGTGGAGGGTGGAAATGACGGGGCCGTCCCTCTTTTCTGGTTTTGCCGCCTCCTGGCCTGATTTCAAAGCAGCACAGCGGCGAAACCACATCTGTCAGCGCTGCAGTGCGCTGCGCAATACCCAATGTGCCGTCGTTCCCACGCCAAAGCCGACCCACTTATTCACGTGAACTGTTCATAGGGTTTGGAGGGCGGTGCTGCACTGTGATTGGCCTGCGTCTCCACTCGCCGAAAGCGAAAAGCTGCTAAGCCCGCTGTCCGTCCAGCTAGCACTTTTCTCACGACCCGCCAGCCGTGAGACTGTTTGACTGACAACCTTCTTCTGACAACCCATCCCATCCTTCGACCAGACCCAGATCACGACCAGATCACCACAAATCAGTCAAGATGGCCCCCAAGAAGAAGACCAAGACCGGAGACACCCTCAACTCTCGCCTCGCCCTGGTGATGAAGTCGGGTAAGGTCGTTCTGGGTTACAAGTCCACCCTGAAGGGTAAGTCCGCTGAATGCGTCCCTGTGTACATACAAAATTGTGAAAATTCTCGCTAACCTGCGCTCTCCGTAGCTCTCCGCTCTGGCAAGGCCAAGCTGGTCCTCATCGCCGGCAACACCCCTCCTCTCCGCAAGTCTGAGCTGGAGTACTACTCCATGCTGTCCAAGGCCCCGGTCCACCACTACGGCGGCACCAACGTAAGTTTACCCCCATGAAGTACAAGGAGAGAAAAGAGGAGAGAGAGAGAGAGAGAAAGAACAATGGGGGAAGAAGGCAGACCAAGCCCTTGACGGAGGACACAGCAGCGTTGTCTGGCTTGTGTCCTCCAACCCAGCGAAGGAGAGACCTGTTTTCTCTGGAGGGTTAACGCATTTGGCTAACCTTTTCCTTCGCTCAGATCGAGCTGGGTACTGCCTGCGGAAAACTCTTCCGATGCTCCACCATGGCCATCCTCGACGCTGGTGACTCCGACATCCTCAGCGAGCAGGCTCAGTAAGGTATTGCTTGACTTCTTGATTAGGATGGCAAGTGTCACGGTCACGGCGTCTGGTTGGGCAATGGCGATGCGAAGGCTTCACGCACGGTCAATTGTTACATGGCATGGGAACGGAAAATTTCTTTCTACATACAGGACATGATACCAGGTTGTCATTCATGACAGACCACGAAAGGATGAGGTCTACCAGCCTCTGAATGACTCTAGGGTAGCGTTATGAGATCTGCTTCACCCAGCATCAATCCACACCTGGCCGCGCCGCCGTCTTGGCAACAATATCTGCAAGTCCCAGTAAACAGTTCTCAATGCACCACACCATGTCCCAAGCTCTCCTACTGCAGTTGTCACATGGTTGCCATGACGTGTCCTGGTTGCTCGCGGCATCGAGGTGCACAAATACAAATCGGACAGAGCCAAATGTAGCACGGCATCCGACAGAGATGTTGGCTGCCTGCCGATAAATCGGTGGCTTGCGTCTGGTTATCACAACTGCACTATGGGCTTCCACAGTCAGATCAGCCCTGCGTTCAAACCCGTTGTGCAGTGTTCCCCAGACATCAATATCAAATGCTTGACAACCACGCTCTATCCTACCGTTTGCTCAGTTGTCCTATGCCTAAGCTTCATGATAGAATACTTAGACGGCGAGTAGCTAGGATTTCGGCGCTGTTGAAGCCAAATAATTCACACGATCGACACACCGCGGGCGAAATTCTGATACCCGCAGCTGCAACAGTCCAATGCTTTCCCTTTACTGACTGTGACGGACCTGATACCACGGGCAAGTATAACAATTTCGAACTTGTGTACATATCCTAGGCCAAGATCATATCAGTGCCTAAATCCTGAGGCGAAAGGCGCAAGTCTCCAACTGCTACATGGCTCACTGTTCCCTGCCCGCGGAATAAAGGCCTGAACTGGAGCCTCGGACGACTGGATGAAGAGCTGTCGTTGCTTGAGGTTCAGGAGACACACTTCCCAAGCAATGGGACCACACCCTATACGGACACGAGTGCTTTCCGTCGAAGGGCGTTGGCTGGGCGAGGGGCTGCCAGACAGACAGTGCAGCTGCCGTCCCAATTGAGTCGCTTGGATCGCAGCAGATGACACTTGCACGGCCAATTGCCCATTTTCAGAATGACAACCTCGTCAGGTAAACATCCTTCCAGCCAAGGAGTGTCGACCGGGTATCCACTATAGCCCAGTGATAAGTTCGTCCTTGGGCTCTCTTGGTCAACAGGATCATTCTCTTTATGCTTAAAGACCGCTTCAAAGCACATTTCTGCGTTACAAGGGACATTGAATCGCAGTGCAACGAGAGGGGTACCCCTGAACAGGTGGCGGATACAGTGTCGTTGACCCTGGAGAGTTCTTTGCCTTTCGGGCGCTGATCCAAGTGCAGCTCATCGTGCTCAACAACGTCGGTGTCGACAAAGCACACGAAGCCCAAGGCTGTGGCATTAGACCTAGTTCAAGGGTGGTCAAAGACAAATATGTGTGCGCAGGTGGAGCAAGTGCAGTGTGTGCAGCGACATCGATGTTCGTACGAAAGGCAAGGTTCCAGTGAAGATAGCTCTGCGTCGCTTGCCGTATCCCAGGCGAGATCGTCTGCAGGACGGCTCCATGGATATGGCACGTTCTGGGAAGGCCTTGCGCAAAAGATATGCTTCCAGGAAACGTGTCGCAACTCATCTGCTTCTCGTGGTGGCATTGCCAGATCCGTGATCACCGGGATACCTACAGTTCATTGCCATTAGTCAAGCTAGGTATTCGATGCCACTTAGTTGTGATATCACAACCCAAAGGGTCCAGTCCCCATATTGACCGATGTAGTTAGGTGAGACCCATTGCGTACCGTGCTGGATTGAAGCCGCGCATCGAATTGCGAGCTTGACACAGACTTCATGGTCAGCAAACAAGCGGCCTGCAATGACGGACTTCACCACCCACGCCGCCACGCCAGCAAAGCGCGGAGAACACGGACAAGCCCGAGGTGGATCTATATCCGCTGAACCCGCTAGAGCACTGAGCGCTTCTTGCGCAAGGCAAACAAAACTCTGGGCCTTGGATGTGGGGAAAGAGAAACGTGCTGGAAGGCAGTCAGGGCAGTCGGATGTGCCCCATGCCATCATCCTCTGGCGCTGTAGCCTCGGTATGCTCTCACCGTAATAGGGAGCCCGCCCAGTGGCGCTCACCTTGCGAGATGTCAAGATAATTACTGGCCACTTTGTCTAGACGATCCGAAGCAGTTTTAGCAGCTGCTTCCATCCTCCTGTCCTCACGCTCGGGATCCGTCGTAGATGCGAGGATGGCCGGGCGGCCTGTATATCCAGAACAATGAAAAGTGTACCTCGGAGAAGGTCCTGGTCGATATTGGCAGGATTGGCAAGCCGCCGGACAACCGAGATTTGATGTCGACTCCTCGCCAGGGCGGCATCATGCATGCTTGGTCACGTGGAGCTTACAAGGAGATATTTGCTGGGACATACGGTATAGCCGGGGCGGTCCTGTGCGGCATAAACATGGAGATGAGCTGGCAAATGAGGGCAGTAGGGGAACCACGAGTCCTCGTTCGTTCAACGCTCGAGTGTGTGCAGGCGCAGCGCACTGACGACGGCCTGGCAGGCCAGCGGGAGCGGATGCCCAGGGCAAGAGAGTGAGCCGTGCGATGTGGCAGCCAGCCGCTCAGCTCAGCCCGGTATGGAAAGATCCGAGCCTTTGGGAAGGCCAAGAAGCGTTGCCGTCGGTCGAGTCTGTGCATTGTGCCTGTGCCTTGGCCAGGTTGGGCTGACTGGGATGTTGCTCGCAGGGAGGTGAGCCAGTTGAGTCACTCCTGTGGCCGGGTTGTTTCAATAGTCGTTCGACGTGCAAATTCTAGTCACAGAGGGTGCTCTTGGGCGCTTTCCCGTGGTACTGGCCAATAATCAGCCAGTGGGCGGCATGGAGCGAGATACCAAAGGCAGTTGTCACGTCTGCTGGCACGGTTCGAGGGTACTGTGCGAGTCAGAGGAGCAGCCCTGCGCAACGGGAACTCCAGCTCTCCTGGGCTTGATGTCTCCATATTCAATAACGGACATCGACACGCGCGGTTACATTCTGTGGTGCTTTTCGCATGCACCGTAAAGCAAGCAGCAGACCCTGGCAGTTCAGGTCGTTTTCTAGAAGTCTTGAGATGAGGATGTTATTCTTTGGTTCGCGCTGCTGATTGGAAAAGAAAAGGGGCAGAGCGCAGTTCTGGGCTTGTCCCTTCAGGTTGACCGGCACACCAGCGTGAGAGCGATGTCAGCGTGGAGCAGCACAGGCCAATTGCCCCCCTGCGGTTGGGGGAGTGCCGAGACGGAGCAACCCACTCAAACTCTCCCTTGTGTTTGTGCAGCCCATACCAGCTCGCCCGCGAACCCTAACATCGCGCTAACAGGCTCTTGTCCCTGGTTGCTCTGCCGATCGGTGCCCAGGCCCTGGACGTGCTGCCACTGGTTGCCAGTGCTGCTCCCGGAATCCCCAAGGTCCCCCAAATCGCTTCTGCTCTGCCCCAACTCTGCTGTGCCCTGCCCTGCTGTGTTCTTGCTGATCCGACATGCCTGTCTTGGATTGCATCGAGTCGATCGCGTTCTTCGAGACCTGCCAGCGCCACCTGCGTCTTTCAGAATCCAGTCCTCATTGCTGAGCGCATTGCTCAACACAAAGCACATCAAACAAGTCTTGTATTTCAGCATCATCCACACACTAGGCAGACAGAAACCCCGTCCGCACCCACAATTGCATCTCTATCTTCGAATCGCTGCCCACTCCAACTCCCCATGGCATCGCGCTAGTCGCCATCCCATCCTCCCAACCGGATATCCACTTTGACAGCATCCAGAGAAAGAGGAGTGTAGGTACGGACCACCTCTCTCACCGCATCTTGCTTAAGAATTGCCCACGCTCTGCAACTCCTGTTATAACCGCTACTCGCGATACCTAGCGTGTTTCTCTAACCCTTTGTTTGTTTCTTTCTCTTCAGCCCAGCCGAGACATTCTCGAAACACCACTTCAACAAGGAGATAACATCCACACGACCATCATGTCAACCGTTGCGGCCAAGAAACCGCCTGTCACAGGCCGGGACCCGACCTCGACTCTGACGTCGTCGTCTTCCACGACCTCGCGTGCCACGCCGCGCTCCTCCACGCCTACATCCAATGCTGCTGCTGCTGCGGGCGGCACCCCACAAAGCCATGCCCGGTCGCGCTCCTTCCGATCAGGGACGCCTGTCTCCGCCCGTGCTGCTGCAGGACAAAGGCGAGAGTCGCCCCTCGCGAGCGCGAACGGCCCCTCCAGCAACACCGCCACTGTCGAGGCCGAGGAGGCAGCCCGTGCCGAAACAGTCGCACTGCTCGATG
Source organism: Diaporthe sp. PMI_573 (assembly GCA_021399435.1). Taxonomy (NCBI): domain Eukaryota; kingdom Fungi; phylum Ascomycota; class Sordariomycetes; order Diaporthales; family Diaporthaceae; genus Diaporthe; species Diaporthe sp. PMI_573. The sequence goes on along the minus strand of JAJTUP010000002.1, from coordinate 1,516,883 downwards.
ATTTGAAGGACAGGCTGGCCAAGGCCGAGACTACATCCGAGGAGTACAGGAAGCAGGCGGAGGTGCTCCAGTCTAGGCTCGACGAGACAGTCAGCGAGCAGGTCAAATATGAAGAGAAGTGCCACGAGCACGAGGAGCAGATCGAGGCTCTGCAGAACGAGCAGCGCGAGGCCACCAGAAAGATCAGAGAGATGGAGGCCATCTATGAGGCTGAGCGCTCCTCCATGGTCAAGGAGAAGGAGGAAATGTCAAATCGCGAAGAGCAGCTGCAGATGATCATCGCACGTTTGAAGGACTCCCTCAACCAGAAGATGAGCAAAGAGGATAACGATGACGAGGTTCGGTCAACAAGGTCCCGTAAGTACTGCAGCAGAATCCTGACAACATGTTGCCGACTCTCGATCACATGAGCAAGATGCTAATGGCTTCTCAACCAGTGAACCCAACATCCCCTGGTCTCGAAGGGGGCAGCTTTGCACCACCTGCATCTCTGCAGCGCAGCGACTCCAGGAACCAGTCGAAACTCGTCATGCAGAAGGACAAGCTCATTGAGTCTCTGCGTCTGGAACTGGCGGAGGCCCAGATCAAGCTTGTTGAGTCCGAGAACCGCGGCGGAGGCAGGCTGCAGGAGGTCGAGAAGCTTCTCATGGAAACCCGCATGGCCAACGCGCGTCTCATGGAAGACAATGAGAGCTACCAGTTGCTGCTGCAGGAGAAGACCCTGAACGGCGACTTCAAGAACAGTGACTTCAGCTACATGGGCGGGCCACAAAGCAACGATGATGCACTAGCCGCCCTCGAGGGCAAGTCCGGCGGAGCCAGCCTTGCTGACGAGCTCGGCGACGCTGCCGAGGGAGAGGACCAGGGCGATACCGTCCGCCGACTCGAAGCCGATGTGCGGTCCATGAAGGACCAGAACAAGGCATTGACGCTTTATATTAACAGAATCATCGAGCGCCTGTTGCAGCATCAGGACTTCGAGCACATCCTCGACCAGACCGAGTCAGGGGCGAAGCCGGATACTAACAAAGACCTGCCTCCACCGCCCAGAGAAGCCTCTGGCTCCTCCGTGCTGCAGCGGGCCAAGTCCATGGCCATCTCCAACCCACAAGCGGCTACCAAGCCCCGACCGAGGCCCATGTCGGTGATGCCAACCGCCGCTAATCTCGCGCAGTTCTCCAACCCCGACACGGCACCTAGTATTCCAATCGGCATGGGGCGCTCGCAGTCCACGCGGCGTGTGCGGCCCATGAGTGAGCAGATCACCGGGGCCGCCTCTGTTGTCAACCAGATGTACAAGGGGCCAGACGGGCCTCTTTCCCCCATCTCACGGAACTCCCAGACCTTCTTCAGCACCCCGCAGCGTGAGCGCAATACCTCTGGAGCGACTGCCAGCTCAGTCCCTGGCAACTTCCCGGGTATGCGCTCGGAGACGTCGAGCGTCAGCGGCGACTCGTCGTCCCAGATGACGAATGACAAGGACACGATCAGCAGCACGCCAAACCAAAGCCCGCCCCGCGAGAAGAAGGTCACACAGAAGTTCGACGCGGGCAACAAGCCTCGCCCACTTAGGCTGGTGCAGGAGAACAACGAGGCACAGGCCGCGGCAAACAAGCGACAGAGCTGGATCGGAGGGTGGTTCGCAAAGAAAGAGGAGGTCACGAGCCCGAGAGAGTCGGCAATCAGGGAGTAGGGCGTCCCCCGCCGAGGTTTACGAGACACATCATGATATTGGAAATGGGTTAATACGCTGCCAAATGACATGGACGAACAGAATAGAACAAGCCCATCACATCCGATTGGCGTCGAGAGCTGGTGATGGAGACAAGCTAACGCTGTGATTTTCGGCCGGGCTGGAGCTGGTCCGAAATGTTTGGTCTTCATGTCGGGCTTAATACATCTGGGTTGGACGACAACATTGCATCGCGGTCACAACTTCTGGAGTTTCCATTCTTACGAACATCCTGTCGGTTCACAGTATATACGTCTAGTATCACGGACTGGATGGTGCCATAGATGACCGACTGTCTTTGTCGTCTTTGTCGCAGGATAGGATACCCCCTCAAGGCACCTCAAGTCAGGATGGCCTCCCCCGTCTCATTTGGATAGTTGCATTTCAGCACCACAGACTAGGTAGAATAGGAAAGCTTCCGGGTATTACCCAGGCGCTCCCGGCAGCGCTGGACCGAAAGAGTGAAAGCAGTGTAATTGGAACAGGTGTAATCGGAACAGACACGCGAACAGTCATTGTATCCCCAGTGATGACCTAGCCGTGTCCCCCTTTTCCCCAGTCGCGACGGTTGACGGTGACGTCTGTCCCACAGCTCAAGGCCACATGACGGCGACTGTGAGCCACGGTGGCTTTGCTCCGGCTTAATTTTGAGCCGCGGTTGAGGTCCGACGAGAGCACGTTACATAGCAGAATAGTGTCAGGCAGTATCTGAAGAAGGGCATGATCTCCCGTCGCACAAGCATGCTTTCGTGAAAGCGTAGTCGGTCAGGCAGGCTGGCAGCCTGCTGGCCGGGGCAAAACGGCTGACATGGCAGATGGACCGCGATAGGACGTGTGTGGTTCACCCGTTCACCCGTCCATCTGTCTATTTGTCCGTCGCTCTGTCTGTGTGTGTCACGGCTGCAACCGGCCTATCCACACGCACCGGTTCATCTATCTTGTTTGTGTTGTCTCGCATACTGCGCCCAGGGAGATTGTCTCGCCTGGTCGCCGGTTTGCTTGCCAGATGAGACAAACTTACCCTTCCCACGGCCCTACTGCTTACTGCTGTCCCACCACCTTCTTCTACACTACGTGGGGGTTGTTCTCCGCCTTTCCCACCGCCAAAAGCAAGGCCAAGCAAAAGCAAACACGGGGGGTCGGGTCGGCTGTGGTGGGCGGGTACGTGGTGTGGTTTTGTCCCACTGGCACGATACCGCGAACAGAAGAGACAAGACTTAGGCAGCCAAGGGCAGGGCTGACCAACCAACCGACCTCCGACCCAACAGAACACACCAAAGAACTGGCCCATATGCAGCCCGCAGCCCATTCCCACGGGGCCAGCCTGTCAGAATCTCGGGTTCCTGCGCAGCTGATCACGATTGTCGTACCCGGGCGGGCGGTCGCCAATGCGATGATGCAAAGTTGCTTAGTCCGTCCGCCCAGGTCCTTGTTCCGTCCTGTCTGGTGTCTGTGTGTCTGTGTATCTCCGACACACTCGTTCCGGGGTCAACCACCCACCCCCCATGACAATCTGGGCCACGCCCTTCCTATCCCCGAAGAGGGCGAGCTAGGGAGGTGGCCCGACGAGGTGGGAGACCCGGTCCTGGGGGACAAGGCCGCCCACCCGCGCAAGCGTCGTCACCTATTGGACGGCAGGGGCACTAGGCTATGACATACTGCTGCGACCGAGAGACGGAGCGAGAGGGAACGAGAGCAGCAGCAGCAGCAGCACGCGGTAGATCGATCGGCTCTAGGTAGCGCGCTGCATACCCGATCACCTGGACAGACGGTGGTGCTATCGTGACCCCCTTTTGCGAGCTGAAGCGGGATGGGGGACGAGAAAAACAAGATTTCCCGGGGGGGTTGCGCTACGGCTGGATGGGCCCAACGAGCCACGGCAGTCCGTGGACGGTGAGCTGTCAGGTCGATCGTGCCAGCGAAGCCCTGCTGCACTTGTGCGAAGGGAGAAGCTTTGTGTCGGTGATGGCAGACAGGTCAGATGAGGTGAGATGATGTGAGACGGCATCTGCCTTCTCGTCGGTCCGCTGGCCGGACGATCATGGTGCGAATTCTTCATTCGCGCGAACGTGTGTTCTGCTTCGCCTGGTGCTGTGTTCTTGCCTACATGGCCGAGATAGTAGTGCAGTGTCATTACACTGCAGTCTTCCCACACTACGTACAGCATCGAGGCTGTCATAGCCAGCCGCCCCTCAGCCTGAATCATGATTTTAGTTACCCGGGCATTCGGAGCTATACACATCTGTCCACACATAGGATGTAATGTTCTCTTCTGTTGCTAGATAACGCGATAGATATCTACTAAAGCTGTCGGGGCGTCCACTACTCAGTCCATACCGCAACAAAGCCCTGCGCACCCTGAACAGCCCGGCCCCGTCGCCCACGTGTCACTCCGCCGGTGGCTTCGGTTTCCCCTGACTTGTGAGCACTCCACCCGCCCATGAGAGCCGCCGCTTACCGCTACATTGAAGCCTCTTTTGCACCCCTACCTGTCTGGCCTGTCTTTGTTTTGTTTACCTGCCGGAAGCGTTCCCCTAGCAGGGCCGAGAAGAAATCGTCTCTGGCCCCACTGGGGTCCTCTGGATCCTGGATGGTAGGGCGAGGGGGCACTGTCTGGGGCCCTGGGCAGTCGTTTGCTTTCCCTTGTTCCGGACTGGCGTGGAGACCTCGTTACTTGCACAAAACCAGCCGGAGGCGGAGGGAGCAAAGAAAGCCTTCTGATGCCCAGCGTGCCGTTTACCAAATTGGAGAAACGGTGCAGAGATTTCCAACGAATTCACGTCCTTCCGGATGTCTCGGGGCTGATCAAGCCACCACCTGTCGGGTCGGGCCAGCAAGGAAATAGAGGCAGGTTGTCAAGGAATGTGAATGGCTTGTCGCAATGATGATGATCTGTGCCGCCTGGGAGCAGATTACCTGACTACTGTATGACATGCTCCCCGCGTACAATGCTGCATGCGTCTCGCAGGGCTTGGGCGATTGGTCTGTGAGGCGTGACAGACGGGCAGGACAGGCCTGTGCAGTTGCAGAAGGGGTTGCACTTCTGGCAAAATACCACGGAGGAACTGGGGATTGCCAGGCTGCCACGTTTCGAGGCTGGCCTGCCGTGCGCCTACACCCCCGTCGGGTGAGATGAGTTGGTTGGTTACTTGGGACACACTCGGCACCGTTCCAGCCTGCCAGCTGCATGTTGGGTGTTCCTGAGGTCCGGGAATAGCCCCCCTGGCGGCTGTGTCGATGGGGTCATTGTTACCACAGCTGCCACGCTGCCACGGCAGCGCTGACGGTTGGGAGTTATTTTGGGCCCCCTGCTCGCAGGCACTCTGACACTCTGCATTCTGCATCATTCCTGGTCGAGCCGCAGGCACAACACCTAGTCATCGGTCACGCATCGCGAAAAGAAAAGACGGTGGCTTCGGGGTTCTGCACTGAAGTGGTGAGGCGATCGTGGCGGTACTGTGTAGCTTGAGCGCTGACAGCGCTGACATTGCCGTTCAACGTGCCGGCCCGCGAAGGGGCGAGCGGGAGTTAACCTGAAGCGAGGTATAATTTCCGCTTGGGTATCAAAGAAAACCGACAGACACCTTCTCAGGCGCTGCGATTTCAAATCAGGAGGGTTTTGGGCACGAAGGGGTGACAGGGTGTGTGGAGCGCAGAAGAAGCACCATAGAAGGGGAATGGAAGCGGCAGACGGCCAGGGGAGGGGAGGAAAACGTCCAGCAGCCAGAAAAGGAACATGGTGCAGTTGCCCGGGTACCAGGTGAGTACCGGACAGGCACATGAGACGGCGCCCAAGCCGCGGGTCTAAGCAATGTTTATGCCGGTGGTGGTTTTGTATCAGTGTCATTGCCCTCCGTTTCGTTTTTCCTCCCTTATGTTTTTTTTTTTCCTTCGGTCCCAGCGTCCAGCCAACTCCGTCACCGAGAGACGGAGTTGGACGCAAAATAGCTACAACGGACACCCTCCTCGGGTCATCCTCTCAGCCACATTGGCCCGGAGGATCCAGGAACCAGACATGGCATTCTGCCATTGCCGTGTGGTGTAGGATTCAGACCAGCGTCGCATCGCAGACCGACTGCCTAACCGGCCTGCCTGCCTTGAACAGCCAGCAAGTACAGTGCAGTGAATACGGCGAGGCGAAGCAAGACCCGGATCGAGCTGTTTTGTCCCTCCCCATCCATTCCATTCCATGAGATGCCATGCCAGACCATGCCAGAAGATGCCCACAGAATCACTCCCTGGCTCGCCTCCCAAGCTGGTCGTCGCCGATACGAAGGGTCCCCGTGCTCAGATGGCTCAACAGCCCTGTTTTCTTCTTCTTCTTCTTCCTTTTTTTGACACAGTGCCCTCAAGTATCAGTCGTCGAGGGGAGAGAGACAAGGAAGAGCTCTCGGAGTCCGTGGACCGTGGCCCGTGGCAACCGGGAAATGTTTGCTGCGCCTGGTCTCCATGGGATGTGGGCTCTTGGATAAAGTTCGTCGTGTTTTGTGGGAAGAGTTTTTTTCCCCTTAGTCGCAGCTGGCAGCACGCGACAGCACACAGTGGTTACCTCACCCAGTCATGCCAACTCTCAAGAAACGGCAGCTTGTGCGCGACCAACTGTCGTACGGCTCCAGTTACCTACATAGGCAGGCAGTCTTCTAAGTGACCGTTCTCGGCAGCCGGATTGTGTCACACATGCACACACACACACACACACACACAGACACAGAAAGAGGCGTCATTAACTCAGCAGGGGAGGGGAGTCCAGAAGGTTGAGAAGGCGCACATATCCTCGGCAACGGAGGGAGGCACCTACTGCACAGTACCTCCGGTAGGTACGGTCAGACAGGTGCTAGGGGACCGCCAAGGAACCTAGGTACACACCTTCCGGCACCGACACCCATGTACAGCTCTGTTCCCCCGTGCCGTACCCATGCCTGTACCCTCACCGTACCGTGGGCCCGCAAACCCGGCAGGGCAGAGAAACGGCTGCCCACTCCCCTGCAAGGCAAGTACAGACTTAGACGGATAGACTAGGGCTACCGAGGTACGTGCATGTGGACTACTGCACCAGAACAGCCAGCGGCGAGGCCCAGATCCAGGTGCCAGTGTGCCAACGACATCATCTCTTTGACGGGCCCCAGTCCGTCCATGCCCCATCCCCCGTCCCCCAGTCCCCCCCCCCAAAATCCCACCCTGTCGTACCGTACAGTAGTCGCCTTCTTCGTGGTACTTACTCCTGCACTGTCCCTCGCAACAACCACATATCACTCGTTCTTGTTGCTGCTACTTTACATCTACCACATCCACCACCACTAAATCCCACCCCTTTTTTTTTTTTACTTTGCTCTACGCAAACACAAGAGACAACGGCACACAAAGAGCACCGGGTGGGACTGGATACCTTTGTCATCTGCTGCTGCATCACACTTCGCTTCGCATCGCATTGCAGTGCAGCGCATCGAATCGTGCATCCATCCCTCTCTCTCTCCAACGTTCCCCAAATCTGTCGGCCACGGCAAGCGGTAGTTTTGGATCTAGGCCCATAGGTGACCTCACCACCCGCCACCTCGCGGACACGACCACGGCCACCACCTCCTGTCAAACCTACGGCCTGCCTGGCTGCCTGCAGAGCGGGCATTCCTCTTGCAGCCTCTTTTGCCCACCTTCAAGCGTGGATATCTGGGTATCCAGACTGGATCCTCCTGCACCTACCTCCCACCACTTCATTGGCCCAGAGCAGCAGACGCTGTCGCAGGCAAACTGGGTACGGCTCGGTACGATCGACGCGAGACACGCTGGTCTACGACGAGGAATCAGGATCGGCCACGATACATGTGCCCCGGCCACTCACACCTGCAGTTAATCATGATTGATCCGCCTCGACACATCATTACCTATCCAGCGAGTTGAGACACAACGAACGACACTTTATTCCAGCCCGCATTCCTCACCTCTACCTCCCCTACCCTGTCCTCTGGCGCTCCCTCGGATGCTATTTCGCACCCACCAACCAGCACTGTCGTCAAGATGGACACGACAGCCACCAGCTCGGCCGAGCCTGCGGGTGCCAATGCGCATGTGCCAGCTCGCTTCAACCGCGAGTCGTCGAGCGCCTCCACGGTGAAGGCCGAGAACGGCACACCGACGTCTCAGCCAGCAACGCAGACATCGACTTCCAAATCCTCGCCGCTGGCCTCGCGTGAAACCTCCCCTGGCCGCCAGCCTACACGCCTGGGGGCTTCCAGGAATGTCTCTGCAGCTGGCAGCACGAGGTCCCGTAAGAGCAGCTCGCAAGAAACCAGTCCGCAGCGAACCCACTCGAAAACGACGGCCCCAAGTGCCTCGACAGCTGGTAAGATATCTTCTGCCACAACGCCGAGCCTGGGTCCGGTCAACACCGATGCGAATGCCCGTGTTGCAGCTCCTCAGAGGTCACCCGTCACGGCCGAGCACTTGAAAGAGAGCCCACGCTGGCCAGTCTCTCCGCGGCTACGATCTCCACCCCCGACGGCCATGCTGAACCGTCCCAATTTTCCTCCGCCACCACGCAAGGGTGAACTGGAAGCACCCGCGATTCAGGTCCAGCGCTCATCACCTCCACCGCCACCTCTGCAACAACAGGAATCGAGCCAAAGCGACCACGACACTGACGAAGTCCACCTGCAGCCTGGTACGAGGACGCCCGCGCGGGGTGCCAGTGGCAGTGCCAGTAATAGTACGACCGCGTTGGAAACGGTAGAAGAGGTTAGCCCCTTGGCATCACCGCAGGAAGGTGAGGGCTTAATGGAAAAGGCGGAAGAACTCACGGCTTCGGAGGCTGGGTCACAAGCCGACCATCTTGAATTCGAAAGGTCACAGGCACCCTCTACCAACAACGACAGCAGCAGTGACAGTGGAGGTGACAAGGGTGACAGAAGACGTGCGGCCGCCGGCCTGCCCCCAACCTTGAAATCTCGGCAGTCCAGCGCGTCAACCAAGAAATCAAAACCCTCGGAAGGATCTGTACAGCACATGACCGTGGAGACTGAGACAGTGACCTCGATACCACAACACTCACTCGCCCCTGTGGCTGTAAAAGAGGGGACAAGTGGCACCCTGAGGACAAAGCTAAGCTCGGAGACGATACGGCCCAAGAAAGAAAAGAAGCGGCCGAGTAGGAAACAGCCGAATATTGGAACTGGCACGGGTGAGACACCATGTTCATCACTTATTTCCGTTTCTGCTCCTCGGCTTCGCCATCATCAGTCAATGCGATCAGTGTCCTCGGCAACGGATGCACTGATCTCGCCGACGAAACCATGTGCTCAGAGCACATATGATGATGTCGTCGTCAGATCCGAAGCCTCGAGTCCGCGGCTTTCTTCCATGCCCGTGGCTCGTAACTACAACCTCAGCAATATGAGCTCCAAGCTAACTAAATCTCGCGTAGCGTCATCCAAGGCAGACATTTTCGAGGCGAAAATCGCCAGTGCTGTTGACGAGGCCGATTCCTCGGACTCCGAGGAGACCTTTGTTTATGACTCTAATCCCCCAGACAATAACGATCGACCAAGGCGGTTCCACTCGAGAACTCCAAGTGCGACTTCGATGGTCAGCCAGGTTGACAGGAACGGCCTGCGCTCCATCACCAACATCATGGACAACGCCGTCTCAAATGCAGGGACTAAGAGGAACATGAAATTTGTCAACACTTTCAACAGCAGTGGGAACGAAAGTGTGATGGCAGAGGACGATGGCAAGGGCACGACTCGTAGTGCTGCAGGCTCGGCCCGGGGCACAGGTCGCGTCCATCACCATCATCTGGGACGGTGGGGCCGCAACGGCAGCAATGGTCACACATCCTTGTTTGACAACGAGGCCCCTTTCCACATCAGTAACATGACAGCCCAAAGGTCCAAATTCTCAACCAACAGTAACAGCTCGCGGCAGCCGTCCGGGCCACCAAGCCCGAGATTCCTGAACGCTGGACGGCTGGCATCCACTAGCAAGCGGGGTGCACACGCGGTCAGCTATGATCTCGACGACACTACCGGCACTGGCGCAGATGACGAGAGGACACCTCTGCTTCATGGATCCGCGCGGTCATCCCGGTCAGCCAGAACACGTCGCGGCCAGCCCGTGTCGATGCGTTCACTCGAAGGTCAAACCTATCGAAGGAACCCCTCCGTGCTGAACAGGTTCGCCAGCTGCCTCGTGCTCACCGTCATGCTCTTACTTGTTGTGTCTGGAGCCATCGGCTTCATGTTCGCAACCTCCCAGCCTCTCACTGATGTTGAGCTCATTGCCATCAAGAGTGTCGTTGCCGCCGAGCAGGAACTGATATTCGATATCGAAGTCAAAGCTCACAACCCTAATGTGGTCGTGGTCTCGATTGATCAGGCAGACATCGAGGTGTTTGCGAAGTCGCCGCACGCAGGTACCGACTCAGGCGGGTGGCACAGGCCAGATGATCACCAGGGCTCCGATTCAAGGTGGTATTCGAACGATGGCAAGGCGCATGCAGGGGAGGATTTTGATGGCCCAGTAAATGAAAAGGCTCCTAATATGAGACTTGGGACTATCGGTCAACTCGATAGTCCGCTCTCATTTGAGGGGTCTTTTTTCAACCACGGATACTCCGGTTCCACGGGCGAGGTCAGGCTACGTGGGCCAGGCAATGGTACGGTCGGTGGCGTGGAGCGCTGGGAAAGAATTCTGCAGGACGAATTCGACCTTCTCGTCAAGGGTGTTCTCAAATACTCGCTGCCCCTCAGCCAGCACGTTAGAAGCGCTGCCATCTCTGGGCGTACCACGATCAAGCCGAATGCTGCGAATGACCCTACCGGGAACAGGACGGAACCTATCACGAAACCAGAGAAACCGGAGTAACAAAGCAAGTTTCCCTCAGCAGGCGCGGCATGGGGAGGAGAAAGTAATGAATAACTATACATCGCGGATGGTCTCAGGACATGGGCGGCAAAGAATCTCGGCAAAGAATCTCGGCAAAGAATCTCGGCAACATCGGACACCACTAACGTGGACTTGTTTTCTATGTCTCAAATACCCAACACCAGCCGAGGCACTTTCGGCACTTCTTTCATCTTGTTCTTTTACTGTATTTTCAGCGTTGCATGGGACGGCATTGCATTTCAATCTTGGGAATGATGGCGAGGCGTTCTGACATGGCCAAGCAGAATTGGTCAACAAAAAGTTTTGCAAAGCAATTTGATAGCCGAGCACAAAAGCTTTGAAGGGCATACCCGAAGCGACCGGTGGCCCACAGCACTTGGACCATTGCAATCTTACAACATTCAGAAGCCAAGGGACAACTACAACGATGCAAAGTGTAGGCATTGTTCCCCTTGTTTTTTTTTTTTTTGTTTTTTTTTTTTCAGGGCCGGATCATCGGAGGGCGGTGGGACAGTGTGAGATAGGTTGGGATAGAAAGGGAAAGGGCATGAAAGCGACGGTCTGGCTGTATCACATCTCGAGGAACTACTGCATCCCGATCACGTCTCACGTTGTGTGCATTCAGCACTTGTATTTCGGCATCGATCATCGACCGAACTAGGGATCAGGCATAATAGAGTACAGTGTTACACTAGGAACGCTTTGTTGAATTCGCTCAGTTGCGGCATGTAACACCACATGGGTATGTGCATCAAAGGAGGGTGATGGCCTGGAGATCCAGATGCCCCGGAAATTCCCGCGGGCTGAGGACCTGAGAATAGGCCAGCAAACCTTATGGCATACAGGAGTCTATATTGCGCCTTTTACAGTGAGTGATATATCCACGTTTCATCATCCTGCTTTGGCCTGCTGGTCTGTGGTAATGCTTGCTTCCTCTCGGCATGTGTCCAACTCGTCGAATTCTGAGAGATAGGGGTCCCAAGAACTAGCGAAAGTAGCAGCGAATCTGAGCGCGCCCACGACTGTTTGAAAGAGATGGTGTCACATTGGAGACTGCTAATCCTTCCTTACGTGCAAATAGCCGCATTACTCACAGCGCACTTGAGCACCGGGGAGCATTTGAGCCTGATGATGGGCAAAGTACAAGAGCAAAAACTTCAAAGGCTTGTGCCGTCATCTCAAGTCCACTTCGCCAGTGGCCATCTTCGGGCCCACCACAAACACACAGAGTATGAAGGCCCTCGACTCTGCCGGTCGAGGCTGTCGCTAGTTTAATTGGCACTGCTGCACACTCAAATATTTCCTCTGGGAGTGTTGTTGCTGGCACACAGCTGGAGGATGCCCAGCATCTGGGTCACGGGAAATTACTGTCCTCTTGAGAACAATTCCTCACCCTGCAGGACCAGCAACTTACCGTGAAACGGGTTTTGGGACATTCCATTAGCGACTGCATGAACAGGTGGGCTCATGAGGACCCGGACCTGCTTAGGCTCGGCGACTCTTTCCGGAAGGCGACTTTATATGGCGTGATTTGTGCGGCATACAGTGTGCTTGGGCTTCTGGTTCGATCTCGCTTTGCAAGCCAGCTGGCCGCAGGCGAGTCCCAACCCCCAATGCCAAGTATAATTATGTAAATTATCTTAGGCGTTTGATCCACACTACGAACCTTCCTGAAGATACCTTGTCCACCTTTGTTGGTTGTTGAAAGGTAAAATGGCTACGCTTACTGAACTATCCGAAGCACTTGGCACATACTGCCTAGGTATATGTGTCATGCATCGAGCCATAAAAGCAGTACTTCTTATTCAATTCAGTACTGCACAGCCAGTACATGAATCAGTGCCCTGGAGTCGGGGGTAATTATGAAGAAAGTGTAAAACAGCCGGTTGAATATATCAATACATATGGGCAATGGGCTCCCCGAGATGCGCGTATTAGGTAGGTTCAGACAGAGGTATAGCCAGAAGCCTCAACTCGTCTCAATTGCAATATCCTATATGTCATCAAAATGAGGATTCTGTCGGGCCAAGATGGTCGTACAGCGGTCGAGCAGGTTGAGACCAACAAAGACGCATCGATGCTGGGACATTCTCTACCACGGCTTTTTGAGCTTGCTGCAGCAAGACACTTGAAGAAGGTCGCCGTGATCTGTGGTGACACACAATTCACATACAGCCAACTGAACACACAGGCAAATCATTTCGCTCATGTTTTGATCGAGCATGGGGTTGGGCTGGGTGACCTCATTGGTGTGGCTCTGGACCGGTCCGTCGACCTCGTTGCGGTTTTACTGGCGGTGCTCAAGGCTGGTGCCGCATACGTGCCCATTGACCCAACCTTTCCCGCCCAGCGAATCGGCCATATGCTTATGAATGCCAATCCGAAGATGGTCATCACCAGCGCCAGGAGGTTGGATACCACGAGCTTCTGGGGAGGAGAGTGTCTGGATTTCGATAAGATGCAGAGGAGGAAATATGCACTCACGGATGGGGATGATCTTACTGTCGACGTCCAGCCAGAGGATCTCGCCTATGTTATCTATACGTCCGGTTCAACTGGGCAGCCCAAAGGAGTGGGTGTAAACCATGGATCGTTATGCAACATGCTCTTGTCGATGAGGCAGGAACCAGGATGTGGAGAGACAGATCGATTGTTAGCTATCAGCCCTGTCACGTTTGATATGGCGGTCCCGGACCTCTACCTTCCACTTCTCGCCGGTGGGACGACCGTCTTTGCTCTCACACACCAAACCAGAGACCCTGAGGCGCTGGTCGAACTGATAGAGCAACACTCGATCACGATGATGCAGGGGACTCCAACCATCTGGCAAATGCTGCTGGATGCGGGCTGGTCCGGTACACAGCGTCTTAAGAGGATCATCTGTGGTGGCGAGGCGCTTCCCCGTCGACTTGCGGACAGCCTTCTCAGATGCGGTGACAGCGTGTGGAACGGATATGGGCCAACCGAGACTACGGTATATACGACCTTCCGGCGGGTTTCTCCGGGCGACAACCCGTCCGTCGGAAGCCCAATCGCCAATGTTCAGGTTTACGTGCTCGATGCGAACCTCCTACCGGTGCCATCGGGCAGCCCTGGTGAGTTATATGTCGGCGGTGCCGGAGTGGCATGTGGATACTACAACAACCCTGAGCTCACCAGGTCCCGATTCATCGAGAACCCTTTTCACAGCGGCTACTTCTATCGTACTGGTGACCTGGCTGTATTTTCAGAGCCCGGAGAGCTAAAAATACTGGGACGCGCTGATGATCAGGTCAAGATCCGAGGCCACCGGATCGAGCTGGGAGATATCGAAGCAGCCATCGCTGAGCACGGCGAGGTCTCCAACGTGGTGGTCCTCGGCCGTGCTGGTCAGCTAATTGCCTATTGCGTGAGTGCACCCGCACGCAGATCTCATGCAAACGTACATACAGAAGGGGGGCCGGTTAAGGTTGCACTTGACCATTTGCTGCGTCCATGGCTGTCTGAGCGCCTGCCATCTTATATGATGCCGGCTTTCTTTGTCGAAATCGAGAGATTTCCGCTTACTCCCAGCGGTAAGGTCAACCACAAGGCTCTGCCAGATCCAGCTGAGCGAGTTGAACCTGTAGCCAAGCCGACCACATGGCTGGAGAGTCAGATACTGGCCGTCTGGTCGGGATTCCTCGGCCATAACCACATCGGAATTGACGACAACTTCTTTGAAGTGGGCGGTGATTCTGCGCGGGCCGTTCGTGTCCAGGCGGCACTTAAAAAGCTCCTGTGTCGCCCTGTGTCGGTGGCTAAATTGTTTGAACACAATACTATCAGAATGCTGGCGAAGCACCTGGAGGAAACAAATAAGGTTACCTCAACATCTCGGCCTACCCAGCCTCCGCAAGACGACAATATAAAGTCCAACAGAGACAACAACACCTACCACAGTGAGAACATTGCCATTGTGTCTATGGCAGTTCGACTACCTGGTGGCATCACAACCCCCGAAGAGTTCTGGGACCTGCTTGACAGTGGCAGAGACGCGATCACCGACGTTCCCAAGGACCGGTGGGACGCAGTCGCCCTATATGACGCTGATCCAGACGCTCACGGCAAAGCATACTGCCGGAAGGGCGGGTTTCTCAGCTCGATCGTCTCGTTCGACACCCAGCTCTTCGGTATCTCGCCGCGCGAGGCACAGGCGCTACACCCGTCGCAACAGGTGATGCTCGAGACGAGCTGGGAGGCCTTCGAGCGCGCCGGCTACACCATGGAGCAGCTCCGCGGGAGCCGGACTGGAGTTTTCATCGGCGTGAGCGACACCCAGGCCAGTTACACTCAGGACCACTCGCGTGGCCTCGGCGATCTCGAAGGGTACACTGTCACGGGGACCGCCGGCGGGACAATGTCTGGTCGTGTATCGTACGTGCTCGGGCTCGAGGGGCCCACGATGACGGTGGACACGGCGTGCTCGTCATCGCTAGTCTCCACGCACCTGGCCTGCAACGCGCTGCGGCTGGGCGAGTGTGACGCGGCCCTCACCGGCGGCGTGGCCCTCCTACTCTCGCCGGACCTGCACCTTGAGTTCAGCAGGCTGCGGGGGATGTCGTCGGACGGCCGGTGCCGGGCGTTCTCGGCCGACTCGGGGGGGTTGGGCCTCGCGGAGGGAGCTGTGGCCGTGGTCCTCAAGAGACTTTCGGATGCCCAGCGCGACGGTGACGTGATCCACGCCGTGCTGAGAGGCTCGGCTGTCAACCACGGCGGGCGGAGCGCCAGCCTGACGACCCCGAGCGGCCCTGCGCAGCGGCGGCTCATCCGCGAGGCCCTCGCGGCGTCTGGGCTGCGGCCCGGCGACGTGGACTATATCGAGGCGCACGGCACGGGAACAAGGCTGGGCGATCCGATTGAGGGCGTCGCGCTGGACGAGGTGTTCCGTGGCAGCCGCCCCTTGACGGGAGAGCCTCTGTGGGTTGGATCGGCCAAGTCGAACATCGGCCACACGCAGGCACCAGCGGGTCTCGTGGGCTTGGTCAAGGTCGTGTTGGCCTTGCGACATAGTATGCTGCCGAAGACGTTGCACATCAGTGAGCCAGCCCCCGCAGTGGACTGGAAGGCTGCCCACATGGCTCTGGTTCGGGAGAAGCGGCCTTGGGCAGCCCGTGATCGGCGAGCACGTCGTGCGGGCGTGAGTGCTTTCGGAATCGGCGGTACCAATGCCCATGTCATCGTCGAGGAGGCACCCGTACAGGTTACTCAGGCCCAGACACAAGACAATCAAGTCGCCAGTCTCCCGCGAGTGTTGCCGGTTGTTCTGTCTGGCCGTACCGATGCGGCATTGAGACAGCAGGCCGTCAAATTGCTGTCGTATCTGGGCAGTTGGGGCAAGAACAGCAGTCTCGGTGATGTTGCGTACTCTTTGGCAACGACGCGCAACCATTTTCAGCACCGGATGGTGTTGTTGGCCAAGGACCAGAAGGATCTCCTAGAACAACTTGGAAACGCCCCATGCGCAGCGAGTCATAGCGACGAGCCTCGCCTGGCCATGCTCTTCACCGGCCAGGGGAGCCAGTGGCCAGGAATGGGCAGGGAGCTCGCCAGAGACTACCCCATCTTCCGAGAGGCACTGGAGGAGCTGGCCAGCCACTTCAAGGGGCTCCTGGACCAGCCCCTGCTGGAAATAATGTGGGCCAGCGCCGACAGCAAGGCCGCAACTCTTCTTCAGGGGACGCAGTACGCCCAGACGGCGTTGTTCGCTCTCGAAGTTGCCCTCTGGCGGCTCTGGGACAGCTGGGGCGTGAGGCCGCAACTCGTGCTCGGCCACAGCGTTGGCGAGCTGGCTGCCGCCCACGTTGCCGGTGTCATTGGTCTGGATGACGCGTGCAGGCTGGTGGCCGCCCGAGGTCGTCTTATGCAGGCGCTGGCACTCAAGGGCAAGATGGTGTCTCTAGAGGCAAGTGCTGCCGAGGTGGTCGGGGCGATAGAGACGCTGAATCTGGGAGGCAAGGCTGATATCGCCAGCTACAACACGCCGAGACAGACGGTTGCGTCTGGGGACGTGGATGCCGTCGAGGAACTTTGTGCCTATTTCACCACCCAAGGCCGCAGGTCGAACATGCTTGATGTCTCCCACGCATTCCATTCACATCACATGGATGAAATTCTGGCGGACCTGCAAGCTGTTGCCGAAACAGTGCGCTCCAGCCCGCCCAAGCTGGCTGTCGTGAGCAGCTACACTGGTCAGCTCGCAGAACCGGGGCAGATGGAGAGCCCCGACTACTGGGTGCAGCAGGCACGCCGCCCGGTTCGATTCAGCGAGGGAGTCGAGGCGCTTGTCGACAGCGGTACCAATATTTTCCTCGAGCTGGGCCCACGGCCGGTGCTGTGTGGCATTGGCGCTGCGTGTGTTTCCGATGGCAACAGGTTGAGCAAAGTTGCCTGGCTGCCGTCGCTGGTTCCCAGGAGGGACGACCCGACCGTTATACTTGGGACCCTCGCGGAGCTGCACTCACGCCATGTGCCTATTGACTGGGCTGGCTATTTCAAGCCTTTTCGATGTGGCCGCCTTGAGCTGCCTACGTATGCCTTCCAGAAAGACAACTTCCGGTCTGAGAAGTTGATGGGAATGAACCGTGACGGGAATAACGGCACGAGTGAAGTCCTTCGCGATGTTGACGTCGATACATCCAAACAGAAGGCGAGTAGGTTTGGCTTTGATATCAAGTGGCTGCGCACAGAAGTCGACAGATCCTCTTCTGATGGTGTCTGGGGAATACTCTGTCCAATTGGTGAGGTGGCCTGGGCCGAGGAAATTGAAGTTGCCTTGTCATCCGCGGGCATCAAGTCAATTCCTGTCTCACACCTCCACGACGCCCACGGGCTACAAGGACTGCTCTGCCTGTGGGACTCGGGCAATGATGTCCTCAGACAAGCGCGTGACTTTACAGCAAAAGCATTAGCTCAAGTCCAAGCAGCAACACAAAACACGCCTGCTCCACCGATAGTGTGGATTACACGGAACAGCATTAGCATCAACAACGAGGACCGAGCCGATGGGCTCGGGGCGGCACCTTTGTGGGGTTTGATGCGGGCAGCTTGCAACGAGCACCCGGAGCTACGACTACGCTTGGTCGACCTAGGCAGGGGCGAGACCAACCTCGAAGCATTGGCCAGTTGCCTCATGCTGGACAGCGAGCCCGAATGTGCAGTGCGCGGTGGGCAGGTCCATGTGCCACGCATGCAACGTGTTGAGCCATGGTCTCCAAAAATGCGGCCCTTCGACCGGTCTCTTATCCGGAAGGACGGGGCGGTGCTGGTGACTGGCGGAACGGGAGGGATCGGCCAACGCGTGGTCAGATGGCTGGTGGAAGCCCACGGCATCCGCGACATCGTTCTGGTCTCGCGTCGAGGCATGGGTGCGCCCGGGGCCGAAGCACTCGCTCATGACATGGCTCAGATCGGGGCTGCTGCTGCGGTGGTGGCCGGCGATGTGGCTGACGCAGACTCCGTGCGAGATATCCTCTCCTTGTTCAACGACAGCCGTCCCCTGCGCGGCGTGATCCACGCTGCCGCTGTCATCGACGACGGTGTGATCTCGGCCCTCACTCCAACACGGTGCGATGCGGTGTTCGCGCCGAAGGTTGACGGCGCCTGGAACCTGCATCAACTAACCAAGCGCATGGATCTGGATCTTTTCGTCCTATTTTCGTCCGTCTCGGGTGTCATGGGTACAGCTGGTCAGGGCAACTATGCCGCTGCGAACACTTTCCTCGACTCTCTTGCTTGTTTGCGTCGCGCTGAAGATCTACCGGCTACTTCTATTGCGTGGGGCGCTTGGGAAGGTGAGGGGATGGCAGCCCAGCTGAGCGAAACCTCTCGCGCTCGCTACGCCCAGCTCGGCCTGGACTCTCTCACATCGCAGGATGGACTGGAACTACTCGATCAAGCCGTGCGCAGCGGGTGTGCACTTCATGTAGCAGCCGCATATGACTTGGATCGGCTTCGGAATTACTATGAAGACAGAGGTGGCGTACCTTCTTTACTGCGGTCACTACTTGGCCCAGGCATGGGGCGGAGCCACACCGATGTAGATGCTCAGGACTGGGATCTGCACACAGCTCTGAGTGAAGCGCTTCCCGAGGAACACGCATCTATCATCATGCGACTTGTCAGCACAACGGTAGCCAAGACCTTGGGGTTCTCGTCGCCGGATGATGTTGATATGAACCTGCCCCTGAGGGACATCGGAATCGACTCGTTGACAGCGGTATTGACCAGGAACCAACTCGTGTCTGCGACCAATTTGGCTTTACCCATAAGCACCATCCTCGACCAGCCCAATTTGACGTCTTTGAGTCAGGTCCTGCTATCGCAGGTGCAGAACCAGGAGGAATCACGGGGCGAATCCAGCGAGCCAGCCTCCGGAAGCGTGACTCCTCCCACTTCGACGACAAGTACCTCGAGCATTGACTATGCGCTAGTCAGGAACGGCTGCCTCGACGCAAGTCTTACTTTTGAAATCGGGCCTGCAGGCGAGTGTACTATTCGACCCAAGTCTGCCTTCGTTACAGGCGCTACGGGTTTTGTAGGCGCGTTTATCTTACACGAGCTGCTGGAAATGGGCATCATCGCCTACTGTGTGATAAGGGGTAGTGATATCAAAGAAGCTAGAGAGCGTTTGGTCGCCAGCCTCTCCGACTACGACCTCTGGAAGCCCGAATACGGCTCCTTGCTCCATGTAGTCGTGGGTGACATGTCGGAGAGCTTGCTTGGCCTTTCCGAGGAAACCTTTGACGGGATAGCAGACAATGCCGATGCCATATTCCACGCAGGCGCACTGGTCGACTGGATGCGGCCACTGGACGACTATATAGGTCCGAATGTGATCAGCACGCACGAGGTGCTCCGTATGGCCTCCCGCGGCCGTGCCAAAATGCTCCACCACATCTCAACTGTATCGACCTTACCCATACACGCAGGCTATGGCATCTCCCAAGACGACCGAGAATACGGCTACGCGACATCAAAGTACACGGCAGAGCGCATGGTGGCAGCTGCGCGCTGGCGCGGCGCAAAGGCCATCGTGTACCGCCTCCCCTTCATCACCGCCTCGGTGTCCACGGGCCACTTCCGGCGCGACCGCGGCGACTTCCTGCACAGCCTGATTGCTGGCAGCGTTGAGATGGGCGGTTTCCCCTTGCTGGACGCCGACCTGTCCGCCGTGCTGCCCGTTGACTACCTGTGCAGGACCATCGTCGCTATCGCGACCCGGGATGGATCCCGGGTCGGCCTCGACTTCGACTTCGTGGGCTCGCAGTCCCCAAGCTTCCGCGAATTCTCGGATCTCTTGAACGCTGCCGGAAGCGGGCACTCCCTCGTTCCGTTTGCCCAGTGGCGGGAACAGGCTCTCGCTTATGCTGCCGCTCACAAGACGGGGCCATTGGCCCGCATTGCGGCATTGCTTGACAGGCTTGCTGACGAGGGTAAAGCGGCTGCCATGTTTAAGAGCGCCCCCGCTGGACAGCATGTTCTCGGGGGCAAAGATTGTCCAGTGCCGCCGGTCGATCAGCATTCATTACGAAGATACCTGGAACGAATGCGTGCCGCTCCAGTGTGTTGATTTGCGTCCGGCAAAGACTTGATACTCCTAGAACAGGCATAGAAGTAGATGAGAAGAAGACAAGAAATTCACATATGTCCTAGATTTCTCCGGCTGTACCGACTTTTGTCCGAACAGAGGAGAACCAGGAAGGCCCCAAGGCTTGCAAGGTGGTTTAAGCGAGAGGAGTTTCCAAAGGAAGTCTTCCTGGCAAATTTTGGATTCTGACAAGGCATGTCGATCTGCTGGCATTTGAAACTTATAGAAGATCCATGCCATTGCCGGATTGAAACCGCTGTTTCATCAAATCCCCCATTGTGCACGGCTTTGTTTTCTTGATTATCCAAGGTTGTTGTGATTGCCACATTGCTCAACTGCTCACCTACATTGCCTGGGTAGCGACTTAGGTACTCTTCACTTTTAGCAAGTCTAGCTTGGGATCAGGACTACATTTTGTTAGGCTGTCAGTGGGGGGAGCTCTCATGCTGAGCTGCCTGCCTAACACTTTTCGTAGCAACTGCCTCCCTTCACTAGCTCGACTGCTGCCTGGGGGAACACGCTACAAGGCGGCCCAAACCAGGACACAATCAGCACACCCAGTGCCACCACCCACCCGTCACCACCACTTGACATCAAGGAGGGACTGATCATTCATACTCTGCATGGCCGACGGCTTCACTCCTTGAAGATGACGAGGCTCCCCAGACGCAGTAAGCGCATCGCAGCTCGCAGGCATCCACCCAGTCTTGACCAGCTACTTCCACCTCAATTGCGCTCACGCCCACACCCACCCAAGCAGAAGAAGCCGAAGAAGACCATGACAAGCCCTGGCGTTCAAATGAGCAGCATCATGGACTTGCCCACTGAACTGCGGGTAATGATTGTGCGCAACCTCATTCACTCGGTACACGGACCGTAAGTAACTTGGCTGAGCGCTGTGTCCACACGGATCAAGCTGTCTTTCTTAGAGTTGCTGACTTGAAGATATGCAGTGAGGTGTATGTCGGCAAGAGAAGTCACATTCCGGTGCAAACAGGCCCCATTTACAATGCCTTCGGACAGCCATCCATTCATTGGCGAGGGCAATTCTACAGCTCGGTCACCGACACCATGGAATAGTACGTATCTAACCTCCGAGAGAAATAACACAGACATATGTCCAGTGCAGATATGGCTCAAGGTTGCCAACTGCAAGCTAACAGAAAACAGCGGCTCTAACATGTTCGGATATGACGCTCATCTCCCTCAACCCCCTCAACAGAGCTGGGCTGGGGCTTACCGCACTATCCGACCGTTAATGGCTTGTAAGACTCTCTATTATGAGGCGACCGCTGTTTTCTTCCGCGAGAAACATTTTGTCCTTGGTAGTAAGCAAATTCCCATGCTTTCATACTCTGCTGCCGTTCAATGAGTGCTGGGAATCTACTGGAACTAGGCTATTGGTTGGTCCTTGGGATCCTTGGGCCCCGTGGACAGTCTACCAAATTCTGGCCCCTTCCTGGGATCATGTGAACTCGACTAACAGAAGATCCGAAGGCTCCACTTATGCGCACGCGTGGCTCCGACGGATTGGCCAGCGGAATCAAGTCAACCTTCGAAACATTCGACTCAAGATACATACAGAGTTCGCCGTCACGGGAGGTGTCAACGTGCGCGGTAGCCTCTGGGTCGAAGTCCTCAGAAAGATCGGCCGCTCCGCTCGCGGTCTCAAGGTCCTCGGCTTCCAGTTCGACCGAGATGTTATCCCGTGGCGGCTCACATTGCTGGAAGCCTTTCTGCGGATGAGAACATTCCAGAGCCTGAATCAGATAGACCTTTTTCACTCCTTTCTTCCCCCGAGGATGCAGTCCGAAGAACTTTTGGTCATGATGGCCGCGTCGACAGGCTGCGCACTCGTCCGCTGTGTGCAACTGGCTAATTCCGCCAATATGAGGCCCAGGCTCGTCCGAAGAGCCATCCATGATGACGACGGACACATTTGTGTATTGGAAGAGGGACAAGTTGAGATGTGAGGGGAGATAAACCGCGGGGAGCTGGTCTGATGTAGCAAGGGCATAAGTGGCATGACAGGTTGGGGAGAGTCTGAGGAGGCTTGGTTTTGTCGACTACGCAAAGCTTCGCAGGCTTCGAAAGTGTTCCTTTCATGGGTACGTATAAGGATCGTATCAATGTGAACGGTGGATGTCTCGGCGGCTTTCGGATTGGGACCTTTTTTGTCAAGAACCTATCGGCCATCCCAGGATATACTGGAACCCTTTGAGCCTGGTTTGGTAGGATTGGAAGCAGGCTCATGCATACAGTGTATCTTGACAAAAGAAAAACAGAATTCAGGCATAGCGGCCCTGATCACTGGATGATATATGTACTAGCGAAGACTGTGAGCGCCCATGAGGAAAACTGCCTGCTCACAGTCGCTATAGAACAGGGGACCAGGACGCGAGCTCCTTTCGTCCGCTATCGAGTGAAGACAAGCTTGATCGTGGGATACAATCAGAAGCCGTGTCACGTCCTTGTTGGAGATAAATTGCTGGACTCCGGTTACGGATGCTCGGTGGGAAAATAGCTGCTGCGCGGCCCATTCTTTCTTCGTGTTCCTCGATGGCTTGTGGACCATGAGAAAACCAGCGGTGTCCGCGCTGACGAGAAGCTTGAGCTAGCCTTTGACTCCGAGGCCTAGGTCTTTAACACTTACCACGTGCGAGAAGAAGACTCCTGCCGGTAATCCTGTGCGGGCGTCATAACCTGAGATGGTGTTGTCCTCTCTGCCTACGAAGAAGGATTGTCCGTCTGGGTCACAAGCAATGGCGCCATATTGCCTTGCAGCAGCGGGAGTTCTCCCGTCCGGAGACGAGGGAAAATGGGAGAACGAAGCTGGCGTGACACGCGCTTGGACTGTGCCTTTCTCGACGTCAAAGAGAACGAGGTCGGAGCACGAGAAGGACACAGCCAGCAGCGGGCTCTCGGGGAGGTTGCTGAAGGCCATGGAGTAAATGGATATAGATACATGCTGGTTGATGTCATCGGGAAGGCCATCCTGGTGATCGAAAATTTGATAGGATTCCTGATCGTAGTTGTAGACTAGGACGTGTCTGTGCCGGTAACCCAAGGCAAGGAGGCCCAACTTCTTGTTGAAAGTTGCTTGCTCCGCAGCAATGCCCGAGTATCAGGTGTAGTGCGGCTCTTCGAGAATGCCAGTCCAGCTGGTGGAGCTCGTAGAGCGGTCAATATGATTCAAAGCCAGGATTGTATTATTCCCAAGAGCACCCAGTAACATTTGGCCATCGTCGACGAATGAAATGACCAGAACATTCTGCTTGCAGCAAACTTCCAATTGTTGTTCACAGGTCTCTGTGTTCCACAGACGGAGGAGTCTCTTGCTTGCACTGGCGAGAAGGGGTTTGGGTGTGCCGTATTCGGGGTGTAGGGCTGGCTGCTGGTGGTCCCAAGCTGTCTCTTTGGGGCTGGTTTGGTCATTGGAAATGGCGATCCTGCTGAGGGAGGTACCAATACAAAGGTTGTTATCAGTGGTTTCAATCGAGTTTAGGCGCTCGCGGCGAATCATTCCTGAGGCAACCTGCTGTAGAGGGCTTAGTACGAGTGTGCAAAGACAGTCATCCCAAGTTCGGGGCGAGAGCCCAGAGACGGTGAGAGCTGCTCCCATCCCGCGCGAAAACTGCGCATGAGGAGCGGTCTCCGGAGGACAAAATGCCGGTATAATATGTAGTATTGATTCCGGATGCATTAAAAGTTGTCGATCAAACTTGCTCACAAGTTTTACCAAGTCAATGGACCAGTCCTCGATTACGACCACCTCTCCTCCAAGTAACAAGTCTGTTCGGGATTTGCGGCGCAGGAACACTTTGAGTACTTGAGCGAAGCGAAGTATTGTGTCCAGCTTTTCTCTCTTGGCCAGCTCTTCGATCCAAGATAGAACATTGGTCTTCAAGAACGTAGCCAAAGCTGATAGGATTTCGGAGTCGAGCGCCGAGCTTTTGTTGACATGCTCATGTGCAGCCTCGCACGCATATGAAGCAAAAACGGAGGGCTCCTATGCCACTGCAAACATCTTCCTTTTGGGTTTGACTTTCGTCTCCGGCCCATTCAAATAGTCTGAACAGGCCATCCCAAGCATCCTATGCCCGTCCTCTCTGCTTATCGTGAGTTCATCATCCAGCTCCGAATTTATGTCTCGAGGAGAAAGCCTCTTGCGCTAGCATGTCCCATCCTGACCCGGCCGGGCTTGTCAATATAAAGCAAATCGTTGCAGTATTTCGAAATGAGTATATCTTCAACTTCATCCATCGCTAAACGTTCGATGACATATTTGAGCGCCGAAGTGGTCAGGGGCCGGATGGCAAGCGAGACCCATGTTAAAATGGTCTTCGATATGGCCCTCTCCCTGTCAGACATTGTTCGTACTATTCTGGCATATAGTTGGTCCATCCCTGGTGGAGGCTCCTCCAAGGCTCGGAGCCTGGCTTGCGTGCCGACAATCTTTCGAAGATTCTCGAGGACGAGAATGACCCAGAGAAAGCACCCGTTGGACTTTGATAGGATTAGGCGCCCTCAGAGTGTCGCGCACTTCTAGACTGGCCCCTGGCGCTTCAAATGTATGCGCATTAGGAAATCTCGCAATGTTAGACTGGATGTCATCAGTGTTGATGTCATGTCCAAGAACTCGGCTATCCGGTATATAATGGTCGGCACATCATGATGTGCCTATTGTCGTGATGAAGATTTTGATCATTCCGCGAGACATTTCCTCCGCCCGGAGTAGAAATTTTGCAAGCTCCTGACCATGTCGGCACTCATCAAATGCGTCAATAACCCAGTAGGTTTCTTCGCTAATGTCCGACTGCAAGATTCCTTGTTGCCAGTATTTCCCGAGTAGAGTCCTATAATCATCGGATTTTGCGACTCCGGGATCTCTGCTGCGAATACGAAGAATCCTTCGTTGAATTTCGGGGTACAAAGCCGTCATTTGCCGATTCGTTGACAGAAGAAAGCTCTCCATCAACTATCTCGTTCGATCGCCGTACACAAAGAAATAGTAACAGCATCTCTTTTGCTTGTTTTCCAGACCTTCGATGGCGAAGCCAGCAGCATATGATTTGACGCAGCCCGGAGGGCCCCGTAGCCAGTACATCTTCGAAGGCGACGATCCTAACCAGCGCTGATATGAGGAGCTCTCTGAGAGCCATTGACAGGATTCAGGGAGTCGGCCAGATTTGACTCGGTAAAGGTCATCGACAGGCGGGTCCCATATGTTAATTTATCGGTTGAGATTAGCATTTGACTGCGATAATAGGCTCGGCGGTCACTGTGTCTGTTGTTTCTGCAGCTTTGCAATACAGGCAGCTATAGCCCGCCAAACGGCGACAAAGTTGCGGTCCTGGACTGACGAGAACTTGCAAATGCTTCGATGATCGCCATAGAGTAGTGATGACTGCTCATGAGGGTAGTTCAACGTAGCTTCAACTTTGGGGACGATCATCACCTCGCGAAGGCCGCCGACAGTCAGAGGTCTAGTCTCGTAAAAGGAATAAAGCATCAAATTGACCGAGTCCGAGGGGGATTCAGCGTTAGTTGACCGAACCACATCCGAGTCTCGTCCCAAGTCCTGAAGATAGGGCTTCAACCCGGAGGACATGCGAAGAAGCTTATCAAAGATCCCGGTCAGATTTGAACCAGTATGGGGTGTAGCGATGAACACGATATCTTTTTATCCTCGCACAAACTTCTTCATATATCGACAACTGCCTCGAGAGTATAAAGGCACATTTTGTGACCAGGCCGCCCATACTGTGACAGACAATGATGATCGGAGCCTTTACTGTTCCGTTAGCGTCGACATACATGGTTTGCAAGAATGTGTGAGGAGTCTCACACCAGCGTCTCGTATGCTGGAATGAATTAACGTAGAACTCAAAAGTGACTTGAGAAGTCATTAAGTTGAGAGTGCTACTGTTCTTGAGAGCGGAGTCCGAGGCCAGAAAACGCCGTCTTTTGTACACGTGCTCCGATCCACCTCCAAGGCCGTGGACGAAGACAACATGGGCGAGTATCTCTTCGGCTTCTGCCGGATGAAATACAGTTGTCAAGCCGAAAGGCTCCTTGGTATTGTTGTTCGTCCGGGATGCTTGTGGGGCCGAAGTAGTAGAGGGCGTCGGTGATTTGGTCCTACCTGACATTGCAGGGGGCAAGTGCCCAGTGGTAAACTGGAACCCCCTCAGCACTTTCAAGTCGTCGTATGCGTCGCACGTTGTGAGTCAAGATAATCGGCGAAGGCGGTGATGATCTCGTCCCGGTCAGGCTTCCAACCACTGGCAAATTGGTCAACTTCCATACTGATTTGTGAGAATTTGGGGATGGAAATATTTGTGATTGAGAAGTTTGTAAATATGTGTTGGTGACCGACCTCGATAGATTCTGCTAGACTAAGCGGCGGCAAATGACAGTAACGCCCTGGCATTCACCATCTTCGCAGAATTTGCGGATCTGTTGCGTGCACATAGCCGGTGGTGAGGGTAAAGCTTTCACAAGGTTGTGTAAACTTTGCCGGCTCATGTCGTCCAGTCCGGATGATGGATGGATCTTTCCCTGGGTCCGCGTTCCCGCCAACTGTAGAGGGTCAGATTCTAGAGAACTGCAGTCTGCCCGACGCCCCCTGACCCCGCTAGGTGCCTGTCCAGCAAATGATACTTGTAAAGGCGTACGGCCCGGCAGGAACACGTTGCACTAACCCAATTTTATTCAATCTTGCGTCTTTCTGTAACAGAAGGTCGGCGAAGCAGAGAAATTCGCCCTCAGTGGCCCAATGCGGTGCAGGAAAAGCAAGTCAAGATTGTAACAACTGTCGTGGAACGAGGACAGCAGGTGTTGTGGGTAGTCGGTGGTCTGCGCCGATCAACAGACCGGTCTCACAGATCCCCAAGCAGATGGATCACTTCACGAATCAGCCAGTCCCTCCTCCATCTTGACCTCTTTGAGACCGAAAGTAACCATGATAGGTTTTGCTGCAAACAGACTATTATGTCTCCGGGACAGAAAAGAACAAGCCAGGAAGATGGCACTGACCCGGCCTCTGCCCAGGGGGACCGGCCGCCCAAAAAGACCAAGCCCAGCCCATCTGCCGGTGGCGATGAGGCCACTGCCGCCCTTCAGCGCCACCTCAACGAGGCTTTGGACTTCATCAACAGCTGTGGGCTCGCCTCAAGTACGACGCCAATCTCACATACCACACCTGGCCTGCGCAGGACTAACCCTGCTCTTTCCCAGAAGCACCCGACTCCCTCCAGCGCCTCCTGGAATCGCGCCCCAATGTTGCCGAGGGCGTGGCGCAGCAGATCAAGGCCAGGATATACGACACCTGGGAGCCACTCTGCGCCGATACCTCAGGAAGGCAGACTGGAATCCACTCTTCTGACCTCAGTTCTGCTCAATGCTCTCATTTTCCGGCCATCGAAAGGCTGGCGAGGCTCCCCGGCGAGCAAAGCCTGCGCCTGGCATACGAAGTGGCCTGGTACCTCAAGGACAACTCGTACGGGGACATGAGCGATGACCGTGGGTTTGGAAACCGCCCATCGGATGAGCAAGGCGACATGTTGCTTGCCCGACTGATCAAAGATCGCCGCGCCGCCGGCGAGACCTGGGACTATAAACGTGACCTGGTCGACATTGACCGGGAGGCGCACCACATGGCCGGCTATAGCGTCGACTCTTGGTATGCCGAAACCCGTGCGCTTCTTCGCGAGGCCCTACGCTCTGCAAGCCAGGGATCAGATGTGGACGCGGAGAATCAACCAGACCCTCTCCCGAGCAAGGACAAGCTTACGAAAGCAAACCTGGACATATTTAGCGCACATGAGAAGGGTTAAAAGAGTAAGTCCTCCTCGTTCTCGTCTCGACCATTGGGTGGGGTTTTGCAGGCAGAACTCAGCATGGTTGACTCGCTTCAGAACATGGCAAACAGCCCAACCCCTAGCCGGAACCCCTATCTTGTCTTCCGGAACCAAGCCCCGTGAATAAACTTTCCTCAGTGGAAGCATATATGTGCTCCCGCTTACTCTACGGGGGAAATGGCACTGGCATTTCCCACACCTGCCCCCTCCCTTTCGAAACCGCCCCAGAGAATACTTCTAGATCGATCGAACGTGCATTAGCGAAATAGATCTCTCACCCGGCCGAACCGTGCTAGCAACCACTCCTTGCTGCTCGAAAGGGACGCCGGTGCCCTGTGTGACGACATCCCAGGGCGTCATCCAGCATTGCCCCGGGACCTTCGGCACCGACACGGCCGCTAAGGTTGACTGTCGGCCTGAAACTCCGGGCAGCGGCCACTTTTGCCTCGATCACGTAGGCAACCTCTCTCTCTTTATTTTGGATCTCTCTTTATTCATTCCGCATCTTACATACGACTTCAGGCAATTTTAACCCCTCATCTGTTCTTGTCCTCTCCACCATATTTCGCTGTCTGAAAAGGCTGTGCACTGTTCTCCAAGTTACACCTCCGGCCTGGCCTTCAAAGGCTCCAACTTTTGTCTTGCCAAATCTTCGCTGCAAACCACTCAATGGGAAGTTTCCAAAAAAGAAATGGTGCGCACGCTCATCACACAACAGACGCTGGGGCCAATCTACATGATGATGGCGGGGAAACGGAGGAGACCCGACTTTTGGGGGCAGAAGAAGCGCCTGGACATGGGCCTGGACCAGGTCATCTTGCAAGGCATGAGGTGGTCGGGACCGGGCAAGCCACCGCTGTAGCACAAAGGCCAGCTGAACCTCGCCCGGTGAGCGAGTCCCAGAAGGAGAAGAAGGAGACAGTCTCGTGGAGAGATCTCCCCCGGAAGAAGCAGCTCGTCGTCATCACCCTTACGAGGCTGTCCGAGCCTCTCGTTCAAACCAGCCTGCAGGCTTACATGTTTTACCAGCTAAAATGGTTCGACCCGAGTCTTTCTGACTCGGTCATCTCAAGCCAGGCCGGTGTCCTGCACGCTTCGTTCACGGCGGCTCAACTACTCACGGCCATGATGTGGGGTCGTGTCGCTGATTCGAGTCGCTTCGGCCGCAAGAAGGTCATTTTGATCGGCCTCACTGGCACCATGATATCGTGCTTAGGTTTCGGGTTCAGCAAGACATTTTGGCAGGCTTTGTTTTTTCGATGTCTCGGAGGAGTGACGAACGGCAATGTAGGCGTCCTCAGGACAATGATCAGTGAGATTGTGAGAGAAAAGAAATACCGTGAGTCTTGTTTCCTAACTTCCTACTCTGTGCAAGACAGACAAAACCCCAGGGTGCTCTTCCGGGGAGAGATGGACTCCAACACTGCCTCTTATGCAATTTACTGAGCTGCGTTGTCGAGTAGAGCCCAGGGCATTCCTCCTGCTCCCCATGACTTTCAACATAGGTGTCATTATTGGGCCAATACTTGGAGGAATACTCGCAGATCCAGCTGGCAGCTATCCGGACTTATTCGGCGAGACAAGGTTCTTCCTGACCTTTCCCTACGCAATGCCGAATCTAGTCAGCGCCTTCTTCCTGCTTTCTGCCTCCCTGACAGCCTGGCTCTGGCTGGAAGAGGTGAGTCACGGAACAGTCACCCTTGGCACGGCTTTGCTTGCTCACAACAAATCAGACACTTGATGCGCGGGTTGATCAGAGAGACTGGGGCATTGAATGGCGCAAAAAGCTCAGCGCAGCCCTCTCTGCTTATCTGCCTCGCAACAGGCTCTCCGCAGGGTACACGCAATTGGCAACTCGCGAGTCTTCCAGAACCAGCGTCGAGATGACACCCTCGCGGACCCCGTCACCAGCCACACTGACCATTCCAAAGCCGTCGAAGCCGGGCAAGCGACAACCGCGCTACACCCAGCGCCTACCGTTCCGACGCATCTTCACACGCAACGTGTGCATCACCTTGCTGGCGCGCTTCTGCCTCGCCTTCCACGTCGGCACGTTCAACAGCCTCTGGTTCATGTTCCTGTCGACGCCCGTCTACGACCCTAACAAGCCCACGGGCGGGCCAGGCCGCCAGCTCCCGTTCGTCTTCACCGGCGGCCTGGGCCTTCCGCCCGCCAAGGTCGGCACGGCGATGGCGGTCCTGGGCATCCTTGGCATAACGCTTCAGCTCTTCGTCTACCCAGCCCTCTCGGCGCGCCTCGGAACCGTCAGGTGCCTGCGGATGTCCCTCGTTTGCTTCCCGCTCGCCTACTTCCTCGCGCCGTATCTCTCGCTCGTGCCGAGCTCCACGGAGCCCCCGGCGCCCAAGTCCGGCCCGGCGATGTGGGTCGCCATATCCGGGGTGTTGCTGTGCCAGGTCGTCGGGAGGACGTTTGCGTCGCCGAACATGGCGATCCTCGTCAACAACTGCTCGCCGCACCCGAGCGTCCTGGGGACCTTCCACGGTCTGGCGCAGACTTGCAGCTCGGCCGCCAGGACATTAGGCCCGGTGCTGTGCGGGTTTCTGTATGGCGTCGGGCTGGCGCATGGGGTCATCGGTGGGGTCTGGTGGGGTCTTAGCCTTTGGGCTGCCATGGGGTGGTTGACGAGTTGGCTTCTGAAAGAGGGCGACGGACATGAGATCTGGCTGGATGGCGATGAAGAAGATGAGGATGTGGAGACGACGAAAAGTGTATAGGCCCTATCAGGCTGGAGCAAGGCCCAAATTGAATGGCTGCTGACAATGCCCCGTCGACTGCAAGCTCATTTTCGGTGTGTTCATTGGAAAGAGAGAACCCAGGTATCGCTCCGAACGCGCGGCACGATGGTATTGGAGCGATCCATGAGTAAGAGCTTTAGAGCAAGCCTTTCCTAAATTCTTAAATTAGACAACTTTGGGTAGAGCCTCACGTTTTGCTAGGTTCCTAGAAAAGTTGAAGCTGGCAGAGTGTGATTCTTATCAAAGAAGAGGTATCCCTTCGTGAGGCAATACTAATACTCTAAGAGTACAATGGACCTCGTGTCCCAACCCCGGCGAGCTACTGCATATATACGGGTCTTGTTGATCTCGTCGAATCCAGATCAACGCATTAACGCGCCTCAGATCCTGCTGCCGGCACGGTGGATCATTATCCATATTCCCAGATGTGGTGAGCACCCTGGCACCTCGGCATGTCAGCACGATGGAGACATATTAGCACCAATGCCCAATCACCAAACGCCATAGCTTTGTGTACCGTCACTTTATTGCTCCTGACGTATTGATGCATGCTTGGCATCCAATAGGCCGGAGCTGGGCAGAAAACAGACCAGGAGCCGAGTGGGTTCACCTCACCTGGAGAGGGTGAGGGAGGGGTCCGACCGGTACATCTTTTCGCAGAATTTGTTATCTGGGGCCCTTTCGCTTCCACTACGTCTCCATTGTCATTGTTGTCTGATTACAATGTGCACTGATCCGCAGACTTATTGAGAACATTTGGCTACCAGCAATACAGTCATGGACAACCAGACGACCAAAGCAGGCGGCATCATGGATGCTGCAGCTAATGCAACTCAGTGGTCGTCGTTTTTATTTCTCTTCCCGTCTCTACTCATTTTCTGGTGTGTTCTCGGTCAAATCACCTCGCCGGTTAGGGGTTATCCGGGTCCCTGGTTAGCCAGTGAGTGAATATTCCCGTTGCCGTGCATTCTCCACGTCCCTGTTGGCTGATGATCACAAAGGATACACAAACTGGTGGAGAACTTGGTACACTTCTCGTCGAAACATCCATCTGGTATACCAGAAGCTTCACAAAAAATATGGGCCTATTGTGCGCGTCGGACCCAATGTGCTGGACGTGGATCTCCCAGAGATCGTGAAGCCGGCATTCAGCGACATCAAAGGTGACTGGCAAAAGGTAAGTGTTTACTTTACTTCTTCATATGAGATTTGGTTACTGCCATCTGACCTTTTATAAATAGACCGACTTTTATCATAGCAGTAGTGCAAAAGTCAATGGGAAGCTCATATTCAACCTGTTCAGTGAGACGGACGGAAAGAAGCACGGCAGAGAGAAGAAACCTATCGCAAAATACTACTCTCAAGTGGCCGTTAGAGCCTTAGAGCCTCATGTGGACGCGATGATATCCAAACTTTGTCAGTCTTTGGACAGTCGCTTTGCCGATAGCGGAAGAGGCTTCGACCTCGGACGGTGGCTACTATTCTGTACGTCTCATGTTTTTTTTTTTCCTCTCTCGACTGGAACTCTAGACAATCAGCACCTGGCAAATCTTTGGGCCACTCCTGAATCTTTCGCGGCTCACATACTAACATTATTCAGATGCCTGGGACGTCGTAGGGTCAGTTACATTCAGCCGACCATTCGGCTACCTCGACAAGGGACTTGACTTCGACGGAACGCTGGGGGACTCAGCGATGGTTCAGGATTATTTCTCTCTGGTGGGCGCGGTACCATCCCTTGATCGATGGCTTGGCAAGAATCCCATCAAGCCAGTCGGGGTGCCGGGCTTCCACGCCATGATGGGCAGAATTATGAAGCACCTGGCCGACCGGTACCAAGGCAATGACAAGACCTACCACGATTCTAAAGAGCCTGATTTCCTGGACCATTTCATCGAGGCTAAGAAGGCCGATCCGGAGGAGGTCGACGACGCGCAGATCGTTTCGTGGCTGATGATCAACGTGATGGCCGGGGCTGATACGACGGCTTTGGCCCTCAAGACGGCGTTCTACTACTGCCTCCGAGACGAGCGTGTCTGGCGACGCCTGCGAAAGGAACTCCTGGCTGCGGGTGGGAAAGGGCCGACGCCGGTTCCCTACGAGGTCGCACATTCGGCGCCGTATCTCGAGGCGGTGGTTCGTGAGGCACTGCGTATCCTGCCTGGAATATCAATGTCACTGGAGAGGTATGTTCCTAAAGAGGGTCATCGACTCTCCGACGGCAGCTTTCTCCCGGGTGGCAGCACCATCGGAGTGAACCCCTATCTGATCGCCAGGAACAAGGAGATATACGGTGATGACGTGGAGGAGTTCAGACCGGAGAGGTGGCTGCTCGATGAGGCTGCTGGCGAGACACAGGAGCAGTTCGAAGCCCGTCTTGCTGCTATGAACAGCGTCGACCTGACATTTGGAGGAGGCAGACGCATCTGTATCGGAAAAAACCTTGGCCTTCTTCAAGTGTGCAAAGTCCTTGCAACCTTGGTCACATCATATGAAATGGAACTGGTGGATCCGAAAAGGAAGTGGAGGGTCATAAATAGCTGGTTCCCTAGACAAGAGGGTGGATTAGACATCAGCATCACCAGACGGAAGAGCACATAGGGTTCTGTCTGGTCTGGTCTCCCAGCTATTATCCGCAGCATGCTCAACTGTAGGGGAAAAGAAGGATCCTCACCGCGTTATGGTCCAGGAAACCATCAAAATTGCTACAATGTGCACCCTCGCTTGCTCTTTATTCCAAACGAGATGTGATCTATGGTGTACTTGGTGTTGGAACAGAGGCTATGCTGCGTTTCCAATGTGAGCAAGCGTCGGCGAAGCCTTACAAATGAGCTTTCGACCTACATATCCGCGAATGCGCGTACTACGGGTACAATATACGATAGACACTATGAATCGTAGATGCCATCTCTTCTCTCTGCACACAAACAGTGAACATTCCTGTCTCTGAGATTCATCTAAGCTCACACGTGCTGTCATACATGAATCAGCAGGGGGGATTTGGTGCGGCCTCGGGGATTCGAAGCGCAAGATCTATCGCATTGGCTCATGGTCAATCTCTCAATTGTGATACGGTCCTAGCCTTGCCGACTTATCCACCCATTACAACCATCCAGACAGTCAATGCATGCAGGTAGTGGCATGGCATCTCAGCTGGACATCGTCTCAGATGCCCATGCGCCGGACCCCTGATCGGGCGGAAGTTCGGCAGCTGTTGCAGACACAGCGGCAGTGCGATTCAAAATGATTGGGGGGTGGGCATGCAAGATCAGCGGCATCCAGAATCATTTGCCGCTTATGCAGGTAGTGTGGAAGATAAAAAAAGACTGTCAAGATTGTAGGCGGTTCGGCGACGAATGAGAAGGCTCACATTCGTGATCAGTGTGAAAGCGCCACGACGGGTGTCTTGGGACTGCGCCCTGGTTGAGTACTTCAAATTGGAAGGTCCCGCTCTCAAAGCAAAGCAATCGAGACGATGTTCTCTTTACGTTCCCTCCGGTTGCAATATTCCATCTCAGAGACAAGATGATGAAAAGGTTGAGCCTAGGAGCCGTGCTGGCCGCGGCAGGTAAGACTTCCCTGCCCCACTTTCTTCCCCTGCACCAAGCCGTGTTGCGCCCCCCACCCCCCATCCGCAGGGCCGCCCAACCGAGCTCCTTCATATGCATTGAAGCACCTCTATTTTCATGGCAATTTATTCCATCCTCGACCTGAGGAGAAATGCACTGACTGACGATATGAAGCTCTGATTACAACTTCTCTTGCTGCGCAATCTACCTTCATCGCCCCAACACAATCCGTCGCCTTCGCGCTGAGCATCCCGGACGATGCCAACAATGAAGACATGCACTTCAGTATTGCGATGGCCCGCGGGCTCAGCTGGGCGGCCGTCGGACTGGGTGGACACAAGATGCCCGGTTCCCTCGTTTTTATGATATACCCTTCAGCATCCGAGAAAAATGTCACCTTCTCACCGCGGCTCGCAACCGACCACACGGAGCCAGAGTTCTACCCAAGCCTGGACTTCGAGACACTGACCAACGCCACGGGCCTGATGACCGAGACGACGTATGTGTACAGCGGAATCTGCCACAACTGCCGGACCTGGCGTGGGGGCTCCCTCGATGTGAACAGCACCTCGCAGCAGTTCATCTTCGCCACGGGGCCCGGCGGGACTGCGGGCAGCGATAGCGACCACGCATCGGTGAAACTTCACTATGAGCACGGTGCCTTCACCATGGACATGCTGCACGCCACTGGCCCTGCCGGCCCTGCGGTGCTGAACCTGGCCACCGCGGACGACAACGAGGGATCCGCGTTGGTGGGCGAGCCCGTCGAGGGGATGAACGACTGGGCGGCTGTGATCCACGCCGTGTTCATGATTGGGTGCTTTGTTGGACTGATGCCCCTCGGCATCTTGATAGTGCGACTGGGCGGCTGGGTACGATGGCACGGCCTCAACCAGGGCGTTGCGATGATCGGTGTGATTGTAGGCCTGGGGCTCGGTATCAAGGCCGGCACGCTTTACAACAGGGTAAGTCTCGGCCTGGGAAAATACAAATAAAAACTGTGTGTTTGCTGACTGGACGGCCGGACGGCCGGACAGACCAAGAACTTCAACACAGCCCACCAGGTCATCGGCATTATCGTCTTCATATTCATCCTGGCCCAGTTCGTGTTGGGCGTCGTGCACCACCGAGAGTACAAGAAAACCCAGAAGCCCACCAAGTTTGCCCCCATCCACGTCTGGATGGGCAGGGCAGCCATAATCTTGGGGGTAGTCAATGGCTTCCTGTATGTTTTTACCCGTGCCATTTCTTTTCGCTTTTTGACCGACGGGCTGACCCATCCCATCACGCAGTGGATTCCCACTTGCTCTGTCTCCGCGGCACAATTACACGCTGCTCGGACTCGTCATCGCCGTCTCCTCGGTCATTCTCATCTTGCTCTCCATGAGGCTGGTGTTCATGAGACGGCGGCAGCGCCGTGAGGAGGAGAGACGGATGGAGGGGCCGACCGGGTATCAGGCCGAGCCTTGGATGGCACCTGGCCTGCACCAGCACAGTGATGCGGGCTCCTTTGAGATGGGGTCCCTGAGGAAGAACGGCAGCACCACGGTTGTCGAGGCCAGGCCTCCGCCGGCATATGCGTAGAGCAGCGCGTAGATTGAGAAGGTCTGGTTGCACTGACCGGGTCGCTGGCGTATGCCCCAGAGAATCTGGACCTTTCAGGAGCGTGTAAGCTTTGTTTTTGATGAAGTAAAATACCCTTTCAATGTTATGCATCAGGAAATGACGAGCATTGCAAGATTTGCAAGATTTGGCAGTGCTGTGCCTCTATTCGCTTGTTGCAGGGCTGCAGAAACCAACGCCAATCAGGGATAGCCATGCAGATATGTCTATCATACATCTACACATATCAGCGCGGAACGGCATCGCGGCCAAACTTTCAGAAACGGCCATGTCGTCGAGGGACGGAGTCGGGTCTATCTAAGCGCAGCTTTGTCCGTGCCTCGGCTAGAAGGGACAAAAGGGGTCCTCTGTGGGGGAAGCCAAGCTAGCTTAATCTCCGCCCGAGGAACGCGTGGATCTCAGTTCTCTACACTACACACTAAATTCAGGAATCAGCCTGCAACCGCGACCCCAAACGAGGGGCCCGTGCAACTCCCGAGCTTCACTGGACGTCCCCACACTCACATGCTGCTGCTGGGGGGGGGGGGGACCTGGAGTTGCTCCTCAAGAACTGGGTCCCGAGCTCCCGGGTCCGCTCGCTTCTCGACAATCTTCGATTAACCTCTCGCCAGCCATCCAGCCATCCTGCCATGCCAGCCAACTGACTGCTGAGTATCAGATATCAACTGCAGCTTGCCCCAACGCGCAAAGTTACCTGCCAGCCAGGCACACTTCTTAACCCTGCTCGCTTTGCAAGGTTGCCCTCGTCCTGTTACTCCCTAGTCTCTCCTATTCGCCCCCCTCTTTTTTTCCTTCTTTTTTTTGGGGGCTCAAGCACACATACATTCACCATTCACCTCTTCCTCCACACTCTTCGTGTATTACCTTGCTTCGCTTGTGTTCACAAATACAACCACGATGGCTGCCAGATCCAGCATCGACAAGCGTTCAGAGGTTGATATCCCAGCCTTCACCCCCACGGCTGTCGACAGCATCCCCGAGACCTGCTCCGCTGTGCGTGCCGGTTTCCGCTCTCTCAAGACCAAGGACCTGGACTACCGCAAGGTGCAGCTCCGCAAGCTGTACTGGGGCATCAAGGACCATGGCGCCCAGCTGGAGGAGGCCCTGATGCGCGACCTGCGCAAGTCCGCGTACGAGTCGAGGTTCACCGAGATCGACTGGACCGCCAACGACTGCATGTTCATGCTCGACAACCTCGACGCCTTTGCCAAGGACGAGGTCGCCCCGGTTCCCTTCGTTTTCAAGCCCAACAAGGTCCGCATCCGCAAGGAGCCCCTTGGCAGCGCCCTCATCATAGGCACCTACAACTTCCCCTTCATGCTCACTGTCGTGCCTCTGGTCGGCGCCATCGCCGCCGGGTGTACCGCGGTGCTCAAGCCCTCCGAGGGCGCCCCAAACGTCGCCATGGTCATCAAGTCGATCGTCGAGAGCTGTCTGGACCCGGAGGCCTACCGCGTCGTGATCGGCGCCGTCCCAGAGACCACCGCCCTGCTCGACCAGAAGTGGGACAAGATCTTCTACACGGGCAGCGCCAACGTCGCCCGCATCATCTGCAAGAGGGCCGCCGAGAACCTGACGCCCGTCACCCTCGAGCTCGGCGGTCGTAACCCGGCCTTTGTCACCCGCAACGCCGACCTGAAGCTGGCCGCGAAGCGGCTCCTGTGGGCCAAGACCCTCTGTGCCGGCCAGGTCTGCCTCTCCCAGAACTACGTGCTGGTGGAGCGCGAGACGGTGGACGAATTCATCAAGCAGCTCAATGCCGCCAGCAAGCAGGCGTTCCCCAACGGCGCCAAGGCGGCGCCTGACCTATGCCGTGTCATCAACGAGAGGCATTTCCTGAGGATGAAGAAGATGGTGGATGAGAGCAAGGGCAAGATCGTCATGGGCGGCGAGATGGACCAGTCGGAGCTGTTCATTGCGCCTACGGCTGTGCTGGTCAACTCGGTGGACGACAGCATGATGAAGGAGGAATCCTTCGGGCCCGTCTTCTGTATTATCCCGTTCGACAACCTCGGCCACGCCATTGACATTGCCAACAACGTAGACCCCACCCCATTGGCCCTCTTTGGCTTCGGTACAAGAGAAGAATTCAACACACGTATGTAACCCGTGACTCAATTCATCGACTCTCCTCAAAATACTGACCATCTTCTTCTCTAGTCATCAACGCAGTCACATCAGGCGGCGCCAGCTACAACGACTCCTTCATACACGCGTCGATCCAGACCGTGCCCTTCGGCGGCGTGGGCGAGTCCGGGACTGGCAGCTACCGCGGCAAGGCCTCGTTCGACGCCTTCACGCACCAGCGCAGCATCGCCGAGACGCCCGCCTGGGCCGAGGCCACCCTGCGCGTCCGCTACCAGCCGTACGACTGGTCACAGCTCAACATGCTCAAGTTCCTGACCGAGAGGAAGCCAAACTTTGACCGCGAGGGCCGCGTCGTCCGCGGCTTCGGCTACTGGATAAAGTTCCTGCTGGGCCTGGGCACGGCGGAGAAGAAAGGTGCGTTGCTGAGGTGGTTGGCCCTGGCTGTGGGGTGGTTTTATCTGACTGGCGGAAAGAGGACGAGTAGGCTTTAATTCTTGAGAGCGCGGCGCGGCGCTCGCTCGCCTGCTTTGCAACGCTTTTTCTTGCGTGTTATTTCGACCTCTCTTACTATGTGTGCTGCGCATTGCCTGTACGTCACTTTCTTGAGTTTTGATACGGGAGCGCTGCAGTTTCAGAATCAATGATGGTTGAGTGGATGCCTACGTAACGGGGATTTGTACATTAGGGTGTGGCTTTGTGATGGCTTTGACGCTGTCCTGTGCGAATGGAAATGAGCGCAAAAAACCAGGTTATTATAGGAATAGCACATTCACTTGGAGGCCACATGACTGCCGACTATATCCTGAATGAGTGGTGTGTGGCCGAATCGAGGCCTCGAAGCGACTGGATGACAGTTTATTATGAAGCCAACATCAGAATATACCCACTATACGACCCACCTCTATTCATAACTAGGTTCTGGCCATCACACTTGGACCACAAAAAGCGCACTTTTTGTTAGATCCAGTCATCCCCGATGGTGTTGATGAGGTGGGCGAAGTATATGCAGCATACATAGCTTCGGGGCTTGGTGAGGCATCTAGCAGGTGGACCTGCACACCCGCTCAGAACCAATTTGAAGTTGATGGCTTGGGAAATTACGATAACACGAGTAAACTGGAGTTTGGTGTCAAGTGGTTTTCTGAAGAGCCCGGGATGGCTTCTGTCTGTTCTGTCGCAGACCATGCCACCGGTCCTGCACACATTGAATTTCATCGGTGCGACGGCTCCAGCCTATTTCTTGACTTGCCAGACCCTGGTTTGAGCTTGAGACTGGACTTACATCAAAGTAACTGGGAGGGATCTCACTGGACAATGAAGGCGACGCTGAGCGTGACGGTACATGGACAATTGCGGGACAGCACCAATTAAACCATGCATGCCAACATAGTAGTTTTCCTGAATTTCAGAACGTTTGCATGAAGATTCGAAGACGGAAAATTCTGTTCTGCTTTTTCCTCGTATGAAGATCTCCACAGGAGTCCGTTAAAAGCCCAAGGTGTGCTGTCTGTGCCATCTTGACGTCTCAGTTGTGAGCCCGTCCATGCGGGCGGCTTCTGATGATGCGAAGGACCTCGGTGGGCTCCAAAACGGCAAGTCCTCAAACAACTTGTATGATTCATACGAAGAACCTCACCCTGCCATTTAATAGGCTTCAGGTGTCAGCATATTCGATCTGCTTGAAGCACAAAAATGATCTGATGTGTTGGGAATGATGATGTACAAGGTTCAATGGTCATGCCAAATCAGTTTGTCGACTCACAACACAGCCTACAATGGGAGGCCAGAACAGGGATGGGAGCAGGGGGAATGGGAAGCAATGGGGAATGGCAGAGCAAAAAAAAAAAAAGAAACTCAGTAGCTCAGTGAGGAGTGGCACTTACTTTGCGTTGTAGAGCGGCCTCATGTTGTACTCATTATTATAATCATTCCATTCCATTGTGACCGGAATGTTACATCTTCGGCACCCATGAGTCTGTTCTATATATCCTTTGTTTCGGTATTGGCGAGTTGGGTTGTTAAAAGTCCTGGTTTTCATAATTTATTATATCCTTGATTGTGTCCGGTATGTGATTTAGTTCCGGGGAATGGCGATGAAATTGCATTTATTGTCGGTTGGCTATCTTCACGTACGTGAGGGTCTGTTTGGTGGTGTGTAGGTTGCTTGGTTGGTTGACTGCACCGTGGGCGCCGTGGGCGCCGAAGCGTTTGGGTGTAGGTGCAGTCTGCTGCTGACTAAGCACTATGGAGGTTAGCTATTGGCCAACATTTATTTTATTTGTAATTGTACGTTTGTATATTTAGCGTTTGTCTGTTGTCGTTGGCGGAGAGGCGGTGGTAGTTGAAGGACGGGAGAGGGGAAAGGGGGGAGAGAGACGATATCTTTGCTTTTGGCGTCTTGCCATATTTTTTGCACGCTTTCTTCTTAACATTCAGCTTTTTGGAAACCTAATTCCGGACCTTTAGGCCTCAGGCCACCTTGTCATGTCAGCTCAGTGGCAGGTCCGAGGAGGATCAAGCGGTGGCTGAGGTAGACATGGCTGAGAGT
The DNA here is from genome assembly GCA_021399435.1 of Diaporthe sp. PMI_573. Classification (NCBI taxonomy): domain Eukaryota; kingdom Fungi; phylum Ascomycota; class Sordariomycetes; order Diaporthales; family Diaporthaceae; genus Diaporthe; species Diaporthe sp. PMI_573. The sequence goes on along the minus strand of JAJTUP010000002.1, from coordinate 1,476,224 downwards.
GGCCATATTTTACCAAAGGATGGGCCTGATTACGAGTTTGACTACGACTTTGAACCAACGTATCAGGGACATCTACCTGTCAAATGAAGACAAGCTGGTCAATTAGAGAATGAGTAATATCAAGTGCACGTGTGTTAACCTCCGGTTACATGTGAGTGTCTAGAGTGAGAAATGACATCTTCAAAGGCTTATAATTGTAGAACGGTGGAGAAGACATGAGACTGTAGGCAGCGTATTGGAATATTACTTCTCTCTATCGCTGAGACTGCCTCGAGCTAAGACATAAGTATGCTTGAGCCAAATTCATCATCTATCGAGTTCATTTTCTTCATGCCATCAATGGTCATGCATGAACTGGCTTCTACGCCCTCATGACAAAAGCCGTAGCTCTAGATGCCGCTCCACCAGAAAGTCTCAGGAACCTTGAAGCTTCCCTTGACAGCCTTTTCCTCTCTCAACTCACTGCTATCACTGACGATCACCTCGTACTCGCCCTCCTCAACGATCCACTTGCTTCTCTCCTCATCAAAGTAGCTGGTAGCATACTTGGTCTCCATGTCGACCTTGACCGTCTTCTCCTCGCCAGCCCCGAGCTCGACCTTCGCGAAGCCCTGCAGCTCCTTCACCGGCCTGTTGACCTTGGCCTTCTGCTTGGGCGCCACATAGATCTGGACGACTTCAGCGCCCTTCGCCTTGCCCGTGTTCTTGACCTTGACGCTGACACCGAGCTTTCCCTCAGCCTCGGAGACCTCCAGCCCGCTGAACTGGAACGTGGTATAGCTGAGCCCGTGCCCGAACGGGAACAGCACCTGCCTGTCCGCGAACTCGTAGTACCTGTACCCGACGTACACGTCCTCGCCGTAGATGGTCCTCCCGCCCTCGGTGCGGAAGTTGAGGAAGGCTGGGTTGTGCTGCAACTTAATGGGCCAGCTGAGGCTGAGCTTCCCGGACGGGTTGACGTCGCCGAAGAGCACGTCGGCGATTGCGTTACCCGTCTCGTTGCCACCGTACCAGGCCTGCACGATAGCACCGGCCTTGTCAGCCCAGGGCATTGTGACGGGGGTACCAGACTGGTTGACCACGACGGTGTGGTCCGGGTTGGCGGCCACGACCGCTGTGATGAGGTCGTCCAATCCTGGGGGCAGGTCCATGTTCTCCCTGTCTGAGCCCTCCGTCTCCCAGTCCGCGTTGAGACCCGCGCAGATGATGACCTGGTCCGCATCCTTGGCCAGCGCCGCAGCCCTCTGGATCTCTTTCTCGGCATCAATGATCTTGCAGCCGCCCACCCTGAGCCCGCCGCCGCCGAAGAGAACATTCCCACCGGCCAGCTTCGACGTGGCAGCGCTGCCGAACTGTACCTTGAAGTGATACGTCTCACCTTTCTTGACGCTGAAGTGTCCAATCTCCTCAACGGTGCCCTGTCCGAAGAAGGCATCGCCTTGTCTCTGTACAGTGTCGTTGTCGACGACGAGCTTGCCGTTGCAGAAAAGCTTGGCCGTGCCGATGACGACCAGGGAGAGCGCCCACTTGGCATCCTCGTCAGCGACAAAGGACCCTTCGAGGTCCGCATACCACTTGGTCGAGGTGATCTTGGGATTGTAGTAGTCCACCAATAGAAGGTCGGTCTTGTCCAGCTCGACGACATCCAGGGGCGTTCGGTCGGCCTTCTCGTCCGGGTGTTCGTTGTATGCTGTCATTGTCATTCCGGGATTGCCAGACTTGGACTTGAGCACGCTCCCAAGGAGAGGGAGCATCTTGTGGGCATAGTGGCCGACTGAGTACTCAGGTGGTGAGCTCAGCTTGGCACTGATGCCGTCGAATGGTGTGACAGCATAGAAAGCGGCAAGTGATGCGGAGCCGCCACCGTGATATGTCGCGATCTTTGCGTTGGGTCCAATGACGACGGTCTAGAACAAAGTCAGAACCACCTCGTAGGCACGTAGAGGCCGAGGGACAACATACCTTCTTGTCCTTCTTCAGAGGCAAGATGTTCTTCCCGTTTTTCAGAAGGACAAGAGACTCGGCACCAATCTTTCTCAGCAACGCAGCCGTCTCGGGCGTGTCCTCCGCCCTCTCCTCCTGGCCCTCCTTCACGCCGGACGCAGCACACTTCTTGACGAACTGCAGCACTTCTCTGGCCCGCTCATCTAGGATGTGCTCCCGCACCTTGTCCGTCGAGACATTGAACTTCAGGGCCTCGCCTCTGAACCTCGGGGGACCAGGCATCTCCAAGTCCAATCCTGCGAGCACAGACTCAGTGGTGCTGTAGCAACCAAACCAGTCACTCATCACTAGCCCCTTCCATCCCCATTCGCCACGGAGCACCCCATCGAGCAGCTCCTTGTTCTCACTGCAGTACGTGCCGTTGACGCCGTTGTAAGCAGTCATGAAGCTCGCCGGGTTCGAGTCCCGAACCGCGATCTGGAAGGGCTTGGCATAGATCTCTCGCAACGCCCTATCCGTCACGATGGCCTGTGTGGCGTTGCGCTTGTGTTCCAGGTCGTTGCACACGAAGTGCTTGATAGTAGCTTGAATCCCCTTGCTCTGAATGCCGTTGATGAGGGCGGAGGCGCCGAGCCCAGCCAGCACTGGGTCCTCGCCCAGCGACTCGAAGCCACGGCCGCCCAGAGGTGAGCGCTGCATGTTGATGGTTGGGCCGAGGATGACGTGTGCTCCCTTGGACTTGGCCTCGTCGCCCATCTTGCGGCCTGCTTCCTCAAGGAGGGGGAGGTTGAAGGTTGCGCCCAGGCCGGTTCCACAAGGGAAACACGCTGCCTTGGTACCATTGAAGAATCTGGGACGGCATGAGATTGTGTTCAGTCGATGCTTAGGCCATAGGGGTGGGTGACCCATGTGTTGAGGGCATTTTTGGAAGTGGCAGTGGTAAATGAGACCTACTTGGTACCTCTCACGCCGTTGGGTCCGTCTGAGGTGCGCAAAGAGGGAATGCCATGGTGAGGGAGGGCCTTTGTGTGCCAAAAGTCGATGCCGGACAAGAGATCACACTTCTCACTGGGGGTGAGCTTCTTGAGAACCTCCTCAACATTGATGTCCGCCATTGTGAAGAATCAGAGGAAAGTTGGTTGGAGAACAAGCACGATCTGCTCTACACAGCCGAGTTGCTGAGGCAGGCCTGTGCAAGGGAAGGAAGGAGATTCAAATAGAACCATTCACTGACTAGTGTTGAAGGAGGGGCGTACTACGGGAGTGGGGACAAAAATAAACAAGAGGAAACTTCCTTCACTTATAATATGGAATCCGGGTATAGGGTGACAAGGTGACGTCTCCAGCACACGAGGCTCGGTCGAGCTCACCACGCCCGCTCGGCGTGGGCCCAGCCGTGTGCCCAGGATATGGCATGGCGCAGACATGGAGAGCTTGCGTCGTACCTCAGCATCAGCCGGCACGCGCTGGGTCACAGCTTCCCGGGCATCACACAAGCGGCAAACGGGCTGCTACGGAGAAGGGGGTGACTTAGCTCTGCCCGAGTCGGCGGTCACCATGCCGTGGACCGCTCTTTGGTTAGGCAGTTGTCCAAGAAGGTGTGTTTGCTCTCGACAAGGAGCAAGCTTCCGCCTGAGACCAGCACATTTGATGCCCGTCTCCTCAGCAGGAGGAGCTCAGGCTTTAGGAGGGGTATTGCGTGTGTGAGGCCCAACGTCGTGCAGGGGGGTGGGTGAGGAGGCCCCTCAAAGATCGTCAGAGCCGAGGTTTACCCAGTTCCGAACTTGGACCGGTCGGACCTACACCAATTGTGGCCCAAGCTTGGAGCGCTAGAGGGGAACCTTCTGCCCGTCTTTCCGTCTGGTATTTCGTCTGGCCGTTTCCCATGAGACCTCCGATGCGATTGTGATGCCGGCTCTGAAGCGTCCTGGATCCGGTAGGGCATTTGGCTTGTCCCGCCCGACGCTTTTCTGAAGAGCTTTTTGGCCTGGTGACTCTGCGGGATAGGGAAGAGGATTCCTTGGCTAATCAACCTTGCATGTCCCCAACGGATCTTGTTCACAACGCAGTTGATCAAGGAAAATATTCGGGCTGCGATATCGACCGAACGTGCCTGGTCGGCTAGTTTTGTACACAACATACGAGACATGAAAAAATTACACCGCGGCAACTCGAAGCAAATCAACCCAATGGGGGGTTTGCTGTGCGACACAGCACGGAGTCTACTGGTAAAATCATGTGTTTGAGAAAGCTGCAAGCTGTTAGCAGGTAATGGAATATTACTACAGATCAAGTCATAGGTAAAGCGAGCTAGGAGAAATCACTGCATCTCACATATCGTCTCTATTATGGAAGTTTCGAGGCTCTATTCTCGCATGTGTTCATCATCAGTAGCCCAACTTTGGGGGATCCTCAACTCAACCAGGTATTGTTCCCTAAGATACGCAAACACAACCCGGGCACCACAAGACCAAACGCCAGCAATATGAAAACAGCATGTTCTCCGACCAAGATACAATCAAGCCTCCTGTGCTACCGACCGGCCGCCACGAGCAGCTGGGCCACCCTTGCGCTGCCCGGCATTGGGCCTTGCCAATGTGTACTTGGCAAAGGCGCGCGCCAGTGCCTTCTTGCAGCTCACCTTCTGGCTGCCAACGAAACTCTCGATAGTAACGGCAATGGCCCGGTCGATGTCCTGCGACGTAACATAGTCGGCCAGTCTCATACGGCAGAAAGCCTCGCTGATGCGAATGATGGCTTCCAGATGACGGACCTGAACGCATGATGGTTAGCTATCAAAGCTATGGTACTAGAGCGTCAGCACATGACTTACTGTGATCGGGTAGGCGCCAGTGGCTAGACTCTCCCTGCGCATGTCGGCGAAAAGTCGCGAGATCTTGTCCTCGTCCATGTTACCCAGCTTCGGCGAACAGTGCTCCCGTGCCCAGAGGATGTACTTGCGGAGAAGCTCTTGTGGGATCTCGCCCTCCTTGGTAGCGCCCGTCGCTGTTCTGGAAGATACCTGGGTCTCGGTTGCCTGGGTCTCACCCTCAACGTCCATGGAGTCGTCATTGGTCTTTTGGGTGTCGGTCGGGTGGCTGCGACTGTGAGATCCAACAATGAAGCGGGCGAGGCGCTCGTCTTCGGATGGATCCACAGTGTCGCGGACAACAACAAGGATATCAAAACGAGACAGAATGGGCTCTGTCAACTCCACGTTGGAAGAAAATGGGATCGTCGAGTTATAGCGGCCACCGATCGGGTTGGCGGCGGCGATGATGCCGCAACGTGCTTGCAGAGTCGTGACGATACCAGCCTTGGAGATGGAGATGGTCTGTTGCTCCATGGCCTCGTGGATGGATGTTCGATCCTGGTCGTTCATCTTGTCAAACTCGTCAATGAGGCACGTTCCCCGGTCGGCGAGCACGAGCGCACCACCCTCTAGGGTCCATTCGCTGGTCAGAGGATCCCGACGGACACTAGCCGTGAGACCCACAGCACTGGCTCCCTGGCCAGTCGCAAACACGGCGCGGTGGGCAGTCTTCTCGACATACTTCAGCACTTGCGACTTCGCAGTACCGGGATCACCAAGGAGAAGAACGTTGATGTCCCCACGGACGTGGTGAGAGCCCTTGGTCGTCTTCGCTACACCGCCGAGGAGGGACAAGGCTACTGCAGTCTTGATGTCTGTATGGCCGTAAATGCTTGGAGCAATCGAGTTGATGATCTTGTCGATGATTTGAGGGTCCTTTGACAGTCTTCGGATTTCTTGCTCGTCCTCTTCAGTGAGCCGGAACCCAGCAAGCTGATCATGGACCTTGACGACGTTGTTCGCCTCGAGGATGGTGGCAAAGACTGGGAAGCCATTGCGGTTGTTCAACTGTGCATCATAATTGTTGCGATAGATGCCGGTGACCTCAATCTCCTCGCCAGGCTTGGCTTTATCGATCAGATCCCACAGGAGAATGACTTCTCTGTGGCGCGGCAGACGACCAGCGGGGACTGTGCCAGGCGACTCCTGGAGGGTCAATTTCTGGTAATTGCGATAGACTGTCTTCTCAGAGTTCACGGTGAAAGGGCCGCGGGATTGGCAATTCTGACAGTAGGTGATCTTGACCTCGACATTGGACTCCTGCTGAAAGGGGCCCAGCGTGATTCCGCACTTTGTGCAGTCGAATTTGACATATTTCAGCTGCGGGAAGACACCGCTGCGCCGGGTGACGACACCGCTGACTCGAACCAGGCTGTTCAGATGCTGCTGTCGAAGTTGTCGCAGGGTGTAGTTCAGAGGCAAGTCGTAGATTCTGACATGAATCTCGGCGTGGATACGCTCATAGTCTGGGTAGTGGAGGAGCACAACGTCCATGGCCACTTCGTCGAACAACTTGAGCATCTCAGTGGGCGCGTTTGCCAGGAAGAAGGCCAGGATGGCCTTCTCAGATGCAAGCTCGGTGTATGAGACCTCAAGGGTCTCAGCATTGACCTCACCCAATGTGCGAATACGGTTTCCGTAGACTGACAATCCATTCTCGTCCGTGTACTCGGTGAGGAACGACTTGAACTCTCGCTTAACGGAGCGCTGCACGTTCAATTGAGAAACCCATTCGGTGATGTTTGACGACTTGACGTCTCGAAGCGCTTCCAGCGACAGTTCTTCGTCCATGATGTCGACGTCCATATCCTCATCTGGGTCCTCGTCGTAGCGGTGACGCCGTCGGCGAGGCTGCGTGGTCAGGTCCATTCCGGGGGATTCCGCACCGTCGCTAGGAAGAAAGGCAGCAGGCATGCGCTGTCTGCGAGCAACTTCGCGATCTCTGCGGTTCAATTGTGCCTCGAGCCTGCGTCGCTCGGCGATATCCAGGTCTCCGTAGTCACCCTCGTCGTCCAGGTCGACGCCCTCGTAGGTGTCATTGGCACCCCGCTCGGCGTAGTCCTGCTCGAAACCCTCACGGAACAAATCGACGTCATCTTCGGCCATCTCATCGAGCTCGTCGATATCATCTTGAATTTCAGGCTCGTCATCGATATCATCATCGTCATCGCCTCCGTGGGCGATGTTGAAAGCTGGGGGTGAGGAGGGCATGGGGCTTGACGCGGCGGCAACAGATGAGGAAACATCATCACCAGCTCCTCGAGACCTCTTAAGGCCGGAACGAGGTGCGGCGCCGCGGTTTGCCGACGACGGGTTGGGCCTCAGAGGTGAGCTGCGTTTGCATTTCGTCAGCGAGCTGCTTCGCCCGTATATTCATACTGTCAGGAGAACGACGATCAGCGAAAATGATGTCAACATACCTCATCTTGCATGCGCGTGCTCGTCTCTTCTCTGTGTTTGGCTCTTGGTGTAAAAAATAGGGCAATGCAGAAGAGAGGGCTTTCGGCGAGGTTTGGGAAGTGAAGTGGGGTTGGAGTCTCAGGCAGGCTCAAGGTACAAAAGGGCAAAAGCGAGCTTGCAAAAGAGGATCACTTTACGCGCCCACGCGTCGACGCGTTTAATTGATTTTTAGCGCGTTTATTCTGCTTTCAATCAAAACGCCGGACCCAAAGTGCAACGCAGGGACAGTAAGTCTGAGAACATGGGCGTCGCGTTGTGCCAAGAAACGGTCGGCAGGCAGCTCAAGACCCCATCAAGCGTCAGCAGCAGCTCCGACGCGGGTCGCGCGACCCGAGACCAGCAACATAACCGTCACCAATCGCGGAGCCTCTTTCTAGCACCTTATACATCCAATCCCCTCTGGAACTTACAGTCTGCTCTTACTCTTCGTCTACCACCGCAACATGGATCCCTCCGCGCCAGCCATGGAGAATACCGGCGCAAGTGACACAGAGCAAGCAGCGCCGGCTACTCTGACTCGACGCGACAGCACCTCCCAGCGTAGCGACAATTCACAGACTGCAGCCGAGTGAGCATTGCCACCCACAAGCTCAATGATTGTTCCGTTTCCACCAGCTTTCTGACATGATCTAGTATCCTTCGGGAGCAGGAGCAGCTTGAAGCTGATGCGCGCGAGGCACTGCCATACGTGAGTACAACTATCCATACTATCCTGGCGCATCACCGTCAGAACATCCGGTGTCTAACCACATGGTAGAGCATCTCGAATTGCACCAAGGACCTTGGAGCCCTTCGTCAGAACGTCTACTCATGCCTCACTTGCAACCCCCTACCCGCGAACCCGACTGATCCATACAATGCCGCGGGAATTTGCTACGCATGCTCCGTGCAATGTCACGGCGAACACCAGCTCGTCGAGATCTTTGCCAAGCGCAACTTCACCTGTGACTGTGGCACTACGCGCCTGCCTGCGACGAGTCCTTGCACCTTGCGCTTGAACCCTACGACCAACGCCAAGGGTGACGTCCACTCCGAGGAGCCGGCTGCCAACAACAAATACAACCAGAATTTCCGCAACAGATTCTGCGTCTGCGAGTGCGACTACGACCCGTTCCAACAGAAAGGGACCATGTATCAATGCTTGGGACTGGGCACACACGAGACGGGAGGTTGTGGCGAGGACTGGTATCATCCCGGCTGCATCATGGGTCTCGGGCCTAGGTGGTACGAGAAGATGGAGGGGAAGAAACCTCAGCAGACTGCGAACTCTCAGGGTGGTGCACTGCCTCCAATATCAGAGACGGCCGAGACAGAAGGTCAAAGAGAAGCCGATGCACCAGTATCAGCCACGGCTAACGAAACCGGAGACGACGATGAGGAGGAGACACCGAACCCTACCGGATTTCCCGCAGATGAAGACTTCGAGAGTTTCATCTGTTTTAAATGTGTCGAAACCGCCGCCTGGATCAAGCGATATGTAGGCACTCCAAGATTCCTCCTCCCGGTACACTACAGGCCCGAAGGTGACATTGGAGAGAAGTCAGTCTCGGACGAGGGTCCTGCTGATTCGAACAAGAAGCGCAAGGCTGAGGATGACGAGGCCATGGATTCCCAAGAATCAAAGAGGCTTAAGGCTGAGTCTGGTGCCGCCAGCAACGCTGTCGTTGAACCCAAGCCCGAGGATGACAGCACGATCGTGACAGAATCCAAGGTCAGCAGTGAGACAGAGTCGTGTAAATACGACGCCTTGCCTTCAGCGCCAGAAGGAACATTCTCCTTGTTCTGCACAGAGTCGTTTAGGGATCGCCTCTGCAGATGCGCCAAGTGCTTCCCCAACCTTGCACCACACCCCCAGCTTCTCGAAGAGGAGGAAGTATATGAGCCCCCGGTCTCCGAGGACGGATCCGAGAACGGCGGTTCAACCCACGGCAGCGGCAGCCTGTACGAGCGGGGCGAGAGTGCCCTGCGCAACGTGGACCGGGTACGCGCCATCGAAGGTGTCATGGCATACAACCAGCTCAAGGACAAGCTCAAGCCTTTCTTCCAGCAGTTTGCGGACAGCGGGCAAGCGATCAGCGCCGACGACATCAAGGAGTACTTTGCAAAGCTGCGCGGCGACGATGAGGCAATCAAAGAGGCGGGTGAGTCTGCAAAGTCAGACCATCGGCACGAGCAACCTGGGTATTGATGAAGCAAAAGGTGACTGGAAACTAGGGAGGGGGGCTGCGCGACACACAAGGCCTTGCTGTCGCTTAGCAGATATAATGACTGATGAACTTTGTACATTACAACGGGGAAGTGGTGCGTTCGATTGAGAATTCTGGGATGAATCCCAACGGGTTGGGCATCCATTTGCGGAAAATACGGTTCGGTATGGATGTCCTCACTGCCATGTTTCTGAAAGAGACAGTATGCCGTCCTACTCGTGTATTCAGTACCAATATACAGTCAAGAGAGTAGCCGAAACAAAAGTGCGCGGCACTCCCTTCGGGAGGACACAAGTGTCAAGATCTCCATGACCTCATTCTCAATTCGCACTGACAACACTGTGATGCTCTCAAGAAATGGGATCCGATTCATCAAAGACCTGGGGTATCAGAGAGCCGAGGTTCTGCCTTGCCATGCAAGATTAGCAGTAGATAGGAATATTACAGACCACGAGCATGACTAGTAGGTCTTTCTGCCCGAGTCACTTCGCGTCAACCTTGCTGTCCAGACGATCCAGTGCTCGCCGCACTCGAAGGCCTCGGTGGCAGGACCGGCATTCCAACTCCAAGCGAATCTTCTCTCTGCATCGCCACGCCCCCCATCTGCTGCATGCCCAGCGTCGAGTCCTGCCCCTGGCCTTCCATGCTCTGGTCCATGGCCCCAACACCAGCCAGTGCCTCCTCGGCAGCCTTCCTCTCCATCTCCTGCAGCCTGAGCTTCTCCATGTGGTCGACCAGGTCGTCGTCGTCACTCCAGTAGGGGTCGTCGTCGGGCATCTCGGGCATGGCCAACCTCTTCCAGAACCGCAGCTCCTGCCGCATGGCCTTCATGTCGACGCGCCGCTCCCACCGCGCCCCGTCCTCGTCGTACTTGGAGCGGAACTGCCGCAGGTTCTCGTTGGCCTTGCCCGCGTGCGCCTGCATCTCCCAGATCTGCTCGCGCAGCCTCATGTTCTCGGCCCGCTCCTCGGCCAGCTGCGCGCGGTACGACCGGTGCCACGAGGCGACGTCGGCGACGTGTTTTTGCTTGTAGTCGTGCAGCTGCTTCAGCATCGCGGCGATCACGGAGGCGTAGTGTGTGGAGAGGGTCCGGTACTCGTCGCGGCTGAACTTGGCACGCTCGAACAGCTCGGTGAGCAGGGAGATGGTGGTGTCGATGTTTGCTTCTTGTGCTTGAGATGGGTCATTGAGGTCAGCATCCTGGCACTGGGTAGAAAATAGGAGAGTGCAACGTACTGCCGAGGTCGTCGGCGGCCGAGGACAGCAATTCCTCGTTCCCTAGCGACTGCGTCCTTGCTCGATTCCTGACCCGGCCGACACTGGCCACGACGTCCTCCAAGGCACGTTTGTTCTCAGCCAATTGCTGGCTCAACACCTCGACCATGTTGTAAATGTAGGCCAGCTCTGCCTGATAGCCGGCCGGCGTGGGGTAGCCGTTCACCAACGCGGGCATGTTGCTGCCATTGAGGCCATTCATGATGAACAAGCTGAGCTAAGGTGTTTCGGGGTGAGGTTCTGGTTCGAGCAGTGGCTATTCTGGTCAGCAAATGCAGAGCTGCAGGTAGGATCTTTGACTGGTGATGTGATGATGGGTTGTCAAGGTTCTGTCTAAGACGCAGAGGATTGACGCGGTGTTGCTTCTGGGCTTGGTTGAATAGCTCTACTGCAGTACCGCCGACGGTACCCCTGCATCCCGTAAATGGAGACCCCTGTCAGTACCGCAATTTGGCGCCCCGGCTCCGAAAGCTTGGAGCTTCGCGACTGAAGTCATCGACCCGCCCATAGATTAGAGATCTCACGGAGTCTTTCCTCCACACAATTCTTCCCGGAGCCGCCAGCGAGCTCACACGTCGGGCAACGTCGTCGAGGACCAGCCAATTGATCGTCTGCAACATGCTTAGGTAAATTGCTGGTCAAATGTAAAGCTTGCTCGTTGCGACGCGCTACTAACTGCTACGCAGGTCAATTATCCTTGATTGAATATTGCCTCCACCATGCGCTCGAGCTCGACGCGCAATGTGTACCGACGATTGCTGGCCTGTAATGGCCTGTCTTCTGCGCCAGCCCCGGCCCTCCCGAGCTCCTCTCGACCGACTGCCACATGCTCCCACCGTGCGGTCGTCAGGAACCCGCCCCGCCGGACCTTCATGAAGATGAACCTCTTCAAAAGACCTCCAAGAGAAGTCAAAGAGGGCGACTTCGAACCAGGTTTCGGCACATTTGTCGAGTTTCGAGCCCGTTCTGTGGAGAACACCCAGCTTCCTTCCCGAGAAGAGCTGATCGAGGCATTCCGGACCTTTTTCAATTACAAGATGTTGCGCAAGAAACCCCTCAACTCGACCCAAGCCTTCTGCGCAAGACTGCTTGTCGACTATTTGCAGGATACGGTAATTGAAACCACTTTGACCAAGGAGGACCTTCAAAAAGCCTTGTTTATTGTCTCCTTGCCATCGGAGCGTGGCAGTACCACAGACCACGTAGAGCTCGCGACACAAATCTATCACCAGCTCAATGTCCTCAAATACTCCGGCCAGCCTGTCGACGAGAGAGACAGGGTCGAAGAACTGAATTCGGATGATCTGGAACGCTACATAGTGGTACTCATACGACAGAACGCTACGAAGACGGCAATGGACACTCTCTTGAGCTTCCGAGATCTGTATCCGCAATTTGATCCAAAAAGGGCGAATCAATTAAATGTTCTTCGCTATCTCGTGCTCAAGGGCCTTGCAAGAGAGGGTGACGAGGCCAAACTGGAGGAATTCGCGAATGAGCTGCTCGAGTCCGGCTATGGCTACTCTCCCGACTTCCATGGAACGATGACATCGTTCTATGGTGATCTCGACGCGGACGGTGAAGGTGGCCTCCGAAAGTGGTTCGAAAAGCCAATTCGCGACAATACGAGACCAAGGCCCGACGCCTACGTGGCACTGATCAAATTTTCAGCTCGGACGAAAAGAGAGCCGGATTGGTTGAACAAGGCCATGCAGGAGCTTTGCGATTCCAATCCACCAAAGGCCTGGTGGGACGTGATCTTGAGGTGGGCTGTCTACCAAGGCAAAGACATCGACCACATAAGGCGCATGATGGACGTCATGATCCAGGCCAACGAGCAGAACGATTCGGTCCGGCCAGACACTCGCACGATCAACGGGCTGCTCTCAGCTGCAGTCGAGCATGATAACCCTCTGTTCGCCGAGCGAATAAATAGTTTGGCCCTCGAGCTAGGGCTGAGGCCGAACGCAGTCACTTACTCTCTGCTTTTGGAAGCACGAACGGCTGGCGAAGATGCCGTCGGCGCAGCATCAGCTTTTGATGACCTGATCCATTGCACCCCTTTGGTGGGCCAGCCCATCAAGGCCATCAATCAGTACATCAGACAATTATGTTATGCTACTCCCTTGGACTATAATCAAGTCCTGACCGTCTTGAGCCATGTCGAGAGACGGGAGGTGGAGCTGGAGCCCAACACTGTTGTTGGGCTATGCTTGATGTTCCTTAAGAATGACAGGGCTCACGAAGTGATTGACACACTCAGTCTTCATGTCAAGCAATTCAGCATGGAGGACCGACAGCTCATACTGGACAGCCTGCTCAAGTACTGCCAGGACCGCGACGTAAGCACGGCACGTGCATGGGATTGCTACAATATTTTGCGGCAATTCTTCCCAGAGACCAGCCGACAAGAGCGGGTGGCTCTCATGGAGAGCTTCTTCGACCGCAAGCGTGCCGACATGGCATGCTACATCTTCGGACACATGCGCGCGCACGACAACGACGCTATGCGGCCCGATCTCGCCACCTACGTGGCCTGCCTGGAGGGGCTGGGGGCCTGTCCGGACGCGGAGAGCGTGCAGATGATCCACAACATGTTCAAGATGGACACGAAGATACAGCCGACGACGAAGCTCTACAACGCGTTTATGCTTGCTTACACCGCATGCGACGAACCTTCGCAGGCATTTGACTTCTGGCGGGAAATCTCCATGTCGGCAGAGGGCCCGAGCTACTCCAGCCTGAGCATCATCTTCCGGGTGTGCCAGGTCCTGCCATACGGTGATGAGAAAGCCCAGATCATATGGGACAAGATGCACAGGATGGAAATTGAGATCCCAATCGGCGTCTACTGTTCGTACATCGTCATGAATGCCGGCCAGGGGCGTCTGGAGGACGCCAAGGCGTTGTTGGCCGGCATGGAGGCTAGCTACGGGAAAGAGCCGGACTGGTACACGTAAGTCACACGTTGAATCATGGCGTGGACCCGATACATTGGATGCTGACAATTTGCGCAGAGTCGCCGAGATCTTCAACGCCTTCACAATTTCAGAGTTACAAAGCCAATACCGCGAATGGCTTGCACATGAGTTTCCTGAGCTGGGGGTACGCCTATCCAAGGATAAGAAATTGGTCAAAACAGTGCGTGGCACGGACCGAGTACAACTGCAGATGAAGAGACTACGCGCAGCGCAGTATGAGAACGCGTGAGAGCACACCGCAATATTGAACCGGGTGGATCTCTATCAGACAAATACAATGGTATTGATTGTACATAAGGCCAACTGACCAACTATATTGGCTTGATCTTCTGCCTGTCGGGATCAGGTATCTTGGTGTTCTGGTATCTTGGTGCATTTTGTCTCTGGTGGAAGAGGATCATTGGGTGGTGATGGGTGCTGGGATGGAGTCCCATACCGATCGACCTCCTGATGGCCTTGGCCATCTTCCTTTGGTTGACCGGTCGTAGTCCCGTCTCCTTCGAGTGCTTGATGCGGCCCATCGATGTCATGAACTCGGCCATTATGGAGAAGTTCTGTAGGCTGGGTCAGCGTTGCTCAGAGAGTACAGCAAAGAGTATTCAATCATTCCACGCCGGTCCTTGCTGGCTCGGCGCCCTCCGTCTCTCAGTTTGATACACCCATGATGGCTGTGCAAGCCTCTCAGCCCAGACAGGACAGCAACGTACCCTATAGTGATCCAGAGGATTCAAGCCAAGCATATCTATAATGTCCTTGGTCGGCTGCTTAGGCGCCTTCCACTTGACCATCTCCTGCGGTGACAGGTCGTGCGGCGCGTAGATGTCGCCGGGCTTCCAGTTCCGCGTCGACTGCCGCGCCAGGTTCTCCCGGTTCATAGTTTCCTTTGCCCTCTGTGCGGTGTTGTCGCTCCTGATCTCGAGCTTTTTATACGCGCCCGACCTGTTCAACAAGTTGGTGAGTTGGTCATGGCCCGTGGGCTGGCCCGGCTGGTCAGGCGAGGATCTGTTGAACGCGCTCCCACCGCTGGGGTCCGACCTGCCGCCGCTGCTGCCGTCGTCCATGTCGATGAGCTCCTTGGTCGCGCTGTTGTTGGTGAATTTCACTGCTCGGGGCGTCAGCCTTCAGGTCGCTGGGTCTTGGGGAGGATGTTTCTGCAACGTACGCGCTCCATTTCTGGCTGTCGAAGAGATTGCAGCCCTCTGTTGGAGAGTGCAGGGCTTCAATTGCCGCGACAGCGGTTGTAATGAGAGCCTCGGTGGCATTGTGGCTGTCTGGTCGACGCCCTCGCTGGAACTGAGGTAAATCGACTTGCGATGTCGAGGTCGGTCGCTCTGGCCGGGTTGTTTCTAGCGGATTTTCTGCGGCAGGCCGGGGTGCAGCCATGTGGGGCCGAGTCGGTGCCGACCCGCTGAAAAAGTTGACCCACCAGAAATTGGCAGCACGGAAACATCGACGACTTCTTTCTCTCATCAAACCCCGTTTCATATCGCCGACCGTGTGTGTTGCTTCAAGTACAAATACCGGCACCATGGTCAGAAAACTCAAGCATCATGAGCAGAAGCTGCTCAAGAAGACAGACTTCATCACCTATAAGCAGGACAATGGCCACCGCGACCACAATGTCATACGGCGTTACATGATCCAAAAGCCTGAGGACTATAACAAGTACAACCGACTATGCGGCGTGAGTGCACTCTGTCCCAGTACGGTACCTCAGCCTGGTTGTCTAACGAAAACCCATGCAGTCACTGCGGCAGCTTGCCCACCGGCTCTCGCTCATGCCCCCAGAGAACGAGGTGCGAAGGAAGCATGAGAAGCTCCTGTTAGAGAAGGTCTACGACATGGGCATCCTGTCCTCCACGTCTAAGCTCAGCTCTGTCGAGCACGGCGCGACCGTGTCTGCCTTTGCACGGCGACGCCTTCCTGTCGTCAGTATGTTTCGAGTCTTAGCCTTCGGCTTTCCCAACGCCGTCTGAGCCCCATGCTGATATATTCGGCAGTGACGCGCCTAAGGATGGCTGAGACCGTCCAGGCTGCCACGAAAATGATCGAGCAAGGACATGTCCGTGTCGGAACGGAGACTGTCAGTAAGTTATGGTCCACAACTACCTGGTACGCTACCTTTCCTCTTTGCAGCTTGACTGACCTCGATGTATCGTAGCCGACCCGGCATTTTTGGTCACCCGGCAGCTTGAGGACTTCGTGACCTGGTCCGTCGGTAGCAAGATCAAGCGCAACATCATGCAGTACAGAGACAAGCTGGACGACTTCGAGCTGCTATGAGAGACGTCTTTGGCACAACGTCATTCTTGGATGAGAGTTCGACTTTCCTACGATGTTTCCTGCCGGGAGCGAAAGGCGTCGAGGAAGTTACTTCCCGTCTTAAGTGCGGTTTCATCGCACATGTGGGTTGCTGTGCAAGGGCCTTGGAGCAACCGAAGTCCGGGTCGGCTCACTGGGTGAGCCCGCGACTCGGCAGGAAACAATAAATTTCATGCCGAGGAGCTTAGGAGGGGCTCTAGCGCTGACAGCAGGTGCTCAATCACTCGGCAAACTGCAACGACGGGAGATCACCGACATGTTTGCTGAGCATGTGGATCTGCGCAAGGTTCGGCCATCAGTCGGAAATATGCAGGAGGGCGATGCTGGAAACAGCTGCACGGGCACATGATATTGTTGAGAGGTTGGATTGAAGGGCAAAATGCCATCCAATTCGTTTGGCATGGTGCAGCGCCGCAACGGTCTCGGTGTTTTCGATTCGACGAACGGCAGTCGAAAAAAGGGAACTCGGGACGATCAGGCGACTGTTCAACCAACCGCAAGGCAGAAGCCTCACGCATCGTGAGCCTCAGATGAACATGTTGCAGGATGGCGACAGCCATCTGAACCAAGCCGTTGCCTTGCGGATAGAGTTGAACGAATCTGTAGCTGTAGAAGAATTGACCGAGGTCTGGTCTTGGCACCCACTGCCGTATCCCTATTCTATCCCGTGATGCGAGTCGACTGAGAAGCCTTGCCTTGCATCATCTGAATTGCTCTAACTTTGCCCTTACAGGTTAGGAGCCAAAAAGAAGCATCAGTGATAAGCTTGTGCTTGTGGGGTTCGAAACACTTAGACTCCAAGCCTCGAAACCTCAACATCGGACGGCCCTTCCATCGTCCACGGATGATGCGATTGAGGGGTCAAGCCTCTTTCGCTCTCGGCGCGTTCTGAAAACGGCAAGTGTAGGGACGATAAGGCATACCGGGTGGCTCACAGTTCCCATGGGGCTCAAGTGAGGCAATGCACACCCATATATACCGAACGAGGTGCCACCTCTATCCCTTCCGAGCTCTCACGGAATCCAGACCAGTCCACACTCTTTTTAAACAAATTACTTGAATATCCCCCTGGTGGGACAGATATCCATTCTCTATATTGTATACAAAATCACACGATCCTTTTCGAACATTCACTATATATCTACGACAAACATGTACACCTCGTCGGAGTTGGCCTTTGGGGCCTTGCTTCTCAGCGGCTGCGCCGTCGCGCACGGGACAGTATCGGGGATTGAGATAGATGGGAAGTTGTAAGGCCTCTTATATATATATAGCCGATCTCATAATCCACCATTTGCTGATCCTCTTGAAGCATCCAAGGGTACAGCCCCAATCAGCAGTACCAGAACCCACCACCCCAGGTGGTCGGATGGTCCATACCTCAGGACCAGTCGACCGGCTTCGTCGAGGACATCACTGGGCCGGACGTGATCTGCCACATCGGCGCCACCCCGGCCCCAATTACTGCCCCCGTACAAGCCGGCTCCAACGTCACACTGTTCTGGACCAACAACTGGCCCGAGTCGCACCACGGGCCCATGCTGGACTACCTGGCAGCATGCCCCAACAACAACTGTGCAAACGTCGACAAGACGCAGCTCAAGTTCTTCAAGATCGACCAGGTAGGGCTCGTCGACGGCTCCAAGCCTCCCGGCACGTGGGGGTCCGACCAGATGATCGCCAACAACTTCTCGTGGACGACGACGATCCCTGCGTCCATCGCCCCCGGACAGTACGTGCTGAGGCACGAGACCATCGCCCTGCACGAGGCCCAGAATGAAGGAAAGGCCCAGAGCTACCCCCAGTGCGTGAGCCTGGATGTCCAGGGCGGCGGCACCGCGGCCCCCGAAGGTGTGGTCGGTACGGCGCTGTACAAGAAGGCCGACCCGGGCTTGGTTTTCAATATATATACCGAGCATGCGCCGTCGGATTACACACCACCTGGTCCACCTGTCTTCACGGGCTAATATTGAACCATGAGGATTGACAGGTCGGGAAACTAATTCCTGCGTTTCTCACAGTCACTTCTTCCTAATGGCATTTCTTTGAATCAAAGGAAATTGTATTTGTACCTTCTTACGACTTTATGATTGAATTTCACAACCTTCCTTCTCCAGCAACTGTAACTAATTATTCGAAATGAAACATACCAGTCAATGGCAACCCAGGATGACGGTTCTGGCCCCTTTGATCTTATATTCATTCGTTAACTTTCTGTTTTTTGAAATATCAGCTGTACTCGACAAAGTTCGATATCAAAATTTGAAACTGAGAGTGTTGTCAGTCGTCTGCC
Organism: Diaporthe sp. PMI_573; assembly: GCA_021399435.1. NCBI lineage: Eukaryota > Fungi > Ascomycota > Sordariomycetes > Diaporthales > Diaporthaceae > Diaporthe > Diaporthe sp. PMI_573. Next base: position 1,457,870 of record JAJTUP010000002.1, on the reverse strand, counting down.
GTCTTGTGCAGGAATTCAGATAAGCTACAACGACCAGGGAATTGCTCCGCCTGTGGACATCCTTCATAAGCTTGTCGAGCATTTTGTGAACCTCTAGAATGTTTCTAGCCACACCGTCATCTGTGTTGGTACGAAAATCGAATAATTCTGTACTGATCCCCGTATAAGCCAGCCTACTGCGAGATGAATTTTCTCCAAGCTCTGCGCAACAGCGCTTGGCGTAGGTTGAACAAAATTCCGAAGATGCTTCAATTAAGCCTGTGACCTCTCAATTAATCAATATCCGAGTTTCTGTGAACAAATGAAAGAAAGAAGAAAAAGAGAAAAAAAACTCAGGAAAACGTTGGACACCATGGTCTATCTTTACGCCGTGAGATCGCTGGTCAGCCCGCACAAGCGACGTCCAGAGTGCCACCATCTCTCAAAACGCAGCCAGCATCGTGGACGCCATGGGACTCGTCTCCGACTTCCAAGTCCATTCAACTAATCATGAATGATATTGAGTTTAAATTCCTTGGGCATCTGTTGTATCTTCAGAACGGGTTGGTGAGAGTGTTCGCGGAGGGGACACTGTCGATGCAGTGGTGAGCCACCCCGCTATCTACAGCACAATCACTGCAGCCGACCTTTGATATTTTTCTACGGGAGCGTACATATCGAAATTGCTCCCACCCACTCCCATCCCAAAATTGTCGGTACGGCATCAAATCAAATAAATGAACAAGCCTATGGCACTGTATTCGCCTTGCCGATGACATCAATTTCTGCTTGAGTGGACTGCTCAACCAGGTTCATACATTCCGAGTCACACCATCCGGCCATGAGCCGTGATCGAGCTCGTCTGGTTGCTGACCTGCACCTCTGAAGCCACGCTGAGCAACTCACCATGGCACCAACAATGCCCAGGCTGGTGCTCCAGCGTCCATTCTGCAAGGCTTCTGTATTACGTCTAATCCACGCCAACCCGTCACTTACAGCACACGTCCGCCACTCATCATCGTCACCAACATCGACTGAGACGACCACAACAACAGCATCACATCCAGAGCCCGCTGAGACGCGCAGCAGCGCCTATGGACCATGGCGCAAGCTGCCCCCGACTGAGCCCCTGCGCATCCTCTTCTGCGGCTCGGACGAGTTCAGCTGCGCCTCCCTCAGGGCGCTGCACAAGCTGCAGGCCGACAAGCCCAAGCTCATCAAGTCGATCGACGTGCTGGTGCGACCTGGCAAGCCTGCGGGACGGGGCCTACGGCGGATCGCGACGGGGCCCCTGTTCAACCTGGCCGAGGAGCTCGGGCTGCCGGTGCACAAGCGCGACACCTTCACGGGGTGGGAGCTGCCGCCGCCGGGCCACGTGCGGCACCACGAGACGGGCGAAGTCCTGCGGCACCCGGCCGCGCACGAGAACTCGCACCGCCAGCCCTTCAACCTGGCCGTGGCCGTCAGCTTCGGCCTGTTCGTCCCGCCGCGGATCCTGCGCTCCCTGCGCTTCGGCGGGCTCAACGTCCACCCCTCCATGCTGCCCGACCTGCGCGGGCCCGCGCCCCTGCAGCACGCCCTGCTGCGCCGCCGTGAGCACGTCGGCGTCACCCTGCAGACGCTGCACGAGAGGGACTATGACCGCGGCGCGGTCCTCGCCCAGACGCCCTGGCCCGGCCTGCCCGTCCCGGAGGGCTGCGACGTGCGCCAGCTGCACAACATGCTCGCGGAAAGGGGCGCGGAGCTCCTCGCGGGAGCGCTCGAGAGGCGCGTCTTCGTCCCGCCGCTGCAGTTCGCGGGCTGGAAGCCCAAGGACGAGGACCTGGCGCGGGGGCTCCTCTGCGACGCGCCCAAGGTGACCAAGCTGGACTCCATGGTCGACTGGGCGTGCTGGGCCTGGGGCAGGGATAAGATGCTGTACCCGGACGGCTGGACCGCCGCCGACCTGGCGACGAGGTTCCGCGCCGTCGGCGTCAAGCTCGACGGCGAGGGGAAAACGGGCCTGTGGACGCACGCCGTCACCTCCAAGAACCCGGGCGAGAAGAGGCTCATCTTCGAGCACGTCGAGGCTGTCGAGTGCCCCGAGAGCCTCAGGGAGGTGGTGTTGACGATCGCCCAGGCCAAACTGTCAGGACCGGCACCGTGGCTGGTGGAGCAGACGACAAGTCGACAGCTGCCAGCAAAGATCCAGACATCGGTCTTGGCTCAGAAGGATACCCTCAATGCACACGATTCGGCTGAGTTTAGGGTGCCGTACCTCATGGACGAGCACTCCTCTGTCATCATCCCTATCAAGGTACCATATCGCGTAACCGATGGGCTTGTAAGTCCCGCGCATGAAAAGGGCCAGCTGGATGCCATCAGGATCAAGAGAATCAAGGTCGAGGGCACGAACAGCAAGGCGGCCGCCCATGCAATTTCTGAGTTCAAAGAGGCCTACGTAACGGTGAGAGACATTTCGACAATGGATTACGGCATGGAGACTATTGCGAGACTCGTCGAATAGAAATACAAGAGAACGTGGAGCAATAAGGCCTGGGAGCAGATGGCTGTCTGCCTTGAGCGAGCGCAGATTTGTATATTTAGATAGATTGTACACAGTGGAGCACAAGTCACGGTCATGATCGAAGTTACGGGCAGGGAGCCGTGCAATTGTGATTTCATTGCCGGAGTACGGCTTTCAAAGAGACCTAGAGTTACAAGCCTGATGAGCGGGGCGTCACCAGGAGATGTCATCTGCCGCGAGCATGATGTTTGTGCGATGAGGGTAGAAGTCAAACCAATTCAGACACCACCAGATGCCAAAATGTCCACCATTTCCTCAGAACCAGCCGACCGATGCCACCGAAAAGAAAAGCAGGATTCGTATCATGAGCTCATCAATCTCTTCCCATTCGCCATACCCTTAAAGTGAGTGTTCTGTGTGCAACGCCTGAATGACTTGTATGGAAAACCCTCATCGTCTGTCTCATCGTATGGGTGAGGCAGTTAGGCACTCTTGGCAGAGTGCTCGGTGGAGGCAGTGGAGGCAGTGTCGGTCTTTGTGAGCTCTGGGTCCTCAGCGCCGTGGACGGACTCCTCAAAGACAGGCTCGGGCTCGTTGAACTCGAACTTGGTCTTGAAGTCCTGGAGGTTGTTGGCATAGCCGGACGAATTGGATCGACGGCGAGCATTGGAGAAGTTGAACTGGTCGTCAAGAACCTCATCACCAGGGTTGCCCCTACCGAAGGTCAGTCAATGTCTACTAAAGCTCACGGTCTCGATCCCGATTCCTGTGTAACCATGTTTGGTTTCCGAAGTCCCCGGCACGTCCGCGGTGTATCGAAATAGGGCAGCATCTGACCAGTGGGCAGTACCATGGTGCCGGGTGTTTGCCTTGGGGCCCGTAGCAACCATTGAGGGAACGACGACGGGGCAGTCAAGGCGAAAACCTACCAGTTGCCTTTTCCTCCACCGCTCTTCTTGATCTTCTTGGGGTCCTCGCCAACATGACCGTGCTTCGCGAAATAGCGAGGCAGATGCTCCTCAGGAGCAGCCGTGCCATTGGCCAGGCCGGCGTGGTCCTTGTCGTTGAGCTTGTGCGAACGAGTCACTATCATTTAAGCCTGGTCAGCATCTCCATCGATTCAAAGATGCCGCTGATGTCTCCGTGTATGAGTGATATTCCCGTGGGTACTTCCCAGGTGTTGTTGTTGTGCCAGGCAAGGGACCACCAGCTTGTTGCTGCTGTTACACCGGATCAGAGGGAAGACTCACTGTTGATTGATTGATTTGGATGGATGGAATTGGTGATTGATGAATGGATCTAGAGGGATTCAGGACCGTTTTCTGGATGATGTGAAGTCAGCGCCAGATGTCAATGCGGGGTTGTCTCGCGGCGAAGGGAGCTTCGAAGGTTTGAGGGCGAGCTTCCCCATTGGAGGTACGTACAAAGGGAGGTCGCGTGATGTCAAAGCACCAGAAAGGAGAAAGGAGAAAGGTTCAGATGGCTTGGGCTCGACGCAACTGGATTGGGGAGGCAGGTCGGCAGTCAAGTTGCAGGATGGTCAGATTGGGATGATGACGAGAATGTCGGAAGGTAGAGGCAGTGATGAGGGACAGTGTTTGGTTGGTTGGTTTGTCTGGGGTGGATGATGGATGGATGGATGGATGGGTGGATGTATGCGGAGGGGGACAAGTTTACAACACAGGCTGGGAGTCCAATACAAACAGACACTCTTCAGTTACATACAGAGTACGGAGGGGAAAGGGAGCTCTGTCTGCATTTAAAAGGAACAAGAGCTTGTTGATGTGCCAGGGACCAATGGGCTGATTCGAGGCCGTTCTACGAAGTGATCATGTGCCACTGCTCGGTGTGGTCTCCGGCCATCTCAATCGAGGCAGAGCAGCTCAGGGGCCCACCAGCTTGAGCTCCCAGCTCCCACCAAGGCTGCAGTACTAGGCACATGAGCAATTAACGCCCAGGATGGTTTCAGGTACGATGCCGGGAGCCGGCATCCAGCTGCCCTCTCTGGTCTCGATGACTCTCCCGCGTTGGGGCACGGCGGGGACTTACGGTGTACCGTTACCGTCAACCACGCGATGCCTTGACGTGGTGGCATGACGTCGGATGCCCTGGCCGTTTGGGGAGCCCATCACGCAATCCAGCCGGCCCGCATTGGTCGACCTGCAGCTCTCATTGATCCAATGCTGAGATGACTGCCTTGTGGTATCGAGACTACAAATTCGATATGAATAACTCTGCACACGCTGTTTAGCTGCCCATGCCTTCCAAACGGCTCTCACCAGAGCATGCCGGCTCCTCTGGAGATGTCGTGTGACTAGTCCCCAGGGCCCTTCCCCAGATCCGTCGATCCACTAGGTATGGAACCCTGCCTGCAGCACTCTGACGTCGAGGGACCCACCTGCCCCTCGTCTAGGTATCGATACCCCGGATTCTGAGGCTGGGCAGGCTGACTCTGAAGGTATCACTACACGCCATGCATATCTATCTGCCACCTACACAGCCCAGCTGGGTCTCATCAGCATCTCGATGAGGATCAGACTGCAGACCTGAGTTTGGCAGGTTTAATCACTGCCGTGCGGTCCATTTTCAATGCGCTCTCAATCAAGTGGGTCTTCGTTACTCGCGACGGGACAAACAACATACCACAGTAGGCGGGCACGGGCAACGCCTAGTGCCCAAGCTTCGAGCCGGGCGGGACTATCGAGGCATGAGCGGAACGGCCGGCATGGACGAGTACCGTCTAAAACGCCCAGGACTCACAGAACGGGCCCGGGTCAGTCGAGACGGTGGTTCTTGACCGTCATCAGATGTCGTGGAAGAGTTCTCTGACAACAGATATGCTGCGCACCCAGAGGCCCCGCAGGCCCGCAGGCCCGCAAGCTGTCACGTAACCGTCATTGGCCGAGACTGTCGAGCGCTGACTGAGGGTGTGAACGTTTGTACCTGCTGTGTGCAATGGGACTGCCCTCACGATGTTTGTCAAGGCTCCAACTTAATGCCCATGCAATGGGCCGCTCAGCCTTTGACTGAATATTTGGAAGTCCTCAAATCAAAGGTTAGGACTACGAATAATGTAGACTTCGGTGGGTTATCCTGCCATGGATATGCCCACACAGTCCTTCGGTAAGGTGTTGGTCATTTATGGTTCCATTTTACGCGCGTTAGCTGGAAGGAGTCAGCGGACGGGATATAGGTTCGCCGATATCGGGAGGCCTAGGGCAATGATTGTTCAGCAGCAAAAACTCGATGCTTTGCTTGGTAACCGCCATTTCTGATTCGGCCGGGCACTGTATCCACTCGCCCTCTGTTGCAGTCATACAGTGCGACAAATCGACAAATCTATCAGATAACACTTCCGCTCGCTTTCAGGGACTGGATAGTGCATCTCCGCCGAAAAGTAGATCGCCTTGGCGGGATTACAATATCACCGCCCAACCCATCTCTTCCCTATTATTTGGTCCTTTTCCTCGCACCACACCTTTTGGACACCAGTGTCGACACTACAGACCCAACCTCCCGCTTCGCGCCAGTTTGTGCCAACAGGCAAAACCCACACACAAAATGTCTCCCTCATTCGTGACAATAGACAACACCCCTGACATCGACTTCGCCGCCGACTTCAACCCCGCCCCCACCAAGGCGACCAAGAATGGCATCACTCCCACCATCACCACATCGCAGAGCCGCACCCTCCTCCTCGCGCCGCCCTCCATAGCCGCCCAGGGCACCAGCGCCCTCCCCACCTTCGACCGCGATACAACAGACCTGCAGATGCTCGACCGCCTCTACGCCGGCCTCGTCACCCTTCCCCCTGCCACCTACGACCTCGTCCTGCTCCTGACCGGCCCGGACGGCGCCAGGCACGCCGAGGCGTCCGGCCTGCTCTCGCGCGATATCTTCGCGTCGCTCGTCGGGGCCATGAGGCCAGGCGCCTCGCTCAGGACCCAGGACGGGAGGTTCGACCCTTCCGAGTCGAGGGAGGCGGTGCTCGCCGGGCTGGTCGAGAAGGATGGCGGCTACGAGAAGGTAGAGGAGGAGGTTGTTGTGCCGCTGCGGTTCGGAAAGAAGAAGACAGTCCCGGTGAACGGCAGTAACGGCAGTAACGGCAACGGCAACGTGCACAGCTCTGCCGGCCCCGCGGTGGGCAAGGTCACGATCGACGTCGCTGGGAAGCCCAAGACGCTGGACAGTGTGCCCCCCGCGGTGAGGCCTGTCGCGGGTGTAGGCTTTGATTTTGGTGATGATTTCGACGATGATGACGAGTTGATCGACGAGGATGAGCTCATGACGGAGGAGGACCTGAACCGGCCTGTGCAAATGCGTACGTTTCCCTACCTTCCGACAGCTCGGACACGCACTCCCACATGCATTCTTTGTCACACATGCTAACATGCCCATGTAAACAGCCCCAGAGTGCAAGCCCGAGCCGGGCAAGAAGCGCCGCGCCTGCAAGGACTGCACCTGCGGCCTGGCGGAGCGCATCGAGGCGCAGGACAAGGCCCGCCGCGCCAAGGCGGACGAGGACCTGAACACCCTCAAGCTCAAGTCCGAGGACCTCAACGAGCTCGACTTCACGGTGCAGGGCAAGACCGGCAGCTGCGGCAGCTGCTCCCTGGGCGACGCGTTCCGCTGCTCCGACTGCCCCTACATCGGGCTCCCGCCCTTCAAGCCCGGCGAGGAGGTCACCATCCTGAACAACGTGGCCCAGTTCTGAGCGAAAAGGGCGGGATCGGCCCCCCAATGTTGGGGGACGTTCGGAAAGGTGATCTACGAATCATGGATACATGCATATGCCCACCCGCGACGCGGGCCACGCGGACCAGAGAGGTGGGCGGGCATGTCGGTCGGCGCTCTGGGCCGTGGGAAGCATCATCAAGTGACTTGTCGTTAACAGGCTCCTATATCAGAGGCCGTCCAGGCCTCGGCATCGGTAGTATGAACATTATGACCGTACCAGCGGGCAAGGTTGAGAAGCCGCAGTAATGACCCCAGGCCGGAGCGGATACGAACACTGGCCTCCAGCTGATGGCTCGGCCATGGCGCAGCTGAGATAGTGTTCTGAGGGGGAAGCCCTGAACAGGAGTGTGGGCTTCGGGTTCTGACGTGGAGACGAGGGAGAGCGTGAAGGCAGAGGCACGAACAAGAAGCGGCCCGCCTGCTTGGGTACAGAAGATTGAGAATGAGTTTAATTTAAACAATCAGTTCCTATGACAAAAATCGCTGTGCGCCGTGACGAATCCACCAACTCTCCGGGTCCAACGGCATAACCCTTCATGCTAGCATATATATGTTTCTGTTTCTGTTTTGACTTCTTGACTGTACAACACCACCACCGTAGTTGCACAGCGCCGCCCCCCCCCCCCAAACTCCCTGCCAAAGTCAGGATTAACGCGTTCTCTTTCCGCTGGCCTCCTTTCTTGCCCCGCTAGAGCTCTCCACATCGCTGTCACCGCCCAGGCTGTACCTCCTCTCAGCCCCGAGAACGCCCTCTTCGTGGCCCTCTACTGTCGGAGACTCAACATGCAGGTCATCCAATTCCGCCTCGTCAAAGTCCGCGGCCTCGAGGTCTCTGGCATTTGTCGACCCCCGGCTGCGGAAATCCCGCCTCTGACTGGTCTGCAAACCGATGGAGCTGCCCTGCGAGAGACCGAGATATCCCAAGCCCTTTCTCTTCCGGCGCTCCTTCCAGACGAAGTATCCCCAAGCTGCCGCAGCCACCGAGACGATCACGAGGAGGATCTCGCCCGACCGTTGGTAGGCAGACCACTTGGCTGCCTCAAGCTTCTCCTTCTCGGCTTCCTGGGCGGCGGTGCTGTTGCCTGCTGTGCCGCCTACAGATGTCACGGGTAGCCGTTCGCCGTCCAGATAGGAATCCGTGGGCTTGCCGCCAATGCTGCTAATGTCCACGCCCATGAAACGGTCCAGCATGTCCCGCGACGCGCGCGCCACGTCGAAGGGCACCATGTGGGAGCTGTTATAGAAGAGCACGTACGTCAGGTTTCGGGCCTCTTGCCAAAAGCCGGCAACCTCTCCCTCGAAGGTCCACTCTCTGCGTGGAGCCCACGTGCCGGGCGACAGCTCGAAGCCTTTTCCGCCGTTCCACTCCATGTTGCCGATGAAGGCCTCGGTACCAAGATGGTTGCAGATCAGATCCTCTGCGCCGGAGAACAAAAGTATAGGGACCTCCTTCAGGATATCCGGGAGAAATTTAACGGCCGGGACCGAATTGGACGCCCGGAAGTGGCTACCCACGGCTCCGCTACACTCGGACCAGCCCGTGTTCTTGGCCGCGTCGATGTGAAGGGCCGCAACAACGTCCTTCCTGCGCAGGTAAGGGGTCACGTGCACCAGGTCTGGCGGCCAGTTCATACCACACGACGGGTAGCTGTCTGTGAGACGTACGTCGTACATGTTTACGCACTGCTGTTTGCCGTCAGATCCGGCGGTGGTGGTAAACTGCAGTATGTCCTGCAGGATGTTCTCGCAGGAAGCGTGGTCGACCTTGTTGCTGTCGACGGCAAGGTCCTTCTGGCATATCCTATGCTGCACCTCGATCTTCTTGGCCGTCTCGCTGCCCTTCTTGACGATGCCCTTTTCGTATGCAAAATCAAGATACGCTTCGTATTGTTCAGGCGGTGAGATCCACCCGTTTCCGATCAGGAGACCCTTGAGTGCCCACGTGTGAGCGATACCGGGCTTCTTGTTTCGTTCAAGCATGTGCTTCGCGATATAGGGGATATGCTGTCCAGCGTAGGACTCTCCGGCGATATAGATCTAGACAAGTCAGCGTCTCCTCTAATGATCCGTTCACCTCTCTCGTGTTGTCTTACGTCATCTTGTTCGTACTCGGGGAAGACAGCGAACCACTTCTCGAGGAAAGTGACAAACTGGTCGGCCATTTCGTCGAGCTCGGCAACGTAGGAGTCGGTGTCAACATAGCTGAACCCGGTACCGACAGGGTTGTCGACGAAGAGCAGGTTCGCAAACTCATGCCACGATCCATCGTTCAATTCCAAGGTCTTGTCATCTTTCAAACGGTAGGGCCCGATCTCCATCAGGCCGCCATCCTCGGAGCTACATCCGGGGCCTCCATTCAGCCAGATGACTGTCCGTTGTCTATTAGCGATGTGTTGGTTCTGGTAGTGCCAGAAGAAAAGGTTTCCGTTGTGCTCCGGCGTGACTTCGATGTGTCTGTTCAAGGAGGCGGGCGGGTCAGCGACTTGATCCCCTCTCGGTGAGAGGGCTTGGCTAGGGTCCCAGTACTTACCCAGCATGCATCTTGATAAAGGGTGACGAGGGAGCGCCGGGTAATTCGTGGACAAAGTAGTCCGCCGCGGTCTTCTGTGCGCTGACTGTGTCTAGCCATGGCAACGCCATCGCAGCGAGAAGGGTCGCCACTGACGGCACCCTCAGCTGCGTGAGGAAAGCCATGATGGCTCTTCCGGGGTGGAAGGCTGACCCAAACGGGTCCAAGGGCGAGGAAGGGCGACTTTGATGCTAGGCTCTGTGCGCCGCAGGACTCATTGGCGATGCGAAGGCAACGGGTCCGGTCAGGGTGGTTTGCGCGCAAGCGAAGATGTCGAGATTTGATGGGTGTTTTTGGTTGAAAGAAAGTGGTTGGGTGGTTTGGAATGTCGATTGCGGTCGGGTCGGGTTGTACTGCCGTCTGTGGTGACAGATCTCACTCCCCAGATGCACTTGCAGGGTCTCGAATGTTTGAGCCTCTAGAGTTGCAGGGGTCTCGGGAGCTGTACGTGGCCCTCCAGGGGGCAAGGGGGCCGACCTACGCAAGTGCGGACCAATTTCTGGACCCCAAGCGCTATTTTGGATGTTGGGTGGCGGCTGCCCGGGGGGACCGTGTAAGCGTTGGGAACGGCTTGAAACATCCCGGATGGGATTCCTGACCAATTCCACCAGGCAGTAGCTTCCAGGTGAATGGATAATTCTGTCAATCCTCTTTCAGGACTCAAGCACGTACTTGTGTTATTGTGGGGATCGATTGATGGTGACGGGCATCTCCTAATGCAGCGTGCCGTCTGTCTATTCAACCCCAAAAGCAGAGCTACAGGATGACCTCTTACAAGACAACCTCCGAACCGTCCTATAGGATAGCCTCTTATAGGATAAAGCCCCAATATCCTTTAGTGTAGCCTCCTGACCTCCTGACCTCCTGCTGGACTGATGAATGGGGATTCTTTAACTGGCTATCTCACGTTAGGTATGACCAGTCCCAAAGATTCCTAGACGTTGATGGCAGGTCTTGTGTTTAGCAAGAGGAAAGACGAATGGAAAATGTCTTTGGCAAGCTAGTCTAGAAAGTTCTCAGAACCTAGCAAGACTGACGTTTCAAGCTTGCAGCCGTGCCTGGTGCCTGCATACCTCTGGGTCTCTACGTGTGTATACGGAGTACGGAGTACTGCCAGACTACTCCGTACGGCAGAATGCCAAGGACGGACGCTAGAGCAAGTGGATGCTCCAGGACCAACCCATCCGGGCATGTGGGCAACCTGGGAAGTGGACAAAATTCAACTGTGTATCAATCGTCCTCACAAGATCCTCCGTTTTGAGCCTCTAGAATTCCAACCCTGTTCGTTTCTGTCCCACTCTCGTCAGTCTCACACTGTCGTAATCTTACCGGGGAAGGTCCTCGTCTACTTCAAAGGGGACAAAATTGGCCACGACGACATCAAGAATGGCACCCAACGTCGGCGGCAAGGTCTACATTGTCGAGCATCTTGATCCCGAGCTCGGTCCCTGGTCTGAGTTGGAGTATGTCGCCATTGCTGAGGAGTCTCAGGAATCGGGCAGCAGTTTCACGCTCTCGTCCCTGCCGGACGGGTTCAAGGTCCCCGAGTCACTGAAGGCCATCCCGGTCTTCAAAGCCACGCAGAACAGCGTCGAGAACATCTACGCCGCGACCAAGAACACGGTATGCCTGCTGGACCCAGCAGCAGAGAAGGATTTGTCGCCCGAGGATGCGCAAGAGTTCGGCACCTTTCTGTTCGGTGGAATCCTAGGTGGGATAGACACTCCAGTCCCGCATGACGTCTGATTCGATTCTAACGACTGTGAGCGGAAAGGCGATGATCCCCCACGAGGTAATTCTCAGCCCATGGTTTACTGTATACGAAATGCTGCAAGAGTGCATATTGAATGTGACTAGATCGCACCTCGGAGCTGAGGAAGAAAGGCTTCCCAGGGCGCAGACTTGGTCCTGTCCAGATGACTACCGACACGGCCGTGCGGGTGACACGGATGGTGATCCAGCAACAAAGTCAGTGCCAGGATCTTTTTCTTCTCTCCACCCTCCCTCGACAGCACCGTGAGAGCCAGGCTTGAGCGAAGCTGACTTGTGAACAGTCCCTTTGAAGGACATTCCCTACGTCGATCACCCTGAGTTGAAGATCAACGAACATGAGAGCACCGAGATGCCATTTCGCTACGTCAAGGGAGAGGACGGCCAGCCCATGATGCCCAAGGTATGTTTGCTCATACACATGTTTCTTGTTTATGTTCCGCGCACAGCACTAATTGATCGCCGGCAGGGCATGAGGGAGTTGATCGGCAAGGACGCCGACAAGGCCATAGACGACCTGTTCTAGGCGTGCTGTGCTCATTTACTTGCTATGGGAAGGAAGAGGATGGAATCCAGCGGGAACAAAAGCAGATAGTAAGTTGGCATAGAGCTTTTCAAAACACGACTTCAATGGTGAGACCCTCAAATTCGGCCTCTGAAGCCGAGAGCACTGTCCCCGAGTACCGTGCTGCACCTAGTGCTCCTTATCTTATCATGCGGGGACCCCGCCGCATACTTCGCCAGGACAAACTCTACTATCATCTGGACGTAGTTTGTTGCGAGACTGTCGCTGACTCCTCTAGAAGAGTCTTTCTCGGCCGAGAGACGTTCTGTTTCCGTGACAGGCTGTGTGTGACGAGAGCTTGTGCGGCATCATCACCAGGAGCCATGGGGACCACCTCACCTCCCCCGCTTGAGATTAGCCCACCCCTTGTCAACTCGGCGAACCCTTGGGCGACCGGTCTCGAGGATCTCAAGGCGCTTTACGAATGCCCCAAGACCGGTGCTGTCACTACGCGGACATCCCTCATTTCCGGCTTTGCACACGATCCATCGAGGCACCAGTTCACCCTCTTCGACGCTGCCACTCATCAGGCTGAACAGGACCGTGACAAGCTGAAGGGCCATGAGAACGCAAGCCTCAATACACTCGGATATAGCCCACATAACCTAGAGGCTTACCTCGGGTTTATAGGGCAGATAGCAGAGTCGCCTTCTGCCCTGCCAGGCAAAGGGTTCATCATATCGGTTACTGGCAGTCCCGAGGAAGTGGCACAATGTTACTCCCTCGTCGCACATCGCCAGAAGCAGGTGCCCTTTCCGCTCGCCATGGAGATCAACCTCAGCTGTCCCAACATCCCGGACAAGCCACCCCCGGCCTACAATAGCGACTCTCTGAGGTCCTACCTGACAGCCTTGCAGAAGCTTGTGCCAGACCCAGATCTCCCGCGCATCCCGTTTGGTCTGAAGACTCCACCTTACACGCATGCGGCTGAATATGTGGAACTCTTCTCCGCCCTCAAGTCCTCAGCGCAGCAGGACCGGGACGGCGTGTCCCCAGTCTCGTTCATAACGGCAACAAACACCCTCGGGTCATGCCTGGTCCTCGCCGACCCGGGAGTGAAGGCATGCAGCGATCCTGCGCTACCTGCGCAAGGGATCGGTGGCATGGCCGGGGCACCACTGCATCCCTTGGCTCTAGGCAACGTGAGGACAATTCGAAGGATGCTAGACGAGGCAGGAAGGCCGCTGGCTCACATTCAGATCATTGGCGTGGGCGGAGTCTTGGATCACAACGGGTATAAGAGAATGCAAGCTGTGGGTGCCGACATTGTGGGCGTTGGGACTGGTTTGGGGCTCGACGGCGTGAGCATTTTCGACAAGATCCTCAAAGATGTTTGACCATTGTACAAAATGCCCCAATTCAAAGCAATTCTATTGGCCTGGGAGAACAATCAGCACTGTCATCGCGCTGATCGCGATGACAGGCACGCATTTGAGTGACGGGACAGTTGAGGCTGCAGGGCGGGCTGCGCAGGTTGGCTGATGCAGGCAATTAAGGCAGCTGGCTGGGGTAGCGCAGGAATGGGCCTGGCTGCTTCCAAAAACGTGGGGTGGTGATTGGTCAGGACAACAAGGGCCCCACCCCAGCCAGGAGACAATGGGTGAGGCTGCGCGTAGAATGACTTTCTGAGCTCTCTGACCTACGTTCCCTTACTTTCTTGCCTCGTCGATCCTATTGTGAATCTTTGCATCCCAATAGGTCGTCCGTCCGGCGAGGTCATCTGAATCTTGCAACCCGGGCCTTATCAAGCGCCTCCGTCATCAACCTTCCTCCTCGGCCGGCAACGCTTCTGCTTGCTTTCTTGCCACGCAACCCAACATTCCCAAGCCCCGTTTCTCAACCTTTGCGACCTGGCGCATTTACACCGACATACTTTCCGAGAGCTCTCCTTTCCTTCCAACCAAATTACCTGCAGTCGCGAACGCCTGTGACTGATACGGCGGACATGTCTGACTTTGGAGATCCCGATGACATGCTGCTCGCCCTTGCGGGCGGCGGCGATGGATCCTCTGATGAAGCATCCGATGCCGGCAGCCGTGGTCGCAGTCGCAGTCGCAGTCGCAGCCGTGGTCGCAGCCGCAGTCGCAGCCGCAGTCGCGGCCGCAGCCAGTCTCGCAGCCAGAGCCGAAGCCGTGGCCCTGAACGGTCACAGAGTGCCCAGCCTGCGGAGCGCTCATCTCCACGGAGCCCTGCGACTAAGAAGACTTCCGCGAAGAGGACTGGACGCAAAGCTGAGTCCGAAGATGAGGGTGAAGCGTGAGTTCACAGTCCTGCATCAACCATCCCCATCACCCGGATCCGAGCTGCAACACTACGAATATCACATGTAACTTGCTGTTTGCGCTGCGACGCTAACCCGTCTTTCCCTCTCTCAGCTCCGATCATGGTTCCCCTCGCTCGCAGTCCTCGGTGCCCATGGACGAATCCGATTCGGATGCGGAGTCGGATGCGGTCCAGAGCAAGGAACCGGACGAAGGCGAGAACAAATACCCGGTCGAGGGACTGTACAAGAGCTATGAAGAGAAGGAAGAGATCATGGCCATGCGCGAAATCGAGCGAGAAAGGATCCTTGAGGAGAGGCATGCAGAGAGGAACCGAGCCAAGACCCTGGCAACGTTGAGGCAGATGGTCCAGAACACAGAGGGAGAGAAGCACAAGAAGCGCAAGGCTGGCGCCGCCGACCTTGAGGAGGGCGACCAAAAGACATCCCGACCTCGCACGACATCAAAGACCACAAAAGCGGCCACTACAGCGCTCGACAACCTCAAGCGTGCGCGGGCGGAAAAGCAGGATCGACGTCGCAAGGACGAAGAGCGACGTCGAGACCGCCGATCGCCCTCTTACCGAAGCGGCTCAAGCCGTAGTCGCAGCCGCCATTCCGACGACAGTGACGTGGAGTGGGCTGGGCCGTCCAAGAAGAGATCAAAGACCCCAGAAAGGGCTCTGCCTGCCGAACTCCGGGACATCGAGAGATGTCGCCTCAGTCGCACGCGCTTCGCCAAGCTCAACTTCTGGCCACGTTTCAACGAGACTGTTAAGGGCTGCTACATACGAATCCACATTGGGCCAGATCCTACGACGAGACAGCCCGTGTATCGCATGGCGGTCATCAAAGGTGAGTAGTGGAGTTGAGCGGGTCGCAGTGCTGTTGCTGATCAGTCACAAGGTGTCACCACCGGCCGACCATATGCCGTTGAGAACGAGCAGCACAAGACCATTGTCACAGACCAGTACGTGATTGCCGCGCATGGCAAGGCTGAGAAGGAGTGGCCTTATATTGCTTGCTCCGAGAGCCCCTTCACAGATGTAAGCCCAGCCCAATCTTCGAATCGCAACATCCAATCTAATCAACGACAGGCCGAATGGAACCGCTATCAGATCGTGTGCGGAAAAGACGGCATCGCCTTGCCCAAGAAGCCCGAGCTGACACAGAAGGTCGACGATATCAACAAATTCCTCAACCGCAGCTGGACCGATGAGGAGCTGTCAGAGAAGCTCCACCGGCAGAACACGCTACGGGACAAGTTCAGCGGCGCCGAGCGGGCGAAACTGGAGCAGGAGGCCGCCGAGGCCCGCCGCCATGGCAACACGGCGCTCGCGGACGAGCTGCAGGAGAGGGTAGACAACATGCCGGCGCCCCGCCTCGCCTTCTCGACCTCGCTCAAGAAGGCGGCCCCGGCCAAGCCCAGCGGGCCGACGCAGCAGGACCGCCTGGCCGAGAAGAACCGGCTCAACCGGCAGCTCAACGCGAAGCAGGTGCGCGAGGCGCAGATAGCGGAGCGGCGCAAGGCGCGGGACGCGCTCGCGGACAGGGGCGGCGGCAGCGGGGCCGACAGCGAGGACCCGTCGTCGCGCCGGTCCCAGCTCAGGAGGAAGTTCGCGGTCAGGACGCAGGACGGCGGCGACTCGGCTGCCGGAAGCGGGGCCAGCACCCCTGCCAACGGCACCCCCCAGCTCGGCGCGGAGAGCGCCGTGCCTCCGCACGTGGCGAAGCTGCGGCAGCAGCAGCAGCAGGAGGCCGCCGCGAACGGCAAGGGCGGCGTGCCTAAGATCCACCGGGCGCTGACGGACGATGATATCATTGGCTCCCTGGACCTGGATATCGACGTGGAGATCTGAGGGTGGGGGCAATGTTGGGGATGTCCTGATATGATTTGGAAGGTTGCGTGGTGAGTGAGGGGGGTAAGCAGGCGAAGGGAGCGGCTGCTACTCTCTGTTTGCGATTGAACTGTCCAAAAGTGCTGAGCTTGATCTGCGGACTTGAGCGTTTCTCGGGTCCAGGAGTGAATAAATGAGGTCTATTTGACCCATCTGGCGTTGCCTGCATCAAGACAATATGATCATATCTGAAGCACCGGCGTTGGAAAATCACAGAAGGCATGATCGATTGTTGGTTCGGAGAAGATAAAAGAAAAGAACAAGAAAGTAGACGCTAGATCTGCCATAAAAATGCACACTTTGTGAGCTGTACATATGCTCCTAGTCTACACGGCCCGTATAGTGAGATCATCGACAAAGTTCAACATTTCTGATCAGACCTGGATGGTGGGATTTCGTGTTCCACGAGACGAGAAGCAAGGCGTAGGAGATGCTTTTAGGAGAAACGCTACATACTCCTACAGCGCGCGAGACAGAAAGGGGCCCCCATCATATCATCTTCAAGCAGGTTTCCTTGGACGCCATTCATTCTAAATACCCGGCACTCTGGATCCCTTCTTTTATTTTTAAACCCAGCCATGCATCCCAACTTAGCCGGTCCCGTGGTGCAAGTGAGGCAACCAGTCTATGTCATTCATTATCGTCTCCTCCCGTCTCCACCCGCGAGGTGTCTTGGTTCTTCTCTCCTTTCTCCTGTCAATGTTTGCACCATATCATTCATGCCCCTTGCGCCGGCGTAGCGGCCGCTGCGCCCTTGCGCCCGCGGGGCTCCTCCTCTGAATCCTCGTCGCTCGGCGGGCGGCTGTCCTCCTGGCGGAGGTTCCTCCGGCTCTTGGTCATCTGCCACTTGTTAGCATCCACGCACCACAAGCAGTCATAGCAAGATAGTAAGCATGGTCGGGGTCGAGGAGATTTAAGCTGTTACTCACCCAGCCACGCACACCGCCGATCAGTCCGAGGGTATACCCGGTGATGAAATCATTCTGTGTCCTGCCGTCGGCACCGGGCGACCTAGGCCCAAGGGTCGACATGGACGGGCTCGAGGGGATGTCGCCAACGCCACCGTTGGCAGCGACCGAGGAGGCGCCGCCCAGCGTCTGCGGCGCGGGGCTCTGAGGCCTGCTGGCGGGCCAGAACTGGCGGAACTCCTTGCCAAGCTCCTGGCCGGTGGTCGACCAATTGGAGCGGATGTTATCGCGCAGATCCTGAACGTGGCGCTTGAGGTCGAGCTCGTTCTTCTTGAGCCAGCTCACGTTGAGTTCCTGGCGCGAGGTGCCGCGCTTCAGCTGGCGGGATATGTACTTTTCGTAGTCCCGGACAATCCTGTTGGGTCGGGGGTGGAATGATTAGTGTCAAGGTGTCCACATGGTATGCGGCGAGGCTTCTTACTTGGTGATGATTCCCGTCGTGCTGACGCCTTCGGTCCGTTGCGTCACCAGGAACTTGCCCTCCTTCTTGATCGGCGCGTAGATATCGTCGCCCTCGTCGGCACCGTAGGGAAGGTCATCGTGCGCCACGTAATCGATCTTGTGCTCTGCCAGGAAGTCCGGGGTTACGATCCAGGGGCAGTTCTCCACCACCTCGTCCACCCACTTGCAGTGACGAACGGTCTCGGCGCGCTCCTTGCCCGAGAGCACCGTCAAGCCCTTTCGCATGTGTGTCTCCTCATCGCCAGTCACTCCCACGAGGAGGTACACATCGGGGAAGGCCTTCTTGGCCTGCTCGAGCTGGCGCATGTGCCTACGCGTTGGGAAGGGTATCAGTCAGCTGTTTGAGTCTAGTACGTTGCGTTGAATGGCAATTACACACCCGAGATGGAACAGGTCAAAAACTCCATCGGCGTAGACCCTGACGGGCCGCCCAGCAGGGGGCGGGTTCGTCTTGTAGCCGACGGGGTGTGTGAGCTTCCCGATGGGCGGGGGCGGCATGCGCTCCTGGTCCTTCTTGGTAGCGGCGTTATTGGCGGCCGCCTTGCCCCTCAGGGTGCTCTTCCTGGAGACGCGGTTCTCGATGTCGACGCTGGCCTCGGTGGTGTCGCTTGGCTCGCCAGGGTCGGCAGAGGCCTCGGCGGCCTTGTCGGAGCTGTTGTTGCCGCGTTGGCGCTTACTTGGGGGGTGTTGTGAGCTGCCGGAGTCGGTCCTGCGGTGGCCTTGTGAGGGTGCGCCGGCGGAGGACTCTGGGGCGGTGGTGTCACCCTCCTCGCCGGATGCGTCGCGGGACTCTGCTTGGAGCTGGGCGTCCATGGCGGACTGTAGGCTTTTCGAGTCGGCGAGGTCGGGCGAGGAGGGGCCGGCGGCGGCGGCCCGCTTGCGCTTGCTGCCGCCGAGGGATGCGCTGGGTGATGCCATGATTCTGGGTTGTGGCAGTTACTGTGGCTGTGGTCTGGGTTGTGGCCCTGGAGCGGATGCTGCAAGCGGACTGGGAGCCGTGGTGCTGTAAAAAGCTGCTTTGTTTATGGTGTGCAGTACTGCTGCGGCATAAATACTGGACCACGCTCCACGCTGGCGTACAAGGGCAAGGAAGGATGTGTGGACAGGTCGAGTCGTGGGAGGAGGGGGGGGTTGGTCGTTGGATGGATGAGAGATGGGGTTGAGAGATGATTCGGCGTGCTTCTACAACAAGGTATGCGAGTGGGTGTACTCCGTAGGGTGGGTCTTTGGGGGTCGCTCTGAGGGATAACGGATGTTGACTTTGGACGAGGGCAGCTGAGGCACGATGCCGAAGAGTTTAATGTGTGGGGACCGTACTCGACTGCTTGGGGGCCTGTTTGCCTGTCAGCTGCAATTTTTCTGTCCAATCCATTGGTGTCACGTACTGCATGCAGCGTGGGAGACGTCGAGGTGCTGTCGTCACAAGCTTCAACAAAGCTCCAGGACGCTGTGGTAGAGGACGGGGTTGGATGCAATCTTGAGCTGTTTATCACCAGTCAATTGAGTAGAGGGAGCCCGTGAGGGAAAAGGGGGATTCCCTTGTCTAGTGGGTAGGGAGGGATGGAATTTACGATTCAATCTCGATGGCCAGGTTCTTGTTCCAACACGTGTAGCTACTGTGTAAGTGACGGGCGGGAGCCAGGTGTGGTGCTTCGGGGGGGAGGAAGGTCGCGTTCAAGCGTATCCCTGTCCCAAATTTTAAAGTGCCCGGGTAGACAGAATGAGGATACACGTATAGGAGAGAGCATATGTCATGGGCTAAGGGTCGCGTCATCCGCCCACCCCTTCAGCCCTTCCGTCATCCCTGCCCTCGCACCCTCTCCAACAAATCCCCAAAGCTGGAGAACTTGAAAATGTTGGCCTGTCTCACGCCTCTGCGCCTCTGCTGTCTGGCTGCAAGCTGTTGCCAGCCCAGCCCGTGCATTGTGGCTTGCTTTTCCCCTTTAGCCGTCACCGTGATTGGCCGCCCCCCCACGTTTGATCCTGTTCACTTGAGGTGTGCAGGTGTGGCTGCCTCCAGACCTAAAAATGGGCGAGGAATTTGCTCGGTGCCCCGGTTGAGGTCGTACAACCCCCTTCCAGAAGCAGGAGTTCCCCCTGTGCCTGAGACCTTGCGCTGCGCATGGACCGGATTTCCAGTAGGCTGTTGCGGTGTGGTACGAAATGCACGTGAGGCAATTCAGACGACATCGCATGCAACAAGATGTGGTCGGTTCGTCGTCATTGCTCGTCGGCCACGTCTTTTCGAGTCTGGCCTTCTCAGTCGTAGCCAGCTGCCAGCTTTGAGGACTTGCAGGCCTGCAGGCAAAGCTACAGTGTCTCAGCCTCACACCGCCCCGTGGCACAGCGCTCACAGCTGTGGCAACCTCTTTGTGCTCGCTCGTCCATACGGCACTGTTGAGTTCCCGCCGTGATCTCCGCACTCGACCACGCACACAAGTCCGGTCAAAGCAGGGCCTGTCCTGTGTGTGGGCTCTAACCTGTTGTAATCCACCCGATATTCCATGGCCTACCTGACAAGAGAAGCTCGTACAACACTGTTCCACAGAGTGCTGCCCAAGCCGGCTGTGCTACGGCTGTGATACTGATAGTATCACATTCAACGATTCACAGAAAGTTCGTGTTCTATGCAGCGCGTACAAGAGGTATGCATGGTCTATGATGCTGTCTAATGCTGTCACTCGTCTCTACTCATCTCTCAAGATGCAGTGCAATCACGACACACCAATTACATTTCCAGCTCTGTACCGTCCTCCTTTTGTGGTCTCAGCTCGTCCCCTAGGAGCACATCTTTCTTTGCAAAGCATCATATCCAACCATAACGCCGAAAGAAATTGGTATAATCATCCCCTACCTCCCACGATCCTCTAATCCTTCCTCAGACGGTGCCGCCCGCAGCGGGAGCTGTTCCTCGGGTTGCTCATGTAGCAGTGAGCCCGCGCGTCCTCCCCGGGCTTGGGCACGAACTTGTCCCTGACCGAGCAGTACTCGTGCGTCTCCGCCACCCACTCGCGGATGTGTTTGTGGAGCTCGCACCGGCTCACGCCGCACTTCCTGCAAAGGCCCTTGCCGTGGACCCGCAGTGCCGCAAGGCCGGCCTTGTCGCCCGCGCCCAGCGTGTTGGTCGTCGCCGCGCTGGTGCTGACGCCGCCGTGACCGGCGACGGGCCTGCTGGCGAGGTGCCACGCCCACTCCAGCTCGTTGGGCCCGTCGCGCCGCGAGCTCAGCGGCACTGACCCGTGCATGCGCCGGTGGATGGCGTAGAAGTGGCTGTTGGTGAGCCCCAGGCACGCAGAGTCAATTGGGTCCAGGAAGTCAAAGACGGCGTAGTGGAGCTCAGCGGGGATCGTGGACAGCGTCAGGGGGCCCGAGGAGGGACGCTGCTCAGGCGGCACTGGCTCGCAGTCTGTGACCGAGTAAGAGCGGCGCGGGGGGCCCAGCTTCGGCCTACGAGCCTGGGGAGGCCTGCTGCTTTCGAGTGGCGCGACGGAGTCGGTGCTCTCGTTCTGCACATTCTGCGCGTCCGAGGTTGGAGCAGAGGCACCCTGAGCCTTTGCCGCCTCGGCAACGGCCCCGGCGTCAACTGTGTTCTGGCTCGGCACAGTAGAGGTAGAGGCGTGCTGCTGAGGTTGGGGCCTCATGAGGGTCAAGATCTGTGGCCCCGACGGGATGTGCTCGTGGGTGGTTCGTGACCGCTGAGGAAGTCTCCTAGCGGTGTGTGGGTTTCTTGCCAAAACTTGTTCTTCTTTGGTGAAGAGTCCAGAGTTCTGCCGGGAGAGGGGCGTGAAGCCCTTGGACATCCCTTGAGTGAGGGTGGGCCCCTGCGAATAATCGCTTTCAACCTTCATGTTGAGTTGCTGTGTGCTGGATAAACTCTTGACTTGGTGGTGAGGGTTGTTTGTCTTCTGGTTGTTGTTGTACCTTCGAACGGTGATGGGCTTATAATGTGGACCGGCCTCGAGTGGTGCTAAGTGTCTGACGTAGTGCTTGAGTGGCTTCCTGTTGGCTGGCGGGGACGAGAATCTGGGGTCCCGTTGTGGATATATATGTCAAGGCTTGGCCACACCGGGGCAAGCGAAGATATCGTATTTGGATGTACCGGTATGCAAGTCAGGGGCTGGGCGCACCGACAACGGTTTCCTGGAGTTTCGACGGAGGTCTCCTCACTAGCGACACCATGGGGTCTCCGGGAG
Organism: Diaporthe sp. PMI_573; assembly: GCA_021399435.1. NCBI lineage: Eukaryota > Fungi > Ascomycota > Sordariomycetes > Diaporthales > Diaporthaceae > Diaporthe > Diaporthe sp. PMI_573. Next base: position 1,435,963 of record JAJTUP010000002.1, on the reverse strand, counting down.
AGGTCTTCCGAGATAGGAGTGTTGTGTTTTTCTCTTACAGGATTGGTTTGTGGAAGCGGTATGGAGTGCTCAAAAAAAGGCTAATTGTTCTCGTAGGGGTATGGCAGAGATGATGTAGGTTGATTGACGATCCTCGGGTTGGAACGGCCAGGTGGTGAAAAGAGATGGAGGGTGGCGTTAGGTGAAGAAACGAACCACGAGGTCGAAGGGTCTGTCGAGGCGTGGTGTGATACCCGCCCGGGATTCTGCAGGAAGATGGAAGAAAGAACGGGAGTGGAGCGGCAAGGGCGACGGGCAGGACGACCAACAGGGCAGGAGGCTCGAGTTGGGCTGGAGAAAAGGGACCCGAGACCGCGAGATTGTTCGCGGGGAGGCGAGACTCAAGAGGCAGGGAAATTGATGATCACTGCGCCTCGGACACTTGTCATGCTCAGGCGGATCACGACGAGGAGGAGAGTTCAAGTGTAAGAGAGATATGAAGAGCACAGATCCTGTAGCGCTGCGTATCTCGTCAAAAAGCTGTGACGCAAGGGAAACCACCGCTTGCACTGATCATCGTGATGAGCAGCCAGTGAGGAAAGACGGTGAGTGGAGGAAAACTGGAGCCTCCCATCTTGGGGCGAGTCCCTCCGCGCTCGCGCCGTTTCCATTTCGGCGGGAGCCAGGCGAGGCACTGGGCGCCTGGAACACACGATCCCGGGGCAAAGAGGCTGGCAGGCGGCCAGGCTGGCACTACTGTGTAAGTGGCCGACGATTGTCCGCTCGACGTTGCGAGGGCTCAGGGGTAGACCGGGCAGCCGGGCAGGATGACGAAGGAAATCAAGGGACCGTTCCCCCACGCGGCAGCCGCCAAGCCAATTTGGCATGGTTGTCGCTTGTTCATCGGACCAGGCCGGACCAGACCCTGTGTTCGAGAAGGCAGAGAAGAGCCCAGGTTGCAGAGACAAAGGCTGCGAGCGGTGCTCAAGTCCGGGCCGAGCGCCGTTCGCACGCCTCGGATTTGCGAGCTGCTGCACGTCTCTGGCCTGGTGCTCAGGACGTTGCGGCTTTCCTGTTTGAGAAGTTTCATCCAGGCGATGGCGCGATGACTGAGTCGACTCCCAACAACCATAAAAGCTTGATTGGCTTCGCAAGGCTGGTAGATGTTGGCGGTCCTGTGTCTGAGCCTTGGAAGGCGGACGAGCGGTCTGTCTGTTCTGCAGTGATCGTGTCAGGTCTGATGAGCGGTGGCATTACATCTCTGGAGGATGATGTTGTCGTGATGCGTGGCGCGCGACTCGCGAGCCAGCCGTCGACAAAGGCATGAAAGAACAAGCACGTCCGAGCGGCTTCGAGCGGCTTGAACGGTTCTGGCAGTTGCGAGTGTCGCGTGACTACCTCTCAAGTCACCTGGCCACGACTACATCCTTCGGGCTTATTATTATTACATTTGAGCCGGTCGTTCAGCCGTTCAGGCTATCAGATTTTGGGGATTAGTAACAATTGCATGGCATGGTATGGCATGGCAATGGACTGCGCCGACGTTGATGAGTCCAACCGGAACCGACCCTACGGAGCCGCCGAGGGCGAGAGGTTTACACGCCAGCACCGAGTGCTACGCAGAACAGAACTGGCAGAGCCGCCAACCTTATCAATGCGGCCGTTCATAGGCGGCTGACAGAGCAAGGTTGTGAGCCGAACGGCCGAGATCTGTGCCACCCAAGAAAAAAGCAATCCATGCACGGTGGCAGGAATGGCCTGAATGTGCCGTTGTGGTGGCGAGACAAGGCTGCAGGCAAGTCTTGGTGCTGGCCCTGGGCCGCTGGTGTTCTGGTGTGCTGGTGTTGCGACTTTTCCCCCGTCCGCCCTAGGTCATCAGACCCCGCTCCCCAGCAGCAGGAGGCAGAGATGGGCCCACCAGATCGCCCAGTCCCGCGAGGGCCCCGTCATGTCCCGCGCCCGGCTGCGTTCGCAGGCCCCGTTCCCGGATGGAGTCGCCATCCAGAACATGCAGGGCAGCTTGACTGGCGAATGGAACTGGTGAGGTGCCCATCTGTGACTTTACAGGACGTGTCGCGTCTTCGGCTGCTTGTGTGAATGCACCGAAGAGGCGAGCTTGGCGAGGTTCAAGTGCTCTGCCAGCCTCGCCTTTTCACATGCTTCGTGCTCACGAGGGCTGCGAAGCTGATCTCAGACCAAGAATGGGGTGAGGCAGCTGTCAAATCCACGTCGTGCAACCGTTCCAAACTTAATAGACCCGTAGATCTCCCGAAAGCTTAAGCAATGCACGTCTCACAACCCGCAGGCGTCTACGACGGCGGCCATCTGCAAGCAAGCCCCTCATGGGACCCAAACTCGCCCTAGAAGTAGAATTGCCAGGGTGTCCACTACGCGTCCACAGCATCTATGTACATATGTAGTGAGCCACCTGAGAAGTGCTTACTGCCCAATCTGCTATGACACAACCTCCACCAACAAGAGAGTATGCCACAGGAGGTTATCCCAAGGGAAGATATTCCTCCTATAGAATGACCTATGGGAGAACCTCATACAGGAAAACTTCCTATAGGGCGTCCGGGTAGGAGGTCGGTAAGCCATGAGCGCTCGATAGTGACATTTTGGAGTTTTTGAGCATGTGGCTGTATTACTGTAATAGCACGTATAATATGCTTCCATTGGAGGCCTAGGATGAGGACAATGTAGGTTCCTCCAAATTCCGACTTCCCCGGTTGGTCTGTAGATTGATGTCCACGTGGTGTAGTAGTGCCAGTGAAGGAGGGTCGTCAAGAAAAAGCATATCCCGCTGACGACCAATGGCAGTCGCCTCTATTATACGCCTGGGCGTGCCAATTCCAAGAGCAGCCGGGATCAATAGAACGAGTGTAACAATATCACACGATATTGGACGAGCTAAGCAGCCTTGCCAAACGATTGAGGCTTGTACCAACGCCGAGATTATGAAGAGACGGTACTTGTATAACAAATGAGTACCCAACGTAGATGTTCAGTCATGACTCCTCGGCAATGCGAATTTCTGTCCAACGGGAGTCAAAATGTCCCAGCCCTCATGCCTCTGCCTCAGTTGGCTCCCCTTCTTACGCATGCAGTTGCATTTGGATAGAATGACTGAGCCACCGCGGCTTCGCCGTATTCCGCCGGACCTGTAGAGAACATTGCCACCGGGTTACAAAACCCGACCGGACTGTTGTTGACAGCCAGTTTACAGCCAATTTATGTTCGTCTCGCCCAATGCGTCCCCGAGACGTGCAGCGATCACCAAGCGCGAGCATCGCCGCCCGTAGATTGTCATGGCCCGCAGGCTCTTCACAGCGACACCCAGATGAGCATGATGACGACGTCCATGCCCTTGGCGTCACCGCCCTCGTACTTGTAGCTCCACATGCCGTCCGTCTCCTCGTTCCAGTAGGCGCCGCTCGCCGAGTGCATGCCGCGGCGGCCGACGTGGGGCTTGCCGTCCGTGGCGGTGGCAGTGGTCGCGGGCTCGGCGCCGGCGCCGGCGGGCTCCTTGGACTCCTCGGTCGTCGACGTGCCGGTCGAGGTGGAGGTGCCCTGGGCCTTGTTGAGCTGGGAGGTGGGCACGAGGTGCTGCACGATGGTGCTGGTGACGGCGAATTTGTACGCCGGTGCGGCGGCCTTGTCGGGGGTGGACTCGGAGATCACGGCGCGGAGGATGTTGTTCTACACCAGGGGCGGGAGAGTGGTCAATACTTGGAGCACTGCAGGGCGGGAGGCCCACGGAGGGGCAGGCGGTGACAGCTTACGATGATGGCCGAGTTCCATTCCGGGGTCTTGGAGTGGTCATAGTACTCTGCGCTGCCGATGGCGCTTTGGCAGGCCTGTGATAAGCCCGTCAGTCTTGCTGTCTTGGAGGCAGGGTTGGTGGTGACGGCGGCTTCCCGTCAAGAGAGCGCCGGCGGGGTGAAGGACGTACATCGTTGGCGATCTGCTTGAGTCTGTTCAATTGAACGGGCTGTGCAGAGAAAGTGGTGTTAGATCTTGTGTTCTTCCACGTCAGGCACCATAGTGATAACGAACCGGCGTGGCCTGCTTCTTCTCAGACATGGTTGCTGTTTGGATATGATGGTGAAGGGCGGAATAGGGGTAAGGAGGGGTTCCTGGGTGCGACTGGAGTTAGCATCGCGGATCCGATAAGGACTGAAGTGCCAGATTAGGTGGCGGTTGTAACTGACGGGATGTTCGGCAAGCTTGTGTTTACGGCAAGACCTTGTCGTAGTTGTCGGTCTGGATGTCGAAGCTGGCAAGGTGTTGGTGTGTATTGTATATCGCAGGCTCAGCGAGGCTTAGGGCGGGCAGGCTGGCAATCACAGATCAGATGCCAAAAGGAGAGCTCCACTGTTTTGTTTGGATCCCCTCCGCGTTTCCAGACCTCCTCACAAGAAGGCCCGTGCAGCCCAGCTTCTGGCCCCCTGTCGTCAACAACTGTCGGCTGGCAAAGCAACGCGAGCATGCCTGTTTCTGCTTCATGTGCATTGCTTACATACGCACGCATGCTGTGCGGCGGCATGTATCAATGTGCTGCTATCTTTGGCAGTGTGTGGTACAGCCCCCCATCCCCCCCCCACGTGTAAGGAGAGACAGAGACCTGGTCGGAGATCCTGGTCGTCAGGTAGCGTCTTCACTACATGCAGAACCGAGGCAGGACGCCATGGCACGAATCATGCTTCCTAGACGTGCCCACGTGCACCCGAAGGAGTAGGTGGAACCCCTGCTCCCCTCCCTTGCTGCAGACCTGGGGGCTTGATTGAGTTGCATCGCGCAGCTGCTCCGGCCTGAGGTGCTTCTGATGTCGTCTTTGTCTCCATCTCAGAGACTTCGCCCGACTCTTTTGCTCTTGTATTACGTACCGAACCTCTCGCGAACGAGCTCAGAAACCAGCTCTTATTGACCGCGCTGCCTCAAGGTCCTTCGCTCAGCAGCTGCTCACCATCCAAGGCTTCGACCTCTTCATCAATTGGCATCGTTATACTGACCGTTCCGAGCCGCTGTAGCCTCTCCTCGAGCCGCGGGTAGAAATTAATATCCCAGTCGATCGACCACAATAACAACTGTTTCTACCCCGCCACAGCTGCCGCCCAGCTTTCGACATTCCAGACAGCCATCGTCATGTCGAGCCAGCCCCTCCTCCAGACTGCGCCAGGTATTTCACCACCCGCCCGTGAGAGCAGCTTATCATGGGATCCAGCTGACACCACTTTCTTGTAGGCAAGCGCATTGCCCTCCCCACCCGCGTCGAGCCCAAAGTCTACTTCGCCAACGAGCGGACCTTCCTCTCGTGGTTGAACTTCGCCGTCATTGTCGGCGCCCTCGCCGTCGGCATGCTCAACTTTGGCGACAAGGCCGCCAAGATCTCCGCCTTCTGCTTCACCGGCGTCTCGATCGCCACGCTCATATATGCACTTAGGACCTATCATTGGCGAGCGAAGTCGATCAGGGTGCGTGGCCAGGCCGGCTTCGACGACAGGTTCGGGCCCACGGCGCTGGCCATCTTGTTGTTGATCGCCGTGGTGGTCAACTTCGTCCTGAGGATCGTGGATTCCTCCAAGGATTCTGCCAAGGGCCACTAAGGACAACAAGAACCTGTTTAATCCGAGAAATATTGAGACCAGCGGCGCAAGAACTCCCCACCCATTCGGACAGCAATGGATGCTATGCTCGCCGAAGCTATACTTTGACAGAACTCCACGGCGACCGAGCCGAGGTCTGCTTCTGTCTATTGAGAAAGCATGGGCTATTCCTGAGGAGCATCGAGAGCTATGAGGGACGGGCAAGGCCCCAGGCACATGGAAACAAACCCAAAGCAGAGTGTTGTCAGACGCAGAGACACCGGGTCGCTACGGAAAGAGCTAGTTTGAACCTCTCGAGGCGTGTGTTCCTTCGAGTTGTTATTCAGGCGCGGGTATTTGTGCGCATAAGTGCAGGGTGGTTGACATGCATCCAGGGTGGGAGTCACGCATCCGGCGGCGTTTTGATTTCATAGAGCGCAAGGGAATGGCACGCAGCATTCATATTCAACGTACGGTTGTCTAAATATACATAATGGTACGGCTCGAATCGTCCCCCACCGGACAATTTACATGACAGCTCCCTCAAAGAACCACTCACCTCTTCAGTCTGGCTTTAGCATCACCACACTTCTGTGTGGTCGGTGTCCAGGATAGAGCTCTCCCGATTTGGTTGCGAATACCCGGCATAGCATGCGTTGATATATTTTACGCTTCCCTTCAGACTACCAGTGCCTCGATAGCCCGTCCTACTTGAGCCACGAATTCACCTGCGCCGAGGCTTAATTCCGTACCACGCCTAGCCAGCTCGATTTCTATCTGGTTGAGAGTATCCCCTCCAAGGCTCTGCTCAACGTCCGCCTCCCCGCTTCCACCTTGACCCAAGGAATCGACCTCAGTCTTAACTGAGAAATACTTCTGTCCCAACGTGGCAGCCAAATTCTTATATCGTCCTTGATGCTGAGTTGTAGAAAGGTCTGCCGGCTGAAGCTCCACGACGGCGCCCTGACCCTCACGCATGAACATTGAATGGCTCAGCCCAGCACCATGGACCCCGACGAGGACGTCCGTCGACTGCACCACCGTCAGCTGGGCCGCCATGGGCATCGCGGCAAGGTCGACCGCCCTGACGAGGACATTGGGGAAGGCTTCACGGAGCGCTCGGAGGAGGTGGTCTATGTCCCGGATCTCACACGTGCCCGGCCAGGAAGTCAGGGTGACCTTGACAACCTTGGGGATACCGATTTCGCCCCGTGAGGACATCACGCCGTATTTCTGCAATAACCGCCTGGAGAAAGTCCTCACCAGTGCTGAGTAGCGGCGGTCCGACACGTTGTACTGGTCGATCTGCGACAAGGGGTTGCTGTTGCCAGGGAGCGGTATGATCGCTGTGTGGGCGGACAAGAGGGCATGTGCTCTGGTCTTGTCCTCGAGGATGCCCCCCAAGCGAATTGGTGCTGACCCGGCGAATAAGGACCACAGGTCATACAGCGGGCCGTCGGGCAGGTCGTCGAGGACGATTGCTTGTGTTCTCGGCAGGTCTGCTGGTATTCTGATGAATGAGTCGCCTGAGCGGGTATCGTTACTCATACGCAGTACGTCCACACTCAACGTCATGGACATAATCTCCATGAGACTATCCCAGAAGCTCGCAGTGGGCTCCCGCTTGATCAAGATTGTGTAATTAGACGGCTTTGCCTCATGTTCCTCAACTTCCAACAGCGCTTCAGGGATGTCTTTGTGCTTGAACCTGATGTGGAAATACTTGTCAAAAACAGACCCCAGCCCCGACTGCCTCTTCGTCTGGACTAAGTCACACACATCTGTTTCTGGCACCTTCTCGGTGAGCCAACCGCCACATTCAAAGGTGAAGAGTCTGGTCACCTCATCTATCACCACGCCCTACGCAATGTAAAACGTGCCGCGGTCGAGTCCGTTTATCGTGCCATGGAAACTGTACACACTGTCTCCCGAAGGAGAAGAACAATGCTCCACAGCATTCCTCCGAAGACCACGCAGATATTCTGTGCTGGCTGTATCGAGACATGTGTCTGGCTGGATATTTTTATCGGCACCTCCGCATGATATTCCATACTCTGGCGGGATCGGGGAGATGTTGTGGAAGGCATTCTCTGTTACTGGCGGGAGCCCTTCTGCTTTATGAATATGTGAATGAAGGTCTACCGTTGAGGAACAGATGTCATCAAAATATCCGAGCAAGCCCAGGAAGACTCCAACGGCGGCCAACGCAAGGCTTTTGTTCCTGGGTCGGTGCTTGAGCAGCATCATCACGATATGATATTGTCATGTTTTGATAGCACATCTCAAAGTTCCAGAGTGTGCAGAACAATTATGAAAGAAACCTTACATAGTGTCGTGAAAGCCAAGAAGCAATGCGAGCACACGAGAAGGAATGCGACACAGAGATCCATATCACTTGTTCTGTCGGTCTCTGGTTGCATAATGGCCAATAGCCCGGTCTCCTTAATAGGCATCAATTTGGGCAGAGGATTATGACCCACGCAAGCCTTACTTCAGTGAAAATCACTTTCCCCTCCTAGAAGAGCCGTTCCCTTGATGTTAGCTCTTCTTTGAAGGCGAACTCCAATGACGAATCCATGGTATTGAACGACAGCCTCAGAGCTCTCGGTTTCCCCCAGTGATGATGCAGCCTCTTCGGAGGAGCCAGGCTACAGGCTCAAGATTAATACAATAGACGCTGACCTTGTCTTACAAATTTGGACTTTCTGAAGAATTTTCTGGTGGCAGCTTCTCAGACGTGGGCTACTTATGTAGCCTCAAAGGGTATGGGTCGGGCTGTGCTGGACGGACACCCTCATGCGATGGGAACGGCAGGGAAAGCCAGGGCAGGATAGTCCACCAAAGACCAGGACCGAAACGTTCATGTTACAGAAGATTATCATCAGTACTAGAGACAAGTAAGACCAATATCAGCCATACCATATCCATTAATATTAGTCCATGTCCACTGCCATCTCCGTATACATTCGTGTATCTAGTTATGTCCGTTGTACAACCATACCTAAAGAGCCTCGTCTCGATAACCGGATGGCATATAACAGCCTTCGCATCGGCGCGATAGCTTTCAAGAAAAGAATCTGTTTCTAGGAGTCGAACCAATTTGTAGGGGTTGACGCGTGAAGTAAAACCGCACTTGTCGGTCATGTCCTGTCTACCATAAATACCTAGCTGTCTGTTTCATGGCAGCTATCACAGCGACTTGACAAATCAAATTTCTGCTCTAGACTATTTAAATCTATCTATGATAACTTTTTTTTGTGCATGAAGGCTACATCAATCAGCAGACCGGCAGCATTCCGGTCGCAGACACTATCAAATATGGCTACCTCATCAACCACCCCCCCCCCCAACACTCCGGCCCGGTTGAGATGGCTGTGTCGTGTGCTAGATCATCGGAGGTGGCCTGATTCATGTTTAATCCATTGTGGACATTGGATGCCAGGTTCAGCTTTCATGTCTTGGCTGAAAACATGATCGTCGTTGTCCGACCCACCGCCCCCCCCCGACCCCACCGCCAACCATCGTCACAGATTTTCATGGCTCTAGTGTAAGGCTCATGAGCAGTGGGGGCTAGCAAGCTCCCACTGCCACATTGGAATTCTGGTCAGCTTCTGGCATTGTTGTCGTTGGTGGCGAGAATTGTGCGGCAAAGTGCATATACGCGGTTGACGTTCAGTATTATCGTCGAGTGGTTGGTGTTTCTGTGCCTGAGAAAGGAGAAGATCATCCAGCCGTAGTGAGCTAGCAGCACACTCGGTGAAGGTCTAAGAATGGAAGTCCGGTCGGGTCACACAAGACATCCATACCAATTAGGGATGGGCTACAGGACACCGGCTACAACTTGGAGAAGCAAGACTCCGGCCATCAGAAAGGCCTGCGCGTGATCAACCGGCTTGTATAGCCGTGCAGCACTTGCAGTAACGCAAGCTAAATATATGCCTTTCGTATGGATGTATATGTGGGTCATATATCCATTGCTATTCTTGGGAGTGGAATGCAGGTCATGCTTCAGGCCCCTCGGCTGCAGGTATACGGCGGCGTGCAGTCTTCGCAAGGCTGAGCAAATGCACCAGCATAGCCGCGACTAGGCAATCATATGCGATATCTCAAATGGCAGGGATGTCAGCCACCGGCTTCAGCTGTCCATGAGACATGCAACTATACCACTTCCGATAGCATGCGGACGGCCTTCACGGTGGGGCTGTTCAACAGAGTCATGGGGCGAGAACAGAAGCGATCAGCGGTACTTTCACAGAATCGAAATCTCGAGGACCAATGGTAAATATAGTACCGATTTCTTGTGCCAGGGCAGGAATATAGATGGGTTCTTGTGCTTGTTCTTTGGTCGTGACTCTGATCCTGGCATGGCACGTATACATCCGTGTAAGGATGACGGGCTGAGGCCATGGAGAGGCTCAGTCTCAACTCTGTGTGTCGGTAGATTTTCAAACACGAGAAAACAAGCACAGGTATATCGCCTGATGTGTACACAGCTGTCGTGAAAAGAAAACCGTAGATGACCGAGCCGTAGAGAGCTGCGACGCGGTCCCATTGGACACACCAACATAATCGTCCACTATGACTAATCTCAGGAGTACCCATTGCAGTGTATTCGCTCTCTTTGATACCATGACACACTGGACAAGGGACGTCTGCAAGTTTTAGCACAAGAACTGCCACAGACGGTGGCAAAGCAGCGGGCTTAGCCGGTGCCATCTTGCCCAGTGTCCCGTCAGAACGGATGTACCAGAGGGGCAAATTAGTCACCAAGTACATCAAGAAGGCCCTAACCTATGATGAAAAAAAAAACCCCAAAAAAAGACCCCCCCAAGCGACATTTCTCTGCCTAGCATATATGGGCACATGTACCTGAAGCTCCTCCGCATCAGGGACGCCCAAAGACCACCCCGAGATCCAAAGCAAGCTGATACAAAGCAAAGGTGAAGAGCATAAAACCCAGGGAATTATTCTTTATTTCTCACGAATGGTGAAGTGCCCCAGTCGGAAAGTGAACGAGATCAGTTGGTGGTGTTGTGCGCGCACTGAGCAGAAGTGTCGAGGGTTGAAGCACCGACCGCTGAGGAATTTTGCCCTGTGCCGCAATGCGCCTTCTGATAATAGTCCACCTGCACTGATGAAATTGACTTAAACTTTCAACCGAACTGCCCCAAGATGCACAAATATGCAAGTATAGGTCGACGTAGTGGTTCACGCATCATGTAACCTTTTGTGCGGTTGTGCCACCGGCCCATCAATTAGTAGTGAAGCCAATTGAACCGATAGTCAAGTCTCAGGAAGATAGGGTATACAAAAAGCCTGGAAAACTAAGACGATGTATACTCCTCGGTATCGCATTCGCTTTCATGGGTTTATACAACGCTACGGAGTTAATATAGTACCCTTGGGGCGCGCGCGCGCGCGCGCGCACTTCTCTCCGAGACTTCAGGACCAACCAACCACCCCTGTTTGGAAAAACACATAGCCCTGAGTCTCCCTGTAGAATAGAACACACTGAAAGACTATATTGCCCGAAACAGTGGAGATAGTCTGTCTCTAGTCCGTCAAATCCCCTTGAATTCAATCTTTAGACGGAGCCAACTCCGGAAGCAGCAGCGGGTGCAATACTGGGCCAGTGCTATAATCACCAGCACCTTTGCGAAATTGATAAAGCTAGTGCGAAGCCTCCAGCCCTTCTTATCGATCTGTGAGTATACTGAAAATAGACGACATGTGAAACTAGTTCAGGCATCTGCTCTCTCCGGAAGCAGTAGACGTGTTGGTTACAGGGATCACAGTACCGACAAAAGTCGTCCTAGAAGGAGCGGTGAGAGCTAATTGGACTGGAAATACACATTCCCGTGGCGCTGAGGGGTATAAGAGACATTGTGATTGTGTGAATAGACTTTTGAGTTTGGCTACAATGGACTCTAGGAGTATACGCGTACTTTGACAGAATGCGGCCGATAAAAGGTACACCAAAGTAAAATTACACCAAGATAAAAGTACATGAAGGACAACAGACAGAGAAATTGTCCAAAGTAAAACACATATTAAAATTAACAGGATGCTGTCCCCGCTACCCTCGCCCCTTTTGACTGCCACCTAACAAGTTTTACTTATACACGGAGGTATGTATCCTCCCTGGTTGATGTCTCCCGCCCCTGCAGATCTAATCTTTATCCACTTCGTTTTCTATCCATGTAGAGCAGTATATGCCAGTCGTGAATGAATGTGACCCAATCCATGCAAAGTGTAGATGCTATGCCGAATGCCGCTCATATGTGATCAGGTTGTTGGTACAAGTTTCCGCTCCCCGTGCCCTTCCAGCCTGTTCTACTCGCCGTACGTCGTCCGTCATTATGCCCATCGTTATGTCATGATTACAGAAACAGGAGAATAAGTCAAGAAAGCAAAAACCAGGAAAACAAATAGAAGGAAAGGAAAGGGGGAAGAAGAAAGTAGAAAGCAGTGATGAGACAGACAGGAAATTAAAACCACCTCCAATTCACACCCTCTTCCAACTTCTTCAGCACTCCCACAGCGTCAACGTAGAGCTGGCTTCTCGGGCCGACGCAGTCCGCAGCGAGCCTCTTTTTCACCAGTGACACCACGCCGGCACTGGCCTCCCTTCGATGCTTCATCCTGGTGGCGTCTTCAGGCCTCTGGACGGAAGCAACGGACTGCAGCCAGCTGATGGCCTCGTCTTCAGGGAGAGGGGTCTTCTGCGGAGAGGTGGACGACGATGACCGAGCGGCTTTGTGGCCGAATGCCCAGATTATCAGCGCACAAACGTACATGCCCCAGTAGTTACTGATGCAGCCAGCCTGGGGAGTGGTTGGGTCGTCGCCTCTGAGGAAGCCGAGCAGGGCGCGCGCGGCATGGCAGGTCGCCTGGGCACACGACATTCCTTCGAGGCTACCGGCTGAGGCTTGTTGCTGGGTGCTGGGCGACTTGGAGGGATGCCTGCCCTCGGCCCAGGCCCGGAGGCGCTTCTGATTCTCCGAGAACGTCGAAGCACCGAGCACCTTCTGGCTGAATACCCAGCTGTCGCCGCTCACGGCGAGAAGATCGTGAAGAGGAGTGTGGTGGAGGGCGAGATACATGCTGGGTCCCGGAGGGACAGATGTCATCGAGAATAAGTGTACAAGGCGGTCTTCGGAGTAAGCACCGCCGAAATTTTGGTTGTAGGACGCGGTAGTCGGCGTGCGCAGGTCGTCTGCTGTGAAGCTGTTCTGGTCGTCAAGGTCGCTTGGAGAGCAGTTGTATTGACGTCGTGGCAGCCTCGATGCTTCAGCGTGGAGAATGGCTACTTGGTCAAGGCAGCTGTGTCTGGCCACCTCTTCCGGCGTTAGAGTGTTGGGAGGAGGAACGAAACGGGGAATATTGGCCGCTGGCGAGCTTTCAAGGATGTTCGCCCACTCGATCGCCGACGAGCAAGCCCAAAGACCATCACTATAGCCCGTAAGAGGTATCGTCGAAGGGTCGATGTCGTCCCTGGCACGCGGCTGTTGATGATACAAGGACGTGTGGTTGTCCACGATAAAGCACACAGTAAGCAAGCGTCGACTAGCCTCTTCATCGATCCATGTTTGCCAACGCTCCTCGTTGGTGGCGTTGATGTTCATGGCACTGTGTCCAAGAGAAGCTGTGTTGAACATGGTAGGGGTGGTTTCGAGGACCTGTGGAGAGAAGCTGTTTGAGTACGATTGTTCCGGGCCAACTGAAGAGAAGGGATAATAGACATTATTGAAGGAAACACTGTTGTACGATTGAAACCCGGGGTTGAGAACGAAAGTATCAGGAGAAGAAGAAGAAATCTGCTGCGGAGAGAAGGAAACGGTAGGCGAAAAGAGCACCGAGTTACTGCCGTGTCTGGTGTGATCAAACTGGTAGAGTCCGTTGCGAGGCGAAGATGCAGAAGCGGGCTCAGAACTCTGTGGTGACCAGGCAGGAAGTGACGGGGTGAAGACGCCAGCAGAAGAAGACAAGGAAGGGACAGAAGATGAATCAGAGCGAGACACGCAAACAGAAGAACGGCCTTTTTCCGAAACAGAGGACACAAGAGACTCTGACCCACTTACCCTCGAATAGAGGTTTTCGAATAATTTCGAGGGCCGTACCGACGCCTTCCGGCCTCGAAACCGGGAAAAGAGTTCGCAGAGGACAATGGCCTGCTTGACAGGAAGGATCCACTGCGAGTACTGCGAGTACTGCGTGTGCTGCGTGGAGAATGAATTAACGACATTCCCAATGACTTGACTCGAGAGAAGAGTTTTAAAAATACTTACGCGTTTCGCCTCCTGCCAAGCGTACTCGTGAAGCTGATTGCCGCGAATGCGATCCTCCTTGTTGTCAAGGAACTGTGTCGCTATAGCAGCCATCGCGCATCGGAGCGCGTCTTCTCCAAAGTCACCAAAGGCGGTCCGGTGAATAAACGGATACAAAATGTGGAACCTGTCCCAGTAGACGTCAAGATAGGAAGGAATGCTGTTGCGGACAGAGCGCGAGAGCGGTGTCGTCACTGTCATTCCACCGTTTCCGCAACCGCCCACACCTGCTAGAGCCGAGCCCGTGAGGATGTCGCCGGGGCTGTTGCTAGGCCAGCTTGGACTGCTACCGTCACCAGTGTATATCCCTACACCACCCATCACGTTGCCACTGCCCATCGGCATCTCCTTCTGCCGACTCACATGAGCCAGCGGGGCAGCTCGACTGGGGAGAGCAGCTGGCGCGACTAAAGCGTCAGCCGCAAGCCCTGGCGATGATGGATGGGATGGGCTACGAACTGATGAGGATCGGTGGTGGGCGATATATTGCGAGGGGATGGATGTGTCCAATAGGGACTGCTGTGTCTGGTCGTCGGGAAATGTGGCCATCAGCGACGGATCGAGAAGTGGGCCGTACGTTTGGTAAGGTGCTGGAGCCAGATGAGGGGGCATGGTAAATGGGGTGCTGCCAAAGTGAGAGGTAGTCACTGTATCTATGCTGCCTGTTCCGTGAATCTCGCGCTGCGTGGAAAACGGTGATAGCATATCAGCGTTGTGTTGCCAGTCGAAAGAGCCCTGTGTGCGGTGTTGGGGTTGCCAATATCTCCGAGATCTGCCCATGTCAGCAGGTGGTGGGGTCGAATAGTTGCTCTCGGAAGCAGATGTCCAGGGTGAGCACTCGGTGGCAGGTATCAGTTCAGGCGGCTGATCAAGGCTCGTCTGCAGGGAGCCAGTTGTGCCCGGATGATTATCGGAGGGCACATAGACCGGAACTGTTCGAGGTACAGGAGAAGGGCTCATGCTTCCGGGCTGGCTGATGATCGGAAGCCTATCCGGGTACATCGAATAACGTGCTCCCGTGCCGGATGATGGGCCGTAGTGTTCACCACCTGGGGGCGACATTGCGGGCCCATGCCCAGGGCTTCCTCCGGGCGCGTAAGGTGTATGGGACATATTAGGAGTGGTGGGTGGCATCTCCGACGGAGAAGCAGATGTTGGTGGGCCCCCAAAACTAGGAGAGCTGAAGGTGTGAGGTGGTTGCAAGCCTCCGCCAACCCGAAGTCCAGACATTTGATCATCCAGAGGGGCTGAGGCTCCTGATGCCGTTGAGTCGCGCCGGCTGTTCTCACCCGAGACCTTGTCTCCCTCTTGTTCACTGTATTTGCTATCAGCACAGCTGTGGGCATTGCGAAACGCGTTCAGGTGAACTCCAGCCAACTTACTGCCTTTGTTGATGCCTTGCAAGAAGATCTGGACGATGAAAGGCTCGCTCGCAACCAGGGTAAGTACATGGATAACGTGGCGTTTGGTGACTCAATTGATGCCTCCTGTGAGAACGTAGTTTAGCAGCAATCCTCACCAAGGAATATCGCATAGTTCTAACCTGAGGTGCTCGGCCCTCGTAAAAGTCTGGTATACTTGTCAGCCATGTCGATTCCGTCAGTGAGTCGAGGAGGAAAATTTTGCATATACCTTGGGTGGGTTGCACATATCGCATGTATGAACAGGAACTCCCTTCTTGGCACGACTGACTCTGCCGGTGATGGGCGTCAGCCTGATGGGAACCTCGGGGTTTGGGCTTCCCATCGGCCTCCTTGGGTGATTTGGAGGCAGACCTCCGCCGCTGGTCCCGCCCATTGACGAAGACGACGCCGCGGACCCATAACCGTGTTGGTCCATCGAGTCCACGCTGGTATTACTTTCGCGCCTGGGCTGATCTGCGCGAAAGGTCGTTGGTGCTGTAGCTGGCGAAATCCTGTCCCGTAGGTCGATGGCGACGGCACGCCTCTTGCCTTGTCGCACTGCTGAGCTGGAGCTGGATCGGTCGTCGGCGTGATGCTGGCTGGGACGAGCGACCTCACTACCCTCAGCAAGCTGTGTTGACGAAGATTGCTGACTGGAACGAATGACGTGACCCGGTGGTATCGAACTTGATGAAGGATTTTGACTTCGGAAACCGGAAGCGGGTGTTGATGGGTCCTTGTCCTTTTTATCAGTTGAGGATGAGGCGTCATGTTGGTCCTCGTCCACGTTCATGATAGACTGCAGGCTAGACATGGCGGCGGCGGTTGTCCTGGGTCAAGGACGTCACAGTTACAAAGTTAGTAATGTACACAATGTACACAGCCCGGCTGAATGTGCCGAGATCAGAAAAGTGTGCTGGTATAGAAATAAACCATCAAGAAGGGTAAGACTCAAAAAGAGCAAGGGGGGTGTGTCTGCGGGAGAGAGCCTCAGTGGTGTCAGTCTGTGACTGCAGAAGCAAGGCCTCAGCCTTCTCAGAGTTACAGTCGGATTGGGGCCGAGCCGTAGGTTGAGATGGTAAGAGAAAAGTTCCGAATGCTTGGGACGGGAAAACATTTCGAAAGTAGGGCGACATGCCCTGGAGGGCACTGCTATATTCAGACGCCTCTCGACCGACGAGGGCTGGAGAACCGTTCGTGCATACTGTTAGGAATGGGTCTAAACAGAGGTACCTACCATGCCTAGGTTCCTCTTTGGGAGGAGGCTGTAGTCTAAGTCGCCATGTATCCCTGTCAGCTGGACGACAGGGTTCATCGCATGCCCAGCAGGGAACGCAGAATGCAAGGTACGTATTCCTTCGCTGCACGTTGCACCAGGGAAGAGGTGACAGTGTTGTTACGCGCCATGGCCAGCATGGCAGCCCGAGTCCAGCGTCCTTTACAAGCTTCCGAGAATTGCAGCGGGGATCCCAAATCGCATGTTGATCGCTGCAGGACCTGAAATCCATCCCCTGACTCGATAATCATCTACAAGATGTGATTCGGGGTCACTTCGACCCCTGATACGCCGCTCGAGTGGGATAAGGTTGACAGACGTGACAAGCAGATGGGTCGGTGACTGAGCGTGACCTTGCCGGTTGTGTGATGGTGTTCTGCCCTAGTTATCCGCGGGGCGCCATATTTAGAAGGGAGAACGTTGTTCGGGGAGCTTCTCTGCCAGGATTGGGCAGGACTCTCCTTCCCGACTGGCCTGGCGTTGGAGCCCTTGTCCACACGCAAACTCAATGTACTGTGTGCACCGAGATGACTGTTCCTCCCCACTAAGACAGGGAAGAGAGAGAAGAGCGGTCCAGTTTGTGCCTGCTGAGTCGGGCCCTTTCTCCCCTTCCCACGCCGCCAATTCGCTGCGCTACTTGGAGGTGGGTAGCAAATAATTGCAGAGAGGAAGGACGGTGTCAGGGGACAGTCTGACGGCATGGGGCGCAGTTCCTCTGGCGTATGCAAGTGAGCGGCCCAGTCGCAGGTCCTTACGGAAGCGCGTTGTACCGGAGCACACGAGATTGGGCGGCGGGTACATTGTACGACCTGAAGGCCCTTCGAGGGCGTGAGGGTCCCTGAGAGCCAGAAAGGACCACACATTGGTGGACTCAGGCGGAGAGGCATCATGATGTCGTACGGGCTAAGCCCGTGGAGGATTGAGTCGCATGAGTTAGGGATGGCGCCTCATGGCTGCCGAGATGATCGGAAAGCTGGAGAAGGTTTCATGCAGATGCTGGGGTCCGGCAAGGCAGGTCGGTCGGTCGCTGAGGCTTTGCGCTGATGATGGCTAAGACAGGTCAATGACCGGGACGAGAGCAAGTAGATGACGGATGTCGATGCGCTGTCAAGCGGTGGTCAACAGCTTCACCGAAGTGTGCTGCCCTTGTTGCCCTAGGCTGAGCTGGCAGAAGGGGCGACCCAGCACTGGGATGTAATCGCACCGTCCCGTCTTGCTGTTGTTATTTGCCCGATGTGATCAGATGCCCGGAAGCAGCCAATTCGCACCGGGAAGGAAGGGCGGATGCTCGTTAGGAATCCTTCGACCGGGATGTCTATTCAACGTGTACATGGGTACATTGAGCTACTTGTCCCCGCGACCCGTTGTGCGGTCTGTGCCTGGCTGACCGGACCTTGCCCATGGAGAAGGCAGTGCGAACTCCCAAGCACCAATTATTGCGGCTGCAGGTTGCTCTTCCACCGGCCTGCAGAGGTACAAAGCCGGCCGGCTCAGGGTGCTCCTGTGAATGCCAGAGGAGATGTGAGACGAATCATAATAATAAGGGACCCGACAGAGAGTGACAACAATTCTGTCCATCTGCGGAGCCCCCCGCCGCACCCTCTAAACAGGGCCACCTGCACGCACACAGTAGTAGTCCAAGGAAGCTAGACGGTGGAGGGCATGGTCATCATGAGGGGAAGGCTGCAGAGGGTTGCAGAGTGGCTCAGATGCGCCTCAACCCTATAAGGCAAGGCATCTTGCTGCATCCAGCTGCCAGCCGAAGCGGTTGCAGTGAGATGACTATTTTTACGATATGCCGATTCGCTGGCTGGATGGTTTTTGACAGACCCGAAGGGCACCTGTGTGGCGTCTGAGACTGCGGTACCAGAATAGGAGAGTCACTGTCTCTGGTGGCTTCAGGATGAAGAGCAGGTAGCGATGGGGGTTACTAGCGGAGGCTGGCCCCTCGGTGATGCGAAGTCGGCCTGGGCCGGACGAGAACATCTGAGCCGTAGACCGTACAAGTTGTACCTCGAGGTGCAGGACGGGAGTTCCCTGGGCGGATGCCATCTGAAGGCTGATAAGAAATCCGGGGCAGCGCGTCCTGTCTGGGGGCCGAGCCAGCACCGGCGTGCCTGTCCATCTGCCATCCTGGGCGGCCTGTCCCAGGGCTGCCCAGGGCTGCGCAGGTGGGCGAGGGCGACCTGCGGCCCATGTATTGGATGACCTGCATGCGGTTGGCACGGGTTGGCACGCGACAACGCCGTATCGCTTCGTCCCGCACGCGTTGCGCTTAGCTAGTCGATGCGATGGGGGAAAGATACCATAGTACATTGGGTACAATGCGACATTGTGGGCGGTACCTTGACCGCAAGATCGGACGAGGACGAGGACGAGGATGGGGCGCAATCCAGGGCCGCACTGTGGTGGATGCGATGAGACATGGTGTGAGGCCCTGCTGAATAAGTGACGACGACGACGCTGCTGCGGGCAGTAAGCAGCCCTGCCAATCGGCCCTTGGGACGGCTACATGCAGAGGCGGCGTCGACGAATGTCTTTGATGAGAGAATTTGCGATCCCAGGAGGCTGGAGGCGCCCTAATGTGACGGTGGCAGTGAATGATACATGTCGCGCGCCGCGCCGTGCTGCACTGCGCTCGACAGGATAGGGCTGGAGTGGATGGAATAGCCCCCAGGATCAGGCGGTCCTCGGCTCGGAGCCACACGGTTGTGTCTCGCCCGTACAAGGCAACGCGGTGTCGCACGACATGGGCGAGCGGGCTGCCCAGCAGACACCGCAGGCATGTCGCAGCATCAGTGACGAAATAGCTCGGCGGATTCGTGCGACACGGGCAGCCGTTACGATCAGGCACCAGCATAGCCAAAGAAGCACCAAGACAGGCTGCATGCTGCAAGCGAGACGGTAAGGCTGCTTCCTCGGCACGCGCATCAAGGCTGGCTTGTCGGCCGGCTTGTCGATCGGTTGGCGCTGTGCACTCAGTGTCTATCTAATGAGGGGGCAGCTGCCGGCCGCCTGCGCGGTCGATGGACGAGTGATTGGGTGACTGGGCGGGCTTGCCTGCGTGGCCGCGCCGTAGACTTGCCTGAGGCAGGGACGGCGAGGTTGCAGAGCATCACTAGACCATCAGCTCATGGGGCAGGAACGGCAGCAGCACCAGCAGCGGCGACGGCAGCAGCAGCAGCCGGTGGTGGTGGTGGTGGCTCAGCGGCGAAGGGGGTTGAGAAGAAGAAGGGCAGGAGGAGCAGATGTGACACGTCGGCGGCGGCGTGCTCGGTTGTGTGGGTGTGGGTGTGGGTGTATATGTGAGAGACGGCAGTGTGTGTGGTAATGTATATGTGGTGTGCGTAGTGGGCTCAGAATCGAGGGCACGAGTTCAGACCTGCGTCGCAGTGTTGCATCTGGCCTTTGATGCTATCCGCAAATGTCTGCCATGCCCGCCGTTTCTGCCCTGTCTGCCTTTCTGCCTACCCATCTGTCCGTGCCCCATTGGACGCTCACAAGCGCGACCTGCAGACGCCGTGCCGGTGCCGTTGGTGGTCCGCCAGGGCCTGCTGGTACAAAGGCACTTCCATTGGTTGGTAGGTGCGGAAGGCACGCAGTAGAAGCTGGAAGGAAGCCGCATTGCTGCATTGCTGCAGTGCTGGAGTGCTGCAGTGCTACTGCAAATCAGTCAATCTGTGGCAGCACGCAGGCAGGCGGGAACAGAGACTAGACAGGCAGGGGTCACTTGACGCGGCTATTTTTAGCCCCCGAGAGAGTACTGTGGTACTGTGTACGTATCGCAGGTGCGTAGGCAGGTAGCATTTGGATTATTACTGTCAACCTATCCAGACAAAGGCCAGACTGACGCAACGAACCTGAGACCCCTACTGTGAAGGACCTTAGGACCTTGGGCCTAACCTCTTGCGGCCCTGGACCGCACGACTCGAACTGCATGCACTTCGCAGCATTTCTCTCTGCCCCCCTCCACGCCGTCATCTTCGCGTACCATCCTTCGACACCTTCGGTTGCCATCCATCACGTATGCCGTCCCCTCAGGAAGGATTTCTCTCCTTCGGCTCGGC
Organism: Diaporthe sp. PMI_573; assembly: GCA_021399435.1. NCBI lineage: Eukaryota > Fungi > Ascomycota > Sordariomycetes > Diaporthales > Diaporthaceae > Diaporthe > Diaporthe sp. PMI_573. The sequence continues at coordinate 1,415,326 of JAJTUP010000002.1, read as the reverse complement.
TCATTCGGGAAGGCCAAGGACGTTCGTCTCTCCTGCTCCACCACACCCACAGGTGATCCTATCTGACCCTCGCAAACACCTCCCTGCCCGCCATCCAGCCATCATGCCGCTGGGCTCTTCTTTTGTCTCGCAACCGATGCAGCCGACCACCAGCATCAGCATCAGCATCAGCACCTGCACCAGCACCCACGCTGCGAACCGTAACGGCAGGCAGCCTGCTGCGCCCTCCATGACAGCTCACGGTGTTCCATGCCGTCCCTTCTGCATCCTGGGACATCCCATCTTAGCTCCCAACCGCCCACGTGGTCACCAGGTCAGATGAACGAGCTGACGGTGGTTACTCACGCCATCGTAAGGCGGGAGAGATGGTGGTCAGAGCCATTCCGTCAAGTGATGAGAGAGTCCGGGGCCCTGCCGGTTGCTGTGTAGATCTATCTATCTCCCTTGCTCGTAGGGCTGGCTGGCTGTACTTGCACGAGATCGCCTACCCCCCCCCAACCTTGGCCCCGGACTCACTGCCTAGCAGTTGAGCACAGCATTGCGACTCTATCTCTGGACTCCACCCAGGGTTCTTCGGGTCCTGCTTGCAAGACGATTGGACGGAATAGTCATCCTTGTTGCACCTTCATTTACTTTGCAAGATGCCCAAGGGTCTCAACGTGGAGTCCTCGCATGCTCACCAGTCTAAGTGTCGGTCGAGGGACCCTGAGCGGTATCAAGTGGTGCACACCCGCTTTGGCGGGGAAAACAATGCTCCTCGTCTGATGCGGGTCTTTGGTAGATCCCCCGCGCTGTTGCTGCGATCGGCAACGTCAACATCAGTGGCATATGTCAAGCAAGCAAGCAAAGACCGCAGGATGCCCACAAGCGAGAGGCTGTTGCAGGGCCCTTGTTGACCAAGCAAGTGGGTGGTCTGTGAACCTCCAGGTCGGCCTGTCAGGGGAAGGGCATGGCCGTCCAAGCGCTGTTGACTCGAATCTCACAGCTGGCCGATCCTGCTGTGTCCTTTATCTGCCCAAAATCGGCCAGCAAGAAACATTCGTTTTATAGTTCTGGGTCCCTATGTCTCTAGAGGTCAGTCGGTCGATACCTGGCTCAAGTCAACAACTGGCGCAGGAGGAGTCGTCTTGTATTCAACGGGCCGCAAACCTGGATCTTTGTCACAGGAATCGGCGTGCTCTCGCACTCCTCTGGACCTGCACATGAGGTGCACGCTGTGACACGACCGAGAATACCCGGGCTTCCGGGAGGCAACAGTAGTGAATAATTGAGGTTCTATTTAGATGATTAAGGGACAGTAGAAGGCAGTCATCCAACCTGTTGTCGGCGACGATATTCCTGACCGGATGGTTCGGCAACGTAAAGCCATCTATGTTTCCCAGCAGATTTAAGTACGGCATAACGCCCCGGCCCGTCTCTGTCAATCACGCCTCCCTTCACATCCTCTTCGAGCTTTCTATCCCGGCGTGTGTCGCTGGCTTAATCCGAGTACAACCCTGCTCACCCCTGTGTGTTTCGATTGCACGTTCAATTAAGGTTCGTCTGTTACCAGGACCAACCTTTACCTCCGACTGTTGATTGACTCGTGGCCCGAGGCTCGTAGCCGCACGACTCGACCAAAATCATGAAACTGCTACCACGCTGTACGATTAGACACGCTTTCGGTTGATCCGGCTGTCCGGGAGGAATTGTATGTGGCTGCCAAGTTCGCAGCTGTCCACAAGCGCTTTTGCTGCCCAAGGCCTCCAGAAGCTTTTATGGAACTACAACCTCGCGTGCCGAGTTCTCCCAATATGGAAGACCGCCGGCGGTGCATCCCCGTCGTACAAGCGAACATTAACAGCCTTTCGCCTGTGCGTTGCCAACTGTCTTCGATCTCCTCCTCTTGGGGTAGTGGTCGAATTAGGCTTCCTTTGACTCTTCCAGATCATTGCTCGCTTCTGCGACTCAACGCACGTCTGACCGAAGTCGGCTGGCTGGTATCGGAACGTGTCTTTCACCTCCCAATATGTTACTCCATGAGTTCCTCTCTAGAGCATTGTCCGAGACCAATGACAAGGACCACGACCTTGGAGTCGGCACGACCATCGACACGAGTGACTGTACGTGAAGTGTGGGAGCAGTCCACCAACCCTTCGTGTCCCAGTTTTGGTCATCGGAACCTCCCTCATATCCTCGCCCAAAGTGGCACCCTGTCAGGACATTGCCATTTTGCTCCTCGTGCTCTTGATAAAAATGGAAATCACTAATTCCCAGTACCGGGCAGATGCTGCCGCAAAGAGATATGCTGCCGCGGCCTTGCTAGCCGTCGCTATTTATAATGCCATCGAGATGATGCCTATCATATATTTCACCTTCTCGAGATTCTCGGGTCTCTACTTTTGGAGTATGGTAACCGCTGTAGCCGGCGTCATGTTCCACTCCATAGGATTCGGTACGTGGTCACTCAACGAGGCAGCGACATAACTGCTGCACCCTTCACGCCTGTGTCACAAGACATCCATTAGGAACCGTCAATATAACCGGCGTGGATGGCACTGTGGCTGACCTTACTACCCTACAGTGTTGAACAATTTCCAGTTGACAGGTAATGTAAGTCTCAAGCTTCGGCGGCTGGTAGTTCTGGACAATGGGCCTCGGCGGAGTATCACCCAATCTCGCTGTCATTTTACCAGCAAACCGATGATTGTGTTGTGGAAACACAGTCGAACACTCCCTTGCCCACGGTTGGGACGAGTACTCGCTAACTAACGCACTCCAGCAAACCCTGCCGACGATTCTGACTACCACGTTCTGGGTCCCGATGGTTTCAGGCCAGAGTCTGGTGCTGTACTCTCGCCTCTCCTTAATCAATCTCGACAAACGCATCCGCCGCTACGTGCTGGCCATGATCATCGTCAATGGCGTAGTCCTTCACACAGCGACGGTAGTCACGACCGCCGGGTCGAATAGCGAGGTGTCGTCCCTTTTTATCAAGCCCTATGCGATCATCGAGCGGATTCAGATTACCATTTTCTCTGTCCAGGAGTTTATTTTGTCGGGGCTCTACGTATGGAAAGCATGGAGATTCCTAGCGATCTATCGGAGCGGCGGAAGCAAGACGCAGGACAAGCTGCATGCAATGATGCTGCACCTGATCTTGTCGAATGTTGTGGTGTTTTCGTTGGACATCACGGTTATCGTGCTCGAATTCTTGGGCCTCTATTACCTCCAGGTTAGCAGCCCCGGGATCAGTTCCAACGCACCGATGCCAGCTTTCCGCCATGTCGACTCGTCTCACTTATGGCGGCTCTTCTGGAACAGGAGTCTTCCCTGGCAGAGAGCTCTCCCCTGGTCACCACCACAGCTAACCCTGGGCTCCCTACTAGGTCGCCTGTAAGCCTTTTGTCTACAGCGTGAAGCTGAAGTGCGAAGTCGGAGTTCTCAACAAGCTGGTCGAGTTTGTCAAGCACACGAGCGCCAAGCGGCAGCAACACTCGAGTGACAGCTTCTGCCTGACGTCGCAGATCGAGCGCGAGTGGGAGAAGACGCTGCGGACGACCTTTGGCGTCACGGGGACCGCGCTAGGAGATGACCACAACGAAATCGACCATCACAAACAGCAGAATCACCAGCAGCAGCCCCCCGCGGTGCAGCAAAAGGTCCTCGGGACCATCGACGAGAGGCGCAGCAGTGGCAGCGGGAGCACCCGTGTCGACGGGGCCTCCATGGACGGCGGGTCGGGTCTGATGGTGCCAGCTAGTGGTGTTCGGGGCTTGCGCGAGAGGAGAGGCAGCTTGGAAGGATCTGGCCATTCGTTGTAGGAGTAGATTCCTTGTTTGAAGAAAATTTGTGAAACTATTGCCCCCCCCCCCCACCTTATCATTCTAGTGGATTGGCAAAGAAACATGAATACCACACACATCGCACAGTCGTCAGGGAATAGATGCCTGATGTCACACGTTGTGGTGTCCCGTGGAGCACCTCCTTTTGAGACAATCTTCTACGGCATGACCTCCTATGAAATGACCTCTTATGGGATACGACTCTGTGGGAAAACCCCCTGTGGGATAATCTTCTGTACGGTACGCCGCCCCCTCTGGAACACCCTTTTATGGATACTCTCATACAGGACACATTCCTGCGGGATGCCCTCATCATAATTACGCATAGCCAGTCGTTCCTGTTACGGGATGTTGACTCGGATCAAATCACCAGAGGCAGTTTAACCCACTCCTTTTGGCATGGAAAAGACGAAGAAGGTCCTTGTTCCCATTTTCGAATGTCTCGAAATCTCCTGCTGTCGAAATGCTACTTCCAATCGCTTTCCCCCAAATTTTTGTTTTAGATTAATCCAATCTAGCTACCTCGGAATTCCGACAGCTCCAGTGCAGTCTCTGGTCTGTTTCAAATGAGCCTGTCCGTTTCTTGAGGGGATTACGAAGCCGCATGATAAAGAAACAGTGTGTGATACATCCCGCTTCGCGCACAGGGGAACTCAGCCTTGTCTCCTGGTTGACGTTACTTGGTGAGCTGGAGAGGCATTCGATATCCCTGGCTATACAACCTACAGGGATCAAATGATTCTTTGATGTACTTTATACGAGTCTACCCAGGTGGTCAAAAACAAAAAAAGACCCACGAGAATGCCATGTTCCAGCCTGTCACTCTGCTATGTGTTATCCTCATCTGAATTTATGCCAAAGGGGCTTTTCCCCTACGTTCTGTTCACGAGGCCGACGCACTCATGAGTCCATACCTCGGTTTGGGAAAACTGTAAGCTGTACAAGCCATTGCTCGTTGCGCCAGTACACCATTCAAGCAGCTTGAGGTTCTGTTGTAGTCTGGCTAGATGTATTTCTGCCGGCTCCCTAAGCACGGCCAGGACCATTTAGCTTCGGAGGGTGTCCCACATCACTCACAGGGCCCCCGGCGAAGGACCCAGGTGCCGAGCAAGCAAGCAATCGACGATATATCCCGCATGACTAGGCAGCCAGACGGGCATCTCACTCTGTGCCAGAGGCTAGCAGCCTCATCCATGTACGCGCACAGGCTGTTGAATTGCTTTTTCCCACCACCCCACGTGCTGCCCCGGGCTGGGGAGGAGGAGGGCTTGAGCGAGCCCATCACGTCCACTGGTTGATAAACCGCCTGCCCACTTGCCTTCCTGCCTGTCAGTTAGTCAGTCAGTGAGTCAGCCAGCCAGCCAGCCAGCCAGCCACATGAACGAGCGGCGGCGGTGAGAGAAGGGTCCCAGTGCCTCGACATGGTTTGCATACCGTCCCCCGCCCACTCCTCTCATCGTCCACCGCCGTCCGCCAACCATGCTCGTCAAACAAACGACGACCCTGCAGAGTGTCAGGGCCACCTTGGGCAGCAAGCGGCTGTGCGGCGTGTGCCCCTAGGTGGCCTCATTACCCACAAAATTCAGACAAGGCCTTAGCTCCTCTCCCAGCCGGCAGTGACTTCAACCCTGCCAAAAGGAAACGGTAGAGCCCCGTTGCAACACCCGCCCAGATGGCGGAGCTCTCCGTCCGTCCAGGGAGGAGAGGAGAGGAGAGGAGGGAGCACGGCGACTTGGGCCAGGTGAATACCCCCCAAGCTCCCTTGAGCAAATTGAGCGGGGAGGTGATTCTGATCTGCACGTGCTGTGAATAAATCCTTCGGATAAAAGAATCCCGCCAGCTGGGTGCATCTAATACCCGCCGCTCTGTAAAACTTGCTCGCCCCGGCGATTGGCCGGCGACTGACCGGCGATTGACCGGCTCACGGAAGCGGGATTTCGGGCGGAACACGTACTAGACCGTTCATTATCTCCTGGTGCGCTATAGAGCGCGGGTGGGAGGTTATGTGACGCTAGGGCGTTTGTAAATTATTTAGATGTCCACCTTGTCGCTTCCAGTACCACTAATGTAGTACCCACCAAGAAGACCTCGGTCTGGCTTCTGCTTGGCTTTCTGGCTTCCCTCGCGTGCGGACCACGTTGATCCATCACGTTACGGAGCCGAGGGGGCCAGTCAGAGACGACGCTAGAGAAGGGCCCTCCTTCTTCACTTCACAACAATGCTGGACCCGGTAGCTCGAATCCTACGGGACATAGAGGCTGCCAAAGTAGGCAGGGGGCGGGCCCGCCTCATGCTGCCCGAAGTACCAGTAGATATAGAAGGGACACGCCAAAAATGCGACGCACTGATTCAAGTACAGGCCTCCAGCCGGGGTGGTTTGTAAGAGAGCCCACAGGGTATTCGACATAGGATCACTAAGTAATTATGAAGCTAGGACCGAGCACACGGCAGATACTCCCATAGGCTGGCTGATCTTGACACGAACCCAAGCATTATGAGAGTGGAGGACTACCAAGCACAATACTGTATTTATACGGTGTATTCTACGTTAACGACAGTTCAAGGACCCCAATATTATATTACAATGTCACACAGCAAGATGGTACGTGCGTATGCTGAGAGAATCATATTGCGAGAGAAAGACAGGGTAAAAAAACAAAGACTAGACTGAACCAACCACCCCCAATCTGATTGATAGAAGCCAGAAATCACAGGCAAAGAAACCAACCACTCCAACTTGGCAGAATTTGATTACCCATCGTGTCAACATACAATGCTGATGCCGATGCCCATAACACGCGCATATAAACTCCCATGATCAACCGGATGTCGACCCATATCCACCGCCCTTGAGCCGCGGCCCCCTTCTTCTTTTTCCCACAGTCTCTTTAAGATTAGGGACGTTACTCAACAGGGTTGCGTGTTGATAGGGTGGGTTGGGTATTATGTGTGTTCAGATTCATCAAAGATCGAGAGTAGGGGAGGTGAGTTCAAGAGGAAAATTTGGGTATTCTGGAGATCCTATCCCGCGCGACCTCGGGTTCTCAACTGGACAGGAAAGCAAGGAAAATTTCATCAGCATCGCGGAATGGTATCTCTGATATCGAGGGAGAAGTTGCCACGACTTGGCGCAACATCACGACCCCTCCTCACCAACACCAGTGGGAAGACGGCAAAAGGCGTGTGGACGCTTATTTGCTGGCTTCTGTGGCGGGCTCCTTGGCAGGCTCCTTTACGGGCTCCTTTGCCGGCTCCTTGCTGGCGTCAGTACTGGCGGTCTTGCTGGCGTCCTTGCTGCTTGCGTTCTTGCTGGCGTCCTTGTGGGCGTCCTTGCTCGCAATCTTGGCCTTGATCTTGCCAAAGAACCCACTGATCCTGTTCTTCCTCTTCTGCTCTGATGTCGCCGAGTTGGGCGTCGCGGAATTTGAGGGCTTCGCGTCCTTGTTCTTGACCGGGGTCGCCGGGGCCTCGGAGCCGTTGGCAGTGGTGCCATTGGTGGCTCCATTGCCGGTAGGCTCGCTGACCTTGGGCGCCTCCGCGGGCGCCGCAGGCGGCTCCACAACCGTGGGCTCCTCTGTAGTGGTCTTTGACGTTTCGTCGGCGCTGGTGGCCTTGGGTGCCTCCTCCGTTGCCTTGGCTGGCTCGGACTTGGAGCCCTCGGCGGACTCGACAGGCTTGACCTCCTTGAGAAGCTCGGCCTCGACGGCCTTCTTGTCCTCAACGGCGGCGGTGTTGGCGGCGGCCTCAGGGTTCTTGCCAGCCTCGACGATGGAGTCTTTGACCTCAGACGGGACCTCGGGAGAAACCGTCTCGATTGTCTTCTCAGCGCCAGTCGCGTTGATAGTCTCCTGCACGGAGATGGGCAGCTGCTGCTTGACAGAGTCTGGCAGGTTCTGGGCCGCGACAGGGGCAGCTGTCTCAACGGCCTTGTCCTTGGCGGCGACGGCAGTGGCGACGGCAGCAGCGCCGACACCTGCAGCGGTGGCTGCGGCAGTCTCAAGCAAGGTCTTGTCGTTCTCGGACTTGTCGGTACCCTTGCCGGCGGTGCCCTCGGACGTTGAAGGGGCCTCGGGGACCTTTTCCTTCAGCTCCTCCTCGACCTGCTCCTTCTCCTTGACCTCGTCTGCGATGCCGCTGGCTTCTGGGTCGACGCCGGCCTTGTCTTGGCTCTCCTTGACGACCTCGGGGACCTTGGGCTCCTTTGGCACTTCGGCGGCCAGGGCTGCCGTTGTGGAGTCGGCGCTGACAGAGTTGATGTGGGGGTTCGCGGTGCCCATCGGCAGGCTCGACTCGGGGATCATTGTGCCGGAGACTGGGGGCACGCTGAGATCCTTGGAGTCCACTCCAGGAAGGGCGTCGCTCTTCTCGTATGACTCGGCGTCCAGCTTGACATTTGAGTTTACATCGGCAGTCTTGAGATCGTTGGGGATCGGCTCGCCAGGCGCCAGCTTGATAGGGTTGACGCCACCGGCGGCAGCAGGGAGAGGGTTCACGCCGAAGGCCTTGTTAAGCTCATTGGCAGGCGTCTCGGGGAAGGAGCCGGGCAGGTCGGAGGGCTTCGCGTCTCCGTTCTCGGCCTTGGGCTCGGTCGTCTCCGTCTCAGGCTGAGCCTTGGTGTCCTTCTCCAGAGGGACATCCTGGGCCAATTGCGCCGTGGTGGATTCTGCACTGACGGAGTTCATGATTGCTGCAGTGGCGGGCAGACTTGCTAGCAGGGCCTCAGGGGTGAGTACGTTGTTCTCGTTGCCGCTCTCGTCCTTTTCCTTGGGATCCGTTGGGTTGGATGTCCAGGTACCGTCGACAACAAACTGGAGAGGGGTGCGGATGTCAGTGAATCAGTAGTGAAAGTAAGAGGCGAGGTAAGAAGGATGTGTCCGATATCAAACAAGCAGTGACACGGAAGAGGCACCAGGAGCGCAGGACTGGGCTTATGAGGGGGGGACGAGGCTGATAAGTAACACGATGGTGACAGCGCAGCGTGGTACATGTACACGGGCAAGGCAGGCCGCGCGCAAATGACATTTGCAAGAAGCAAGGGTCGACGTGGGAGATTGCCCCCCACAGGGCCCGAAGAAAACGAGGGGCAGGTCACGGGGACCGCGAAATAAAGGTACTACCAGGGCAAGTAGCTAGCTTGTCTCTCTGCGCCGCGGCGACCGGTTGTGAGCTGGTCCAACCCAGGCATACACCGCTGCTGCGCGAGGCAGGTTATGTTCGCGATGTCGTATCCCGCAGCCCAAGCCTGAGCACCCATGCGCCGGCCTTCCCAGACGAATAACATTGCGTCATAGGCCGGCCGGTGCAGCGAAGGAATTGGGGGATGGATGGGTGGGTAGGCGTATGAATGGACCGCTGAATGGCCAGGATGGAGGCAGCACTCGCCCGCTTCCTTGAACCCTTGCGCGCGACAAGAAGTGGATTGATTTCCCACAGATTTGGGGGAGGGATAGGGCCAGCCCGGCCAGGCAAAGGAAGAGAGGTGGTTTTGAGCCGCAGCATGCACCCGGAGGTCACGGGTCGAGAGACGACCGAGGCTTGCGAGCTAATCGACGACTGCGAGTCGAGTACTGACAGCAGCTGGGGATTTTCCCACTGCTCGCTGCTCGCTGCCCGCGGCTAGCCCTGGTCCATGCCCGCCTGCCCCCCCCCCGTGAGTGTACATGACCATGTCGATATCGTTCTCTTATGCGAAGCTGCAAGCCACAAGCCGCAAGCTGCACGGCCGGGGACCCGCGAAAAGCGCCCCTCACCGCCCGGGAGCTTCTTCCACCTCGTCGAGCTTGAAAACAAAACGGTTGGCATGTATGCGCGCGCAAGAGTGCCAATTCCCCGTCTGCACTTGCCAATGCCAATTGGGCGCGGGGCAGTCGGTCCGGTGACGTCCTCGTCCATGTCCTCCTCTTTCGAGGGGAGCGCAGCGACGCCACCACTCGTATCACACACCACCGCATCGCACCGCATCGCATCGCAAATGCAGTGCAATGCAATGCTGATAGATACACAGGCATGCGCGCGCAGGCGCACAAACGAGGTCGACCACTCACTGTGCGTTCGTCTTGGTGTGTCGTAGAACAGGGTCTCACAGCGGCGCCAACCCATGGGTTCATGGACTTTGTGTGCAAGCTTGCAGGCATGGAAGGAAAAGACATAACGGGACGGGGCTTGTACCGACCTTGTAGTATATCCTCTCGGAGGTGTCGGGCAGCTCGACGCTCTTCTCGAACTTGTCGCCGACCTTCTCCATCTGCTCGCTCTTGCTCCAGTTATCAAAGGTCCCTGTAACATAGACCTCGTCGCCGGGGTGCGGCCTGTGATGCAGAGGGACGGACGAGTTAGCCTTGGCGCCACAATTGAGTTGCGCGATTGGGACTGTTAGAAACAGGCCGTGGTGTTGTCTGCCGGGCGCAATTGCCATGGCGACTCGTGCTCGTGGGCGGGAGATGCGACGGGGCCCCAACGGCCATGATCGCCGACGTGGTGCTTGCCTTTGGGGCAATCGTCTCGTTGGGGCGCGGTGCATGGCGGGGCTCTCTCTCTCGCAGCGAGCGGCATGGCCGCGGCGAGCTTGTGAGAGTGGTGGATAGATCGGTGCTGGCGCTTGCGCTGGCAGATTATGGAGCCCCAAGAGTGGGGTGCGCGAGGCATGTTGACGTACCATTTGAAAGTGTAGGAAACCATGCTGGATTAGCGATACTTGATTCGATCTTTGTCTTGACAGGCGGCGGGGAGAGCGGTATGCGCTCGGAGGAGAAGGATATATTCGAGGCCTGAGGTGGGATCTCGAGAGTCGACAGGTTGAGAGCAACAGATACGAGAGAGAGGTTGGTCAAGTTGGCTGGGAGGGTCAATGGAAATCGGATATTCCCAGAGGGCGATCGATATGACAGTGGTTTGATGATTACTGGGCCTGGGCCGTCGCTGCAACGGAGCGGGGCTGGATTTGCACGAGGGTGCGGTCGATACGGTCGATGAGGGAAAGATTTCTGCTGGGGACGATGACCTCGGATGCAAGAGCAGTTGAATTATCGGAGCGGGCAAGCTGGGGAAAGTGTTGAAGAGAGGGAAGCAGGTTCGGAGCTAGGAAGGCCCTTGTCCCTGGTCAAGCGGCCCTCGATCATCAAGGTCAGTGAGTGACAGCTTGTGGTGTGTGGCTCACTCCCAACACCACCACCACCACCACCAGCAGTAGAAGATCCGTCAGAGCTTCCTCATGGGTACCTGGGTACCTGCCCTGGGCTTGCGGGTTGCTATTTCCAGGGCGCTCTCTGGCCCGGGAGCGGCCTTATCTTGGTCTAAAACCGGAGGCTGGTAAGTGGCCTTCTGCTCCCACCCAGGTGCATGATGCGGCCGGTACGTGCAGGGGAACAGCTACCCTTGCAGCACATCACCCTCTCTGCCTCTCTGCCTCTGCAGTCGATATCTTCTGCTGCGCCGTCTAAGCCATCGCCAGCCAGGTTCGAGCCTGGGTTTCAAAACTCCCGCACGAGCCGACCGAGACATCCACCACGAGGGGCATACGCAAGCGGTAGCCGATCACTTCCCTCGCCCTTCGCTCCGCTGCACCCGGCACCACAGTACAGACTGCCCAAAGCTCGAGGATCATCGCCATCAGCTTAGCTTAGCTTACCTAGCTTATGACTTCTAATTTTCCATGCCAGGATTGTCTCGGGGCTGGGCTTGCCTTGGACTGGCCCGTCCTCCGTCCGCTCCGGATCCCACTTGCCCAAGAATTCGAAATATCACCACCACAATCCAGACCTTGTTCCTAACCTCTCATGGGTTGACTTCCCGTGGGATAGCCTCCTGCGGGACCACCGATAGGATGTCTCACCACGGTGAGGTTGAAGAGGCTCGCAGAGAAAGAGAGAGAGAGAGAGCGAGCGCTAGGTCCGCCCGCTCCAGATCTCACCATAGAACAACCCGTATCCGTCTCCGTGCTTTTCTCATCACGTACTAGTCGATGGCTGTCGTCATTTGAGCCAACAGAACCTTCACAATCAGCACTTTGCCTGTTCGGGCTTCAGGGCCATCAAATATTTCCTCGAGTTTATCCGAGATTCGTTTTCGCTGACATTATTCAGCTGGGGTTCGCTACCTGGGCATCCTGCCCAAACCCCAGAACCTTCGCGTGAACAAATCCGAAACGCCGCATCAAGTCATCTCCCAAGCAAAGTCCTTTCCCTTATGCCGCGGTCTCGTTGTCCAGTGCCCCGTACGGCTGCTGGTTGCCAGCTCCGTCCTGGCGCTCGCCGGTTCCTGGCGCTCCGCGGGTCTGCTTCAGCCGCATCTCCTGCTCTGCCACCCGGCCAGGATCGTCCTTGGAGCCGGGCTCAACATCGAACTTGGCAGGCCGGCCAGTCATCTCAGGGTCTTCGGTGATGTTCTTCCCGTGTGGGCCGCCCGAGTCACGGGTGTATTGGTTGTTGACATATGTTGGCGCCGTGCCGGCTGCTGCTGCTCCTCCGGACGAAGATGTGTCGTTCGACAAGGTGCCCTGGGCCTTGGCACCGGGGTTGCCTCCGGAGTTGTTGATGTTTTTGTTGTTTGCGAACTCGCCGCCGTTCTGTGCCGACTCCGCCGCGAGAGAGCCGGAGACGTTGCCTGCGCCTTCTTGTGTCACGGGAGCCTTGTCACCGAGGGTGACCTAGACACGTCAGCCCGTCTCTTCTAACCAGGGACATTGATTCATCGTGAACAGAAGTTGTCACAAACTGACCTTGGTGCCTTCGCTAGGTGCCTTTCCGACCATTTTGGAATGTGTCTGCGTTTCTGTTTTCGCTAATTTGTACTGATGTGGAGATAGTTGGTGATTGATCAAGCTGAAGTACTAATTGCAACGTCGATGTGAAAATGAAGATGATTCAAAGAACCAATCGCCCGGATGGCCTCCTCCTTGCGATTATATACAACATCAAACGTTTCGCAATGACTGAGGTTCAGCTTGGTGGTGTCGTCAGAGGTGATGTAATGAGCCTCCAACAGCCATATATGTTCGCGTGGTGAGGTCTACTTGATGTAATTTTGTGGGCCGCTTGGGGATGCCATCCATCTCCAAGCTCGACGCGGCTGGCACGCCACAACGCCGAAACAAAACGTACACCAAGTAGCTGGCAGGCTATTGTCCGTCACGGTTCATGTAGAGCATGTGTCGTATCAAGCGGAGGCAACTGCATGCAGGTTTGCGCTGAGGTCCGGAGCTTTTGGTCCGTTGCCTGTCACCAAGCGTTGAGATGTGGCGACTAATAAGATGGTCGAGAGGTATCTGCCCACTCGTTGAGTATGCGGATCAGAGACCTCACTGCCCCAAATTTCGGACTGTATCTGTACAGGTACAGACTCGTTTTCTCTACCTCTTATATGTACAGCGCCTTTGGGACCACCTCCTACCTGGGTATCGGGTAACCTCCTGTAGGAGCACCACCTCGTAAGATGACCTCCTATAGCATGAACTTATATGGAATAATATTCTATAGACATCTTCCTATAAGATACCATTATATGGGATACCCTCCTATGGGAAGGCCCGTCGGGGAAAACCCACCGTGGAAAACCCTCGTGGGGAAAACGTCCTACGGGATGACCTCCTGGCCACCCGTGATTGGTTTCATCTGGTGAGGTTACATAGGCCTGTGATAAAGACTTTTCCAGCAGTGAGTGCTCTGGACGCCCGAAGTTGAACTTTTGCAGTGTCGTGACCATGCTCTCTTGCCTCAATCGCAACGAGTCAAGGTGGTGTAAGATGGATTCATTTGAGATATACAGTATCAAGAATCCCAAATCATACCTACAGGGTGTCATCGACGAGAAGAAAAAGGCCACGGGTAGGACGCCCTCGCTATGTCTGTTTCATAGCGCACTGCATCTTCTAAGCCAGTATACTCCGTCTACCGCCGAGCATATCTCTCTTACCATACCATAGACTAAGACGACATCTGATTCTATGCTGTAAAGCCGCACCCGTCTGCGGTTGTTCTCACTCTGAGAAAGCTGTACCTGCAAGCCATGACCCGCATTCCACTTGATCCTGCTTGCTCTCTTCAAGACGGTGGTTCGAACGCACCGCGGTGGAGCCTCTTTGGAGCGTGAACTAGTTGCCTCTCTTACCACCGGTGCTCATCAAAGTGATTTTCTGTTTCTGTTTCTTTTTCTTCTTGCCTCCGCTATTGCCTCCGGAAGGCCCCTCTGGTGTTGTGTTCTCCACGCCCAATGCCTCCATCTGAACGGCCAACTCCACCGCTCCGAGTGAGTCCAGGAATTGGTCGTTCTTGAGCCATCCATCATCCATACCTGCTGGTTCCGTCGGCCCTGATGTAGGAGAGGGCGGAATGGCCGGGGTGCCCCATATTGTCCTCTGCGTCGAGGGACTCGTGGACATTGATGCTAGCGGGGTGAAGCCAGGTCGGGGATTGGGAGGTGTCGTACTTGCTGCGCCAAGTGGTTGGAAATCGTCCATGTTCAGGCGGTCAGAGTTGCCCTCGTCGCTATACCGCATGGTGAGACTCTCGTCCGCAGCGCTGAGGACGGTCCTACCCGGTCCACGACGATACGCAGCAGATTCTAGCCGTTCTGCCTGGAGGCGCTCACGCTCCTCCTGTGCCTCCTTGTCATGATTACGTTTCCGCCGTCGCTCTATCTCGTCCTTGAAGTTATTTAGAACTTCATCCGGAACAATGTCGGTCCAGTCACACTCCAGGAAGGAAATGAGACATCCGCGGGGAATGTGGCCAAGGTATTTCGCGCGCTTGCGTAGTGCGTCGTCAAGCGTGTTGCCCGTCGAAATGTGCTCCACCCTTGGCAACAATGTTGACGGAAACTGTGAGAACGAGCCGTACTTTGTCTTGAGAATCCGGATATCCAAAGGCGAGAGGTAAAGATGTGGAGGCGAGGTGTAGAAGTAGAACTCGTGCTCGGACTGCGCAAGCTGGCTGGAGCCTGAATTCTTGGACGCTTCCGCCATGGCGACTTCGACTTCTCCGAGGTCGTTGACTTTGTCTTTGGCAGCCTCAATCGCCTTGACCGCTCGCTGCGTCCATTCCCCGTCCTCATTGAAGAGAAGCTCGTCCTCTTTCTCTTGCTTGGTCAATTGCTCGATCTCGTTATTATATTGTTCCATCATGTAATCGGTTGTGCCCCGCATGATGCGGGCATAATCCAGGACATTTGCTGCGAAGTGCCAGGGGATCTCGTCCCCGGAACTCAGGACCTCTGCTCCGCCTTCCTTGGGCAATGCGAGCGTCGACTTGTCGTATCGCATCATGAGACGGAGGACGACATCGTCGCCAGGTCGCGGCAAGGGACTTTCCTGGCCAGCATAGAAGCGCACCGGGCGTACTTCAGACACTTGTACGCTGTCATCACAAATGGGACACTTCCTCCACCTAGACTTTTTCTCATGCGCGCTGGCCTCCTCGCTCGAGGTTGAGTGCATATACCGGATCAGACACGGCAAGCAGAATATATGGCCGCATGTTGCCATCCGAGGCGCAACAGGCTCGGAGAGGCAGATTGGGCAGGACGCGGCCTGTGACTCGGCGGAAGCCAACACCTGGAGCACATCTGCCCAGTCTAGGTGCTCGTCCGCATCAACAGCCTGCTTTGAGTAGTTCCCCTTGGGCGAAACAATAAAGCGGTAGTTGGCATGTACATAGCGGGCCTTATCGGCAGTGTGGTAACCGGACCCCGGGCCCCAGGTCGGATTACGACGGTAGTTCCGATTGTAGGACGTGTGATGATTCTCGAAACGGGGACGCGGCGAGGAATAGTTCAGCAAGTGGGTGATGGAGGTCTGGCCACGGCGACTGGAGGCGTTCCGGATCGCCCTTATCTCGTCCATCTCGTCCTCGTCCTCCCTGTATGAGCCGGCTCTTTTCTGGTTTCTATGCTGTTTACGTTGTCCCTGTCCCTTCCTGGGCGCGGCAATTTGAATCGACTGACTGTTCTGGAAGGGACGACGGTTGGAGTCGAAACTCGAGGATGCAGCCGGGGAGAAGGGGGAGGCGGCGTGGGCGGCGGAGGGTTGAGTCGATGAGGACTTGCCGCAAATGTTGGATGAATTCGACATGTTACGGACAAGAATATGAGCCACGTCTTGACCACAGAGGGAAATAGGAAGGCAATCGCTCAGAAATGGCTGCTTCGACCGGAGTAGTGATGACTGTGAGAGCAACTCGTCGCGGTTGATTGATCGATCTAAGGTTGCGGCCGAGACGGCGAGAGGTGGGGTGACGTAGAACACGCTGCTTGCTGCTTGCTGCTTGATGCAATCAAATTGGACGCGGGGATTGCAAGAACATCCTATCGATAGGAAGCATCAACGAATCGCGTGATCACAGATGGAGGCGAGAAGGTCTACCTGGGTAGTAGACCTGACCTTTGGATCCCGCAGGGAACCTCGGAGTGAGTAATGAAGACGGAATGGAGGCGACGGACAATCGCGGCGGGGCAAAGTGGACGACGACCCAGAAACCCGTTCCCCCCGATTAGTCATTTCCCGGGTTGGGTGTTAGTCTGTTAACCACGATGCTCGACCCAAGGGAACTGGTAGGATGACCATCTACATGCTTCGAGTTACATGAGCAGGAAATGACAGTCCACACACAAGGTGTATTGGGATCCCAGTGTGCACGTTGTACTTGAGGATTTGGGATGCAGTTGCCGATGTCGTTGCCCGCATGCTTCTACCAGGTGTTTGTGTGACGAGCACTCGCCCTCTTCCACCGAACGCCGCTGGAGTCTTCCAACGCCAGTACAGGTTTCTAGTTGAACCCTTTTCCATCTTGTATTGATCGCCTTCCGGAGAATACACGGACGAATCGCTCACGGGGACCCGTGGCTCTTTGGCTCTCTCGAGGAGCGAGACTGACACGTCCACCGGCAGCCGGAAGCGGGTGGCTCCATTGGAGGGGCTGGACGTGTCGAGACGCGCCCACTCGCCTGCTGGGGGCCACATACTCTGCCCTACAGTGCACACAAGTAAATAGCCTCAGCCCTCTTTTCCTTCGATATCCTTCACACCGTGTATTTTCAGCCTCACTGCATCACTGACACTGATATTCCCACACGGTCCCGGGAAGCACTAAAAGAATCTAGCTCCTGCCCACAACCTTGTAGCAATGGACCAGCCCGGCGAACAACAGTCCCTCCTCCGCCACCAGAGCGACCTGGACCACCAACGCAGCTCAGACGAGGTCAGCACATATGTTAGGCGGAAGGAAAGATGCCGAGCTCTGCTCCAGTCGAAGCAGAAGCACTACCTGATTCTCGCCCTGGTCGCCCTTGACGTCTCGTGTCTGCTTGCCGACATCTTCATCACCCTGATCGACTGCGACAGCAGGATCGAGAACGACGCATGGGTCCCGGCCGTCCACGAGGGTCTAGAGGACGCTGGCCTCATTTTCTCGTGTCTCTTCCTGGCTGAATTAATCACGAGCCTGTGGGCCTTCGGCTTCGAGTGAGTGCTGCCATGATATCCTGCCTGCATCCTTGGTGGGCTGGACTGACCCCGGGCCAGATTTCTCCATTCCTGGTTTCACATCTTCGATGCTACGGTTATTGTCGCCAGCTTTCTCGTCGATGTACTGACCCGCGGTGTTGTCGAGGAGGTCGCCTCCCTAATCATCATCCTGCGTCTGTGGCGCTTCGTGAAAATCATCGAGGAGCTGAGCGTGGCAAGCTCTGAGCGGATGGAAGACCTCGAGATGAAGGTCGAACGGCTTGAGGAGGAGAATGCCAGTCTGAGGGACAAGCTCAGAAAGCTCGCGCCCACGAGTGAGAGTGAGGCGTGAGTCCCGGGTTGACGATGGCCCTTGAGTGACTATGCTGTGCAACGATCCTCAATTGTGGCCACCGTCTAGCCATTGACGTGGACTTTCATGGCTATATACATTCCGTCCGGATGGCCAACGCCTCACCCATGGACGTATGACTTGACCAGCACGGCCACTTGTCGACACATGTCTAGGATAGAGCCTGTTGTATATCGCGGGGTGGGCTGTCAATTTACATGGAACGAAAGCCTCTGCTTAAATACAATCTGCAAGGATCCCAGAGTTTGTCTAGGTACAGCTGCCAAAGTATCATCCTGCAGCTCATCCCATGGGAATGATATCGCAAGAGGTATCCCACAGGAGGGCAACCTGTAGAAGGTAAGCCTGCAGGGAGACATCCTACAGAAGATTGTCTGAAAGTAAGTCATCCTTTTAGGAGGATATCCCACAGTTGATTGTCCCATGTAACGTCGTCGAATGAGAGGTTGTGAGCCGGGCAATCCTACGAAAATATATCGCAGAATCCACTGGTCAAATGTGCAGGTTTCAATGTTGGAGCTCTGCCAACACACTGGAATATCAAATGCGTTGAGATCCCTGCGACAGACAAAGGAAATGCAGCTGGCATCTATAAAACACGGCATATCACCACACCACCCGAGACTAGACTCGAGTCGAAAACTGCGCAACACGAGCGCGGAGGCAAACTCACATGCACGGTGATCTCGTATCCGCGTCTGTTTTGTCCGGCAGCACAGCCGCACACATGCCAGCCATCTGGCGCAGATCATCCACTTGCAGCAACAGCCGTCTCGGACTAGAACTATTCTGGGAGCACAATTGGGGAACGTAGATCACAAAGCAGGGAAAAAAACAATAATGTACATCAAGCCCTGACGGAACGGAATGTTCAGTACCAAGGCGCGATCTGGGAAATATTACCTGTCGCGCATGATGAAGTCCCATTCAGCAGGGGTGCTTTCATTACCGCCATTTCCTTTCTGCAGGCGGGCCCCCCCGGCCTCGGGAACGATAGCTCTGAACCATGGGGTACGACCCTCCGTTCAAGACCAGCCTGATCAAAGCTGCAGCTCCAGAAAAGTCTAAATAGCTCTGGCTCGCAGGGATCCCGGAGTCATGCCAAGTATTGACCATGGCGAGAACTCGCAAGAGAAGGCACACAAAAACAGCTCAGATACAGCACGGAGTCATTCTGAAAGACATCAATCCACAATAGGGTGTGCCAAAGGAGGTTCCTCGGCAGGAGCTTATTCGAGGAGCTTATCCCGTTGAATACCGGATGTCGGTCAGACCACATGCAGGTGTTCTGGATCCTGGGGAGAGGTACTCCTGTACAAAGCAGCCGAGGACATAGCATACCTTACTAGGTATCTAGCTATAGATCGATCTCCCGGACGCGTCGCTCCCAACGAATTACGGCCGCTCCCCAACCCGAGAGGGTCGTGCAACAACACGCTCATCTGCTTTCCCCCCTGCTGTGTAGAGAGCAAGGAGCCACAGCAGATGAGGCCATCATCAATGTCTGGCAAGCCCCGGCCGGCTGGACCCCAGTCCCCAGAGATAACCCCATGCACCGTGGCTTCATCCCCTCCTTGGCCTTGCCTCCCTCTGGCCTAGTTCGTATTCCCAACTCCGAGCGATTGGCCGGTCCGAGTGGATCGCTGGGCGGCCGGGGACTTCCTCTCCCTCTTCCTGCCTCTCCTTCCCCCGGGAACACGACAGGGGTTGGGGGGATGGACTCCAGCCCCCCCTGCCCATGCCTGGGCTCGAAGAAGCTTCATTCATATTAGAAGCTTCTCGCGTTGAGGAGCGTTCCTTCTCCCCTCTC
This sequence comes from Diaporthe sp. PMI_573, assembly GCA_021399435.1. Taxonomy (NCBI): domain Eukaryota; kingdom Fungi; phylum Ascomycota; class Sordariomycetes; order Diaporthales; family Diaporthaceae; genus Diaporthe; species Diaporthe sp. PMI_573. Next base: position 1,395,887 of record JAJTUP010000002.1, on the reverse strand, counting down.
CTTCTCTCCCTCCAGCTGTTTCTCAGTCAACAAAGACCGTGCTTGCCGGTATATACAAGAAGCTCCTTTTGAGTTTACATCCGTGTCACTCGCTAAACAGTCTCTCGCTTCTCAACATCAACAAAACAACATTGAACGTTTTCCCGAGTTGTCCAGCATTCTACCGTCACCCCAGTCTGAATACTCTGCATTGTACTGCATAATAATCCCGCCTGCACAATCACGAAACATAATTCCCAAGCCTCTTAATCACCCAACACAACAGCCAAGATGAAGTCCTTCGTCACCCTCGTCGCCTTCCTGGCCCCCGCTGCCATCATGGCACAAACCGCCACCACAACAGCCACAGGCTCCTCGTCCTCCTGCCAAGCCGACTTCATTGTGGAGGACTGCCTGACCAGCACCCAAGCTCGCCAGGCAGAGTGTGGCACCCAGGATTACACATGCCAGTGTGCCGCGTACCAGGCCATCGCAACGTGAGTGCCTCCATCCCCCACCCCCCCTCCAATCCCTCCCTCTTGGCGAGAATCGAGGATGGAGAAAAAAGCAAAAACAAAACCCCAAAAGGAAGTCCCAAGCCCCTGGCTGACATGATCACCAGCTGCTACAACAACTGCCCCAACGACCCCCGCGCGTCCACCGCCCAGGGCCAGGTGACCCAGTTCTGCGCCCTGGCCAGCCAGTACGCGTCCACCAACACGCCCTCGGCCACGGGGAGCGCCGCCCAGACGTCTTCCACGGGCTCGGCCACCGCCACCGCCACGGGCAGCGACTCCGAGTCCAGCAGCACCGCCACCTCCAGCAGTTCGAGCAGCAGCTCAAGCTCGTCCGCCAACTCGGCCGCCAACCTCGCCATCAGCGCCGGCGGCCTGCTGGCTGCCGTTGCTGGTGTCATGGGTGCCCTGCTGTAAGAGGCCCTTTTGGCTACCTGGACGACTCTGCCAGAGTGAAATAGAGAGAGTGTGTGCGTTTGTGTGGACAAGGGATGAGCTCTCAAGGCACGCACTAGCTTTGAGCAAGTTAGGTACGACGTGATGACGGATGATGTGTGATGGGATGAAGGCGTTGTGAGGGATCAACTTAATAGCGGAGGGATTGGGTAATTTGTTGCATCGCACTGCGTGCGTGCATGGCTTGATGTTCGTTCCCTCACAACTCTGGACAGGCCCAGTCGTTGCGCGAGAGAGAGCAGGGGGGACAAGGCATGCTGAAGATCGGGTGCGAGATCCTCCACCTGGAATGGACATCACATTTACCTGAAGTATGTAGCCAGTCTCGCTAGTGTCTAATACCAACCGGCGGATACAATCCCCGCGCTGCGTCTGTCTTCAAATGAGCTGCCGTCTTGCTCTTGTATGAGAGATGACTTCGAGCCTAGGAGCATGCCCTTACCAGACGTCGCTTAGTATAGCGTAATGGCACGTCCTGGCTACCCCTAAGTCAGCCCGTGCTAGCCTTCAGCACATTCCGGATCTGTCCTCGAGGACTTGGGAGTCTCCACACTGAGACCACGACGATTCTTGAGCACACAAGGGACGAACTTTGGGCGTGGTATCTTGTCTTCAATTCATCTGATCGTGTATAGGGTATGTATGTACAGGGTAACAACAGGTATATCAAGGACACACTGTTCCAATGCCTTTTTCTCTCTTCCTCGTTCCCGCCTGGTGTCCCATGCAGAAGCTCCACCCAGACTTTCCCCGTCAATAAATCTATTCGTGACAAAGCCAGCCCCTGTCAAACAACGTCGTCAATCTGACGATTCCAACGACGGGTGAAACCCATCGTTGTGTTTTTCTCTATCTTGTGATTCTCGCACAATCTGGTGTACACGGAGACAATGTGCGCCCCGAAAAGAATAGCTCTGGTGTTAGAGCCACACATCTTCACTTTAGACAGTGAAGAGCGGCTCTGATAGCGAGAGGCAAAGATCTTGAGCTGAGACCAATATGCTTCAGCTTTCGTGCGCGACCTTGTTCGAATCCAAAAAAAAAACAAGTAAAAACGGCAGCGCTGAAACATCCGTATTAAAAGTGTAATCATAACGTAAGCGCTCGTAAAATTCGTAAGTCGAGCAGGTTCCGCGCGAGAAATGCCTAAGGCTTGCGACGCGCAGCGGCTTTGCCTGTCAAGGGGGTGACGAAGGTGACGTGCCTATTCTCATCCTTTGCCCGGGCACCATTGTTGCTTCCATGCTGCGACAGATCTTGCACCTCGGGATACTCGATATTAACTTCTGTGACCTCGGTCAAAGAACCGTCATCAGAAGCATCTGAAGATGAACCATCATCGGATTCGTCATCTCCACCGTCGTCACTGACCAATGACGGGGCGTTGTTACTGGTCGCAGTGTTTGGGCTGTGGTCAACATCCATCATGTTGGCATCATCAAAGCCAGAGTCATCTTCCTCGTTGACAGGAGCACTCGGGAGGAGCTTCGACGCTGTCGAAGTGAAAGCGAGATGTGGAGACCGCCCCTTGCTGCTAGGTGGGCGCGGCCCAACCGCAGGCGGAGGGACAGCTCGCGCGGGCATACGCACGCCAGACGCGGGAACGCGAGCTCCAGCCGTCGACACCTTGTTCACGGCCGGGTGGTCCACGTTGGGGGACATGTACCGCTCTCCATCATCAGACTCGTCGTCACCTGACAGAATATCATCGAGGTCCACCTTGCTCTTAGCATCCTCCACGTGTTTATTGAGATCGCCCTGGAAGTCTCGTTTTTGGAGTAAAGCGGAGAGGAAAGGAGTGCCAGGTGCAGCAGCGAAACTCTTCAGCGGCTTCCCCTCGACCTTCACAGAAGGACTTGAGGACGTGGCACCAGGGGTCTTGGGGGTAGTGCCCTGGTGACAGGACTTGAGCGACTCGTTGATGCGCTTGAGGAGAGCCGCATAGGCATTTTGCTCAGCCGTTGCGTCTGTTCGTGCAAGAGGATGGACAATGCCGGGTGCAGGGGCGCTTGGGGGCTTCTCTTCGCTGGCAGTGGCAGTGGTGGTAGTGTTGGTGGTGGTGTTGGTGTTGGTGTTGGTGTTGGTGGTGGCGGCGCTGCTTTCACTGACGCTGATGGGTTGGCCGCAATCAATAGCAGCCTCCTCGTGAGACTTGTACTCTTTCCTGTGTGCAATACGGCAGTGGTTGATGAAGCCTTGGGTGCTACTAAAATTGTCCCTGTGACACGAGTTGCACACGAGTTTGACAACCACACCGTTGCTCCTCTTGACAATGCAAGGCGCCTTTGGCTTCGGTGGCGGATAGGTTGCAGAAAGCTTCTGGCCGGTCTGTCCGCGAGCGACCCTCTTGCCGATGGTGGTAGCCTCAGAGAGACTGTTCCTCGTTGTCCGCCCTTCGGCCGTGTTTCTCGGGACAACAGACAGGCCTTGCCACTCAGACACGACGTCTCCAAACTTGGGATCTGGGATCAGCCACTTGGCATAGTGACGAGCATAGGGACCGTCCGTCACTCCGAAAGGCGGGGCCCACTGCGCAGCAGGCTCTCCAGCCCGACCTTGGACGGCTGATCCCTTGCCCTGCGAGATGTCCAACATCTGTTGTGGGGTGGGACACGAAGTAGGGTATGGTATGAGGTGGCACCGACGCAACTGTTCCAGAGCGACCTGGCATTTGGCAAGTTCTTGGTTGATGAAGCGCAACTCCTGATGCTTCAATAATATCTCGGTACCAAACTGCTGGTTGATGATGTCAACTACTCGATCAGTGTTCGGCGCGGCTGGTTGTGGAGACTGCGATGCGAAGTACTCTTGACGTGGCATGGCCGGAGTCTCTGGTGGCGTGGCGACGCTGTAGTCCACCTTCGCCCGTTTTGCGCACCCATAATCATCGCTTCCGTCGTGTGCATCAGACGCCTTTCTCTTGAGGGAGCGTGGGCTCGTGGCAAGGCTTGGTAAGTCTTTGGAGCACATTGTCATGATCTGTTCGGCCTCAGCGAGCCTGTCACCTGCCTTTGCATCACCACTCCAGAAGCGGAACATGTCACGCATTGTCTTGCGTTGCCGTGGCCACCAGTGGTGGTGACGCGGAAACTCCGGGGCTGGCCTCGACGCGCCGCAATAAACTCTTTTTGTAGTCGCCACGGGAGAGGCGTCTAGGCAACTGTCACGCAGGCAAGGCTGACGTAACAAGGGAGAGCGGCGCTAGTTGACTAGCGTGCTCCTTGGCTGCAGGCTGGGGTGTGGGTCCGGCCTGGGATGCGTCGGATGGTCGGAGCCCCAAGCGTCTGCGTGCGTGCAGTGCGTGGCGGGCGCAGTGACGATGATGTGGCCAGTTGCGAAAAGGACCGACCGAGCCCGATGCGATGCGTTTGCGTCACACCACAGCACAGTCGTCAACAGCGGAGAGAAGAGAGACGCTGTCGCCTTGAGCGAGCAAGGAGAGTGAGAGGGCCCAGCGAAAACTAGTAAAAGCCTCGCGGAATGAGACGAGAGCTTGCGCGACACAGGCACAAGGCTCAAAAGGAGCGTACGAAATGAATGGTGCGCAAACGATTCTCGTGCTCTGAAATCGTGTAGTGTCAGTGTTTGACAAGAAGAAATTATTTTCCCTTGGTGCTGCGGGCGGTTGTTTGTGACAGGAATTGTTTTGATTTCGGGGGGTTGCGAGGAATGGATGAGAGGATTTGGGGGGTGAATACGGGATCAGTTGGGGGGGTGGCAGGGGGGAGACCGGGGTGTGTAAGAGAGATTAGGAGAGGCAAAAGGGGGAAGGGGCGAGAGTGAGTGCGAATGAATGCGTGAGTGAATTGGCAACCCGAGCGGCAGGAAGGAGGCGCGGGTGCGGGTGCAGACTGCGCCTGACGAAAGTGCGATGCTTTGGGGGGTTGGTTGGGAGCTCGGATTTGGCCTGGTTGGGTTGGGGCCAGACAATCAGGGCAAGTAAGGGGAAGGAGGGAAGGGAGCTTGCTCGCCGCACCTGCAAGTGCACCTGTGACCGCAAGTGCAAATGCAAATACTCGTGCAGGACAGGAGGGGATCAAGATGGCGCAAGAAGGCGGGTGGGTGACTGGGTTGGTTTGACTCGGCTTCCTACTCACCCAAGGTATGTTGCGCTGCCAGAGCTCGAGAGGACGACACGAACAGACGGACAGAGACAGACGGTGAGGTGGTGAGGCCTCTGATCTTCTAGAAGCACCACGAGGGCTCCCTTTGGCTGTGCAGGCGGAACAGGACGGAAGAGGTCAGGACAAGGGCCCTGTGGTCTGGGTCTGGGGTGGCCTCGAGGTTGAAAGTGGGCGTGGAGGGAGCGTTTGCAGGGTGCAGCAGCAGCAGCGCGGCCGTGTCGCAAGCTGAGCTGAGCTGAGCTGAGCAGGGCAGAGCAGGCCTCCCCGTGTGTATGTCGCGCCTTTCTCCGCGGTTTGCTCTGGGTGGGAGCGTCACCGGCAATAGGGATGACAGGTATGAGGCAGAAGAGGTACCCAGGGTGATACGGGCGCGGAATACAGTTGTTGTTGAATAAAGGAATGGCAGAATTCCACCGCGCAACGCAAACTATTGAAACACAGAGCTTCTAGGACTGGTTTCTGGGCGAGAAAGTGCTCGAGGATCGAGCGCAAAAGGGCCTGGGGCTGGGGCTTGGGGGGGTGGGAGGAGAGGAAGCTGGGAGATTGGGAGCCGGCAGAATGGGGGGGGGAGGATGGCCGTCGATTGCTGGGTGTGGACTTCCGCTGGGTAGGGGGTATGTGTGGGCGGGTGCGTGGGTACGGCGATACGTACTCTGGCCAGGCTGGCTTACTGACTGGGGGAGGACTGCCTGCCTGTCCAGGCCAGAAAGTTGGAAGGATGGGGAATGGGATTGAGCGCGGGTGCGACGCCCGATTGCGAGACTGGCTCAAGAATGTCACGAATGTTGGAGGAAGAGTGGGCTGGAATGAACGAATGGGCCTGGTCCGGGCGATGGGATTGGCTGTGGGACAGCATTAGGTGGATAATGGCTGAGTTGGATCGCTGGGCCCCCAGTCCACTCCCCCGTTGGCTCGCTGGGCTCGACAGCCGGCTGCATCACGACGGGGTTGGTGGGTGGGACTTGGTCTTACAAGGCATAGCATGGGCATGGCAACCTTGGTCCTTGCTATTAGGGCCAACCTAGCAGCAACCTTGGGGTGCCCTTGGGGTGCCCCAGCCTAGGGCCCAAGGTTGGCCGGGAAGGGCGTCCTTCCTGCTGGTGGCACGCACACGTACTCTGGCTCACGCACCTCTTCCCTTTTGACGTGCCACGAGTCGGCGCAATGCGTAATACAGGCGATAGTATGTGGACGGGCACCACTAATCAATATCGAGATGCATGCGGGCGCAGCGCTCGGAGCCAAAGCAGAGAGACAAGTGGCGCCGTTTTGTGCACTTGACTTTCTTTCTTCTCCCACGTCTCTTGTCTCTGTTGGCTGCCAGGCATGCAGACCGCCCGCGATTTAGTACCTGTCTTGCCTGTGTGACCACCAGGCATACATACCTGATACAGCTGGAGCTGACTTATAATGTGGTGTGCCGACTAAATATAGACAGAATCGATATTGTAGAACAAGCGTCTCCCATCCTTCAAATTCGTCGGCCGCACATCCTCGAGTCCTCCCTGCAGAAACGACCTGTGCAGAGTCAGAAGAGTCCAGACAGTCCAGACAGTATCACCCTCGATCCCGTTAACGTTGGCGACGATGGCTTTGCAGAGCCTAGCAACCGACTGACGGCCGGATCCAGAGCCGCGATCAATGTACACAGCCGAGCCCATCCACTGCGAAGTGGCCCTACAGCTCCATGTTAAGTTTCAGCCGGTCTGGTGGGCTAGAGCAGAACCTCATAAGCATGTCCCCCACGCCCACGTATTGGCCTGTAGCCTACGAGGCTCCAAGTCTCGCCCTACCAGTCTCAACATGTGTCAGAGACGTCGCAGCCGGCCACATCCTGGGAGACGAAACAGATGTACTGCGCGGCATTAGTCCGTGCTTTAAGCTCCCCGGCAAGTCATCGACGTTGACGTTGCACATTTGCCGGTCTCCCAAGCTTGACTATTCAAGCACAGGGCAGCTTTTCTTTGCGGCGGGAGGAACAAAGAGGATGGAGACATTGCTGCTGAGCGTTGACCGCATCTTGTCTCCAGTCAGGCGAGTCCACCTCGGAGTTTGGACTTGAGCTGCAGGCTTCCTGCAGCCTGATGTGAGGCTCAGGGGCCCCTGTCATTGTATCTGGGGTAAAAGGCCTTCGCAGTGGGCCCAGCTGTCTCTCGGCTGCAGGGTGAATCTGATAAGAAACATGCCATGACACAGGTGTTATGGGATTCCAGGGTTTGTTGCCTTGATTGACAACCAGTCCCTGATGGCTGACTAGTTTCAACCTTTTTGGGGTGCAACCTATAAATGTACAGCTGCATTTCAGGACTAGAGAACAAAATCTGCATGGTTGCACTTCTAGCATGTGATGTTGTTGGGAAAGGGGAACACCAGGGTGGTGTTCACACAACCGATCCACGTCGTCATCCAGAGGCTTGTCTTACAGTTAGCTCGATGAAGCCAGCCTTGCTTGCCATGGACGAGCGTAAATCTTGCCGACTGCTGGAACCTACCAAGTTACACTCACTGTGGAGGATGGAGAGCTTCGTATCTGAGTGTGTCAAGTAGGTACCTAGGATGCCTAGACAGCTAGCTGCCCGGCTTAGCTGTCCAGCTTTATCGAGTGATCTCTTATCGATAAACAATTTTCTGCGGGTACACTTGCACCTTTCAGGTGGCGACGCGATCACCACGCGTACAAGACTGCAGCAGGCTCTCAAAGATCTGAGCTCAACCTCAACCTTAATCTAGCAGGCCATCTCAACCGGGCTGGTTGCCTGCCCAACCTCCGACACCTTTGATCGCAGCCAGCCAACGCATTTTTGACCATCGAATTGTCCATCTACCCACTTGTCCACCTGCCCCATCAAGGTCAACCGAACCGCCAAGATGCATTCTGCAAAAGCTTCGTCCAACGGCTCCTCCTCCAAAACCGCCACCTCCGGCGGCGGCACAAAGAGACCGGCTTCAGAGATCGATGTCCCCGAAACCCAATCTCCTTCATCCGACACGAACTCGACTAAAAGACAACGTCTTGGTCACTCGGACTCGACCATCCCAAACACGCTGCCGATGCAGCCACATGAAGAGCTTCTGCAGGAGCTCAAGGGGAAATACAGCATCGCAACTGCCTCGGTCATAGGCTCCTCCAAGATCAACAAGAAGGTCACCCAGGTCCTCACCCATCTCGGCCACGTCGATCTCTTCAGCCAAACTTCCATCCCCGGGGTAATGATGGTACACGCAAGGGCCAACGATGCGAACAAGATGGTCACGGTCATGGAAATCGCCAAGAGACAGATGAACCAGGCGGGTCAGCCCTGGTACCAGTACAACAGGGTGTACGAGGTGGCAGATGGACGTGGCTCGAAAGGCAAACCTACCGGCCGGGGAGCAGACCAGACCGTCATCGAGAACACCGTCCTGGGGGCCAAGGACGCGGACTCGGGCGACGAGGGAGAAGACCCCTTCGAGCCCGTCGAGACCCCCTTCGAGCGCGCGGTCCGAGAGAAACCCGCCGAGGAGTCGAGAACGACCTACATGAGTGTCTTTCTCTCGCGGGTGCCGATGCCTGAACTCCAGTCGAAGGCATACATCACACTCCAGACAAACGGGGCGGAAATTAGCGAGGCGTCACGCCCATGAAGGGGACTCGGCTGCGGGAACAGGAACAATTGCATGTCACACACCCAGTGGCAACGGCGTTCACGATAGACTTGGTTCGCACGGTTTTCTTGGCTGTGCATCGGACAAGGCAGGTGTTCGCGAGACGGTCTCGCACGCATCCAAAAGGCGTACATCATGGGAAGGAGGGAATGTTAGGCGTCACGGAACGTTGTGCTATTACGGCCTTGATACCCCCCATTAGAGAGGAAGAGACAATGTCTAATCTACCAGATACGATCACGTTTGTGAGATCACAGACCTGCAAGCCGTCTGAAAACCGTGCTCATATGACCATGAACGCGGTTGGCTTCTGGACGAAAGTAAGGTGACGACTGCGCAAATGGCCGAGGTTGTAGGACATGCTCCTCTGCTGAGCCACCTTCTACTGGTATTTCTAGGGCATGTAGGCATGGGCGACTTGTACGATCGCTGCCAGGTCGGACTGCAGTAGTTGCTGCTGCTCAGAGTGCTGGGGTTGTAACAGTATCCCAGCCCTTCTCCCAAAAGTGTAGGTCCTCGGCCACACAGACCAATCCCAATACGATCGAGCACCGCAGCCTGGAGCAAGGTCACAGGAGGGCTTCACGGGGAGGAATACCGTACGATCGGACCCTTCAGCACAAGACTGTAGCCTCCCGCGAGATACACTACCGCAGGGTCATTCAACTCAGGATGACTGTCATTCGTGGTTCCGAATTGAAAGTATAGATGCGCAGGTGAGGTTATGTTATGGCATATCCAAGAAGCTGCACTGAAAAAGAAGAGAGGTTGTTGACGTGGGCTTCGGGCGGGCTGCAATTGTTGGAAGAAATCTGGTCTGTGGCTTCTTCGCCCATACCCGTTGGACGTTAGAGTTTGGGGCGAGGTTTTGGCCTCCGTATGAGAGGACCCCATCTGCGACTATTGAAAGTGTTCTTCCATCATAACTTTGACTGCCTGCCATCTCTTATTGTTCACTTTGAATTCCAAGTGTTTGTCGGCGTTGCCCCTGAAACATCAACGGGAAGCCTCGGCATAGAAATCGGGTTTGCCTGGTATTCTTCACTTTATAGATCTGCTTGCAATGGGTGCAATGGTCCGGCCGATACGGAGAAAAGAATCACATGACGCCAAATATCTGAAGAGAAGGACATGGAGCATGTTAAAAAATGGGGACTTACTTGAAGCCTCTCGAACGTCACAGAACCACATCTAGACAAGAAAACCAACTTGTGTATAAAATCCTCTATCCTTTAGCAAGCAATTCTAGTAAGAACAAAGTTCCTGCTGGAGAAACAGCTTACACGTGGTATAGTCTGTCAAGGCCATGCTTTGTCCCATCATGGTCATGCGTTCTATTCACTCAATACCGATGGGCCTTGATGTTGTTGAAAGTAAATTCCATAGCACTCACAGCTGTGTGTGGACGGCGATGGCTTCTTTGTCTGCTGAATGTAGGTTCTTGTGGTGCAAGGCTGGAAAAATGGATTGCATTCTCCCTTGTTCTCGTCCCTGTTCTGGTTCAAGTCTTCCAGATGTTTATGACAAGTAAGTCCCAAAATGGATCGTTGTTCCCCCAAGCCCCAAAGCCAACAACGGTTTCTCGAAACGCCCAAACGCCCTTATATCCATGTCACGTTCTAATTCAGTATTTGTGGCGCTCGCGCGAAGCAGCGTTTATGAACATGAGTATTGAAGTGTCGCTGTCTACTGATATCCCGTGCGGGAATGCATAGTCGATGAGGGCCGAATCACCTCGTGTATCTACTTCCCCAACTCGAGGAATAACCCCCTTTCCCAAGACGCCGTGACAATGCGGGACATTAGGCTGAAAATCGCAGACGTTCTGCCCGCTCCGGTCCTGCCAAATCCTTCCCGATCCATTTACGGCGAACCAATGCACGCCAACATTACCTCTACCTGTATTCCTTCCCAAAGCTCGCAGGACGATGCTGGTTCATAAGTTTCCGGGTATCGTTGGTAATGCGTGTGTTCCTGCGCCCAGTGCTTCACTCCCAATACTCCCAGCCGTCGTGATCGATTCCAGAGTGCCCAGGTCAAAATAAAATTCGAAAAAAATGGCCGTTCCGATGGCCTGTCCGTTCAGAGGTGCCTGCTCTTCTTCGCACCAGATCCTCCAAAATAATCCTTTGTTTGGCCGAGGTTGCCCAGGTCAAAGAACTCGCCTAGGTTGACTTTCCGCTTCGTGCCGGCGCCATGACCCAGCCGGGTCGCTGCTCGAGGTCCATTGCGTCCTCCGCTAACGCCGTGCCGTGTTGCTCGCGCGGGATGACGTGAGACGGAGATGGAGGGAGGTGCCGAGTTTGACGACGACATCGAGTGGTCGTGACCACGAGCGTCAGAGAGTCGCAGGTTCGCCAGATTCAGGGGTGATGGGGCGTCTTGAGGATAGGGGTGAGGTGAGCGGAAGTCGAAGGTGTCCTGCGTAGGGACGACGATTTCGGGCTCGTCAACCGTGATCTCCTGGACAAGAGGCGTGTCGGGCTCCGTCTGTGGTTGTGTCTCGACGCGTGGGGCCGGGTGTGGTTGGTGTGCTGTCGATGTGCTGTTGGATCGCTGTATCTCGGGGGATGACATGGGCTCTGGCTTTTCTGCGTCATCGTCGCTCTCGATGACCTGGGGCGAAGTGTCTGTCGTGTCTAGCCGCTCATTCGCCCACGCCCTGATCTTCCAACCCTCGCCATCGCCGAGACCGAGGTGTTCTTTGTCCAGAAACTGCAGCAGATCGTCGAGACACTCCTGGTAACCGTCCGAGCGGGCCTTTGCTTGAGCTGTTATCGATGACTTGTACAGCTTTGTGACGGACAGGGCAGCGGTCCGAAAGACATCGAGCATCTGCTCGGGGGCTTCGTTGGCCATCGCTGATTTTGATTTGCGAGTAGGGAAGGTCGTGCACGATCCAAAAGACTGTATGTGCGTGCTGGAGGCCGATGTGAGCGTGTGTACGAGGACAGAGCTGGGGAGGAATCATATGTATGAGTGCTAAGGGAAGGCGGGGCTTCGCTAGAAGAAGAGCGATGCGGGTCCGTCGTTGGCAGGGTGCTGGTGGAGCAGGGCCCCGACGAGTTCTGGAAACACCCTTACAATTCTGCGGTGGAGTCACAATCTGACGCTCAATCTCGACTGTTGTTCAGCGAAGGAGTGACTTTGTTAGGTAGAAATCGAAATTGACATGGCCGTATTCGTCCAGGGAGTGAGGGAGGGACGGTCCAAGGCTTGAGGTGTACACAGGAAGACGAGTGATTTGGGGACAATTGGACGTCAGGTGAGCCGATCGCCGACGGCTTTCTCTGTTGACTCGCTCGGCTTTGAGGTGGGATGCAAGGTGCACCCAGCAGGAGGTCAGCAACCTGCTTACAGCATTTCCTCACGTGGAGTCGCCTGCCGGCCGGGTCCGAATGAGGACACCCAAAGCACTAGCAGCTGGGCTGGCAGGCTGGCAGGCTGGCTCTCCTCTCTTGCAACCCAAACACCGCTAACGTCATTGCGACCCGGCCGTTGATTGGCCCTTGGGGTTTCCGGTTCCTGCAAGCAAGCTCTCTTTTCCCACGGGGCCACAGGTAAGGGTGGGGCAGATTTTTGAAAGAGCCTTATCGGACCTCAACCCCCACCAAATCTGCCAATCCAATGTGCACGTATACCGTGTACACCAGCTACTTACCCTACGGCCGCCGTGAGTGTTCGTCCACACTGACGAATATAATTGAGCGAGACACAATGAGATCATTCCTCACGCCAATACTCTCTGGCCAGGGGTCAGATATCCAAAAGCCTTAGTATGATCTGTGCATGAACACCCCCAGTACACATGGCCAGGGACACCAGCCGCAATTTAGTTTTGCGTCGTGGGAAGCCATAGTATAACCTCCCATGGGATAATCTGCCATTGGGATAATCGTACCATCGGACAAGCTCTTAGTCTGCATTCATGATGTGCCCAAGCCACTTGCATCAGTGAGCTCGCCCAAGAGTCGTATCCCGAGTAATTGTTTGGCAGGTATGGCAGCTAGCGGTCCCAGCAGACTCTGGATGAGAGAACCCTCATTGCTCGTTGTGCATACGGCCTCTCTTCAACAAGATTTTGAAATTTTATTTGTCAGTCCCATTGCCAGCTACCACAAAATTCTATAGCGAGGCAAGTATTGCCATAGACGCTTTAGGAGCTCACTTTGTATCAAATCTCGAGCGTCACTGACCTCGTCAGCGTGGCACAACTCGGCTTAGATATCTATATCAACGTCCACTGTTCCCATCTGCAAGGTTGGACAATCTACAGATTCCATGGACCAGTCGTGGCATAAGGGATAACAGGGAAACAAACCTCCTTGAGAGCGAGTTGTTCGGCAGTACCTCCGGCGCGGACCGAGCATCTTGGGAACTTTAGACCAAGTGAAGAGAGCAGCCGCACTTTGATTGGCGTTCCTGGTGGCCCTTTTTAACACACCCCTGTCCCTCGACTCGCTTTTGGGGGGTGCGTTTCTTCTCACCTCAACTTCTCCCAACTTTCCACTGCCTACCTCTCTCCCAAAGAGACGAGCCTCCTTGATCAGAACCAGCCTCTAAGTCCACGCATCGTCTGCATTCATCACGTCAGCAGTCTCGACCATCAAAAAGGACTTCTGAGAACCCCTGCTATACTTTTTGGCGCGTCGAAGCGCGTAATACGGTGCACATCCCGCGTCGTCTCTACCTATTCACCATGGCGCGACCTCGAGGAGCGCCAGCGAGCGCAAACGACACCGACGCGTCAATGCACAACGCATCCGATGACGGAAGGAACGGAAATGACTCTATGGTATGTTCTTTTTGGCAACATATCTCCATGGTCCCGCGTGGCCGCGCTGCATCGATGCGTCATCAACGCGCCGGTAACTATTTTCCCTTTTTTAGCTAACAACCAGCAGGAGGTCGACGAGACTCCCGATTATACAGATTCAGAGGACCCTAATACGACGGCCAGCAGCGTGGTGGGCGAGCCGACGGTAGACGGAAGGCGGCGACGTGCCGAGGCGAACCAACTGCGACGAAGCATATTTGGCAAGAAGCACGACAAACTAGGCGAATCACAGGTACGAGAACCAAGCGCCCGATTCAGGGCGCGATGAAAACTATCGCCTTGATATCTAACATTAGTAACAGGAAGATGACTCTGTTCGTCGATTCCGCTACTTACTCGGCCTTACCGACCTGTTCCGCCACTTCATCGAGACGAACCCCAACCCCAAGATCAAGGGCATCATGGAGGAGATCGACCGTCAGAATGCAGAAGAGCAAAAGGCAAAGAAGAGTGGCCGGCGGCAAGGTGGCGCTGGAGCCGAGAGGCGCCGCCGAACCGAAGCTGAAGAGGACGCTGAGCTGCTCAAGGACGAGAAGCATGGCGGGTCTGCCGAGACAGTCTTTCGCGAGTCGCCGCCCTTCGTCAAGGGCGAAATGCGAGACTACCAGGTCGCCGGTCTGAACTGGCTCATATCACTCCACGAAAATGGCATTTCCGGTATCCTGGCAGACGAAATGGGTCTGGGAAAGACTCTGCAGACGATCTCGTTCCTTGGCTATCTGCGGCACATCATGGGAATAACTGGCCCGCATCTGATCACTGTCCCAAAGTCCACTCTGGACAACTGGAAGCGAGAGTTTGCAAGGTGGACGCCGGAGGTGAACGTTCTGGTTCTACAAGGTGCCAAGGAGGAACGGCAGCAGCTCATAGCAGATCGCCTCGAGAGTGAAGACTTTGATGTTTGCATCACGAGTTACGAGATGATCTTGCGGGAGAAGTCACACCTGAAGAAGTTCGCGTGGGAGTACATCATCATCGACGAGGCACATCGTATCAAGAATGAAGAGTCCTCCCTTGCCCAGGTCATCCGGCTTTTCAACTCCCGGAACCGCCTGCTCATCACCGGAACGCCACTTCAGAACAACCTACATGAGCTTTGGGCGCTACTCAACTTCCTACTTCCTGACGTCTTTGGCGATTCCGACGCCTTCGATCAATGGTTCTCCGCGCAAGACCGGGACCAGGACACCGTCGTCCAACAACTGCACCGTGTTCTGCGTCCATTCTTGCTGCGACGTGTCAAGGCTGACGTCGAGAAGAGCCTGCTTCCCAAGAAGGAGGTCAACCTCTACGTTGGCATGGCGGACATGCAGGTCAAGTGGTACCAGAAGATCCTGGAAAAGGATATCGACGCTGTGAACGGTGCTGGCGGCAAGAAGGAATCCAAGACGCGTCTCCTGAATATCGTCATGCAACTCCGAAAGTGCTGCAACCATCCCTATCTCTTCGAGGGCGCGGAGCCTGGCCCGCCATACACTACGGACGAGCACCTCGTTTACAATGCCGGGAAGATGTTGGTCCTGGACAAGCTTCTGAAGCGGATGCAAGCTCAGGGCAGCCGTGTTCTGATCTTTTCTCAAATGAGCCGACTCTTGGATATTCTCGAGGACTACTGCGTTTTCCGAGAATACAAGTACTGCCGCATCGACGGCAGCACAGCGCACGAGGACCGTATTGCTGCCATTGACGACTACAACAAGCCTGATTCCGAGAAGTTCGTCTTTCTTCTGACCACTCGTGCGGGAGGCCTAGGTATCAATTTGACGAGTGCCGATATTGTGGTACTTTACGACAGCGACTGGAATCCCCAGGCTGATTTGCAGGCCATGGACCGAGCGCATCGTATTGGATAGACCAAGCAGGTTGTGGTCTACAGATTTGTGACCGACAACGCGATCGAAGAGAAGGTTCTTGAGCGTGCTGCTCAGAAATTGCGTCTCGATCAACTGGTGATTCAGCAGGGACGTGCCCAGACCGCAGCAAAAGCAGCGGCCAACAAGGACGAACTTCTGTCAATGATCCAGCACGGTGCTGAGAACATCTTCCAGGCCAAGAAGACCGGGGCGGCTCAGGCTGACCAAGCTGATGGTATGACTGACGACGACATCGACGCCATTCTATCTGCCGGAGAAGACAGGACCAAGCGACTCAATGCCAAGTACGAAAAGCTTGGCCTCGATGATCTACAGAAGTTTACTTCAGAGTCTGCTTACGAGTGGAATGGGAAGGACTTCACCAGCACGAAGAAAGAAATCGGCATCAACTGGATAAACCCGGCGAAGCGAGAACGCAAGGAGCAGTTTTACTCGATAGATAAGTACTACAAGCAAGCACTGCAAACCGGCGGTCGCACTGCGGATACGAAGCCCAAGGCACCCCGCGCCCCGAGGCAAATATCGATCCAGGACTATCAGTTCTATCCCGAGAGGTTGAAGGAGCTGCAGGACCGCGAGACAGCCTTCTACCGCAAGGAGATCGGCTACAAGGTTCCCCTGGCTGACGGTGACGAGGACAGCCTAGCTGAGCGTGAAGCCGATCGAGAGGCGGAGCAGCTCATCATTGACGAGGCCGTGCCTCTGACTGAGGAAGAACAAGCAGAAAAGGCAGAGTTGGCCAAGAGCGGCTTCGAGGAGTGGAACCGCCGCGATTTCCAGCAATTCATCAACGGCTCGAACTTGTATGGCCGCAACAACTATGAAGGCATCGCCACACACTGTCAGAACAAGAATGCTGCCGAGATCAAGCAGTATGCGAAGGTGTTCTGGCAGCGGTATGAGGAGATTGCGGATTGGCAGAAGCACCTCAAACATATTGAAGAGGGTGAGGAGAAGCTCCGCAAGATCGAGCACCAGCGTAAGATGCTGCGCAAGAAGATGTCCATGTACCGTGTGCCTCTGCAGCAGCTGAAGATCAACTACTCGGTGAGTACTACGAACAAGAAGGTCTACAGCGAGGAGGAAGACCGCTTCCTGCTGGTTCAGCTCGACAAGCATGGCGTCGATTCCGAGGGCATCTACGAAAAGATCCGGGACGAAATCCGGGACAGTCCCCTGTTCCGATTCGATTGGTTCTTCCTCAGCCGCACGTCACAGGAGCTGGGCCGTCGCTGTAACACCCTCCTCGCGACGATAGTCAAGGAATTCGAGGATGTGCAGCCCAGCCATAAGGGCGCGAACGGCGTCAACGGCAAGCAGAAGAGGGAGGTAGAAGATGAGGAGAACGATGACGACAGCGTCTCCGGCATGGCCCCTGCCAAGAAGAAGTCAAAGACGAACGGTGTCAAGGTAAGTCTATTTGGTCTTGAATTTTTCGAAAATGCCCGCTTGCTGACAGTATTGTCTGCAGAACAAGGCATTGGACAATGTCAAGTCCAAGGCCAACTCTGCTGCGCCATCCCGCGCGTCAAGTGTTGCCTCTACCAATTCGAATGCTGCTTCGAAGGGCAAGTCCAAGGGCAAAAAGAAGTAAGTGGCTGTTCAAGACCGGTGACCTTGTGGTAGGTCGTTTTATGCCTACTAGTATCAATTGTCCCCGCTGCTTCCATAGGGGAAGGTCTTGGGTTCCAGGAGTTCAGGAGTTTGTAATGTGCGGCTGGTGGTTTGCCTTGAGGAGACGGTGTTTTTTTGGGGGAGAGGAAGAGAGACAAAAGTACGGCAGTCGAGACAGGCTCATGAGGCGTTTGGTCTGTCATTGATAACCTCTTGTTGAGTGGCTGGCTCAGCTGCGTTGGGGTTCGGCCGCGCTATGAATTGTGACATAGATGATGCGGCATTACCTACTACATAGACCTTGTGCACTGCTCAGAGACGGATGCAAAGAAAAGAATGCGACAAATGACTGTTTCATGAAGCCTCTGATTCCATCTTAACTGGTCCCACGTCGTTATGGACAAGATGATATCTCTACTCTCTGAAAGTTCCGGGCGTCACCTGGGTGGATCGCCCTCGATATACCTCACCGCGGCCCCGGCCACCTGAGGTATATAGTGTGCAATTTCATTCAAGAAATGCCTTCCTGTCAGCCCATGCTTTAACGACCGTTCTGGGTATTCATTCGATCGCAGGATGCTGTTCGTAAGGCTGAAAATTTTCTAGATGGACTCCGAACAGTCTTCAGAAAAAGATCAAACCCGAGCAGAACGCATCCAAGAAATGACCCCGCAAAAAAGCATTTTCTTTGCCAGAAACGCCTGCCTGCCTGCCTGTCTATGCTCCACGAGAGAAGACTTTTCTTCGACCAAAAGACGACTCTCCCGCTTGTCCGCGCCATCACTCCCTCTCGTGTGTCTCGTTCAGCCCGACACGCAGCATGTTGCCGATGCATCACGATTGCCTGTTGAGGTGCTCCCTCTCGACCTCGTACAGGAAGTCGAAGTAGCCCTTGTCGAAGTGGTGCACACGGACGTAACCGTCTTCTCCCCCGGACGCATAGCTCTTGCCGGTGGGGTCCGCCGCGACGGTGTTCTGATATCACGGGGTCAGCATTCAAGCAAGCACGGTAGCAGTAGCAGCCTCGCCGTCGAGGGGGGAAACCTACCAAGGGACCGAAATGGCCACGGACACGGCCGACCTCCTCCTCGAAGATCTTGTGGTAGAACCTCGCCTCGAACTTACCCTGGCGGGCGGCGGTCGTGGTGACGTCCATAGCGGCCTGTCCACCACCCAGGATGACGAAGTCCTTCTTGGGGGTGATGGTGGCGCTGTTGAGAGGGGTGTCGGAGACGTATGTCTTGAGAAGCTCGAGGTCGCGGGCGGAGATGAGCTTGGCGGTCTTGTCCTTGGAGGCGGTGATGAAGTAGGTGCGGTCCTGGCTCCACTGCAGGTCGGTGACCTGGGCGCCGAGGTCGTGCGGCGTGATCTTGTAGATGAGGTCGCCTGTCTTGCCGTCGTACTGCGAGACGGAGCCGTCCTCGTGGCCGGCGATGATGTACTTGGACAGGTAGCTCCAGCCGGCGACGGTGGCCTTGCTCTCGTCGCAGACGATGGTCAGGACCTTTTCGGGGCTCTGCTCGGCGTTGACGTCCAGCTTGATGTCGAGCACGACGATGGTGCCCAGGTGGCCCATGCGCTTCTCTGTGACGCCCAGCAGCTGGGTGCCGTCCTCGTTGAACTCGACGCGCTTCACGGCGGTGGGGAAATCCCATGTCATCAGGCACTTGCCGGTCTTGACCTCCCACAGCTTGATGGTGTTGTCAGCGGCGCCTGAGGCGATGATGGTGCTGGTGGGGTCGACGTCGACGGTCCAGATGGCACCCTGGTGGCCGTGGTAGGTGCCAACCCGCTCGCCGTTGTGAGAGTACCAGGCGCAGATGTGCTGGTCCTTTGCTACGGAGAAGATGATGTCGCCATCGCGGTTGTATCTGTGGGGTGGGTTGGAGAGGTCAGCAGGACGTCCTCGGCTCCATGACAGCCTGACCTAGGGCACGTGGAAGTGACCAGGCCGATGCTCATGTTTGCGATTCGCGACTCGGGGTGGTGATGGTGCAGGCGTACTTGATTTGGGTCAGGGCTCTCTCGTGGCCCGCCAGGAGGATGGGTCTCATGTTGGCGGTTTGTCTGGTTGTCTCTGTGCTGTTCGGGTTGGGAGAAGGAACCCGATATGAATTCGTGGGCGAAGGGAGATGTCGTGGGCGGCAGGGAGGAGGGTTATTATGGATTATCTTCCAGTCGAGGGCGGATGGTTGTTCTTTGATTTAGTTGCAGGCAGGAGCGACGGCGGCGGAGACAAAGCTGATGGCCCCACATGCTGTCGAATTATTTCTGTGCCCAGTCACCACCACCAGTCACACGCTAGGGAGGATCGCTCTGGGAGCATGGGTTGGCTGCATATGGGATTTGGGGCACAAGCCATCCAAGACAGCCTGGTCGGGCCCCCTCGTGCCCCCCCTCCCTACAAAAATTTGCCCTAACCCCGGGTTGAGCTCAGACCAAGAGTCATCTGCCCGCCATCTGAAAGTAGGGACGACAAGGTACGGAGTACGTCAAGGTCTCCGATTTGGTCGTGTAAATTGGCATCGTATCGAGTAGTCATCGTGTCTGAGCGTGACGCATCCACCTCACCGTGCATCTTGGACCTCTCGTAATAGGGTTTCCAACAATCCAATCGGTTCGTGTCGCAAGGTCAAGATGAGGCTGGCCGCGTCTGAAAGCTGCCGTTTCCCTTCGTTGCACTTCCTGTCCTTGTTGACGCTGTGACATAACATCCGCCGCATTGTTGTTGACACGACGAGTATTTGACGAGACGCCAGCTTGCTTCCAACCCTCTTTCCTTCTCTCGCAGATTCAACATCTGTTTTGCTGTTATCATCTCTGTCAGATTTGCCCTACCAATCTGGACTTGGAAGGAATCTAAAGACCGCGATAAGTCACGCCAACAACGAGTCACGATCGACGCACTACTGCTCCTGAGTCACCTCGACTAGGCAGGCTCCTACGAGAAGACAGAACGAAGAGACGAAATACAGTGCTGCGGTATCCGCTGTGTATTGTGCCACGGTAGAGTCATCGCGTCGCCGTTGCACTAGCCCTCAAAGATCGGCCCGTCATCAAAATCCCACAATCATGGCGTCCATGTTGTCTCGCGCCGGCAGCCGCAGGTGCTTTCCAAAGCAGTCGCACCTATCGCTGCCCACGCGTAGAGGCGGTCTATGCACGAGTCGTTCCTGGCGTATTCTTCCTATCAGCTGCAGGTGTTGTCATCAGGGTCCCTTGGCGAGCAATTCGGGCCCCGACTCCGCCTGTGTGAGTGATAGACACCGAGCCTCAGCCGACCCTGACCAGCCCTCCGCCCGCCCTGCTGTCACCCCAGCGCCCCTAGCAGCCCGAACCCCGCGATTTTGCCCGCCTGCGCCGATTCGGAATACCACCACTTTATTTTCTGCCCATCCTTCCACCCCTCCATGCTTTTTGACCTCGACCTCGAGCCCGATTTTCCCACTCGCCCTCCACAGCAGAAGGATCACCGTCGCCTCGTGCACCGTCCGGCCTCTTCCTTTTGGCAGTGACTCACTCCACCCTGGCAAGGCGTCCTTCTCCACGTCCAGACCAGTCATGACCGCCCAGAAGATCGATGGCACTGCCATCGCGAAGAGTATCCGTGCGAGGTTGCATTCTGAGATCCAGGAGAGGAAGAAAGCAAACCCGAAGTACATTCCTTCGTTGAAGATCATTCAGGGTATGTCTCCACTACCTGAAATGCACAGACTGCTTGAATTGGCCCAGACTTGATACTGACTATACTGGCTTCGATTTCAAGTGGGCGACCGAAGTGACTCTTGTAAGTCTTGCTCACACGAACCCCACCAACCCTCTGCGTCACATGCCAAGTACTAAGTCTTCCCTAGCTACATATGTGCGCATGAAGCTCAAGGCGGCCGAGGAGGTAAGCTGAAGGCATCCGATCAGACTGTCGCAGTACCGCCGCTCACGAGACTGGGTACATAGGCCGGTATTTCATGTGAACTCATCCATCTGCCCACCGACATCACGGAGGCAGAGCTCCTCCAAGGGATCTACAAGCTGAACAACGACACTTCCGTCCATGGAATTCTGGTCCAGCTCCCAGTCCCAGATCACATCTCTGAGTACGCTGTCACCTCGGCAGTCATTGCCGAGAAAGACGTCGATGGCTTCGGCCCTGAGAACATCGGCGAGCTTGCAAAGCGGACGGGCCACCCTCTCTTCACTCCATGCACCCCGAAAGGTGTCATGGTCCTGTTGCGGGAGTCGGGGGTGGACCTGAAGGGCAAGAATGCCGTCGTCGTTGGCCGAAGTGATATAGTCGGAGCCCCTGTCAGCTATCTTCTCAGACATGCCGACGCCACCGTCACGGTCTGTCACTCCAAGAGCCAGGATCTGGAGGCTCATCTCAAGCAAGCTGATGTCGTCGTTGCCGCTCTTGGCAAGCCAGGCTTCATCAAGGGAGCTTCATTGAAGCCCGGTGTGGTCGTCATCGATGTAGGAACAAACTACATCCCTGATTCCACCAAGAAGTCAGGCCAACGACTCACCGGCGATGTCGAGTTTGAATCAGCATCTGAGGTGGCCTCCTTTATCACGCCTGTGCCAGGTGGTGTAGGGCCGATGACTGTAGCCATGCTGTTGGAGAACGTTGTCGAGTCTTGCACGCACTATTTTGAGAAACAGAAAAACAGGAAAATCGTGGCCCTGCCATTGAAGCTGAAAGAGCCTGTTCCCTCAGACATCGCCGTGTCTCGAGCTCAGACGCCGAAGCAGATCACTCATGTGGCTGGCGAGATCGGGATCGCTCCCGGAGAGCTCGAACCTTATGGTGCATATAAGGCCAAGGTTGACCTCTCCCTGCTCAAGCGTCTTGATCATCGCCAAAATGGCAAATACGTGGTTGTTACTGGCATCACACCAACGCCACTCGGAGAGGGCAAGTCGACCACAACCATGGGCCTTGCGCAGGCTCTTGGCGCTCACGTCGGCAGACTTACATTCGCCAACGTGCGCCAGCCCAGTCAGGGCCCAACGTTTGGGATCAAGGGTGGTGCCGCTGGCGGCGGCTACAGCCAAGTCATACCCATGGATGAGTTCAACATGCATCTCACCGGAGACATCCACGCCATTACGGCAGCGAACAACCTCTTGGCAGCTGCTATTGAAACTCGTATCTTCCACGAGAACACCCAGAAGGATGGCCCTCTGTACAAGCGTCTCGTGCCGGCAAAGAACGGAAAGCGAGCCTTCGCTCCCGTCATGTTCCGCCGTTTGAAGAAGCTCGGCATTGACAAGACCAATCCCGACGAACTCACTGAGGATGAAATTCACAGGTTCGCGCGATTGGACATTGACCCGGAGACGATCACCTGGCGACGTGTACTCGATGTGAATGACCGTCATTTGCGAGGCATCACCGTCGGGACCGCAGCAACGGAAAAGGGCCAGACTCGTGAGACGGGCTTCGATATATCTGTAGCCAGTGAGTGCATGGCCATCCTGGCCCTCAGCACCGACCTCAGGGATATGCGGGAGAGACTTGGCCGCATGGTCATTGCTACATCAAGAAATGGCGACCCAGTGACCTGCGACGACATTGGTGCGGGTGGAGCTCTGACTGCCTTGATGAAGGACGCCATCAAGCCCAACCTCATGCAGTCGCTGGAAGGGACGCCGGTGTTCGTCCATGCCGGCCCCTTCGCCAACATCAGCATCGGCAATAGCTCTATTCTCGCCGACAAGATGGCGCTCAAGCTCGTGGGCACAGAGCCTGACGAGGAGCACGAGTCCAAGGCCGGCTTTGTTGTGACCGAAGCCGGATTCGACTTCACCATGGGTGGCGAGCGGTTTTTCAACATTAAGTGCCGGACTTCCGGCCTCGTTCCCGACGTGGTCGTCGTGGTGGCCACTGTCCGTGCCCTGAAGGTCCACGGCGGTGGCCCACCCATCGCCCCAGGAGCAGCTCTGCCCCAGGTGTACAGGGAAGAGAACGTCGAGGTCCTGCGCAAGGGCTGTGTCAATCTCAAGAAGCACATCGAGAATGCCCGTGCGTACGGCGTTCCTGTAGTTGTTGCCATCAACAAGTTCGTTACGGACACGGACGCGGAGATCGCTGTCATCCGCGAGGAGGCCATCGCGGCCGGGGCGGAGGACGCGATCCTGTCCAACCACTGGGCTGAAGGTGGCAAGGGTGCTATCCAGCTCGCCGAAGGTGTTATTGCTGCGTCACAGAAGCCCAAGGACTACAAGCTACTGTATGAGCTCGAGGGCAACACTACCCAGGAGCGCATCGAGGCTATTGCCAAGAAGATGTACGGTGCGGATGCGGTAGAGTTCAGTGCGCTTGCACAGAAGAAGGTCGACACATATACCAAGCAAGGCTTCGGAAACCTGCCGATTTGCGTAGCCAAGACGCAGTACTCGCTCTCGCATGACCCGGAGCTGAAGGGCGCGCCGACCGGGTTCACTGTGCCTATCCGGGATGTTAGGATGGCAGCAGGCGCTGGATACCTGTAAGTTCACTTCCTTGTTTGCGATACGTGGTTTTTGTGCTGACAATATGCCGTAGTTATGCTCTTGCTGCTGACATCCAGACCATTCCTGGTCTTCCGACCGCTCCGGGCTATCTCAACGTCGACGTCGATCTTGAGACGGGCGAGATCGACGGTCTGTTCTAGACGGCGCAGCACCTCTTTTGTATTCTGGGAAGCGAGACTATATATCATATCACTCAACGTGACAATCAAAGTGTAAGCGGACTGGGAAAAGGCGATTGGGACATAGAGACATGGCATCTTTCAACACATTGGCGCTGCATGGCGGGGAGAGACGGGCTAAAAGACGCAAGACAAAGCTTGTGATGATACCTCAACTGCATGACAGCATATTGTTAATATCAATAAAATAAGTTCAACACCAAATGGCAACTCCTACCTTCGGCTTTGTTATCCTTTGTATAGCACGATGAATGGCACATGCATCCTATAGGAGGTGCTGCCATGGGAGGTGATGCCATAACCACCGCAGCATAAAAGGGTGAAAAGGAGCCATACTCATTCTCCACAAGCGAGGGGGGAAACAAAGCCACAGGACCTAGGACCCTTCAATTCAGGCCAACTGCTAGAGTACATGTATACCAAGAGCGGTCAGCCCCAAAACATCCCTTTGGTATGAGAGCTGTAGAGGTCTTGCAACTTCCCTCTTCTGAGGATAACTGGGCTCTCACTTTAAGAATCATCAGTCCCAAGTATCTGACATCTCATCCTGGCATTCGAATTTTGAATTCCTGGTGGGTTGCCCCGTACCGTACTCTGGGCTCCGCGCTTTCTATATTGCCTGGTGTCACAGGGGGGTAACCGAGGCCAGCATTGCCGGCGAGCTCTCGGTGCTTTCCAGCAGCAAAGCAAGGCACAGAGAGCCGTGTCTACTCATTCGCATAGGCACCCATCCTCAAGGCCACCGCAACAAGGGTTGCCTCTCGCCGACCGCCCCGCGGCGTCTCTCGAGAGCGTGCGACAATTGGTAAGCGACGTGTGTCAGCACGCCGGCGATGAACCCCACAGCGTCGTTCCTGAACGCCAGTATTCCAGCCACTGTCACGAGCATCACTGTCCACCTCTCGGAACGCTCCTCATCCGAGATGTCGCGGTGCCTCTTGATCACCCGGCCAAGGCCGCTGCCGTCCTCTGCGTTCGCCGAGATGCTATCCTCCCACAGATCGGAGGCCCCGTGGTTGAGACTCTGCCCCACGCGGGTCAACTCGAGCCCGGCCGCCGCAACCATGATTCCGAGTATCGACTTGGGGAACGAACCAAGCAAATCCAACAGCGTGGCGCCGAGGAAGAGGCCGAGGAACAGCTTGAGCGAGCCCAGGAGGATTATGCTCGCGCCGCTGCGGGCGCCGAACCGGTGCTGCGCGGCCAGCCCGCCCGCGCCGTGGCACACGGGCATGGCGCCGAACCAGCAGCCCAAGAGGTTCATGGCTGCCACCGAGAGGCCCAGCTCGGTGACGGTCGGCGTGCTGCCCGGGAAATTCGGGCCCATGAGGTCGGACGCCAGCGCCGCCGCGGCGATGACCGAGTTGAGGGTTGTCAGCGGCAGCTGCGCGACGGCCATGGACCAGGCCTCGGCGCTCCCGAGCCCCGGGATGATGGCGTACGGGCGCCAGACCTGCCACCCGGGCAGGTGGCTGCCGTGCCCGGCGGTGGCGACTGTCACGACGGCAAGGACGAGACCGACGATGAAGACGACCAGTGCGTACGGGAACCTCGTGGCGCGGGCCGTGAAAACGAGCAGTAGGAAGGCGGCGATGGCCCAGATACGGTTGTCGAGCGGGCTATGGGGACCCCATCCTAGGCGTCCCAACATTCCGGATCCCGCAGATATCACAAGAGACAGGCCCGCGCCGAACTGGATGCCCTTTACCACGGGGACGGGGGTCCACACTGCCAGGTGGCGCAGGAGGCCCGTCACGCTGAGCAGCAGGACGGCCGCGCCGACGACGGCGCCTGCTGCAAGGGTGTCACGTTGACTGGCGTGGGATGCCAGGGCCGCGGCTGCGATGGCCTTCACTGTACTTGAAATCAGCTACTGAAGCACGGAGGGAGATGTTTCACGTGGTTGTAAGGAAGATCAGGCCACCATGTGCGCAGAGCCTG
This sequence comes from Diaporthe sp. PMI_573, assembly GCA_021399435.1. Lineage (NCBI taxonomy): Eukaryota > Fungi > Ascomycota > Sordariomycetes > Diaporthales > Diaporthaceae > Diaporthe > Diaporthe sp. PMI_573. The sequence goes on along the minus strand of JAJTUP010000002.1, from coordinate 1,370,213 downwards.
TCTCAAGATTGTGAAGACCCGTACAGAGCACAGATGGCAGGAGCTCCCTCTCTCAGGTGTTTTGGCATTGTATCAGAAAGCTGCTTACTCGGCTGGACCGGGAGCGGCAGGCCGAAGACGGCGCCGGTGGCGATGTTGAAGACGCCGCTGAACACGAGTGTCGTCGGCAAGGAAATGGATCCCTGGAGGGCGAGGGCAATCATCAGCGGAAGGAGAGTGCCGAGGTCTCCCAGTGCGCCCGAGATCTCGGACAGGGGCGCATGGCGGAGGGTCCTGAGGTTGTGTTTGGTGAGCTTGGGAATGTCTTTCAACGCCATTCTTTGATTTGGGGTGCTGGGTTATTAGGTGTATCAGTGTTCGGCCATGGGACCTTGAATGGAAGTCTAACAATGATATGCAGAAGGAACAATAGGGTATCTAGATACTCATGATGCTGTTGTTATGGATTTCGAGGTTTTTGGTGAGAGAGGTGAGGTTGGAGACGGGCAAGCCGGTTGCCGGAAGGAGATGTACGGAGATGTCATCCGGTCGTCTGACAGGACGCGATTGCCGAGCCCCGTGACAGATCGCCTGCCCACCCTGATCCCCCATTGACCAGCCATGTTGCTGAGTGACACCTACGGATGCATGGGGGGGCCGATCCTTGCAGCAAGATTCGTTCAGTCAATTTTGGAAGTGGGTTGCGCAAAAAAGAAAGACAGCAACAGGGCTATAGCTACAGAGGAGCTGCAGCGGCGGTTACCGAATCTACCTACATACCTAGGTAGGTAAGTAATCTCTTGTCTAACAACATACCTCCAAAATCATACATTTGACACATTGTTTATACACTGCCCTTAATTTGGAGCAGGAAGAATCTAAAATATCCTCATTATCTTATACCTTTAGAGTTGTAAACATGCAGGCTAGACCAAGACACAAGACAAAAGGATGCAATAAGATCAATCTATCCCTGCGACCTTTCATAGGCTGGAAAAGGCTCAAGTGAAGATTGTTGGAGCAGAGTTCAGTGAGCATATAACTTGTACTGGTTCTGGAATTAAGTCTGTTGTTTGTAACACTGGCGGTTGGGCACACTGCACTGCTAATTACTATTATTCTCGGAGACATTGCATTCTTAAGGTCGAGCTGCACTTCACAACAAGAGGTTGGATTCTAGTACTGTTGAGTTGAGTAAATCCAATCTGTTGCGCCGGTTTGTTTTAGCACTATCGTAGCTTTGTGCTAACCAACAGCCACTATGGACTCTTCATGTGTTTCTATATAGCTTGTACATTCCCTCTATCTATGCATGAACACACACCCCTCATGCCTTGTACACCTTCTGTAGCAGATGGTAATGACCTTTGGCATTCTTTTTCCGGTCGTACACGGGGACCCAACCGTTCTTGTCCGGCCGTGCGTTCGCATCTCGCACGCCTTTTTCTTTCCCGCTGACCATGACGCTCACCCAAGACGGCTGGCCCCTTTCTGCAGTTGATGCTCCCCCGGCCGGTGTGCTTCCAGTGCCTGTCTGTCCATTTCCGCCGCCTCTTGATGGGGGTTGTCCGCTCGAGGGACCCCCAGCCGAACTTGGCCGCGACGAGTCAGTGTAATTGTAACAGAACGTGAAATGCTCGCTCCGATTATTGTTGTAGACGTTCACCGTCTCCTGCCTGGTGACGGTGCGGTCATGAAATCTGCCGCGCCACATCTTAATCGGTTGGATGGTAACACCAGTGGGATGCTGCGCGGTTGGAGTCATGATGGATTTCTTGTCGATGATATCGGGGAACCAAAAGGGAGCAGGCTGGATAGTAGCCGAACGGCTGGGAATGTGCTGGTTGAAATTGAGGTAGGTAACCTGTTGGCCTTCGTATAATGCTGGTGTCTGTTGAAGTTCCTGACCACACATGGTGATCAGGCCCAGCAAGTAAAATCTTGTGAAGGCCTGTGCGATCCAGTCACGGCATCCGTCCATCTGGCTCTGGGTCCGCGCGGCCACTTGGAGCTCGTTGAAATCGAATTGTGACAAATCACCGTGGAGTGGTCCTAGTTGCCTTTGGCTGCTGTGGCGCCCCAGTATGATATTGAGCAAGGTCTTGACGGTGGTTTCTTTGCCCGCCGACGTGAGAACAAAGCCGAAAGACCCTGTGGCCTTTCGGTGTGAGCCCTGGAGGTTGGATCCGGTGATGGTCAGAGCGCCGCCATCCCGAGTCGGCCCCAGGGCTTCGTACTCCATAGAGAGCCGACAGGCTGTGAATTCCTGATTCTGGTTGTACGGGTTAAGGAGGAGATGAAAGATCACATGTGGCTTGACCACGCCATCGTCGGCCTCGCCGATGACCAGGAACTCAACCATAAATTGCTTGATTTTAGAGTGGAGTATATCGAGCAGCCTGGGGTTGATGCCAGTCGCTCGAATATCGAGTGCGTTGAGGAGTTGTTGTCCTGCCCAAGAAGACATTGTCTTTCAGTCCAGCGCGAGAAGGTGATGGAATAAAGTTGAACCTCGTGGAGAAGAGAGCCGGCTCTCAAGCTTGCGACGAGCTAAGCGAAGATTATGATGTTGGGTAAAGAGATGAGGACTCAAGTTGAATGCGAACTCAGAGTGTCTTCTCAGGAGAAACCCCCTTCGTCTGAGGCCTCTTTATATAATAATTCGAGACCGCGGAAATCCTGAGAGTTCACATTGCATCTTCGCTCGGAACGGCGCGGGCTCATCCTCGGCCTCCTCCTGATAACGACTACCCGCAAAATGGCTGCGCAACAACATGAAAATAGCCTGAGACTTGCTGCTTCATCACGGCACGGCATAGTAGACATATGGCCGACCCTGTGGGACAGGCCGCTGGGTCGTGACCATGACGAGCTCGGAGAGAATCCGATCAGAAAGAGGCTGGTAACAGCTCCGTGCCCCAGACGAGCAACGAGGCCACAAACTTCGAATGAAGACCAGAAGACAAAGGTGAACAATGAAAAGAGGAGCGAATGGTTGATAGTAGACGGACACATCACGCGAGGCTGTTGGTGGTCATGGGCCCTCAACCAACGGGCAGGCTAAATATACACTCGTGCGGCCCAAATAGTAGTCCCTCCAGATCCACTGTGGATGTTTCATCACCCCCACGGATATTTATTTCTGTCATGTGTAATTTATCAAAAGTGAAATCGATGTCGGGCGGTATGATACGGTTCCCTTATGCAAGACCTGCAGCTCGAACCAACCCCTCATTATTGACGTCTGTTTGCGCCCTCTGGACCCGCCTCGGCTCTCGCCCCCAAAATTTCGAATATACAAATAGCTACCTCGCCCTCCGCATTGAATATCTGACCTTACCAGTACAAACTCATGTGAACATTTTTTTCGGACCTCGACCATTGATACCTAGCGCTGCCATGCCTCCCACACCACAATCTACCATAGATGCTAGGCGTTCGCACCAGCGCCAAGCCGCGCTGGCCTGCAAGGAGGTCGACATCTGGAGCGCATCACAGACACAAGAACGACCCGATTGGGGAGTGGCAAAATGCTTCGTATATCCACTAGATAGCAAAGTCCCGGACTTTTTGGTAAAGTTCACGAGAAGCCCGAGTAAGTGGCTGCTGGAGCCCGAGGGACGCAACCAACAGTTCGCATTCAATGCCCTCCGTACGCAGCAGCAGCCAGCCGCTCAACAGGGACTCATTGTCTGTGTGCCCGAGCTCTTCCGGGCTTTTGAGTATCGCGGCTGCTACTTCCTGGTCATGGAGTTCGTTCCGGGAAGGGCGCTGGGACAAATACTCAAAGAGGACGATCACAAGGGAGAAGGGCAGGTGGGCCATTCCATACTCTATAAGCACATTGCCGAGGGTATCCGTCTTCTATCTGCCAAAGCACCACCAGGTTCTAAGCCTGGTCCGGTCGGGGGTGGTATAATTCGGCATCCGTTTTTCAATGACTTTGAGGCAGCGACACCGTATCGAGATATCAAGATGCTGGAAGCGCACTTGAACAATGTAAGTATGGTGCCTCACGTGTCCGTAATTAACTCCTTCCCTCCACAAAGTACGACGCGCTGATTCAAATTTGGATGACAGATAATGAGGCTCAGAACACGTCGAAGTCCTGACCCGCCGCCGACCATATCTCTGGGAAAAGAGCTTGAGTTCTACTACTCAGACCTGAGTGCTGGAAATTTCATGTTTACCACCGCGGCTGATCATACTGTGCTCTACATCATCGATTTTGACGAGGCGGGCTTTCTGCCGCCCAGCTTCAAGACATTTGTCCTCCAGAGCACCATCAGGCCCACGTCTATCCTCGTCGCTCGAAATATCGTCGATCTCATCAAGCCAAGGGATGAAAACGACGATCATGCTTTCGCGATGAGGACAGCGTCCTACTATATATTGAGCTCAATCTACTACTTCGGTGAGTCTCACCCAGTCTGGGAACTGTGCCCTATTTTTTCACCTCTCCAATTGTGCCGATGTGAGTTGACTAACAAAGATATCCTGGTACAAGGACTCCCTTTGGAAGGCTATCCGGAGACGGATCTAGACACCGTTCACCGTCTGCGAAATAAGGAATTAATTTAGAAGTTCAGCGGATCTTGTACGATCCTTTAAGACTCATGTAATTCCTGTTTCCTGGCACCAACCCACTGCCATATGGAGCTATACTTATTGCGAAGCGACGGTCACGCAGAATGCTGACCTCTCTCGGGGCCTGCGCGGCGCCGGCGCCAACTCTGGTTTCTATTCGGAGCGCGACCTACCAGGTGTTGCAGAAGGCAGCCACTCGGACGGAAATGCACTCACGGTGATTTGAGGGATGAGACCGTAGTAGGTCGGTTCGCATTTTCCGCGTTTCTGGATGACCCGATAAGATCAACCCAATCGTCTGAGAGCACCTCTGTTGGATCTGGGGTTAGAGTTGAGGTAGGGAGAACGATGACGATTAAACCTGATTTCACCGCTGGAACACTTCTAAAAGATATTTCCAATGTTGGAGCTCAAGGTCTTTTTGTTTGGTGAAATAAAGGTAGCTTGCCGATGTTGGATGAAAATCGCTCTGCGGCAGAGAAAGGATTGGCGTATGATCAATGCCATTTGCTCCCTAAAGACCTGTTGAAGACGCCGTTTTGCTGTGCTCACTGCCTAGTTGCCCAAAAGTCAGCAATCCAGATTCTGTCCCAGTGTGTACAGGGGCCATTCTTCATCTCTTGTAGAATAACATATTAAAGGATAACTTCCAGTTAGATAACCCCTTATCCTCCTACAGGATAAACTTCTATAGACTTCCACGGGATAACACCCTATAACAACTCGTATAGGATACCCCCTTATGCTGCTATATCACATCCTCCTAGAGGACAGCCTCTCGTAAAATAAAACACCTGTGGGATACCCTCCTGTGGGATACCCTCTCGTGGGGAACCCTCACATAGTATAACCCCCTATCGTAGCCTCCTACGCATATGATACCGTCGTGTAAGACAGCCTCACTTTTGCTATCATGCTGGGCTGGAGACCAAGAACTGCTCAAGGATCCGGTGGGGGTGGATTCTTCTTGCGTAGACATATATTTGCAGACCAGCATATATCCTTACTTAGAGACCAGTTTGCTTCAGAGCCCTCAGAGTTACAGATGTATGCAGCTTGCAATAACCCCACCCAACTTGTAGAGTGCGCGTACGACACGAGTTGTGCATCATGGTTGGAGTAGGAGCAACCCGTAATACGGTTCGCACCAGTGCAGTTGTCACATCCTGATGGCAGCATTCATAGTAAATCAATGTGGTATATAGCTAAGAAAGCTAAGCAGAAAATGCAGCATAGGTATAATGCGTTGGTATACAAAAGTGATGCAAGGCGCTCAACCCCATGAACGCCAGTGTGGATATCTTCTGTTCCATCCCGTCCCATACAGTGTCTCTCCATCACGCCTTTCAAGACATCCTTGCAGTCATCGCCCTCCCATTAATTCATAACCATTACTCCCTCTCAAGATCGATTTCGCACTCTCCGTCCGGCCCCTTAGAACCACCTGCGCCTGCGGCGGGTGGTCGCTGGAGTGCCATAGTCGGTCTTGGGGACGGTGGAGTGGCGGTTCCTCCGCTTGTGCAGGCGCGCGGAGCAACACGTGAAGAAGACGACGATGGCGCCAAGGAGCGAGGCGATGCCAGCGACGAGGACAGTCCAGATACCGACGCTGTAGTAGGCGTGGGCGTCGTTGTTCTGGTCGTTGATGTTGTCGCGGATGATGGCGAAGAGGACAAAGTCGCAGATGAGCACGACGACCGTCACCACGAACGTGACGAGCGAGGTGAAAGCGGCGAGGAGGGAGCCGAAGAAGCCGGACCCGAGGGCCATGAGGAATGCGAGGAAGGCGATGCCGGCGGCGATTGGGTGCAGGATCATGACCTTGGTGAGGCCATCTGGGATGGGTTAGTAAATTGTGTTAGGGCTCGAGGAGAAAGGATTCGCTGAATGCAGGTATAAAGACGTACGGGTGACTTTGCGGCTGTAGTCCGAATAGGAGGTATCCTCCACGTCGGTCATCACGTCGGCAGGACGGTAGCCAATGTGGCTGCCAGTGCAGGCATCACGCGAATCATCGCTGAGACGAGGACGTTAGCAATTGTTGTCGTGGTAAGATGAAGAGAAGGAGTGACCCTACGCTGTGTTCAGGACACAGTAGCCGAACGTGCCAAACGAGACTTCTGAGTAGTGGTCATTTGTCGCGTTGCTCAGCTTGACCTTCATCAAGCCAAGGTCATTCACGACAGGCGCAGTGATAGACGTGATAATGAGCAGAACAGTTGCCACTAGCAGCAAAAATGTGCCGATGTGGTGAAAGAAGCCGGTAACCGCCATGTTGTCGACGGGCGTCTTGTCTCAGCAGACGCTTGGCTGTTGGTGATGATTGAGTCGCAACGATACCGTTGGAATGAAGTTAAAAGCAGTTCGGGATGGCCTTGGGAACACAAGTTCATCCGGAAGCTCAGGAGAGCTGGCCCATCATATAGAATAGATATGGCGGCAGCGTGGTCGATGAGACAGGGGCTCTAAGACCCTGTGAAATCAGGATCTGGGGTAATCGGCACAGCAACGACAGGGAGTGGGAGCACCTGCGACGTCATCGGTCGAATTGTGATCCTGAGGTCGCAGCCAGTTGTGCCGTGTCGCACAAGCAGCGCTGGGGAGATTTGCTGATCTAGACCAATCTCGTGACGTTGTGTCGCAAGCTCGTGGCTTGAGGGTGTTAGTCTGTTAGTCCACGCCTGAGCTGAGTCCTGTTTTCGTCCCCTGTCGGTCGCGTTGTTGGGTGACGTAGGAGGGTCGCTTTTGGCGTGGCCTGGTTGGTTCCAGAACCCCTGCACAGGCACATGTGGCTGGCTCCCTCGGAGTGACGGTGCCCTGATTTCAGGTACCGAATGACGGCGGACCACCCAGTTCAACACTAGACCTATCTCTATTTTGTTAGTCTGGTCGTCTTCCCGTCCCGAGTAGTCGTGGATCTTCTGTGGCCCAGAGGTCCAAGAGATAGCCGGCGATCCACAGGGACAGATTAGCGTCCCACGTAGCACGCGAATTTTGTCGCGTGGCTGACGTAGAGTCTAATTGGTCCTGAGCCATTGGTCCTGCGAGTAGCTCGTGGACATAGCCGAACGCCGTCTCGACCTCGGCCATGAAGGCTTGAATGAGCCTCGCAGACGGTGGTCCAATGCACCCTCATGTCTTGCCATCAAGCGGCTCCGTTGGTGGTTCCGGCAGCTTGACAGCATCAGCCTGGCTGTTGAATACCGATTTCCATTCAAACCAGTTCCCCATGACGCCCTCCTTCTTAACGATCTTGCTGTGTGTCCGTTCTGCCAGGGGATTCAACTTGAATTGCTTGCGCCGAACCCAAGCGGGGCCTTTGGGCTGAGGGGCCACCGATCCGGCCCCCTTGGTGGAATCGGCGTCGGCCCCATTCTGAAGGTCGGGCGACTGCGCTTGCCGCCGGGCCTCATTTGTAGATCCTGTAAACGCATCCAGGCTCGTGATGGCTGTGAGATCGCCGCCCAGCTGAGCCCGCACGCCCTTGCCCCCACCTCTGGTTTTCTTGCGCTCCTGGCGCTCCCTGATGTGCCAGAGCCTGGCGTCCGCCGCCTGCGCCCTCAGCGACACCGGCTCCCCGGACAGCTGGCCCCCCGTGTGCCAGTCGCACAGCCCCGCGTGGGCGATGGTGTTGGGGACGACGTCCTTGAGGGCCAGGAACACAAAGTCCTGGTCCTCGCGGCGGGTCTGCGGCGAGTCGGCCTTTGGCCAGGGCCCGTGCGTCGGCGACAGCCTGATGTTCTTCTTGTGCTCGTAGTAGCTCTGGCTCGGGTTGATGTGCATCGTGAAGGTCTTGACAATGTCCGATGTTTGTTGCGACTCGGCCGATTTCGCGACGCTGGTGCTGGTGCCCCTCTCCTCGTGTACCTTGATGGGCGACGCAACACCAATGGCACGCACCCCGGGCTTGACCTCTTCTTCGACGGACTCGAGCGTCTCCGAGACGAACCTGAAGGTCAGTGGGCTGCGCTGGACCAGCTCTGTCGCGACCTCGGTCTTGGCTGGGGCGCAGACAAAGGTCTCCGGGCTCTGTGGAAAGATGCGTTAGTTTGGGGCGGCGGTCGAGGTGACGAGCGAGGTCAACTGACAGGAAGCCTCTTGAAGACCTCGATCGGGCCGTGCCGCTTGAGAGCGTGCAGGACGGCGCGGCGTTCAGACAGGCTCGTCGGGGTCGGAGAGACGTTGACGAAGAGCGACCGAGCTCTTATAAGCTCGATCGCCTTGCTACCGAACCAGCCCGAGGCCATTGCGCCACCACAAAAATGGAGAGCTAGTGCAATGGAGAGCGTGGCCGCTGTCGCTATCGGTCAAGGAGGGAAATTGTGGTGGTGGTGAGTGACGGGCGGGATTGAGAATGGACAGCGAAAGCTTGAGCATGGAAGGAAGCTTCTGAATTCATGCGCCTAGAGCTTAGCCAACAGCGGGGCCGAAAACGCCCCCGGGCTCCGGGACCCACTACCGGCCGGTTGCCGGGGACTTCGATGCCGACACACACCGGTCTTGTCTCTATGCGTTCCAACACCCACCCCTAAGCTCCCACCACATAGGATGAACTATGCACCATACGTTCTGTCAAACATCCCCTGTGTAGGGATATTCTCTCCCACGTTCGATGTGCATTTGCTCTGATATGCCAACTCTCAACTGAGATGATGAAAAGATAACGTTTGTTTAGAGACATTTGAGACCAGAATTCCTCACATTGAACATCTATACAATCGATGGAAAAAAGAGAAAAAGACATGACCTAGAATTGACGATGGTATTGATCCTTTACTCCATAGCCGCTAGCATGCCCTTACTTGTTTGTTACCCGACGCCTTACCAGCATTTCCTCCTCACCAACTCATCGTCTGCTTCTTTCATCGATCTCGTTTTGCACGCCTCATATTTCGCTCATGCAGTCAGCCAGTCAGTCAGCCAGTCAGTCAGCCAGTCAGTCAACAACAGCCAGCCTTTGTTTGTGTACCCGCCCCGACATCCCGATAAATCAAAAGGGGTCAAAAAGGAGAAACCTGCCGCACCGAGAAAGACAAAAAAAATGAAATCATTTAGCGATACAACAATGCTCTAGATGACGATGCCCTCCTGCTTCAACCGGTCAACATCGACCCCAGCCTCAGCCATGGTCTTAACCATGGCCTCGCTGATCTTCCTCTGCCTTTCGAGCGCCTCCTTCTCCCGCCTCGCCTTGGTCTTGGAGCTCCCGCTCGGGGCCACGCCCGTCATGAGGACCCCGTGGTCGTTGGGCGTGTAGTTCACGAACCCGACACCACCACCTCCACCACCGCCTCCTCCTCCTCCGCCGCCCAGCGAGCCGCCGGGCCCGTCCCCCACCGACGAGGACGTGGACGTCGTGCGCTTCTGGCCCCGCCACGACGACGTGCTGCGCCGCTTGCGCACCGCGTGCGTCTGCACGTCCGTCGCAGGCACAGCCATGATGTCGCTCGCCGACGCCCGGTGGTGCAAGCTCCCCGCGCGCCGGCCCCCCGCAGACCGCGCCTGCCGGCCCCCGGGCGTAGGGCTGGGCGACGACGACGAGCAGCTCGGCTGGCGCGTCTTCCGCGGCGAGATCGACGCCGGCCCTGCCGCCCCGGGACCACCGGCAGCCCCCATGTGGTGGTACCGGGCGCCGCTCGACGGTGCCCGCGGCTTTGGCCGCCGCTGTGCCCCGCCGTAGTGCCCGTGGTCCGTGTACGGGCCCCGAAAGGAGTGCATGTTGTGCTGTGGCGTCGTCTGCTCGGGGAAGGGGTACTGCGGGACGCTCGGTGGGTGCATCGGCCCCGCGTTCGAGGACAGCAGCGGCGCCGTGCCTGGTGTCCGCGGCTGAGGCATGTGGATCATCAGGCCGCTGCTGGCGAGGTCGTCGGACAAGGGGGTGTGGTGGTGGCGGTTGTCTTGCACGTACGTTGGCACCTGGATGGTGAGGTTGTGCAGGTTCCGCGTCGAGGCCTGGGCATTGTCTGTGGGCGCCGTCCAGTCAAGGTTGCTGCCGCTGTCTGATGACGGGTCGAAGCCCCACGTGTCCATGTTCATGCCGTCTGCAGAGAGGAACGACGTGGTGTCAACACCCGTCGTCGTGGCAAAGCTGCTATCCAGATTCCACGTGTCGCTTGTGTTGAAGTACTTCGCAAGGTCGTCGTCCATCGGGGGTTCGGTCTTCATGTCGGGGGTGCGCGACGGTGTGTTTGGACCTTTAAAGCTCTGGACGCTGCCCTTGCCGGCGATTTGCGCAGCAGGGGCGAGACCGATCGAGTGGTGAAAGGATGCAGCAGGATCGAAGAAGGGATCGTCGAGATATCCATTTCCAAATGTTCCCTCGTCACCACGCTGGAGGTTGTTCAAATCGGTCAAAGGCGGCGAGATTGGGAGGCCATCCCATCTGAGAGAAGCTGCCTGGCTCTCCGAAGCAAGCCTCCTCGTGTCCTTCTTGGCCGACTCAACGTGTGAGGGCGTCATGGTCTGAGGGATGGGAGCTGTGTTTGGGTGTTGCTGCTGCTGCTGCTGCGGCACTCGCCCTCGGGAGTGCCCTCCGACTGCCCTCCTAATTGTCGAGTAGATCGCCTCAAACCGCTTCGACTTATGATTGCGGGTGTTCTGCGCCAATTGTTCGAGATTCACGTCCTCAGTTATCCCAGCGATGTTGTGAGATGTCGTGGCTGGGGCACAGTCCACCGGCGGTTGCGCCGGCGTGGGTGGGACGGATGGACCAGATGTGTGCTGAGCTACCACGCCACGGGGCGAATTCACAGATAGACCTTCGATCTGGAGGAGCTCCGAGTCTGTAATCGAGCCACCCGCGGCCTGGTCCTGCCCGCGCCGACCAGTCAGAAGCCGCCGTCTTTGTTCGAGCGCGTCGGGGTTAAGCTGCCCTAGCACGACGTGGTGTGTGGTCTCGCTGTGGGTGCCGCTGGGTCGCTTGGGGAGTCTGCTGCGGAGCGGCTGGTGATGTGCACTCTCTGCTAATGAGATAGCCTTTAGGGTGTCCTCGACTGAGAAATTCGACGATGTATGCGACACATCTGGCGCAGACCCGTTGGTGGAGGACGCGCTGGTGACGGCCTCTGTGACGGACGACGTGGGTGGCGAGAAGCCGTTTTTTTCTTGTCCACCCTGAAGCGGCATGAAGAAGCCTGCACCTAGACCGCCCGAGTCTGCCCCCTCCATGACCACATACTGGTCAAAGAAATCGCTCGGGGAGCGCGGGTCGTCGGCGAAAGGTCCCGCAGCTGCTGGGCCGGTAGCGCAGGAGATCTGCCAGAACTCGTCTTTGTCTATGGAGTAATCCATAGCTCTAGCAAAAGCCGTGTCAGATTCGGGGGCCAATGTCATGTCCCGCGATCCCTCCGAGGTGATGTGTCGAGGCTGGGCTGAGCAACAGCTCGGTAGCTTTCTGAGCTGTCCGGCTCCTGCTCGTAGTCAATTGGCTGCGAGAGTCTTGACTTGATGTTGGTGATATATCTCGAGAAACCGTCTGTGGTTTGTTCCTGTGGAGGACCGCTGCCGTGCAAGCGTTTGGAAGGAAGAATTGCCGCTCAGTAAAAGATGTGTTGTGCTGAAAGGGAAACTTTTGATCGAGTATAAGGAAAACGTATTTTGGATGGGTAAATAGATGCGAGTCTGCTATGTGCCATGGCAACCAAAGATATGCATGGCTGATCTTATGTCGGTTGCTGTACGAATGCGTGGATGGCAACAGCTGGAATGCAGCCCATGCACTTGAGCCTCAACTGGCGAGCACTGCATCTTGCGAAGGTTCCTCGGGCTACCCCCAGATAGATCTATCTTTTTGATAGCTTCCTGGATGCAGTTTAGGAGCGCCCCAAAGTTCCTCCCTTGGCTCGTCCGACACGAGGGAGCCACGGATTTGAGCAGCATGTTCGAACGCACAAAGAGGCACGCACAAAGGCTGGGGGTTTTCCTTTGTGAATGACTTCGAAACTCCATTTGCCAGGCCCGGGAGGCGTTATTCCAGGCGAGCATGCCTTGCCGAAAAGCAAGCGGAAAGCCTCCGACCAGTGTACTTTCGTCCAGTGCGTGGAATGGGCGTCAATTCGGGGTCCCCGTAGACAACTCCAAAAGTGTTGAAACATGGCCTATGATATTGTACTACCGCCGTTGATGAATCCTGGCCCCGCCATTGTACCTGAACTACTGCAGACGCAGACACAGATGCGGTCTCGTACCCATGCGCCCCCAACTTGTTCTGAGGCTGCAAGGCTGTGATCCTTTTGACTAGTGTCACTATTTGGGGACATGTCAGCCAGATCAATCGCGACCCCTGAGTAGACGGTGTAGCTTATTCGGTGGAGAACTCGGACAGCGGATTGTCTTGAGCCAACAGGTACAGGAGTTGCTGCTCAGCCCTTCAGCCCTGCGACAAGGTCCGAATGATCAAGTTATGCTGCCAAAATTGTCCCTTTGTGGCTGGGCCCCGCATGGTCATGAATTGGATGCTGTCGATATTGCTGCCGAGGGCACAAGAGATAATCGTATTTTCGAGGACAAAGCCTCGCTGGCATGCAAGCCTTTGTACAAGCACTCTCTGGCCCTGCTGGCCCGACGGAGCCGTCATTGTCCTGAATATTGTACCCATGTCCCGACAAGTACTACCAAACATATTCCTCCTGTGTTCTCCGAGGCCGAAAGTGGCAGTGGCAGCGAAGTCGCAAGCCCTGTGCAATCAAATTCCTCCAACGCCATGACGTTGCCGTCGTTTTGAGTCTCCCATACGATCCAGTGTGCCAAGTGCGATAATGTTACAAATTCCCGATGCCGCAGACTGATTTGTCGTCCGGACGCGGAACGCCATGACCATTCCAAAGAACCAACGAAAGGGTATATCCCACTGTATGAAGCCCGAAATCCTGATGGAAAAGACAAAAGAAAATAACAAGGTAGCAAAAGATGAAGAAGAAAAATTAGAGGCCAGGAACCCTACGCAAGATGCGCGAGCTTGATAATCCACCTCCTATGGGATAACCTCTTGTGGGATAACCTCTTGTGGAATAACCTCTTGTAGGATAACCTCCTGTAGGATGATCCGCTGTCACCGTTGAGAATCCTCCCCAGCTATCGAAGAGAGGCTCGATTTTGGCCTGACTTTACGACGTCTCATCCTTGGCTTATTCCTCACAAGATTTTGGCAGCGAAGAGCCATGTCGGTCGATGATCGGTAAAGTGGGAACCCACTCTTCCTGATGCCAAGTGTGCCGCTGGCACGACGCAAAGTCAGGAGCCTATCTATGAGGGCAAGCTCTGACTCATCGTCACCCCCGACATTGTCATCAACTTCCAGAGTGGTTGCTACCACCCCGTGATCCATGCCGTTGCTCTCGTCAGCCTCGATGGGGACAACAGGTACCAAAGGCGGAGTGTACACGTTGCACTGAGTGCCTGCAGATATCATGCCCTCTACTCGTGTCTGGGTGGCGCCGATGGCGGCGGCTTCTTTTAGACAGCGCGATGAGGGTTGGCGACGTAAGCGCCTGGCATTTTGCTTGATATTGTGTGATTGTCTAGTGAGATCAGATTCCGTGGTCGACGCTATAGATGAAGGTGTAGCATGTCGACCTGGCAGATCTGATGAGGACCCGTGGTAACAAGGGTCCGTTTCCAGAGTAGGTTCAGGCGGCTGGCCAAAGGAAGTCACAGAGGAACAGGCAGAAGCCGAGTACCGGGACAAAGGAGGCTGGATGCTGTTGTCTAGACGCAGATGCGAACTGCTAAACTTGTGCGTGAGGGTATCCATGCTCGGTGCCCCTTCACATTGCAGTTGACCCTGTCGTCCACTTGTGAAGTCGTCGGCAGCGTAGTTGGAGATATGCCATGGCCGTTGGTGTCTGGCCTGTGTTCCTGGGTGTGTAAGCATGGGGATCGTGAGATCACCCTCCGTCCCCGCTCGGTCATTCTCGTCATGTGGTGCCTGGGACCTCGACTGGGTCCCAGCAAAGTGACCTAACATGGCAGACCCCGTTCCAGCTCGTGGGCGGAAGGGTCCCTACCATCAGGCCCAGGGCTTCAGCAACATGAAAGACGGCACCGCCGTGAAGTCGGACGGCAGAACACCAGGCAGGAGGTGTGGACGGCTGCTTGCAGAGGGCGGCAAGGAAGGGACACAAAGAAAGCCAAGAGATTGGCGTGTCTGCGTCCGATTGGCACGGTATCGTGAGGTTAACGGGCGGTCCGCAAGGGGCGCTGTGGCTGTAAGAATGGGCTGACCAGGTTTTGGCTGACTGGTTTGTTGGTTGGTGGTACAGGAGTAAAGACAGGTGGTGATGGCCCAGATGTGTACTTGTGTGAGAGGTACTCCGTAGAAGCTTGGAGCAATGCCTGGATTTCGCCGTTCCCCGGTGCTGGTGGTGTATGCGTTTCTGTGCGGATGTAGCTCGATGTGGTCGATGTCAACTGCCTGGGCATGTGCAGGTTTGCCGCCTGGGAGAGCAACAAGGCTGTATATTGGCAATGTTGCCTGCTATCTGGAGTCGTCCATGTCGTGGAGGAACGAGGTCAAATATGGAGAGTGTGCCGAGGTAATATCGGATTGCCAGGCCCAAGGTCGATGTAGATGGGAGAAAAATGAAGCTCTGTCGTGGGTTGGGGTGGGGGCACTCAAGTATGTGAATGAGTGTCGAAGACGACGGGACTAGGAAACAGGGAACTTGGCCGAGGGGGCGAGGCAATCGAGTTTTGAGAAGCTGCGATTTTCAAGTCAAGCTCCTTCTGGAGGAGGTACTGTGTGTATTGCACCACCACCCACCAGCAGTGCAAGGACCGGGGGGGACATGGGGCACGGGGATAGTTGGGAATAGATCGAGAAGCACCTGCTACCTGCTACCTGATTGCCGGGTGCCAGAATGCTGTGCTAGGCCGGGCAAGCACATGGAATGTGCAATACAATGTCTGCGCGTGTGGAGAGTGTGTGTGTGATGCTACTAAGGGCCAAGGGCCGCGGGTCGGGGGCCTTGGGTCGAGACGGCTGCACATAACTGTAGGGATGACACGACGGGGCAAGGGCAAGGGCCCTGCGGTCTTTGAAGCCTCGGTGCCGGGTGCCCGGGTGCGTGGATGCGTGGGTGTGATACGATATGACAAGTTTAATAGCTGCTAAGTTAAGTGATCACAGCTGCCCCCCTCCAGTCACGATGGGATGAGACGGGCAGATGGGATGGGCCACGACAGACTGCGATGGGTTGCGACAGGCTCAGCTGCTGCAGCCCTTGGCCTCCTCGAAGGGGTAAGGTCCTGGAATCTTTGCTCCACACTAGGAAACCGCCTTCCTGGGCCCTTGGCTTGGATACAGGCTGATGCAGATACTGTGTACCAGACCAAAGCAACATGGTCTTGGTAGCCACAGCACACAGATAAGACGGACTTGCAGGTGTAGGCGAGGTGTGTTTGGAGACAGTCACAGGTCGGATGGGCTGTGAGCTGACTTGTGTACGCTGCAAAGCAGGACTGAAGAGGAGACGGCAGGGCGGTTCCTTCCTTTTCCCCTGGATTCGCCCTTCAAGTCATTCCCTGAAGGGCCTGGAGCTACCTTGCTCTTCCCACAAAGAGCCGGGTACCGACACCATGGGCAAAAGGACGGAGCAGACCCACCACAAACAGGCCAGAACAACATCTGAGTGGTTGGCGTTGGGGCAGGGGTGTGGGGCAGGGACAGGGGGGCGGACAACGCCTTGCAAGACTGCTGAGAAGCCTGGGCAGCGTAGCATTCATTCACCGGATGACTGAGGAGAAAATCGTCACTCTCACCCCCCCACCCCCCAACCTTCGAGGCAGAACGCGAAACGGCTCTGTTTATTTTCCTGGCCGCGAGCAGTGATGGGATACTGCTGCTGTTGCTGCTGCTGCTGCTGCTGCTGCTGCTTGATTATGAACCTCTACCCTCTTGTTGCAGGATTTCTGGTGTCTCGGCGAATTTGTCGCAATCCCGGGCGACAAACCTGGAAAGGAAAGGCCACAGCCATGGATATCCCATCCACACCTGCCCTTTGAGCACTACACCTTGCTGCACTACGCGCTGCACTGTACATCTGAACGCCTGGCCAGTTGCCGCTCGCAGTAACACAGCCGTCTGTTGCTATTTGTGATAGACGCGCGTCAAAATCTCCTTCCTCTCTGTCTGTCTTTTGTTTCTCGTTAACCACAAACCACAAACCACAAACCACAAACCACATCTGTCGCTATCAGGTCCAACTTTCCGTGGGCCTTGGGTGCCGTTTTGATGCAAAGTCTTTGTCCCCGTCACGGTCGCAGTCGCAGTCAAGTAACCTTGACCTTCGCCCCGCCCAAAGACTCGGGTTTCGGAGAAATCTACAGCGGTAGAGGGAGTGAGGCCCAGCAGGCTGGTCTCCCATGCTCTCAGACCTGGCACACAAGATTTCATTGTGGTGGAATCCCGTCCGGGTCACAAGCCAGCCATGTCCACGCTCCTTCGAGACGTCCGAGCTCGCCATCTCAACATCGAGGGATCTCGGGTGCGTCATCGTCCTAAGCCATGCATCCATCGCGGCCTCCAAACCTTCGCGCGCCCCGACCTGACATCGACATGGGGCGGGGGATGCTGCCAAGATCCGCACCACGTCTAGCGTACCCAAGCTGCACTACAACGCAATTTGGTCTTAGGACCGGCCGCCTGATGCGCGCCGACCGAGAAACACACCTCACGAACCTGCATCGTACTGTGTAGAACCTCAGCTCACTCGTGCTGGTCAATAGTCCCCGAGCTCACAGGCCGGGGGGACGTGGCACAGCACAGTCAATCTTGACGCAGGCACGAATCTCGTCAAGCTGTTATGGCCTATGCTATTACCGTAACAATGCCAATGCCGTTACAGAGCCGGTTTTCTTGCCGTCTACCCGATTGTCCTAAAGGAGGTCATTCCAGAGGAGGTTATCCCACAGGAGGTTGTTCCACACGAGGTTGACCCTAAAGGAGGTTGGGTAGTGAGCACTACCCAGGTGGTCCACCACTCAGATGCTGTGGCCCCATGACGGACACCCGGGCAATTACACCATGTCAAGATCGCTGAACGCTGTCACAACCTGGCCAGATGTTTGCGACAAGGTTTGTTGAATTCGGCCCTGTTCTGCCTGTCAAGTCACTCACGTCTCGGGCTTGTGGGATTTATCTCTCCATGATATGAATAGTAATCCTCCGAGCCGGAATGCCGCACCGGGCCTTCCCTGGCCTCGGAAATTTACAGCAATCCAAAGCCAACGATGTGAAAATCAAATTGGCTTCCGTCTCGCATTGTTCAATCTCAGGTTTGTTTTCATTTCTTCCCCTATGGCCTCGGTAACTCCACAGCCCTGACGGCTACCAAGGCGGCGGTATCCCCAAGTTTCATGCCCTTGGACAAATTTAGCATCAGGGGATCTCCCAGCACGGCTCAGCGTGAGGTACGGGACGCTTCATCAAGTCCCCTTGGCCAATCTCTGCATCAGGCCCGGCGCCCATTTCTCCTCAACCAGAACTTGGTGCCAGGAAGATCTGCTCGGCTCAACGGTCGTGCGTCGCAAGAAATAACCTGCCTTGTGTCTGTGGCGACGGCCTCGGGTATTGCAGATGCAACGCAACTCGGCGATCCCTGCAGCCAACCCCGTCCAACCGGATCCGAAGCTCGAGATGTCATCGGCTCTGGGGCGTACCGTGTGGGTCACAGGTGGGAGGCGCCTGCAGTGTGCAGCAATGATCTTCGGCTTTCCTTACACGGCAGAATCAGAACCACTCAATGTGACGCTCAACGGCTCGCCCCCCAAGTTCCAATTTCTTGCATGCACTGCTCGCAGGCATGGTCTGCTGGCGCGCCCTCTTTCTGGCACTCAAGTAATACAACAGAGGTCGCCAATCCGAGCATCATCGTACAAGTCCCGAATAATCATTGGACAGTCCGCACTGCTGTGACCCCTGCGGTCTGCTCACCGAAGTCAATGGTCAACGGCCGGGTATGCAAGTCGAACAAATCATGCTGCAGCCGCAGCAACAGGGTGCACCGGCTTGAAATGCGTGGCTTGGGCCTGGGCAGAACCCACCCTGGAAGCTGACCAAGAAGCTGATCGTCGGGACAACACGGCCACCGGGTGTTTGAGATCCTCAGCCAGCAGATGCGACATTGGTCAGGCGTTTTTCTGGAAGCTCAGCAGGACGACACATGGTACTCGTTCCTGTTGGCTCTCACCACTCAACCTCTGCGGGACCATGGCCCAATACACAGGTCCCTAACACGACTTCAAGCTTTGCCACCCCTGCGGCCTCTCGTCGTCTTCACCGCGGCTAGAATGAACTCAAGGTCCCGGCTGTGAACGACCCGCCATCTTAGTTACAACGTCAAACACCTTTGACGTGCCTCTCTGTCTCTTGTCACCTGTAGGTGACAAATCCACCTGTCCGTTTCGCCCTCGCACTGATGGTCTCAATGCGGCAATCAGACAGCTTAGCAGGAAACACAGACGAGAAACATATGCCGGCTTGATACGCTTTACCAAGCTTTGTTTCACCTGGGCGAATGAGATGGAGTGGCCCAGGGCAGGTGTCCCCAGAGGTATGCACGCACAGGTCTTTTTATAGCGAATCTACGCGCCCGTTTCAGCACCTGCGTGTGCGTCTTGCGTGCCCGAGAGCTTGGGTCGTCTTGATGGTGGGGGCGATACGTCAGAAACCTTCACCAACACTTGCTCTGGCCGCCTGCACGCAGGCCAACGACCCCACCACACAGCCACCACGAGGCAATGGGGGCGAGGTGCTGTTGGTTGTCGATGTGGTCTATTTTGTCGCAAGCAGGGGCACTGACACGCCGAGCTGGAATACAGTAACTCCAGTATGGTTTGGATTTGCGTTCGAGACAGTGCCACTCAACATCCGCGGGATCGATCACCGTCTGCTGCAGTTTGTGCTAAGGAGAGTCACGCAGTAGACAGACGCAACATGGAACAGGACCGTGTGTGTCCCGGGTCATCCGGCTGGAACTCACAATGTCCAAGTCGTGCTTGTCAGTTGCGTCAAGCGGCGCCGGTTCAAGATCACAGCCGTGATGGTAAAACGGATATGCCTATTACACTCAGGCAAACACACGTGCCATTGAGGACTAGATGCCACGACATACATTCGATCTATGGGTGCCCAGCGGCGTGGTGGATAATTCCGAACATTTACTACCTGCATGCGAGTGGAGGAGGAAGCATTGACGATGTTCAGTGTCGTGAGCCAATCTTCATTCAGGCGATACGCCCGGTTCTTGCTCTTTCAGATCAAGGTTCTCATATGTCCATACACCCCGGCCCCTTCCACCAGGCATACTGCCTGAAGCTGATGCCGAACACCAGCCCAAACACTGAGTGAAATTCGCCGTTCGCAAGAACGACTAGGATTGATTACGGTCGTGCTCCAGTATCCTGTGGCAGCATCTCAAGATCTGCCAAGTCGATTTGAATATCTGGAATCTGCAAGTTGATGCGCATTGTATGCTGGTAGGGTGATGCGTCGGCCTGGGGATGCGTCGGCCTGGGCAAGCCGACGGGGCGAACGCGAGCGAGAAAAACTCCATATGCAAGTCACGCTTGATACCGCTCCCCGAGGTCATCACACACCGGCCAATGTAGGTTCATGGTCATCAAATACGAGTATTTGTCAGCTTGCCCTGCTTCAGCTAACCAAACCACTTGCTCTAGGATGGCGTGGACTCAGAGTTGTATCACAAAACTGAAGAAGCTCGCTCAGCATCCGAGGGCTCCTCTATTCTCGAGAAGACCTTGAAACTTTGCCCAGGGCGCGCTTTCGGAAAGTTCTGTGACCAAAGGTCACTTTATTTTTATTTTCTACCATCGGCCATAATCGTACCGTTGGAGACTTTCAAGGCAACTTGCACCGCTGAGCCAAGGCGGCTGGGGGTATTTATCACTAGGCCGACGGCACACCCTCCGGCCTTCTGAACAGGGTAAGGATGTCTGTGCAGTACTTGTGGTGAATGAATAGGGTGCTAAATGACAAGCACAAGGACTTTATGAAAAGTCGTTTATGTCATGAGAGAAACCCTCTGGGATGGAAAGCCTGGAAATACATGTGAACATGCTTACATGCTGTCCTTTCCGTCGGGATCTGACGCAGGATATCGAGCTCTGAGCGGACTGTTCACGCCCGGCAGGTTACGGCCTGTTATTTTGCATACAGACATGCCTCCATGGTAAATAAGATCGAGTTCAATAGAAAGGACGTATGCAGTGCCTTGCCAAGTGGAAGGATCCGAGATGAGAAGTGTGCATGTCCTACCTCTCATCACAGACTGCGCACTTGAGACGAACGAGATTCGGGACTGGCCCACAGGTATACCCAGCTTGATTCCCAGGCTTAGTATCAAAGACATACATGGACCTCAATATTGTCAGAGAGCTATGACAGAGTGGACCGTGTAGTCAGTGATCGGTGCAAGCGTGCCCAGTGAGGTTGATCACAAAGGCATCACCAAGGCCGAGAGAATCATCTCATATGGACTCCTTGGTGAGACCAAGCTGGGGTATATTACGATCACATACCAGAATTCTGCAAGGAAGAGGGCGAGAGGCACGACCAGGGGTCGATCGTTGAGCCCGTGCAAGATTGTCTTCAAGGGGCCAGTGCAGGCAAGATGAGGCGAGAGCACAGTTTCGTAGACTTCCAAGTCTACGGCTTTATTCTCGGCGATATCGATTGAAAAAAGGTTTCCCAGGCGCAGCTTTGGCGAGGTACTGTCTGAGAATGACGCGCGCTGGTTTACTTCGTGCTTGGATACCCTGACTGATGGAGGCTTACATCTTGCATGATAGGGATTTGTGAACTGGCGCATCGTATGCTCAGACCACAAGAATTCACATCGCATAAACCCTCGTACAATGTTGTATGAGGACCTGTGACCACCGAGATACCAGTTTTTTCAGACCCTTGTGTTCTAGTGTTCTAGCAATGTGCTCTACTGTCTCCCTCATCATCAGCGGATCGAGCGCGAAGAGTCACTGTGGGAAATAGACCGCCTTTGAAACAGGTATGATGATCAGAGACAGCTGGGCGAATACATCACACGGAGAACAAGAAATGCCACCCATGCCGTACAGGACAGATCGGTGATCATATTGCCATTTGCCTTTCTGACTTGGACCTCACGAGGCGTGTGAAGACGATGACCCTTCATCGAGTCCACAAGATACTCAACTCTTCCTGCGGCCACCAACCAAAACCCATCTTTCCCCCTTTTCCCCTGGTCCAAATTCAGCACCAATCGCCACCCTTGATGCCAACAATAACATTCCACCCACCATCATCAAAGGCCTGCCCCAGCACGACATGACCAGTCGACGGCTTCCAGACACAGCCGTCCGTCTCGGTGATGGTCTGCGCGAGGTCGGCGACGGCAGAGAAGTTGACGACCACGTCGTCGTCCTCGTTGTCGTTGCACACGTAGATGGCAGAGTTCATCTCGCAGGCCACACGCGAGCAGCAGCTGCCGCCCGGCCGGTGGCAGATGGGGCGGTCCTGCGGGTCGTGGGCCCGTAGGTAGGCGATGCCCTCCTCGATGGTGCCCTTGTTGGCGTGGCTGTAGAAGGTGATGTCTCGGCAGAGTATGTGGTCCTGAGGGGAAAGGAGAGTGTTGGTTAGTTGGAGGTGTTGTAAAGATATCGTTGTCTTGGGAGGAGGTGGAGGGGACACTGAGGGGTCTGTCTACGTACGAGTCTGCGATCGGTGAGATTGCTCATCGCACCTGAGCCCAGGTGGGCGAGGAGCAGAAGGAGCAGCATGAAGACGCCCATCGTGAGGATGTGTTTCTTGTCCCGATGATGGATTGACACAGTTGATTGTGTCGTTGTGGGCAAGATCGTTGCGGGCAGGATTGTTGTGCTTAAGTAGGCCCCGACACAACAAGTGAATCAAGACATGAGTCCAGTCACTCAGTCTTGACTTGTCGCCTGTTAAATGTGCTCCTGATTACCTAGGTACCTAGGTAGTAAGCTGGGACGAAAGACTGGCTGTGAGGAAGTTTGGTACGCGATGAGCTGGACCTTGACGTCAGGCGAGGTTGGCTTCTTCCCAGAACCAGGCAGGAATACCACGCTTCTCCGCCAGAGTAACCCACAGCACAAGCATAGGAACGGCACACATCGCTTTCACCACGATCAACACTTCTTATATTGCATCAGGATCGACTAACCTGGCGCAGGACCCTACTCTAAGACATCCCCCCCCAACGCCCAAGCTTCCCTTATGCTCATGCCTCCGTGGCCCCTATCTCGAGCCTTCTCGAACATACACCCAAATCACGGCGTCTCACCGCTAAAATGAAAACTGCAACGGCGAAGCTCTGTGTGTTTCCCCGTCCGCGAGGGCTCCCTCTTCACAGGAAGAAAGCCCCTCCTCAAGCCCCTTAACTACCAGACGCTCCCGATCTGTTGTTCAAAAATAAACGACGTATTGCCCGCAAGCACAATCACGTCAGATAAATGTAAGATACAGTTCCAATAGAAGAGAGATTAACGAAGGGGGTATATGGGTAGTGTAAGTAGTAGAAAGGGGGGTATCCGGGGGTAAGGTCTCCGTTGGACCAATGTGAAGAAAGGTTGAGAAGGAGAAGTTTGCCCGGGGACCCCGTCATCAATCACCATCATGTTTTTGTGTCGTCACCTCGCGCCGCTCATGCGCTTTGCGGCAAGTTCGCCGGCGAGACCTCTCCGTTTCCGATAAAGGGGAACGCTCGCCTGCTTCCGACGCTCTCCACCTTGGAGAGACCAAGCTTTTCGAGCCCGGCCACTGCACTGTCCTCCCCGTTTCCATTCCCATTGTAGATACCCAGACCGCCACCGTCTATGCTCTTGCTAGGGTCTGGCGACTCATCTTCACCGGCCTCCATCTTCTCGTCCAGGTTCATCAGCGCAGGCGGTCTGTGGCGCATTTGGCGCGCCTTTGCGAGTGAGATGGTCTTTTGCTGGTAACTGGTGACAATCGGCTGGTTATCGTCTCTGTCGATGGTTGCTTTCATAAGAGCCGCCATCCAGAGCCGGCCTTGCTTGATGTTTGGTACAGCAAAGTAGTGAACCGTGGGTTTTGTGAAATTCACAGCACGAGAAAGACCGGCCCTTGGAGGAACCAGTTTGAAAATGAAGATGGAATCGGACGCTGCCGTCGGATCCGCGTCAGCCTCCGTGGCAGCTATTGTGCGCACGTTGCTGTTGACGGGTACTGCGGGCGAGTTCGATGCTCCGGTGAGTGTTGCATGGAGCCCCGTCAGCCTCTCGTTGTCAGCTGGCAGGACCCTGTGGAAGGATATATCGATGAGACCCTTTTCCTGCTCGTCGTCCTCCGAGTAGTAGTATGCGAGACGTCTGCCCTTGAGGACAAACAATCTCGGCTTCCAAGTTGTCATGAGACCATTACTCTTCTTCTTCATCCAGCCGCTGTAGTCTGCGTCCACCATCGCATCACGCGGGCTGACCTTCAGCAATCCACGCGTGTATGCACTTGTTTCTTTCTTGCTCTTCTTTTTGTTACCGCGACTGCCTGTTGAGGCCAGGGTTCCTGGACTCTTCGAGACATCAGGAGACTCTAGCTCGAGGCTCGGCCCCACTGAAGGCGTGCTAGACCCTGTCCTAGAGGGAGACTGCATCGGTGAGTCCCGTAGCGGCGAGTCGAGAGCCGGCGCAATCTTGGCGCGCTCCTGTCCCGTCACCGCGTCCGATATGGCTCTGGACCCAGGTGCCTTCGCTGGTTTCTGCATGAGATCGTTGGCCAGGGCTTGGCGGTGAGCTGGTGATACCGGCAGAGACGGCGAGGGGCGCAGGTTGTCAACAGACGTGGTATCAAGCTTCGTGACTGTCGGAGGGCTGTCCTTAGCTGGCACCGCAGGCCGCAAGGACTCGGTCGTGTTCGTCGAAAGGGTCCTTCTATGGGTCCCATTCGCAGCCGGCGCGCCGTAGTACTTCTGAGCTGCAGGCGACAGCGGCTCGCCCCGTATTGAACCAATGCTACCAAACCTGGAGTGGCGGGCCATGGTGGTCGCACTCCTGACCCTCTGCTCTTCCGTGTAGCTGGTGTTGCGTGAATGTGACGCAGTGCTGTCGCGCTTCTTAAGCACGTTTCGGTTCCTATTGCTGCCTTCTGCACTAGAGAAGTAGCCGCGGTCGAGGTCCACAGCAGAATCCTGCAACTCATTCTCGGGGGAGAGGAAGTTAGAGCCGGAGACAGGCCTGGTAACCGCAGCGCCTCCCAGTGTCCAGTTTCGGTCGAATGACGGCTGCTTCTTATGGGCCGCCTCTTGTATAGGGAATGTCCCGCTGGGCATCAGTTTTGGCGCAGGACTAGCGCTGCTGATGCTCATCCCTGGGAGCCGGAAATCCGTCGACGAATGTCTCCTAGAGTGATGCAGATCGCGGATCGATGCGGCTGAAGGACGCTTCTCGTGGTTCGGGCGGGAAGGGCTATCAAGGAGTGTTCTCGGTGACACAGGAGATCCTGGCATGCCCGCAGGCTCGAGCTTGGGTGTCGTTGCGACTGACCTTCGTTTCTGTTGCGACATGGGCCGGTCGTCGATCGGGGGGAGCCTGCTTATAGAGGTAATGGTGTTGTTCCTGCTCCTGGTCCGCCTGCCAACATCCGACCCTGCTTCACTGCCGTAGGTCTGAGTTGTTGGTCGTGTGAAGATTCCATTGACCTCGTCTTGTAATGCCTTGACCTTCTGCCAAGTCTTCAGCCTCCGACCGACGGAGCCGAGGTCGAAGGCCTTGATGAAGAGCGACGTTTGATCCATACCCAAAAGCACCTCTCCAGTAATCTCCTGATCCCGGAATACCTCGCAATGGTGCTTCTCGACCCCCGAGGTGAAGAGATACTCCGCAACCTCGTCCGGTGACCAAGACTCGACCTCGGAACGAGAGTGTGCACCTTCCTCCTCCTCGTCTGTCTCTTCGCCTGCTATGTAGGACAACCGGTGGTCTATATTCGAGCTGTATTCGCTTCCAGAGTCGTTGGCGTGCCGCGAGACACTGCCATGTCTTGGGGTGGATCGAAGGTCGTCAATATGCTCGTCAATCACGTTGAGGGTCTCGTGCAGGACGTGGTTGTCCTGACCCTGGCTGAAGCGCGAGAACGATCCTATGCCGGCCGAGACTGGAGGACTCTTGGACGGGATGGTGGCTGTATTGGGGGCACTGGAGGAAGCCAACGGCAGCGTCACCGGGGTGCCCTCGGGCTTCAGGTCGGCGGGCGGTGATAGTGCAGGTCGTGCTGGCTCGGCCACTGGGGCAGCTGGCTGTGGCGGCAATATGGCCTGCACCGGGGTAGGAGACTCGGCAGGCTCAGCAGGCGGGGCCTGTGGTTGCGGCTGCGGCTGCGGCTGTGAGGCAGGCGTCGAAGCTGCGTTCGGAGCGGACTTGACGGCGCTGTTGCTATTGCTAGGAGCCGGGCGTGTGTAGACTGGAGAAGGCCGGTGGTCAGCAACACCAAAATACTGGGGCGATAGGAAGCAACAGCGAACGGTGGGCGATGCGGGGCCGGGTGATATGGTTGAAGGTTGCTGTTGACAGTCACAGACACAGCAACCCACCCCCATGTATTCCCCGTCTTTTGCCCCCCCCCCCTCTTGTTCAGGTCAGGCGAGGGAAGGGGCGACGCGACAAGACAGAGGGCTGGACGTACCTTCTGGGAACAGACCACTGTTGCCGTTAACCAGGTGTTTGCCCAGGAACCACCCATCGCCAAACTCGTCGTCCCTCTCGACCAATTCGACGCGGTCACCCTTTGCCAGGGTCAGCTCATCGGAGCTTCGGGCAGTGAAGTCATCTGTAAAGTGGTGCGCATCAGATAAGTTAGCCCACGGAAATTGAGTCGTCCTGTCAATCAGTCGCGCATCCCCGGGTGGCGGTATGCGAGAGGAGGTGGGAAATCGACCGAGGGCGAGGGAGGAATTGCGCGCCTCGCCTGGTCTCGCTTGGTGCGCTGCAGGGTGCGCGGCCAATTCCCGGTGGTCAACACTGACCAAGACCCCCTCTCCCGACCCCAGAGCCGAAACCCACAGCTCATCTCATGACAGATTGGGATGGTTTGTTGGGGACAAGAGGGTCCAGCACTTACGGATGACGAGCAGGATATCGCCCACCTCGGGCCTTACTGCCGATGTCGCCATCGTGGATGCGCTGCGCGTTGTTGGGCCTCTGAGGGGTTCGCCTTAGCCTCCCTGGTCCCCGGGAAGAAGTCGTCGTGGCTCGCGCTGGCGCTCTGGAACGGGGAGAGGGGGGCGGATCAAGGGTCCGTGGCCACTCGAAGGCGTCAGTGGCGGCAAGACATAGGGGTATTGTTGTTGTTGTTTGTTGCTGGTTGAAGGTTGTTTGGAAACGAGGACGGGAACGAGGAGGGGGGGAACGAGACGGACGCGACGGCTGTGGCTGTGGCTGAAAAAGGGTTGTTCGGCGCCGGGGGTGTGGGAGAAATGGGGCGGGACGGAGGTTGATGATGTGATGTGATGGGATGGGCTCGAGTAGGAGTTGGGGGTCAGTCGTCGAGGTCGTCCGAAGACCAGGCCACAAGGGTGGTTAATTAGCGGGCAGAAGGGATGGCTAACAGCAGGCTGTTTGCTGTTTGGTCTGGTAACAAAAAGTAGTGGAGGAAATGGTCCAGGGAAAAAGAGGCACGAGCCCGGCGGCTTGGACGGTAGAGCAGGCCGTAATAATCTGAGAGAGATTGGGATCCCTGAAAATGGGGATCTTCGACTTGGGAGTCTAGTTGCAGTTGTTGGGGGCGAGCCGACTCAAGCCCGAGTTGAGGACTCGCCAGGAATGGAGTCGTGCCTTGCGAGGGTGGCAGTGAGACGGCAGAATCTCACAGGAGAGGGAGAGAAGGAAAAAAAAGCCGTGATTGAGCTAGGAAAAGCAAAGGCCAGTCTCGGCCCCCCTTTGAGTGCAATAATTAGAGCAGCAGGA
Source organism: Diaporthe sp. PMI_573 (assembly GCA_021399435.1). NCBI lineage: Eukaryota > Fungi > Ascomycota > Sordariomycetes > Diaporthales > Diaporthaceae > Diaporthe > Diaporthe sp. PMI_573. The sequence continues at coordinate 1,342,709 of JAJTUP010000002.1, read as the reverse complement.
GGAGGATTCCCGTGCGGCACAGCTCAGACCAGCTCAGATTCGACAGATGGATCGGCTCGAGTTCATCATTAGACTGAGGATTATCCTATGGGGCTGACGGCCCAGGCGGGATGCTATTGCGGATGCGGATACGCAACGCAGTTCTTGACGCTGGAACAACAAAAGTCTCCACTTTTTCTTTTGCTTGCCCTTCCCTTCGCTAGTCTGCAGACGGATGCCGATGGATTTCACATGGCCCTGCAAGTCACACAAGCGCACGCACATCTATGTCGGTCAGTTCTTGCTTGCTTCCTTTATACGCATTACGCCTTCGTCCGAACTTTGTCTCTATCCCCGCCCCCTGTAAATTGTTGATTCACCGGGACGAGGGCACTCTACGAGCAGCACTCTGGCTGACGGAGACAACACGGCCGCCCACCTCTTATCGCCACCCGGCCCCGCCCCGCAGACCAGCCCAGAAGAGACCAGGCGGACCAGGGTGGCAACTGAACAACTTCCAGATCTAGGTAGTCGGTCCACTGCACCGGTGTTCACTGACAGCCTACTGGTAGACCACTCAACCAGTACATGCAACTTGGTGGTAAGAATGCAGGCAATGCTCCGTTGGACGGAACGAGCAATCCGTCTCGCCCAGTGGCTGGGGGAGAGGAGCACGAGGGAGTACAGTGGGAGCCGTTATTTCAGGCGAGGTCGACATTAGCGTGTCCTTTTCTCAGATGGCAGTTGGTCGCATTCGTCAATAACGCTTTACCCGTTGTATTGGTTTGGATGGGCCAAGGTAACGCTACCTCTGTGTGGGATGCCCTTCTATTTGAGACCTGGGTGACACCATCCACAGATGCCCCATTCCTGTCGAACCTCACGAGCAGTTGGCTGATAATTAGAAGTCATCTGGAATCATACTATGTAGGTTGATGCCAATCTGCAAGTCCACCGTCGGGGTAGTGAACCAGACCACGGCCTAGATCGGACAGCCGCCCAGGCAAGGATGGAGGAGTGAATCTGGCTGGGGATACCCTGACCTTTATTTAGAAAGAGGAAAGCGGATAGCGAGGCCCAGAACAAGGGCCCCGGCGATCCTACGGTACATTCTGACGCTGCAGGGTGACTACGTAGTGGACAACTGTGCCTGTCTGTGTGTACCGTGTGTACCGCGTGTCATTGCTCTGTATAGAGGCTGGTCCTCAATCCCGCCCTCACTCATCTCAGTCCTCACCCTCACTCATCAACCTGAGGGCCCAGCAATCAGAACAAATAACGAAGGGGCCCTCGAGGTAGCACCAGGCGCAGCAGAACGCCTTGTCAAGTGAGATGAGGCAGATGCTGTGTCACCCGCCCACGGGAGCACGGCAGCGTCCTGGATGCTTTGGCGAGCAAAAAAGTAAATTTCTCGAGCGACTCGGTGAGCTGACATCACTGCCAAGTGCTCACGAGTCCACGGACGGCACCAGGGAGGGTTGCAGCCCGGGGCGGCCCCAAGATTTCACATGGGAGGCTACCCAAGTCAGATACTCCGCATATGTGTCTGTTGTCCTCGGTGGCGTAGGTCTGAGGTGAGAGGCAAGATCATATGATAGATCTCTGAGTAATGTGAAGAACGTTGCACATTCCGACCTGCAAGCAATCGGCTCGCACGATATTCGTCCAAGGTGTAGGTAGATAGCATAGCCTATTCGAACTGAACAGTGAAGTGAACCTTGCTTAATGCCTGTACTTGACCCCCAGGTCTTGGCAGGCTGTCCAAAAAGATGCCTCGGCAACTCTGATAGCCGCGAACACAACTCCATGCCGACAACCCACCACACAGTCCACACATTCGAAAGGCTGGGAACGTAAACAATCAAACAGACAACGAAGCTCACTCACGAATCAGTAGCCTTTTGCAAGTTCCGATTGTACCACTTCTCCGTATACACAAATACTCGCCCCTGCCCAAGCCGCACACGACACAGCATCACAGCCATGGCCGCCCAGCCAGCAAGGGCCATCGAGGCCTACAAGAATTATGAATACTTCAACATCACCAGCCCGGCTGCCTACGTGGCACACGTCGAGATCAACCGGCCGCGCAAGCTCAACTCCTTCATCCAGGCCATGTGGCTCGAGCTGCGCTCCATCTTCAACCAGCTGTCCGTCGACCCGGACGTCCGCGCCATCGTGCTCACAGGCGCCGGCGACAGGGCTTTTACCACGGGGCTGGACGTCCAGGCCGCTGCCGAGAGCGATTCCGCCGTCCAGGGCGCCAACAGCGATGTCGATGGCGCCAGGACCGCTACCAAGATGCGCCGGCACGTCTACGAGTTCCAGGAGTGCATCACCGCCGTGGAGAAGTGTGAGAAGCGTGAGTTACGAATTGCGTCCCCCCCTCCTCCCACTCCCTTTCAGGGCATGGTATCCTAGGACGTGGGATTTCGGGATATAAAAAAACAAAAGGCTGAGCCGCAGCGTACGCGCACCTACAGCTGTGATCTGCATCCTCCACGGCATATCCATAGGCCTTGCCATCGACCTGTCGTGCTGCGCCGACGTGCGGCTCTGTTCGGCCGACACGCGCCTGGCCGTCAAGGAGGTCGACATCGGGCTGGCGGCGGACATCGGGACGCTGTCGAGGCTGCCCAAGGCGGTGGGGTCCTCCTCGTGGGTCAAGGACGTGTGCCTGTCGGCGCGCTTCTTTGACGCCGCCGAGGCGCTGCGGGTCGGCTTCGTGAGCGAGGTGCACGAGAGCAAGGCCGCCGCCGTCGCCGCTGGTCTGGAAAAGGCCGCCATCGTGGCCGGCAAGAGCCCCGTCGCCGTGCAGGGCACCAAGGAGCTGCTCAATCACGCCAGGGATCACAGTGTGGACGAGAGTAGGTCTATTCTGCCTCCAGCCCCTGTTGCCCCGCCCTCCCTTGGACAGGATCAGCTGACGTCTTGCTTTTGCAGGCCTGCGGTACACCGCTGTCTGGAACTCGGCCATGCTCCAGTCAAACGACGTCTCCTCCGCGCTTCTGTCTGGCATGCAGAAGAGGAAGCCGACGTTCGAGAAGCTATAGACATAGATCATTGTGATCCGTCCCTCCCCAGGACTTGTAAATATCTTCTACCCAGCCTGACGCCTGACTATTGCTCCAGCTATCCCATCGTGACTGTTCTGCCTCGGCCATCAACCTCATCCCGAAAACATCGCGCACGTGGCGCAAAGGTTGCAGGCGACGCGTGTCCGTAGGTATTCGTACGGCATTAAGCAGGCGCCAAATATCCCCGACAGAGAATTGGGTGATCGTGTAATCCGTAAGCCAGACGCGCGCGCGCATCACTCGGAACCAGACTCGTCACCGCCGTGCTGCTGGGTCGTCTCTCTCAGGCGGTCCTCCAACGTCTGCTTGAGCTTCTGCAGCATCGTTTCCTTGATCACGACGTGCTCGTCATCCAAGTCGTCGATTATGTACTCGTGGCCGCTCTTGGTGTCGATGTTGACGATGATGGACTTGATCGACGGGTCGCACTCGACCAGGACACCTGTAGGGGGCGCGTTGGACTGACGTTGGCTTCATCTCTTTTCCCTCGTCTCGGAAGGGACAAGAGGGTCCAGGGATGCTTACCTCTGATAGCGCGTGCTGGCATGATTACGACTTGTCAATCGCCACCGGAAAGGTACTTGTGTGGTCGAGATATTCGAGTGTCGTGGCGCATGTGAGTTACGGGGAGTTCAGGATAAGGAAGATTGGACATGCTTCTGTGATGACGGCCAAGTTGTCACTGACTAGACTGAATCCACTTTAGAGCGACCCGTTTAATGGGATCTTCTCCTGCTGTCGTGGACCCCTGCAAGCTCTGGCCTGTGCGCGCTCAGGGCACTGTGCAGGGGCCAGAAGCTTATTCGGTGGGCTGCATTTTGGCGACCGCACTCAGCTCAAGTCTGTTCAACGTCTGTACAACGTCTGTACTTGATCAAAATCAGGGTATTATTGTATGCTGCAGTGCCTGTCATAGGCTATTCCGGACTTTTACAATCTTGGCGTAACATTATCAGCCCACAAACCTCTGAAGTCTTGGAGTCTACAAGCTCTGCTCAGGTATCTACTACGTGGCCACAGTATCTACACTAGGTAGTGGACTGCATGTACTTGGATACGGCCTAATCTTTCATAAAATAACCTCCTATCGAAGTACCTCCTGTAAAATAACCTTGTGTAGAATGACCTAACAAATAGACTCCTATACGTTGTTCTCCTATGGCATAACCTCCAATCGAATGGATTCCTATGGAACAACGTCCTATGTGACAACCTCATATGGGACAACCTCCTGTGGCACAATCTTCAAGTGAACACTCCCCTGCGTAGTAATCTCCTGTAGGCAAACCCTTCACGGGATGACCTCCAAGGGAATAACCTCCTTAAAGCTATACTCTACGAGTTCCCAAGCCATGAGCCAGTCGTATATTTTCATCCAGTACAGCGATATAAAATGCCACTGTCACTTATTGTGTCTGGCAACAGAGAAACTTCAACAATCTATAACAGCTGCCATTGGCCTATTCTATGTCTACTCCTCGAAATCGCCGGGTATATGCTTCATCCATTTCACCCCTGCCTTCGTGTCCTCCCAGTCCGGGCTCCCGGGCACGTACTTGGTCCTGTCATGGTCCCGCTGGCTCTGGTGCCGCTTAGCCCACTCATAGAATCCGTCCCAGTCCCTACACGTGTGCTTCATGCCCATGTAGGTCAAGTACTTCTTATTCATTTCGTGAAATAGATGCAACTGTGAAGGGGAAGAGCAAGGCTGCGAAATCACCGAGGGACTAGGGCTTCGCTTTCTGGCATCTCGACCGCATGAACCAGTCAGCCAGAAGGACATTCGAAAGAGTCAAACAAATAGCCATCTCAGACTACGTGAGCTCTCCCCATGGCACTTCCTCTTATGAATCGAAAATCGTAAGGAACATTGAAGATCTTGGTTCAGAACACTCAGTGCGTCCTGATATCCCCTTACTTAACATATTGACTCAGTTGATACTCCGCGCGCACAGCTCGAATCAGCCAGCATCAACCGCTGTAAATCGATCATGTTCATCCGAGGTCGTTACGTTTGACTTACATGAACCACTACGGAAGCGTCAATCGTTCCGACGTCCGAGATATATAAACCGGGGTATTTTCGGAAGATTTCAACATGTTGAACAGCGACATCTACATCCTTTAGAGACAGCGGCTCCCGCCCGACTTCTGACGTCTCGGGCTGGGCGAAACTTCGAACATGACCCCCACCGGCAATGGTGAATTTCGGTGAGCATATTCAACGGGTCCGGAGGAGTCAAGCTTTGCGGAGCCCTGCGTTATACCCACTCGGCCACTATCCAGCGCCCTGCCCCAGCACGATCTGGTGGTCCGGAGGACTTCCGGGCAGGGTGATGACGAGCATGTCCCCGGAGCGGCATGGCTCGCTTGTGGCCTTGGAGAAAGCTTTGTTACTCGCGTTACTCTCGTGACACGGCAGATCCCCCCTGAAATACGGGCCGGCCTGGGGAGGTCATAATCCCCGTCTTCGACGCGGAACTTCATGATTGCCACACTGGGCGGTCATCTTCGTACGAATGAAACATGTAAGAGCTATTGAACTATAAGCAGTTCTAAAGTTGAGAGTGGTTTCGGTGGACTTGCATTTACTCACAATTTATAGTAAATGACTGACAGCCGAAGCGCAACGAGTCTAGCATACATGCTTCTCTAGTGAGACTCCGTGATACAGATGGACTCAGTCACTTTGTGCCATGTTCAAGGAATGCTTCCGCTCTTGTAATTCCAAGGGCCGGGTGTAATCATCCGACTCGCGATACTTTTCCGTGACCATGTTGGAATGAAACTGATACTGCGAATGTACGTGGGGCAGCGTGAGTGAAGCCGGCTTGCGAGGGGGGGTCATACAGGAAGTCCGACCTCGTGTATTGTGGGACTAGATTCAGGGGATGGCCTCATGGTGAACTTCCCAGCGAGTTCTGGAGGCTCAATTCGACACTGCCCAGGTGTTAGAAGGTCAGTCGCCAACATTGGACTCGACCCCGAGGTCCCAACGCTGTGTCTAGGAGTAGCATAAGTAGGCCCCATTGTCCCCATACGGGCTCCTTCAATGGTCTCTGATATCAGATCAGTCAACCTTCAAGCCAAGCCATTGAACAAACAAGCATCTTCACCACTTCAACCGGAACGGTTATCAAAACTGAGGTCGCCAGCGTCGATGCAACGGGATGCAACTTTTCGAGCAGGCTGGTTGAGCACAAACGGCTGCTAGGGGAAACACCCGCAACGAATCGGAACTTGTAGCCTGCCAATATATTGGAATAGTATACTGTCACGAGTCTAGCTCAGAAACAATAAGACCCATGCCCTACTTGGGCAGCTCAGGGCTGTCACCAAAGCACTTAGACAGCAGGTTAGGCGGGTACCGCTCGCCCTTACCACCGCCGACCTTCTCGATCTCTGCCCTGATCTCGGCCACCTCGTCCGGGCTGAGCTTGACCTCGACGGCCCCGGCGTTCTCCTCGAGGTACTTGACGCGCTTCGTGCCGGGGATGGGGATGAAGTCCTCACCCTGAGCCAGCACCCACGCCAGCGACAGCTGGCCCGGGGTGACGCCCTTCCTCTTCGCGATGCCCGCCAGCGTCTCCACCAGCTTGAGGTTCTCGGGGAAGTGCGCCTCGGAGAAGCGCGGGTGGCGCCAGCGCGAGTCGGACTCGTCGATGTCGTCGCGGCTCTTGATCGTCCCCGTCAGGAACCCGCGGCCCAGGGGGGAGTAGGCGACTATCTTGACGCCCAGCTCGCGGGCGGTGCGCAGGAAGTCGGTCTGCTCGGACTCGATCTCCAGCGCGAAGGGCGAGTACTCCATCTGCACGGCCGCGATCGGGTGCACGGCGTGGGCGCGGCGCAGCGTCCGGGCAGAGCACTCCGACAGGCCCAGGTACCTGATCTTGCCCTCGGCCTTGAGCTCCGCCATCGCCTTGACCGTCTCCTCGATGGGCACCTTGTCGTCCACACGGTGCTGGTCTGGCTGGGTGTCAGCTACCTATCATCATGGGACGCCAGTATTTGGGGGGGGGGGGAGTGAGACCGTGACGTACAGTAGAGATCAATCTGGTCGACGCCCAGGCGCTCGAGGGACGCGGCACAGGCCTCCTTCACATAAGGGGCATCGCCGCGCACTACAAAGCTGCCGCTCGGCTCTATGTAGTTGGCGAATTTGGTGGCCAGGAAGATCTCCTTGCGCCGCCCCGTCTCCTTGAACCATTTGCCGAGAAGCTTCTCGTTGGTGTGCGGTCCGTAGACATCGCTCGTGTCCCAGAAGGTTAAACCGAGGTCGGCGGAGCGCGTGAGCACGTTGAGAGACTCCTTGTCGTCGTAGCCGCCGAAGGAGGTATATCCAAAGGACATTCCCATACAACCTAGGCCAATGGCCGAGACGTCATCGTCGCCAATCTTGCGAGTTGGAAAGGGCATGGTGGCGGGTTGCTTGTTGTCTTCTTTCTCTAATATTGAGCTTGGTTTAGACTACGTGGGAAGGGATTGCTAGGAGTCACCTTGGCCGTTTAAATAATTTTTGGATCTACTCATCCTCTCTAGTGATGGCGTGGCCGCTGATCTTTAGTAAAGGGCCGCTGGCGGAGTTACAGGGGCCTTACTGCCGAACAGGCGGGGATAGTTGCAATCCATGGATGTTGACATATATCTAACACCGAGACGTAAACCTTATACCCGGAGCCCTAACCCTGCCAGCTGAGTTGAAACAAACCAGACGAGCGCAGAAGGTGAGCAGTATGATGCGAAGGTGGAGCAGTCCGAACGATTCACTGTCTCGCCGCTCTCGCCGCTCCTAGTGTCATCCGTAGCCGGTAGCCTGTCAGAGAGGCGTGGTCGTCTCTCACTCGGAACGCCAGGGAAAGGCGGAATGGTTTAACCAATGCCCTGGCAGCGCCTATAGACAGACGAGGTTGCCTAGCAATGTAAAAAGGCGGGTTGACGAAGACGAATGTTTGATTATGAACGAAGAAAGGAGATCTAGGCAATGCATTTGAGAGCCCCGCTTGCGATATGTGCTAAGAACAAGAAAGACGAGGGGGAAAAGTCCAGCAACCTCCTATGAGAACACAACAGACGGGAAGCACTGCTCCCTTGTCATCGCCTTATGCGTTCCGGCGTGGTCCTCGAGTGGTTTGACATTGTCCTTGACCAACTCCCGGCGGCAATTAGTGCACTGTCTTGAAATGTCAGCCGTCTGCAATGCACAGGGTGGTGTGGGCTGGATCAGCTGCCTGCTTCAACGCACAATGACTGTCTCCTTTTTCGCCTTGACGGGGAGACCGTTGGCCTTGACCGGGGCACGAGTGCCGGCGGCGTCGGCCTTCTTGTGCTCGCGTTGGATCTGGAAAGGTCAGCGTGAGGGCACGGGGCAGGAGCACAAGCAGCACAAGCAGCAGCAGCAGCAGCGGCGGCGGCGGCTGAAGTTGCGAGGCTGGTTTGGGAAGACAGATGAACCTTCATTTTCTTGGAGACAGGCATGGTGAGATTGGGTTGCCGAAACGGGCTCCGATTGGCTTAGTGGCTTGCTTTTCGTCGTGGAGGTGTGATGTGGGAGAATTGTAGAGTGGGCAGTGGACAGTGGACAGCGGACAACAGTCTACGAGGATGAGGGAAGGATAAAAGTGAGGGGCTGTTAAATACTGTGTAAGTCTCATCCGGCGCGTCGTGTCGCGCGAGACTGAAAAAAATCATTGAGCAATCCGCAGAGGGAAGGCGGTGTGTCGGACCCGACTCATCCATCACCTGCCTGTTTTTGGAGGCCCCACTTTATGGGCCCCGTCTAGACAAGGTCTGGGAGTGCTACTGTGTACGGCACTGGTCCTTGTGAATGCCTTCTCTCGTTCTGCATGCTCGGATTGCGATGACTTGCCTGTTGGTCCATTATTTTGGCACGAAGCAGTCTTTTGCGATTTCAACATCCTTTATTGAACCCAGCAGACAACGCTGCTATCAAGCTGTAGATTGGTATCTTCGCCTCCGCACCGCACATAATATACTCCCGCAAGCCCCAATCGATGTACACAGTACCCAAAAATGCTACGACTTTACTCAGGCATGCCCTCAAAAGGCTTAGCCAGCGTCTCCTTCATGAACGGCAGCTTGGACTTGGTCCAGATCTCCGTGTCCGGCTTCAGCGTCTTCTTGATCTCCGTGTCGAGGGTGCCCGCCTTGAGGGCGATGATCTCGGGCGCGGCATCCGGGTCGTGGGCGATCGGGGACCCGCACTCGGAGCAGAAGATGCGGTGCACGTCCTTGCCCGAGGAGCCCTTGCCGGCCCACGACTTGGTCGGCCCGTTGATTGTAAGCTTGTCCTTTGGGACGACGGCGACTAGGGCTGCGAAGGGGGGGGGGAAGCTGGTTAGCATCCACCTGCACATACGTAGTAGAGGGGGACTGATCTCTTCTTGCTCGGCCCAAACCGGTGCTTCCACATGCCAATGGCTGGTTGACCGTTGAAGGCCCGCACTGTGGATCCACGACCCTTGGGCGGAGCTCCCGCCTTAGGACAGGGGTCGTCTGAGAGCTTCGCGACATCCGCGACTTGCGGGGGTGGGGCCCAGGGCCGATTCCCGCCCCGCGATGACGACGACCAAAACTCTCTCAAGCTCCCTTGCCGGATCTCGCCAGGTCAAGGGGCTTCTGGAAACTCGCAAAAAGACCCGGGGTGAAGAATTGGAACTTACAATAGGTCGAACCAGACTGTCTTTGACAGTCGTCGCAGTGGTCGTAACCCGTGAGCAGGGGCTGGTCAACGTCGACCGTGTAGGTGACGGCCTTGCAGAGACAGTGACCCTTGAGAACCATGGTGATAAGCTGTGCCGTCTGGTGAGGGATGCCGGGGAGAAATGGACACGAGTTTGATAGTAGGCAGGTTGGTCGTTGAGAGCTAGGACGAGGTTTGTCTGTGGTGAAAGGAAGGAGGAGTCTCACCCAACCTCAGGACGTGGGAAGCTTCCTCGCTATATATGGCCTTTCAACCTCGAGCTCGTAAGGGTCAATGGCAGATCATCTGAATCGGAGGGAGGGACAGCAGGTTGACGCAAGAACCCTGCCGCTGTCACCCGGGCTTCAGGATCCGCTATACCTGTTTGCCGACGCTATGATGAAAGCACTTTGCTGTAATGTGGGGGCCGGTGCGTTTCTGATTTGCATTTCCCGTCCTCTGCCCATGCCTTCCGCTAAAGGCCTAGATACATGCCCCGCGGTTCACCGAAGCGGCGGCAATTTGATGGAGATCAGCGCCACCCTGTGCTGCCATCCCGCAGATACATTCTGGGCTGATGGCACTCAGGATGACGACGAAATCTGTCTGCATCCCCGTCTAATATTCCCCGGAGGAGGGGGCAGGAGGGGCGGGCTTCCCAGAGTCGCATTAGTTTCTGCCCGCCAAGCCCATCGTCTCGCAGCAACCTGTCTTGCAGCATTTCTTCGTCTTGCCGGTTGGATCCTAGTCTAATAACAGATGCACTGTGGATCACACCTAGATTAAAACGGCGGGCCGTGGAACCATCGCAGGGCCCAAGTTGTTTCGCCCAATCTCTGGGCGTCTGAACAAAGGCCTCGACCGGACTGCCGGGAGGGTGCCGCTTTTCCTGCTCTATTTGTCAGGTAATTTCGACATGTGGACAAGTCTTGAAGGATGCGCCTGCAAGAGGCTGGTCGGATACGCCCCGCGAAGCCAAGATAGGTAGGTTGCGGGCTGACCCACTGGCTGCAATGGTTATTTGGAATTCGGTTAGTTGAGAGCATCGGCTGTCAGAATTTAGGTGGGAATCTTTCCGAATCAAGCTTTTATTCCTTTTGCTCGAAACTCAACGTACAGCGAATGGGGGCTGGCCAGTCTTTCCCAATTGGGCATCTGAGTTGCCACTCCATCTGCAGACAACCATCTCGTCGAGTCTGTTTAACGTCATTCTCTTATGAGGCTGCCTTGACCGGTGTATTCACGACGTGTAGTCTGTCTGACAAGGCAGGCGCAAGCCTCATTCACAGCGCCATGATTTGAGACACTGCGCATACGGGGCACTGCAGCGAAGATCACACGGGAAGCTTTTGGCTATCTCAATTGTACAACACGATATGCACGCAGCATCCAGCAGGGGCAAGGAGACATTCAGTATTCTTGGCGGCGCTCCGCTCACCCCGGTTTCGATACAGGTGTCTCTGCGCGTGCGTCACCATCGCCTATTCATACCCACATATCCACAGCGCGGCGGCGAACCCAATCATGCGTGTCTTGTCCTCCCACGCAAAGGTCGCGCTCCAGGCCAGCCACGTCCTGAGCACTATCAGAGCCGCGTCGATAAGCATCAGGTTCCCGAAGGCCAGCCGGTGAGCCACAAATATTCCGAGAACCAGACTTCTGTACCGCCGTCGCATGTCCGCGTCCTCCTGCTGCAGGATAAAGGCATCCATAGACGAGATCCGGAAATCACGTATGTCCACCGCAGTAGTTGGCGAGGATTCTTGCAGGGTTTGGCTAGATGTCAGTGGTCGCACAATTGTATCTGGTCGTCGCCTAAGATATCGAATGGCCTCGAAATAGGCAAAATCCACGGGCCCCCTCGCCTCCAGCGCTGGTGCAGGCTTCTTGAACAGTATCTTCGGGAGGATGTCCGGGCGAGAGACCCAGATTGTGCAGCTTTCGCGAAGTTCGGAGAAGAGGGCCTCGAGGTCGTGTGCGTAGAACACGAATCTTGTGTAGAACACAGGCGTCAAAACTTTGAACTCCACTTCGTCAAGATCTGCGTCTTGTTTGTCTTTGGTGGCAGGGGAGAGCATCAGCTCTCTGCCGGAGTCAGCCAGTCCACATGGGACATACTTGAGAGCGACGGGAGCTTGACACTGCTCAACGAGGCTCCGTAGGTATTTCCGAAACATGAGTTCCAGTTCCTGCTCGGCGAGGTCCGCATTGCGTCCCATGCTTTCCTTCAAGGGCTCGGGTCTATACCATACGTGGAGCTTCCTCTTGAACCAGAGACGGCCGGCTTCCCTCACGATCCTAGGGAAGGTGACAAATCCCACCCACCACCATGAGAGCAGGAAACGACATTTGTGTGTGATGCTCATGTTCGAAGGATCAACTGGCTGGTCATTTGAGACAAGCCGTGCCACGACCTTGCCGTGGCCCTTGGACGACTTCAAAGTTATGGTGCTATCGACCGATTCTCGGCCTTCCGCCACGGACTTCAGAGGATCGAAGGCTTGGAGGCTGTAGGAGCCCTTTCGTGAGTTGAAAGGTGACACGTGGAAGTCTTTCGGCCACTCCTGCTTGAACACCGCAGGTATGCTCGGTTTCAGGGCATCTGCACGAAGAGCCTCCTGCGAATCTTCAATTCGGCCGCTTCTGTCCGCTTCGGCTGGCGTGAGAAAGTACATGCGCCGCTCGTCAAAGGTATTATTGACCTCTATAACCAACGCCGCCAGTGACAGGTCATCTGCGTATAGATACCAGAAGGAAGCTGGGTTGAAATGGTATCCCAGAAACCTGGCAGCTGTTACGAGGTATGCATGGGGATAAGCCGATGGGTCGGCCCCCTGGAGGACCATGTCAATCTAAATTCGGGCAGCTGGTCTGATTCATCGTAGGGAGCACCTACTTGTGTCCTAAGGTAGGCATCCAACTTGCCTCGCAGGCCCAGTTGCCTGTCTCCACGGTGCAGATAATCTGCGGGATCAACATGGAACCAGCCCCTCTTGAGTTTCGAAAACCATGACTGCTCTGAGGAAGACACGGAGACCATCCCTCCCAAGACTCCTTCCCAGCCAACGGGAATGCCAACGACTAGATAAGAGTAGACGAAGGAATGGTTCTTCGGGAAGAGCCTCGAATGAGTCGTTTTACTAGGGAAGAGCAGGACTCTTCCATGGCCAGCCCATTTCGCAGTAGTGCTCGTGGCAAATAGGCACCGGGCCGCTTGAAAGATGGCAAGCGTGCTCAAGGCATACTGGATGGCTCTCCCGCCCAGACTGAGCAGCCAGGCCTGTGAGTTGTCTGGCAACCACTCGAGTGCGACAAAGAGGGTGAACAGGATCTGCTTGGTACGTTGTGAGTCCCATCCGAGGGCATGGACGAGAGTTGTCGCAGCGGCACAGGGCAGCCACTGCGGAATTCCGCGACTCATGTCCAGGTCCAGGTCCAGACGAGAGGCAGGTCGCGAGAGGGGCAAGACACGGATGAGATTACCAATGCATCGAGCTCAGTCGCAGAATCAGTATTACACAGAAAGTGAGATCTGGGCTGGAAAAGCTTGGCCGCGGGAGGTCCGTGATGGTCTTGAGGGAATGTGGCAGTCTTAGTGACGAATTACACGTTGACTTTGGTCAAACACACCGGCAGCTCCGAACTGCTGAGACTCGGCCGATGTCTCGCAGGGTCCCTTGCCACACAAAGACCCTACCACCCTACTAGGTACGCATCTACCTACCTAGGTAGGTAGGTAGGTACCTAGAACGGTCTTGCTGGTCGCCCTTCCGGTCGACGGCTTTACTAGGCAGACAAGTCATGAATAGCCTCATACCTACTACCCTGGAGGTAAGATGCGTGCCATGACTTGTGATTGGGGAAGTTTCTCCTCATTCCAACCGTAGAGAAAGGACGTGGGAGCACAGCTGGGCAAAATTATCTGAAGGTGTCTGGCCAGGCGCCGTGTGGTCGGCCTTAGGACCCCCCAATCGCTTGCATACTAACATCCGAAGGGGGCCTCATGGCAGCGCTCCGTTACCACAGTAGCAGCCTAGCACAGCCCCTGTCTAAGGTTAGTTGGTTGCTGGCCGAGAGGCTGAGGGGCCAACACTTCAAAGGGGGCCCAGTCTCTCAGTCACCGGGCTGACTGCTACGCCGGAAATGACCCACCAGTCTGTCATCATCCATCGCTTTCCATGCCAAATATTTAACTTCATCGCTCCCTTTACCACAGGAGAATTACCCAACACTCAGTAACTTCACAACGTCATCAACACTCATTTACCTCTCCACTCTGCGAGCCCCATCGACATCAACAAACCCTTCACGAGCCAACTCCTAACCCTCTCGACTTCGTGCCTGACGACAGCCTAACCGCCTGTCTGATATCATAACCCCGCCAAACCGAGTCCGCGCGACAGTACAGATCAACCAGTCGACAACCACAACATCATCAACAACCGTCAATATGTCTGACTGGGACCAAGTCACCAAGATCGGCAAGTCCGTCCGCGGCGGTGCCGGCGAGCGCGAGACCGTCGTCAAGGGCAAGAGCGCCCTTAACGCCGCCATGCGCAGCGGCGCCGTCATCGGCAGCGAGAAGAAGTATGCCATCGGCAACGCAGTAAGTTTTCCGCAGCCCCCCTATCAGCTTGTGAGAAATCTTCAGGTCGACTTCAAGAAGTCCCCCACGATGGAAAGCAAACCCCATTTTTCTCTAACACGTGCTCCCCCCCAACCAACAGGGCAAGTCAGGAGGCGAGGGCCAGCGCCTGACAAAGGTCGACCGCAGCGACGACATCGTCAAGCCCAAGACGGTGGGGACCAAGGTGGCCGAGGCCATCAAGGCGGCGCGCAACGCCCAGACCCCGACCATGACGCAGAAGGAGCTCGCCACCAAGTGCAACACGACGCCCACCGTCGTCGCCGACTTCGAGCGCGGCACCGCCACCCCTGACCAGAAGGTCCTCGGCAACCTCGAGCGAGTCCTCAACGTCAAGCTGCGGGGCAACGACATCGGCCAGCCCAAGTTCCCCAAGAGGGACGCCGCCAAGAACTAAACGGCGGGGCTCGGGGATGTCTAACGCATGCGGGGGATCAGAAATAAAAGCCTCACCAAAACAAAGGAACAGCGTTGATTAACATGGTGGCAAAGCAATGGGAGATTGGATAAGTGCCATCGTCGAGGGTCGGATTCTGGGCCGCCAGGCCGGTTGGCCCAAGATTGCCACGTCGTCCTGTTGATGCACAAAAATGGGAGCCGGTCGGTTGCCTCTCATTTGGGGGCCAGGCGGAGGGGCGTTGGGTCATCGACCGAGGACCAGGTCTCGCCCCGTCGTCGCCTGACGAAGCCTGACGGCCGTCAATTTTTCCTATCCAAGAGTGACACATTTAGAGTCGTCTATAGCGTCTGGGAATAGAATTTGATTGACATCAATTCCTCAATTTCTTCGAGTATCTTCGTGGCTTGCCTATCGCCACGAAGCTGTTTGTACATGCTTCCATGCCAATGCCCAACGAGCGACCATGTTCAAATATCCCACAGTATCCCCGCAGTGATACCAAACCTTCAATAACAATGCTGATTCCGACCAATTAACACAACCGACTCCTGATGCTTCCGGAAAGTGAAACCTCCCTCAACGCCCACAATGACAGACCAAAACAATGCCTGGCAAATGCAATCCATTCTCGAACAAGAGAAAGCATTCCCTTCTGCGCCACGCCTCAGCGTCCCCGATAGACATCCACTCGCACAACTCTCAACCAGACAGCATCTTGACCCTCTCCACCACCTCCCCAGAGCTCGGCGCCCGTCCCATTTGTGCGACGACATTCTCCTTGCCGGCTATGACAACAATCTTCAGCCACTCGGGTGCCACCTCGCCCGCGAGGAGCCGGATGCAACCCGCGCCCTCCTCCTTCGAGATGGGCAGCCTCAGCGAGTCCTTCAGCTTTTGCAGTAGCGTCACCATCCTGAAGGACACACGCCCGCCCACGCCCGTGCCTCCCGACGCCTTGGCCAGCATGGCAACCACAGCCGCGACGTCGTCGGCACGCTGGAGCGCGGCTCGGCGCTCAAGCTCCGCAGCCGTGGGTCCCGTGGCCGCAAGCTTGGCGAGGTGAGTTTCCTTGAGGCGGAGGCGGTCGATGAGGGATAGCTGTGTGGTGCCGGACGTGCCTTCGCCCTCTGTAGACTGCAGGACGGTAGGCATCTTGCTGGCCTCCTTCTCCTCCTTCCTGGCGGCGATGCCGGCCTTCAGCTCCTGCATGTTGCGCTGTCCCTTGGCCAGCAAGGAGGAGGCTTTAGTCAGGGCCTCGCAGCTCGTGACAAGGCTTTTCGGCAGGCCCAGGACGAATGCGTTCATGTCAGAATCCGCTGAGTCCTTGAGCTTCGCCCAGATCATCCGTAGGTTGGCCTCAAACACGCGCACCAGACTGCTCTCATCCAACGGCTGCCCGTGGTGCTCGTCCCGTAGATCGACACAAATCTTCTTATTTCCGTAGTCGACCAGGTAGAACGGCGACTTGACATTGCTAGACTCGACATCCATGACACCGACACACCGACGGATGTCCGCCAGGGAAATGCGTCTCTTGCCCCATGCCAGGCTGACAGGCTGGCTGATCTGGCGGAGGTCGACGGGCGTGTTGGTGCCGTTGTGCGCGTAGTGCACCACAATGGTCTTGAGGAACGCCGTGTAGAGGGAGACGAGGTCGAGGAGCTCCTGGGGGAGGGCTTGCTCAGGCTCGGGCGTGGTAGCGGCGGACCCATCTTCGCTGTTTTCGTCTTCCGTGTCTGGGATGACAGACGTCGCAGGCGTGCTAGCCTGAGTGATCAGGGGCGAGGACAGACGAGGAACGGTCGCGGATGGGGAGGCCTGGATGCGCAGGCGCTTGAAGAGGTTGCCGGCCTCCTTGGTGCGAGGGGACTCGATCTCGGGCGACAAGGCCCGCTTCTTATTGTTGCGGCGCGGAGTTGATGGCACCTGCTCTTGTATGCTCGGTCGGGGGATGTGCTCTGGTGCTTGGTGACGTGCCTTCTTGGCAGATTTGCTGGTGATGTTTAGGATCTGACGCTGAGAGTGTGGTGTTGCGGCTTCCTCTGGCTCGGGAGAGCGGGCTGCCTTCCTCTTCCGCGTGGAGGGCGTGGCTGGCGTGGTCTGACTGATCTCAACCGTCGGGACGATTTTCTGGTCGCGGACCTCCTTCCCAACATGTGCCGTGTGCTTCGACACGCGGGTGAAGGTGCCGATGGTTGCTGAATCCGCGGGCGCGGCCACCTTGCGATGACAAGCCCTACGTCTTCCTGAAGTCGCCCCTGGCATAGTGATTACGAGTTGGTGAAAGGCAGGTGCAGATGAGAGTCGTGATAGCAGTGGGGTAAGATGGTGCGGTGGTGGAGTTGTCAATGGGAAGTCACGAACAATTGGAACAAGCAGCTGGGTGAAGGTGCAAAGTCAACAAACAAGAGCAATGGCAGTAGCAATCCACTGGAGCTAGGCTAGGTATTTTGAAGCGGGTGCTGTTACTTGCTCTGCAGGTGGGCCCGACGCGTCCGCAACCCGCGTCAGACGCGACACCACCGCGTTTGGGTAAATTGAAATTAAACTCAGGCTCAGACCACCTTGGTGTGCATGGCCACGCTAACGCTTTTTCTAGTACGCTGGGATATCAGTGATGGACACCGCTCACCCGCCTCGGCCCGCCAGCGATCACAGGCTGGAACAGCGTGTAAATCAATGTAACCAAAATCGTGTCATAACCCATGGTCCATCGAGATCCATGGCAGACATGGTCGTTGTATGCATACCTCGGGCCCATGGCTACACTAAATACTTGCGGGTGGTTTGAGTCAAGACGGTGAGCTGGAGTCTTTGAGAAAGTGGACTCTGTTGTTTCTCAGGGCCAATGTCTTTGACGTACTGCTCGCAGTCGAGAACTGTACTTGGACAGCACTTCACCGCGTAGCGAGAGCCAAGCCCTTCGTTGACACCGACATGTACCTATGCACATCCCATCCGCCAACGCATGTGCCCAACTGCCGCATGGAGACTCTGAGAGCCGGCGCATGTCGTAGCACGCGACACAGTATCACAGCTCGCACGACTTCGGCCCAACGCCGGATGCTCGGTATCTACGTAGGCCTCGGGAGAGAAGGATGAGTGAGGCATGGGGAAGAACCAGGGTTGCACACACAAAGAGCCCGCCTCGTGTAAGCCCGTCCCTGATAATTCCGCAACTCGGGCGGTTGCGCCGCCCGGTTGGTTGCTCTCGGCCGGACGGTCAGGCCCAGCCTCGGGTGTCCTGCGGAATACAGATTCTCTCACCACCCGCGCAGGCACCACCGGCTTCCCGCATCCGGCGTCTCCCCACCACTCGGCTGTGCGCGTTGCTGGCTGTTGGGGCCACTTACCGCAGTATCCGTGTTACCGACCCTGCTACCGGGCGGGCCAGGCAGGGACACGAGGGACAAGGCAAACATTTGGTCTTGCCAGCAGAGAACTTTCGTGGATCATGGATCACTTTCGTTGGGGGAGCAGGGCACTCCGGGCCCACGGGGCTCCACAGCGGACCCGGTGTAATGGTTCTGGACATCTTTTTCCATTTTCGCATCGACGGGGGCCCCAACCGTCCCGTCGTAAGCTCAACGCCTCGTTCGGCTTTCTGCTGTCTATGGTCTATGACAGGCCTCTTCAAGAGTCTCCGCCAGTGCCGCCCGCGGTCCGCCCTCACATGGGTTGCAAGGGCTGTTGGCTGCTCCGTGGGAGGGACAGAAACCGTGGCACAGCCCTGCTCCCCCTTTCTGTCTGAACCGTAGCCGTAACCCTGATCGTCAACCCTTCTTCAATAAATCCACGAATGACTGATTGGGCCACGCTCCCTTTTTGTCTTGTCATAATAAAAATACAGTCCGTCGAATTTGCCAATCCTTTTTCCCGTCCATGCCGTATTACGCCGAAGCCCCCCCCCCTTTGGAACCCCTTTGGGAAAGGAAGATGAAGAAAGACCAAATGAAGTCAACCCCTGACACGAATGCTGCTGCCGTTGCTGGTCCTCCTTTTCTGTGCCGCGTGATGAATGAAAAGACCGAAAACTCCCGTCCGAATGAATTAAAAAGACTTTGCGCAGGAAAGGGATGAAGGTATGAACGTGAACCCCTCTGCTGGATGTAGTACATGGCAAGAAAGTCTGGCCATCAGCGACGGGAGCTGGGTTTCTCATGGCGAAAGCTGACAGGGCTCGGCGGCGGAGGGGCGGGGACGTCCCACTCGCGCGGCGAGTAGTCATAGCTCGGTGTTGGCGACGACTGGAGGTCCTTGGAGGACAGGGTCTTGGTCAGGCTGGCGAAGTCTTGAGAGGTGATGAGCTGGAGCCGCTCGCGCGAGGGCGAGACGGCAAGCGGCGAGATGATGTGGCTAGGCATCTTGATTGTGGCGCTGTTTTCACGGGACTGAGTCTGGCTCAAGATGATGGCGGCGAGTGTATAGAGGTTTATGGTTTCTTCCAAAGGGGAAAAGGGTCAGCCTCGGCCGTCTTTATATGCATCACAAATGGGGAGCCGCTACTTACAAGTCGATGGTGAGTGAGTGGGTGATTGGTACGATGTGTTTTGCGTGTGTGGGTGAATGCAGGGTCCAAATGTCTGATGGGATGTGACCGTTTGTCTGTCTGTCTGTCCTTGGGACGCTCAAAAGTGTCTTGTCT
The DNA here is from genome assembly GCA_021399435.1 of Diaporthe sp. PMI_573. NCBI lineage: Eukaryota > Fungi > Ascomycota > Sordariomycetes > Diaporthales > Diaporthaceae > Diaporthe > Diaporthe sp. PMI_573. Next base: position 1,323,263 of record JAJTUP010000002.1, on the reverse strand, counting down.
GCTCTTGACGTGACCAGGAAGGTTTGGGAGGAAACTACTGGAATCTGGGGAAGCGGGAGGAGGGTGAGGGAAGGGACGGGGTGAGGATTAAATAAATACGGAAGCCACTGACTGACTGTAGGTGCATCTTTGGTATGGTACTGTGGTATTATGGTGCCGGAGGTGAACGAAAAAAGGGTGCAGGGGTGTGGCGATGTACCCAAGTAGCGTTGCGTACTCACGGCAGCACGTTGTCAACTGCTTTCGGCTACCTGACAACTCGATGGTGGTACGGTGTTGGAGCGATGGGGCACCCCAGTCGGTACCTGAGGTACCCTGCCTCGCACCGAGTGGCCGAGTGGTACCACCACGTTGGGCCTTCAACCTGACCCCCTTCTTCCTTTCCTTACTATGGCAGGAACAGATTGTGCTATTCAAGGATTCACCACACTTGGAAACAGTAGAGGGAGACAAGGGGACGAGTGGCAGGCTGCGTTGTCAAAGTGTGGGGGGGTCTCACACACAGGCACCGTCTTTTTTTCTGTTCCCTTCCTGTCTGCCAGTTAGGTGATCGGGTTGGTGCAGGCCGTTGGTCCGGTTCAATGCATGGAATGTTGTCGAGAGCGCCTGGAACCCGCAAAGCATGAGACTGTTCCACAATAACATCGCACAGAACTACCGAGTGGGAGGTGCATCGCCGCTTTGGGTGGAGCAACAGCCAGCTAGCGACTTGTCCTGTCCTCGCCCCAGGAATCGGCGGACGCAACAGGGTCGGGAGACAGACACACACAGACACATACACGCACACAGTTGTGAGATTGGATTTGCATCCCTCGGTGCCCGGTGAAGCACTCGACGACCAAAGCACCCCGGTCCCACATGTCTGGTCCTTGGGGGGGCGGGAACTGGTTGAGAGGCAAGGGGAGGCGTCAGATACCAAGCCGAGGTGAAATCCTGCGCGCGCCCGGGCTTGCTCGGAGATTCTCTGATTTGCGGCCCTCACCTTTGGAATTCCAGGCCTCGGGTCACGGCAAGGGTACCTGAGACCTGGGGGACTGTTTCGGTGTGGCCCGGGGCAAGGAAGAAAGTCCGTTGGGCATGTTATGTTATGCACGGTACACAGTAATACTGTTGTTATAGGCCAAAATTGTGACAGGCGGCCGCAGTCGATCTGAAGATGGGCAGTTGGTTCGACTGAACTGACTGAGGCGAGGGAGTGGAAGGAACGATTTGGGTGCCAAAGGGGGAGGAAAAGGAGCAATGGCCCACGGATCAGGTCTCTGAGCCTCCTTTCTCGCCTCCCCCCTCCCCCCCCACCACACCCTCGCCTGGGCTGCCTGCCTATCCTGATGTTTCTGTTTCTATCTATTGCACGTTGCATCTTGGCCCCCCTTCCTTTCCAAATCCGACCTCATACTTCATACTACCGTGGTAGGTATTTCTCTGCCCCCAAATTTAGCCATGCAATCACATCAGGTAGATTTGTTTTGTTCCTTTTTGTTCCGATGCGTCGACTCGGTGTAGGGAACATGTCTGTCTGTAACTCTGCCGCGTAAAACGTGTATTGGACTCTACCCAGGTTACCTAGGTAGTTTCCCCCCGGGGAGTCGCCCGGATCTTCTACGCGGCATTGACAGCACCTTTCAATCTGGGACGAACCTTGGAACAATTTGTCCACGATGCCTGCCTGCCCATGCCCTGTCCATGGCAACAACAGGCCGCCATTCCGACCGACCGCCTTGTTTATTATTGGCCTCTGTGTGTGTGTGTATGTGTGTGTGTATGTGTGTGTGTCTTTCCCTTGAGATTACACCTTCCAGCCCTGTGATGAGCCAATGCACTCTCGCACCAAATTCTTCCATACCCCCATACCCCCATACCCCCTTACACCACAGCCGTGATAGTTGATGTTCGTGAGCATTAGCAGGTCTGGGCGCAACTCTGTTTTCTTCCCTTTCTGGGGCTTGCAGCACGCCAGGGATACAAGACTGGAAAGTAGCCGCTGCAGCTGTAACCCCCGGAATTTCCTTCCCTGCAAGCCTGCGTAGAAAATGTGGAGGTTGCAGGGTCCCACCGGCCTGCAGGTGAGACTTGTGGGGGGGCGGTTTGTGTGGGGACTGGGGAGGATTTCCTCACTCTTGCTGCCGTCGCATGCAGGTTCCCCCCGGGGATGCTCTACTGGGGGGATGTTCCACTCCTTCCAGACTGCCACACCAACACCCCAGAACCTTCTCCCGCATTGTTTCCCACCCCTTACACAGTTACACCCCGTCCAACCCGTCAGGCCGTCGACAACGGTGTGACTGATGCCTTGGACTCAGCGTGGGACGAGCATCTTGGGGCTGGCTGACGGGGGGCCTGTCGGACAACTCATGCCTCTCTCACAATCTTCTTTTTTTTTCTTCCCGTGCTCGCGAATGAGAGTTGCAGCTTCAGGGGCAGCCACTTGGGATCTCACCCGGTATATTGGCCCGGTGCGACCTCAGACTTCTGTCGGTGAGCGACCAACTTTGCCAACTTTCAGTGTTCCGAAGCAGTCTTTTCCTTTGTCGTCCTCTCAAATCCCATGGCCTTGGTCTCCCCCAAAGAGGCCCGTCCTGTGTTGGTTGGACAAACAGAGAGACCATGTTGGAGCTTCAACGTGCCACTCGGGCCTCCTTCCCTCAGCCTGTCCAACGTATCATCCCACTTCCAACACCCGCCGAGACTCTGCCTCCTCCAAGTCCTCTCGGGGCAGGCAGTCTATTTGGGGCTCATCTCTGCCGCGCAACTCTGGGGGTTTCTGTGAAATCCGGGGAAGGGCCGCCGTGCCCACGAGCTTAATCCAGCGCACCAATCTCCAATTCTCATCTCATCCTGCAGCCTGGACTGAGCTGAGGAGGTGAGCTGAGCTGAGCTTTCACCCGCCGTTGCATCCCCCCTCCCTGCCAGACTGCCTCGCCTGCCTCTTTTTCCGAGCGTGGGGGTTTGAGAGCCCTGCCCACAGCGCCACCTCCTGGGGGGGCGGGCGGCACCGAGACATACAATCTCACCACCCCATTCCTCCTGGAACCGAGCTGGCATGACCACCTCCTCCCAAGCCCGACACCTTGAGATTCCAAACAAACACGCCTCCTTATCGGGAACCTCGCCCCTTTGTCAGTCACCGTGAGCGGCGCAGAGATTTGTGGCCAGTGGTCTAGGCCGGACAGGCCGCTGCCGAGATGCCTTCAATATGAATGTTGGAGATCGTCAGTGCCCAGTGCGTTGGTGACAAGCGTCATCATCTCTCAGCTGTCAGCCCATGCCTTCTAGGCCTTGCAATTCCAAGAGCCCGATGCGCCAGCACCATGTCCGATCCACATCACGCATTCCAATGGCTCCTTTTCTTCTTTCACCATGCCGCCAAATTTGATGTTATACAAGTCGAAAACAAGGACCCCAATACACTAGTCTAGAAATTGTCTGCCGCGTTGCTTTCCGTTACGGTGTCCCCCCCGAAAGAGGGCCAGGGCCTTCTCAATTGGGGTCTCGTTACTCTTCCACAAACTCCGTGGGCTGGGGCTGCTATTTTTGGGGTATATGGTCTGATGGTGCGGGCTGTCTGTGAAAGGAAAATGTGTGGAGGCCTACCAGACAGAGCCTACTCCAACCTACCTTCGCACACGCTGCCAGACAAGTCTGACCATCTGTCATGATCTGTCAGAGCTGTGTTTTGCTCATCAAACTCACACAGAGACACAAATCGAAAGCAGGGCGGCGTACCTCAGCAAGACCTCGAGCGCCACGATGAATCGAGACCCGTGGCACAGATGTTCGTCAGAACGGTTTGGCGCCCTACGATTGCTTGTCTTCTCGATATCTGACTCCTCCTGTTTGTGAAATGCCCAACCTCCCGCGCTGTCCTAGCGATAGCGCAAGAGGTACTGCGTGCGCAAGGTTTCTTACACTCCATCAGTGGCGAAGAACGGTCATACGGGGCAAGCTATCATTGCTTGTTGGCAACATTCCTTTGTGTGACCATCAGACATCAGACTCATCTCCTTTGTGGGGACGCGAGCTCGTCGGTGCCCGTAACCCAACTGTCGTCAGCAGCTGCTGCCTAAGGTCTGGAAGCGTTGAAAAGTATTACTAGAAGAGAGGGCCATGAACCCCGTTTTTGTGCTCCCAACCCCGGTTGTGACGCCCTTAAGACTTGGTCTTGATCTGACACCGAGAAATCGAGATCAGATGCTGTTCCATCGTCGTCCGTTGTCCACCAGCACTACAGAGATGTGTTCAAGTGTCCAAGACGGACGCGCGGGAGGTCACCACGCACATAAGCCGGTCGCAGACATTACAAGCGGGTATGAGACACTCCCGGCTTATTGACTCGAGCGAGCTATGCAACAGTCTTGGAAACTCGGCAGGGCGGCACGGCTCTGAGTGCTCAAGTCTACAAACTTGTTCGGAATGATAAATTTCTCAAGGACAACCCACTGCCCAGCCTCTTGTGGGATTGATCTGTTGTGGAATACCCTCCATGGAACAACCTCCTGTGGGAAAGCCTCCTGTAGAGAAACTCCCATGGAGACAGGGGTAGCGGTATTCAAGCCACGGGGGCCTCCATAATGACGTTTCCGCATTTTTTGAGAATGTGGCTGTAATAATGCATGTGAATGTGACCGTCTTGAAAAGGGGCACAGGTCCACGTAAGACGGCCGAGATTTGATTGAAAACCAGCGTTGCTTCTCAAGAAAACAAACGGGCTGCTTCAGACGCCATATGCATGTAATACAAGCTTCTTGGAAGTTGACGTCCCGTCTTGGTCTGGGTTGTCCGGTGCCTGGGCGCCAAGATCCTGGGGCGAGAATCTTCGGGACGGGGCGCTGCGCGACGGCTACTTTTGAGCAAACGACAGACGTCGCCGGCGCATGCGCCCTGTCGATCAGTTGCATGTCCGCAGAAGAGATGGCACACCTCTCGCCCTGTGCTGTCGATCTCCATCGTGTTCCTGCATATAATCTCGTAAAAACTCGACTTGAGCAGGAGCTGGTAGGTATCATTGCTCATCCAGGGATATCAGGTCACCGGGCAGCTCCGCGTTGTCCGCTCTCAGCCACAGCAAAATTGTCTGCGTTGGTCATGCCTGATGCAAGACCCGTTTCGGTGTCACGTACAGGCACAGCCTGTAAGGAGGCAGAACTCTGGCTCTGCTCACTGCCCCGCCACCGCCTTCTCAATGAGTTTGTCTACCTGTATACCTCCGCGACGCGGACGAGTTACACTCAGATTTACCACGCGTTAGCGCGGCGTCCAGACTGTCGGAGACGGCCCCATGTGGTTTACCACTGATTTACAATCGAATCGACGCAACGTCGCTCTGAGCGGCGTCGCCGATAGGCAAACCGCCTGTGTCGGTTTCCCACGCAAACTTTCTCCTCCCCGCCCTCCATAATCTGTACACCCCGGCCGCCCGTTGCCCGTCTCCAGCCGCTGGAGATAAGCAAGTTAAGCTTTACGCCTGTACGATATAACGTGGCATTCGCCTCCCGATCGGGTCTTGAGCCCCGGGCCCGGCCGGTGATATCCCGGCAAAACCCCCTCTAGCCCGGCCCAGGAGTCTGGGTGTGCGCTCTCACGGTACGAATGGCGATGGCCACCTCCTGCGTGGAGACACGCAAACGGATAGGTGGGGGATTGCATTGCTCATAGGCTCATTTCGAAATGGTGCTAGGGGATTTGACTTTCTTCGTTTCCGTGAAGTGTAGCGCGGGACTCAGATCTATGCCTACTCTCCACTATGGTTCTGGCGCTTGTGTTTGTAGAGAGTCCCTCGTTCCTTCTGCTCCTCTTGTTCCGACCTGGGCAGAGCCAGTCTTCTTGCTCTCCCATTTGACGGACCTCTTGCTTGATTTCATAGCTGGAGAAGTTTCTCCCGAGGTCACTCACTGTCGCAAGCATTATCTTCTCCTACACTCCCGCACGGGTCCCTTCTTTTTGTTCTTAACTACGCGAAATCTCCATTGACAACATGCAAGACGAAGAAAAATACGGAGTCGAGCCCAAGGTCGTCGCCGGGGCCAGCAATAAATCCTCGGCCAGCCTCGACGATGAGGTTCCTCCGTACATGCGGAACGCTAGCAACACTGGTATTCTGGCAAAACTGCGCGGTTGGGAAGAGGCCTTGGACCGGAAGATCGGCGTCGAGACTCACGGCATATCGAGACGGCGCCCGGAGGACAGGGACCCTGCATTTGCGTCATGGAGCAACCAGGCCGTGATGTTCTTGGTAAGTGATCCCCCGGACAGTGCTGGTTCAGCTCAGGGGCAAGACATTGCTTTGTGCGAGAGTCTGATACTGCGAGATTCGTAAGACAAAGGCATCAAACAGCATTGATTACTTGCGTGGTGCCCAGCCATGAAATGTCCACTAAATAAATCTTAGATGTGGATGTCTGCAACAATGAACCTGAGCTGCTTCGCGACTGGGTTTCTTGGGTGGGAGCTGGGCCTCGACTTATCCAGAACTATCACCATCACGATGTTCAGCACCCTGCTTGGGAGTGCGGTCACTGTAAGTCAGACACATCTCACAGGGGGAGGTAATCCTGTGAATAAAGCACAGCCCGGCTGATAACATACACCACACAGGGATGGTGTGCGACAATGGGACCGGGAACTGGCCTCCGACAGGTCTCTATCTCGAGGTACTCGATGGGATGGTGGCCGAGCAAGCTCATCGCCGCGCTCAACGTCGTCGAGCAGATCGGCTGGTCGTCGGTGGGCTGCATCACAGGCGGTCAGGCCCTGGCGGCCGTGTCGGACGGGCGCCTGGGCTCGGAGCTGGGGGTCATCATCGCGGCCGTGTGCGCCTTCGTCGTGTCCTTCGTGGGCCTCAAGGCCGTCTTCACATATGAGAAGTTCGCCGGCCTCGTGCTCGCCGTGGTCTTCGTCATCATGTACGGATTCGCGGGCCCGTCTGCGGACCTCGCCACGCCAACCGCCCTCACAGGGCCGACACTATCCGGAACGGCGCTGACGCTTTTCGCCGTGCTGTACGGCTCTTCTGCATCGTGGTGTTCCATCGTCAGCGACTACTATGTCGAGTACCCGGTCGACACAAGCAAGTGGAAGGTCTTCCTTCTCACCACGCTGGGCAACAGCATCCCCACGTGCCTCGGCATGATCCTCGGCTGCATCTGCGGCTCGGCCCTGAACAACAAGGCCGACTGGCTCGAGAGCTACGACTCGGGCATCGGATATCTCATCCAGACCATGGTCCGCCCGATCGGCTTCGCCAAGTTCCTCCTGGTCATCCTCGCCTTCTCGGGCATCGCCATGACAGCCATCGCCATGTACTCGGCCGGCCTGTCGGTGCAGCAGTTCGCGCGCCCGCTGGGCGTCGTGCCCCGCTTCATCTGGACGTCCATCATGTTCGTCGCGATCATCCTCCTCGCGCTGGTCGGCCGCGACCAGCTGCTCATATTCCTGCAGAACTTCCTCTCGCTCCTCGGCTACTGGAACACCAGCTTCTTCGTCATCCTGGCCACAGAGCACTACCTGTACCGCGGCGGGCTGCATCGCGGCTTCAAGGAATACAACCTCGAGGGCTGGAATAACCCGAGCGCCCTGCCCTTCGGCTGGGCTGGCGGTTTTGCGTTTGCTGCCGGTGTCACGGGTGCCGTTGTCGGCATGAGCGAGACGTTCTATGTGGGCGTGCTGGCGGCCAAAATAGGAGAGTCGAGTGGGGACATCGGCAACCAGCTGTCGTTCTTGTTCACGCTTGTTGTGTATGTGCCTGCGCGTTGGGCGGAGAGGAGGTTCACCGGGAGATAATCCATACCTCCTTGTGTAAGGGAGAAGAATGGACAAGACACATCGCCGCTGAAATTTCGGACTCAAGAATTATATGTAGTCCGAAGTAAATTGTTGGATAGAACCGGATGCTTGCATATAATCGAGACTAAGCTCAACGCAATACTCAGAAGCAAAGTGGTAGGTAGAGAATATATTGTGTTCCAAGAACAGCGGCATACAACCAAGTGGTGTCTACCAAAAGAAAGAGAAGAAGAGAATTAAAGAAGAACACTCACCAGAGCTCTTGTGGTGGTTTCTCGTGCAGTGCCAAAACCTCTCAGGCTGATTTATGTCCTTGTCAACGAGAACATAGCAATATTGATGTGGTCATGTCTGTCAAGGACTGGAAACTGGTTCGAGCCGAAAACGCTTCTTCCTCAAGGGTATTGACACGCCGACAACCTATAGGCTGCTTTACCGTGTGATCAGTTGATTAACTATCGAACGTGAGCCTCAGGGACACCGAGTCCATGCGGAGAAAGGCTCATTTCTGTGAATCCTCGCGTATTGTGGACAAGTCCTCTCAGAATGCGGTTTGCGGTGGCCGCGCAACGACATCTGGAGAGCATGACGATTTCATCTTTTAGTTTGGAGATCTCAGAACTTCACATGGACTTGGCTAGTCTTGTAAAGAATTGGTCTTGTTGCGCCTGTGCCCAGCCGTAAGCTCTCCTGGTGAGGGCAATCATTGATGGTGGGTGGTGTTGCAAAGCATGTGCACTCTTGATGATATGGCTTCGCATGGTCGCACTTAATTCGCCACGTCGTCACGGAGAGACTACAAACAGGCAAAATTGTATAATCCATCCGTTCACCGATGGCAAATTCGATGTTCTCTTGTATCCAGGTAGTGTAAAGTCGGTGCCCCGGAGCTATCTTTCCCTGTGAGTTACTTGGCGGAGCGGAGGTCGGGGGGTTGTGGTTCCATGCCGAGGCACGTCTCGACCGGCCGCGGTTGACCGAATCGGGCCAAGTATCACGGTCCCCTCTTGTAGAAAAGGCAACAACTTGTCCATTATCACAATCTTTGGCAGATACACTTTATGCTCGCTTACTTCTACTAAGACCTGTATTACAGCGAGCTGTTCGAAATGCCCTCAGACCATCCAATCGTCCTCTATCACTATCCCTTCTCGCCATATGCGAGGCGGATAGTATGGTACCTTCAGCTGCGCGGCATCGCCTACAAACAATGCGTGAGATCACCGTAGTTCCATTATACCCGAATGTGCACAGCTAAATAGCGGGAACAGATGCAACCTCCGATTATGCCGCGGCCGGATGTTTCCAAGCTAGGAATCAAGTACCGCCGCATCCCATTAATGTCCATCGGGCGGGATGTATACCTCGACACGCGCCTCATCCTGCAGAAGCTCGAGTCCTACCCAGCCAGCGCCCCGAGGCTCGGCGCCGCGGAGAACACAGATCAGCGCGCCATCGAGCGTCTCCTGGAGGTGTTGAGCGTCGACGGCGGCGTCTTCGCCTGGGCGGGGTCCCTGCTCCCACGCGAGCTGCCCATCATGAAAGACCCCAACTTCCTCAAGGACCGCGCCGACTTCATGAACGGGAAGGCCATGCTTGGTCAGAAGTCGCCAGTGGCCAGGCCCGAGGCCCTAAATGGCATCCGTAACGTTTTTGAGCTTCTCGAGACGACACTGCTAGCCGACGGGAGGGACTGGGTTCTCAAGACCGAGGGGCCGAGCCTGGCCGATATCGAGGCCGTCTGGCCGCTTCACTGGCTGAACGGCCTGCCGGGGGCGCTGCCGCCCGACCAGATCTCGAAGACACAGTTTCCCAAGGTATTCGCGTGGATCGAGCGATTTGACAAGACTGTCAATGCTGCGAAACAGAAACTGGGAAAGGTGCCTACTGTGTCCGGTGAGGAGGCGGCGCAAACTATAGTGTCATCCTCATATTTTGAGGGCAGCGCTACAGAGGTTGTGCAGAGCGAGCCGCTCGTGAAAGCCCTGGGCGTGAAGAGGGGCGACAATGTGGTGGTATTTCCACTTGATACTGGGTCATCACACAAGGACTCGGGGGTTCTTTTGAAGCTGGACGGTAAAGAGGTTGTGTTCGAGACCAAGACCGACCTCCAAGGATCCCCAGTGATTCGGGTTCATGCACCTCGACACGGCTTCCGCATCGTTCGTGACGACCAGGTCTCTCACCTCTAAGACAGTGTACATAATCAATTTTGAACAGATTACAGGTGAAGTCGTTGGTGTAATCAATGCCCTACCTGATGTGTATTCTGACAGTGTGGAATGAAGACCCAGAACCGCATGTTATAGTACATATGAAATTCGTTCCAGGTCGAGTCTGCGTGTGAGCGCGTGAGAACAATATCACAGGTGTGAAATAATCCTGTTGAAAATTTGGCAGTAGTTCACATGATAAGGCTCCGAACTTTCCTATCGTAGACCGAATCGAATCAGTTGTTTATCTGATCTTAGGTGTGTGCATGCTTGGATCGCGAGCCCAAGACCAAGGCCGTAGGGCGGACCGCCATTCCCGACTTAGACGAGACGGGACCTAGGAGTTCAAGCTATGTAAAGCGGGAAGGTTTGCGGAGCCGCATGTGGTGATGACGTCTTCCAGCTGCTGGCGTGGAAGATCAGATCTGTGCTCGCCTATCACGGCACGTGGCTGCTTGATACGAAGTTGTTTGTCTGCAACGCCGAGTGCTTTGTCTTCGTAAGCTCAGATACTCGACTCTCAAGGGCTGATAGGACAGACGATTATGGGCTAAGTCAAGATCTTAACCTTGTGCCGCCAAGGAAGTGTCCTCGAAACCTTGCCACGCTCGGGAGGCAGAACCAACCCCGGCCATCACACAAGCGGATGGCGAGAAACGTTTGGGATCTTCTCTTTATCAAAGCTCGAGACTTCCGTAAACCTCGCCAGACCACGCCTATATCTGTGCCGGGTTGTGTGGCAGTTCATACCAACCCCGCCCGGATTCGAGGACTGCCATGCCGCCAGGCCGCGTGGTGTTGCGACCTGCGTGGTGCAATGGCCGTCCACGGAAGCGGGCAGGGAAGGCAGAAGAGGCGTCCAGCGAATCTCGTCCCAGTTTCCCAACCTTTAGATCCCAGCTTCGAGCAGTCTTCTCAAGCTATGGTGTGGACGTGCTGCAAGCTCCGGCATCTTGTCCCTCGTGCTCTAACCTGATTGGGCCGACGCGCATACGACAAAGGTGAGTTCCACGCAAAAGGATGTCTGTCTTGCGTCATAGGTCGGGATGATGTGAGGGTGGCCGCCTGTCAATATACAGTGTCCCTTGATGCTGTGTGACAGCCCCCAAAGTAGCCAGGGCGCGAAGACCGACGCACCGGCAAGACACAAAGAAGGACTTAGGCAGCCCTCGACACGTACGTGATCCTCGACTCCTGCTCGATCAGTCGGCGAGTTCTTGATCGTGGTCGACACCGACATCTTGCTGTGAGGAGGGGTGGGGAAGAGTCACTGGCTCGGTGCACGCCGGTCTTGTTGCGGAGGCACACGCTGGTTGACAACCATCATGATCCCTGGTGCCGGAGACGCATGCAGTGTTTCCGCTCTTCGCAATTTCAGAGCCCGGCTGCAGACGAGGCCCCGGATTGGTAGAGGATGAAGTGGGGGTTCTGGACTTTTGTCACTCGATGCCACCGTGCGCCAAGTCTGAATGTTGTGATTGATCTTGGAGGATTACCACTTCACCGACGCGCCTGGAATCCCGGGACGATAAAAGATCCACTGGCTGCAACCGGGGAAGTTGAAATCCTGGCTGAGACTGGACGTGCAGGAGCATCTCGTCCGTGTTTCCCGCCCGGTGGCTCGGCTGGCTGGGCCGGTCACGAGTGTGCCAAGCTGGGCTCGCACGAAGTCCTGGAGAGATCGAGATGCGATCCCAAGGCAGTGACAGTGAGAGTGGCCTGCTCGTGGTCGCCCCGAATGCCACACCCGCCCACGACGGATCGCATCGACGGCTGCTTGCTGCTGGCGGCTCGGATCAAAACGGGCGTTAGGATAGTTCAGAATTGGCGATGTCCACGGCGATCTACTGCCTTCCCAGGGAAATTCATGAATTGGATGATATTTTCCTCCCAAGGCGGCTGGAAGCAAGTGCGGGAGTTGGAATTCGCACGGAGCTGGTACAATGGATGAAAAGGGGGTTACACTTGCGACAAGCTTGTACCGTTACCTGACGGCAAGTGGCAGAAGACTGCAGCGACAAGCTCGACGCGGAGCACAATATTTGGCAATAGCCAGAACAGGCGCTGAGGGGGTATGCAATGCCTGGTTCGGCCGAAATGGGACGGGCAGACCTGACATTTCATTTCGTATCTTGCTAGATTGATGCCAGGTCAAGCAGCGACGGAGATGGTGAGCTGCAGTGGCGTGAACCGGGCGAGGGGTGACGAGGTAGATTTCTTGGGACGTCGGTAATAATGCGAGACTGCAAGTCCCCGCCACAGGGATTACACAGTACAATGCCCCAGTCTTGGATGCTTTGTAATGTGGAAACGATAACTTTGCCTCCCGATTTCTCGAAGGCGTGAAGCCCGGCAGCTTGTACTGTACATGGCGGGCGGCCCGCAGCCTCATGAAGGAAAAAGTACCTTCCCTGCCCCGTGTTGCAGTCTTCTGCTAGGCCTTGTTAGAAGGGCTAGTGCCAGGCCCCATTTCAATCTCTCGAGTGGCAGGAAAGGAAGGCGGGAGGAGAAGGAGGGAGGGAGGCAAGTGGTCTGGTTGGGCGAGCTGCCGAGCGAGAGGAGGGCAGAACGGCAGGAGCACAACGGGGGTGGGCACCGGGCCCGTTCCTTGCCATTTATTACTTGAGCCCACTGCCCACACCACGTCATCGCCCCAAATCCGTGACGTCTTGTTTTTTTCTCTTCCCTCAACTCTTTTTTCCCACGCACCCAAGGCAAATCGATCGCACGCCCACGCAGCGCCCGCACCCACAATCACCACCACACCGGACCTGGGGACCTGGATCTGTATCTGGTCCGGACCTGACCTTGTGCTGCACGTCTTCTGCACGGCCACTGCCCACCCAATATTTCTGTCCTGTCCAGCCCTGGAGGTGGTATCGTCACTGCCACGTCGTTCCACCATACCCACCCTGTTGACGCCCTCTGCTTTTGCCTGCCCACCTGGAGGTTTGTGAGACAGGCTACACGAGACACGGACTCAAGAAGAAAGGAAGGGCGCCAGCCAGATAACAGACCATTGCATCGTGTGAACTCCAACTCCCAGACCAGCAAGCCTAGCCGTCGTATCTGTCTATCTACCTCTCCAGTCTGTCATCTGTCATCTGTCATCTGTCATTCAATCGGCCATTCAGTTAGCCAACCAGCCCAGCCAGCCAGCAGCCAGCAGCCAGCCGGACTAACAGCCCCGGCCGCCAGTCGCTCCCCCAGTCGCTCCCAGTCCCTCGGCTTGTGTCACTTTACTCCTCCCGAGAGGAGTGACCTCATGAGGACAATTTAACTTTCTTCCATCTAACCCACCTACCTCCTCTCTGCGACGCTCTTTCTTGTCCCATTTCGTCATCGCCCTCACCCGCCCTTCCTCGTGCCAGATCAATCAATCCCTCGACCACAATGGCTGGCGATAGCGACTCCAAGTCGCCCAAAACAGCCAATGCAACCACAAACCGCCCAGGTTAGTCTGATGCAGCCCCCCTCCACCTATCCTATCTGCTCCAATCATCATCATGACCACCATCGTCATCACCACCGTTCATCACCGGCCGTTTTTACCGCGGATCACCACCACACCACTCCACCACCCTACCACCATCACCACGCACCTGATTCCTCCCTTGTTCAATTGAAACACCATGCCGACGAGTATTTTTCCCACATCTAGATGCCGCGGCCGACTCCAAAACTTCAGAGATCATAGCGAAGACCGAACCCTCCAACGGCGAACCCGCTAAACCACTCGCGCCACCTCCCCGTCCCAACCAGGCGGCAAAGGGAGGGAACACGCCCGACTATTTCGGCCTGTCAGGCCCTGGAGGCTCGCTGAACCAAGAGCCCAACCCCTTCGAGCGGTCATTTGGTGGTGATCCTACACTCGGCCCCAACGGTGGTCCCCCCGAGACTCCAGGAGGCACCAAGTTGCCTCCTGTCGCCGCCATCACCTCGCCGTCGTCGCTCCTACCCGGTACTGGGTCGACGCCTTTCAACTGGGGTGGTGGATCGCTACGCACCGGGCCGCTCAGCCCAGCCATGCTTTCGGGCCCTCAGTCCGACTACTTTGGTGACCAATTCCGCGGCGGCTTTCCCACGCCCAATGAGTCCTCGCTTCGGACTGGTTTGACCCCTGGTGGGAGCGGATCTATGTTTCCTGTGGTTGGAAGCCCTAATACTGCTGCCATCTTCAACCTCGCCGGTGGTGGTGCCACACCAAGCACTGTTGACTTTCACCGCACCGCTATGAGGGCGGCTGCCGCTGAGCGAGAACAGCAAGCCCAACAACCAATGCCTGCGACGTCACAGCCACAGGATCTAAGCAACGGCGCCCCGGCCGTAAAGTCCGAGGCCAAGCCCACTGGACCTTTTGATAATCACGACAACGACGCGGCTAACGGCCTGTTCATGCTGGCACAAGGCAGGAACGGTGCCCAGCAACAGAGCCAGTATCCGTTACCGCCTCAACCAGCAGACCACGGCCACCCGGCTCCTGCTGTCCAACACCCCAACTCCAATATGAACGGCAACTCTACTCATAACGGCCGTGCTTCTCGAGGCGTTAGTGAACCCGCAAGCGCGCAGTCAGACGAGAGCGAGCCCCGGCCCAACACCAGGGGCAAGGGCAAACGCAACTCGGGCTCAGGACCCGCCGCGACAAATGGCAGGCGCAAGGCCGATGAGGCTCCGGCCAAGGCCCCTGCAAGCAAAAAGGCGAAGACTAACAATGTCGACGCGCCACCGTCCGTCAACTCTGACGAACTAATGGAGGATGACTCTGACCATGATGATGTGGGCGGAGACAACAAGCCAAAGCACAAGATGACGGAGGAAGAGAAGAGAAAGAACTTCCTCGAGCGTAATCGGTGAGTAAAACAGAACCTGCGCCCGACGTTTCTGAATAGACTTGGATGCTAATGATGTACAGTGTTGCCGCTCTGAAATGTCGTCAGCGCAAGAAGCAATGGCTGGCAAATCTTCAGAACAAGGTTGATCTCTACCAGACGGAGAATGATCAGCTGACACAGCAAATTGCCGCGCTGAGGGAGGAAGTCGTCAACCTGAAAACGCTGCTTTTGGCACACAAGGACTGCCCCGTGACGCAGCAACAGGGACTCCAAGGTGCTTATATGGCTGGAATGGAGCCATATAATGCCCAGATGAACCCGTACGGGATGGCCGCACCGATGCCAAACCACCAGATGATGCCTGCCCAAGCAGGTCAGCGCCGCTTCTCATAGCGAAGGGGGTTTCTTGGCGGGATGGCGAATTCCTCCCGCTGCGAGGAAGAAAGGCCCGCGATTTGGTTGTAACATATTCATTTCTTCATGGTGACATTCCCTGGCTTAGCGGGCATTGGCTGTAAAACGTATACGGAGCAGTCCATCACAAGGGGACAAGGGGAAACCAGGGTGTCTCTGCTTTACGGTCCAAGGGCATACATACGGAAAAGGGGGCGTTCTCGGTGTGGTCTGCACAGTCTATTGGTGGCGTTTGGGAGGGCTTCGAGGTGGCCTGGATTCTCAGGCCTGGATTTATGATATTGCACGCGGTGTTGGCCACGCTTACTGTCGTATCTTCGCGCGAGAATTCTGTGCCTGGCCTCGACTACTTGATAGCAGCATATGGCAAGTCAAGGTCAACAGGACTCGGGATTTTTTTGGGTTCTACAAAGAAACAGCAATAAGTATCTTTCCTGTAGCCTACGTAATGGACTTTAGTTATCGTCTGAATTAGCCTTGGTAGAACGTGAGCGACTGGAGTATTTTCTTTTTCCCTTATTTTGTTTTGTTTTGGCGAGTGGCAGCTCCTCAGAGAAGTGTAGCTGGAGTGTGTTGAACGAATGAAATCATAGGCGTTTTGAAGGGGGGAAAGTGTCCCACCTGCAGGTCAGTGCTGTTCGGTGGGTCTTTAGTGCACCCGTTTTGGTCTAGCGCTGGTCGCTTCGTTGTACGGAAGTAAACAGTCGGCCTCGGGGGGTCAAGACGCAGACGCCTTCTAGATTGGGGGCAGCCCGTTCCCGCGGCATATCGATGGACCCCAAACACTACTGACCTTGCAAAAGCACAAAAGCCTGCGTCGCGAGCGCTCAGCATCGATTATAAGCGCGCAGAAACCCCGGCATCTGATGTGCAGTATTGAAACACACGACATTCCGAGAATCAATCCACCGATTCGACGCGTCTTGCAGCGCTGGGGGAGCAGTCGCGAGGGGCACCACCGCCTCTGGCCCTGACCCGCGTGCCCACAGCGACGGGCCTGCAACCATAACACGCGACGCCGACGACACCACACCGCCGCCATTCCTCAACAACGCCCTCATTGGATGCGCTCACCACTGAGATCTCATCAATGACGACCGTCGTGCGGACCCGGCACCCTCTGGAAGCATTGAGCATGGGCAATCAGTCCGAGCCGAGCCGGACAAGCAAGCGCCTCGCGGGTATGTACACCTCCAGCTGATGGCCGGCGATCCAGGATCAATGGGCACTGACACTGCTACTCGTGGTTGCAGCGGCCGCCGTGTACGACGAACAAGATGGCGACTTCCTCTTCACGCGCGGGTCAAAGCGACAAAAGACGGTGTCATCCCCAACGTCCCCACCCGCTCCAGAACCAAAATCGATAGCAAAGCCTGCAGCGAAGAAAGCCCCAGGAAGACCTCGTAAAGCCACCAAGCGCGCTGCGTCATCATCGCCGCCGCCACCGAGTAAGGAGGAGCAGCTACCGCTGAGGACCTCCAAACGGCCGACACGGAGGAAACTCGATTCGTCACCACTCGTGCCAGATAAGCCATTGGTGGTGCCAAAGAAGCGTGGTCCGCGGAGGACAAAGTCACCACCTGCTGAAGACATCGCTGAGGAGGAGCCCGGGCCGGAGCCTGCGAATGCGCCCGCGCCGACATCTGCGAAACGAACGAATGGGGCAAGGCAAGCGTCCAAGGATGATGGCACTAGGAAGAGCGCTCGCAAGAAGACGCGCAAGGAACAGGCGCCTCCGACTGAAGATGACTCACAAGCGACGCCTGAGCACATCGAAAAGTCCCTTGAGAGAGACCCGAACGCGCAGAAGATAGCACTGCCGTTTAGCGACACCCCTATCAACGCGCGCAACAAAGATTTTCGTAAGAAGGGCGGCGCAGGTGCTGGTGGCGGGCGGCGGAGCAGCGTAGGCCTCCGAGGGAAGCGGGCCAGCTCTCTGATCGAGAGCGGTCACAGCGCGATTCCGCACCGGGAGGTCAGCGCGTCGGAATTTTTCAAGCATATCGAGTCGGAGGGGCTGAGTGAACCGCGGAGGATGAAGCAACTTCTGACATGGTGTGGGGAGAGGGCCTTGAGCGAAAAGCCGAAGCACGGAACGGCTGGAGCGCCCGCGGTGCTGGGTGCTCGTGCGATACAGGACGCACTGTTGAAAGAATTTGGGTCCAAGTCGGAATTCTCAGACTGGTTCAGCAGGGAAGATGAACCGTCCGCTGCTGCTGCTCCAAAGAGGCCGGTGGTCATCAAGCCGAACCCAGTCAATGTCGAGCACGAGGAGAAGATTGCTGCCTTGGAAGCGCGCATAAAACGGTGGGTGCTCCCGGCCCGAGTGGCAGTTCTGTGCGTATGCTAATGAGGCGAACCAGATTAAAGGAAACTCGGAAATCGTGGCGTGCCTTGCAGGCACCTCTACCGCAAGTTTCACCTCTGTACCCAGAAGACGGCGACCTCGAGAGGGCGCCACTACCAGACACAACGCTTCTCGACGCAGAGGAGGTTAAAATGCTCGAATCCTTGACGGACCCGTCCTCATCATTCGCACATCTAAAATCAACCACAAGATCGCGGCTGCAAACTGTCCAGTCAGGGGTGGAATTCAAGGTCGACCATCTTGCGGACAGCGTGCACAAGATGGATCTAAGAGTGGTGACGGCGGGCCGACAGGCGGACAAGGTCCTCGCGTTGAGCTCTGAGAGGTTAAAGGAACGAGAAGAGAAGGAGCGGCAGGCGGCGGGCACGAAAGCACTGCCAACCATGGAAGTGCTGAGGAGTCTGAGCAGAATATTGCCCGAGAATGGAGGATAGGCTCGACCATTGGCTGTGAAAACCGCCCGACATCTAAGCTTCTAGTGAAACGAGATGGCCGGATAGCATCCGCATACTCGTCCACCACAAGCACTACCTACAGCAGGCCGACCGCCGTGCGATTTCCAGCGGATTGTCTTTTCCCCGGGAGCAGTTTCACATGATGTGACGACAGTTTATGAAAGGAGAGTCCAGGGTTGTTGGAACTCTTGTTGGGTGTGCTGGGCGGAACCGGATTGCAGAACCCTTCGAACCAGGTGAACTGGGGGTTGCAAGGCTGGACTATTCTACATTGTACATACTGGCCTCCCAAATACCCACATGCAAATGACAATGCTACAGCATGACAGTCCTGCTGAGCATCTATGAACCTCCCCTGACACAAGGTGTGCCTATACACGAAGGCCCGTCTGTCCATTCACCCGACATGCCTCAACAGCTAAGGCCGCAGGGGCATCACAGATTTCCCGCATTGCGCACTGAACCCTTCCAGACCCAAAAGATATTGCGAAACCTGGGGGGTATCACTTCCTCTCCCCCAGAGCAGGCATGAACGCCATGCCCTCGGCCTTGTCCCTGTCGCTGTTCCCCAGCACGCCAGCGGCGCTCCTCTCCTTGACGTGCCGCCTTAGCAGGCCGAGGACCTCGCTCCCCCTCCACCGCTGCGGCACGGGCCTGAACGCGGGCTTGAAGGTCCCGATGGTCTGCGCCCACTCTCCCTTGGCCGGGCTGGCCGGCTCCAGCTTCTCCTTCTTGCCGGCGCTGCTGCTGGTCACGGCGGCGGCGCCCTGGTCGCTCAGGTATGGCTCCGAGTTCTGCATGCCCGCGGCCGGCGTGTTGTTGTTGGGTGTGTTTTGGTCCTCGGACTGCGTCGCCCAGTAGTAGATGTCCCAGTCGTTCTCGTCCAGGAACCGGTCGTACTGCTGCATCTGCTCGGGCGTCATGCGCGGCAGGTAGGCGGCGGCGAAGGTGCTCAGGAGGAGGTCGGATTCGAGGGTGCCGCGCTTGCGGGACTGGTCTGTTGACAGGTGTCATGGACGGGTTAGCACGGAGTCGTTTGTGTATAAGGTGTTATGAGAAGAAGAAGAAGCCTTTCTCTCAGCCCTCCTCCCCCTTCAGAGATATAAATTGTCGATGGCGACGAGGTAGTACACGTACAGGTTAACCTGGCGCGCATGGTCTCTGCGTCCTCGCCGGTGCGCCGCAGGGGCTCAATCCTGAACTTGGCGCCCTCAAGCTCGCCCACGGCCATCTCGTGGCCCGGAACGGGGTCGAATGGGCCGCTGTTGTTGTGCTGCCACCGTGCCGGCACGGCGGTGGCCACGATGGGGCGGGCACTCAGGATGCGCCGCGAGGCCGGGCGGAGGGCGCGGGGGATGGACATCATAGTGGGGGATGCGTCGTGGTTTCGGGTCGGGGATGTCTAGTGCCTCGGTGATCAACTGAGGTTCACACCCAATGTCGTGGAGGGAGATGCCGGAGTTTGAAAACGGTTGTCGAAATAATGCAAAAAAGACAAACCAGGGTCCAGTGCCGTCATAGATTATTCACCAAAGTACCGAGGCCTGCCGTGATCCCGCCCGGCGCGCTCTGGATCTCGGCATCGGGGCCCAGACACCAGCAGGGATCATCCGGCTGCGGGTGCTTAAATCTCCTCGGAACAGGTCGCACGGACCGATCTTGTGAGAGGGCGTTGTGGTAAGCTGTAGATTATGGGCTACACTCCAGACTAGCGAACGAGACAAAGGGTCAACCAGTATGTTGAGCCTACAGGCCTTCTCCCGCCCGTCACCATTGTTTCAACGTTGCTCGACTCGAACGCCGTATACACGACCAACATCACGCGATATTTCACTTTGTTCTAAACAGAACTGGGGAGTTCAGGTTGCCAGAACACGACCCATTCGTCTCGTAGCTATCCACCATTGCATGTGTGCGCCGACTCAAGTGTACATGTATCTGAGTAACTCCCGTATGACCATGATCGACTGCTTTTGCCCCAACCGTATAGTTCATGAACTCCGGGAATCGTAAGCCATCGTGCCGAGGGTTTCTCTCTCCCTTTAAATAAGGTGCTTGGACCTGCACATGGGGAGAACAAGGATCAGTAACACGTCATAGAGAAGATACAGGGCAAGGGAAACCAAGGACACGAACCTGAAGTACGCCCGCAGGTACAGGATCTGCCAGACCCAGAGCACGATCAGGATAAAGGTGGTGCAGAAGCCGAACCACTTGACCCGGTTGTTGGTGCTCTCGTTGGTGTCGCGCAGCTTCTGCTCGCGCGTCCGCAGGTAGTCCATCTCGCCCACGACCTCGGAGACCATCTCCTCCATACGGCGAAGGTCGGCCTCGACCGGCTTGAGCTTCTCGGTGGCCTGGATGGCGGACCAGTCCTTTGCGTCGGCGCCGATGTCGACGTCGAGCTCGATGTGGCGGGTCGCGTCTGCGATGTTCCGGGCTGTTACGAGCTTGTGTGTCAGCGATATGTTTTCTTATATTGATAGTGATGGCAGCAACGTACATCCTGTCAACAGGTTCTCGAAGCAGACGTCGAACGCGGCATCCGCGTGGGATGTGAAGACTGTCCGTTGCTCGCCGGCAACGTCTTGTGGCCGGCCGTACTCGTTTCCTACCGCATCACGGATCTGTGCACCGGCGCCAACAGCTGTCAGCATTCATCCAGGACAAGGCAGGTGTCTCTGTCTCGAGGCAGGACAGGAGCGTTCGGCGGCAGCTAGAGCGACTCACGTGCATGTTCACCCGCATGCCATCTCCCTTGGCCCCACTGACGATGGCCGTCACAACCACCAGTGTGTCCCTGGCGACGAAATTCCGTATGCATCGTTCCTTCTTGTTGTCGTGTGATTGTGATGTTGCCTGCAGGTCGAACTTCAATGCATTGGCGCAGGCAATGAAGAGGACCAGGCTACAGATGTACTGCAGCAGCGATCGTGGGAGCGCCATGGTTGTTGTGGTGGACGCTGTTTGTGTGTGGCGGGAGGGAGCTTCTTGGGGACAGTTACAGCCTGGCTTTCTCAGCAGCCGTTCTGTAAAGGTCCTTGGTTACTGTAAAGGTGTCGCGTTCACTTACGGTCTAGCTCGGTGCCAGGGGGAGCTCCCTCACCCTCGGCCAATCATGTGTATTGGATCAACATTAATATGGGGCCCGTTGCCCCTCGAGCCTCGCCCGACTTCAGCCTTGCCGTGCCCATGCTCCAGTTCTTTGTTGCTGCAGCTGCCGCGCTCCTTCACACGACTGTCCAACCTTCGCGACACCACCAGGGCCTGGGACAGAGTTCACCGCAACAACCGCAACAGTGGAACCAGAGAAGCGCATTCAAGATGCCGAAGTGTAAGCAATGGCCCAATGACAGACACATGCTCAGCAGCCGTCAACTAACGCGAAAGTTTGACCCCCAGTCTTCTGCGACTACTGCGATGTCTACCTCACCCACGACTCCATGAGCGTGCGCAAAGCACACAACAGCGGTCGCAACCACCTGCGCAATGTCATAGACTATTATCAACGTTCGAGATCCCCTGGGCCCCTCCCCCAGACCCTCTTATTACTACAATCCACCGCTGACGTCCGAGTTCCCTTTGCAGAGATCGGCCACGAGAAAGCCCAATCAGTCATCGACTCCATCACCTCCTCCTACGCCGCCGAGGGCCAGGCCCACAACAACCCGATGCTGCCCCAGAACCAGCCCGGCGGCGGCGCCTTCCCACCCGCGGGCATGCCCTTCCCCCCTCCGTTCCCAGGAGGCATCCCGCCGCCCGGCTTCCCGGCCCTGCCAGGCGGCTCTGGTGGCCCCTCCGCGCCCGGCGCACCACCAGGCAACTTCCCCTTCCCGCCGCCCATGCGGCCCGGGTCCAACAGCGCCTTCCCGCCCTTTCCCCCGCCAGGTGCCGCAGGTGGCCCCGGTGGTGGCGCGCCCAACCTGCCGCCCATGCCCATCCCTCCACCGGGCAGCGCTGGCGGCCTTCCGTTCCCACCGCCCGGTGGCCTGCCGTTCCCTCCACCCGGTGCTGGAGGTGCTGGCGCCCCGCCGAACTTCCCGTTCCCGCCTCCTGGTGGGTTCCCTGGCGGCGTGCCGCCTTTCAACCCTGCTGGCGGACCTCATCTGGGGCCTCCTGGAGGAGAGGGAAGATGATGATGATGGAGCGTTGGTCAAAGGTCCAGTCGATGGTGGAGCAGCAATATCGTCGGTTGGGACTTGGGCTGGAATTGATGTGTGTTGAAGTATTCCTTCCGTGCGTCGTTGGCGGATTGAGACACATGCTGCAAATGTATGGTTAGGGAGAATGGCGTTTGGCGTTGGTCGCTTGGCGGGGACACACAAAGTTGAGACAAACATCAAAAGAGACATATGAAGATTGCTGGCACGCCCGAGTTGACAGTGCACGGAGGTGGTTTAATCACATGGTCGCCATGAAGTCTGCAGTACGGCGGATGTTCGAAGGACGAGTCAGGGTTCAAGCCGTTCTCGACAAGCAATGCATGGTTGAATATAACAACGGTGGGATGAGATAGGCCTCGCCCCCGTTGTCTTTGCTCCGCGCTTCAGGCGATCAGAACTCATACTTGGTCTTACAATTTGCAGTAAGGGTGTGGACCAATGCGTTGTTATGGCAGATAGGTTCCCTTCTTCCAGCCAGGGCACAGAACGAGACCGTAAAGAGGAATTGTAAACGCCGCGTATGCAACACAACTTAGAAGGGGCTCGCATAATCTTGTTTGTCAAAAGGCCGTTAGGTATCATTCATCAGCTGCCAGTCAGATAGATACAGGGAAAGGCTGTCTATAGTATACAGCGGGTAAAGGCTCAAGTCGTTCCATCATCCAAGTCGTCCACCCGTGTCAGATTGACATGTTCAAAAAGCAAAACAAAACAATGGAAATCGAGACATATAATTCCAGGTCGCTCTGGCTCTCCGTGGCTTTTCAGTGAAGCGGAATATGCAAGAAAAAAAGCGGGGAGAAAACACAGCGACATTTCTTTTCTGTATCCTGCCCTCTCTCTGCGCGAAACATTGAGAAAGAGGGCCCAATGGGGAAAGATGTCACTCGCACCGCCTTGCCGCGCGCAGGTCATGGAAAGCGCCATGTTCGTCAGGACCCAACGCCAAAGTTCACTTGCCATCCACCGCCAAGTCCCTCCTCCGTCAACCTTCGTACATCCTGTCGTCATATTGCCCACAACGTATCTGTGTGTGGATGTCGTTACGTCGTGACATGGAGCGTATAGGTGCGGGCCATCATCATCAAAAAAAAAAACCCTCCGTCCGAGATATGAAAGTCCGTCATGAGAAGTAAACCAAAAAAAAAAAAAAAAAACACCAAAAAGATGTAGCTCGTGGTGCAGACCTTTGAACAGCACTGGCTTCTCAGACCATGCTCCATGCAGCTCTGGTGTGAGAATCTAGCCAGTCAAGCCGGGAATGAGGTGCGTAGAGGCCAATACGGCTCCAATGTTACCCATTCTAGCTGACCCGGGCTGGACTATTGGCCATGCTTCATTGAACTGGGTGCTATCAGCTTCGTGGCTCAACTTCCATCAACCCCTTGGGGCATTCGCCGCGGGTGCGAGAACGCATGCCGATATCCATCCTGGCGGATGACATCTACCACGCCATCACGAACCTCCCGGGGGCCACTGATCTTCTTCCGTAACTCATTGCTTCGTTTCTCGCGTCTCTTGTCACTTAAGCGCCTTGTCAGGGCTCCCAAGTTTTGAGACATGGACCATCGTCTGGTTTCAGAAGTCCGGGGAGGAGTCGCGCGATCTGCACTTCCGTTTCCAGTGACACCGGTGTGATGGCCTCTGATGCTGCTCAAGCTATTTGATCGGGACCAGAACAGTCGACGGCGTCCGTCTCCATCAGGTGCGGTCGAGGGGCGTTCAGTTCTACTCGCCTTCTTGCGAAGGGAGCCCACGCTTCCGCGATGCTTGACTACTCGCAAGTTTCCACTAGGGGTCCGTCTGATTGTCCTTCTGTCCGGACCGCTAACGAAGTCCCCTTCGTCTTGGAGAGGCATGATGGCAAAAGTCCGTTTCATGCGCTCACTAAGACTCCTTTTCGGTGGAGGGGGCCGATTATCAATAGCCGGATACCGCATAACCTCCTCGTCATCCTCATCCTCCATGTCATACACCCCGTCATCAGCGTAGTGACCCGAATAGTACGACGGCCGCCAGTCAGGGTGAAGCCGCGTCTCATCCATAAGCTGCTCATGTGGCAGCGACTCGCCGTATGGCGGGTCCACCTCCTGGTCGTCTATGGTGCCTTTGCGCATGGTTTTGCTCAGGGACAGGGTCCTCGCTAGGAGGCCAGGACGAGTGTCACGGCTTGGAGAGGGCCCATAGGATGCGTACGAATGCCGTCTTTTGCTTAGTGCCCGACGGACTAGGGAAGGTGCCTTCTTGGGCTTTTCATCAAGCTCGTCATAGAAGTTCCCTAACATTCTGGTCTTCTCCTCTGCAGGTGTCAAGCCTGAGGGAGTCGCAGGGATGAACTTGATGGCGGGAGGCTCCGGCGGCTCTCGGGGGTTCCGCAAGGGAGAGTCAACGCTGTCCAAAGTAAAGATCGGCTGCGCCAGAGGCGTCGAAGGTTCATCCAC
The DNA here is from genome assembly GCA_021399435.1 of Diaporthe sp. PMI_573. Classification (NCBI taxonomy): domain Eukaryota; kingdom Fungi; phylum Ascomycota; class Sordariomycetes; order Diaporthales; family Diaporthaceae; genus Diaporthe; species Diaporthe sp. PMI_573. Next base: position 1,298,595 of record JAJTUP010000002.1, on the reverse strand, counting down.
AGAGATGCCATCGACCTCCGTGGTCGTGATGGTAGGCCGGTTCGGTCTCTCAGTGGACTGACTCCCGGGGTCGCCATCCGAACTTTCAGACGGTCTATGATCAACCATAAGGATAGACCTGTTCTGGTGAGGAAACATGCTGATTGCCCTGGCTTCCCCGATGTCCGCCGCCGACGTCCCGTTCGTTTCTACAGAAGTCTGTGAGAATGGCGTTGCCTTGGCCGAGAGCAGTAGTTCTCCAAGCCTGGACTCCGACTGCCGTGGTTGATGAGTCTCACTTCTATCCCGTTCACCATTTGGTTGGAGGTGTTCCAAAGAAGGCACTGCGTGCACGGTGACTGCTGGCAGGTGTACCTGTTCGCTGTGACTCAATGGCTCGACCGAGGTTCGATCTGTTGCTGCGGGTGCAGGCTTTGTAGGGAATCCGTTAACTTGCACGGCATTGTGGGCTCTGAGGCTCTCCGCGGTCAGTGATCCGGCGCGCGAACCATTCCGCGATGCATCTCTTGATTGACTTCGACTGGCAGGTCGACTCGTCGGTGCGGATAAAGAGGAGGCCCTTTGCGGTACAACAGGAGGGAAGTCCATGGTACGCTGGTCTCCAGGCGTCGACTCATCCGACTCTGATATCGACCGGCCACGTCTGGGTGGGCGGTCAAAATATGGAGTTAGATCTTGGCCATTTGGCAGCTTGTCCAGAGGCACAGAGCCGAGGCTCTGACTCTTGGATCTCCTGCTGTCGGCTGACCGTAACGAGCGCTCGCGACTGCTGGACCTGTTTGATGAATGGCGATCGGGTACCACAACTACCGGGATGCCGCCGTTCTTCCAGACATCACGACGAGCCTTTCGGCTGCCTACAGAGTTGACTGTTGAGTTGGACGCATAGCTCTCGCGCAGTGCATCTTTGGCCTGGTCTGCAGATTGCCGCCTGGACGTGAGGCTATTCAGAGTCGTTGCTGAGCTCACAAGCGACGGTTGCCAAATGGAATCGCGCAATGCATCCACTCGCTTGACGTGGCGCAACGTTCTTTGGCGGCGCGGAGGGGTTCCGACCAAAATCGCTTCTACTACCGTTGAAGCAGCCGATTTGGATGACATTCCTGAAAGCCTCCTGCTGTCCGCACCTGTGGCTGCATCCGTATTTGCTCTTTCCGGGGCTGTGAAGCTTCTCGAGCGGTCGGGAGAATCATAGGTAAGAATTCTGCCCTTGAGCGGGAAGGCGCGCACAGCTTTTGTGGCATTTGTAGGTGAGACAGTGAAATCGTCCACAACCTCGTGTTGTCTTTCGTTGATTTGCGCGCTAGGCCGCCTCTTTCGCACCGTCACATTCCTCATCAGGTTGTCGTCCCATTCCTGTTCGACGTCGTTGGGCGAGCTCCCGAAATCGCCGTCAAAGGTGGTGAAGTCGCCTCTGGCCTTGGGCGTGAGGCTGTGGTCGTCGGCCAAGCTGGGTCCCAGACCTAGTCCAGAGCCTGAATGGTTTTGCGGAGTCTGCCTTTCACTGCCATTACCATTGGTGTAGCCTTTGGTAAGCCGGACTGTGACCTCAGATGTTCTCGCAGATTGCGCGGCTGGACGTAGCGTCGACCGGCCGTCCTCCTCATCTGAAGGCTCGGGGCTCTCTCTTGCAGTCTTGAAAGATTCGGTGCGTGACTCAGTGGTAGCTTTGGACGGTATTCGATCGGCGAGAGCCGGCCGCAATACCAAGGGTCTGGGCCGGATGGCACTCTGCGGAGGTGTTACGTCGGGGGTGGGAGGGCTCCGTTGATTCGGTGGCGTGCTCGGACTGGCTTTGGAGGGCACGTCCTCGGAGCTCTGGGCTGGCGTCTGAAGGGGGCTCAAGCTCGAGAGAGGGATGGAGTGGCTGCTTGAAGATGTTCTGGAATGGGCAGGTGGAGTCGGCGGCAGGTCCCCACCACTTATCCTCCGGCGTTGATGTCGCAATGTATGGCTGCTTGCCACGAGTGAGCGGGGCTCAATGTGCGAAAGGGGATGCATATGCGGCAATCTTCTTACCTCTGAGTCCCGGCGCTGGGTGTTCTTGCAGAGTCCGAGCCGCCAGAGAAGCTCCCACTCGCACTCCTGGGATGCGGGAGGACCTTGTGCCTCTTGAACACCCTCTGGCCCCTCTGGCTCTCGGGGCTGGCGTCAACGTCATGCCCCGAACCGGGCGGCACAATATACTCAACCCCGGGAATTGCCATGGTGCTTGAGGTCGAAGAATACGGGGACCCGGCCATACTGATGGTCATATTCACAGGTTTGGGTGCTTGCGCAGCAGGACTTGCCGCGGCAACGCCCGTGGCTTTTTGTGGTCGTTGTTCTATGCTGCGGCTCGACGGATGATGTCTCGATACTTTGGTTGCATTGTGGTAAATGATTAGATAATGATACTTGGTCGTCAGTAATGGCTATGCCCCCATGCGAAGCACGCTGGTGGTGATCGAGCCGTATGGCGTCTACGGGAGATGCAGCCTGGTTGCCGGCGCGGGTCAAGAGGACGGTCGGGACACGAGAGCAGTCGAACGTGAACGTGTCTTTCCCTTGATGAAGCCGTAACGCGTCGTACCGGAGCGGCGACAATGGCTATGAGTCAACCAGGGTGGCCGTCGGTTATGCTAGAGACGAGGGCTTGAGAAGGGTGGGAAGGGAAATTTATGTCATGCGTTGTGACAACCAAAAGGGGGGGAGAGAAGAGAAGGATGGTGTCGGGGAGGCTATTCGCTAATCGTGCATCCGTCAAAGTCGAGGCGCAGGCCAATAAGGGAATAGGTAGGGTTGAAGAAGCTGTGCATGGCTGACGAGGAACACGCCAAAGCTGGAAAGGAATGGCTGACGTCTTGGAAGATGGGATGGAATATGTGGTGCCGCGATGTAGGCGGGAAAAGGATGCTGCTACAACAATACTCGAGCGTTGCCCCCAACTGGAAGTGCTGCAGCCGACGACGACACGAGACTTGGGGGAAACCCGAGATGGGGGAGGAGAGAGGGTGGGAAGTTGCCCAGGTTTGGAGGTTTGGAGGTTTGGAGGTTACGACCAACTGCGATGCGGATGTGCACGTCAGGTCAGGCGGGGAGGGACTGAGGGACTGAGGGACTGAGGTCCTTCACTCCCACACTCAATCCGTGTTGGCCAGTAAAACCGGCAGCAAGTCATGGACGACCGATTCTGCTGCGCTGCAGTCCAGGGACTCGAGCAGTCCGTCAAAACAGGGAACTTGAGCTTGCCAAAACGAGGGGCTGGGGGACCTGAGGGCCTGGAGGGGGGAACCTTGAGGTACCTCCGTCTCTCTGGTTGATTGCAGAGGCCGGGCCGAGCAGCGAGTGGCCCTGGGCACACCCACACATTATGCTACGCTGCTTCCCCTGGAGTGCACGCTGGTCGAACCCTCCAGGAATGCAAGTGTTTGTCTGTTGCGGAAGCCTGGAAGTCGGAACGGCAGAAGCATAGACTTGGTCATATTTTATTGCGGGATCCAAGCGTTAAGAAGTAGCCCCAAGTCCCCAGGGCCCCGGGATGGAAAGGGCAAGATCGTCGCCTCCAGGTAAGGAGCTTGGGCCAGGTGCGGATGACTACGTCGACAAAGCAATTGTTGGTCGTCTTTACAACCTGCTGCTAGACATCCTGAGACCTGGCATGGCTTCCACCAGGCATACGGCAGATGAAAACCACCACAGTAGCACATAGATGTGCTGCACACCATCACGACACGGCTTGAGGATGGTGTTTGGTCGCAACATGGCCTCCCACCACGCTTCTGCAAACCATCAAGCCAACACCACTACAGGCAAAACCCGTCTTCTCCTTGGCCGAAAGCTCCCAGCCAAGACGGCAGGTGTCTCCATGTACTGCGGTACTGTGTACACACTCGCTGCCTTCGAAGATCTGCTACCATCCGAATGCAGTGACCCACCCGGCACGAACCCCATCAGGCAAGTCAAATGTGACCACACACCAGACTCACCCACTCATTCGTTCGAGACCTGCATGCCGACTTGGATGCCTTGCAGCCAACCAGAACGAATAGCATCACCCGCCCGCTCAACTCCTACTACGCACCTCCAGACGGGGCGTGTTCCGGTGACAAAAGATCTCAGACCTCAACAGAGGGCCCCAGCGGACTCAAAGTCAGTTGCTTGTTGGGGCCGAGCAATCAATCGCGGTTTCAAAGACCTGGTCACGATGGTTGAGGCCCCCTTGAGCGACGTTCCGTTGTTCTTGTGTGTCTGGCAGCCCACCAATGAAGCAAGTGTAGTCGCGCAAGGATTGTCAACGTGTTGGTAGTCTGTTTACTCGACACCCTCGCAACTTGGAACCGAGACCTCAACCATAACCTTCTCCACCCAGCTTACGTGGTAGCAATGATGGGAGAGGAGACAAACTTTCGACTTCCCCCCGAACCCGAAGTTATCGGATGAGTACCTTGATGGTCCTCTCCCTCTTCATAAAACGCGCGGCTAGGCGCCGTCTATTTGCCCAAACATTCAATGTATTCATCCTCTCGCAGCCCAAGGTTACACATCAGCTTTAACTCCTTTTCGCGGCGCGGGCCTTCCCTCCCGGCTAATGAGCTTGCTAATTACGATTCTATTGTTACGACAACACCGAACCAGTTCGTACACAGAAGATGAATAGACAGCCAGGCAGCCACGTCGACGTGATAGCTATGGCCTGCGCATGGAATCGAGACCTGACAAGCTTACGCGACGAGTATGCTCCTCATCACCGCCTGGCATCAGGCTGTCTCCTACTCTGCCAGACCTGAAATTTTCAATAGCACCGGTTCGCAATTCAAATGACCCAGCAGACAAAACAGGCGCCAGGAAGTCCTTTCGGCGCGTTGCGCATTCGAATGAAGCCGGGGTTACCCTTTTGGAGGTTGTCCTATAGGAGATTTCCCCACAAGAGATCATTCCGCAGAAGGTTGTCCTATGGGAGGATGTCCCACAGGAGGATATTCTGCAGGAAGCCATCCCACGGAGGATACACTGCTACGCATAAATTCTGACTCTAGTGGGTCGGTCCGGGTGCGTACCTCATTTAGGGGACAGGTCATTCTGAAGAACTTCCCCTCTGGATTCCTCTACTTTATTTCCGGTCTTATTCTCCTTGCGACGTCTTTCACCTTGGCCCAACTCCAAAGCCCAGTCACAAACTCATATTCGTTGGCATGTCAGTCTTGAGGAGTGGGCTCAAGTGGAGTCAGCATCGCTCATGTGTGGAGCTCTCGTCCCGAAGGACGGCCACTGCCGAGCGGTCCGGTAGTCCGAGTCCGATCTGTTCGACCCGAGTGGCCCGCTTTCTTAATTGGTGACCCGCGGGGTGTGGCGAGACTTTCAATTGAGGGCCAATTGACAACAAAAGGAAAAGGCTTTGTTTACACTTTCGAAGTATAACATCAATTTGATCAGTATTGTCAAAGCATTCGACTGCCAGAGCCACCGATGAGAGCGTTTGCTGTTGAGGAGAAGCATCATTGTTGGCCAAGATGCGTCTTATCTTTGCTTTCTCCAAACCCCACACCTGACGCCGTTGAAGATAACCACAGAACCCCGCCAGAACTACGGCATGGCTATAACACACGTCATTCATCGCTGCTAGCTCAACGTTGCGGCTGGCCGGCGTGCCGGCCTAGGGGCTAGTGGGATGGTTTGTCGGTTCCTGGGCTTGAAGTCAGACATGCCGTGCATGCCTACAGTTTCCATTAGGTTTCGAAACATCTCATTCACGCAGCATGGCCCGGGGGCTCGAGTCCTTGGGGGCATACAGCCAGCTACAGCCATTGGACAATGCCATGCTGTGGAGGCTATGCCATGCCTCGACAGCTGGCAGGCCACTGATACAGGTCATCTCCATCATAATGTGCGGTTACTATCTCGATGCCCCGCACTCCGGCGGCATTCACGCTACCGGGATCGGTATCTCCTAGGAGGAGCCATTCGTGCCAATGGACAGGACGCCGGTCAGGGCAGCCACTTGCCCGGCAGCTTGGGCAATCCATGGGATCCCCTTGCCGCATTACTACGTCGACTGACTAGTCGATTGGTCTGGCCACATGAATTGGCGATGCTGAATGGCCAGCCTGGAAAGCATGGTGTTGATAAGCTACCTGGCAAAGGTGCTTGATCTTGACCGCAGGTGCGCACGCATTGGAGTGTGAGAGCAAGCTTGACTAGCTCCAGAACAATAAAGCCAGGCCAAACCCCACAGACGTTCCTTCCTCGGTCCATATGTCGTGACCTCCTTGCTTGACTTGCTTCTCCCATACGCTCCAACATGCTGTCAAAGACCTCACTTGCCCTGATTGGGGCTGCCGCAGTGGCTGCACACAGCAGCCATGGGCCACAGAGTCCGCTTTCGGGACCCCATCAGTCACTGTGGTATAATGTCATACCTGGCGATGGAGGCACGCAGGTACGTCATGGCAGGAGACGAGGATCTGACCATCTTGTGCTAATTACTGCTCAACAGGCCGACTCTGTCTTCTCTGGTATCTCAACCTTTGGGCGTCTGCCATATGCTCAGTGCCTGTCCCCTCAGAGCGACGTGAAATACGACATCGCCTTCATTGGTATGCCATTCACAGTTTAACTTCATTAACGCCACCAATTGCAGTCATTATTGACCCACTATTGCATGACAGGTGCACCATTCGATACCGGTACTTCATACCGGCCGGGAGCACGTTTCGGCCCTTCTGGTATCAGACAGGGGTCAAGAAGGTTGAACCTTTAGTATGTGTCGCCCATTTTAACCAGGACGGTAACATAACAGTTTTTTGTATCTGACTAGAGTCGGCTTCAGCGGAGGATACAACGTGCCTCTTGACACAAACCCATTCAACAGCTGGGCTTCCGTGCTTGACTGCGGCGATATTCCCGTGACTTCGTATGGACCATCTCCACCCCAGGGCGCCCATGGTTCTTCGTATTGACAAACTTATCTCCAGGTATGACAACACATGGGCTCTTCACCAGATCGAAGAGGGCCACCACACTATCCTCACCCGCGAGCCAGCCACGGATGCTGACAAGCTCGGCCCAGCAAAGAAGGGCAAGACCCTGCCTAGGGTGATCACACTCGGCGGGGACCACACCATCACGCTTCCCCTGCTGCGGTCTATCAACCGGGCCTACGGACCTGTGTCTGTCATTCATTTTGACTCCCACCTCGATACTTGGCGCCCCAAGGTCTTTGGTGGCTCGCCGTCCGAGGTCGCGAGCATCAACCACGGGACCTACTTCTATCACGCCTCACAGGAGGGCTTGCTGAAGAACGACACGAACATACACGCCGGCATTCGGACTACGCTGAGTGGTCCTTCGGACTACGATAACGACGGCTACTGCGGCTTCCAGATTGTGGAGGCCCGTGAGATTGATACAATTGGCATTGACGGCATCATTAAGAAGATCAGTGAGTCTAAGCCGTACCCTGTTGAAGTCCTTCTTGTGAGTAGCAGGTTACTGATATCCTATAGGGGAGAGAGTCGGCACCACAAACCCCGTGTACCTGAGTATTGATATCGATACCCTGGATCCCGCATGTAAGTTTTGACTCCATCCCGCCCAGAAACCGATGTGAAGCGGGCAACGCTGACGCGCGAGGAATACAGTCGCCCCAGCCACGGGCACCCCGGAGACTGGAGGGTGGTCGACGCGCGAGCTCCGGACCATACTGCGCGGCCTCGATGGTATCAACCTTATTGCTGCTGACATCGTCGAGGTTGCTCCGGCATACGACACGAATGCTGAGCACACGACCATGGCTGCCGCCGACGCCCTGTACGAGGTCATGTCGATAATGGTCAAGAAGGGCCCTCTTAGTAAGACTGTGGATCAGGGAAAGGAGCCTGAGCTGTAGATATGGAGAGTATGGGCGAGGTATCATGAGATTGGAGGTTGGCGTGGGTGCGTAGGTGGCCGGAGTCGTGTGGAAAAGTTGGCGTTTCTAGTGGTGGTACCGTAGTGGGAGAAGAATCGGGTGGTGGAATGAATTTGTCCATCATGAGGTTGAACCCGTGACGCTTTCCATTATATGGGCATGCTACTTCTCATGTGCCGTGAGACTTTGATCAAGCAACATGATCTATCGTGTCTCACGATGGAAAGACCGCCTTGCTATACAGCGTATCAGACACTGGAGTGCTGTGGTCACGCAGTGAATATGACGGCACCAAGTTCAATATTACAATGATCGCATGGGAATGCTGTTCGATTCTCTAGTGACGAGCCGAACCAACGTTGAGGTGCCTCTTAGCTGCAATCGAAGTGGTCGACTGTAGCACGTCACCTCCACTAACATTTAGCTGGCGCTTCTGGCTGACAGTCCTTTGGACAGGGGTTGAGCTGGCTCAGCTTCCACACTGTCGCCCTAAGCATGAGAAATTCTAGCTCATTGTTGGGAACCATCAAGCTATTCTGCGATCTGATTCTCAGCCATTCATAGTCCACTACATACTTGAATGCAGAGGGTTGTGTGTTCTTAGATTCCGGTCCTGTCTGAAGCCCAACTCGCCCGTTAGTACGCTGCTTCGGGACCTTACCTTCACCTCCTCCTCACCGGACCCCTAAGCACACGCGCTCCCCTCCGTCCCCTCCACGCGGGGCTGATCCGCGTAATCCACTCAGCCATGCTTCCAAATCTGCCCCCAGAGCTGCAGCGCATGGTGGTTGAGGAACTGCGACTCCCTAGACTGCCTGTCGGGACTCCACGATCTCTGAACCCGGACTTCATCGAGCCTCGCTCGGCACTCCTTAGCCTGTGCCTCACATCGCGTCACCTCCATGAGCTTGCCGAACCCCTGCTGTACGAGAGCATTGCTCTCACAAAGGACAAGCAATTCGTCCATCTTCTCGGCTCCCTGCTCGCTAAACGGGACAGGAGATCATGGGTACGCTCCATTGCTTGCCCCATGTGCATCATGGAAGAGACGGACACATACGCAGTCCTGCCCCTTTGGAATCAACTTATTGCGCCACGGAAGGAAATGCAGCTAGACCAACGGGAGGAGCGAGCACTGCAAGCTTCTGGCTTGGAGCTTGAACACATCCTCGAAGAGGACCGGTGGATCAACAATCGAGGCTCGGAGGAGTCTGGCTGCGGCCTGCGGGAGGACGAACGGGCGTTCTGCGATCAGCTGCTGGCTGTCATTTTATGCCTGACGACGCGTTTGGAGGATATTCTCTTGCAGATACCGACGGACCGAGAGGGGCTCGCAGGCCTCGACAATCTTGCGCGCGCTCTTGATTTAGGGGTTGAACATGATAAAGGTGTGCTACAACGGCTACGGTCCGTGAGGGCTCAGCCAACGCGTTTCAAGGTCCCATTGCGGTCCTATGACCCGGGCTCACTCAGGAACACAATGCCACGAAACGTCGGGCCTGGGCATGACCCGGGCTTTGGGATAGATCCTCTGCGCCTCCCTACTTTCGAGATACAGAACGTCGAGGAGGTTGAGTTTTACGGTGACAATGGCGTCTGGTTCAGACTCCTCAAAGCCGATCGTGGCCCGTGGACAGAGGATACACTACCGCTGGATTTGAAGCGCTTCCGGTCTCTGAAGAGCCTGAAGCTGCATGAGAGCAGAACACTGCCATCGTATTTGCGGCACCTTCTGGAGGAAGCCCACAGCCTGGAGACCTTTCACTATACCACAAGATTACAAGAATGGAGACAAGACTATTGGTTACCCCAGTATGCCGACTACGCTTTCATGCCTCTTGACTTCTTCTCAATCAACGAGGCACTATGGCCAGTCAGGAATACTGTAAAGGAGTTGGCGCTAGGAAGCGTTCAGCGTGACTGGGATAACGGCGACGAAGAATATCGTGACCTCGAGCTGGTCGTTGTCCTGGGAGCCTTCGAGAGACTCACTCATCTGTCGATCGATTTAAGGTGGCTTGTCCCCATATCGCTGGACCTGGACGATGAGGTGGCTCTAGTACCTCTGTGCAAGAGACTCCCTCACTCCATCGAGGTCATCAAGCTCACTGAGACGTGGACAAATACGGACCTTCTGGCTCTATTTGGCAGCCCCCGACTTGAGAAGCAGGCAATGGCCTGGGTCAAGGCCGCAATCTCGTCCCTTTTACTCGTCGGCGATAAAGGCGATGGGAAGGGAACAAAACCTCCTCGCTTGAAGAAGGTGACCCTCACGGCAGTGCCAGCCTTTCATGAGCATGGGACGCGGGGGTCAGGGTCAGATGAGGAAGAGGACGATGACAATTTCCAATACGTACCTCTCAAGACGGACAAGGGAATAGAAGAGATGAAGAGCACATTTGCCAGGCATGGTGTCGAATTCAATGTTGAGTGGACGTGTGATCACCTATCCTTCTCCCCGTCCCCTGGGGAGTCGGAGAGTGGTCAGGAATCAGACGAATCTAGTATTAGCCACTAGTCATATCAGAAACTATCTCCCTGTGTAAGGTTCAGAGGCTCGCATCATGAACCATAGTGATATTCATGCTGCATCGGCCTAGAACGATGCTCAGAATCTGCGTCTGCGTGAGTCTCTAGTGTCACGAGTCACCCAAGTATTGTAGGGTCACTTCTCCTTTGCGCTCCATGCCTCCAAGTCGGCCATCAGTTCCTCCAGATACTGCCTTTCATCGTCCTGGTACTTCAGATACTGACTATTCTTCTGTCCCATAGCATCAATGATCAGTCTCGTCTCCTCTGCCAGCTTCTTGGCCTCCTCAGGCTTCCCGGCCTTCCAAATGCAGCGAATAAGGCATCTCCTAGTCCCTTGCGAGGGAGGACTGTCGGGCCCCATCATTTCATCAAAGACAGGCACCACATTTCTGGAGAGTTCTTCCGATTCGGCAAACAAGCCATGCTCTTCCTTGAGGTTCGCCATCATATTGACAGCTGAAATATTGACCACCCCCGGCTTGGCTGGGTTCGGGGTATCCATCATGGCTTGGATGGCGGCCTCTTGCTCGGCCTCCCTGCCAAGATCCGACAGAACGGTCATGCGAGCCAGTGTCAGGGTCATCCACTGCACATAGTCCGTGGCAGCTAGCCCTGCCGGTTTTACTGCTGCGTCACGGGCAGAAAAGGTGGCCTCGAGCTTTTCGAGGAGGAACCGCAGCCTGTCTTGCTTCGCGGCGGTGCCCAGGCGCTCGAAATCCGGGTCCATCGCACGGATCTCTTCTTCTTTGTAGCACTGGAGAAAGTTGCGACCGGTTGTGTATTTCATGTCTGACCTGGCCTTTTATTAGTGCGATGTTGATATGTGTGGAGGATTGCGTAGGGATACCAGAAAGGGATCTCAGGCACATCGTAATCCCAGCTGAATTTCGGTGCCGTAGGGTTTTTGACCCCAGCAGGTGTTTCCAGTGCCATAATTTTGATATGGAAGCGGGTGAGTAAGAATCGAGTTAAAAAGTAACACCTTGCGGCATCAGTAGGCGAGAATTCGAGAACCGGGTAGAGTAGATTGATGGCTGCTGAGCTATTATGCATGAATCTGCTCAACATTCACACTCCATCCAATTGAGGAGGGGTTTTAGGCTGCTGTCGGAGCAAAATCCTACCGATTGTGCCTCAATTTTATTTCCGATTCTTGAACCAATTGCTCCCGCCACCTTGGACTGATTAATCCAAAGAGACGCATGAGCGATTGAAACTGCTGAGCGCTATGTACGAGACACATTGTCATTATGTGGTATCCAAGATTGAATGAAATCCAAGGTGGACGTCTTCTGGTGCTGCAAGCCTCGGGCTGTGATTTTTGCAAGTTAGAATCTTCAGACATCATGACGAAATGAATCTTGTAGACTTGAATTAACTCTGTATTGAATCGAAAAAAAAAGACTTGTATTTGATTACACTGCTACCACAAAATGGGTGACCCCCAAAAACCTCACTTATGTGCCTGTCTGCACGGTAATGCTCAAATAATACCTTTGTTTGCTGTCCCATCGAAATCGATATATATAACACAGACTCAACGTTCAGTACCTCATGCGCCTACAGGTTACAAATGTTGAACATGGTGCTACATAGTGTGTGGGATGCCTTCCCACAGGGGCCATGTTCTCTGCCACATTCTTCATAAGCGCCATCTTGGTTTCTCTCAGGAAAGGGCACAGAGCATGAGCAATGAGAATCCCCTTCCCTGCGTCAAACGCATCATCTCGGCGCGGAAGATAATACTGCTAATTTTCAAGGTTTCGTTTCATGCTTCCTGCCTTTCTCGTACTCAGCAAGCTTGTATCAAGCTAAACATTGAAGAGATTCTGCGGCTATTTCGGTCAAGACTTAAACCTTGCTGTTGTATAAAGACAAACGTGTGGTACTCCACAATGCCTAAAGTGTGGCCGTCAACTGCTCACCCAGGAAGAAAGTACCTAGGTATATAAGGTCTGTCTGGGCTGCCGCCGTGCTAGCCGTTAGCCACTGATTCAGGACTGCGTGTGCCATAGTAAAAAAATGCCCTTCTATGTCAGCCGCACAGGCGCTTGCTTGCTCAAGATCTTTGATCACTGGCATAAACGCTAATATGGGGCTTGAAAAAGGGGCTCGCTGAGTCAGCTCAGGGGATTTATGGGCCGGAGGGAAAAGTCTACCGATCTTTCCGGCGCCAAAGCCACCTGAGCATCTTGATACAAGGTTACAAGTATTTTGCTTATACAGACTTTCCTCTATCGTTACCTATTGTTACCCGGGTACTTGCTTTTATATTGTCATAAATATCCTGCAACGTAGTCTCTCTTCTCGAGATCGGCCATACGTTGACTCTGCCTTGGATTTGGCTGGGCTGTTCTTACCAACCGGCTCCAAAATCGAGCTAGGCCTATATGCCCGGAAAACACGACGACCGGAAATTCGACGAGGACGTTCTACCAGACTTTTTAGAGAACTCACCATTCTTACCCGTCTGGAATGAGACGGCGTCCAGAAAAGCAGCCTCCCCAAGGGCTGCCAGTACTACCCAGTTACTAAGGTCAAAGCCCGCACGTCTAGCATACGGTGTGCTTCTGTTGATTTTCATACTCTTATGGCTTCGGAGTGTGCATGTTTATGATCGCCTGACGGGCCCGTCATGCTACTTCCGGGCACCAGTAGCACCGAATGATCACTGGAGGTCAACAACAACAGATTGGAAAAAGTATGCATATTCGCTGTATGCCACAGACAGCGAGTACTTGTGCAACGCCGTGATGATCTTCGACGATCTACGTCAGTATGGAAGCAAAGCAGAGAGGCTTCTATTATACCCGGATGCTATGAACATCAACGATGGCGAATCTCGCGATGGAAAGCTGCTTGTCAAGGCAAGGGACGAACTTGGTGTCAAGCTGCAACCCGTCAAAGTCTTGCATGAGGAAAGCGCTGCCTGTAAGTCCTTGCAGAAAGCGTGATACAATAGTTCGAGCCTTCCACGGCACACCGTACTGACACATGAGCGTGAAACAGACTCTGGGCCTAATTGGGCCGACTCGTACACAAAGCTTCTGGCCTTCAAGCAGACCCAGTACAGCAGACTAATAACCATTGACTCCGACTCTCTGCTGCTTGGCTCCCTGGACGAGCTTTTCTTTGTCCCACCAGCTCCAGCCGTCATGCCACGTGCCTACTGGCTAAGCAAGCCCACGATGTCATCCCACATCATGGTTCTCACCCCGTCCGCAGACGCATTCCAAAAAGTCGAGAACATCATCGAACGCAGGGCTGGCAAGAACTTCTATGATATGGAAATCATGAACGCATTGTATGGTGGCACCTGTGAGGTGATCCCACACGGGCCTTATGCCTTGCTCACAGGCGAGTTCAGGAAGACAGACCACGCTGGCTTCTTCAAGTCCCAGTCTGGTAGAGTCTGGGACCCCAAGGACGTGCTGAAGCAAGCAAAAATGGTACACTTCAGCGACAGCCCATTGCCAAAACCCTGGGTTGCCACGGATGAGAGGATCTTCGCCGCGAAGCCTGACTGTTCGTTTGACGCCGGGACAGGGGAAGAGTGTCGAGCACAGGAGATCTGGCTAGAATTCTACAAGAAGTTTAGGGAAAAGAGAAATGTGAGTCAACAGTCTCCGGGCAGCAGTGGATAGCCCTGCCATTCAAATTACCTGGCTGACACAGGCATACTTGATACAGAGCATATGTGGTTAAAACCAGTACCCTAGATCGTAGCACATATTGCTATGTATCAAGATAGAATACAAGTCTAAAGCCATTGAATGACCACAATTATGCTCTGTGTACTTTCAAGCCTCGTTGAGGCACCTTCTTTTACAATGACTCCGTTACCAAGACACACGGAAGGGTGAATTTTTGATGAAACCGAAGAAATTCCACGCTGCTGTGACAAGGCCCTTGGAAGACATACCTGAAAGAAGGCTAATTTAGTTTCTCAAACAGGCTCTCGGAAGGTTAGCAAGCATGACTGCGGTGTTGTGGCCGGTGACATGGAGGACGCTAAGTGCTCATCAGTCGTGTGCGATGCCGTGTCCTCGGCCCCTCATTGATCGAATGCGTAAATTGCACTTGCACCAGGACGTCAGGGGTGTAACCCGATACAGTTGCCGAACGATGAGTGGCTACGATGTCTCAGGGTCGCTGTCCCAGATCATTTTCATATAATGCAAGTACTCACCCTCATCTCCTTTGCCTTGCACCGGACCACTTGTATCGCCAACGCCCAAATAAGCTGGCTCCCAAGGGTTTGACATCACCCAGCCAGCGAGATTGACGAGTAGCAAACCACCCGGTCTGGGTGATCGGTGTTCTTATTTCAGACGGATCGGCCCTTCTTGTGTTTTAATTTGGGTTGCATCGTGTGTTTTGCACACTGACTTGTCTCTGTGGCCCCGGGCACAAGAGGGACCGGGACCGCACTTGTCGCCTGCCTAGGCCCTTGGATCCCGAGATCATATAAATGGATGGGAGAGTGTCGCCACTTCATTGCAAATCATCCTACAACCCAAGAAATCGGCCAAGAAATATTGCTCAGTTACTCCTGCCACCAAAATGAAAACCGCCACGGTCGTCGCCGCAGCTGCGGGCCTGGCTGCAGCTCAGTTCAGCTACAACGCAACGACTGGGCAATACACATGCGCTCAACCGAACCAGGCGTACTGTCTTGGAGACCCAATGAAGACCGACATCATCTTGCGGTGTGATAAGGACGCCGCTGGGAAGCCTGGTAATTGTAACGACGTGAGTTTCATTCTTCTGTCTTCGTGGGCTATGGTCAGGCCGATGAGACTAATCAATAAATCAGAATCTTGCCGGGGAGCCTCCAACCGGGAACACCTTTTCTCCCTGCTGGCAAACCTCAAATACCACGGGCGACGCGGCTTGCAGCAAGAATTGCGTCGTGTATGGCGGCTCTGGCAACTACAATGGCACCTTCACCCTACCAGCCAAGGACTGCACGCCTACTTATACTGCAACCTCATCTTCCGCAACGATAGCCACGACACTAACGCAGAGCGTGACTGTCTCATCGGTTTCGAATTCAGCTTCGTCGGACTCAGACCACATCAGTGGAACGGCTACTACGACCGTGTGCACGGAGGGCGAGAGCAGCACAGCTTCCACAGGAGCTGTGACCGGGTCTTCGCCGCCGTCAGTCACCACTTCCGCTACGTCTGCCACGACTGTTATGCCACCGCCTGCTTCTTCAAACAATCCCAGCGGTGAGGGCTCACCTCCGCCCGCCGCCAGCACCGCCACCGAACCAAGCATCTCCGGGCCTGGCCCTGTGGTCACTTCTACTTCTACCTCTACTTCTTCTGTGGCTGCGGTCTCAACCACTTCTTTTCCTACTGCGGGTGCAGCGGCCAATCATGTTGGTGTTGGGCTCGGTGTTATTGGGTTGCTAGTTGGTGCCATGATCTGAGGTAGCTGAACGCGGGACTTGACCGATCCTGAATGAGGACGGTAGCATAGGCACTGAGGCTGCTTTTGCTTGCTGTGATGAAGGCTTATTTACAATCCCATTTGAAGTCGAGATTTCCTTTTTGGTTTGACTAGATTTCACTTGGGTGACGGTCAAGTCCACACCACGCAACTTCAAGTTCCTCATAGATTGAGGGTAGTTTAGGGCAAGCTGAAGGCGATAGCCATGGAACTTGGTTCTTTTCTCTACTTTCTCTTCGCTTCCATGCTCGATCTGAAATCGAGATCCGTCGTCTAATACTATTATGTCACAATATATACACTATGTGCCTATGGTAAATAGTGGCGTCACTTTTGCACGAATAGAGCAGTGGTGCAATGCGTGACATATTACCTGCGCATGTGGAGTTTGACCTTCTCTGATCCGACGTCATGAGATGCATCAATGATAAATTCGAGCTGCTAGGCCGTGGTCAACACATAAGGATGTGTAACACCATATACTGAAACGGTCTCTTGCCGTTGTGTTTCCTTCGGAATACATTCGAAATAATCGGAATTATGATACTGTCCTCTACTTGCATCTTCTGTACAACTCCAATTCCTTCCAAGAATATTCCCGTCGAGAACAATTATGCAAAACCTGCATGATTCAAGAAAGTAGTCGGTGTCTCCGAGTCTTACGGGAGGAAAACAGCCCACGCAGAAACTGTCCTAAAACTGACTGGTGGATTTTCAAGGGGAAAAGCTGTGTTTGCGTTTCGCAAGGCCCAGCCAGCCCTGCGTACGACGAAAGACATCAGGGCATCATAACACGAGCTCCGCCAATCTAGCCGCTGGCAAATAAGCGAGGGGCCGCGACTTTTCACGGACACAAGGGCAAGACAAGTTCAGCGTTGGGTAACGTGGTCTCTGTGTCTTACATACACACGTGTTAGCTTACTATTCGAATTGACCGGGCATCTGGTGGTATTGTACTCCCAGACCAGCCGTGAGGTCTCACCAGCCAAGGGCTTCGAGTCAAGATAGACACACACGGGGCACGAATCATCCTCCAAATAAATCTCGGATTACGAAGTGGCTTTTCCAACTTCACTTCCGCCCAAAGTGCATCGATACCAGTGAGATCAGACACAAGGAGCATGCATCACCCGCTCATGCTGATTGCTGTGAGACGTTGCTGGCGTACTACCAACGCCCGCGCCGCCAGCCAGCCGAAAAAGTCGCACAGCATCAATTGAAAGAAAACGGACCCGAATGCTGTCTCACATCCACGCAGGACGATAACCTAATTGAGCCATGCGCTTGCAACTGTGAGTGCATGCCGGCTCAGCTGAGGTGCGCTTTGACATCGCTGGTCGCCGAAAAGGCAGGGCGAGGGAAAAGGGGGCCGGACGCTTGTCAAGATAGCTGCCGGGAGAGTTGTGGAGAATATTTTGCTGCCTAGAAATCCTTTCGCGTGGCAGCTGATACTCCTTGTCCCCTTTACGGCTTCTGATTGCGTAACACCATTGCCAAGAGGGATGTGGGATATAATGATCCCAATGGTGTTGCTCGCGGTCTTTTCATGAATGGGGAGAACGACTCGGGAGAAACATATGTTTAGCGGTTCATTGCAAACCACAAAAGGTAAAGTGGTGACTTCTTGTCTGGTCATGATTTTCGTCTAGTCCTGTACCCTTGCCACACGGCACCAGCTCATCGATTCCTTCCAACCTCGACGTCCAAGATGGGATATAGTTTAAGGAAACAGGTAAACGCCCAGAAAGTTGCCGTAGAATATACAAAAAGACCGAGTGAAAGTGCCATCCTTACTCCGACAGCCAAAACCAACTTGAAGAACCTCTCGAGTTGTGCGTGAACAATGTCCTAGCTCCCGCAGCTCACGAAGAAATGATGAGGATGAAGAAAGATATCCCAGACCAGCCCAACCCATCCCGCTCAGAAACACACCCCATTCATCCCAACCATTCCCTCCTCCTCCCTCCACCAGTCCCTAAACGTCCTAAGCCTCCTACTTCTCTCCTTAGCCAACCTCCTGCCCACCTCAGTCTTCATCATCTCGCCCACGCGCAGCAGCCTCGTCTCGACCTGCCCCATGGCCTCCTCCATGCTCGACGAGTCCGTCCGCGCCCCGCTGAACGTGAAGCACCTCCCCACGCCGATCGCCCCGATCGAGTCGAGCCGGTCCGCGTCCTGCACCACCGCCAGCTCCGGGTGTAGGCGGATCAGCCGGAGCGTGCGATCCGGGTCTTGAACCTCGGAGCTGTATGACACCCCGAGGCAGATGGCCTGCACGCGCGCCGCGAGGTCCTCCGGGGCGCCGAGGGTCCGAAGAAGCGTGTAGACCATTGTGAACGGGTCCTCGCCCGACTTTAGGTATTTCCTGTCGCCTACGTCGTGGAGGAGGGCCGAGAGGGTGATCAGCCTGATGTCGAGGTGTTGGCGGAGGGGTTCTGCCGAATGTGTATAGATGTATTGCGAGAGGTTGACCACGCGTTGTATGTGTTCGAAGTTGTGGGAGGCGTCATTTTGTGACATGTATTGCCGGACGAAACAAACTACTGAGCGTAGCAGAGGGTCAGAGTCGAGGAGGACGGTGACTGCCATGCTGGACAAGTAGCAGGAGATGCGCACACAGGAGCTCGGCTCAGTTTCATGAATTTTGCAGATGTAACGGGGATATTTTGTTGTCTATCAACTCTGGATTTTGGAAATTGACTGATATTATTCCTTCAAGCGAGCCCGACCACGCCTATCTTATAAGCCGAGCCGGCCATGTGGCCGACTCCTGCGGTCCAATGCGTAGCAGGCCGGCAGCGTGGAAACCTGTGCCGCCAAAACTGAAACCATGGCCGCGGAACGGGCGAAGACAAATTTTCGTCAGAAAACATGGCTTTTTTTCGGCGTGTGCCTCCGCCGTCACGTCCAAGCTGCCATGTGCAAGCTCGCGGGACAGCATCTCGGTGCGACCAACGCCAGTTCGAAAGGGGGTTTCTTAGGCTCAGATTGCGCATGGCTTGATAGGATCGAGTCTCACCAGATCTAGCAGGCGGAGGACCCACTAGCCTTCTCACAGTGACGAACAAGAAAGCAGCTGGCCAGTCGGAGCGACCCGGTCAATGGTGCCCGTCTGCCCAGCGTCCAGGTCTGAAAGGCTGACCAAAGCCCGAAATCGTATGCTTCAAACCTC
Source organism: Diaporthe sp. PMI_573 (assembly GCA_021399435.1). Classification (NCBI taxonomy): domain Eukaryota; kingdom Fungi; phylum Ascomycota; class Sordariomycetes; order Diaporthales; family Diaporthaceae; genus Diaporthe; species Diaporthe sp. PMI_573. The sequence goes on along the minus strand of JAJTUP010000002.1, from coordinate 1,279,546 downwards.
GAGTGGCCCGAAATCTTGCCACCAAATGTTTCAACGGAGACCGGAGAATGTCCTGCTCAACCTCCCCAGACATGCAAAGTGCCGAGACTTATCTCTCGGCAATCCATTGATGTAGATTTCCGACAGTCCCGAGGCGATCAATACTTCCGACTGAGGACACGGAGCGCCGCTTTTTTCACGTTGACAGAGTCACTTCAGCGTCGAGCGCATGCGAGGAGCTGGCATTGCAGCAAGTCCCTCGTGACAACTGGAGCACTTGCCCAATCGTGCCTGCGAGCTTGGAAGCTGTCGCCATTTGTGATGCTAGATTCTGTAGCCCGTGGACGTTGAAAAGGATCCAACAATAAAGTGTACATAGTACCGACCGAGACATCATTGTTTTGCGGACCTGACCGACCGGGCGGAAAGCACATGAATGTCCTAGACGCGGGCTTCCCTGCACGGCCTTGTACGACGAACCAATCCACCTTGAGACCCAGATGCATCACATACGCTATTGCCGTTGAGTTTGTACACAGTAGTTCAACTTGAGCAACGGTGGAGCGTCGCAGCAGGAGACTTCCTAGGCACATATCCCTTCTCCACATCCACAGCAAGCTGCTTGTGACCAGCTACTAGTGCGCCTACTACCCGCCGAGGCTAGTGAAAGTTCATGCATATGTAGGATGGGAGGGCATACAACCTCAAGTGTGGAGGCAGGGTCTCACTGACTGTGGATTGTGGACTGATCTATTATGTGATGGATATAGGGATTATAGTTGCGGGATAGATCTAGTGAGGCCAAAGGCGGCTGTGGGAATAAAGAGCCGCCCGGACGCGCGGAAGGGTGTACGAATGCCTCCACAAGGGTGCATCGACCTCGGACTCACGAGGCCTCGTGAGTTCAAGCAGAGATCGCGAGGCAAAGCCAGAGTGAAGCCTGTCTAGCTCATTCGCTGAGAAATCCGATGCGGAGGCTCTCGATGGAGACGCACCAGTCTCTCTCGGTGAGACAGCAGCTGCAGCTAGCCCAGGGAAAGCGATGGCTTCGCCTACGGCAGCAGAGACAGCGATCAGGCGCTCTATGCCCTGCAGCCACCTCCTGAATTGCAGAGCCATATCGGAGACGGCCATGATTCTCCGGCAGCAGCCAAGGCGTTGGGTGCATACGCCACAACCTGTCAAGTTCCGCCCGGGAAAAGACAACCAAAGGAGACCAGGTAAGAAGACCCTGCTTCGAGTCTGTGTCTTGCCCAAGCACCGACTCAAGAGACCTATGTCATTGAGGTCGCATGGGAGTGGGGAGGAGGGGCTCTGGCATGCGATTCGGTCTTTCGAGCACCAGTCAAGTCAGTTGTCCGTCGGTGGAGACCTGTTGCACGCGGGTGCTATTTTGGGGCCTCGAATAATGGGCAGGCATGTGTCGCGGAGTCTCCAGTTATTAGACGCAGTAATCGCGAGTTTGTGAACAGTGGGTACAGACAGGATGGGTAGCACTATACAGTAGTAGTAGTCCACCAGGCCGGCGGTCAGGCTGTGAGGTCGGTCCTGTGTGCCCGTTTGTTTCTCGACTCACCGATCAAGTGAAATGCCGCATAGACCAGATAGTCGCCGGCAGGTCACGATGGGATGCATGCCTGGGTCGTCATTCGGGCGATGATCGAATCTTAGACACCGGGAATCATCCGCATGCGCCGTGCCCTTGCCCCAATGGGAAGCTCAGCGGAGGAGTTTGCAGCTTGCAGGTTGCTTTTTGCAAGTGCCTTGGTGGAGACGCACATTCTGCATGCATGCAGAGGGCTGCATGTCGCCTGGAGGGGCAGCGTCGAGCTGAAGCTACCCATGCCCGCCCGGCACCCTTGTCTGGCCTCGTGGTTGCTGGTCGGACGAAGAAAAAGAGTGGTTGCGTGCCATGTCTGCCAGGGCTGTTTACCACAGTATTAACAAAAGATATCACGTCTTGGTGGTAGCAGGACGAACGTCAGAGCCGCGCTGGTCTGATCTGATCTGATCCGATCCGATCTGATCTGACCTGACCTGAACCAACCCGATTCGATCCGACCAGATGTCTCGTCCTCGTTGAGTCGCAGGTCAGTCTGCGCGTGCAACAGAGTACTGTTGGCCAAGCTGCGCAACCGGTTCGGGCCCGAGCCTCGCCTTGTACTGTGTATTGTCCTGTGATGGATCGAGGAACGGATGTGGCACCGCGCAGTTGAGCGGCACTTGGTCAGACCGTGGCATTCCAGAAGGCCCGCTTGTGACTGGTGGACACAAGCTTAGGACGAAGAATCATGATGATCGAGTCGAGTGACTTGTCAGTGGCTCCGGCTCCACTGCGGACTCTAGACTTCCTTTCCTCTCGCATGGCACCTTATGCAGCCACATTTGACGACCAAAAGGATGCGATGTATGCCGTGATTGGGCGAGGCCAGAACAGCCAGCAGGAGCAGGGGAGAATTGACGCCGAGAGTAGAGATCGAGGGAGAAGGGGGGTGGAGCCCCTGGAGAAAGGTGGAGGGGGGTGACTTTTGTCCTGTCAAAAGACGGGAGCCAAAAAAGGTTGAGCTTCCACAGTTGCGGTGGCCCAGCGGAGCGGCGGATGTCAGCAGAAGCTTCAAGGTTGTCCACACTCAAGCAGTGGTCGCCCATTGGCCGATGCGGGCAGGGATTTAGACGCTGGCCAGGGTAGCACCACCAAACAGCCGACCATCCAGAGCTCGACCTGACCCTCTCCTCCCACCAGCCTGCCAGCCTCTCCTCTTTTCCCACCTCCGCTCCGGCTCACTCACATGTTGGCCGACCATTCACCTGCATAACCGCCCAGCATGCAGTAGTGCCGTCATCTCCCCCATCGACAAGTAATGTCCCGCATGCCGCCGCCAGAGTGCCACTGGCTGCCTTGTTGCTGTGCCCAAAGTGCCCAGAGCCTGCTAACAACTTGCGGCAGCGTTACAGTGTCAGCAGCCACGGGATGGCATGCCGTGGTAGTGTGGAATGGGACGAGCGACGAGATGGGATCGGTCATGGGCCCCCTCCCTTCCGCGCTGTGATATCGACTTCCGGCTCCCCACTATGGGGACCAGCACACCCGCTAGTCCTGGTCGACGCCCTTCTCATTGGCTTCGTGGCCGCATCAAGCGATGTGTGTGGGTGATCCGAGATCTCCATGCCGGCCGGTATGCCATGGTTACTGCGTATACACTACATGCACGGTACCATGTACTGATGCTATGTATGCTCATGCATGCGAGCCAACGGGGCACATCGAGCGGCATGGATCATGATTGCTGCGCACTGCAGGGAAGACACGAGCGAAGCAAAGGAAACCACCCGACAAGGCTCCGTCCAGAGCTGTCCAACACCGACTGTGAATCTGTTGGTCGTATGGCTTGTCCGGGTAACGGTAACCCACAACCGTGCGGGCCGTCATTGTTGGCCTCGACATATAATGGTTGGCCCCCTCCTCCCAAACTCTGTCTCTTCTCTTCTTTCCTCTCTTCAGCAAGCCCTCAATTCCTCAAACCAGTTCTTCGTTTTTGTGTCGTTTCTTCCCCCCTTGTTCTTTCTGTTTTCAATCATAGAGCTGTGCTCTATTGATCTTTTGTTCGCTAATCACATCCCATAATCAAACCAAAAAAACACCCCCAAATTAACACAAGCATCAGTTGCCGGTCAACTAACCCTCTAATACCCAATCCACGGTTACGACTGTTCCTAATAAAACAATTTCTGGTTTACTTGCTCGCATCGACATCTTTATTGTTTCAGAGAAACGAATTCCGAAGTTCAATCCGGAGCAGCAGCATTAATTTTCAGTATCAAATCACTGGCAACTAGTACATCAAAATGTCGTCAACAACACAGCTGTCTTTCTCCCTCCGCGTTTCTGCTGGCGTCAAGACTGTCCACCTTCTCGGTTCTTGGGACAACTACGTCGGACAGCTCCCCCTGTCCAAGGACAAGAACTCCTCAAAGGGCACCTGGAAGGGCACCTTTCGCTTCCAGAGCGCCACCCTCGCCCCAGGCCAGCGATACTGGTACTACTACATCATCGATGGCTACCACGTGTCGCACAACCCCAGCGAGGCCTCCACCAAGGAGCCCACGACCGGACGTGAACTGAACATCTTGGACGTTCCCAAGTCCAAGTCCTCGTCCTCGTCTTCATCCCACCACTCCTCTTCCAAGTCCTCCAGCAGCTCCAAGCACCACTCCTCCTCATCCTCATCTCGCCACCACTCCTCGTCCAGCCGTGAGAAGTCCCACCGCTCATCGCGGGCTTCTCTGTCCGTCGACGTGCCAAAGGGCCGCCCTCTGTCCATTTCTCAGATCCAGGCCCCAAAGCCCATGTCCCCACGAGGAGACCGCCACATCCTGAACAAGGACTTCTCGGACGAGTCCATCGACGAGCTGGCCGAGCGCTTCGGCTCCGCCGGACTCGAGGACTACCCCTACGATTCCGAGTACATCACCACGGACTTCGGCAACATGTCCGAGTCGCCCGTGTCATCCTCCAGCGGCTCGTCCCTGTCGTACCGCTCAGACAGCTCCAGCCCCAACAGCAGCATGTCCGGCTACAGCACCCCTGGGTCAGACTGCTCCAACTGCACGTGCGAGCGCTACGGCATCACACGCAAGGGCGAGCGCGTTCGTCTCGACTGCGGTGGGTCCCGCTGCGGCTATGGTGATGACAGCAGTGATTGCTCCTCTGAGGATGGCGAGTACAGGAGCTCCTCGCGCCGGAACGGCATCGTCGTTCGCCACTAGATGGGATCAGCGACGGAGCTTGAGGAAAGTAATGAGGATGATCAAGGTCACCTGAGAAGGGAAACAAAAAAAATGACACCAGGCCCACGGAGAAGAAAAAGGCCGTTTCATTCATTTCCGAGCAGGAAGACATCTCCCACACAAGCTGTGGTCTGACGAAGTCCAACCTGTCTCGAATGTACTTGTTGCTACACGCGCGCACCATCGACATTGGTGCTCTGGGCACAGTGGGCTGGCTTGCAGGCGGGAGCAGTTGCAGACTGGTTCTCAACTGGTTCTCGTCTTCGCGGGCCAATCACCCCTTGCCCGTGTGAGCTCTTCGATTGCGTTGCGATACCGCGTGCAACCCACAACCAGCTGGGTCGATGCTGCGATCCCATACGGCTGAGACTATCCCTCCGCGCCGAGGGTATGGCGGGCCGTATGAAACTTTAATTTTCGTTCGTTTTGGAATGATCCAATTGTTTCGGACAATCAAACTCGAGGCGCCGTCTTCACTCATCCTGATCTGTGATCAGTCGATGAGAGGTGGCAGACCAGCCTCTTGGCAATGTATGGTACTTGGGATCTGGCTGTATGTATGAAGGTTCCAAGCATGCCACTGTTCTGGCGGTTGTTGTAAGGGGGTGGACGGACTGATGCGAGGCACTGGCCTCTGCAAGATCAGGCAAAGCAATGTTTAGATGACTTTTGAATCTATACATTGGACATGTTCAAGCTCCTTCGTGCCTGTGACCGCCCTTATTCGATTAGTATTGTGACATTGAAGCTCCCGCCCTCCCGAGACAGGACCTGCCAGGCCGATATCAGATGAACTTAAGCAAGCCCATCCGACGGGTATTTCCCGTTATTCTCTAGCTCACCCGCCGTCGTCTCGGGGCAATGCTTCCCCTGAGTCGGTGGAGTTCTCAAGTGCCCACAGCGGGGTACAGCAGTTGGAGATGTGCTGTGTAGCCCCGCATCGTGACGTTCAACTCCCGAGCTCTATTTACCATGTCCCCTCCCGGCTTCCAGGCCAGCATATTCCAACCATTTTGTAAATTCTGTTGTTCAAGGAGGCACTTTTCTCACCATACCTTCCCAATCTATATTATAGGCACATCACACTGTCCAATTGTTCACTCTGTACCACTACTCTGGCAAGGCCCATCCGCAGAGACGACACGCCTCCTTCGACGACCCAGCAGCTCTCCTGGCATCGCCTTGGTGCAGACCTCGTCCCAAACAGACAAAGGATACACACAAGGCCCCTCGCCGAACCACAGCCCAAGATGACGACCCCAGTCCCCATAATCGACTCGCACATCCACCTCTTCCCCTCCAGCGAGCTCGACACCCTCGCCTGGGCCAAGCCAGAAGGGCCGCTCTACAAGCAGCACTCCCTCTCAGAATACAGGGCAGCCACGGCGGCCCAGCACGAC